>CM065118.1:48302500-49560000 GCA_033026305.1 Cirrhinus molitorella
ATAGAAATATAGATAGATAGATAGATAGACAGAGAGATCGATCGATCGATCGATCGATCGATCGATAGATAGATAGATAGATAGATAGACAGAGAGACAGATAGAAAGAAATATAGATAGATAGATAGATGAATAGATAGATAGATAGATAGATAGATAGACAGACAGACAGACAGACAGATAGATAGATAGATAGAGAGATAGATAGAGAGATAGACAGATAGATAGAAAGAAATATAGATAGATAGATAGATAGATAGATAGATAGTAGGGATGTTAACCGATGACCGTTTGACCGGTGGTTGACCGTATCAACGTTAACCGGTCAAAGTTGTCGGTAGTCGGTTAAAAAAAAAAAGTGATATCTAAATTAGGCTATTATAGACAGTGGACTATACGCTACTACAGTTAGCCATCTCATTCCTCATCTTTTTATGTTAAGTGAACAAATTATCCCTCACACTCAATTTTTCATAACTCGCCTGTTTGTACTTAATAAACCAATAAAAACATTTGGCGCGAGGTCACAGCGTTTGGGTTCGCGCGCTCACAAGGTTTGCGAAAAGTAAAGGCAACAGGCTAAAACACTCGAGGTTAGAGCAGGGCAGACGACAGGATGAAGCGTGCAAAGAAAAGTAGTGTGTGGCACACAGTGAGTTAGACCTGCCTTGGCCGGTGCGTCTTTTACGCATTCTGAAGGTGCCTGTTTTATCCATTGGTTTTATCATGTTGCAGTCTATTAGGCAACATTCCGCATAAGATGGGCTTAGATTTGGAAATACATTACATCTACATTTCAGTGGTAACCGATAAGGTGATGATGATCATCATCTTAATATGGTTAGCACTACCTCAACTAAAGCGGCGTCTCTTCGGAGCTGTCATTTTCTTAAATGAGCCGTGGCAATGTTTCAAATGAGCTTCTAACCTAGACAAACGCCTTTATTTTCAAAGCGATCACCTTGTACCCAAACCATTTGAAACTAAGGAGCCATTTGTCCTACGATTACATACAACAAGCTCTTCGGCGCCGCGTTTGCGGGACTCATGTTTCGCGCTGTAGGGGATTTTAAAAAAGTGACGTGAGTGGCAGTGTGTGTGTGTGTGTGTGTGTGTGTGTGTGTGCGTGCGGGAGGCAGAGCGGCAGAGAGATGCGACAGAGTTGCGAAATTGCAGGCGCGGCTCGAAATGGCTGTTATTTCAAATAGCGTACCATATTTTAAACTAATCGGTTAACCGGTTTCAACCGGCTAATGAGGCTCGGTGGTCGGTCAAGAAATGTTTTAGTTTTCGCCATCCCTAATAGATAGACAGACATACAGACAGATAGATAGATAGATAGAAATATAGATAGAAATATAGATAGATAGACAGACAGACAGACAGATCGATCGATCGATCGATCGATCGATCGATAGATAGATAGATAGATAGACAGAGAGACAGATAGAAAGAAATATAGATAGATAGATAGATGAATAGATAGATAGATAGATAGACAGACAGACAGACAGACAGACAGAAAGATAGATAGATAGATAGAAATATAGATAGATAGATAGACAGATCGATCGATAGATAGATAGATAGATAGATAGATAGACAGAGAGACAGATAGAAAGAAATATAGATAGATAGATGAATAGATAGATAGATAGACAGATAGATAGACAGACAGACAGACAGACAGATAGATAGATAGATAGAAATATAGATAGATAGATAGACAGACAGATCGATCGATCGATAGATAGATAGACAGAGAGACAGATAGAAAGAAATATAGATAGATAGATAGATATACGGATAGACAAAGAAATATAGATAGATAGATGGATAGACAGACAGACAGACAGACAGATAGATAGAAAGAAATATAGATAGATAGATAGACAGACAGATCGATCGATCGATAGATAGATAGACAGAGAGACAGATAGAAAGAAATATAGATAGATAGATAGATAGATAGATAGATATACGGATAGACAAAGAAATATAGATAGATAGATAGATAGATGGATAGACAAAGAAATATAGATAGACAGACAGATAGATAGATAGATAGATAGATAGATAGAGAAATATAGACAGATAGATAGATAGATAGATAGATAGATAGACAAATAGACAGAAAGAAATATAGACAGATAGATACATAGATAAAGTCAATAAATAAACAAACAAGGAACACTATGTTTTAAATGACAAAAAAACAAAATGATTCGCCTACAAGCATTATTTTAAATGGCAGAATAAAAAAAGTCAAATTATTTATTTTCAAAGCATAATCATCGCTGAATTGCCCTTTAGGTCGGATTGGTCGGTGTTGTACTCTGGGCGGGACAATCAGCTTTGAGCCCACAGTGAAGGCTGTTATAGTCTGCTGAAGTGAATCCTTACTGTATTTGTGTGATGCTGTCTGTTCACCCCAGATGAGGACTTGAAGTTGGATGTAGTGTGCAACAACCCTCGGCAGGATGATGACCAATGATCCTACAGCTTGGTTTGTGCAGAAACAATGGCCTTCGAAAACTGTGGGTGAGGCTACCAGTTCACCCCAGGGGAATCACTTGGAGTTAGGACTAGTGTGTGTCCTGTAAGGTTGTGGTGGGTGGGACACAAGGCACACACTAGATTGCCACAAATTATTTTTTAACACCAAATCTTTAGCAAATTGCTAGCAAGTCAGATTTTAATTAACCAAGTGAAAATTCTTGAAAAATATTTAAATAAACAAATACATGGATGTGTCGGTCGATAGATAGATAGATAGATAGATAGATAGATAGATAGATAGATAGATAGATAGATTGGTTCTTTTATTTGTGATGATTTTGGCTCACATTTAACAAAAACCCACCAATTCACACCATCTCAACAAATTAGAATATGGTGACATGCCAATCAGCTAATCAACTCAAAACATCTGCAAAAGTTTCCTGAGCCTTCAAAATGGTCTCTCAGTTTGGTTCACTAGACTACACACTCATTGGGAAGACTGCTGATCTGACAGTTGTCCAGAAGACAATCATTGAAACCCTTCACAAGGAGGGTAAGCCACAAACACAGTCATTACCACAGTCTGTAATGATTTGGGGTACAATGTCATCTGCTGGTGTTGGTCCACTGTGCTTTTTTGAAAACCAAAGTCACTGCACCCGTTTACCAAGACATTATAGAACACTTCATGCTTCCTTATATTGACCAGCTTTTTTAAAGATTTCATTTTCCTGCAGTATTTGGCACCTGCCCACACTGCCAAAAGCACCAAAAGTTGGTAAATGACCATGGTGTTGGTGTGCTTGACTGGCTAGCAAACTCACCAGACCTGAACCCCATAGAAAATCTATCTAGAGAGATGGATGGATATAATCTATGGTGTACTGTCAAGAGGAAAATGAGAAACAAGACACTAAAAAATGCAGATGAGCTGATAGATCTGATAGATAGATAGATAGACAGACAGACATACAGACAGACGGATAGAAAGATAGATAGATAGATAGATAGATAGATAGACAGACAGACAGATAGAAAGACAGATAGACAGGCAGATAGATAGACAGATAGTTAGATCAATAGATCGATAGATAGATAGATAGATAGATAGATAGATAGATACAAAGACAGACAGATAGATAGATAGATAGATAGATAGATAGATCATTTTTAAAGTAAATAAAGAAAAAAATCAGTTTAATAAATTAAATTAATCATAAAAATACCCACTGTGAAAATACCCACAAAATATTATTTAAAGCTATTTTTGTGTTAAATGAGAAAGCACAACCAACTGTAGCTTTAGAAAGATATTGTAATGAGGGATCTAGTCGACTTAGGATCCATGTGCAACTTTACTGAAGAAAGCTTGTAGTATAACAGGCAGGGTCAGTAAACTGCAGACAGGGACAACGAAGACAGAGCTAAAGAGTGGTCAGAGTCCAAGCAAGGGGTCGAGGCAGGCTGCTAGCAAACAAGGGTAGTCCAATAAACAGGTGGGGGTCAATACGCAGGCAGATAACAATCAGAAGAGGTATATCAGTCTGGATCAGCAACAGAATAACAAACACAGAGAAAACCACTCAGAAATGACAGCCATGGCAAATCAAGACTTTGCGTCAGACTGAGCGTGAGCGTGGTTTAAATAATGTCCCAAGATGGCCGACACCTGTGAGGTAATCAGCCCAGGCACGGGGTTATGGGTAATGGAGTTTGTGAGGGGAATCATTATTTGGGAGACGCTGATGGTGATTGGAGGGAGCCACAGAGACCGGATTCGTGACAGATATATTTTATTTGATTCAACATAAAATTTATTACACATAAACATTTAGGCTGCAACGGCTTAATGCAAACTATGGAACATAAAGAAAGATCATTTGAGAAACATCTCAGTATTTGTTCATATGAAGAAAGTCATTTGTTACCAAAACAGCTTTGTTCTAAATACCTTCTTTAGTCTTCCAGTCAATACAGTTAGGGTGTGACGAAAAACCCATCTCGTTTTTGTCTTCAACTTCAAATTTGTCCTACATCGCTGCAGAAATACCAACCCAGAGTTTACAAAGTGAACATACAAAGAAGATCAAATGCCTTTTACAAAAAAAGGTAAAACAGCGTTGTAGGACGATTTTGAAGATGAAGACAAAAACGAGATGGGAGTTTTTCGACATACCTTAACTGTATTGAACCGGATCACACAGAGTACGCATGCGCATTGCAGAGATGAGACAAGGCGAGCATTTGAGGTTAAAAAGTATATAAATTGTCAATTTGTTTTGAAAATAACTGATCATTTCGCTAGATAAGACCCTTTTTCATCGGCTGGGATTGTTTAGAGCCCTTTGAAGCTGGATTTAAACTGCATTTTGGAAGTTCATGTTTTCCTCAAAAAACATAATTTCTTTACGACTGAAGAAAGAAAGACATGAACATCTTGGATGACAAGGGGGTGAGTACATTATCTGTAAATTTTTGTTCTAAAAGTGACCCAGTCCTTTAACTTACAATGTAAATTAAAGTTCCTGAACATTACAAAATGATGAGATACACTTACCCAATTAGTCCAGTGGTCCCTAGGATCCCAAAAGTGGTGCTCCCAGGTCTCTGCTCCCTCACCTTGCCCATAGAGCAGGGGTGGCGACCTCCGGTCCTGGAGAGCCGCAGCCCTACAGAGTTCAGCTCCAAAACTCGTTAAAACTTACCTGCCTATAGCTTTCTAGTTACATTTCAGACCTTGATTAGCTTGTTCAGGTGTGTTTAATTAGGGTTGAAGCAAAACTCTGCAGGGCTGCGGCTCTCCAGGACCGACGTTCGCCACCCCTGCCATAGAGGTTGCACCCACAGAGGTTTTTATGCTGTTGTATCAGCCAAGGAGGCGGTGATGTCCTGCTCAGTGTTGCCAAGTCCGCGGTTTTCCCGTGGAATTGGGCTACTTTAACACTGTTGCCGCGTTTTTTTTTTGGTTTTTTTTGATGTCCACGGTTTAAATTGACTGCAATAACGTCATATTTAGCCACTGAAATGCGAATTTACCAGGGGAACCCCGACAAAAAAAAAAAAAAAAGTTTTGAGTAGCAATTTTCTTGTGAAAACCTGGCAACCCTGGTCTTGCTTTCTCTTTCCACTCCATGCTCCAACTAGGGGGGTGTGATATATATCCTCTGCGATAATATCGTAATTGTTGTTTTAACGATGTGTGATTTGACATTATGGAGTGTATTGAAAAAACAAACATGTTACATTACGTGATAAAGTCTAGTAAGTATGTATTTAGAGTGCATTCTTTCACTGCATGATTCAGTCTATTAAAATGCATTTAGAATGATCACATCATTCAAGATATGTGGACAGAAAATGTATATATTTATATAATTCCATAAAATATCACACGAAAAGTGCTGTTTTCCTTCAAAAATCAGCATGACTACAAATGTGATATTGATTGCACACAACATTTCAAGAAACGAAGTTAATATTAAAAGACTTACGTTTTACACAGCATATTTATTGTTTTTGCTCAATTTCGGCAACAAAAATCATTTCAAACACAGCCACAGTACTGTTTTGATTTGTTCCTGAACAAATCAATCGTTTAAATGATTTGGTTCAATTGCAATGACTCACTTATTTACAGTAGCGACTTACTGCCACCTACTGGCAGTTTTAATTTCACATTCAAAGTATCTTTTAGCATAATTTCAGATGTAGCTGCATTAATGTGTGTAAATGCATCTAAATGCCGCTTCATATGCAACTGCAAAGTTACATTTTGTTGATACTGATTTAATTTGTTTGGTAACAGCCTAAATGTATTATTATTATAATTAACTGATTAAATGTAAGAATTTAACTCAAAAGATGATGCACACCTTTAGAAAAAATGAAGAATATCAAAAACTTTAGGAGTCAGAACAGCAAAATATTGTCTAAGACACTGGGTTTACATTCCATCTTCATGTCTGTGTACTCCCTGACAGTACATCAGTGACTTGTGATATATATGTGCAGTTATCCTTTGAACACCAGGTGGAGACAAATATCTACAAAACATTAAACAGTCATAATTATTTTAAATAACATCTAAAGTCTTTTTTAGTGCTTAGAGGCAAAAGTCACTTATGCTCTGGTGATACAACTAGTTCACAGTTTTAAACAGTTTTAGCTATTTGTGAAATGACCTACAGCACCAACAACCTTGTACTCAGACCAATTAAACTACATTTTTGTATCTTACATGTACTAAGCTACTGAGCTATGCTTTTATTCAGCCTCCCAACTCTTCTCTTTTTTTAATCAAAATGTGCTTTTTACCATCACTTATTTTGTAATCAAGATGTTTTAACCTTTCAAGACACATTCTTATGTTAGCAGACAGAGTATATTTTCACATGTGACCAACAATTCCTCAACAAATATAAAATATCATAATCAAATATTATCAAAACATTCATCTGACGGTGGTGAAGAAAACCTGAATTTGTAGTCATTTTACATATAAAAATACACTATATTCACATTTAGGCATTTAGCAGATGCTTTTATCCAAAGCGACTTACAAAAGAGGACAATGGAAGAAATCAAAATCAACAAATGAGCAATAACATCAAGTGCTATGACAAGCCTAACGCAGTACACAAGGGATTTTTTTATTATATAATAAATAAAAAGAAAATAGATAAAATAAAAAAAGAAAAAGCAAGCTAGTGTTAGAGGCCTTCTTTTTGCTGTTTTTGTTAATTGTATAGAGAGAAGCTAGTGTTTGTTTTTAAAAAAGAAAACAAGCAGTAAGTGAATGAAAAGAGTATAAGTCTAAATTGGCATTTTTTTTAAAAGAATAGAATTAGAAAAGAGGGTGCTAGAGTTAGAGGGTCAAATAAAGATGGAAAAAGTATGTTTTTAGCCGATTCTTGAAGCAGTTCGGAGTGATTTGCATGGGTCATTCCACCAGGAAGGTACATTTAATGTGAAAGTCCTCTTTGGGATGGCACAATAATGCACAATTCACTTGCAGAACGCAAGCTTCTAGAGGGCACATAAGTCTGAAGTAATGAATTTAGGTAAAGGGGTGCAGTGCCAGTGGTGGTTTTGTAGGCAAACATTAATGTCTTGAATTTTATGCAAGCAGCTATTAGTAGCCAGTGCAAATTGATGAAGAGAGATGTGACGTGTGTTCTTTTCGGCTCATTAAAAATGAATCTTGCAGCCGCATTCTGGATTAATTGTAAAGGATTGATAGAACTGGCTGGAAGACTTGCCAAAAGAGCATTGCAATAGTCCAGCCTGGACAGAATAAGAGCTTGAACAAGGAGTTGTAAAGTGATGTTGAATAAAGCTAATCTGCAGGACCGGGCAGTTTTAGAAATGTGGTCTGGAAAAATCATCTGATCATCAATCACAACTCCAAGGTTTCTCGCTGTTTTTGAAGGAGTTATGGTTGATGTGTCTAACTGAATGGTGAAACTGTGATAAAATGATGGGTTTGATAGAACCACAAGCAGTTCTGTCTTGGCAAGGTTGAGTTGAAGATGATTGTACTTTTTAATATGCACACACACACACACACACACACACACACACATAGTCTTTTTTATTTGTACTTTCTTTAATAGTGCTTTTACAAATATATACTTCTTTAAGTACCACAGAGAAAATAGGTTTCTGATTAAACCAAATAAAACATTTTCTAAAAAAAAAGTTATAAAATGCAACGCCTGAACGTCAAAGACCACGTGATGATGGTATTACGTCATGGCGTAAAAGAATCACTGAGTTGTGTTTGAACCGAATCATTCAAATGAACCGAATCGCGGAATTGAGCCAGACTTCCGTGATGCCATGGAAACGCGACGCTTTCCTGGACTGGCCGTATGTTATGACAGATCTCTAAACAATAATAGTTTATTAGCGGTAATAACAAGACACAACAGACACAATATGCCACACAAAGCAGTTAAAGTGGTCGTTGAACTCCATCTGAGGGCGGTGAGGATTTCCTGGCAATTAATATTGAACTAACGTTAACTATGACCACTAACGTAACGTTACTTAAAATGAATATCCTCAGTATATCGGTTATGCAGGCTGTTGTGTGTCATTCTGTTGCTTGGGAATATAGAGATAGTTTATCATTGTGTTTTAGATAACGTGCCCAGGGGTGCATTTACCGGCCAAAGATGATGTTTACGTCAGTGTGAGTCTAATGAATAAATACAGGAAGTCGGAATGTCTTCCTGCGGTGTTTCCGTTACTGATTCGGGAGAAAATAAGGTTTGAAAAGGTGGAGTGATTTTATTATTCTGTCCATTTTAAATGAAGTTTTAAAAAAGACATCTCACTCATAAACTCTTGCCTTTTTTCTTAGATACTGAATTATGCCACCGATCCTGCAGCAATAGCTGAATTCCTGCAGTGTGAGATGCTACTTGTACTTTCTTCCTCCCCTTTTTCTCCTTTCTTTGTCTTCCCTTATAAATGAGAAGTATCCATTTCCAGACTAAAACTAGTACTTGTTATAATATAGAAATAAAATAGGCCTACTTTAAAACAAAACTGCCCGCTGTTCTTCAGAAAAATCCTTCAGGTTCCACAAATTCTTTGGTTTTTCAGCATTTTTGTGTATTTGCACCCTTTCCAACAATGACTGTATTATTTCACACTGAGGACAACTGAGGGACTCATATGCAACTATTACAGAAAGTTCAAATGCTCACTGATGCTCCAGAAGGCATTAAGAACCTGGGGTGAAAACTTGAACAGAATGAAGATATGTAAATTTTTCTTATTTTGCATATATATATATATATATATTTTTTTTTAATTAGTACTGCCCTTCAGAAGATACTTGTTCTGAATGTTTCCCAGAAGGCAAAATAAGTTTTTTCTTCTGAAGGATTTTTCTGAAGAACAGCAGGCAGTTTAACTGTTCAGGTCTGTGGACTATGTAAAAAATATTTTATGAAATGTCTTCAGGTCAGTACTAAATAAAAAATAACGTGCATTTTGTAAGATTTGCTAAAATAACATTTTGCAGATTCTGCAAGGTGTATGTAAACTTTTGACTTCAACTGTAAATTTATATTAATATCAATTGTAGAGTTTTTTTGTCCTACTTAGGTAGGCTACATCTTTCTCTATTATGTTTGAAATATGGTTAAAGTACTGCTGAATGTACTGACAAGCATTTATGGTAAACTAAAATATACTTTAATTTACTTGTAATTACTGTTGAAACTTTTATGTCACATGTTTAAATATATTCGTAATTACACATTTATAAGTATGGATATGCAATGTAGTGTATTAAAAATGTTAACTGGAAGTGTAATATGAATAACATTACAAGTTAAAATTATAATCAAGTACTTGCACTTTAGTATGTTTGTCAACACATCGAAACACTTATTTAAAGGTTGACAAAATAAAGTTATTTTATTATTACAAAGTAAAACTCTTAATTTATCATTATTACTACTTAGGTGTGAAGAAACATTCTAAATATCTGGTCTCTTTAAGTTCACTTAAGTGGACTTTCATTTGATTAACATTGTATTATCTGCAAGTACATTTCTATTTTAAAATATACTTTTAAGATTTGAAGTGCACATTCAATACAGTTAAGCACACGTGTTATTCACAAGGGTAATTAAATTGCGTTTCTCCTCGTCCTCAGGTGAAACAGTGAAAATTGAACTCATTCAGTTGATTCCTCCAGGTACATCTGATATTATTTATCAGATATTATTAAGTTATTCATGTTGCAGATTGAAGATAATGCAATTTGTCTATACAGCTGGAGAAATACTGGCCAGTTTCGAAGAAGATGCTCGAAGTTTTCTTTTCCCAGAACCAAAGCTGGTCCCGTCTTTCTCTGGAGTGGGAAGGGAGGTATTGATGACACGACATTCTACGTTTCCTGTAAGTGCTTATTTATCTGACACTAATTTAATTTATTTGCTTAACAACAACAGTAATGCATTTTTGCATTATTAAAAAAAGGACTTTATGTTCATTGATTCATTTCAGGGAATCTCTCCAAGATTAGAGTTCTCCACAAAGACAACATTCAGTGAAATCTCCAGCGACAATGGCTCCCTGACTGTTCCTGTGGTAAAAATACAGATTGTAAAATCGAAGATCATGGCTTGATTGCTTTATAACGTTATGTAAAATGCTTTATTGTTTTCAGAGGGCAGTGACAAGGAAAACCTCGAAAATATCACGGAAACAGGGCAGCACATCATCCCGAAGACATCTCTCTTTCGCTCCATGCAGTCAAAGAGAACATCATGACAGAGATCAGGTATCAGATGTTTGTCATTTGCGATCCTGGACCACAAAACCAGTCATAAGGGTCAATTTTTTGAAATTGAGTTTTACGCATTATCTGAAAGCTAAATAAGTAAGCTTTCCATTAATGTATGGTTTGTTAGGATATAATGTTTACTTTAAAGTCGTTTTGTCCAAATGAAGTTCTTAGCAATGCACATTACTAATCAAAAAATAAGACTGATATATTTATAATGGGAAATTTACCAAATATCTTCATGGAACATGATCTTTACTTAATATAATAATGATTTTTGGCATAAAAGAAAAATCAATCATTTCGACGCATACAATGTATTTTTGGCTATTGCTACAAATATACCCATGCTACTTAAGACTGGTTTTGTGGTGCAGGGTCACATATGACGGACATGATCTATATACTTGCATGCATAAATATATAGGATTTAAAAGAACGTTTTTAAGTGCAAACTGAACGTAATGTTTTTAGGACACTTATTTGCTTGGTACTTGCAAATACATTTAAATATATTATAGTTCAAATTAGCATACAGTGTAATAACTGAATTTTAGAGTGATGTTTTGACCCACTTATTATTTAATTTAATTGCTTGCACACGTGACATAGACGGAAGTACCAACCAAGTGTTTGCAAAGCAAACATGCAAAGAAAGTCAAACACACTTTACAAAATAAGATTAAACAGCAATTTCTTTAAAGTTGGAGGAGAAAATAACATGGAGGTGGATGTAGAGCATTGAAACTGCAATTTGGACCTTCAACTCATTGGCCACCATTGAAGTCCACTATATGGAAAAAACTCCTGGAATGTTTTCCTCAAAAACCTTAATTTCTTTGCGATTGAAGAAAGAAAGACATGAACATCTTTAAAGGGATACTCCACCCCAAAATGAACATTTTGTCAGTAATCACTTACCCCATGTCATTCCAAACCCGTTTCGGAACACCGGAGTTACCAAGTAAATAACACTGTCAAGGCCCAGAAACGTATGAAAGACGTTGTCAAAATAGTCCATCTGCCAGTAGTGGTTCAACCATAATTTGACGAAGCTATGAGATTACATTTTGTACGCAAAGAAAACAAAAATAACACTGTTTACGTTCAGTGAATACTTGCCAAAATGGTGCTACAGCGACATAGAGGAGATGAATAAATGTTGAATAAAGTCAGTATTATTGTTTTTTTTTTTGCGTACAAAAAGTAATCTCGTAGCTTCGTAAAATGGTTGAACCACTGATGGCAGATGGACTATTTTGACAACGTCTTTCATACGTTTCTGGGCCTTGACAGTTTTTTTACTTGGCAGTCAATGGGACAGTCAAAAAGCTACCGGTTTTCATCCAAAATATCTTAAATTGTGTTCAGAAGATGATCGAACCTTTTACAGGTTTGGAATGACATGGTGGTAAGTGATTAATGACAAAATTTTCATTTCAGGGTGGAGTATCCCTTTAATGACATGGGGGTGAGTAAATTATCAGGATTTTTTTTCTTTGATTCCAGTTCCTGAACTTTTGTGTGTGCTTGGCCGACTGTAGGTTCAGAGGTCACGTGGACGGTCCTGTTCCCATTCCTCACCCGTCTCTGACAGAAACTCCAGGTTAAGGAGTCTGTCACCACATCAGTCAAATCCATCAGGAGAAGCAGGTATTAATGCATTCTTAAAGGATTGGTTCACTTTCAGAACAAAAATTTACAGATAATGTACTCACCCCCTTGTCATTCAAGATGTTCATGTCTTACTTTTCTTCAGTCGTAAAGAAATTATGTTTTTTGAGGAAAACATTTCAGGCTTCTCTCCATATAATGGACTTCTATGGTGCCTCCCAAAATGCAGTTTAAATGCAGCTTCAAATGGCTCTAAAGGACCCCAGCCGAAGAAGAAGTGTCTTATCTAGCCAACGAACGTTTTTTTATTTTTTTTTCGAAACAAATTGACAATTTATATACTTCTACTTTACTTTATATACTTTATATATCCAGGTCAATACAGTTAGGGTATGAAAAACATCTTGTTTCATCTTCAACAGTGTTTTATCTTTTTTTGTAAAGGGTGTTTGATCTTCTTTGTATTTTCACTTTGTAAACACTTGGTCGGTACTTCTGCAGCGTTGTAGGATGATTTTGAAGTTGGGGAAGAAAACGAGATGGGAATTTTTTGACATTCCCTAATGTATTGACCCGGATCACACAGACTACACATCGCAGAGACAAGACAAGACGAGCATTTGAGGTTAAAAATTATATAAATTGTTTGTTTGTTTAAAAAATAACCAATCATTTCGCTAGATAAGACCCTTCTTCCTCAATGACAAGGGGGTGAGTACATCATCTGTAAATTTTTGCTCTGAAAGTGAACTAATCCTTGGTGCAAGCTGTATAAGATTTGCAGCGCTTTTCTTACAGTTTAGTGATATTTGACAGGATGTTTTTCAACCAACAGATTGTTAATTGGTAAACCATACGTTAATACTACGTACTGCATTTTTTTTCTTCAGGAGACCCAAGAAGAAGCTATTCCAGCCCTGGGGTTAGTTGTGTATATTGTTTTTTATTGTACATTATTAATCAAAAATACTGATCTAGAAGTTAAAATGCAATTTAGCATACCCGTATTGACCCAAATATACGTTTTTTATGGAAATACATCTGAAAAATACACGTTTGGCTTTGACTTTGAAGTGTCAATAATACACCCACAACTATAGGTGGCGCCAAATCCGTGTAAAACGAGTGTGCCAAGAAATACATAATTTAAATGTTAGAACAACAAGATTGAAAGCAAAAAAGAGAGAAAAACCTACAGCAGCATGAGTCTTGACTGTCATGTTAGCCTGATGAAACTAAACTTCCTCTGTAAGTGATTTTAAAATGCTAGACAGTACCCAGATTTGAAGACTACAATAAGATTTCACTTCTAATGTTAATGAAATGTTGGTAGGCTACTATGAGACAGAAATGAGATGGAATTTTTTTAATACGATTGTTGATGAATTTTACCAGTATTTACCATACTTTCAAAACACAAAAAAGGAAAAATATGCAATATGAAAATAATTTAAGAAAAAAAAAGTTTTTTTCAGAAAGCCTTTTTCTAAAGGTACATCTTGAAAAATGGGGGTTGTCTCATAACCAAGGTTGGCTTATATTCGGGTCAATACAGTACTTCAATAGAATTTACTTAAGTGAACCGAATGTAATGTTTTCAAACACTGAACTGCATGTTAGTTGCAATTAAATGAAAGTGTATTATGTAATATAATATAAAATATATAAACATTTTTAGTAAATTACTTTTGTTTTTGTCATTGTCGTTTTATATTTGTTAAACAACTAAAATACTTCTGTCGCTTTTGTGTATTGTCATGTATTAGCCCTAAATGTAATATTGAATAGCAGACTAAAGATCACATTATAATCAGGTACTTCATATGTGCTTTAGTCAACACATCAAAATAAGTGTACTTCTTTAAAGCACAACAAAAAGGGTATTTTAAAACTTTAATTTGACATAAAAAAGTACACTTTTTCACAAGACTATTTCGACCTGTACTTGGTTGCATATTCCATTGTGTTACTCATGAATATCTTGTTATCAGAGATGAACCGCCACTGCCCTTCATTATTTCAGATTGCTGATGAAGACTCTTCGGATACAGATAATCTTCTTGATTACGCAGAGGAAGTGGGTCGTCATCATTCCCTAATGGGATATGAGGGATCTCCCAGCCCAAAACACTTCAGGATGGATCGCCAGAGGCACAATGGGTATGTTTGCATCTGTGTTCCCCAGGTAGAGTCGCATGAATGAATTTGATTGATGTTTTTTTTGTAGAACCAACTCAGATTTTCCACATCATATTTATGCCACACAACCTGAAGTGTAATTCATGTTCACAGTAGTATGAGTTGCCTAATACAGTGGATCAAAGGGTTTGTTCAAATTGCTGACCTTAAGTATGAGCAATAGTAATAGTGATAAACCTTTTTTGAGATAAATGATGTGATGTTTTCTGCAGATCTCTCTTGGGTTCTCCTGACCTGTGGGAGGAGGTTCAGGAACGGGTTCAGAGCCTTTTAACATCTCCCAAAGCAGTTCACAGACTAGCCTGCGTGAGTACCGCTCAAAGACACACGCTCCCGTTTCATGAATAACTGCTGTGGAATGATATGTCGATCATGGGATGGATCGTTCATCCTCCTCTGCCTGTGTTTTTGATGTCAGGGTGCCACTGACTCTGAGATAGACGAGGTATTGACACGCAGATCTGTTTTGGCCAACTCATGCCCGTTTTAAACACCAGTGTGTGCTGTAAGTAAGTGGTATGTATGTGCTTATATAATGGCAAAGTCTTTAAATGTATCCACCTTATTCTTCCAGTTACTAGAAACTAGAAACTGTTGGGTCATTCTATAATTAGGGGTACATTTAGCATTTGACAATGTGAAGAAAAAAGTTTTCAATTATCCTAAAAACCCAAACATGACCCTACATAGCTGCTTTGAATCTATCTGTATTCTGAAGCTATATCTATATAGGTGATCTGTAGGAATATGTGCATAAAATACCATCTATGTTTGCTACTGTCCACCACATTACCTTTACTGGGTAACAGTTGACAGTAGCTTAGTTGACGTTTTTAGGGTTTTGGGCGTATAACTCAACATGAAAGACTAGAACTACTGAGCATATGGTATGTTTAGAAATATATTTTCATAAACAAAACATATGTTTTAGTTGAATTGTCTTGTTAAAATTTGTAGCAGTAGCACTTGGGTAACACTGTTGACATTGAATTAATCTACTCTTGACACAGGTTTGTTAGTTTAACCAATATTAGGGGAAAGAGAGAGAACATAACTTCTAGTGTTTTATCCATGTGCTTCCAGAAGAAATATCAGTATACTGTGCAAATGGGACAAACCATTCCTTTTTGAGAGGGGGGGTTCACAAATATCTTGATAACCTAAAGACAAAAATATGAAAGTAATTTATATTTGATTTAATTTATATGCTTAAATGCAGAGGAGAATGCGCAACTTTATTAAAGCAGACAGCTAAATACCAGTGTTTTATGTGATATGAACATCATTTTGTAACAAAAGATATGGCTTTTTCAACATACAGTAGTGTGATTGGGAAAATATAACTCTGTACTAGAAAATTAAGCATTGGGGCTTTATATTGATGAAAATATATTAAAAATATACTTCACGGACATGAGATACCCACAATTATAGAATGACCCTATTGTGTTCATAATTAAGATAATACATAAAAATATTAGAATATGGTAAGCACCAATTTGCAACTGTTTTGTACAGCTAAAAATAGCTGGATGCAGATGAGACCGGAAGCCAGACCCATTAAATTTACAAATGGCTGTGTCCATTCTTTTAGGATATATAAAGTGGATTGACCGTTTTCTCATTCTGGGATAGTTCCTGTGTAAAAAGAAGCACGCTTTAGTATACTTTTAAAAAGAACACTCATTATTATAGAAATAATATACCTTATACTTAATTGTGAACTGAATGTCATGTTTGACCAATGACCAAAAATTTGATTGATGATGCCCTTTGACCTTGACCACCCATGTCACGCCCATGTTTTGACCTTTCATAATTCATAATCTCTGGGGATTATTATGCCCTTTGACCGTTCATTGGACATTCCTATGTTGGCCCATGATCTTTCATATCCTCTGGGATGTGAGATCCGATGTGTCTCGCCAGAACATGATGTACGTGCAGTGTTTACATTAGAGCTGCAGGATTAATACTAAAAAGATTGCGATCTCTGTTTGAACTCCAACGCAATCTTATTCCTGTCTCTCAATCACATAATGATCATTATTTCTGTGTTACAGACATTTAAATAACAGAAGTACTAGAATAAAAGTTTATAGTTTGGGGATAAACACTTAATGTCTATAATGGTAAACAAATGAAAGTATCTTAACACTTGTATGTATTGTAATGTTTATCCTCTTCCACCAGTAGGTGGCGACAACAGCACCGTATTTAACATTGAATCATTCATTTAGGAGATTCCAATATTAAAACAAGTCTTTATTAACTTGATCAAATATATAAAAAAAAACAACCTTTTTTTTGTTTTTCAGTTGAATAAAATAAAATTTCTCCCTATACATTTCATTATTAAGGATTTAAAAAAAAAGTTAAAAAATCTTGTCTCGTTCTCATGAACCCATTCTTGTGTCTCGTCTCGTGGGATAAGCGTCTCACCACACTCCTACTTCTGGGGTCTGTTTTGACCTTTGACATGACAGACATGCAGGTTACATTTTTGACTTTACATATTTGAACTCCCTAGGGCCGTTTTTGTCCTTCCATATCTGGACGTCCCATGCCACGTGTTTAGATATTTTATATAAAATCATTTTAGACAAAATATTTCGTTTAATCTTAAACTTTTAAATACAAATTCCATTTCTTTATGACCCAGAGATTACAAAAAGGTCAAAGGTGAGCGTGATGTAGGTGGTCTAGGTCAAAGGTCACTATCAATCTTTTTTTTTGGTCATTCTGCGCTCCATATTTACGTATAATAGTTTACATTTGTTACATACAACGAGCTAAACTTCAGACTGAATTTGTGACCCATTTAAGTAGGACTTAAGTACATATTTATATGTAATTTCATAACGTTTTCCATTGTCCTACAAATAACCATATTTCTGCTGAATGTACTGACAAGCATTTATAGTGAACTAAAATGTACTTTAATGTAATTTTTGTTGAAACTTGTATAAATATATATCCATAATAAAGTCGCAATTTAGTAGATTTTAAATATATTAACCTTAAATGTAACAGTTAAACAGTTTATAATCAAGTGCTTTAGTATGTTAGTCAACACATCAAAATAATGATTATTTAAATACATTAAAAAATATCATGATTATTTATTTAAAGTAACATGTTTCACATTACTACAAAGAGCACTTTTTAAAAGTGTATTAAGAAACATGGTACTTTCTTTAAGTGCATTTGAATGGCCTTTTGTTTTGTTAACATTATATTATCTGGAAGTACAGTTGTTTAAATATACTTTTTAAGGTGTGTAGTGCACTACAAGTGTGCGTTTAATACAATTAAACGCTTTTGTCTACACAAGGGTTGTACAGTTAGTTAGTGGGTATTTAAAGACTGTTCTTTGTATCCACAGATGAAGCAGAGGACCATGTGATTTCCCTTGGAATCGCATCCTTTTCCATGTAGCTGTGTTTGTATTCCAGCTTTGAAGTGAAATAGTATATTCCTGGTGCTTTTGAAGCTTGGTGGTTTTTAACCCAGTTCCTGGAGGCCCTCAGCAGTCCACACGATTTAACTCATGAATTAATACTTAGTAGAAACACTTGAAATGTGTGTTTCAGTGGAGGATGAGAGCAAAACAGACTCTTCTGATGCTTAAAATAGTACATATGCTTAATATAACCCCAGTATTTTAACAAAAAAGGTTGGCTCCCTTGTTGGAGCCGTGGTGCGGCAATAAAATCTTCAAAATTGACAATTCAGCAATGCTTTAAATACATCCTTTCTTCTTCTTCTGTGCATTTTTATGCAAACGCTCCCCGTTCATTAGCAATTAAAATAAAATGCCTGCTTTAGTTGATTGTCAGGTTCAAAAGGCTTATTTTGTTTGTATCAGGGAGCCACAGGTGTGTTTTGTCTAAGGCATTTTCCCCTTGGACTGCATTTACCCATGAGTATTAAATGAAGAACATCCATCTATCTATCTGTCTATCAATATAAAGTAAAAAAATAAATTGGAAGAAGTCCATTCATAGAATTTGTTAGGTGTTGACACATTTGTCTTTATTATTTTGTGGATACACATACAGTACTTGTTGAATCATACAGTATAACTAATTTGACTACTGTACTGTATAAATACAGTTGTACAATGGTGTGCTTTACAGTGTTATTTCAGTTCCCTAACCTTAAACACAGACCATGAATGCTTCACTTTGATCGTTTTCTCTCATTTCTCATGTAACCCAACGTACAATACCAATCAAGTGTTTTAATGTATTTTAAAGAAGTCTCTTCTGCTTAACAAGCCTGCTTTTACTTGATCTAAAGTACAGCAAAAAACATTAAAATTGTGAAATATTTTACTATTTAAAATAACCGTTTTTTTTTTTAATATATATATATTACATTGTAGTTTTTTTCCTGTGATTTCAAAGCTTTTTTTTTTTTTCACATGATCCTTCGGAAATCATTCTAATATTCTGATTTCTGAAATTTTTTTTATACTGACTCTTTTGAATGGTATAGTGTATCTTGAAACAGCAAATCAGCATATTGGAATGATTTGCTGAAATTTCAGCACTGATCACAGGAATAAATTACATTTTAAAATATATTCAAATAGAAAAATGTTATTTTAAATAGTAAAAATATTTCAGAATTTTACAGTTTTTGCTGTACTTTGAATCAAATAAATATAGGCTCGGTGAGCAGAAAAAACATTAAATATCTTACAGTTCAAAAACTTCTGACTGGTAGTGTATAAAGAAATTAATTACTGTAAAAGAAAGTTAAAACTGGCTCAATGGCAGAAATTTGGCACTGACAACATGATTGGCGTGGTTTTTTAAAAATATCCTTCAAAATAGCTGTGATTCAACAACAACAGAAAAAGAAAAATGATAAATCAGTGGCTTGCTGAAAAAACTATTAAGGCTTGCCACCTTCAGTGTCGTGACAAAAAATATATGTACAAAGGATCTGATTTTCATTCCAAAGGCCATTTCTGTACTCCACATCAAATCCTTATCATGCAACGGTTTGTATAAAAATGTTCCCCTTCATATCAACACATTCAATTTGGCACAAATCTGAAATGAAAGACACGCAAAGCTGATAAACATTTGGCTTTCAATAGCAAGTGCAAATACAGAACTGGCAACATTTCACACATTACTGATTTTGAAACAATGTAATTTGCGAAGAAAAATTTTGAAAACCTTAAAACCAGCGTTTTCTCTTTATAATAACATTGGCTAGTTAGCAACATGCGTACGTTACACTAATCTGCCGAGCTTCCCTCAAACCGATGCGCAATATTGCACAGAGCTCCTCAGATACACAAATAGGAAAATCGCCTACTGCTAAAAAGCTATTTGTTAGTACAAAACCAAAACATAGAAAGAAAACAGCTTTGCATAAGTCATGGCAACAGGTTAATGAGCTGTGGAAGCACAGTTTTCTCACGTCCGTTTTTTCTCTCAGTCTAATGTTAGCGCACACGTAAGTTCAAGAGCACGATTGGGGAAATGAAGGAAGGAGAACCGCAAGGGCAGGTATTGCTAATGTCCGCGCTCAATCATGTCCTCGCTAATGACTTTCCGTCCTAGTCATGGCACTGGTTTTATGAATGGCTCCTACCTCTCTGCACTCTTTCAGATACGTCACATTTTCAGCAGGAGCTGACGATCACCTTTAGAACTGCGAGGTCTCGGTGAAGGAAATGGCGTCGCTTTTGTCGATGGTGAATCCGCCGTTCACGTAGGATTTCTTCTCGCACTCGTCGTCGTCCAGCGTGGTCTCTAGGGCGAAGGGGTTGGCCGCGTCCACGTCTGAAGTCAGGTCCATCCTCTCCAGTTCTCGCTTTGACAGCTTCTGGACGATTCCAGCGCCGTAGGCGTCTCCCAGCACATTGACCATGGTACGGAAACGATCACTGGATCGATTTGATAGGAAAAAACAGTGTAAACTTTAACATTATAGTCAGTGTTGGGGGTAACACATTAAAAGTAACGCGAGTTACGTAATCAGATTACTTTTGTCCAAGTAACTAGTAAAGTAACGCATTACTTTTTAATTGACAAGAAAATATCTTTTCAAATAAGTAACGCCAGTTACTTTTTCCCCCCATTTATTGATTAAAAGCACTCCTGTCCCCATGTTGAGAGAAACCGGGAGTAAGATGTTAATTTAGTTCTAAAATAAATGTGAACATGCATTATTTTATCTCACCCACAAAATAAACAGATTCAGTATTATAAAATAAATAAAAATTGTGAAATTAAGTTTATTTAACTTAATCTTTAACTTAATAACTTTTATTCTTCGGCGAAGAATAAAAAAGAGTGTTGTGAAAGGTAAAATTGGAATTGCAATAAAGATTCTGAATTGTGAGTTTATATTAACTTTTTTCTCCGAGTTTCAAACTATTCTAATTTTATATCTCGCAATTCTGACATTTTTTCTCAGTATTCTGAGTTTGAATTGTCTGAAAAAGTCTTAATTGTGAAATAAACCTTTTTTAATATATGTATTTTTTTTATTCCATGGCAGAAATGGGCTTCCATAAGATGCCAATGTACCTTTTCTATGAAAAAATTAATCAATCAAGATTTTAAACTCTATTTATACAAAACAATGAATAAATGCATCAGTGAGTTTATGCAGTTTTATGTGTTCTGTCATAATTGTACAATAATATCATATTTTGATCATACATGCTTAGATAAAACAACTTTTTTACAAATATATTGTAAATGAAAAATGCTGAAAAATGTTTTCCCACTGACACGCCTCCAACTCACGGCTTTAAGAAAGTTTCTCACTTGTAATGACATTTTTTTTTTAAATGGCATTCATGAGCATTAAACTCTTAAATACAAGTTTCCGAGTTGGGGGGGCATGTCAGTAAGAAAATATGGCAAACGCATTTTTTATTTTTTGCATTTAAAATAAAACTAGCAAAGTTGCATGTAGAAAATACAAAAATATTGTACAATTATGAATATATAACAAGTAAAATTTCAACACAATGTGCATTGATTATTCATATTTTTTTTTAGACATCAAATTAAACAATCTTACATTTTTTGTGCCATCTTGGCCTGGCAAAAGTGATTTAACACACCTGACTTTGTATTTATGACTAGCCAACTCGTGAATACAAACTTTCCAGGACGACTTGAATGAACCAACAGATTGCTGCAGAGATGATGTATTTTTGTTGGCAAAACCTGGAAATGACTTTGATTGGTGGTTTTGATTTTGGCTCAAAGCAAACCAGCTTAAGATATTTCCACATTTAATTCTACACCATAAAATACACCAGTAATGTCTCAGTAATATATATATATATATATATATATATATATTTCTTTATTTGTTTTTATTTCTATTTATTTATTTATTTTATTTGTAACAAATACAAATGGCTAAATGTGATTGATGTCTGGTTTGTTAGGATAGGACAATATTTGGCCAAGTTTTATTGGAAAATCTGGAATCTGAGGGTGCAAAAAAAAATCTAAATATTGAGAAATTCGCCTTTAAAGTTGTCCAAATGACATACTTAGCAATGCATATTACTAATCAAAAATGAAGTTTTTATATATTTATGGTAGGAAATGTACAGCATATCTTCATGGAACATGATCTTTACTTAATATCCTAATGATTTTTGGCATAAAAGAAAAATTGATAATTTTGACCCATACAATGTATTTTTGGCTATTGCTACAAATATACCCATGCTACATAAGACTGGTTTTGTGGTCCAGGGTCACATATGGGACTGTGGGTTGTCAGGGACAGTGTTGGAAAAAGTTACTTTTAAAAGTAACGCATTACAATATTGCGTTACTCCCTAAAAAATAACTAATTATGATAGTTACTTTTTATGGAAAATAATGCATTACATTACTTTTGTGTTACTTTTGCATTACTTTTTAAATCTGAGCAGGGCTTGCTTTTTTGTTTTTAATAGAAAAAGTTTGATTTTTAGCAAATGTAAAAGCCCTTTCACACTAAAAAGTGAAATGAATAAGCCTAAGGCTGAAGGAAAAGTAAATTCATGTCTGTACAGTAGGACTGAAGGAAAAGGAAGTTCAACACTCTTCAGCAATGAGAAAATGAAACACAAATGTTAGTTGCTCTAAAGTAAGTTTTGCTTATTAGTATGGTTGAATGCCGTACCATGGGTGCAGCAGGCTCAATGATATTATGCAGCGCCTGAAAATAGTCCCCAGCTAGGTAACTTCCAACGCGACCAGCACTAAGCCACTAAGGTAATAATAAAATAGCTGGGGACTATATTCAGCCGCTGCGTAATATCATTACGTCTGCTGCACACATGGTACGGCAGCAAAGTTCCTTGATTATTACGCCAGAATGAAAGTATAGTTCCTATCCATATCAGCTTGGGAAATCACAACTTTTCATTTTCTGTTGGTCTTAGTACACAATGGAACTACAGAAGAGTCAAGTTTCGGAAAAATATCGAAACTCTTTGGTCATTTTTGAGCGAGATGCTAACGGTCTAATCAGATTCAATGATTTATGCTAAGCTATGCTAAAAGTGCTACCACCACAGACCCGGAGATCGGCTGAATGGATTCAAAAACGGTAAAACTCATCTGTTTAACTCTAGGGGAGTTGGAAAATTAGCCTGTTTCAAAAAAAGTGGAGTGTTCCTTTAAGGGAAAATGTAAAAAAAAAAAACAGTTGTCAGAAATGTAATGGTGGTGCCGTTGAAGTCATGTGACCATGGTGTAGTTCATTTGTCGCCTATATTTGGCTTTATACTTCTGCTAATTGTATTTAAGCATAAAAATTCTGTTTTTATTTTGCTGCTCACAATCCAAAAGCCAATGGAAAACTGCTATTGGGTTTTTGTCGACCTGGGTGATACAGGTTGGCCTACAAAAATACATCATCACTACTGAGTCACATGAATTAAACCTGATACTGTGAACATAACACAGATAACTTACAGCAGCCAATCAACAGCGACGATGAGAGTGACATCACTGGCAGGAAGGCCCACTGCTGTGAGGACTATCACCATGGTTACCAGTCCAGCATTTGGAACTCCAGCTGCACCGATGCTGGCGACTGTTGCAGTGATACTACGAAATGAACATGTCAGAAAATATCATTCGGGCCTTCGTCCTTCATGAAGCCACTTAGCTCTATTATATCACACCAATTGGCTTATATCCCGCTTACCTAATGGTAACAATCTGGCCAGCGTCCAGGTCGAGGTTGTTCAATTGGGCTATGAATATAGCAGCAACGGCTTCATAGAGCGCAGTGCCGTCCATATTGATGGTCGCACCGACTGGAAGGACGAAGCGAGTGATTCTCTTGTCGATCCTGTTGTTCTCCTCTGCGCATCGGAACGTGACCGGCAGAGTGGCTGAGCTGATATAGTGAAGAGTCTTGTTATTGCAAAATAGCAGTTTTCTTTAATTACTGTGTATTAAAAAATTCTCAAAAAACATCTAAAAAAGGAAAGACAGATGTTCAGGAGCAGGGCTGAGCAGCCTTGCTATAAGCAGCTCAAAAACAATGATCAAAACACAACATAGACTGCTATATTTTTTATTTTTTTAAGAATTATTAATTTTTCCACAAAAACTACTGGGACACTCTGAATTGTTTGCATTAAAAAACGGAACATTAGTTATTAAGTTCACATTACTTCTTTAGTACTGACAAAAAATAGCTAATTATGTTTATATAAAATATACTAAATATGTTCTAAGGGTCAGAGTTACACTTTGATATGCATTGAGTACTTATTGTGGAAATATTAATTTAAAAGAAACTTAAGTACAACTTAATGACATGTTCACTGCAATTAAATGAACATTTATTTAAAATGCATTTTAAAATTAAATGTAACTTTTTGACTCGCTAAGTTCATAATTTCATAATTATTTGTCTTTGAAATATGGATAAAAGTACTACTAACAAGCATTTTAAAATATATTCAAATAGAAAGCCGTAATTCAGAATTGTACTGTTTTTGCTGTACTTTGTATCAAATAAATGCAGGCTTGGTAAGCAGAAGAGACTTCGTAAAAAAAAAACACAAAAAAAAAAAACTTTTGACTGGTGTATTTGATGTCATTTCTGTTAACTTGAATGTCAACTATTTAAATAATATATTTTAATTACACTTTTGTAATGAGGTTTCAATTTAGTATATTGTATTAGTAAATGTAATATTGAATAACACACTACAGTTAAATTGATACAGATATAATTATACAGCTTTACATGTGCTTCAGTATGTGCTTCAGTCAGCACATTAAAATAAGTGTACTTCTTAACAATAGCAAATAGCTTACTTTATTTACTTAACCCTGTTACGCATTATGTTCCAACCATGAAATATTTTTTCACATAAGCTTTTATTACATGAAATAGCTTCAATTATACAAATCAAAAAGCTTTTTGAGAAAAATTATTTTGGGGGGTATTTAGGACATCGTTGCCATATGGCAACACTGTACCACAATGGAAAATGGCCAAAATGAGATTTTCTATTAAATTATGATTTTTCTTTTCAATTCAAATGCACATTTCTTTTAGAAATTGATGCATCCAATCTTAATGTCCATCAAAATCTGCCAAATGCCCATGCAGACACATACACACTCATCCTCATCGCCATCACATGGAAGAGCCAACTTTGCACTCTTCCTATTGCCCTTTCTGTAAAATATTGCTGTTTTAATTTTCTGAAAAGAATAAATAATAAATTCACACATAAATGCAACTATACTGCAATAAGCACTTCAAATGAATAAATAACTGCAATCAAATTATTGATGTTACTATTTATAAAAAATCCCAATGGGGAAATATATTACTTTCAATTCCACTGTGGTACAATGTTGCCATAAGGCAACATTTATATTTTCTCATTTTACAGTAAAACTATGTTAGATAATGTTGATTTGTGAATATGAATATGTAATTTACTAACTAAAGATGATGCAAAAAAAAATCCCCCTTGAGAAGAGATGTTCAGAAAAGAGGTTAACAGAACCATTTCTGGAGCACAACCGGTGTCCTCCATATGAGAGAGAGAGTGAGAGAAATTGTTTTGGAGGAACATTCAAATATAATTTTACTTAAAAACAGCACATCACTGACTACCTTAGGGCTGGCCCCTTTAATGAGCATATTCCAATATATTGTATTTTATTCAGAATAACAAGGAAAACAGTAGAAATTAATTGTTGCCATATGGCAACTCCGTACCAACAGTCATTAAAGTACCTCTCTTTAAGCTCACTTAAGTGGCCTTTTATTTCATTAGTACTATATTATCTGCAACTACAGTTGTTTAAAAACATAATGTTAAGCTTTGAACAGTCAATACAATTACGTGCACGTCTTTTTCACAAGGACTGACTCATGAAGAAAGTTGCTTTTCAAAGTTCTTCCAGACTGTAAATCTAGGTTTGCCTAGATTTTTGCTCTGATTTACAGTCTGGATGAGCTGGCGCTATAGCTGCTGAAAATCAGAGCCAGTCTGCACATTTGAGTTGACAGATTTCACTGAAATCATATAGTTTATGATGGACACAGACTTAGATTTTTTCTTAGCCTTTGATTCCATTCAGTCAGAGGATATCAAACATTAAGCTAATTTTAGAAGACTTTTCATTTGTCATGTGTCTCCTATCAACAATACACGTGAATGTCTGAACCTTGTGTATCATTTCTGGTTATTCTCTTTAATCATTTGCAAATTTAGTGACTGTGTGATGCTTAGTGTATTTTTAGCTAGTATTTAGTTAACATACCCAGATAATACAGACGCTAGAATATGCATCGACTCACCTTGAGGAAATCATGAGAGCTGTTAGCAAAGCCTGTGCCATTCCCAGAGTGAAGGAGAATGGATTCTTCCTCACAAACACAAAGTATATCAGTGGGAGGAATATGATGGAATGGATGGCTAGTCTGTGAAAAGAGAACATGTTTTAAAACACAATCCATTACACATTATCATAAGCAATGAACATTAGAATAGATCTTCTAAATTAAATAAGAATATAGTGAAAGTGAAAGTGACAAGACGTGAGGCCAAGTATGGTGACCCATACTAGGAATTTGTGCTCTGCATTTAACCCATCCAAGTGCACACACACAGTAGTGAACACACACACACACACACACCGTGAGCATACACCCGGAGCAGTGGGCAGCCATTGCATTGCTGCGGCGCCCGGGGAGCAGTTTGGGGGTTCGGTGCCTTGCTCAAGGGTCTCACCTCAGTCGTGGTATTGACGATGGAGAGAGCGCTGGATATTCACTCCCCCCACCGTCAATCCCTGCCGGACCTGGGACTCGAACTCGCAACCTCTTGGTTACAAGTCAGACTCCCTAACCATTAGGCCACGGCTGCCCCCCATTTATTTATAGCGCTATTTCAGTGAAACTAAAAAGCTGTTTATTGTTATTTAACTCTTTACCCACCAACGCTTTTGATCATTTTCACTAAACTTTTAAGGCACCAGAATATCCTGCTGTATCAGTATCTGAACATGCAATGTGTCAAAACATAGATGTCGCACAGCTGAAGACAAAATTATTAGCCCCCCTGTGAAATTTGACATTTTTTTTTTAATATTTCCCCAGTGATGTTTAACAGAGCAAGAGAATGTTTTCACATTATTTCCTTTTTTTCTTCTAGAAAAAGTCTGATTTCTTATAGTTGCTTGAATAAAAGAATTAAAAAATAAATAAATAAAAAACTGCTAAGGTCAATATTATTAGCCCCTTAAGAAATGATTAGTTTGATTAGCTATAGAACAAACCACTGTTGTCCAATGACTTGCCAAATTAACCTAATTTGCCTGATTATCCTAATTAACCTAGTTAAGCCTTTAAATTGCTCTTTAAGCTGAGGATTAGTATCTTGCGAAACAAGTAGTAAAATAATATAAAGACAAAAGAAATTAGTTTGGACTTGAGAGAAAGAATTGTTAATGCTCATAAAAATGGAGAAGGAGACACACGTTTATCAAAATGTTTTCAAGTGTCAAGAACTGCAGTGAGATTATCAAGAAGTTTAAAGAGACCAACACAGTGGAGAACAAGATGGGCAGAGGCAGGAAGCGAAAGATTTCAAAAACTTTGGAAAGAAAACTAGTGAGAGAGGTTTCTGAAGACCCAGAACAACCGCCAAGACACTAGTGAATGACCGAGCCAAGTCTGGAATTGATGTCTCAACGAAGACAGTCACTAGAGCCCTGCACAGGAATGAACTGCGAGGTTGCTGACCAAGAAAGACTCCACTTCTGAAGAAGAGACACCTCCAAGCTAGAATGAAGTTTGCTAAGGACAACCTGGGGGAATGTGATGCATACTGGAAACATGTCCTTTGGTCAGATGAGACACAACTAGAGCTTTTTGGCCATAGAGATGTTGCCTATGTTTGCAGAAAGAAGGGAGAGGCATTCAACCCCAAGAACAGCGTTCCCACAGTGAAACATGGTGGTGGGAGTATAATGCTGTGGGGATGTTTCAGTGCTTTTGGAACTGGGAATCTCGTCAGGGTTGAAGGAAACATGAAAAAGGAAGTTTATGAGAAGATTCTGAAAGACAAACTCAGACAGTCTGCAAGAAAACTTGGTTTGGGTTGACATTTTTTCTTCCAGCATGATAACGACCCAAAGCATACCTCACTTCTGGTGAAGAAATACCTTCAAATGAGCAAAGTGAGTGTACCTGACTGGCCTGCACAAAGCCCAGACTTGAATCCAATAGAAAATCTGTGGGGCACACTAAAGTCTGGAGTTTGTGCCAGAAGACCAACAAATCTGGAGGAGCTTGAGAGATTTGCTAAGGAAGAATGGGCTGTCATTCCTCAGGAGACATGCTTGAAACTTGTTGAGAACTACAGCAAACGACTAAAGGCTGTTATCAAGCAAAAGGGATACGCTATTGACTATTAACATCAGAGGGCTAATCATTTTGATCACTTTCACTTTTTACAATTCTTGGTTATACATTTATTTCTATTTGTATTACAAACCCTAAAAGCTTCCTGAATAACGTATTATGTTTAAAAATGCTGTTGATAAAATCGTCTTTCTGTTAAACAACACTTGGGAGTTTGAAAAAAAAAATGAAATATTTTATAAGGGGCTAATAATTTTGTCTTCAATTGTAGATTGCTTCTATCAACACTCTGCTTGAAAATACATAAAGTGGAAATTTCCATTAATGACATGCTGTCTCGTAAATGATGGAAACTTCTGTTAATGGCTGGAAAGAGTTAAAACAAACACTACAGATATAACTAGATAAAAAAGTTTGTCAAGAAAAACTTTAGGTTGGCTTGAGAAAGCCTTTAAGTTTGAAAATGTAGATTAGGTTCTAGAATGATTAGCATCTTGCTAGCATGATTAGCATGTAGCTAGCATGTTTCTAGCATGATTAGCATTCAGCTGGAATGTGTTTAGCATGTTTCCAATGCAATTAGTATGGTGCTAGCATTCCTATTGTTAGCTTGATTAGCATGTTGTTAGCATGTTGTAACATGATTTGCATGTAGTTAGCATGTTGCTTATGTTTCTTACATGTTTAGCCTATTGATAGCAGATTAGCATGTTGTTTACATGTTTCTTACATGTCTAGCATGTCCAGCATGTTTTAGCATGATTAACATGTTGCTAACATTATCATAAGCAATGACTAACATATTAATAACACGATTAGCATGCGTTAGCATAATTAGCATGTTGCTAGCATGTTTATAGGATGATTAACATATTGTTATAATGGTTAACATGTTGCTAACATGTTATTCACGTTTCTAACATGATTAACTTGTTACTAGCATGTTTCTAGCATGAATACTATGTTGATCACATGTCTCTATCGTAATTGATATATTGCTAGCATTTTTAATATTTTGCCAACATATTTTTAACATTTAAGCATATTGTTAACATGGTACTAACATGCACAGCACGTTGCTTATCATGTTTTAGTATGATTAACATGCCATTAGCATGTAGCTAGCAAGTTTTAACACGATTAGCATGTGGTTAGCATTATTAGCATGTTGGTAGAATGATTAGCATGCAGTTAACATGTTGCTATCATGTTTCTTAACATGATTAGCGTGTTGCTAGCATGATTATTATGTTGTAAGTTCCAACATGATTAGCATGTAGTTAGCATCTTGCTAACTTGTTTCTAGCATTATTAGCATATCACTAGCATGTTTCTGTGATGTTGATAACATGTATCTAGCATGATTACTGTTGTTAACATGTTTCTAGCATGATTAGCATCTTGTTAACAATTAATATCATGTTAACATGTTTCTGACATGATTCGCTTGTTGCTAGCTTGTTTCTAGCATGATTAGCATGTTGCTAACATGGCTCTAGCATGTTAACGTGTTGGTAGTGTGTTTCTAGCATGATCAGCATCTTGTTACCATGATTAATATCATATTGTTAACATGTTTCTGATATGATTCGCATTGATGGCATGTTTCTAGCATGATTAGCATGTTGTTAACATACCTCTAGCATTATTAGCATGTTGGTAGCATAATTAGCATGTTTCTAGCATGGTTATCATGTTGTAGCATGATTTCATAAATTGGTAGCATGTTTTAGCATATTGATACCATGATTAGCATGTTGCTAGCATGAATTAGTACATTGATAGCATGTCTTAGGCTAGTTGCTAGGCTTGGCGGAATAGATAGATTAGAAATATTCTAGTGGAATCTTTCTCAAGCCAACCTAAATATATTATATAGATCTATCTATGAAAGAGACTGTGGTTAAAAGCATACAGTATTTGTACCAAGGTCACATGAATTTATATCCTAGCCTTTTTTTTTTCAGTTTGACTCAGCAGTGTGCAACCCAAACACGTCCTCTCACTTCATTCCACATGAGTGCAGATGGCATTTGTTTAACTGCAGCTATACAATCTCCTGACTGATGTTCGGTCGCCTATATCGCTCAAATTAGTGGAGATTTGGAGTTTATGAAATGTATAATAAGCACATCTGCAGCTTGAGCAGTTTTAAACGTCCGTGGCTCTTATCTGTGTGTGAACAGAGGTGAAAAATAAATGCCCTGACAGTAAATCTGCTGCTCTGCTAATCAACAAGAGAACATTAGAGAAGCTTCTTCACCCGCTGAGCACCGTCACCATGTACATGCCCATCTTCCTGAAGATTTCCCAGTCGTCCACCTCGATGATCTTGGCAGCGATTAGGAACAAGATTCCGATGGGCATGTAACTGCCAGAGAAAATTCATTATCATTATGTTTATAATCAATAATACTCATAGAACATTTACAGGCTGATGTATCTTCCTACATGTGTTTTAAACTGCACAACTGTAATAAAAAAAATAGATGTCCACATTTTCTAAAGAAAAAATGAGTGGTGCTTGCTGTGGGTGGCTGCTAGGGTGTACCTATGTGGTTTCTAAGGTATTCTGAAATGGTTGTTAAGGAACTGCTATATGATTTCTAAGATGTTGCTATGTGGATTCTAGAGTATTCAGAATGGTTGTTAAATGGTTGCTATGTGGTTTCTAGGGAATTTTCAGTGGTCGCTATGTGATTTGTAGGGTATTCTGGGTGGTTGCTAGGGAGTTCTAAGTGGTTGATGTTGCGATTTCTTTGGTATTCTGGGTGGTTGGTAGAGAATTGCTAAGTGCTGGACAGGGAGGTCTAGGATATTGCTATGTGCTATCTAGGGTGTTGCTTGCAATACCATTTCTAGGGTATTCAGAAATAGTTGCTAGACGGTTGTTATGCAGTTTCAAGAGTGCTCAAAATGGTTGCTAAAGAATTGCTATGTGGTTTCTAGGATATTCTGGGTGGTTGCTAGGGAGTTGCACTGTGGTTTCTAGGGTGTGTGGTTGCTGTGTGGTTTCAATGGTATTCTGCGAAGTTGCTAGGGAGTTGCAATGTGGCTTCTAGGGTGTGTGGTTGCTGTGTGGTTTCAATAGTATTCTGGGTAGTTGCTAGAGAGTTGCAATGTGGTTTCTAAGGTGTTCACGGTGGTTGCTAGGAAATTGTGATGTGTATATATTGTGTTCTGGGTAGTTGCTATGTGGTTTTGATGGTACTCTGGGTAGTTGCTAGGGAGTTGCAATGTGGTTTCTAGAGTGATCTCTGTGGTTGCTAGGAAATTGTGATGTGTCTATATTGTGTTCTGGGTGGTTGCTATTTGGTTTCAATGGTACTCTGGGTAGGGTGGTTGGTTTCTAGGGTGGGTGGTTGCTATGTGGTTTCAGTGGTATTCTGGTGGTTGCTAGGGAGTTGCACTGTACTTTCTGGGGGTGGTTGCTATGTGGTTTTGATGGTTCTCTGGGTAGTTGCTAGAGAGTTGCACTGTGGTTTCTAGGGTGGGTGGTTGCTGTGTGGTTTCAGTGGTATTCTGGGTGGTTGGTAGGGAGTTGCAATTTGATTTCTAGGGAGTGGCTGATATGTGGTTTCAGTGGTGTTCTAAGTGGGTGCTAGGGAGTTGCAATGTGGTTTCTAGGGGGTGGTTGCTATGTGATTTTGATGGTATTCTGAGTAGTTGCTAGGGAGTTGCACTGTGGTTTCTAGGGTGGGTGGTTGCTATGTGGTTTTGATGGTATTCTGAGTAGTTGCTAGGGAGTTGCACTGTGGTTTCTAGGGTGAGTGGTTGCTATGTGGTTTCAATGGTATTCTGGGTAGTTGCTAGAGAGTTGCAATGTGGTCTCCATCATGTTCTCGGTGGTTGCTATGTGGTTTCTATGGTGTTCTGAGTGGGTGCTAGGGAGTTGCAGTGTGGTTTCTATGGTGTTCTGGGTGGTTGCCATGTGGTTCTGACAATATTATGAGGTTTCTAGGGTGTTCTCATAGTTGCTAGGGAGTTGCCCTGTGTTTGCTAGGGTGTTCTGTGTGTTTTCGTACTGACCCAAGTCATGTAAGTGCCTGTAAGGTGTCAGAACTTACCACATAATAATCTGAACGATTCTCATGGTGGCCTCATTCAGAGCATCGAAGAACTCGAGCAGGATTCGGCCCCTTTCTCCCATCTTGCCGATGACCAGGCCGAAAGTCACACAGAACACGATCAGACCAAGAACATTAATGCCATCTGAATATGAGCCAACGATTTTGTAGTCTTTGGTCAAATTCTACAGCAGAAAGAAGCCAAAAATCAATACATACATTCTCAATCTTTACCATATGTTTATCCTATTTACTATTAATTTTTCTCTCACCTGTGCAACTGTTGAAATAATGGTGGTGAGCGGTGGAAATGTAGTCGTATTACTTGTGCTTATGTTGGTTTTCGATGGTTCAATCTCTTTTCGCAGCGTCTTATACTAAAACACAGATAATGTTAATTTAAACAAAACATGTTTGCACAATTTAATATAAATTAAAACACATATTTTACCTGCTGAAAACAGGCTTGCACAAGATTTTCAGGAAACATATTCCTATGAACAAATGAGATTGTATTAAGTACTTGATACAGATTCATGTTTATATTGTAGGTAATGCTAGTTTAAGGACCAATTCTCATGATAAACTAGATGCTGACTTGCATCCTTACTATGCAAGCTGTTAATATGGCTGTTTATTAGTATTTATAAAGCACATATTAATACATTACCATATTCTATAATATAGATCACTTAACCCAACCCAATACCTAAACATAACTACTACAACTACTTAATTAACTATTAATAAGCAGCAAATTATGAGTTTTTTTAGGGCAATAGTCATAGTTAATTGTGAGAATTGGTCCCTAATTGGCCCAACAAATATTTGGACACATAAGCCATACCTGAAATAGTTTACAAGTCATTGCACAAATATTTTTATTTGTTGCAATGAAAATCATACATTTTTAATTATTGCATTAAAGGTACAGTATGCAATATATTGACAGCTATATGTTCAGACTCGATGCAGGTTGCCAGATTGAGGATGCCCAATGGGAACGAGAGCAACTGACAATGAAAGACGGCGAGCCTTACACATTTTAAGTTGCTTTATCTGCGTTTTAATATGCATCTGGTCATAGAGGTTTTTAAATGGAATGGCGAGGGTTTTTAGTTCGGGTTGAATCACAATCTCTGACCCAGTTACTGGTGTGTTTTTCCACCAACTGGCAACCTGGGGTGTTGAAATCCTATTGGGTAAATTGACAGTGGGTGGAGTCACACAGACCAAAACAAAAACAAACATTCTGACACGGAACGCACATTTCAAAGTGAAATAACTGGCTGTAGTATTGTTTTTCATTACATACTGTACCTTTAAATGTTCAAATATTTTGGCCACACTGTATATCATCTTTCTTACAACATATTTAGACCAAGGTGTGTGATTTTTACCTAATAAGGTCCAGCAGAGTGTCAACAGTGGTCACATTTGGAGTGCTTCCTGCTCTCTCAAAACTATCAGCACTCTGAGAGACCCCGGGTTTAATCATCGTCACAAGAAAGATTCCTTTTAAGCACAACATCATTGTTAAACAATCACAATTATTGTCTTTAAAGTTTATTGATGTGATGGTTACGTAACTCACCAAGAACAACAGCAATGATGGTAGTGGAGAGGTAATAAACCACGGCACGAAGACCAATCCTGCCTGACACCTCAGAGTCCAGCGCTGCCACTCCTTCACAAAAAAGGCCAGAAGATAATGCTACTTATTCATTTTCCAAAGAACAAGCATGACTCAATAAACAAGGGCTGCAGTATCCTTCCAAAAGTTCAGAAGTGGTTTAGACCTAATAAATCCTTATCTTTTTGTGATAATTTGCAGTGACAAGACAACACAAAGTTTGAAAACATTAAAATAATGAATTCAGAATCTAGAAAAATACTACAGCTATTTAAAAATACTGTCTAAACTTTTCGGATTGGTCTGTTACATACTAAGCTTAATTTGCAATCAGTTAGATAATTACATTTTCATCCAGAAATCAAGCATTACATCTGCCAAAGGGTCAAGTATGACTGTGACGTGAATATTTTGCAATTCTACAGTATGCAATAAAAAAGAATCATTATTGTTGATCTTCAGTGATTACTGTAAGAACTTTACTGCCTTTATGCCCAGAAACGACAAGGTTGTCCAAAACACAAACTGATCAGTGTTGACGCAGGTTGTTTTTCATGTCCGCTGGTTGAAGCGACCCCAATAACGTAATATTTAGCCAATGGAATGCTAATTTTACCCAGGGAACCCTGTCAAAAAACTTGTATTTTACCCCCTGGAACACGATTTCTAATGGGGGACCCCTTCAAAATGTGATTGGGCTACTTTTGGGCTTGTTTTAAGTAGCTATTGGGCGGGTTTTGTTGTGAAAACCTGGCAACCCTGAAACTGATGTTGTTCAAACCTTTGACACCAAGTGCATTCTTCCTTTTTGAGGGCACTGTATCAACCTCATTTTTCCCGTAAGAGTGGGCGAGGCCATTTGTAAATTGAATGTGTCTGGCTTCCGGTCTCATTTGCTTCCAGCTGTTTTTAGCTGTACAAAGCCGCTCAATTTGCTACTTGATACTGCAAACTGGTGTGTCTTACCATATTATTTTAATGTATTATTTTAAGTGTAAACACACTGGTTTGTAGTGCCATTCATTATCTTTGTTATTACTCTTGTTATTTCCCTATAGCGGTTAATGAACCTGATGTCTAATACATTACCAGAAAACAGCTTACTTTCGCACTCATAAATAAGGTGGATACAATTCCAGTGTTCCTTAAACAAGAGTTACGAACACCTGAGGATTCATGAGGAAACTACAGGGGTTTTGTGAGATGATAAGAAACTTATAATTAAATCACAAATTGTAAAGTTAAAATAAAAACATTATTTTGAAATAAAAACAAAATAAACCACTTAAAAAAGCTCAAATATGTTGAACATTTTTAAAGAGCAGGTTATGTGGGTCTTCAAAAAATATCTTTTTTGCAGTTTGCAATGTAGCTATCCTTCAATGTAAACAGTGGTGTTCTGTATTCGCTGCCAGAGGTGGGACCAAGTCATTGTTTTGCAAGTCACAAGTAAGTTCAAGTCTTTGCATTCAAGTCTTGAGTCAAGTCCCGAGTCAAGACGGGCAAATCCAAGTCCTCAACTTAGCTTTAAGTCCTAAACAATTCATTAGTGCCGTCTGCCCAAATTAGTGTCTCTTTATTAATTACTACAGTAAATTTAAAGTCAATAATAGTCTATAGTAAGAATAATTGCAAAGATACAATAATTAGAGCTGTTTCATTGAGGAATGAATCATTGTTTGTGAACAAATATAGGCCTAATTGAATGAATAATTTATTTTAAGTCCACTGTTTCATTTGTTTGTGATTCTGTGATTTGAATGAATCAATTGAATCAGTTGGGGTATCAAAATATGTCATTTCCATACCAAAACTGCATATTTTACAGTCGCCGCTATGCAGATTGATCATAAACACAGCTAAAAAAAATTCCTACCACAATGGCCATCCATAACAAAACTAATATCTACCACAGTTTTATCACAGGTAGAATGTAAAATGTTTCACTACAAGCATTTCAGTCAAATGGAATTTATGCAATATTTCAAACTTTTAACCCACGTGAGAAAATCAACCCATCGCAACAGTCAATGTCCCATCAAATCAGCCTAATTCAGTGGAAAAAATGCAGATTTGGCAACCCTACATCCAACACAAGCTGCATCCAAAGCAATTTAAATACTGCACACATTGATAGCGACTCCGTGATGCATGAAAATTTTATTCAATATGTTTGCGGGAGTGGGATAAGAAGTCCCGCACAAGGCTTTAATACAAAAACGCACACAATGAGTGGAGGCTGTAGAAAGCAAAAGCCAAATCCCAGACATTTTGGGTGATTTAAGAATCCCGGCCAGACGCAGCAGCGCAAAAAGAGGACGTATGGTCACCCTAATTTTGTGGATAAAAACAATACAAGTGCAAAAGTATTCTCATAGCTTCGTAAAACTATGGTTGAACCACTGATGGCAGATGGACTATTTTGACGACGTCTTTAATACTTTTCTGGGCCTTGACAGTGCTATTTACCTGGCAGTCAATAGGACAGTGACATTTCATCCAAAATATATTAAACTGTGTTCCGAAGATGAACAAAGCTTTCACGGGTTTGTAACAACATAAGGGTAAGTGATTAATGACAACATTTTCATTTTGGGATGGAGTATCTGTGATTGAAAAAAGCAGAAGACCCTGGCAGGCCAGCCATTAATCTTTTTAAGGGTGGCCCTGGACACTGCTAACATAAGGGCAACATTTAACAACCTCTGAATTTTCACAGCGAGTCATAAATGGAGATACCGTGATGAGATGAAGAAAGAGGGATACCTGTTATCATGCTGGAGACGATGAGGGGCAGGATGACCAGCTTTAGCATTCTCATCAGGATATCTCCTGGGAAGCCAAAGTACTGCTTGTTCAGCTGGGACAGAGAGGTGTAGTCCCGTACCAGCACTCCCAACCCGATCCCTGCAGGCAGAAAGACGGAAAGCACGTCAAACTGACTGTAAATGTGAAGCTCTCAGTTGCCCCTAATCGACACAAAGCTCGAAACAAGCCAGACTGAATGTACAGAGCTAAATATTCCAATAATATCTGAAGATCAACTTCATATGATTATACTGTATGATCACAAATACAAAGTATCGTCCCTGATTTTTAGAGAGATCTCCAATCTCACTGACATTTCCAAACGATGCTAACAATAATGCCGAGCTGTAAATGCTTTGTTATGTTCGGGCCACAAATAACATCCCTGTATTTGTTGTCATTACATCAGACACAAAACACAAGATTTAATTAGCTGCAGCTGTTAAACTGATACATATTTCAGAAAATGTGTCATTTTGAGTGTTGGATTCATTCTTCTATGATGATGGATATTGATATAGTCAGGTATAGTGTATATCAAATAAACTAAAAAGCTTTCCAATACACTTAAGGAGTCTGTTTGACTGCACTGCAGATACAGCAAATAACATTTATATTTATGTGTCTGTTTCCAACCTCATTCTGTAACGTCAGGCATAATTTACTAAACACTTCAACAAAAATCAGATCAATTGTGTGCTGATGTGCAGTTGTCATTTTCATCCCTTCTCAAAAAGAACTTAAAGTGTACATTTTTGTAAATTATATATTTTAATATTAATGAAATAAAAGGCTACTTAAGTGTACTTAAAGAGAAACATTTTTATGGCTGTTTCACTTAAGTACACTTTTAAAAACTGAACTGCAATGATGTCAAATTAAAAGTTTTACTTTAAAGTACATTTTAAACCATTGTTTTAATAGTCTCACGTCATGTTTTAAAGAAGTAAACTTATAATAATGTGTTAACTAATAGTCCACAAGAGAAAATAATAGTTGAATTTATAAAAATGACAAAAAGTACATACACTTGATTCTTAATACTGTGTTGTTACCTGAATGATCCACAGCTGTTTTTTTTTTTTTTTTTAGTGATAGTTGTTCATTAGTCCTTTGTTTGTTGTGAACATTTAAACTGCCCACTGTTCTATAGAAAAGTCCTTCAGGTCCTACATATTTTTTGGTTTCTCAGCATTTTTCTCTATTTGAACCGTTTCCAATAATGACTGTATGATTTTGAGATTCATCTTTTCACACTGAGGACTCATATGCAACTATTACAGAAGGTTCAAACACTCACTGATGCTCCAGAAGGAAAAAACATGCATTAAGAGCCGGGGCTGAAAACTTTTGAACAGAATGAAGATATGTACATTTTTCTTAAAAGGCTACTTAAGTGTACTTAAAGAGAAACACTTTCATGACTGTTTCACTTAAGGACACACTTAAGTACACTTTTAAAAACTGAACTGCAATGATGTCAAATTAAAAGTTTTACTTTAAAGTACATTTTAAACCATTGTTTTAATAGTCTCATGTCATGTTTTAAAGAAGTACACTTATATTAATGTTAACTAACATACTAAAGCACATGCAAAGTACTTTAATTTATAATTTTGTGTGTTATTCAAAATTACATGTAAAGTTAATATTTTGAAATTTACTAAATCACAGCTATATCTTAACAAATGTTCAAAGACAACTGAAGTAACTATAAAATTATATATAAAAGTCCAACTTAAGTGACACCCTAAAAAGCATCCTAAAATTCAGATTATTACATTTAATATATGTAAACTATAATACAATTTCATTTAATTGAAATTAACATGCAATTATGTGTCAGAAAACAACTAAAAATGCAATGCCACATCTAACATTCTTAAGTCTTGAATGTTTAACAAAGCTAAACCAAAACCAGGTGACCACAAATGCCACAATCGATTGCAAAAGACTTTGTTGTTCTGTAATATATCTTTATTACATTTTATCAGTATAATGTTATTATGATACTGAAAGAGTGATTTGCTTGCCCTAGTTTTTGTTTATTGTAAGTGACTGCACATATATTATAAAATTACATTACTTTTATATGAAAATAGTACATGCCATTACTGCAGTCAAGACTCTTCACATTGTCTTGTCAGTGCATATAGTGTATAATCTATGACCGCTGCTTAATTGCCTCACCGATCAGCTCAGAAATGCCTAATAGAGCAATAGTGAGATTTTATTGGACAGCCTATAAGTTCTGAGCATTTTGCCAAGCATTAAACCATTAATGTTGTGATGACTAAGCCTTCGCGAACTGGCCCGTTTGTGGCAAGGCAAATAACTACTCATTTATGATTGTTTACAGTTGAATATACCATGCTTTTATTTTCAAGAATTGCCATTCGGGTGAAGTTGTCTCAGTAACTGTACGGTTACATATTTTAATTACACAAATGGCATGTCAAAATTGTATTAAATTAGAATTTGTTTGAATACAGGCCTAAAAAAACTGTAGGCTAATAGCTAATGAGCAAACAAATGCACATTAAACCACACTGGCATACATTAAGACAAGGTTCAGCTCATGAGGATATACAGTTGAGGTCAAAAGTTTACATAATCTGCAAAATGTTAATTATTTTCCCAAAACAACAGGGATCATACAAATTCCATGTTGTTGTTTTTTAATTTAATACAGATCTGAATATGATATTTCACATAAAAGTTGTTTACATATAGTCCACAAGAGAAAATAATAGTTGAATTTATAAAAATGACAAAAAGTTTACATACACTTGATTCTTAATACTGTGTTGTTACCTGAATGATCCACAGCTGTTTTTTTTGTTGTTGCTGTTGTTGTTTAGTGATAGTTGTTCATGAGTCCTTTGTTTGCTGTGAACATTTAAACTCCCCACATTTTTTTGTATTTGAACCCTTTCCAATAATGACTGTATGATTTTGAGATTCATCTTTTCACACTGAGGATACCTGAGGGACTCATATGCAACTATTACAGAAGGTTCAAACACTCACTGATGCTCCAGAAGGAAAAACCATGCATTAAGAGCTGGGGGGTGAAAACTTTTGAACAGAATGAAGATCTGTACATTTTTCTCATTTTGCCTAAATATCTTTTTTTTTTTTTTTTTAATCCCAGAAGACAAAATATTTTAAATTTACTCTGATCTAAGTCTCTCAGTCTCTCAGTTTTCCCCAGTGTGAAAAGATGGATCTCAAAATCATACAGTCATTGTTGGAAAGGGTTCAAATACACAAAAATTTAACAGTTTTTTTTTCTTCTGAAGAACAACAACTATGGGTCATTCAGGTAACAAGACAGTACTAAGAATTAAAACTTTTAAACAGATTCATTTTAATAAATTCAACTATTATTTTCTCTTGTGGGCTCTATGTAAACGTCTTTTATGTGAAATATCTTATTCAGGTCAGAACTAAATAAAAAAAATAACATGCATTTTGGATGATCCCGCTTATTCTGGTAAAATAATCAACATTTTGCAGATTCTGCCTCAACTGTATTTTAACAGAAAGGTTAAGGTTCTGTATATAGTAATTTATTAATTACAGACATTTTGTATGACATATTAATATTTCTAGCCAAAATATGAGACCATAATCCATAATCCTCCAGTGAAAAGTCTTTTCACTGTTGTCCTTTCACATCGAAGTCTACCAACATTTATGTTTAGAACTGATTTCTTGAAAACCATGCTTGATCTGTGCATATTTCTCTTCTAATTCAGACGAGACGACTTCTTCACTATTTTGGATAGAGGACTTATATTTTTAGCCAGCAGCAACAGATTGAAGTTAAAAATGAGGGATTTGTATCTTACAAACGCAACAAAACTGGAGTCATGGATTATTTTTATGTTTTTATCAGCTGTTTGGACTCTCATTCTGATGACACCCATTCCTTAAAAAGGATCCATTAATGAGCAAGTGATGTAATGCTAAATTCTTAGCAACTATGACCATGATCAATTAGATTTTACGAATTAAAATACATCCTAAAACAGCAAAGTCACCTATGTAAAGTATGACAACTAGCCCCAATCTCTTTATACTATTTGTCATTGCTTGTGTGAAATGAAACACAGAGAGATTTTACTACAATGCCATATCTAATATTCTCAAGTCTTGAATGTTTAACAAGGCTAAATGAAAGCCAGGTGACCACAATGCCACAAACGATTACAAAATACTTTGTTGTTCTGTTTGTACAAATGCACAAAACAACTGATGAACTGGAGTCATACCGGAGTCATCGATTATTTTTATGTTTTAATCAGCTGTTTGGACTCTCATTCTGACGACACACATTCCTTGCAAAGGATCCATTGATGAGCAAGTGATGTAATGCTAAATTTCTCCAAATGTGTCCAAACTCACCTACAGTACATCTCAGAGTAAATTCTTTTTTTTTTTTTTGTTCAAACTATTCCTTTAAATTAAGATTTCAATATCAACATATATCCAACAAACTGTCTTTTTTTCTAACCAGCAACTAAGACCATGTTCAATTAGCTTTTTAGTAATTTAAACAGACCCTAAAACAGCAAAGTCACTAGTGTAAAGAGTGACAACTTGCCCCAATCTCTTTATACTAATTGTCATTGCTTGTTGTCTGAGATGAAACACAGAGAGATTTTACTGTGTCATACTAGAAGTCTGGTCACGTTTCTCTGTGGCAGTAGTAAAATATCTAGACAGACACACAGATCAATGCCTTCATTCTTCACATTCACCGATCAACACACCTGCAGATATGTGCAGCTAAATGCAACAAACATAAACACTGTAATTGCCCCTATTGTCCAACCAGGCACTAAATGATTTCACAATAACGGCGTTATAGGTTTATCTAACACCAACCACAGACAGAGAATTACCGCTCATATGGATAAAAACACCAGCATTGGATACATAATTAACGGCGTGGGACGTGAACGAGCACAACAATGAAGCGAGAGATGCGGAGAAATGTGGACGGAGCATGAACGCGCTCCAGCCCTTACCCAGTATCACCGAGATGATGGTTGCTATGAGAAGCCAGTTCCTCTTCAACAAGCCCTTCACATCCCTGCCTCTCCGCTCTTTCTTCCCCAGCATATCCATGACGAACAGGCACACTATATGGACACGCGAATGAATATGGCGAGGCGCGCGACCGTCCTTTTCGTCGTTTCTGTCAGACGGAGCGCCGGTAGCGAATAACGTGAGGCGGCAGCAGCAGCAGGTTTGCCGAGAAGCTGCTGTTGGGAGGGGTGATGTGATCTGCTGCTGCTTCTCTGTCTCTGCCAGAGTCACTTGGCTCACTTGATAACCTTTGCTCGCTCGTTTATTGTAACTTGACCTGTGATTTTCCGTCATTTCGTCTCATAGGACTATAACTGAGATATAAACTATTAAGAATTTATGGAAAGCACAACATATCACTGACATGACGGTTTGAGTAATGTTGCTAAGCCACGCAATCTAAATTGGCATATTACAACATAAACATCGATTTCTTTGACTCGATAGTTAAACTTTACAAATCTAGCCTTATTTTTTATATGTAGGAACTGTTTGGTCCGATTAACAATTAACACTCAGATTAAAAGGAAAGCACGTTCACACATTTGCTTTCCTAAATACCTTCTTGGCAATAATTGCCTTTCTGTGACTTTTAGTCTATTAGTATTACAGTGATGGTGCTCAGGCCTACAGCTGAATGTTTGTTTTATGTCCAACCTTGAATTCTAAATGACTCTGTAAAGATAGGCTATTACTAAAATAAAATAGATTTTTTTTCAAACAAAGGTGTAAAATAAAAACATATTAACCATAGTAAAAAAGTAATAGATTTAAAATGCATTTATTTTTAGCTTACTTATATTACTTCACTGGACAAAGCAATATTTTGGATAGAGGACTTATATTTTCAGTTTGAAGTTAAAAATGATGGATTCGTTTCTTACAAATGCACAAAACATTAACTGATGAGCTAGAGTTATACTGGAGTCATGGATTATTTTTATGTTTTTATCAGCTGTTTGGACTCTCATTCTGATGACATCCATTCCTTGCAAAGGATCCACTGATGAGCAAGTGATATAATGCTAAATTTCTCCAAATGTATCCAAACTCATCTACAGTACATCTTATGATCTTTAAATAATATATTTAAAGTGTACTTAAAGTATACTTGCAATAGTTCCACTTTAGCACAATCAAATATACTTACGTTCATCTTTAGTTGGACTTCAGCACTATTTCTGAACAATTAAAGTGCATTAAGTATAAAATTAGTTGTTCCAGTTTAGCAGACTTTAAATATACTAGTTTAGTGTACTAAAAATACAATCACATGGTATTTTTATTAAGTACATAATATGTAAATGTATTTGAAGAATACTTATCATGAAATAAATGTATACATTTTAGTCACCGTTTGTACTTACCTCGGTTTTGGGGTCATGATTTGATATAAGTTCGTACAACGGGAAATGTAGTTTTTTATTTATTTTGAACAGACAGTAGTGCTACTTAAGTGTAGCATGAGCAGATTTAAATTTTAATTAGCTTATATAAGATTTTAAAACAAAAACATAATGGTGTGTCATTCTTGGGATTGGGTGCCATCATATTTTTGCCTTAAAAATTTCAGCAACATCAGTTTTAAAGTTGTCTTTGTTTCCTTTTTCCAACTTTTATTTGAAGGGGCAGTAGTCGAAAATAACAGGGTGGACAATATTTCGAGGGACAAGCTAAAAACCTTTATTGTTATGTAATGTGAAAAAAACACACTCATATTAAGTGTTGCATTCATCATCAAAATGGCAGACACAGACCTGGGGACATTCTGTAAAATGTTTACAATTATGAAAAAAGGTGTTATTTATGTCAAAAGCAACTTCAAAACTGATGTTGTTGAAAATTTTAAGGCAATACTTTCATGATGTTTCCTGGCGACACATGACCGAATCCCAGGAATGACCCTGGTCTGACTTTAGATTTGTGAAATTATGCTTCCTTAGAGACCTGCACAAAATAAAAACAGCAGACGGGCTAAATGAAAAATGATTCTCTGACAGCAGGTGGCGCTTATGGAACAGCAGCAATATTGAGTTTCCTTGGAATGTAGTTGCAGTTTATTTATAAAGATAGTGCCTATTTGAAAATTTGGTTTGTCAATTTTGAGATGTGAGCTCCAGGCGATCACTGGGAGCTTAGTGCTCATGTATCCAGCTCATATAGCAGCCTTGGCTCGGCTAGTCATTCTGACACTTGCTGCTGGCTCTGATGTCTCTGTAGTGGTTAAACATAAGATATAATTTGTTTTGTGTATATTTAACAAGCAATCTTTGGTCTCATGAATCTATCATGTGTTCCTGGTCGTATTGTTTGGGCTGAGCACAAAGTTTCATATATATATTTATTAACTTTACCAAAGCACAGCGTTGACTTTGTAGCATGCGTTTGACTGAATTGTTTGCTTTTGTCTTTATTTCCTCTTATATTTTATACTTCTACTTGTATAATGCCTATTATTGTTCATTAAAACTGACATTTAGTAAAAAAGAGGCAAGGTTGTGTTTTATGTTACACACAGTTGAGGTTAAAAGTTTACATTCACCTTGCAGAATCTGTAGAATGTAAATTACTTCGCCAAAATAAGAAGGATCATGCAAAATGTATGTTATCTTTTATTTAGAACTGACCTGAATGAGATATTTCACATAAAAGTAATTTAGTCCACAAGAGAAAATAATAGTTGAATTTATAAAAATGACCCTGTTCAAAAGTTTACATACATTCTTAATACTGTGTTGTTACCTGAATGATCCACAGCTGTGTTTTTTTGTTTTTCTGTAGGGCAGTACCAAATGAAATTTATGATATTTAAGCAAAATAAGAAAAATGTAAACATCTTCATTTTGTTCAAAAGTGTTCACCCCCTGGCTCTTAATGCATGTTTTTTTTCTTCTGGAGCATCAGTGAGTGTTTGAACCTTCTGTAATAGTTGCATATGAGTCCCTCAGTTGTCCTCAGTGTAAAAAGATGGATCTCAGATTCATACAGTCATTGTTGGAAAGCGTTCAAATACACAAAAATGCTGAAAAACCAAAGAATTTGTGGGACCTGAATGATTTTTCTAAAGAACAGCAGGCAGCTTAACTGTTCAGGAATAACAAGTGACTCATGAACAACTATCTGAACAAAAAACACAGCTGTGGATCATTCAGGTAACACATTTTTGAACAGCGTTACGTTCAGGTCAGTAAATAAATAAACAATGGCATGCATTTTGTATGATCCTTCTTATTGTGGTAAAATAATTAATATTTTGCAGATTCTGGAAGGTGTATGTAAACTTTTGACCTCAACTATATATATACAGTAAAAATAATAAGAGTGTCTGCACATATATTGCCTGAACAATTATATATATATTTTTTAAATGAAAACAAAAAGAGGGAGGTTTAATTCTTTCAAGAAGTGCACAGGTGCCTGCAAAGCCTACAAAATCTTATATCAAATGAAAAATTTTGTAATGTTTTAGATGCCTAATGTCTTACTGAACTAAGCACTCTTTTGTTGCTTATTGCGCTTGAACGGTTTTAAAAATCATGAATGTTTAAACTGGCCAAAGTTGAAAATGCTTGCAGATGTATTTCTTCAACTGTCCCGAGTGTCTTTCAAGCTGAATATTGTTGAAAATATACGAGGAATGTTGACTAATGAGTTACCAGCCTAAGCGTGTTCCGGGGCTCATAAATACTGTTTTTAAAGATATGTTAAAGTGTACTTCTTTTTCACAAGGACCTCTAAAGATTAGATATTAATTCCTTCAAGCAACGGTGCAAAGTGAGACACTACTACAGTTTGGTTATAAATGAAGAGTTCAGATGCAAAAGCCTATAAATCCATCTGAAATCTTTTTTTAAAAATGCATTTTTATCAGGCTCCGATGTATAGGTTTTTATGTAAGTACTGGTACTTCTGATTGGACTAGGGGTGGGATTTTAGTGAGTTTGAAAGTAAAGTAAAGTAAAATAAAGAGTTTTAAAAGTAAAGTGAAAGTATTTGATGGATGTATAATATGTGTCGAGAGCATTCACTTAGTATCATTATCTCGTTTTTGACTGAGATTGCTTTTTAGCTGGTTTTGCATCTGAACTCTTTAAATGTACATTGCATGTATATGTGTGTGTGTGTTAAAAATATTACTCACCATATTTATCTTTATACCAAACACAGCTACAATAAAAAACATATGCAATGCTGCCATCCTGTGCCGAGTGCTGTTGTGGCACTGCCATTTTATATAACAAATGTCAGCTTTAATTTAATATCAGTTTACTGAGGACAGGCCATCACAACTGCATTTGTTTTAGACAAATGAAATGAGACAATATAATGCACTGATAATACAATATATTGAGCACAACATATAATATAATATATATTGACCTTTATTAGTGTGTGTATTTTGTTTGCAGCAGAAGATCTAGTGCAGTAATGAAGAGAGACTGCTTGCTTTTTAACAATATGTGACCCTGGACCACAAACCCATCCGTAAGTAGCAGGGGTATATTTGTAGCAATAGCCAACAATGCATTGTATGGGTCAAAATTGTTGATTTTTCTTATGTGCCAAAAATCATTAGGATATTAAGTAAAGATCATGTTCCATGAAGATATTTTGTAAATTTACTACCATAAATGTATCAAAACTTAATGCTTGATTAGTAATATGCATTGCTAAGAACTTCATTTGGCCAAGTTATAAAGGCGATTTTCTCAATATTTAGATTTTTTTGCACCTTCAGATTGCAGATTTTCAAATAGTTGTATCTCAGCCAAATATTGTCCTATCCTAACAAACCTATACATCAATGGAAAGCTATTTATTCAGCTTTCAGATGATGTATAAATCTCAATTTCAGAAAACTGACCCTTATGACTAAGTTTGCGTTCCATGGTCACATATAAAGTAAAACACACATCTGATAATACAAAAAGCTGACATAGCTGGTCAAATTTTTTTATGTAAGTGTTACATTTTATTACATTACATTATTTCATTCCCCTCTCGACCAACAATTGCAATGCAATTCGATATTTAGTGTGATATTTAATTTATAGTTACTAATAGTTCAGTTAATAGTTTAGTAGTTGATAGTTACTATTTTGCCAAATTTTGTAGTATATTTAAAATGTTGACAAATAACAACTACACTGCATTGTAAGTTTGTCTACAAATTGAGTAATTCATGCTGAACATGTTGAAATGAACACATAAACACTGGTTTACTAAAAATCTAACAGATGTTTAGCGTTACATATAAAAATGGTAAATCAAATTTGTGCTGTCAGACTGATTAATCACGATTAATCGAATCTAAAATAAAAGTTAGTGTTTACGTTCCATATGTGTGTACTTCCGTATCTGTGTATGTATATATAAATGTACATATTTAAGAGATATTTAACTGTATATAAATATTTATGTATGATTTATATTATACATAACATTAATTATATGTTACATATATATTTTTAAATATGTTTGTTTATACACATTTACATATTTATCTTCATACACGTATGTGTGTATAAATATTATGTAAACAAACTTTTATTTTGGATGCGATTAATCCCGGCTAATCAATTTGAGAGCACTAAATTAAACTCATAATTAAATGTGTTTTAGTCCTTTTGTCCATAGTTAATTTAGATACTACTGATGAGAATTTGCATTATTGATTATAGAGTTAAAATCAGACATAAGGCCTATAATAATATAGTAAATCCATGAATCATTATAATATAATTTTATGGTTGTAAATTTATTCTCAAAGTTACAGAATTACTAAAGAATATTGGAAATTTTTCACACGTAGTACTTGAAGTTGCTTTAATAATTTACTTCACAAAAATGTCCAGTAGAGGGTGTAATATTATTATTTAGTAGTGTAATAAAACTCTGACATTCTCCTACCTGTTGTTTTCTAAATTTACTAAGAAAAAATAATGAAATAGACAACACAATTCAGCAGTTCATGGGGCTACAAGAGAGTTTACCTTAATAGCATAGGCCTATGTTATAAACTAAACGTACTTAAAACAGTTTATTAAAACATGGATAATGAATTAAATTTAAATGTTATCTATTTAAACTATATTTTAAGCTGAATCACTGATGGGACACATTAAATGACAATAAACATTTTTACTAATAAAACTTAATTGAAATGAAACCTAACAAACCACAAATGCCACAATGCCAAATTGACATTAGCTGCCAGATAAAAAAAGATAGCTACAAAAAGAGAAAATAGAAAGAAAATTGCATATATTGCAATGCTTTCAGAGCATTACATGTTTTCAGTGTTTTTTTGTTTGTTTGTTTGTTTGTTTGTTCTAAGAGATTTACTTACAATTCATTAGTCATTAATAAAATGGGGAAAATGTGGTCTACATTGAGTCCACTTTTTCTTATGTATATGGAATTTTCCTAATAAAACAAAAAAATGTATAATATGTTGTTCTTTACAATTCAAATGTTCATTTTCTGTATAAAAAAGCACATCAAATATACAAATTTCTATCATACATTCCATTTTTTCAATATAGAATTCCATATCCTTCCAAAATAATCTTGAATAAATGCAATGAAAAAAAATGCAAAATTTTTCTTTTTCTTGACAAGAATATGAAATATTAAGCTTAAATCTTTCCAAAACATGCTTAGAAGGATAAATTTTATGAAGTATTTAGTAAGACACTTCCTTAATTTTGTTATTGATACCCTATAACAAACAGCTTCACTAATCGCGTGATGACGTATTTAACGTCATGACGCAAAAGAATCAGCGATTTATTATTATTATTATTATTATTTTTTTTTTGTAACCGGTTATTCGAAAGAACCGATTCGCCTAAACAAGTCAGACTTCTTCCCATCCCATATTTGAGTTGTAATATAAGCAACATGACCATCAGACTCGAGCGAGCCCTCAAAGGGCGTGGCTTGTTTGATCGACAACATAGTCTACCAATCAGCGTCGAGACAAGAAACCAATCAGCTGAGAGGAAGGCGGGGCGTCGCCGGGCTCGTCTGCTGTGCGGAGATTCAGACAGCTCGCTCACTAGAAGGAAGTGCATCTGAAGTGGCCCTGGCTTTATTTTGATGCACATGAGCAATTCACCTCGTCGGATAAAATAACGTAATCCCCGACATCAGCGAAGAGGGGTTCCGCCGGTTGTATGCTTCTCCCCGGTTACATCTGGAGCGGTAGAGGCTGTTTTCACCGGAGCAGCGTGGGTTAAGGTGGGCCTTGCCCGGATATCTGTCTGACAAGCGAACCAAAACCGATCCGGTACCCGCCTCAAGATAACCACTACACTTGGACCCCTTTTGGACTGTAACACACACTAGCCAGATGGGTAAGTAAAGCCGAACATGAAGATTTGCACATATCTGCTGGAGAATATAAACTCCTTATGGTCAGTAATTATTATTTACAAATGATAAAAGCCCACTAGTAAGTGTGTGAGTAGCTCAGGCTGTAACTAATGGTTTTGAGCCACGACGACGAGCCATTATGTGCTTTGGACAAACTCATCTTGAGAGCCCATCCTTCAGAGAGGCTGTGATGTAACGTTGCCATGGATTATTCACAAATGCACAACAGGACCATGCTCATCATCCTGCATCCTTTCTTTTTGGGCTAATTATATTGATCTGGTTTGGTGACATGATTACCAGTGACTTAAAAAAATGAGTATATAAATCTTCAGTGAATCTAAAAAAAATGAAGTTTCCTAATAATAAGAGTTTTTATTTCTTAGACATCCCCAATGCATCCCAGTCTTGTGTGATTGACAGCCTGTGATGTAATACTTGACACAAATATGTGAACTAGATCCTGGTGTGAACGCAGATCTTGCCGTGCCGGTCAATGTATGCGTGTTTAACCGAATGTGCATGAGATCATAAATGTATATACAATCAGGATCATGAAACCGTAAGATGGTGAGTCTGCAGAAAAGGAGGTCACATATAAGCAGACATACGCTGAATATTCGGATGGAGGGATGGGCGTCACGGCAGTGATTTTCAACCTGTTTTGTCTTATTTACTCCGACAGCCGTGTCAGGAAGCCTCAAGTACCGTTATTCAACAGAAAATCAGAAATATGTTCTTACTAACTGATGTTGTCATTAATATTATTATTAATACAATAAATATTCTGCTACGTTTGTCATCTATGCAAGTTTTTAGAGCTTAAACGCAGTATTTTGATTTCTTTCATTAAAGATATGTTTCAACCAAAAAGCGTCATACCGTTACAAATCTGTAGAAGTTTATTTCTATGAAAAAAATCTGATATTTTCAAGAATGTTCCATTGAGTTTCTTTTAAAACATTTCTCAAGATGGTTTTTATGTTTGACAGATTTGAAATGGCATGAGGAAAGGAAACAATGACAATTTTTAAAATATTTCTGGGAAGGAAAATAAAATGTGTTTAAGTCCTAAAAATTACTGTGGCTGACAAACGTAGCAGAATCTGTTTATCTTCTTAAAGCTGATATGAAACAGACATCGCAACTGACTTTACTACCATATTATTAGGAATAAAAATGCATGGATGCATAGTTCACAATAACACCAGTAACATGCATCAAGAAAATAAACATGATCAATTCTGATTTTATGCCGACTTTAAACCATAGCTGAAAAAAGTTAGATTAATCATTTTATTTTTTTTTCTGTTTTAAAAGGCTTAACAGCAACATCTAAACATTTTTAAGTACAAGGGATGTGTTTTAGTCTTAATGCATGCTTATTTTAAATGATTCATCCATGCATATTTTATTGGACTTTTTTTTTTGATAATTCATAATCATAATGTCTGGTGAAAACAGCAGACTTCTTTCTCTTGAATTTTGGTTTCTTACAGTCGACCGTGAGCTTGCATTTAGATCTACTTCCATTCAATGGGCAGAACCAAATTCCCATCTGACTTTTTTTTTTCTGTTACACTCGGATGTGCATCACAATATGGAAAGCAAAACGCCTTTAAAACTGCAATAATAATCTCTGTCACTAATAACAAGCTATCGCTACAAATGTGAAGCCTCCTCAATCAGTCACTCAAAAATTATTTTTGTGGTATAGCATTTTCCTTTTTAATATTTGAAAAGTCTTGAATCACTGATAAAAAGTATCAGTATATTGCTTCTTATACAAAGGCTTATGCAGTCACTTAGATTTATTAAATAAACTGAAAATTAATATGTACAGTTTTGTTCAAAATTCAGATATGCATTGTTTGTTCAATTCAGTCCATAGTTTTTCTTTTGAATTATAACTTTTTTTCTGTTATATACATTAGTTAAAAGTAATTCATGTTCTTTCTGTGAAAAGGCAGCAGTTACACCAGAGCTGCACATGTTGGTCAGTTCTGACATGATATAAAGAAACAGCCAAGATATACACTACCCGTCAAAAGTTTTTGAACAGTAAGATTTCTAATGTCAAATGTGCTCAACAAGCCTGCATTTATTTGATCCAAAGTACAGCAAAAATATTTTTTGTTTTTAAATAATTGCTTTCTATTTTAATATATTTTAATATGTAATTTATTCCTGTGTTTTCAAAGCTGAATGTTTTGCATCAATACTCCAGTCACATGATCTTTTAGAAATCATTCTAATATTCTGATTTGCTGCTCAAAAAACATTTATTATATTATTATTGTTATTATTATGTTGAAAACAGCTAATAATCTGTAATATAAATAAACATTGTAACATTATAAATGTCTTTATCGTCAGTAAATAAATATTGATTATGATAATAATAAAAATGTTTCTTGAACAGCAGATCAGCATATCAGAAAGCTTTCTGAAGGATCATGTGACATTGAAGACTGGAGTAATGATGCTGAAATTCCAAAGTATGAATATAGAAAACAGTTATTTTTATTTTAAACCTTACTGTTTTTGGATCAAATAAATGCAGAAAATACTACTGTAGTGCTAGTAGTAAATAGTACTGCTAGTGTAAAATATACAAACTGTATGTCTGTATTTGTTTTACCTCATTTTACTGAAATCCTGAACCTGATTGTTAAATGGCCATTCCATTTTAATATTGCACATTAAAGATTAGAAAACTGGTGTGCATTTAAAAATATTAAATATTGCATAATACTACCAAGCAAAATTAAGGTAATTCATTTTGTTTGCATGCTACTATTTTAGCAGAGTTTGGTAGTAATTGCAAAATATTATGTATTATTACTATGTAACCCCAACTGCAGTTTCATCTGTCATATTGTAGAAAATAGGTATTTTATACACCTTGTTTGATGAAACAACCAGTTGCACCAAATATTAAATCTTTTCCAGATTTTTTTTTTTTTTTTGGTTTGATTTTCTTTTTTTAAAGAGCTTAGAGCTGGCTTAATCAGTATTAAGAGTATGATGTTGTTCATTTGCAGCTGAAAGTTCTTAGGAATTTAGTTCTTTTCTTTTTTCTAGCCTAAATATAAAGTAGACAGGTGATCCGATGATAGATCTGACTCATTGTCTCTGTTGGCCTTTATCTCGACGTGATTTGTTGGAGTCTGTTAATAGAACGAAGGCTTCACTGGCTTTAACCATCCCTAGAGTGACAAGTGTATTCTGGAATCACCATTCACACTTTAATTGGCTTCTTTTCTGCCCTTGTCATATTACTTGAGCTCTTCTACCTATTAAAAGAGCTTCCACTCATGACAGATGCTTCTGTGAATCAAACAGTAGAGCATGGCGCTGGACCAAGGTCATGGGTCCAATTTCCAGAAGGCATGAAAACTTTGGAGTAAAGCATCAGCAAAATGAGTGTATGTAGTAGGGATCTGTTATGGGATCTGAAATCTGCTCTCTGTTCCTCTCAGTACTTACTGTCAACTCTTGGGGGAACCATACACAATGTAAAACAAAACATTTTTATTGGTAATTTTAATATTTTTCAGGACAGTCACCAAATTAACCATTTAAAGCATGAAATAGTAGTCTTAAAAATTAATAGAAGAGTTTATTCAAGTATTAGACAAAATACTAAAAAAAAAAGTTTGCACATGTTTTTTGTTGAGTACTATATTTGATACATCAGGCTTTTAGGACTCATAAAGTATGATTTAAGAGAATATGGAGCTCACAGGAAAGTTTTATTAAGGGACCCAAACTGAGCGGAATTTTTTTTTTATTCAGTTCAGTTTTTATGAGAGAAGGCTACTTTCATAAAATGCATAGAAATATCATGTGTCACTCTATGTCTCCCAATAATATGTCTTATTAAGATGTTTAAATGCTTTTATGATCAAAAGCTCAAAGATTTGTAGTGTTTTTTTTTTAAAGAAGTCTCTTCTGCTCACCAAGCCTGCATTTATTTGATCCAAAGTACAGCAAAAACAGTAAAATTTAGAATTTTTTACTATTTAAAATAGCTTTTTTAATATATAAAAGTATTAATTTCTATAATTTCTTTACCCAGAAAACAACAACATTTTATATAAGACTGGAGTAATTAAGATCACAGGAATAAATTGCATTTTAAAATATATTCAAATAGAAAAAAGTTATTTTAAATAGTAAAAATATTTCAAAATTTTACAAATAAGTGCAGGCTTGGTGAGCACTACAGAGCTTTTGATCATAAAACTAAGCATTTAAACATTTTAAGAAATGTATTTATTTATTTTTTGGGGGTAAAGAAGTTATAGAAATAGTTTTATCAAAAGTGATGATAAAGACATTTATAATGTTACACAACATTTCTATTTCAGATAAATGCTGTTCTTCTAAAACCTAAAAAAAAAAAAAAGACGAGGCTGTTTTCAACATAATAATAATAATAATAATAATAATAAATATTTTTTGAGCAGCAGATCCGAATATTAGAATGATTTTTGAAGGATCATGTGACTGGAGTAATGATGCTAAAAATTCAGCTTTGAAATCACGGGAATAAATTACATTTTAAAATATATTCAAATAGAAAACTGCTATTTTAAATAGTAAAAATCATTTAAAAAATTACTGTTGTTGCTGTACTTTTTGCTGATCAAATAAATGCAGACTTGGTGAGCAGAAAAGACTTCTTTAAAAAAAACACACTACAGTATTTTTTGAGCAGCAAATCAGAATATTAGAATGATTTCTGAAGGATCATGTGACTGGAGTAATGATGCTAAAAAAATCTTTAAAAATGTTTTACATTACATTTTAAAATTTATTCAAATAGAAAACTCGTATTTTAAATAGAAAAAAATATTTAAAATGAATCAAATAAACATATTTATAAACATAAATGTTTTTTAAAGAGAAGACTTCTTTAAAAAACATTAAATGTCTTACTGTTCAAAAACTTTTGACTGGTAGTGTATTTACGTTATAAAACTCAAAGATTTCAGCCTTTTACTTGCTAAAAAAATATCATCTACCAATCAGGAACGTTTTGATCATACTGACAATTTAGAGGCAAACACAATGCAGTAGGAATTGTAGGGTTAATATGTTCATTGATTTGTGCTCACTGAGAACACTGCCTTATAAAAGTAGGTTCTTTGTATTTCATTATTTCTCTTTCATCAGCGGATAACCTGAGCGAAGCCCTGAAGACGCTGAAGCTCTCGTCGGCAGACGGCGCTTCAGACAGTGTGGAGGGCTGCTTGGACTGCCTGCTCAAAGCTTTGGCCCACAATAGTAAGTCTGCATGACTTTTACATAACTGTTCATTTTCATCAGCATCAGCTGAAATAAAGAATGATTGAAAAGGGCAGGAGCCTTGATTTAAGGACAGCTTATGTCTTCTATTCATATTATTAAAGAATGCAGGATTGAGCTAAATCCATTTTGTTGATAAAAAACCTTGTTGCTTTTTATTCTGCTGCGTCATGTTACCAAGAAAAATGTAGCCAACTGAAAACTTAATTAAAAATGAAATAAATGGAAAGCATCAGTTAAAATGCAATTGAAAGATCAAGCTTATTGTTTCACTAATGACGTTTTCAGGATGCTGCAGTATTACTTGAACTCTGACCAGCTTATTATTGGCAAAAAAGCCCATTTAGACCAGAAAAATGTCTTGAGTAAGTTTTATGTACCATTTAGGGTTAAGGTTAGAGACTACTTTGGAATAAAAAATGTCAGTTAGACTATAGATAATGGAGTGAACAATGAATGATTAAAAATAAATAAATACACATATACATATATAGAAAAAAGTAGAATATATGTTTCTTTTTGAGAATGTTTAGTTTATTTAGTTAAAGTCTAACTGATTTAGTTAGTTGTGCTGTTAAACTTGCTATACTTAGTTATGCTTATTGTATCAACCTTGTAAATTAGCATTTTTTAGTATTATTATTAATATAGTATTGTTTAGTTTTATGCTTATTAATTATTTAAAATAATTTTAGTTTATTAGTTATTAGTTTTTTTAAAATATATTTTTGTGTAGCTTTATTTTATTTCTATTCTTTTGTTTTCTTTTTCTGTTTTGTTGTTTTGTTTTTTTTTTTTACTTCAAATTATATATTTTTTTAGGTACCAAGGCAACATTTCTAATTACAATGTCCATGTTTTTTTAAGATAATAAAGGAGTAGTTCACCCAGAAGTAAATCATTTCATCATTTACTCACCCTTGTGTCATTTTAAACCTGTAAAGCTTTTGTTCATCCTTAAAACACAAATGAAGATGTTTCTAATATTCTGTACATCCAAAGTCTAGTGCATAAAGTACAAAAAGTACATAAAGACACAATTAAAAATAATTCAAATGAGTTGAGTGGTTTAATTCAAGTCTTCCGAAGAAAAACAGTCATTTTTGTAATTAATGTGATCAAATATGGTAAAAGTGTGTTTGAGTTTCCATTATTTATATTTATATAATATTGTAACAATAATACTTGAAATATTTTAAATCTGTTTTGCTTTAATGAGCGATTTTTCGTTTCAATTTTAGCTATTTTTTATTTTAGCTATTCGTATAATTTTTAAAATATATTTCTGTGTAGCTTTAAGTTGTTTTATTTCTATTTTATGTGACTTTTCTATTTTTATTTTTTTTATTTTTGTAATTTTAGTACTTCAGATTTTTATTTCATTTAGGTACCAAGGTAAAATTTACACTACCCATAAAATATTTTGTAAGCTATTAAAGGGATTTTTTTTACTTGCACTTGTGTCGTTTCAAAGCTGTGACACTTTTGTCCATCTTCAAAACACAAATGAAGATGTTTCTAATATTCTGCACATCGAAAGAAAGTCTAGGTAATTAACATTTTCGAGCTTCAAAAAGTACATAAAGACATCGTAAAAATAATCCATATGAACCGAGTGGTTTAATCAAAGTCTTCCAAAGAGAAATAATCATTTCATATGATCAACAGATTTAATTTGTAATTAACGTGGTTAAATATGATAAATTTGTGTTTGAGTTTCCATTTTTTATATTTATATAATATCATAACAATAATACTTATAATATTTCAAATATGTTTTGCTTTAAGTAGTGATTTTCATTTAAATTGTAGCTATTTTTATGTAGTTTTATCATTTGTATATATTTCTGTTTAGCTTTAAGTACATTTTATTTCGATTTTATGTTACTTTTCTATTTCTATTTTGTTTTAGTCATTTCAATGCTTCATCTAATATTTATATTTTATTTTAATTTGCTTTGATTTGTAGTTTTATTTTAGTTTTAGTTAACAATAACAAAACGGTTGTAAATATGGCTTTCCTACTAGGTGAATAAGAAACCATGTTTCTAGTTTGGTTGTTTCTGAATGTTTCATCAACTCTTACACTTTCATGAAAGAGCATTATTACTCATATGTGGTTATGTAGAGTAAAACCTCCCTAAAAACCAATGTGATACCATCAGTTTTTCATCCTAATCAACCCTAACAGTTTTACAATTTTCTAGTAGTCATGAATGACTTGAACATTATGGAAATTAATTGTTAAAAAGTCCTATTGGGCCTTATTTCATGATTCATTTCCGGGGTTCTTAGGAGTGGAAGTCATCATGGATAGAAGTAAACTTCTATAGTGATAAACAGAAGACTACAGCTAATGTGATTTTTTTTTTTTTTTTTTTTTTTTTTGCATTAGTATTTGCTCAATATATCAAACAAAATTTTGGTTACGGCAATCGGAAGAGTAAAAGATTGCCATTGTGCTTGAAATACTCTTTGTGTTCGCAGGTGGGATCCGTTCTGATTATCATAATTTACTGATGTTTTTTGTTCTGTTTTCAGATGTTGAGACTAGTGAAAAGATCCAGGAGATGGGTGTTCTTGCTATGATGCCCGCTCTTCTGTCTGCGCAGAACTCATGTACACCAAAAGTGGCCAACATCATTGCAGAGGTGGCCAAAAATGGTGAGTGCTTCTGGATCGCCAGTTGTTGCTTCCTACATAATTTTGGACTTTTTGACACCTAGAGGTGTGGATGCAGCATCACGCAAAAGTTAACAATGCCATTGTAGGTGCTGAAAGTGCTAAAAGCAGTTAACCATGACTAATGTATTTCATAAATATTATGTGTCTGATAATAGGAGGTGTTATGAAAATAAAATTAGTCATAATCTGAAACTAAAAGCCATTAAAAACATTACTTGAATAAATGCAATAAAATATAAAAAGCTAAAGTTTATTTTCTTTCAGCCAGTTGCCAAAGCAAAATTTCTTATTTTATTTTTAACTTGATGTATACTATAACTGAAATAATACAACTAATAACAACTATATAAGCATAGAAAACTAATAAAAATGACAAAAATCATAACAAAATTACTAAAACTAATTTGAAAAGAAAATTTAAAATATAAAAAATATAATCTTAAACTAAAACGAAGAAAATTAATTGCTTAAATTAAAATAGAATAAAATATAAAAAGCTAAAGCTTATATTCTTTCAGCTAGTTGCCTATGCAAAATTTCTCATTTAATTTTTTAACTTGATGTACTAAAAAAACTGTAACTGAAATAATAAAATTAGTAAAAACTATATAGGCATAAAAAGATAATAAAAATTACAAAAACAGCAAAATTACTAAAACTAAAATAAAAAGAAATTGTAAAATCTAAAAAATATAACCTTAAACTAAAACAATGAAAATAAATTACTTGAAATAAATAATTAAAAAAAAATTAAAACGTGTTTTCTTTCAGCTAGTTGCCAAGGCATAGCTTCTCATTTTATTTTTAACTTGATGTACTAAAAAACAAAAACTATAAATGAAATAATAAAATGTATAAAAACTATATAGGCATAAAAAAACCTAATAAAAATGACAAAAACACGACAAAATGAATAAAACTAGCTAAAAAAGAAAATGTAAAATCTAAAAAATATATCCTTAAACTAAAACGATGAAAATTAATTACTTGAAATAAAATGCAATTAAACATAAAAAATTAAAACCTATTTTCTTTCAGCTGGTTGCCAAGGCATAGTTTCTCATTTTAACTTGATGTACTAAAAAATGAAAACTATAACTGAAATAATACAATTAGTAAAAACTATATAGGCATAAAAAAAACTAAATAATAAAAACACAACAAAATTACTAAAACTAACTACCAAAAAATGTAAAATATAAAAAAATAACCTTAATCAAAAACAATGAAAATAAATTACTTGAAATAAAATACAATAAAACATAAAAAATTAGTTTCTTCCATCTAGTTGCCAAAGCAAAATTTCTCATTTTATTTATTTTTTACTTGATGTACATAAAAAAAACCCATCTAAAACTCAAAAAAAAAAAAAAAAATACTAAAACCAACTAATATTAATAAGAAAATGAAAATATCAAAATAAAAACTAGATTAGTATTTTAATGATAATAAAATAACACTGGTCCCATTGCTTGTTAAATAAAACCATTTATTAGCCTGACTGACTGAAATCTACATTTGTTTGTTACTTTTCCCCCCCCTTTATACAAAAGTACTGATCAGTTCTTTGGAGATCATTTCCTTTAAATAAGGGAAAAAACAGAGTGAATCTTTCAGAAAGATTGAGGTAATAAAAATATCTGTCATTGTAGTAATCAGTGTCTTCATTTGTGTGGGTTCAGAGCCTTAATATACTGCCTTCATTTTCGCTAGCTTTAGTACAGCTCTGAACTATCATTCATAATAGAAACTTGTTTTAAAATAATAAAATAAACCTGTTTTTTCAGATCTGTTTGTTTGTCTCTGCTATTCTATGCTGCTTCTCCCCCAGTTTCACTGACGCTGCAGTCGAGTCTGTGGCCGCTCATGCGTGTCATTATTACTGCTATTGACAGCGTGAAGGAAATGATAGGCTCGCATGTAAGCTATATAAGATCAGCGCAGCAGAACCAGTCGATCTCAACACAGACAAACAGATTAAAATTGAGTTGACTCATAAACACACCGCGCTATGCATGATGCAGTCCTGAGATATGCAGCGCTGTATGAGAGAATAAAGATTTCGAACTGCAGTAAACACTTTTAAATTACTGCTAAATGAGAAAATTGATAAAATGATAGAAATGATAACATTAAATGTATTTAATTATCACAGGCTAGGGCTGCATCTAGCAATTGCTTTGAAAGTTAATGTCAATTATTGCCTTAATTGAGCAGTTGAACTAGTAAAATAAAAATGATAAAACAATGTGAATGTATGCTGTTTGTGCAAAAAAGGAATTAAAAATACAAATGTTGCTTGCAATAATAATTGCATGTGGGCTTTCCCATTAAAAGATGCATTACTGACATTACATGATTTAACTGTAAAAGTTACGGTTTTATTCATGTTTTGCTATTTCAGTCATAATTTACTCACCCTTGTGCCATTTCAAACCTGTAAAACTTTTGGTTTGTCTTCAAAAAACAAATGAAGATGTTATTCTTATATTCTGTCTATCCATTGAAAGGTAACATTTTTAAGCTTTAAAAATTACATGGTATGGAAGCCTGTTTCTGCCACCAAATAAAAAATAAAAAAAAGTTATTGTGTCTTTTTATCTCACAATTCCGACATAAACTCACAATTCTGAGAAATGAAGTCAGAATTGCGTTATATAAACTCGCCATTGCAAGTTATAAATTCAGAACTGTGATTAAAAACTCACAATTGTGAGTTATAAAGTCAGAATTATGAGATATAAACAAATCTGACTTTTATTCAGAATTTTCATGATATAAACTCACAATTGCAAGAAATAAAGTCAGAATTGTGAGATTAAGAACAATTCTTGAAATTGACTTTTTTTCCTTGAAAATGTGAGTTTGTATCTCATAATTCTGACTTTTCTCGCAATTGTGTTTATATCTTGCAATTCTGACTTTTTTTTTTGGCCATTTCAGTTTTTCTTAACAGGATGGTGGAGATGAGACAGGAAGTGAGTGGGAGAGAGAGAGGCGGGGTGGGATCGGGAAAGGTCCACAAGGCCGGATTCGATCTCGGGACACCCAACGCACTGCCCACAAGGCTATTGGCGCAGAATTCTGACTTTTTTTCCACGCAATTCTGACTTTTTTCCCCTCAGAATTGCAAGATGTAAACTCGCAATTGTGAGTTAAAAAGTCGCATTTTTGAGGGGGGAAAAACTGATATGTTCTCAGAATTGCGAGTTTTGAGAAAAATTCTTAATTTTGAATTTTGAGATATAAGCAAACGAATCTGACTTTTTTCTCAGAACTGCATGATATAAACTCGCAATTGCGAGAAATAAAGTCAGAATTGTGAGAAAAACTCACAATTGTGAGTTGAATAGTCACAGAAAAAAAAGTCTGAATTTCAAAATATAAACAAACAAATGTAACTTTTTTTTCTCAGAACTGCATGATATAAACTCACAATTGCGAGAAATAAAGTCAGAATTGTGAGATACTTTTTTTCTTGAAAATGCAAGTTTGTATCTCACAATTCTGACTTTATTTCTCGCAATTGTGAGTTTATATCATGCAGTTCTGAGAAAAAAAAGTTACATTTGTTTGTTTATATTTTGAAATTCAGACTTGAAATTCTAAATTTTGAGGTTGTATCTCGCAGTTCTGACTGTATTTCTCAGAATTGCACCTTGATATCATGCAATTCTGTCTTTATAACTCACAATTGCGAGTTTAGATCAGAATTCAGAGAAAAAAAGTCAGAATTGCAAGGTTTAAATTCGCAATTGCGAGACAAAAAGTCAAAATTGTTAGAGAAAAAGACGCAATTCTGTCTTTTTTCTCACAATTTCATGTTTAGATTTCACAATTTTGACTTTTTTTTTCTAGCAATTCTGCGAGTTACAAAGTTCATTTTTTGAGGGGGGGAAGACTGAAATGTTCTCAGAATTGCAAGGTTTAAATTTCCAATTGCAAGTTATAAAGTCAGAATGGTTTGACATAAAGTCGCAATTCTGACTTTTTTTTTCTCAGTATTGCAAGTTAATATCTCGAAATTTGGACTTTTATATAACGCAATTCTGAGAAAAAAAGAGATGTAAACTCACAATTGCAAGGACAAAAACTCAGAATTGTAAGATGAAAATGATCTTTTACCTCTTAATTATCAATGACCTTTTTTCATTTTCTTACTAAAGTGGCGGAAGCGGTCTTCCATAACATAGAGACATCATAAAAATAATCCATATAAATCAAGTGGTTTAATCATATTTTTTCCTCAAAGAAAAACAATTTCATATCAACAGATTTAATTAGTAAATAACGTGATCAAATATGGTAAATGCATGCTTTGAGATTTATTTTTGATATTTACACTTCCGTTCAAAAGTTTGGGGTTAGTAAGACTTGCAATTTTTTTTTTAATGAAGTCAAGGCTGCATTTATTTTATCAAAAATACAGAAAATAAACTGTAATATTAGAAAATAATGGTTTTTATTTTCATATACTTTAAAATATAATTTATTCCAGTGATGCAATGCTGATTTTTTTTATCAGCTGTTACTCAGTTTCCCAGGCTTAAGTGTCACATGATCTCTCAGAAATCATTCTGATATTCTGAATTATTAGTAGAATTATCAGTTTTGGAAACAGTTGTGCTGCCAATGTTTTTTTTTTTTTTTTTAACCTGTATTTTTTTCTTTCAAGAACAACATTTATTCAAACTATACATCTTTTCTAGCAATGTAAATCTATTATGTCACTTTTTATTAATGTAACAATTTATTAATTTCTTTCAAAAAAAAAAGAATGAATTAACATTTACTGACCCCAAACTTTTGAACGGTAGTGTACATAATGACATAACAATAACGTTTGCAATATTTTAAATGTATTTTGTTTTTATGAGTGTACCATTTGCCATTTTTGGCTGTTTTTAGGAACATTGTTCTCTGTGAATGTCTTTCCTTGTCAAAATCCAGTCACAGATGTGATGTTAACAGGGTTGAATAACAGCTTGGCAGGCTGAACCTAGAGTACAGGAGAGATTTCAGCATGAAGCTAAAAATGTATTTATCCACATCACTTTGTAGACATAATTGAACTCAGTTTGGCAGAACCAGTCGTTCGTCTACAGATAAGTTACCTTGTTTATGCAGCAGCAGATCAGCAATCGAATTTATTGTGCACAAACACACGAGCACAGCATGTAATTCTGTGTTCTTTGATCAGCTTAATTAGTTTCTCTAATCACTGCTTTTTAAGTACTAAATCTTTAAATATATATGTATTTGTTATTTGATTTAATTAACTTTTATTAAATATTTACCAGGCTCCGGTTGTGGTATCTTCAAAGAAAATGAGCTTAGAGAAAAACAGCAATTACTAAATCTTGCCCAAATCGCCATTTTAAAAGTCACTGGGATTTTACGTCCGCGTTTGTAATTACAGCTCTAGCGCATCAACCTGCAATCCTGCAGAGTCAGTGCGCTTCTTCTCCTAAAGCTTTTAGTCTAATTACACGAGTGTTTCTTTAAAGCGCACTTCAGACGGATAGAGCTGGGCTTTGGAAGTGTATGGAGAGCGCCTTCGATAAAAAGGTTAAAATAATGAATGGCCTTTTAGCAGTTTGCTAGGTAGCTAATGACAGTGGCCTGCTGGTGTGCCAGATCTCTGGCAGCTCCTGCTGGCATTCAGCTGTCAGCATTCCTCGGGGAACATCTGCGTTTCATCTACGATGTCTCTAGCACTTTCTAAAGATACATGTATGGTTTACTTCATGGTTACTATGGTGCATTGATTATGGTAATTCCTTATGTTGTTGTTGTTGTTATTGTAAACTAAAACTAAAAGATAGATAGATAGATAGATAGATAGATAGATATCCTTCATGATCCTTCAGAAATTATTTTAATATACTGATTTGCTGCTCAAAAAACATTTATTATTGTTATAATGTTGAAAACAGCTGAGTAGATTTTTTTCAGGTTTCTTTGATAAATAGAAAATTCAGAAGAACAGCATTTGTCTGAAATATAATTTTTTTGTAACATTATAAATGTCATTATCACTTTTGATAAATTTAAAGCATCCTTGCTAAATAAAAGTATTAAAGGCTATAATTTCCTTCTAATGTTACAAAAGCTTTATTTCAGATAAATGCTGATTTTTGGATCTTTCTATTCATCAAAGAATCCTGAAAAAAAAAAAATGTACTCAACTATTTTAAATATATATAATAATAAAAAATGTTCCTTGAACAGCAAATCAGCATATTAAAATGATTTGATAGATAGATAGATAGATAGATAGATAGATAGATGTAATTTTCTTTTAATTTTAAATGTATATTTTCAATGTAAATATTAGGTTAAGTTAATGCTAAATATATAAAAATTCATTAATTGAAATAAAGCTGAAATAAAATGTTCATATTACATGAAAAACTTGAACTTGTGCACTAAAACTTGCATAAGAATCCATTATTTACATAATTTACATTGTAAATTTACAAACATTCAAAATATATATATATTTTTTTTGGTTTTGTTGCTTTTTGGATATCATATAAATATAAATATTAATGGATAAGGATATACTGGGTTACCATGGGTCATGGAATTTTATAAGGTCTATTCTAGACATTGAAAGTCAAGGAATTTTATATTTATAGGAATTTTATATTTAAGTTGTGGAATATCAGGGATTTTTGTTTGTGGCTTTAAATTTTTTGTTTCTATTTATCAAAATGTAATTTTCCTATACTGTATTTTGTTGTATCACATTGTTTCATACGTTTTGCCTATTGTTATAGTTATGAAAGTATAAAAAACATAAGTTAATTTCTGTAAAAATAGTACAGAAAAATATAAACGGGTAAAAGAAAAAAACGTAGCAGTTTAGTATGTGTGTTGTGTACTAAAAACTAAAAATAAAGCTTGCAGTTGGATGGATCCATTCTTTATAGGTCATAGAAATTCAGCTTTTTAGTCAGTGAAAGTCAGGGAAAAGTCAGGGATAATGTGGCCGATGCTGATTGCCAGTGTAGTTAATGTTAACTAATTTATTCATGTATGTATGTATGAAAATTGCACTAAATCTGAAATAAAATAAGATGTAAATACTATATAAAATAATTACATTTAAAATCTTAAATGTTGCATTGGCGACTAACTGAAATAAGATATGGTAAATTACTAAAATGACTAAAATTAAAACTGAAAAAAAAAAAAAAACATAATAAAGGCAAATAGAAATATTTCTAATAAAATGAAAAATGCACAAAACAAAATGACTATAACAAACCAATGTAAAAGAAAACTGAAACTATAAAAAAGGTAATTATAAATATTTATACTTAATAATATAAAAAATAAATAATTAATATCATGTGCATAAACATCTCTAGATGTGAACAGTAGGATTTTTTATGTTTTTAAAGAATTCTCTTGTGCTCACCAAGCCTGCATTTATTTGATCCAAAGTACAGCAAATATTTTTACTTTTTAAAATAACTGCTTTCTATTTGAATATATTTTAAAATCAAATTTATTCCTGTGATTTCAAAGCATAATTTTTAGCATCATTGCTCCTGTCACATGATCCTTCAGAAATCATTTTAATATTCTGATTTGCTGCTCAAAAAACTTTTGTAACATTATAAATGTCATTATCACTTTTGATAAATTTAAAGCATCCTTGCTAAATAAAAGTATTAAATGCTATAATTTCTTTCTGATGTTACAAAAGCTTTATTTCAGATAAATGCTGATCTTTGGATCTTTCTATTCATCAAAGAATTCTGAAAAAACAAAATGTGCTCAACTGTTTTAAATATTGATAATAATAATAAAAAAAAATGTTCCTTAAACAGCAAATCAGCATATTAGAATGATTTCTGAAGGATCATGTGACACTGAAGACTGGAGTAATGATACAAAAAATTCAGCTTTGATCACAGGAATAAATTACATTTTAAAATATATTAAAATAGAAAGCATTTACTTTAAATAGCAAAAATATTTCACAGTTTTACAGTTTTTGCTGTACTTTGAAGCAAATAAATGCAGGTGTGCGATTATATCCCAATAAACTGGGATATATTGGATTTTTAGTGACTGTTAAAGGATTGTTTTTATGGCTAGGGATGTTTTGTGTAGTCATGATTTAGAGATGAATAACAAACGCTGACTGAATCTACCATAGCAGAAAGTGAATATAAGCTTGATTTTAAATCAGTCACTCTTTATCTGATAACATTTTATTGTTCTGAAATCATTGTGGCTCTCTGCAGAATTTATGCGGAGCCCATGTGTGGAAGCAGGCCTCATTCCTCCGCTGGTTCAGCTGCTAAACTGTAAGGACCAGGAAATACTGCTCCAGACGGGACGAGCCCTCGGCAACATCTGCTACGACAGCCGTAAGTGCCCATTATCACTCCCTCAGCCTTTCCCAGCCCCGTCGCGCCTCTACTGTGAGATATTTCAGAGTCTCTGGGCTCATCTGAAGGGGAACTGCTGCTACAGTTGTCTGAATGAGTGACATGAGGCAGGCAGTGCAGCTGATAGTTGGGCGAGAAACTAGTTTTTAGATGTCTGGCTAAACTTTGCCTGCACTTTTTCATTTCACACTTGGTTTCCAAAAGTAATTGTACAAGAACTGCTGAATTCCTGATTCTCAATGGTTGAAAGACATCCCAAAGTGTGATTATAAGGTGGTATGTGAATGTGGTGTACTGACTTTAGACCATGCATCAGTAATTATCTAGTCCATTGGTAATTATTTTGTACAAGAACCATATTAATAAATTAGCAGTGGTTGGTAATTGAAATTATATCTTATATCTGTTACATTGTCACATTTTTCAATATCTTTTAATAGAGATCTTTTTAGCTGTAATTAGGGCTGTCATGCTATCTAAGAAATAATTGTGATTATGTTGATTAATTGTCTAGTTTAGGACATTGCCGATTATAGCAATTAATTGTCTGTTTAATGGCTTTGACATACATTTTTTTAAATTGTTACAAATTGTGATTAATTGAATGCTTTCTAAGTTGTTACATTAAACCTTTCAATACTGAGTTATAGGGATGTGACGAGATCTCGTGGCACGAGATCTTGCGAGATCCAATGTGTATCTGTCTTTATCAATGAATCATTCATTCAGGAGATTCCAATAGTAAATTAAGTCTTTATTCATTAATTTGGTCGAATATATTTAAAAAAAAAAAAGACTTAAGCAATGAATGTTGTGTCAGAATCACTAGTAAATTGTTATTTTGTTTAGAACTCTAATCTAATCTTTTTTTTTTTCTTCAGAATCACGAGAGAATCCTGATCTCTAATTAAAAAAAAAAACAGTTTTTTAATTTATACAGAATCATGTAGCATTGGTTTACATGTTTATTACTGCATATAATTCATTAAAATAGAAGTTATCAAAATCCACCTATATTTTTTTGTTTTTCAGTTGAATAAAGTACTATTTTTCCCTATATATTTAATTATTAAGGATTTCTTTAAAAAAGTTGAAAATCTTGTCTCGTCTTGTTCTTGTGAACTCAGTCTCGTGTCTCGTCTCGTGGGATAAGTGTCTCGTTACACCCCTACTGCGTTATATATATTTATGTACAAATCAGTGCTTTCAAACACTACTTTAATATGCATTATATACGGAGGGAATAGGGACAAAATAACATTGAAATGTTTCTGAAAACCAGAGACCTTCAGAGACACATTCATATAAACCCTCATCCCAACTTTTATATTTTTCTTCGAATATTTTGAGAATTGTGAACAGTGAATTTGCTGTGCCCGTACAGTATTTTCTTCTGTCGTGTCTATTATGTCCTTTCTGCGTTCTGGCCACATACATACTGCAGCTAAATTCGGTTGTCTGTTCACCTTTTATTTCTGCAGGAAAATACGGGAGTGACAACCGCATTAAAGGTCATTGCACACTGAGTCCGAAATTTTTGAACATTAAAAAATAATTACGACCTCACGTTTACACACTGCCTCAGAAAAAAAAGTGGATCAGGTTCGATGTTTTGTTTTTTTTTCCTTCATTTTCGCATCTGTAGCAAGCATTTTGATAGGAAAGGATGACGAATATGAAAAAAAAAACACGTGAAAATTTCTGACCGAAACATACAAGTAACATTAGTGACAACCACTTTTATGAACTGAACAACTAGCTGTTAATGAGGTTTTTAATGTGCATATGAGTCACTTCCGCATGTGTGGTGAATCACAGGCAAAACAGTACGACAGCAACACAAGTCTAGACTCGCTTGTGTTAATCTAAATGCTTTATGCTAATAGTACGACCAAAATATAGCGACCCGTGTCTGCTCACTTTGGTAACTCCATAAACCCGATCGCCTTTTGAACAACAAGCCCAAAAAGTGCTTGTAATGAGTGACAGGGCTTGAAAATTTCAAAATCTCTTTTTTTAAATATAGAAAATCAGATAGGAGTCTAAATTTCAATCAAAAATCTTTTCAATACACAAATATCAAATATCAGCAGTTTCCCCTGCCATTATTTTAGGGGGGTGAGCCATTCATAGAAGCGGAATACTCTGTAGCGCGGAATTCCCCACGGAATTGGTCAATTTTTGAATGAATGAATCAAAAGTAGGTCTGTCACTTAATTCGAATCACGATATGGACTAGTGTCTCTGAATATTAAAATGCAAAAAGATGGTTTAAATATTAATCCTGCATGTCCCGTTTGTCTCTGTATGTAAGAATGGCGGAGAGGCTGTTTTGTTTAATTTACTACACAGATACTGATCGCTATATGATGACAGTAACACACAAACTTAATCTCCAGAGCTTCTGTGACAGTCACTTCATGATAATTTTACCGTTTCATTTGAGAAAACTATTCTAGCATACTGTATACACACATAAACCTGTCAAAATAAAAGTATGATTTAATGCATATTCAAAAATATATTGCTCTTGTATTACTTTTGTACAGAATAATGCACATCTTTATATACAACCATAAACCCAGGAGATACAGTGCAGGGTAACTGCAGATTTTTTAGAAAAATCAATTTTAGGGCAATTTATGACCCTTTTTAACAACTGCACAAGTAAAATGAACAGGGTTGGGCAATCTATGGTAAGGTATTAAGCCATAAAATGACATGATTTACAGTTCAGATACAGGTTTTCACAAAAACAAAAAATCATATACAATGGCATTTCAGCCTTTAGACCATTAAAAGGGATAAATCAAGTATATAATTTATTATGTTAATTTATAACATAAATATTACTGTCTTAATTGTTTGGATTTTCAGAAGGCACATTAACTTCTTTCACACTTACAACTCTATGTATTTGCTGCATAAAAAAACGTGTCGATATTTGCAATAATCTGACCATAAACAGCAGAAAAACTTATTGGAAATGCAAAATCATTTTCTGCCATGAGGTGGCGCTTTAGGAGTGCTGAAATATTGCGGTTTTCCTAGTAACTGCTGTGCACAATCAGTCACCGCGCTCATTGGCGCTGTTTTATTAGGCATTATAGGTAAGATGAAATGAAAATGCCAGTCAGTTCCCTTCAGATACATTCATATAAAGATATTCGTTTTGACAAATTTATCCAGTGACATCATTGCCCTTTGAAGTTGAATCCAGCCCAGAGCCTAGGATTTATATTTAAATGGTCTTTTTGCAGCTTAATATTTACACATACCATTTCATATCACAATTTGATTTAATTTGATGACATACTTTTGATTAATTTTTCGAAACTTTTTTTCAAATTCCATGAGATTCTGCATTAAATTATACATTCTGTTTTTACGACTGGATTCTGTGATTCCGTTCCACATCCGTAGTTAAGCTAGTTAAACTGTGCTCTAATTAGAAACTGATATGAATTGCTAGCAACGAAGTCATAAGTGATACTGTATGTAATGATTACATATTAAGAGTTGATTAATGTGGCTACTGACAAATAGAAAACAACAACATTGCATTAGGTGGCCTCGGCAAATGGACACAGATGTGTTTAATGGTGAAGCTGATTGACAGAGCAGCTGAACTTGATCGCAGATGGCTCTGACCCTTAGACAGAGACGACACATGTCATCATCATGCATTTCACTCGAGGGCTTCGTTGACTTGCAAACCCCACGCATTAGTTGTCTTTTTCCTGGCACAGCGTCTAAAACCAAAAAAGCCAATTTTGGAATCGCCCAGTGTCTTTGTTTTTAGTATTCAGTTCTTTTACTTTTTGTTTAGTTTAAATCACATTCTCTCTTCTTTGTCCGCTGTCTTCCTGATTTGTGTTATAAAAGGCAGTCGTTGTAGACTCAGTGTGGGTAAGCATCAGTGTAAACAAACCTGAAACAATGTTCATAGCAGCTAAGCTGACTCATATCTGACACACAAACACTGTCATCTGTTCACAGAGCTTACTGGAAAACTTAGCTTAAGTATAAATGGCTGGTGTAGGTTAAGGCAGTATTTTGTGTCTGTGATAAGTATGACTAAAAATGGAATTAAAGTGCTGTGTAAGGGATTGAACTTTGTGATTCATGTTTCGTGAATCACTTTTATTTACAGTGTACAGTGTTTGCATAATTATTAGGCACATTGATATTATGGTCATATTTTTTTTTTTTTCCAAAGCACATTTTAACAATTTTCAAACCACGTCAATTTTAGTAACTACTGTTAATTTTGTATTTAACCATTTATATGTGATCTATAATTGTCCATGATAAGTGAAAAACTCCTTATATTTAGGTGTGCATAAGTATTAGGTACATTTTCTTTTACAGATAAAATGAGCCAAAAAAGAGATTTAACACAGACTGAAAAGTCAAAAATTATTAAATGCCTGTGAGGAGGATGCAGTACTAGATTTTGCAAAGTTAAGGCATGAGCATGTCAGTTAAGGTCAGAAAAAGCAGGTGGAGATGAAAAGGCACATGTTAACTGCAAAAGAATTAAGAATTAAGGTGAAGAATTAGGTGTAAAACCTTTAGGAACCATTTAGTCTCCACCATTTTCCAGAACTGCAACCTTTACCTGGAGTCTCTAGAAGTGCAATGTGTCTCTGTGAGTTTGCTTGGGTAAAAAATCCTAAAAAATGACCCTCACTTAATAAGAATAACATGCTGAAGGGTTGTGAAATACATGAGGACTGTTTTTTTATAGGCTTTATAGACCGATAAGTTTAGAGTGACTCTTGAAGGACCAGCACAACATCCTCTTGTACCACTCTTTTAAGGATTTATCTTCCAGAATCTGGCAGAAAGATTTGGGATTTCATTTGAAGTCCATCTCCTATCCTGAAAAGTATTTCAGAGAGGAACTAAAATGAACTCCCAAAACTTACTGCCAGATTCTAGAAGATAAAAATTCTCAAGAAGATGTTTGGCTGGTCCTTCAAGAGTCACTTTCAACTTATCTGTCTATAAAGCCTATAAAAAAACATGCATTTTATGCTTGATCTATTTCACAACATTTCAGCATGTTATTCTTATGAAGTGAGGGTCATTTATTAAGATTTTTTTACACAAGCAAAGACTCTGACACATTGCACTTCTGGAGGCTCCAGGTAGGTTGCAGTTTCTAAAGACTTTATTATTATTTTCTTCGTGAACTAACCAGACAAAAAAGTAAATTCCACTTCGGCAACATATTTTCTTGATGAATTTGATGCTTTTCAAATTTTATTTATTTTTTTTTTTTTGGTGGTTATTATTTTGGCATTAATGTAACATTTTAATTTTTTCGGATGCTACTGTTGTTTATTTTTCAAGTCCAACCCTACCGCAACCCATCTTATTTATTTATTGTGAATTTGCTTTTTAATATTTTTTATTTTTATTTTTATTTTAGCTGATGTTTTAGTAACTTTATAGCATTAATTTGTTTTTAGTTGCATTCATTTTAGTACTTTTGCTTAAATGTATTTTATTTCAGTTAATTAGTTGCTAAGGCTACATTTTTATTTTATTTACTAAAAACAGTTATTATTGTTATTCATTTTTAATAATCCATTTATTTATTTAGTTTTTGTTAACAATTATAAAACTGGGAAGCAGCTGTCATTTTCTAAAAAAATAATGATTAATATTTTCTTAAAGATATTCATAAACTAACTAGACATATAAAGTAAATACCACTTTGCCAACATATTTTTTTTGATGATTTTGGTGCTTTCAGATCCTTTTTTTGTGGTTATTGATGTTGTCCAGCCTTGGCCAGCAGTTGATCCTGAAGGAGTGAGGTTCATCTGTGCACATTTTGCAAAAATGTTAATTGAAATGTAATATCTTACTTGCACACTTACCTCTGAAAACGACTTTTGCTTTTATCTAACATCACTACATCATAACATTTTAACTTTTTCAAATGCTACTGTTGTTTATTTTTCAAGTTCAACCCTACAGCAACCAAACTTTATTTATTTGTTTGTTTGTTTGTTTGTTGTGTAGTAACTTTGTGCTTTCCATTTTTTCTATATAGCATTAATTTGTTTTTATTTAATTTTTTTAGTTGCATTAATTTAGGTACTTCATCTTAAATGTATTTTATTTCAGTTAATTAGTTGCTAAGGCTACATTTGTATTTTATTTTACTCACTGAAAACAGTTATTCATTGTTAATAATCCATTTATTTGTTTAGTTTTTGTTAACAATTATAAAACTGGGAAGCAGTCATTTTCTAAAAAAATGATTATTTTCTTCGCCAACATATTGTCTTGATGATTTTGGTGCTTTTTAAATCATTTTTTGTGGTTATTGATGTTGTCTAACCATGGCCAGCAATTGATCCAGAAGGAGTGAGGCTCATCTGTGCACATTTCGCAAAAATGTTATTAAAATGTAATATCTTACTGCACACTTACCTCTAAAAATGACTTTTGCTTTTATCTAACATCACCACACCAAAACATTTTAACTTTTTCAGATGCTACTGTTGTTTATTTTTCAAGTCTTCTTCCCAATGTATAATAATCCCACCCTACATTTGTTTTTTCTCTAAATGCATCATGTTACAAAAGTAAAAAAGGGTGCATTTGCCATGTTTATGTTGCCTTTAAAAAGTGTCATTAAATATTTGAGTATTTATAATTTAGATCTTTTATTTGTATGCTTTACACACCATTTACAGCTATAGCTAACAGAAGGCCCAGTCACGCTCTCGACTTTGATGCTCTGTGTGCAAAAAACGCTGGACCCTCGGCATCTCTGTGGATCTTTTAACACCTTTGCTTGTTAGCGATTCTGCTGCAGTCTGAATTTTGTATGCTGTGCTTCTGCTGCACTTCTGGTCTCTGGTTTTGCCTTTAGTTACGTCTGCGCCTCATGTCAACCTGACAGCTGTAAACAAATCCAGTGCTGGTGTAGTATGCCTTTTCAGCAGACAGTTTGGATCTCATTTGCTCCTTTTTTTATCTCAAAATGGTTATTTTCTTGTGTTTTCCATGTAATGTTATCAGTTGTCATATTACATTCCATAAGGATGCATTCATGGATATCCCAACCAGTCCCTCCGTTAAAGGAATAGTTCATCCAAAAATGAAAATTTCTGCGACGGAATCAAGCGAATCGTTCGGGAAGATGGGAACTATTCCTTTAACACCCTTTTTTCTGTCATTCTGTTCTAGGTTGCTGTTTCTTTGTGTCATTTGTTGCCCTTTTTATTGTTTATTTCTTTTTTTATGTGACCTCTTTGTTTTGCAGATGAGGGCAGAAGTGCAGTTGATGCAGCGGGTGGTGCTCAGATAGTTGCAGAGCACATTAAGTCTCAGGCCGAAAGCACTGACCCGGCCACCGGGAAGCTCTTGACTGTCTTTTGTGGCATGCTGATGAACTATAGCAATGATAATGGTAATAACCGATCCCCCCCCCAAACCAAGAAGGCGATGTATTTGAATGGTCCCTTATTGGTATTCTCTAAATTACTCATGTGTTAATCAATTTCTTATAGATAAGGCAACTTTTCATCTCATTGTCTATAAAACAGTATTTCCTAAAGCAGTCTATAAAGCAGTATTTCCTCACAGTTGAACATCAACGGTAATATCGGTAGGGGACCACTCTAAGAAAGCCTATGTGTTGTTTAACTTCTCCTATGCATTCTCAATCTAATGTCTTTCACTGATTTGACATTACACGGCTACGTTCTTCTCCTTTTGTTTGGTGATTAGCTTTCATGTCCTTTGCAGTTGGTGGTGGTGTTAATTCTCAATGTTTCTTAATAATTCAGCTTGGTATTTTTTTAAAATCACCTGCCATAATAAATATTTGTACATTTGTTATGTGCAGTAGCAAAATAATAACAACAATAATAATAATTTTACTAATGTAATTTTACTGGGGATTGCCTTAAAAATCAATTTATTTTAATTTTTAATTTAATTTTTAATTTAATTTAATTTAATTCTGCCAAAAAATGTTTTGTATGCATAAAAACAATTTTTACATTTTGAAATATATATATATATATATATATATATATATATATATATATATATATTTTTTTTTTTTTCAGAAATTTTACATAGCCATTGTGCACTTTTTTTTGATCAACCAATGTCTTGATGTAATTTTACTGGGTATTGACTTTAAAAAATTAATACAAAAATGGACTGATTATATACTAAATTTAGATAACATTTAAAATATTTTGTTATATACCTTTAAAAAATAATACAAAAATGGACTGAGTATATGCTACATTTTGATTAATATTTAAAATATTTAATTCAAATGTAAATAATTTAATTACTTTAAAATAATGTCTTGATGTAATTTTACTGGGCATTGACTTTAAAAAAATTAATACAAAAAATGTACTGATTATATATTGTATGGACTGATTATATACTGATTATATATATATATATATATATATATATATATATAGAAAATATATAAATAAACATCCAAAACTGGACTGAGTCCCTTTAATCAAAGAGCGCAACATACAGGTTGTCTTCCTTCAGAGCTGAATGCTCCAGCCTAGCAATTGTCATTGAAAATAATGGAAATCGGCTTCCACCGATTATCTCCTGTTTGGACTTAAACAAACAGAGCAATTTGATTGGCTCTGCACATTAAACTAGGATTTTAGCATTGTAAAAATTACAATTCACATTTAAAATAATAGTTTTCGGTGTCCGTATCACTTGTAAAATGCAAGCCCTGCAATCCAAGCTGTAGCCTTGTGCTATTCATCAGTGCAGTGTATTGTTTAATATTTAAGGGAATGCAGGCAGTGTATTTACATCTTTGTGACTTGATGTCCTTGAATAATTGATGGACAGGCCAAGCCCTGCTTCCCTTATCCCTGTTTGCCGGCAAGGCTTGAAATGGTAATCGTTTTTTTTTCCCATCTTTTATACCTTGCACCCAGAGGCTAGTGTAAATCAACAAATTTAAGTTTTCGTTTTCGGTTTCCTGATGAAAATAAATGGTGAGATATGATTTGAATGTAAGAGAACAGCCAGTGGGCTGCTTATTATTGCTGAGTATCATCCTCACGCTGTTTTAAAGCAGTCTTTTTCTTTCCCTCATCTCTATTTCTCTCAAATGTTGTGGCATGTAACAGATTGTGTTTCCTTGCAAAGTGTATCTGTTTTAACTTAAAGCCTGTCATCATGTTTACTAAGCCATGAAGATACATGACTCATCTAATCACATAAGCTTAACATTTTGCAGTTTTTTTTTATGTACATCTTTTACTCTATGTAACTTCTGATGTAGGTTTTTTTTTTATATTTTTGCTTTTTAACATATATCTGCAGCCAAAATACTTACTGAACTGTTTTGCTTTTTCATGTAGGCCTATATGTGCATTCAAAATTCTGGTGACCAATGTGCGATATAAAGCTGATATTAAAGGTGCAGTATGTGAGATTGACAGCTAACGGTTGAAATGGGTACTGCAGTCCAAAATCAAAATATTGGAGAGAACCATTTCTACCGCTTTCTCCTATTCAGAATCGACGCTCACACTCATTTGCCAGATTGAGGACATGTGACTAGCCTTGCACTATAATTTAATGAGTTGATTTACTGTGTTTTAATGTTCCTTTGCTCATAGATCATTGTGCAGTATGTAATATTGCCAGCTAGCAGAAATGGGTACTGCAATTCCATCCCGGAATCTGCCCGGAAGTAGTAATAATTACTAGTAGTAGAATTACTGGCTATAGCATTAGTTTTCAGAGAAACAGAGAAACAGTTAAACGTAACGTTTCCTAAATATCTACAAACATATTATGTTTTTATTTGGCTTAAGAAAAGTAAAAAAACTTACAACAGAACCTCTAAAATAAATAGTTGTCAACCAATATTGATTTTAATTTTTTTATGGTCGATACCGATATCTTAGAGAGCAGGGTGACCAATGTGCAATATAAAGCTGATATTAAAATAGGTAGTTGTCAACCAATATTGTTTTTTTTTTAATGGTGATACCAATATCTTAGAGAGCAGGGTGACCAATGTGCATTATAAAGCTGATATTAAAATAAATAGTTGTCAGCCGATATTAATTACATTTTTTTATGGTCGATAACGATATCTTAGAGACCAGGTTGACCAATGGCCGATATAAAGCCAATATTAAAATAAGTAGATGACAACCAATATTGATTTAATTTTTAATGGCTGATGCCGGTATCTTGAAGAGTAGGGTGACCAATGGGCAATATAAAGCTGATATTAAAATAAATAGTTGACAACCGATATTGACTTTGTGGCGAATACGATGTCTTAGAGAGCAGAGTGACAAATGTTCAATATAAAGCTGATATTAAAATAAATAGTTGTCAGCCGATATTGATTGTAATTTTTTTATGGCTGATGCCGATATCATGAAGAGCAGGGTGTCCAATGGCTAAGATAAAGCCAATATTAAAATAAATAGTTGTCAACCGATATCGACTTTATGGTGAATACGATGTCTTAGAGAGCGAAGTGACCAATGTTGGATATAAAGCTGATATTAAAATAAATAGTTGTCAACCAATATTGATTGTAATTTTTATGGTCGATACCGATACAGACCAGGTTGACCAATGGCCGATGTAAAGCCAATATTAAAATAAGTAGATGTCAACTGATATTCATTAAATTTTTTATGGCCGATATCATGAAGAGCAGGGTGACCAATGGGCAATATAAAGCTGATATTTAAGTAGTTGTCAACTGATATTGACTTTTTTTATGACAAATACCAATATCTTATAGACCAGAGTGACCAATGGCTGAGAAAAAGCCAGTATTAAAATAAGTAGGGGTCAACCGATATTGATTTGAATGTTTTTATGGTCGATACCGATATCTTAGAGACCAGGTTGACCAATGGCCGATATAAAGCTGATATTAAAATAGGTAGATGTCAACCAATATTGACTTTATGGTGAATACAATGTCTTAGAGAGCAGGGTGACCAGCAATATAAAGTTGTCAGCTGATTTTTATGGTCGATACCGATATCTTAGAGACCATGTTGACCAATGGCCGATATAAAGCCAATATTAAAAGAAGTAGATGTCTACCAATATTGTTTTTTTATGGTCGATATCTTGAAGAGCAGGGTGATCGATGGGCAATATAAAGACAATATTAAAATAAGTAGTTGTCAAACAATATTGTTTTTTTATTTTTTTATGGCCAATGCCAATATCTTAGAGAGCAGGGTGACCAATATGCGATATAAAGCCAATATTAAAACAAATAGTTGTAAACCAATATTGTTTTTTTTTATGGCCTATACCGATATTTCAGAGAGCAGGGTGACCAATGGGCGATATAAAGCTGATATTAAAATAGGTAGATGTCAACCAATATTGACTTTATGGTGAATACAATGTCTTAGAGAGCAGGGTGACCAGCAATATAAAGTTGTCAACTGATTTTTATGGTCGATACCGATATCTTAGAGACCATGTTGACCAATGGCCGATATAAAGCCAATATAAAAATAAATCGTTGTTGATTTTTTTTTTTTTTATGGCGATATGTTTATACGATACTGATATCTTGGTGAGCAGGGTGATCAAACAAAATGCTTACTGAACCGTGATCTCTGTCATTGCTGATTCATTTGTTTGTGAAGAAGAAGCACACTATATCATACTTTTAAAAAGAGTAATTATTATGGAAATAATATTATTTAAAATAATATTCTATAATATTGAGCACTTAGCATTCAGGGACGAAATTGTCCTTTTAATTGGATGTGTTTATGTATTATTTATATTGTAAAGAGTAAAGTCGCTAGTTATTCAGTTATTCTGTATAATCGTGGCAATGGCAGAGTTTTGCTGTCTGTAACCACTGTTGGTGTTTATAGCTCTCTGCTTTACTGGAAAGTAAAGCACTTAAGCATTTAAAACTGACATGAGCTTTAGATAAGATGCAAATACTTCACAGTTTTTTTAGGAAACGTGACTCATTCTCCATCAGTAAGATCTGCAGGTCTCCGGTTGACATTTCCTTGACGTGATTTGGGCTTCGATTACTGGCAAGAGTTCCTCAGTGATTTCTGGCTAACGTCCAATTCTGCCAAGGCTTGTTATGTTGTGTTTTCTCTTTTGATACATTTAGCCAATAGCTGTTGCTCAAATGTTCTTGCTCAGACCAGCAAAGCTTCTGTGGTCGATAAAGCAAATAACAAGCAATTATATAGAAGGGAAGAAGCATTTTGGACTGTCAACTGTTTATTAAATGTGATGAAGGGACTTGTGTTGCATAAATGTTTGAAAGGTTATGTGCTACAATTTTTTTGTACCAAACTCTGCTTTCATGGTCTGTCATACTCAATAATATTTTCTCCCTTTTCAACTGTGGATCTTTTCCTCTGCCTGGCGTCTTCTTTAACACAGCTCTTTGCTGTCTCAGCTGCCATCTCCTCTTTGCTTTGTTGAATTTACTGATCAACATCTGCTTTCTGACAAATTGATGGCACCAGATGTGTCCTGGTGCCGCCTACATCTTGGTGTGTCATCGAGACATTTCTAGACAAACTGAAACATCTTGTAACTGGGTTTTTAATGGCTTACTTGTACAGAATTGCAAAATATGACTGTTATTAAACATAAACAAGACACAAGACACATTTTAGTGAGCTTTAAGATTAAAGAGAGAGAGCAGGGTGACTAATGGCAGATATGAAGCCGATGTTAAAATAAGTCGTTGTCAACCGATATAGTTTTTTTTTAGGGCCGGTTCAGATATTTTAGAGAGCAGGGTGACCAATTGGTGATATAAAGCTGCTATTAAAATCAGTAGTTGTCAACCGATATAATTTTTTTGAATGCCCGATACCGATATCATAGAGAGCAGGGTGACCATTGGGCACTATAAAGCGATTTTAAAATTAGTTGTCATCTGATTTTTTATTTTTTTTTTATGGCCAATAAGGTGTTGTAGAGAGCAGGGTGACTAATGGCCGATATGAAGCCGATATTAAAATAAGTTGTTGTCAACCGATATTTTTTTTATTGCCTATACCGATATCTTAGAGAGCAGGGTGACCAATAGACAATATAAAGCTGATATTAAAATAAGTAGTTGTCAGCCAGTATTGTTTTTTTATGGTCGATACCAATATCTTAGAGAGCAGGGTGACTAATGGGCGATGTAAAGCCGATATTGAAATAAGTGGTTTTCAACCGATAATGATTTTTTAAATGGTTGATACCAAGATCTAAGAGAACAGGGTGACCAATGTGCAATATAAAGCCGATATTAAAATAAGTGTTATCAAACAATATTGATTTTATTTCTTTTTATTTCTTATTTAATGGCCAACACTGTCAGCCCAAATCTGATTTTTATACAAATTTGATTGAAATCCAATCATATGTAGGTAGTCTGAACAGCAACGAACTACATGAAATCTGTTTTGAGCTACATATGTGGTTTGGAATCCTATTCAAATCGGATTCCTGGAAATGCATTTCAGTCTGACCAGTCAGATCGGATTTAGCATAGCCTTTTTACGTTTTCAGGTCACGTAAAACGCAAGCACGTCATATGTTTTTGTGGAAAACATAATAAACGTCTTTGCAGAAACACGCTTGTGTTGTTGCGAACTGCAAGTCAAGTGGGAAAAGACAATATATACTCGCCTCTTTGAGTTTTAAAACAAACAGATGGCAGCACAGAATAAAGTTGCACATTCCACTTCCTGCGTTTATGCCGCTGCCTCAGAAGACAATTTTATAATTATAATATTATAATGGATATTATAATCCCAACGTTATATCACAAGACAGCATCTGTATTGCAAACTGTGTTGCTGTTATTGCTGTTTTAGCATTGGCATAACAACACAACGGCCTTGCCATAGAAACTAATGCACATTCCATAAAAGTAAAGAGTGATTATGGAAGCACAAATTGGATATAAACAGTTGTGATACACTGTGTGGACAGTCAGTTATATAAATCAGATTCTGTCTGGATATGCACAAAATCAGATTTGATCTGACAGTCTGAACAAGGCTTTAGAGAGCAGGGTGACTAATGACCAATATGAAGCCTATATCAAAACCGATATTGTTTTTTTTTTTTGTGTCCGATACCGATATCTTTGAGAGCAGGGTGACTAATGAGCGATTATAAAGCCAATTTTAAAAATAGTTATCAACTGATTTAGATTTTTTTCATGGCCAATACATTGTCTTCGAGAGCAGGGTGACTAATGACCAATATGAAGCCTATATTAAAACCGATATTGTCTTTTGTGTCCAATACCGATATCTTAGAGAGCAGGGTGACTAATGGGTGATTTAAAGCCAATTTTAAAATAAACAGTTGTCAACTGATATACATTTTTATCATGGCCAATACATTGTCTCAGAGAGCAGGGTGACTAATGACCAATATGAAGCCTATATTAATATCGATAATGTTTTTTGTGTCTGATACCGATATCTTAGAGAGCAGGGTGACTAATGGGCGATTTAAAGCCAATTTTAAAATAAATAGTTATCAACTGATTTAGATTTTTTCATGGCCAATACATTGTCTCGGAGAGCAGGGTGACTAATGACCAATATGAAGCCTATATTAAAACCGATATTGTCTTTTGTATCCGATACCGATATCTTAGAGAGCAGGGTGACTAATAGGTGATATAAAGCCAATTTTAAAATAAATAGTTATCAACTGATTTAGATTTTTTCATGGCCAATACATTGTCTCGGAGAGCAGGGTGACTAATGACCAATATGAAGCCTATATTAATATCGATAATGTTTTTTTGTGTCTGATACCGATATCTTAGAGAGCAGGGTGACTAATGGGCGATTTAAACCAATTTTAAAATAAATAGTTATCAACTGATTTAGATTTTTTTCATGGCCAATACATTGTCTTCGAGAGCAGGGTGACTAATGACCAATATGAAGCCTATATTAAAACCGATATTGTCTTTTGTGTCCGATACCGATATTTTAGAGAGCAGGGTGACTAATGGGTGATTTAAAGCCAATTTTAAAATAAACAGTTGTCAACTGATATACATTTTTTTCATGGCCAATACATTGTCTCAGAGAGCAGGGTGACTAATGACCAATATGAAGCCTATATTAAAACCGATATTGTTTTTTTTTTTTTGTGTCCGATACCGATATCTTTGAGAGCAGGGTGACTAATGAGCGATTATAAAGCCAATTTTAAAAATAGTTATCAACTGATTTAGATTTTTTTCATGGCCAATACATTGTCTCAGAGAGCAGGGTGACTAATGACCAATATGAAGCCTATATTAAAACCGATATTGTCTTTTGTGTCCGATACCGATATCTTAGAGAGCAGGGTGACTAATGGGTGATTTAAAGCCAATTTTAAAATAAATAGTTATCAACTGATTTAGATTTTTTCATGGCCAATACATTGTCTCAGAGAGCAGGGTGACTAATGACTAATATGAAGCCTATATTAAAACCGATATTGTCTTTTGTGTCCGATACCGATATCTTAGAGAGCAGGGTGACTAATGGGTGATTTAAAGCCAATTTTAAAATAAACAGTTGTCAACTGATATACATTTTTTTCATGGCCAATACATTGTCTCAGAGAGCAGGGTGACTAATGACCAATATGAAGCCTATATTAAAACCGATATTGTCTTTTGTGTCCGATACCGATATCTTAGAGAGCAGGGTGACTAATGGGTGATTTAAAGCCAATTTTAAAATAAATAGTTATCAACTGATTTAGATTTTTTCATGGCCAATACATTGTCTCGGAGAGCAGGGTGACTAATGACCAATATGAAGCCTATATTAAAACCGATATTGTTTGTTGTGTTCAATACCGATATCTTAGAGAGACTAGGGTGACTAATAGGTGATATAAAGCAGCTATTAAAATAAGTAGTTGTGAGCCGATATTGTTTTTTTTTTTTATGGTCGATACTGATATCTTGGACAGCAGTGTGACCAATGGGTGATATAAAGCAGATATCAAAAGATGTATATGTCAACTGAGATATATATATATATATATATATAAATATATATATATATAAATATATATATATATAAATAAAATTGTATATAGTGCAGCATAGAGTAATATAAAATAATTGCTCTCAGATACTGGATTTTTTTAATACTGTCAAAATAAAATTCTTCCAAAACTTATTGGCCAAACAGAAAACTTATAAGCTGATGCCAATCATTTAAAAATGCCAGATATCGGTTGATAAATTGGTTCCGTTTATATATTAGTCGACCACTAAAAATAAGTCAAAATAGCTGCTGGCAAAATAAAAAACAGTTTCTGACATATATCGGCCAAACTTATAGGCTGATGCACATAATTTAAAAAGGCCAAATATCAGCTGATATCTCGGCCATTATGTGTTGACAACTAAAATGTCTGCCTAAATTACAAATAAGATTTTCTCTATAAACATTCTCTATAAAATTTGATGCAACAAGTTTCATTCTCAGGTAGATTTCTGTTCTGAAGACATTCAGATATTTCTACTGGAAAAGTGGCGAAAGGCCTGTGTATGTACATGAAATGTGATGTCTAAGCAGTCCTTTGTCCCACTGCGGTCTTGATTTATCTTTCACATTTTCAGGTCAAAACTATTTCTGTTCTAGTCTCAGCAAAACACTTTACAAAAATGAAATCTCAGAGCAGCATATAATGCGGCAGCACTTTATGTTCAGTCTGTATTACTTTGAGCTGGTAAATCAGTTCTTTGAGCCTGCAGCATATAAATGATGTTGAAATAGCTGTGATTACATTTTTTACTTTCATTTGAAAGTCTAGTTTACATGCAGTCATGTAGTTTTAGAAGGCTTGCTGAAGAAATGACATTGGGTGCATAAAAAAAGAAAGTTGGATGAGAAAAAGCTCAGAAAAGCTCAGTGTGGATTACACCAAAATTAAAGTTTTGCATTTTTACAGTAACACATTTTGTGTCATTTAAAAATTATTTTTAATTCATTTTAGTTTTAGTATTTTTAAAACTTAAACATATTTAGAATTTTATTGTTGTTGTTTTTTAATATATGTATTTATTAATATTTTATTTAAGCTTTATTTCAGTTGTAAAAATTGTTAATTTTTTTTTTTGTTTCACTTTGTTTCAAATTTTTTCATTTGTTTCTTTATTTCTGATGACAGTAGTGGTGGATAACAAGTTTTATTCATTGTAAAAATCACATTATTGTCTGTGACAATTGATTATAAGTATTTTATAATGAGTTTGGATAATGTGTTTGAAAGAAGAATGATGAATATGTAATAATTAACCATTAATGTTAATGACTATTATATGATCTATGCTGTCTGAGAAAGATCTACATGAACCAGAATAAGGAGAATCTCCTGTTGTGTCTTTCCTCTCTAGACTCGTTGCAGGCTCAGCTGATCAGCATGGGTGTGATCCCAACACTGGTCAGACTGCTGGGAGTTCATTCTCAAAACACTGCACTCACCGAGATGTGCCTCATTGCCTTTGGCAACCTGGCAGAGCTTGGTGAGTTACCAATTTGATTCAGTCACACTGCCTAACTCCAGATTTTCATATATTAAAATATATTAGAACATATTGGATAAAGCTAACATGTCTCTTTTGGCTGATTCTCAAACAGAGTCCAGTAAGGAGCAGTTTGCCTCTACGAATATTGCAGAGGAGCTGGTTAGACTCTTTCGTAAGCAGGCGGAGCATGAGAAGAAGGAAATGATCTTCGAGGTGTTGGCACCACTCGCTGAGAACGGTGAGAGTCAACAAAAAATTACAGATTATGTACTCACCCCCTTGTCATCCAGATTAACGACTTTCTTTCTTCAGTCGTAAAGAAATTGTTTTTTGAGGAAAGCATTTCAAGATTTCACTCCTTATAATGGATATGTATTGTGCCCCCACTTTTGAACTTCCAAAATGCAGTTTAAATGCAGCTTCAAAGGGCTCAGCCAATGAAGAAGGGTCTTATCTAGCGAAACGATCTGCCATTTTTTAAAACAACTGGACAATTTATATCATTTTTAACCTCAAATGCTCGTCTTGTCTCATCTCTGCGATGCGTAGTCTGTGTGATCCGGGTCAGCACTGTTAGGGTATGTCGAAAAACTCCCATCTCATTTTCTTCCCCAACTTCAAATTCACCCTACATCGCTGCAGAAGTACCAATCTAGTGTTTACAAAGTGAACAAACAAAGAAGATCAAAAGTCCTTTACAAAAAAAGGTTAAACAGCATTGTAGGACGTTTTTGAAGTTGAAGATAGGAGTTTTTCAACGTACCCTAACTGTATTTGCCCTGAATCACACAGACTATGCATGCGCATCGCAGAGACGAGACAAGACCAGCATTTGAGGTTAAAAAGTATATAAATGGTCATTTTGTTTTGAAAATATCCGATCATTTCACTAGATAAAGACCCGTTTTCACAATCTTGGATCATTTAGAGCCATCTGAAGCTGGATTTTAATTGCATTTTGAAAGTTCAAACTTGGGGGCACCATAGAAGTCCATTATATGGAGAGAAATCCTGAAATGTTTTCCTCAAAAACATAATTTCTTTACGACTGAAGAAAGAAAGACATGAATATCTTGGATGACAAGGGGGTGAGTACATTATCTGAATTTTTTTGTTATGAAAGTGAACTAATCCTTTAATGTAGTGTCTTATGAAAACCCTTGCAAAAAAAGTATACTTTTACATTATTAAGATTAATACAATGTTTTTTGTTGTGTCGGTGATGTTTTTTGTACTATGAAAGAAAGTGTTTGTTTGCATATTTTTTTAAATAAATAAATGCATTTTTTATATACACTACCAGTCAAAAGTTTTACAACAGTAGCATTTTTTATTTATTTATTTATTTTAAAGAAGTCTCTTCTGCTCACCAATCCTGCATTTATTTGATCCAAAGTACTGCAAAAACAGTAGAATTTTAAAATATTTTTTACTTTTTAAATAACTGTTTTCTATTTAAGTAGATTTTAAAATGTAATTATTCCTGTGATTAAAGCTACATTTTCAGCATCATTAATCCAGTCTTTGGTGTCACATGATCTTTCAGAAATCATTCTAATATGCTGATTTGCTGTTCAAGAAACATTTATTATTATATTGTAATAAAAAGCTTTTGTAGCATTATACACAATACCATTCAAAAGCTTGGAGTCAGTATATATATAGAAATGAATACTTTTATTTAGCAAGGATGCTTTAAATTGATCAAAAGTGATGATAAAGACAATTATAATGTTAAAAAAGATTTCTATTTCAGATAAATGCTGTTCTTCTGAACTTACTTTTCATCAAAGAAACCTGAAAAAATTCTGCTCAGCTGGTTTCAGCATAATAATAATAATCATAATAATAAATGTTTTTTTAAACAGCAAATCAGAATATTGGAATGATTTCTGAAGGGTCATGTGACTGGAGTATTGATGCTATAAATTCAGCTTTGAAATCACATGAATAAATTAGATTTTTAAATATATTGAAATAGAAAACAGTTACTTTGAATAGTAAAAATATTTTAGAATGTAGCTGTTTTTGCTGTACTTAAATAAATGCAGACTTTGTGAGCAGAAGAGACGTCTTTAAAAACATTAAATATCATACTGTTCAAAAACTTTTGACTGTTAGTGTATAATACATTTATAGTGTGATTTTTATTTCATAAATTGAAACCAAAGCAAACTTAACTAATGAAAAATGTTGTTCTGGCAACTAGCTGAAATTTTTGTTATTTATTTATTTAAATTTACACTAATAACCCTGATTCACCAGAAACAAGACTTTTTTTGTATTTTAAATGCATTGCAATCAGTCAATCAATAAACAAACAAACCTTTCTAAAGATTTTTTAGCAAAAATCGTCATTTTCTTGTTTTCCTGATATAAAAAAATGCAAAATGATTATAGCATATAAAATGCATAAAATCTGACAGAATAAAATTTTATTTCAATATTTTTTATTTTATTTATATCTGTTGGATATTCCCGATAAGCTCAAAATGACCATAAAATGAAATTGTAAGTACTGTAGAGAACCATAATATTGACAAGATATATGAATATGGTATTCATTTAGTCCAATAGTATTATTATACGATACTATCACTGCATCAATGTTTATAACGTTTTTTTTTATCTTTGCATTTTAAAAGAGTGTTTTTGTTAATTCACAGTTGATGTATTTCTGTTCTATAGTTTTCATAATGCATCAAAACAGTTCAGGTTAAGCTTTCAGTTAGTCATGCTGCTTCTGCTTTTAGCATGAGTTGAGGATCTGTAGTCATTGATCAAGCTGTAATATGGCTGTGGATGGTGGAGCGCTTCCCTCCGCAGACCCACTGACCCAGTGACTGATTGACTTGGGCGACAGCGTTCAGCAGCTCAAAGGCTATTCCTCCCAGCTGTGAGCGTGTTGTGTTACTTATATAGAAAGTCATATTCCTCCACCTGTTGTGGTTGGAAACAAGACCCTTCGTGAAACGAATGCATGTGTTTGCAGCTGTGTTTTTGGCTCAGAAAGCTTGAGCATGAGCCAAGATTTACTTTCAAATATTACATTTAAAAATCACCAATTTTCCATTATTTTTTTAATGTAAGCTAGAACATCAAAACTAGCTGAGCCATAGAAGGTGACATCTCTCACAATGCAAAACCTGGCTTATTTGATGGTGAAAATGCCACAAAATGCATTTTTCAAGACACTGGCTAATGCCTTCGATTGAGTCGCGGGAGAGAAAGCTACAATTACGCAGATGCGTGAGATTTCTCGACTTCTTCTCTGTTTGGATAATAAGTGTTATCACTGCCATTGCCACCACCATCGCTTCCTCAAAATAGGACTCTGGGGTCTGCTTACAGCTGCGGTCTGGACTTGCTTATTTGAACTCAAATCCTCCTGCTGCGGTCAGCTGCTCTTTTTGTCTGCGAGCGCGTCTGAGGATTTGAAGTGACATTGAAATGTGTGCCTCAAAGAAAGCTGGGTGTGAAAGAGAGCCAGTGTGTGATCAGATGATGGGAATGGTACGATGAAGTGTGTATTGAAGAGAAATAGATAATGAGGTGGTATTTGTTCTGTGAATAAATAAGTGTTTGTTTTTGCCAACAAAAGGTCCTGAAACAAAATTAATTTACTTTTGAAACCAAACTACAATTTTAAGCCTTGTTTTCAGAGAATACATGTTGAATAAAAAAATAAAAATAAAAATCTGTGATTGTTCATATTTTATTTGATATTGGTTATAATAAGCCTGATTCACCCAAAAGTAAAAAATCAAAAAATAAAATTGTTGTTCTCATACATTTACAAATATTTTTTTTCTTATTTTTCCTTATATTTAAATTATGCAATTTAATTATAGCATGTAAGATGTACATAAAATAGCTAAAATAAAAGTCTTTTAATTAATTTGTAATAATAAAATACTTACAATTATTTTATATATATATATATATATATATATATACATGAAAACTAAACTAAATGAAAGTGAGAAATGCCAAAGCAATGGGCTAAAATATTTTTTTCTTCAGATTTTATTTTATTTTAGTTAACAACCAAACTGCATACAATATTAAGGCTTGTTTTCAGAGAATACATCTTGAATGAAAAAAAAATCTGTGATTGTTCATATTTTATTTGATATTGGTTATAAGCCTGATTCACCCAAAAGTTTTCATTATGGTTTTAATTATTATTTCTAAATGCATTGCAATGAATAAATAAACAAACAAAGTTTTCTAATGAGTATCTTTGCCTAGTTTTTCCAGTAAAAAAAATCACAAAAATTTTTGTTGTTCTCATACACTGACAAATATATATATATTTTTTTTTCCTGATATTTAAATTATTCTATTTTAATTATAGCATAATAAATAAAAGTCTGTAATAAAATAGCTAAAATAAAACAGACTTTTAATTAATTTGTAATAATATCAAAAATAAAATTATTAATACATATATAAAATTACATATAAGAACAATATAATTTGTAATAATAAAAAAATACAATTTATTATATATATATATATATATATTAAAATGTTTAAATATATATATATATATATATATATATAAGAATAAACTTTGAATTAATTAACTTTCAATATATATATATATATATATATATATATAAGTTAATTAATGTATTTGTTCTATTATTAAAATTAATTCAAAGTTTGTTCTTATATTTTTATATATATTTATATATATTTAAACTTTTTAATATATATATATATATATATATATATATATATATATATATATATATATATATATATATATATATATAAAATCAATTGTATTTGTTTTATTATTGCAAATATATATATTCAGGTAACGAAAATGTTTTTTATGGTTTTAGTTAACTACAATAACACTGATGATGCTAATACAAGTCTTTTTTAAATATAAAATTATTAAAACTATACTTTTAAATAATTAGTTATTATTTAGTTTTTTTAAATGTAGTTTTCCATATATTTTATTTTAATTTTAGTACCTCTAGTAAGTTTAGTAATTTTAGTGTTATATTTTTATATAATATTTCTATAATATATTTATATAATATAATATAATATTTAAATAATATAGTAACGAAAATATATATTTTAATGTTTTTTATTAACTATAATAGCCTCAATTCCCTTAAAACAAGTCTTATTTCTTTGTTTTAATTTCCCCCCAGTATTTAATTTTATTCCATTTTCGTATTGTTTGACTTGTTTTTAGCATGAACAAGCATGAATTAATTCGAATCGATTTCATTCTAATCTAATCTTTTTAACAGGACTTTTTGCAGTGTACAGTATGAGTCAAAAGTCGTATAAAAGGTAGAACTGTAAGAATTCCTGTATGTTTTGATAAAAGCAGCGGGAGAGCGAAAGCAGGCGTGGGAGATGGAAAGCCGACAGCATCGAGAGCCATGTGTGAAAGCGGCGCTTTGGTTGTTAGCATTCAGCGCACAGCGCCGCTATCCCATACTGCCAGTCTCCAAGACAACGGCCTACTTAGAGCCACTACACATCACTAGAGGCGAAGCTCTGCGAGTCACGTGGGCCGCGGGAAGAGCGATTGTGTGTGTGTGTGTGTGAGTGATATAGAGGGGGAACGGGTGAGCTGTGCTGTACCTGAACACTGCAGGCGTTTCATAACCAGCCAAATGCGTAGTGAGACGGCCATATGTCTGCAACGGTCTGACCTCCGACATCCATCCGTGCAACATTTTCCCCCTGGGTTTGTTGTGTCATTCGCTGACTCTGTACTGTATGAATCATCAATATTTGCTCAGTTGGATAATTTTTTTGAAATCGTATGAATTGCATTTGTTTGTGTTTTAGAAATTGTGTCGTGGTGTAGTGTTCGTTACATCACTTGTCTGGTTTAGTCTTTTTGGGTCAGAGAATTATGTAATTCAGTCTGTTATGTGTTTGAAGGGGAAAATGCATTAAAATGCACCAAAAAGTTTTGGTCTGGATTTGTATCATTTGCTATCATTATCTTCTAATATTCTATTATCTAATAATATTCTATTATTAAATGATCATTTTTATACATCAGAATTGTATTAGGCAATTATAATTATTAGTAAATTTGATTTTTGCTATTTTGTTTACATCTATTCTTATTTGTCATAATTAAATTAGAGTTTTTATAAATCAGCATATCAGGTCTGGAACTGGGTCTTGGAATAAACTTGGTATAGTTGTTAACTGATGCTTGTGATTTTATTTTATTCAGAAACACTCAAAAGTAAATAGATTATCTATTAGACTAATGCAATGCTGATATATAAATGCAGTTTTGTTTGCATCAAATCTTATTTGTCATAATTAAATTATAATTTGTATATATATCAGCATATCAGTTGGAGTTTTGGTTTAGATCTGGGTCTTGGTTTATAGTTTGGCATAGTTGTCAGCTGATGCTTGTGATTTTATTTTGTTTTGTTTTGTTCGTTTTATTCAGAAACACTGAAAACTAAATAGATTATCTGACTAATGCAGTGTTGATATGTTTTTTTTATTCAGAAACAAAAAATATATAATTTTTAAAAATATATTTATTTTATTTTATTTTATTTTATTCAGAAACACTGAAAACTGAATAGATTATCCATTAAATTTTTAAAGTGTATTAAAATATATTTTATTTTATTTTATTATTTTATTTTATTCAGAAACACTGAAAACTGAATAGATTATCCATTAGACTAATGCAGTGCTGATATACAAATGATATATAAAATAATAAGATAAAATAATAAAATAATTTAATGAAAGATCAGACAAAATTGCAAAAATCTAATGTTTTTTTTTTTTAAACAAAAACGGACAAAAATTTCTGATATGTAGATAATATAATTTAATGATAGCAAATAAGATGAAAAATATTGAAGACTGAAAAAGATTATACCTAAACAAAAGGCTGTTATTTTTGCAATTTTGGTCTAATCTTACTTTCTATCATTATATTATATTATATTATATTATTATTTTATCATATTATATTATATATTATTTATCTAACAGCATTGCATTCGTCTAATGGATAATCTATTCAGTTTTCAGTGTTTCTGAATAAAATAAAATAAAATAAAAACACAAGCATCAGTTGATAACTATGCCAAACTATAAACCAAGACCCAGATCCAGACCAAAACTGATATTCTGATATATAAAAATTATAATTTAATAATGACATTAATAATGACAAATAAGATTTGATGTAAACAAAATTGCAAATATCAAATGTAAAAGTGTTTGAACAGTAAGATTTTTAATGTTTTTTAAAGAAGTCTCTTCTGCTCACCAAGCCAAAGTACAGCAAAAACAGTAAACTTTTGAAATATTTGTACTATTTAAAACAACTGAACGTTACTCCAGTCACATAATCCTTCAGAAAACATTTATTATTATTATTATGTTGAAAACAGCTGAGTAGATTTTTTTCAGGTTTCTTTGATGAATAGAAAGTTCAGAAGAACAGCATTTATCTGAAATAGAAATCTTTAAAAAAATTCTGTCTCCAAGATTTTGAATGATATAGTGTATATAATGTTACAAGAACTTTTTTATTTCAGGTAAATGCTGATCTTTGTATCTTCCCATTCATCAAAGAATCCTAAAAAACATTACTACCTGGTTTTGGACCAGCAGCTTTTGGTTTGGTTTCTGTGGTTCAGTTTATCTGTCTGATATTAGTTTGTGTCTGATCTTGACAGTAACTCTTGATGTGCAGCACTAGGGTTTTTAATATGGGTTGTGAAATCCCTTTTAGACGTGAAGGTGTTGGTGAAGGTGTTCTGTGAAGCGTCAGATATAATAAGATCTGTCTTCTCTCTTTCTCAGATGTGATCAAGCTTCAGCTGGTGGATGCTGGTCTGGTGGAGTGCCTGCTGGAGGTCGTGGCTCAGACGGTGGACAGCGACAGGGAGGAGGATGTGGCTCAGCTCAAGACGGCCTCAGACCTCATGGTCCTTCTGCTGTTGGGAGGTACAGGACCAAAGCTCTGGCAGAACTCAAATAACCCTTAAATAATGCTTTGAAACATTATTTCCCTCACATTTTAGCAGCCGTTTTAGTATATCTTCTCAAGGGACAATACTATAGAAATGAAACTTGGATATATTTTAGAATAGTCAGTGTGCAGCTTGTATAGAAGTATAGATTTACTGTCCTCTGAAAATAGCTCAGAATACAGCCATTATTGTTAAAAATCGCTGGCAACAAAAGTGATAACAGAAGTATGTTGTTTAACCATGAAAAGCCACATGTCCTATTCATCGTGTTTGTTTTTGTCTGCTTGACAGGACAATACAAAGTTGTGTTTCTTGTATTAGAGCAGTTAAAATTTGGTGCTTTAAGTGCAGTTCTCTCATACTGACCACTGAATGTTCAACATGGCACCTCATGGCAAAGAACACTCTGAGGATTTGAGAATTAGATTTGTTGCTCTCCACAAAGATAGCCAAGGCTATTAGAGGTTCAGTAACACTCTGAAATTGAGTTACACTACAGTGGTCAGGGTCATACAGAGGTTTTCCAAGATGGGTTTCATTCAAGAACAGGCCTTGCAAGGGTCAGTCAACAAAGTTGAGTACTCATTCTGTACGTCAGGTGCAGAACCTGACTTCAAAAAACAGATGCATGAGTGCTGCTAGCATTGCTTTAAAGGTTGCAGAAGTAGAAGTTCAGCTTGTCAGTGCCCAGATCATACATCACACTCTGCAACAAGCCAGTTTGCATGGGCGCCATACCAGAAGGAAGCCTCTTCTGAAGCTGGCTCACAAGAAAGCCCGCAAACAGTTTGCTGAAGACAACCTGTCCAAGAGCATGAATTACTAGAACCATGTGCTGTTGTCTACTGAGACTAAGATAAACTTGTTTGGCTCAGAAGGTGTCTAGCATGTGTTGGTGATGCCCTGGTGAGGAGTACCAAGAAAATTGTGTTTTGTCTACAGTCAAGCATGGTGCTGGTAGCATTATGGTCTGGGGCTGCATGAGTGCTGCTGGTACTGTGGAGCTGCAGTTCATTGAGGGATACGTGGATTCCATTATGTCTGTACATAGCAGAACATGATGCCTTCCCTCCAGAAACAAGGCCGAATGACAGTTTTCCAACATGATAATGACCCCAAACACACCACCAAGATGACAACTGCCTCACTGAGGAAGCTGAAGATGAATGTGATTGGGTGGACAAGTATGTCTCCAGACCTGAACCCTATTAAGCACCTGTGGGGCATCCTCAAGCGGAAGGTGGAGAAGCACCATGTGTCTAACATCCAGCAGCTCTGTGATGTCATTATAGAGGAGTGGAAGATGCTTCCAGCAGCAGCCTGTGCAGCTCTGGTCAATTCCATGCCCAGAATAATTAAGGCAGTGCTAGATAACAATGGTGCTAACACAAAATACTGACACTTTGGACTTAGTTTTGAGAAGTTCACATAGGGTGTACTCACTTTTGTTGCCAGCTATTTTGACAATAATGGCTCTATGTTGAGTTATTTACAGAGGGCAGAAAATCTATACTGCTATACAAGCTGCACAATGACTAATCTAAAATATATCCAAGTTTCATTTCTATAGTATTGTACCTTGAGAAGATATACTAAAATGGTTGCTGAAATGTGAGGGGTGTACTCACTTTTATAAGATACTGTAAGGGTGTTTTATGAGCAGCTTCCTCTGTGTGAATAAAGCAAACATGGCAAAGCAAACCATAATGACATAGCGTCAAGCGATGACCTCATACTGTGTGTTTAATTAATGAAATGTGCTATTCCTGTGAACGTTCCTCATTTCGTTTAGTTCCCCAGCAGTTATATAAGCTTATTACTGGTTAAATAGGGATGCGCATCCTTTTACCTTGAGAAGGATAGGCTGAAGTAAGGCTTTTCTGGCTGATGTGTGTTTCACTTCATCAATATTAAACACTAGCTGAAAGAGTTGTGGGGCACTAAACTGACTTTCGCTGAATGTACTGAATACTGGAGCATACTTTATACTGGAGAATACTTTATGCTCAAGAAAAAGGCTGCATTTGTTTGAACAAAAAATGTGGTAGATACAGTAAAATAGTAAAAAATTAATACAATTTAAAATAATTGTTTTAATGTTAATATGTTTTAAAATGTAGTTTATTCCTGTGGTCAAAGCTGTATTTTCAGCATCATTAATCCAGTCTTTGGTGTCACATGATCCTTTAGAAATCATTCTAATATGCTGATTTGCTGCTCAAGAAACCGTGTGGTTTCTTGAGCAGCAAAAAGTTCAAAAGAACAGCGTTTATTTGCAATAGAAATCTTTTGCAAACTTATAAATGTCTTTACTATTGCTTTTAATCAATTTAATGCATCATTGCTGAATAAAAGGATTCATTTAAAAATCTTTCTGGCCTCAAACTTTTGAACTGTAGTTTATGTTCTTTTATTACAAATTATTAATTTATTATTAATTATTACTTTTTATTTTATTACAAATCGTCTAGTTTGTAGTTTGCATTTCTTTCAGCTCTTCATTTGAAAGATGTCAGGGTGCTTTCTGATTTCCATTCAGTGTCACATTTATTAGAAATAATGTTCTAAAAGGCAATTTAATTGAAAAAATAATGGCTTAAATGGGGTTCAAAAGAATTTCACACTCCGTTTTCTCTGAATCTGAGCATAGTTTAACTATTTGACTTGGGCAGATCATCTAAGAGACCCGATTTCATTCGTAACACAAAAACTGACAAAATGTGTAGTAAATGCGTTTTGCCTTTTATAGTGTGGCATACATGGTCAAAAATTTTTGAACGCTAAGATTTAGAATGTTTTTTAAAGAAGTCTCTTCTGCTCACCAAGCCTGTATTTATTTGATCCAAAGTGCAGCAAAAACAGTTAAATGTTGAAATATTTTTAGTATTTAAATTAGCTGTTTTCTATTTAAATACATTTTAAAATGTAATTTATTCCTGTGATTTCAAAGCTGAATTTTTTGCATCATTAATCCAGTCACATGATCCTAATATTCTGATTTGCTGCTTAAAAAACATGTATCATATTATTATGTTGAAAACAGCTGAGTAGATTTTTTTCAGGTTTCTTTGATGAAGAACAGCATTCATCTGAAATAGAAATCTTGTTTTTATCATCACTTCTGATCAATTCAAAGCATCCTTGCTTTATAAAAGTATACATTTCTATTTTTTTTTCTGAAGGATCATGTGACACAGAAGACTGGAGTAATGATGCTGAAAATTTAGCTTTGATCACAGGAATAAATTACAATAAATTTTTAAAATATATTCAAAAAGAAAACACTTATTTTAAATAGTAAAAATATTTCACAATATTACTGCTTTTGCTGTACTTTGGATCAAATAAATGCAGGCTTGGTGAGCAGAAGAGACTTCTTTAAAAAAACTTAAATGCCTGTTCACAACAAGGACAATAATTATAACAAGAACAATAAACAATACAGAGGAACAGTAGTGTTGGAATTACTTTCAGAACAGTTTGTTCTAGCTGATGAACAATACAAACATTGACAGCCAATCAGAATCCCCCTGACTTCAAAAAGCTCAAGCATTTAAAGTAGTAGATGGCAAAACTTCAGCAGGCATTTATAATAAACAGAACATTATCATCGTCTATTACTTTGGATGTACACATCTTTATTCTGTTCAAAAGTTTACACCCCTGCCTCTTAATGCATTGTTTTTCCTTTTGGAGCATCAGTGAGCATTTGAACAATGTAATAGTTGCATATGAGTCCCTCAGTTGTCCTCAGTGTGAAAAGATGGATCTCAAAATCATACAGTCATTGTTGGAAAGGGATTTTTTTTGAAGAACAGCTTAACAGTTCAGGACAAACAAGGGACTCATACACAACTATCAAAAAAAAAACGAAAAAAAAAAAACAAAAAAAACTGCAATATACACAACTTGCAAACTTTTGAATCGGGTAATTTTTATAAGTTCACCTATTATTTTCTCTTGTGGACTATATGTGAACATATTTTATGTGAAATATCAGTACTAAATTAAAAATAGCATGCCTTTTGTATGATCCCTATGTACAATAACATTTTGCATATTCCGCAAGGTATACATCAACTACAGACCTCAACTGTGGTTATCGCTCCTAAAGGCTTTGTAATTTGTGTCGTTCTGTCATATTAATGTTTTTGTGTTTTTCTGTAGATGAGTCGATGCAGAAGCTGTTTGAGGGGGGTAAAGGCAGCGTGTTTCAGAGGGTCCTCTCATGGGTGCCTTCCAACAACCATCAGCTCCAGCTAGCAGGAGCGCTCGCCATCGCTAACTTTGCCCGCAATGGTAAGACATCGGCAGTATTGGGGAAAGTTACTTGCATTACAATATTGCATTAAAAAGTTATATTTTTGGCAAATATAAAAGCCGAAGGAAATGTAAATTCATGTTGGTACAGTAGGGGGCGCAACAAATATAGGATATTTGTGCTGCATATTTTTTATTGCAGATTTGCATCATATTCTGAGTTTGCATTCCACTGTTTATTTATTCAATTTGAGTAATTGTGTGAGGACCCTATTGGAATTGCTCAGTTTCTTCTTCTCCAAAATGAATTATATTTTTAAACATGCTCGAAACTTCATGAAACTTTGCACATACATCATCAGAAGTGGTGACAATTTACATCTGATATGGGTTTCAGTAGTGGGTGTGGCAAAATGGTTCGATAGCGCCACCTATAAAATTTCAGCAAAGTGCCCCTCAAGCTATGTTTCACATACGTTTCGGTAGACACTTGTAACACACCAATACCTACAAAAAAAGTCTCCCAGTATAAAGTCTGAAACCTAATAGGAAGTCTGTTATTTAGAATTTTCTCTTCATGTTTTGTGCCGTTTTTTTGCCATTTCCAGGCATCGTATTTTAACAAACTAGAGATTTAAACAGATCAGCACTAAGTAGCAATCTAAAGCCCTTAGTGACATTAAATTGCGAAGATCTTGAGTTTTCGTTGAAGGCCATGTCCTCCGTGTTTCACCATGAAACAGGAAGAGGTTATAATTCAGGCATACAATGTCTGATCTGCACTAAAATTCACATGTTTGATAAGAGTCCTGTCCTGAACACATGCCCATGACCATATTCAGTTATAGTCATAGCGCCACCTGCTGGCAACAGGAAATTACATGTTTCATGCTCTAACAAACTCCTCTTAGAGATTGAATGACAACAACATTATATTTGGTCAGTCTAATCTAACGGCCTTTGCAATGTTAAATTGTGAAGATTTTAAATTTTCATTAAAGGGAGTGTCCGTGGTGGCCTTATAAAGTTCAGTGTTTGCCAGACAATGTCTGATCTGCCCCAAACTTCACATGTTGTCCTGAACACATCTGAAGGCCAATATTCCATTATAATCATAGTGCCACCTGCTGGCAACAGGAAGTGACTTGTTTTACACTAACTTGCAATGTCCAATCTGCACTAAACTCCACGTTTAGTAAGAGTCCTGTCCTCAAGATATTTAAAGGCCAATATACAATAGTGACAGGATATGCCATACTTTAAAGTAACTCAAACACATCATGTTCAGTCTGCACCAAACTTCACGTTTGATCAAAGTGCTGGCCTAAAGACATCTACATGCCAATGTTCAGTTATAGTCATAGCGCCACCAGCTGACAGCAGAAACTTTGCTATAAAGCGGGGAAAAGAAGTATTTGACACACCAGCATTTTTTCAGTAAGGGGATTTCTAAGTGGGCTATTGACACAAAATTTCCACCAGATGTAGCCATCAAGCCAAATATTGAATTCATACAAAGAAATCAGAACATTTAAGTATACAAGTTGAGTCATAATAAATACAGTGAAATGACACAGGGAATAAGTATTGAACACAGGAAGATAACAAGGTGCAAAATGGCATAAAAAGCCAGGAGATCACCTGAAATCTGTCAGTATTGAGAGAGAAACCCTGCCCCCTATCAGTACTAACTGCTTTAGTCCTAATTGATGGCCTATAAAGGCTTCTCATTACCCAGGAGGCACACAGGAAAGACTTCATGATGGGTAAAAGCAAAGAACTCTCTCAAAATCTTTGTAATCTTATCGTTGAAAAGCATTTTGATGGGAATGGTTATAGGTGCATTTACAGAATGCTGAATGTTCCTGTGAGCACTGTGGGGGCCATTATCTGGAAATGGAAAGAACATCAGTTCACCATAAACCGGCCACGATCAGGTGCTCCACGTAAGATCTCTGTCCGAGGAGTCCAAAGAATAATCAGGAGAGTTCTCCAAGAGCCAAGAACCACTCGGGCAGAACTTCAGGAAGACCTTGCATCAGCAGGTACTGTTGTTTCAAAGAAAACTATAAGCAATGCACTGAACCGCCATGGCATCCATGCACGCTCACCACGCAAGACTCCGTTGCTGAACAAAAAGCATGTTGAGGCTCGGTTAAAGTTTGCGAAACAGCATTTGGAGAAGCCTGTGGGTTATTGGGAGACTATAGTATGGTCAGATGAAAGCAAAATTTAACTTTTTGGCAGTCATTCTACACACCATGTTCGGAGAAGAAATGGCACTGCCCACCACCCCAGGAACACCATACCAACAGTTAAGTTTGGGGGTGGAAGCATCATAGTTTGGGGCTGCTTTTCAGCAAGGGGTACTGGCAGACTTCATATTATTGAAGGCAGGATGAAAGGAGAAATGTACCAGGACATTCTGGATAAAAATCTGCTGCCATCTACCAGAAAGCTGAAAATGAAAAGAGGGTGGACATTTCAGCAAGACAGTGATCCCAAACACAAGGCCAAGGAAACAATGAAGTGGTTTCAAAGAAAGAAAATCAAGTTGCTTGAATGGCCCAGTCAATCACCTGACCTAAATCCCATGGAGAGAACTGAAGATCAAAGTTCATAAAAGAGGCCCAAGGAACCTTCAAGATTTAAAGACTGTTTGTGTGGAAGAATGGGCCAGAATCACTCCTGAGCAATGCAGACGACTGGTCTCTCCATACAAGAGGCGTCTAGAAGCTGTAATCACCAGCAAAGGCTTTTCTACAAAGTATTAAATAAAGTGTGTTCAATACTTATTCCCTGTGTCATTTCACTTTATTTATTATGACTCAACTTGTATACTTAAATGTTCTGATTTCTTTGTATGAATTCAATATTTGGCTTGATGGCTACATCTGGTGGAAATTTTGTGTCAATAGCACACTTAGAAATCCCCTTACTGATAAAAATGCTGATGTGTCAAATACTTATTTTCCCCGCTGTATATAATTGACTTTGACATATTCCTCCTATATTGACCACTTTAAATGCATATTGCTCAGTTTTGTATTTGTTAATCACTGTTTGCAAAACACTGGTTTTATTTGATGAATACTGGCACAAAATTCACTCCATAAAATCATGCCAACTTGACCGCTTACAAAAATTAGTCCCACCGGCAGAAAAAATGGCTGCGGTCTGGAGCCCTGAGAGAGCAGATGACCCCGCATGCTTTCAAATCGCTCTCGCAGTACTTTGAGGTCATACGCCGATCATCAGCGCGGTGCTGCTTAAAGTCCAACACATTTATACATTTCGCCCTCTGTTAGAATAAAAGCATGAACTTCTCCCCACCACCTCTTAAGAAAAGTACAATAATTAAATCAATTCTGAGGTAAACCAATCGATTTTTTTTTTCCTCCCACCCCTAATATAAATAAGTGCTTTTTTGTGTACAGATGGGAACTGCATCCACATGGTAGACACTGGTATCGTACAGAAGCTTCTTGAGCTGTTAGACAGACATGTTGAAGAGGGGAACGTGACGGTGCAGCATGCTGCGCTCAGCGCTCTGAGGAACCTCGCCATCCCGGGTCAGTCTGAATTTTCACTCAGTCATTGAATTATTCACTCATCTGTACATGAGTGTCTCAAAACTAAATCTGCACCATCATCTCTTCTCCAGTGGTCAACAAATCTAAGATGCTCTTGGCTGGTGTGTCGGATGTAGTGCTGAAGTTCCTCAAATCTGAGATGCCTCCAGTCCAGTTCAAGCTTCTGGGAACATTACGGATGCTCATCGACACGCAGGGTATTTATTAACAGCATGCAGAAAACAAAACGACTATCTACAGATAGATCCAACAGAGAATCATGCCATTGCTTGAGCCGATGTTGCTGTGCTGGACTGGTTGTGTTAATATCCTTAATATCCTAATGATTTTTTGCATAAAAGAAAAAATTATTATAAATAAAAAAAATACTTTTTATATTTATGTACTTGTGTATTCATAGCAACCTGTGAAAATAAAAGTTTAAAGGAATTGTGACAGAAATATATTACTATTATACACTAGAATAATCATTGTAATATAGTAATATAATAAAGCATTAAAGCATTTTTAATTAAGAAATAATTAAATTTTCATTTGATTCAAATATTAATTCAATTAATGTTTTATGCCTACTTTTGATTACCAGAAAAATTAAATATACCACACAGAAAAAAAAAAAAATCGTAGGGTGTTATAACGGTAAAAATAAAAAAATAAAAAATATGATAAATCAAATTGTTTTTTTGTTGTTGTAATTCAATTAATTAAATTTAATTTTAAAAATGTAATTTTTAGTGTTAACTAAAATTTAATACAATACTGTTAATTGACATAAAGCTAAAATAAAATAAAATATAACTATAACCATAATATTTATATTGTATATTATTTTTTATATTTATTTATATACTTGTATTCATAGCAACCTGTGAAAATAAAAGTTCGGTTTAGCTTGAAGGAATTGTGACACAAAATATATTACTACTATGCAGTAAAATTATCATTGTAATAATAATAATTAAAGCATTTTTTAAATTAAGAAATAATCACAGTTTAGGACATTTGACCGAGATGCAACTATCTGAGGGTGCAAAAAAAAATAAAAAATTGAGAAAATCGTCTGTAAAGTTGTCCAAATTAAGTTCTTAGCAATACATATTACTAATCAAAAATTAACTTTTTATATATTTATGGTAGGAAATGCACAAAATATCTTCATGGAACATGATCTTAACTTAATATCCTAATGATTTTTGGAATAAAAGTCAATAAGTTGTTATAATAATTTAATTGTTCTAATAATTTAATAATTTATTCACAACAAATAATATAGTATATGAAAAAAAGTAAAATAACAGAAGCTTTAAATGTGTGTCTGCTAAAAGTCAAAAGTTGATAAGATTACAAGTCTCAGTATGTTTAACAGCTGTTCATCTCAGTCAAAGACAGCATGTGTGATTTGATCTCAGGTTCAGTCCTGTCCCAGCTGCTGCCACACAGCAGTCAGTCTCTGATATTAAGTGAGCGGTGGATCGATGGCACTCTGTCATTTAGTAACTATGGATCTGCAGACAAGACGAATTTGCATCGTCTTTCACTGGCAGCGGTCCAGTCATGTTAGCTTTCAGTGACAGCTTGGGTTTAAAACGAATATTCCTGGGTAAATACAATTTAAGCTGTATTGACAGCATCGGTGAAATTACCGCTGTCAGTTACCACAGAAAATACTTTCGATCCGTCTCACAGTTTGGAAAAACAACTGAAATATGTGTACAACAATAAACACACACCTAGGAGAAATATGTGATGCGATCTGGTGAAACCTGTCCGATGCTGCGCTGGGACGATTATTCTATAACATCTTGTCTATCATCTCTGAAGATATCTTGGCAGAATGCCTTGTTTAGTGCAGAAAAATAGCGATTTATTACAGCAAGCAGAAAGAACTCTGTCTTTCCCTTATGTTAAGAATGCGCTGTGGAGGTGCTTTCTCTAACACCACAAAAACAGTTAACCTATTGAAATAAACCACGTAATCTTACTAGTTTCAGTGTTCTCAATCTCGGCGATGTCAGTGCCTTAAACAATGTTATAATGGATGATTTCACATCCAGAGGTGAAGAATTGGATGATGAACTACTAAAAAAGGAGTCCGACGTCAGTCTGTTATATGCACAGGCGCGCAAACAGTCGCGCTGCGCTTGCTTTTCTAAATGTAAACTGCAAGGTACACTATTCATGCTATCTAAACATACAAGGGGTGATTAAAAGTTCAGAGACTATGCCCATGATAAACAACGGAAAACAGACTGTTTGTGTAATGATGCAGTATAGCGCTCCTGACTTGACAGACTGCTCTTGTTAAAACCGTGAAGTGAAAGTAAAACAGATGAGATGTTGTTAGGCTATATGTCAGTAAAAATGAATTTACCTGTCCTGTCAGCCGTTATACTGTGATCGTAGCGCACGCTCTTCAAGTGCACAAATGTGCCCACGCACACTGTATTAGGCCTATATTAAAGCGCTGTATCATATTCAAACCCAAATGATACTGCAAGGATGCAATGTTGTAGTTAAGACATAAATTTACAAAAAAGGCAATTAAAGCTGCCTTAAAACTGTGCATGTAGCCTAAAGTTCAGCAGCAGCAGTTTATAAAGTAACAGCAGCCAAAATATCCTAATAACCAGCTGCTGTGATGTCTGTTAATGAAACAGGAAAATTAAAAAAGGAAATTAATAGCTTTTGTAGTTTTAAACTTTATCTTTATATAATTTAGAATTGTATATAATTTAGTGTTTGATAACTTTAGGCCATATTTTCTTGCTGAAGGGCACAGGTAGCTAGCCTATATTACATTTGTTATAATGGGTTTATGAAGATTTTCAAGTTCACTTAAATTATAAGTTATTTTAAACTTCTAGTAAATGTTATATGTGATATATATGTGATAGCTCTCAATGGTACTGTAATGTTGAATGGATATATGCAGTGGTAAAAAATTAAGATAAATACATAGAGACATCAGTTGGAATCAGTGATATTTGCCTTTAGTCATAAAAAAAGATGGCATTAAACAAATATTAAAAATATACATTCTTTATGTTGTTTCTACAATCATTTGAAGAATGAATGTGAAATTATTGCAATAAAAAAAGTATAATTAAAAACTTTAATGTCAGGTAAGATTAATCATGATTAATTTTAGGAAAAATGTATGATTAATTAGTTTTATTTTTCTCTCGATTGACAACACTAATTTAAATACTAAAGTTGAGATATTAAATTAAAAAATGAAACTATTTAGATTTGTTTAATAATGTTACACAAATTATTACAACAATATTTCATAACAGAAAAATAATATAAATTGTTGTTAAAAAGATGGCATTTAACAAATATTAAAAATATACATTCTTTATGTTGTTTCTACAATCATTTGAAGAATGAATGTGAAATTATTGCAATAAAAAAAGTATAATTAAAAGCTTTTAGATTAATCATGATTAATTTGAGGAAAAATGTATGATTAATTAGTTTTTTTTCTCTCGATTGACACCACTAATTTAAATAATAAAGTTAAGATATTAAATTAAAAAATGAAACTAATTAGATTTGTTTAATAATGTTACACAAATTATTACAACAATATTTCATAACAGAAAAATAATCTAAATTGTTGTAGCGTGTGTTTTGTGTTCAGTGGTTTTAATGTTTAGTGCTGTGGGTGTGTTGCAGCTGACGCAGCAGAGCAGCTGGGGACAAACACAAAGCTGGTGGAGCGTTTAGTGGAGTGGTGTGAAGCAAAGGATCACGCCGGAGTAATGGGAGAATCCAACCGCCTGCTGTCCGCTCTCATCCGACACAGCAAGTCAAAGGTCTCACACTCTAGCACATTATTCTCTCTCATTTAGGAACTTATTATTTGTGTGATGTGGAAAATGTGGTCAGAATCTCACCATTAAAATGGAATTTACTCTATAAAGCGGAATTTGTCAAATGTTAGAAAGAAAAAATCAAAAGTAGGTCAGTGCAATCAAATCAAATCAAATCAAATCACAATATGGACTAATGTTTGAATATTAAACTGCAAAAAGACTATTTGGTAACACTTTACAATAAGGTTCATTAGTTGACATTAGTTAACTACATTAGTTAGCATAAACTAAGAATGAACAGTACTTGTACAGCATTTATTAATCGTAATATTTACAAAGATTAATAAATAGTGTAATAAATGTAATGTTCATTGTCACTCATGTTAAGTTAATACATTATCTAATGTTAATGTTTTAACTAACATTAGTTAGATTAATTAATCGAAACATTATGTATTAAACGTATATAATTAAACATATTTCTTAGAGCCCTAAAAAATTAAATTTTTAACTTAAAATGAATTGTTAATTGTGTAAATTTTTTTGATTTTAATTAATTTGATATGCTTTTTCATTACTAACATTTAGTTTAAAATGTACATAAGAAAAGTTCAAATGGAAAAAATATGGAATCCAGAAAAACGAAAACGTGAAAGTAAACAAAAACAAAATTGGATTTGGAAAAAAATTGAATAAAACGGATTTGATTAAAATAAAAACTAAAGAGTATGACATGACTAAGTAGTAAGCGAAAATTCCATCTCTACCATGTAAATCTTTTGTTGTGCTTTCCGGATACGACTGCAGTAGGCAATGCACTTCAAGACACTTAGCTTGAGAAAATGTCTGTCACCAAATGTTGAAATAAAGCTGAAGTAAAATATAAATATTAAATGAAAATGAGAATTGTTTTAGCAATTAACAAATATTAGTTAATAAGTACTGAATTAATGAAATAAAAAAAGCTAAATAAATGTATTAAAAACCAAAAACTAATTTAACAAATGACAAACTCACAATGACAAACAAAATTATAAAAACTAAGTACTGTAATAGCATAGAAATAATACTAAAATAGCACTGACTTAAATAATGTAATACCTTAGAAATAATATTAAAATAATACTGACTTAAGCAACCAGTATTCAGATTGTATTTAGTTGTTTAACTTTTGTTAAATCCTAAACATGTTACATATTTAAACATTACAAAAAAAACACATGCACTTGTTGCAAAATGTTTTCTGAAAAATGTAATTTTTAACTTAAAATGAATTGTTAATTGTATACATTTTTTTATTTTAATTAATTAGATATGCTTTTTCATTACTAACATTTAGTTTAAAATGTACATAAGAAAAGTTCAAATGGGAAAAAATATGGAATCCAGAAAAACGAAAACATGAAAATAAACAAAAAAAAATTGGATTTGGAAAAAAATAGAATAAAACGGATTTGATTAAAATAAAAACTAAAGACTGTGACATGACTAAGTAGTAAGCGAAAATTCCATCTCTACCATGTAAATCTTTTGTTGTGCTTTCCGAATACGACTGCAGTAAGCAATGCACTTCAAGACACTTAGCTTTGAGAAAATGTCTGTCACCAAATGTTACCAAAGGTGTAGAAAGCAGTTAAGAAACAGCATGTAACACTGAATTAAACATTCTGTCCTGATTGGATCAGATTCACATCCTCTGGAAGTTTCTGACTCCTTTTTCTTTCTAAATAGGATGTGGTCCGAACAGTCATACAAGGTGGAGGTGTTAAGCACTTGGTAACCATGGCAACGAGTGAACACATGATCATGCAGAATGAAGCACTGGTGGCCTTGGGTCTCATAGCAGCACTAGACCTGGGTAAAAATCAAACATTACTGTACATCAGGGTGAATTCAGGTCACCTGTGACAAAATGTCCCAATTATCCTGTATTAACTTTACATATGTCTTAATATTTATACTTGATATTATTTAAGCTTTATTTCAGTTACTTAAAATGATTTCTAATAGTTATCAGTAGCAACACTGATTGACTGGTTCATTTTTGTCTTTGTGGCGAATGGCAAAAAATGTTACCTGAATTCACCTTATTTGATTGCATTCAGACTTTTAGTAGCAATTCGGTAAGGCTGATGGCTTAATTAAAATTTATTTTGATAATTTGTACATGGTCAAAATTATATTATATATATTAAATAGTTCTTTATTCATTTCAAATATTTAAGCATTTAGTGACTTTACATTTATGCAATTAGCACACACTTTATTCAAAGTGACTTGGAAGAGGAACAAAAGAAACACTGCAGAGAGTCAACAATATTCGTAATGTACAATACCAGGTTTATTAGAAAACTAGATTAGGAGAGGAGAAAGAAAGAGGAGAATTATTTTGTGTGTGTGTTTCTGTGCATATGTGTAAGTGCACTGGTTTAAGAGGGGGATTGTTTTAAGTAGGGCTGGGCGATATGGCCAAAAAATGATCACAATTTTTTCATATCAGTCAATATCGATGATTGTCACAATAAATGTCACATTTTTATTTATTTCAAGTTTAAAGGCAGATTTTTGCAACAATGTAAAAACCAGACAGTTAAATGTGGCTTTAAAATATTCTTTATGGTCAGAACATGACACACACTTTTTTTTTTTAATTCTTTGCACTTTCAAGTATCTTAATAGAAAAAAATAATTTCTTAGTTCTGATTTAATGCGTAATATTGTTTCAAAAATGAAGAAGCAGGTTTGTTTTACCTGATAATATTAATAATAAGAAGAGGAAGAAGAAGAAAACATTTTGTCTCTTAGAAATACACATTTGGTAACAGCTTGATTTAGAATGCAGATGTAGATTTATGTTCATTATTAAAAACAAGTAATATCTGTAAAAATTGTAACAATCTCATTTTTATATAGTGAAATTAGTTTTTTTTTTTTATTAAACATTGCTCTTCTATAGTATCAAGATAATAACAGTTAAAACCATAAATATAGCACCTACATTTTTTGGTAAAAATGCAATATGGTTCCAGGGTATTTGTATGAAGACAGTAGTCTAAATACATTTAGTATAAATGCATAAATGCTAATAGCTTAATCACAAAAAATACTGTAATTATATTCCATTACTCCTCCTTCAGTACATATAATACATGTCTACATTAATAATATAATAAAATTGCATTTAGTGCTACTACAGTAAATCTATGGTAAATGATGGTGATTGTTGATTAAAAAGCCTTCTGACTGTATCCTTGAACGCAGTGTTTCTCTTGTTTGTCAGCGCTGTTTCATCTTGCTATAAATCGAGTCATTTGTGTTCTTCACTGAATCCAATACAGATATAGATACAGACATTTATTCAGCTGTGCTCAAATGTTTTGTGCTGTTCAGAGCTTTTAACCGAGTCACGTCTTGGTTTCAGATTGCGCAGAGAAGGACTTTGTCGGCGCTAACCTGGTGCAAGTTCTACACAAACTACTGACAGATGAGCACAGTGCACCGGAGATCAAATACAACTCCATGATCCTCATCTGCTCCATCATGGGATCAGGTGAGTCAGAAGATCACACAAACAAAGGACTCAACACATTCACAAGTGTGGGAACTAATGAACCAAAAGAAGCCTGAAATACACTTATTAAACCAGTGTTGATTGATAAACTGAAACTTTAAAAAATAATATTCGTTAATTGAAGTAAAGCTAAAGTAAAATATAAATATTAAACGAAAATGAGATTTTTTTTTAGCAATTAACAAATATTAGTTAATGAGTATTGAATTAATTAGAAAAAAATAGATCGAAGCTAAATAAATGTATGTAAACCAAAAACTAATTTTTAAAAAATGGCAAATACACAATGACAAAAAAAAGAATAAAACCTATACAATGCAAACTGAAATTAATAACTAAAAAGTTATTAAAGAGTTGACTAAAAATATTAATAAATACTGTAATAGCATAGAAATAATACTAAAATAGACTTAAAAATCGAATACCTTAGAAATAATATTAAAATAATACTGACTTAAGCAACCAATATTCAGATTGTATTTAGTTGTTTAAATTTTGTTACATCCTAAACATGTTACATATTTAAACATTACAAAAAAACACATGCACTTGTTGCAAAATGTTTTCTGAAGCTGTAAATAAAACAATAAAACAAAGATTTTTAAAGTATGTTTTACATTTTCATTTAGTGAACATCTAGTGAAAATAGTTTATAGTCCATTTTTTTAGTTGGTGACAATTTTGAAAATCAAAATTACTGTTTACTTTCATAATGCACATTCCTAGTCTTATTGTGAATGATTCATCTTTATATTATCCCAATTTGTTTTTTAAATGTTGTCTTCATAATATGTGACCCTGGACCACAAGACCAGTCACAAGTGCCAGTTTTTTGAAAATGAGATTTATACATCATCTGAAAGCTGAATAAATAAGCTTTCCATTAATGTATGGTTTGTTAGGATAGGACAGTATTTGAAAATCTAGAATCTGCAAAAAAAATCGAAATATTGAGAAAAGTTCTTAGCAATGCATATTACTAATCAAAAATTATGTTACGGGTGGAGATTAACAAAATATCTTCATAAAACATGATCTTTACTTAATATCCTAATGATTTTTGGTTATTGCTACAAATACACTCAGACTAGTTTTCTACTTCAGGGTCACAAATTATATTTTTATAACCTCTTTATAGTTTAATATCTATGAACGTAAAGCAGTTTCCTCTGTTTGGATGACTGATGTTTTCTCCTCTCACCTCAGAGCCTCTTCATAAAGAAGTGCAGAGTTTGGCCTTCATCGATGTGGTCTCTAAACTGCGCTCGCATGAGAACAAGACGGTGGCGCACCAGGCCTCTCTCACAGAGCAAAGGTTAACGGCACAGAGCTAAAGGACTCTTCCACAGCATCTCCTCCCTGCCTGCTTCCCCTCACACACATATCTCTCGTTGTCATGTGCCAAGCTGTTGTCCCCTCCGCATTCCCTGCTACAGACTCTCAAAGCCCTCTGTTTGCTCCGCGCAGAGACGCGATACCCAAAGTCGGCCATACTTTGTAGACAGCCTTCTGCAATAGATTCATACCCGAACAGCAAAATATTTTTAAAAGACCATAGCTGTGATTAAAAAAAACATGGAATTCACGTATAAAAGCTGAAATAAAAATAGAACCTGAATGTTGGCAGTGGAAATAGCGCAGTTGTGCTTTCATGCCATGTAAAATCACACATACCCAACTGACTTGTGCATGTTTTTTTTTTAAATCGTCCGGTTTGTTGATGTATCCGTGTTCAGCTATTCAAGCCACACCCATATGATATGCCCCGCCCCCTCTCCTTCTGCTTACTAATTTACATAGAAGAGTAGAGATCAAATGTGTTTGTACTGTATAGGGCACCTCTGGACCAGCATGGACCTTTTCATATTTTGCCTCCTGGTCCTTGTGCCACCCATGATCCATATCTACTGGAAAGAGCTAATTCCATATCATTAGTCTGTTGCATTTACAAAAATCGATGATTATTGTCATATGGATGTGTGAAGAAGTAATATATCTTGATACTGACGACTGAAGCTGTTGTACGTGCTGCCCTCGGATTTTTATCATTTCAGGACCTCATCACAAGAAGTGACGTCATTATAGTGAAGTATCAATAACTTGAAAGGATAATTCACCTCAAAAAACGTTTTAAATCACCTTCATGTTGTTCTAAACCTTGTGTGCATTACTTTCTTCTGTAAGAACACAAAAGAAGATATTTTGAAGAATGTTGGTAGCCAAACAGTTTTGGGTCCTATTGACTTTCATAGTACACTATATTGCCAAAACTTTGGGACACCTCCTTCTAATGAACTACTTTAGTAATTTCCATGAGTACTAATCTTAATGTTTAAGCATATAACAATATTTTAGGGGATTGTGTCCTTCTAATTTTATAGCAAAACTTTGGACAGGATCCTTTTTATTCTAACATGACAATGCCTCTGTGTATAAGGCAAGGTTCACAGAGAAATGTTTGATTGAGTCAGTGTGAAGAACTGCATAAAGCCAAGTCCTAATTCCAGCTGACTTTAAATGCAGACCTTGAGCCAAAAACTCATCACCAAACACCAATGACTTGTGCATACACTATATGGACAAATGTATTGGGACACCCCCTTCTTTAGAACAGAAAAAGGCACTTTCAAAACTGTAGCAATAAAGATGGAAGCATAATTCATGTATTTACAAATAGTTTTTCCATGTCTGTTGCTTCAGTTTTGGAAGTGTCTAAAATGACTGTACCCATATGCACAAGTCATTGGTGTTTGGTCTGAGTTTTTGGCTCAAGGTCTGCATTTAAAGTCACACCAGAGGTGTTCATCTGGGATTAGGGCTTGGCTTTATGCAGACCAGTCAAGTTCTTCCACACTGACTGAATCAAACATTTCTCTACGAAACTTGCCTTATACACAGAGGCACTGTCATGTTAGAATAAAAAAGGGTCCTGACCAAACTTTTGCTATAAAATTGAAGGACACAATTCCATAGAATATCATTATATGCTTAAACATTAAGATTAATACTCATGGAAATTACTAAAGTAGTCAAACCTGTTCATTAGAAGGCAATATAGTGTATTTTCATCATTGGCACCATTTGGTTACCAACATTCATCAAAATATCTTCTTTTGTGTACCAGAGATGAAATCCCTACATTCGGTAGAAGATATTTTAAAAGATTTTGGTAACCAAACTGTTTCAGATCCCATTTCCAGAGTGGTTTTTGTCCATGCCATGGAAGTCAATGGGACCCAACCCATTTGGATACCAGCATTTTTCAAAATGTCGTCTTTTGCGTTCCACAGGAGAAAGGAATTCCAACATTGGCAAATGTTGGTAACTAGTTTTGGGTCCGATTAAATACCATGGAATTCAGTGGGACCTGAAACTATTTGGTTATCAACATTCTTCAGAATATTTTATTTTGTGTTCCACAGAAGGAAGGAATTCCAACATTCTAAAGAAGTTATGTTAAATAATTTTTGGTTACAAATCCATACTATGGAGTTCCATGGTATTTTTTGCTATGAAATTCAGTGAGACATGAAACTATTTGGTTACCAGCATTTGACAAAATGTCTTATTCTGTGTTACACAGAAGGAATGCCAACATTCTGTAGAACTTACTTTGATGAATGTTGGTAACTAAACAGGTTGGGTCCCATTGACTTCCATAGGATTTTTGCCATTGGCATCTAAAACTATTGGTTTCGGTTACCATTGACTTCCATAGCATTTTTTTTTTTTGTCAGTGGGACCCAAAACCATTTGGTTACCAGCATTCTTCAAAATATGTTATTTTAGGTTCCATAGATGAAAGGAATAGAAGAACATTCTATAGAAGATACTAGGGTTCTATTGACTTCTGTGGTATTCAGGGATCTAGAACTGAAGAAAGAAATGCAAAGACCCAGAACCGAAGAGGCAAAGAAGGAAATGCTATAAAAGGAATTTTGACGAATGCTGGTAACCAAACAGTTTTGAGTTCCATTGACTATTTTTTCCTATAAAAGTTAGTGGGACCTGAAACTATTTAATTAAAAAAAATCTACTTTTGTGTTTCACAAAAGAAAGAAATGCCTACATTCTATAAAAGGTATTTTAAAGAATGTTGGCAACCAAAGAGTTTCGGTTACCATTGATTTTTATAGCATTTTTTTTATAGCTGATAACCCAAAACCAATTGATTACCAGCATTCTTCAAAATATCTTCTTTTAGGTTCCATAGATGAAAGGAATAGAAGAACATTCTATAGAAGATACTAGGGTTCTATCGACTTCTGTGGTATTTAGGGACCTAGAACTGAAGAAAGAAATGCAAAGACCCAGAACCGAAGAGGCAAAGAAGAAAATGCTATAAAAATGATTTTTTACGCATGTTGGTAACCAAACAGTTTTGAGTTCCTTTGTCTATTTTTTCCTATGAAAGTTAGTGGGACCTGAAACTATTTAGTTAAAGTTATGTTTCACAAAAGAAAGAAATGCCTACATTCTATAGAAGGTATTTTGAAGAATGTTGGCAACCAAAGAGTTTCGGTTACCATTGACTTCAATAACTTTTTTTTTTTTTTCAGTGGAACCTAAAACCATTTGGTTACCAGCAAATGGTTTGGTATTTAGGGACCCAGAACCGAAGAGGCAAAGAAGGAAATGCTATAAAATGAATTTTAACAAATGTTAGTAACCAAAGTTTTGTGTCCCATTGACTTCCATTGGTTTTTGACCACAGTAAGAAAGTCAGTGGTAATGTTGGTTGCCAGTGTTCGTCAAAATATCCTCTTTTGTGTTCCATAGATATAAGAAATAGAAGAACATTCTATAGAAGATACAAAGGTTCCATTGACTTCCATAGTATTTTTAGGTACCTAGAACCAAAGGAGCAAAGAAGGAAATGCTATAAAATGAATTTTTAACAAATGTTGGTAACCAAACAGTTTTGTGTCCCATTGACTTCCATTGTGCTTTTTGACCATATTATGGAAGCCAAGGGTAATGTTGCCAGCGTTCATCAAAATATCCTCTTTTGTGTTCCACAGAAGGAAAGCAATGCAAACAGGGTTGGAACCACATTAGAAAGATGAAATCCTTTCGTGTAGACTTTAAAACACACATTTATGATCAGGAAATGACTAGCATGACTGCCAGTACGCCATTAGCACACATACGTAAGGCTCATGGCAGATTACTGAGACATGTAAGGGCTGGGACAGGTTATGTGCGTAGCTGATACGCCACAGTTACGCTGAGCAAGGTAACCGAATAATAATAATAATAATGTCTCAGACGACACACTCGTTGTGAATGTTTCTTTTGAGGAAGTGTCTATTTTTGCATGTGGAGCTGCCTGTCCTCCTTTCCATTTTCTCCAGTATCCTCTGAACATGCACCTCCTTGCATGTCCGATACTGTGAAAATCACTGTTATGTGGCCGTTTTATGTCAGGTAAATAAGTTCTTATTTATCATGTTTGTACCCTCGAGGAACCACATGGCAATCCAGTATATCTACAGTAGGAACCGTACAAATATAAACGGAGATAATTGTTGTAAATGTCATTGATGAACTGTACATTTCAAAGATTTAAACTTATTAAAACAATCGCTGGTGACAAGTTTATGCTCTGTGATTCTACCTGGCCTTCTTGTCAAAGTTAATATTAGTTAAGGTGGAAAACGGTTTATTAAATCTTGACAGGAAAGACTTGAGCGAGCCGCGCGCCGAGCAGATTAATGACACGCTGCAGTGGACTTTTATTCAATTGGATAAATCCTTAGGTTGAATAGAAACTCCCTCATTCGTCTTTTCCATTTCAATGTCAAGCGGGGAATAAAATGATTTGAGAAAGTGGATTGAATCAGCAGAAGTATTTTGGGGTAAGAAAATCTATCATTGTCAATTAGGATGTTGAAATAGCCTAAACCAGCCTCAGGTAGTTTTTTTTGTTGTGTATATGTTTAAATGATGAAAAACATACATGCATAAACATACAGTAGAATGTGGAAGCCCATTTATAACAGTTATGAGGAAAAAAGCTTTGGTAAATCATATAAATTGTAGTTATAAGATTAAAACAATGTGACAAAATTCAAAATTGTCAAATTTAAGATGAGTGAAAATTGAGATGAGTCAAAATTCTGACATGTTGAAATTAAAAAGTCATAACTATAACAAGTCAAAATGAGATAAGACAATTATAACAAGTCAGAATTGACAATTGTATGGCATAATTTTGACAAGAAGTTGAAATATGAAAATTGTGAGATGAAAAAATAAGTCATAGTTATGAGATTTAAAACTTGGCTTCACTATTCAAAATTCTATGAGAAAGTCAAAATCTAAGAAAAATCCAAGATAAAACATCACAATTATGACAAAATTATTAGAAAGTCAAAAATGTCATTTCCTAGTAAGTCACAATTATGACAATTCAACAATTATAAAGTCAAAATTGTCGCAATTCTAAGTTTAGTTAAAATTATGACAAATTATGAGAAAGTCCAAATTATGCCTCAATTCTAAGAAAAGGTCACATTTATGACAATTTAAAAATTACAAGAAAGTCAAAATTGACTAAATTCTGTCACAATTGACATTTAAAAAATGATGAGAAACAAAATTGTCAAATTCTGTCACAATTATGACAATTAAAAAATAATGAGTGAAAATTGTCAACATTTTAAGTCAGTTATGACAATTCTAAGATTGAGTCAAAATTCTAAGCCACAATTAAAAAATTATGAGAAATTCTAAATTGTCAAAATTCTAAGTCAGTTATGACATTTAAAAAAAATTAAAGTCAGAATTATGACAATTTAAAAAAATGAGTCAAAATTGTGTCACAATTGACATTTTAAAAATTATGAAAAAGTCAAAATTGTCAAAATTCTGAGATTAAAAAAAAAAAAAAAAAAAAAAAAAAAATCAAAATTGTGACAATTAAAAAATAATGATAAAGTCCAAATGGTCACAATTCTAAGATAAAGTCACAATTATGGCAATTCAAAAATTATAGTCAAATTTTTCAAAATTCTAAATTTAAAATTACTTTCTCATAATTTTTGAATTGTCACTATTATGACAAAGAATTCTAAGTCACATGATAATTATAATGATTATAAGTCAAAATTGACAAATTCTTAGTTATGACAATTTAAAAAAATTAAGTCAAAACTCAGTCACAATTCTAAGATAAAAAGTGACAATTGAGAGTCAAGCCATACAGCAAGATGAAATAAATAAAAAGCCATAATGAACTTGAAATTATGACAAGAAGTTACAATTATAAGATAAAAAGTCTAAATTCATAATTATAACAATTTTTTTGCTATTACGGATTTTTTCATGCTGCTGAAATGGCCATGCATAGGTATTACCTTGTGTGTACATATGAAGAGTTCAGATGTAAAACCAACTAAAAGCCATCTCACTCAAAAATGAGATAATGATACTGAGTGAATGCTCTTGACACATATTATACATCCATCAACTACTTTTACCTCAAACTCGCTAAAATCCCACCCTCAGCCCAATCAGAAGAACCAGTACTTACATAGAAACCTATACATCGGAGCCTAATAAAAATGCATTTTTAATGAAAGAGGTCAGATGGATTTAGTGGCTTTTGCATCTGAACTCTTCATATAGATTAAATTGATTGTCATTTCAATATGAGTATTAGTTTAAATGGAAATGAACAGCTGTCTTTACTGAAACATGTGACTGTTGCTACAGAGATTCATTGTTCACTATTTTTAAGGATAAATGGTAACATATGACAGAAAAATTAATTATACAGGAAACCCATTACAATGCTGAGAAATAATTTATTGAAAATGTTTGTTCTTATTGCTGGAGCATCAAGTAAATGTCTGACACAGCCTAAACAGCGGCCAACAATAATATCATCACACCTCCAGTAAGAGAACAACTTCAGACTCTTGAACACTCTCTCTCCCTTCTTTTTATAAGCAAGAACGCATTTGAAATGCATTGTAATTGTAAAAACTACATCAGAGTGATGTTAAAAGAACAAAAGAGACATAAACCATGTTAAAAGCAGTTTTAGTGATGTACAATTACACAAGTGCTACATACAGTAGTGTTTTATGAAGTGATACACCATCCAACTGCAACTGCATTGTAAAAGTGCTAAAATATCACTCAGATATTTACAACAAACAAGCTTCTGATTAGTCCATACGTTACAGAAAAATACTGCCACGGTATATTTTTCTCTTGATCAGAAATTGCTTGTGAAAGATATACATCTGAATAAGAAATTTACTGGGATCTCTAATTTGTTAGTGCAAGAAAACTATTTTACAAAAACAAAAATGTCTGAATGACTTCCTGACTGTTTTAGTGAACATATGCAGCAAGATTTGCTTCAAATGTTTATACTTAAGAGTGAAATGTAATATGCAACATAAGTGCAAACATAAACCAGTGTTAACAGAATAATTCAAAAACGAAGAGAGCCAATGACAGAGAAACTCCCTGACTGAGCTTCAGACGCACACAGAGACGATGGAGCTGCGACACACAGAGGCTGCGCTGCCAATAATTACTGTCACTGAATGAAAAGTATTTTTTGGATTTCCCTTATTTTACATTTAAAGTCAAAAGTTTACATACACCTTGCAGAATCTGGTGTAATCTGGTAATTATTTTACCAAAACAAGAGGGATCATACAAAATGCATGTTATTTTTTATTTAGTACTGACCTGAATAAGATATTTACAAAAAAGACGTTTACATATAGTCCACAAGAGAAAATACATACATGTTGTTACCTGATGATTTGTTTAGTGATAGTTGTTCAGGAGTCCCTTGTTTGTCCTGAACGGATAAAATGCCTGCTGTTCTTCAGAAAAATCCTTCAGGTCCCATAAATTCTTGTTTTTTTCAGCATTTTTGAGTATTTGAACCCTTTCCAACAATGACTGTATGATTTTGAGATCCATCTTTTCACACGGAGGACAACTGAGGGACTCATATGCAACTATTACAGAAGGTTCAAACGCTCACTGATGCTCCAGAAGGAAAAACATGCATTAAGAGCTGGGGGGTAAAAACTTTTGGAATTTGAAGATCAGGGTGAAATTTAACTTATTTTGTCTTCTGGAAAACATATAAGTATCTTCTGTAGCTTCTGAAGGGCAGTACTAAATGAAAAAAATAAAAGATATTTAAGCAAAATAAGAAAAATGTACACATTCTTTCAAAAGTTCTTAATGCATGTTTATTCCTTCTGGAGCATCAGTGAGCGTTTGAACCTTCTGTAATAGTTGCATATGAGTCTCTCAGTTATCCTCAGTGTGAAAAGATGGATCTCAAAATCATACAGTCATTGTTGGAAAGGGTTCAAATACACAAAAATGCTGAAAAACCAAAGAATTTGTAGGACCTGAAGGATTTTTCTGAAAAACAGCGGGCAGTTCAGGACAAACAAGAGACTCATGAACAACTATCACTAAACAAAACAGAACAGCTGTGGATCATTCAGGTAACAACACAGTATTAAGAATCAAGTGTAGGTAAACTTTTGAACGGGGTCATTTTTAAAAATTAACTAAAAAAACTATTTTCTCCTGTGGACTATATGTAAACGTCTTTTCTGCGAAGTATTTTAAATAATAAATAACATGCATTTCGTATGAACCCTCTTATTTTCCTAAAATAATTAACATTTTGCAGATTCTACAAGGTGTATGTAAACTTTTGACCTCAACTATATATATATATATATATATATATATATATATATATATATATATATATATATATATATATATATATAAATAAATTGTTCTAAGTGACAGAAAACATTTTAAATGATGCCTTTAGTCATGCTTTTGTCTGGCAAATACTGGAAATCTTCAGTATTAATGCAACCTCTGTGGACAAAAACATTTTCTCACAGTTCACACATGTTGTGACACACAAAACACTCTAGAAAAAGTAGCACTATTTACAGATGGTGAAAGGTTACGGTGCACACACACAAACACACATGTGACCCAGTGCACTTGGCATCTTGTGTTCATCATTTGCTACCTTCGTCATGCTGGCGCAGGCCTGGTTACAAAGAGAAAGAAACACAGTTTGGACAGTGCAACTAGCTCTTGACAATTATGTCAAATCCAATCTTTATAGTTAAGAATAGTTCACACAAAAATGCAAATTTGCTTAATATTTACTCCCCCTCAGGTCATCCAAGATGTATACAAGTTTGTTTCTTCCTCAGATTTGAAGAAATTTAGCATTACATCACTTGCTCACCAACAGATCCATTACAGTGAATGGGTGCCATCAGAATGAGAGTCCAAACAGCTGATAAAAACATCTCAACGTCTCTTTGCTTCTTAAGATGTTAACTGATGCACTGGAGTGGTGTGGATTACTATGATGTTTTATCAGCTGTTTGGACTCTCATTCTGACGGCACCCATTCACATCCACTAGTGAGCAAGTGATGTAATTCTACATTTCTTCAAATCTGATGAAGAAACAAACTCATCTACATCTTGGATGCCCTAAGGGTGAGTATATTTGCAATTTTGGGTGAACTGTTCCTTTAAGAGTATTACATTTAGTATGAAATCAATATTATATCAGATACATACTTTTGTAAAGTGTGAGAGTTACCTGTGAGTGTCTGAACGACTAGCTGCCACTTCATGTGAACAAACTGCATAAGACAAAGATATAAAAAGAAGACACAAGTCATAAACAGAAATCTAGATCGGATGCTGCAAGGCCTCATTAGGAGTTGGCATTACTCCACTGACTTCAATAAAACCAAAGTCAAGTTTTTATTTTTTTGTGCCAACTTGACAAATGTGGTCTTGCATTAGAGAAATCGGTATTGCAATCTACACTCTGACTGAGTGATTTTCAGCTAGAGAGAACATGACTGATGTGGGATGGATGTAAGGGTTGCAGCAAGGCCAGCTGGCAGATCAAGGTTATAATGAGGGATGAGGCTTGATGCCGCGCAGCTGCGCAGTGTACAGTCCGAGGAGCTAAACGGGACTAAAAGTGGGAGAGAGAATCTGAGGAGCAAAAGGACGGGGTTAGGATGATGATGATCATGGGGAGGCGATACATTCACGTTTACTGCACTCTTCCTGCAGTAGATCTCTGTGGGACGGGAACTGTGAGGATGTGTGTTATAATGGGACTCCATGAAAGGGTCTTACAATATGACCATGCACTACTTAAATTATTCACTTAAAAAATTTACTTTGTAGATTATATAATGTAGTATATTTCATATTTCATATTCCACATTCCACAGAACATATTTATTGGAGTACAGAATTGAAGAAAAATAAACCTTTGAAATTAAATATTTATTTATTTATTTATTATTATTTTTTTAATAGACATTTGTTGGAGTACAAAATTGTAAGAAAAATAAACTTCAGAAATCAAATATTTATTTATTTATTTTCAATATACATTTGTATATAATTAGAGGGAAAATTAACCTTAGAAATTAAATCTTTCTTTCTTTCTTTCTTAATATACATTTGTTGGAGTACAGAATTGGAAGAAAAATAAACCTTAGAAATTAAATATTTATTTATTCATATTTTATTTGATTTTTTAATGTACAGTGGGCTACAAACAGGGTTATTACACTTACCCAAAACCATAACATTTCTTTTTACTTCAAATAAAATAAATATTAAATAAAACTAAATAGAAAAAGGCCATGCAATGAATTATCCACTTTAAATATATATTAGAATATATTTTGTAAAATATATAATGTAGTATTCATATCTTCATATTTCATATTTCACAGAACATATTTATTGGAGTGCAGAATTGAAGAAAAATTATCTTCTAAATAAATAAATAAATATTTAATTCGTTTATTTTTATTAATTTTATTTTTATATGCGGTGGGCTTTAAACAGGATTATAACACGTAACTAAAACCATAACATTTCTTTTTACTTCAAATAATTAAATATTAATTGAAATCAAATAAAACAAATAAGGCAATGTATTCATTCATAAGACATTTGTATTCAATATATTCGAATATACTTTGTAGAATATATGATGTAGAATATTTTATATTTCACAGAATTTATTTATTGGAGAACCTTAAATTATTTATTTAAATTGATTTATAATGTTTTTTTTTGTTTGTTTGTTTTTTTATATATATAAGTGGGCTCCAAACATTTTTTACTTTAAATCAAAGAAATATTAAGTGAAATAAATTCATTAATGAATTTATTTTCAATTAGTTTAGCTACAAAAATAACAAAAACTAAAAAGAAAATTAATTATAATAGCAAAAACTAATAAAAATGGCAAACTAAAATTAAAATGACAATGGTAAATATAAAAATAATAATAAATAATTAAAAATACTACACAACACAACACTGGCTCCAAGAAGGAAATTTGCACATAATTTAATACAAAATATTTCATTATAAATATTACATTATCAGTATAACAATTTAAGTAAAATTGAAATAAAAACTTTAGTATTTGATGTCATATATATGATTAGTATACTAAAAATAATGCAGAATTTTAAATAGTTATATTTATGTACTTGCTAATGTTTTGTTTTTTTCATAAACTTTAACCATATTACAAAGAAATATACATATAAAGAAGTTCAGCTACTTGCATTAAGGTCCATTTAAACTGTAATATTTATTTAATTGCAATTAACATGCAGTGAAGTGCCTGAAAACACATTCAGTTTCGACATATGCATATAATTTTGAAGTATGTTATTTCTGTAATAATTACTCTTTTCACAAGGGTATTAAAAACGTCCTTCTTAAAAGGTGAATTAAATAATAAAATCTCTCAAACTAAAAAATATAATGAAATAAAAAAATAAATATAAAATAAAAAACAATACATTTCATTTAATGAATAACATTTAAAATGAAACAAAATATTTAATTAAATTTAATCTGAGAATCTCATCCAGGTGTAATGTGAAGATGATTAAACTTGTGAAAGTGTAACTGGTTTGATGTTAGTGAATGCCTGAACCTCTGATGAATGATTACTATCATGGAGGAGGACGAACACTGAGAGAACATTGACTAGCCCTCAGTGGAGGAGGAACAGAGCGCTGATGATCTAGCACAGGGATGGGCAACTTTGACAGTGACGAGGACCAGCATTTTTTATCCTTTATACCAAGGGGCCAGATTAATGATCCACGTCCACACACCTTTTACACCGTTTGACTCCATTTCCTTCTTATTGAAGGAAACTAAAGTATAATTAATGCAATTTGTTTTTATAGATTTTATTACCTTTAAAACTAGTTCAGAAGGGAAACTTTGTTGTCAGTTGACTGCTATATTACCCCAACAAGCCATTATAAACAACTCAATTGCATTGTCTGTAAATTTGCAACAAACAAATGTACAGAAGTCCTATTTTTTATTAGTGACCTACAGAACATATGCAAAACAACCTAAGGAGAAAAGGGTTTATTCAAAAAAAAAGTTATTCCAAATGGTATCATAATATAGGAATCTTAAATCAAATTTAGAACCTTTTTAAGACCTGCACATTTTCGTTTAGTTTAACTTGTACTAAAATAACAAAAACTGAATTCCAAATTAATAATAAATAAACTAACTAAATTACTAAAACTTTAACTAAAATTAAAATGATAACAGTAAATAGAAAAATAATAATACATGATTAAAAATACTAATAAAAACTATAATATCATATTAATTACATACTAAAACAACACTGGCTCCAAAAATGTGTGAAAGTTAATGAAAAAAAAAACAAAAAAAACTTTACAAATACTTAAGCATTTGATGTCATGTATACAGGATGTGATTTGCCGGGGGAATGATTCGCGATACGCGCTTTGAACAAAGACTATAGAATACCCAAGACGAGTCACTCCTATAGTTTTGCATGGGGATAAATGCAACACTCATTATGGCAGCGAAGCCCCGCCCTCTTAATGAAAGAGCCAATCGTTGATCAGCAAAGTCAGCGCGTCACTGCAACTGCCGTTAGAAGTCCCGGAACAATTGGCCTTCTGAGGCCCAATCAGTCCGAACACGCTTTTTATGTCTGAAAATGCGAGGAGCACAGCACTGCCTTTTTTTGATGACTTTTAAAAAAAAGAGCAGTGCGCAGTGGTTTTTTTATGTTGCTAGGAAACCGTCAAAACATTCAACTGGACAATGGAAAAAACATGATGATGTCTTTTTTTTTTTTTTTTCAACTTAAGGTGCAAAAAGCGCTCCGGCAAAAACGTGAAGCGCAGCAGGCGGTTAAAACCCGAGGCTCCGGGGGCGCATAAACAGCGCGCAGAACGCTCACTGCCAACCGAAAACAAATTAAAAAAAGGCACCTTGCACTGCACAAAACGTGTTCTGTTTGATCGGGCCTAAGACGTGCGCTCAGTACTGCGCATGCGCACTGACTGATCTAGTCTGAAAAATAAGCATTTCTTTAACGCTATTAAAGCACAAGGAACCATATTTATGAGGCGATTCTTGTCAGATTTCATTGGTGATTAGGGTGACCACCTGGTAATAGTTCTGTTGCGGGACATATTTGTGATTTTGCGGGACAATGTGGGACACATGCAAGACAGATACATTTTCCATTGTTATGCTATATAAATACTGATATACATCCGTTGTCATATGCGCTTATTTCTGTTTCTGAGCGTGCACATGTAACCGAGAGAAAACACGTCCGTTTTATGTGAGAGTGAAAGAATTGTGCCCTGGCATTACAATAATGCGCTCTTGACATTTGTCATTACACTCCACAGAACCGCCTCAAATTAACTATTAAAATAAGAAGAAAGTAACATCTGACAGTTGCATCGATTTTTTTTTATTTGTTAAAATTGACAAAAAATATCGTGTTTTTCCGTCTGCACTCGACCATTTCTGTCGGTGGTGCTAGATCACGTGAGGTCTGTACATCTTTTGCGTGAAAACTACGCTGCAAAAAAAAATAAATAAATAAATAAAAACCTTTCTTAAAAAAGCATGCATACATGTTTTCTTAATATGATAATTTTAAAAAATCAACAGACTCATGAAAATGCGGGACATTTCTTCAGATTGTGACGTGCGGGACAAGGGGTGAAAATGCTGTGCGGTACAATGCAAAGCGGGACGGGTGGTCACCCTATTGGTGATTTCAAATATGAAATTTAATCATAAACTTGCTGAACAGTTTTGGAGAATTTGATGTTTCCCCATTCAAAGAGATAGGAGCTGCACTTGCATGCCTGAGAGGCGTTTCAAAGATGGCCGCCGAGTGGAATGACTTGCCTTAAAGGGACTTTGTTTTGAATTCCCGTTCTGAATCAAATGATTTGCGATACGCGCTTTGAATTCTCGCAATACGCGATACGATTGGAGCGCTTCAAAACAGTGAATCATTTTGCGACGCAGTGGTAACTGATTCAGAGTTTCAAAATCTTTGTAGATGCTCTTTGCTCGCTTTCTTTACATAATTTACAAATTTATTAACAGTTTACACTAGGTTAAATAGGCTATAGTGTTACTGGAGTTGGGTCAACCTCCGACCAATGGAGAGAGAAAAAAATTTCAAAAGCACCTCCCCCCTCTGCTTTTTTTTTTTTCACAGATCGCACCCAGAGTATAACAATTTAAGTAAAAAAATGAATTTGAAGTTAATAAAAAAAACTTTTGTATTTGATGTCATGTGATATGATTAGTATACTATAATGCAGAACTTCACATTCCAATCTTTTTAAAAAAAAAAAAAAAAAAAAGTAAGAAAAGGGGTGACTCAAAAGTAGGCTAAGAAATATACAGGTTTCCAAACAATCCAAACATATGGGTATACCCTTGAACTTGGTAAAAGTTTACCAAAAATAGTCAGTTTTTCCATGTATTATTTGCTAATGTTAGTGAATATTTACATTAGAGTGCAGGTCCTACTACGCTGTAATTAATACGGTAAGCAGCTGGAAACTAGCGACCTCTCCTGGTTGGAGATGGTATTAACATCATAAACTGAAAGCAATCTTTACTTGATTTACTTCTCAAATGTTTTTAAAATTGATCATCCGAGTCTATTATGATCCCACCACTTGCCCATCCCTGATCTAGGAGAACATAGAGAGCACACACACAACACAAGCAGGCATGTTTCACACCCACCAGGCCAACCGCACATGTGCGCCTCCCTCAGGAGTACGCCGAGGCTTTCTTGCTGAAGTGGGACGGGGGGCGGCGGGCGACGTAAGAGGGGGGCGGCACCCTGATGAAGGCATGGGGGAGGAGAAGTGAAGTTGTGAGGTGAGTCGGCGTGGATGTGACAGAGAGGACGGAGGAGTGGAGAGGTGGTGTGTGCGTGTGTCACGAGGAGATCAAATAAGAGTCAAATCACAATTATCCGTGACCCTGGACCACAAAACCAACCATAAGGGTCAATCTTTTGAAACTGAGAGTTATACATAAGCTAAAACGCTGAAATTTGCTTTCCATAGGACAATATTTGGCTGAAAATTTGGCTATTTGAAAATCTGAGGGTGCCAAAAAATCTAAATACTGAGAAAATTGCCTTTAAAGTTGTCCAAATGAAGTTCTTTGCAATGCATATTACTAATCAAAAATTATGTTTTTATATATTTACGGTAGGAAATTTAATACAACTTTTTACTTAATATCTTAATGATTTTTGGCATAAAAGAAAAATCAATCATTTTGACCCATACAAAGTATTTTTGGCTATTGCTACAAATATAGCAATGCTACTTAAGACTTAAGGTCCAGGGTTATTAGCCTGGAGAGAATGTTTTAAAGTGGATGCTAAATGATTACCCAGCCACGCATCCTAAAATTTTTTTTTTGCTAATTTGTAAAAAATGCCTAATATTACCTTATCTGATGATGCTGAGTTCAAAAATATTAATAAAAACTTTGCCTCATGTACTGTTTTTTGACAAAATAAAATATATGCATCAGCTTTAAATGACTAGTTCACCTTTTTGCTGAAAAGTATGTATCCTCAGGCCATCCAAGATGTGGATGAGTTTGTTTCTTGATCAGATTTGGAAAATGTAGTATTATATCACTTTGCTCACCAATGGATGTGAATGGGTGCCATCAGAATGACAAACAGCTGATAAAAGCATTACAATAATCCACAAGTAATCCACACCATTTCAGTCCATCAGTTAACATTTTGTCAAGTAAAAAGCTGCATGTTTGTAAGAAACAAATCCATCATGTGATGTTTTAAACATTGCTTCTGGTTAAACATGAGAATATCAGTATCTATAATACTGCTTTTTCCACTGAAAAAGTCACCTCTTCTGAATCAAGAGAGAAATATGCACAGATCAAGCACCATTTACAAGCAAAGACAGTCCAACACAAATATGTGGGTGAATTTTGATGTAAGACGACAACAGGGGATGGACTTTTTCACCGGAGGAAGCATTATTATGGATTATGGATTTGTATTTTCCCCAGAAGCGACTGTTTAATGTCAAAATGCCTTAATGATGGATTTCTTTTTTTTTTTTTTTTTTTTTTTTACAAACACAGCTTTTCATTTCACATGATGTTAATTGATAAAGTGGAGTGGTGTAGATTACTTGTGGATTATTGTGATGATTTTATTAGCTGTTTGGACTCTCATTCTGACGGCACCCATTCACTGCAAAGAATCCACTGGTGAGCAAGTGATGGAATGCTAAATTTCTCCAAAATTGTGGTCTAAGGGTTTCTTTGTCAAATTTGGAAAAATGTTTCTTCATCAGATTTGGAAATATGTAGTACTATATCACTTTGCTCACCAATGGATGTGAATGGGTGCCATCAGAATAAGAGTCCAAACAGCTGATAGAAACAACACAAAAATTCCACACCACTCCAGTCCATCAATTAACAACATCCTATGAATCGAAAAGCTGCATGTTTCTAAGAAACAAATCCATTAATTAATCTTTTAAACTTTAAACCATCACTTCTGGCCAAAATGTGAGTCTATAAGTTGTTGTCTCACACCAAAATTCCCCCAACATATTTGTTTAGAACTGACTTGTAGACAGTGCTTGATTTTCATTTCACAAGAAGTTTATTGATAGACTAGAGTGATGTCAATTACTTGTGGATTATTGTGATGTTTTTATCAGCTGTTTGGACTCTCATTCTGACGGCACCCATTCACTGCAAAGGATCCAATGGTCAGCAAGTGATGTAATGCTACATTTCTCCAAATTTGATGAAGAAACAAACTCATCTACATCTTTTATGACAGCGATCCAAAATTAGTAAGAAACAAGTATTGGATTTTATTCAGCAAATATGATGCAGGCCGGTATTATAATTAATCTTACATACTTTAATAGTATTTTGACAGCTGAGAGTATTTTGACCAAACAACATCATCGTATGATTCCTGTTTTGTCCACATGGTGGCACTTCTCAAAGCAAAAACTGCAAACTAGGAAGTGTTGTTTCGAGTTTTTTTTTTGTCATAAGACACGCTGAGTCATTAACGGTTTTAAAGCTGTGAGCCATTAATGTGCATTATGAATAAAGTGAAAGATGCACAGGCATCAAAGCACTGGGGTGAAAGAGAAAAGCTGCTTGCCGTGGCAGTATGCAAAAGTAGAGCAGGAACACAGACAATGTGTTGTGAGTTTGCATGTGTGTGTTCTTACCAGCTGGCTCTCACAGCTTCAATATCGCTGACTAAATTTTGTGCAAGGCATATTCCAAATATCTGTGGAAAAACAGAGAGAGAAAGATGAAGTATAAATAGCAGATGCAGACAGCGATTGCAGATGAAGGCGTTCTCACCTGCAGCAGAGCGATTCCTATGAAGATCCCAGCTACTACTGTCAGGTTGTCCTGTAGCCACTTCTCAAACTGCGGCACACAGCCTTTGACGTGAATGTATGTCTTCTGCTCTGCGTCCTAATGATGAACAAATGAAATCAGCAGCAGTGTCATTTGTCCTCTTTCTACACATGTACAGCACCAGTGTAAATTTAGAACACACATTTATTTCCCATGTCATGTGACAGAGACTTAATCTAAAGGATTATGCATGTTTTGTTTAGATTTTATATGCATCTCTGCAAAAAAATAAAAATAATGTTTTTTAAAGAAGTATTTTATGCTCACAAAGCCTGCATTTATTTAATCTAAAGCACAGCATGGTCAAATGTTGAAATATTTTTATTATGTAAAATAACTGTTTTCTATTTTCATTATACAATATAGTTAGTATACATTTTTGGGGGGATACTCCTTCAGCAAGGATGCTTTAAATTGATTAAAAGTGATTATAATGCTACAAAATATTTCTATTTCAAAACTTTCTATTCCTCAAAGAAACCTGAAAAAATGTTGCTCCACTGTTTATTTACTTGTAATATACTTAGCATGAAATACATTTATTTCAAATACATTTTGGTATATTTATTTCACTTTGTTTATTAGCCTGTAAGCCAAGATTTAAAAAAACGCTTTAAAAATATGCTGTCGTGTAACTATTGTGCAGCATACTGTGAATGTATAAGGTAACATTTTATGTCACACCTTTGCATGATGTGAGCTACTTTATCTTATTTTCATAAAATAAAATGCAACATTTAAACTATTACTTTCTATCTGCGAATTATGAATAACGAACGCAACTTTCATTCATCTGATTGACAGATAAATCTTGCATTTCCTTCGTACTTTCGGTTTTACAACATTAAGTTATAAGTCAATTAAAAAGATGTGTGCGTAATCTGTGACAGTCAGTAAATGGAGTGCGTGAAGGAGAGATGTGAGGAAATGAAACCAACAATGATTCATTCGATTCTTAGTGTTTTAGATCAATTACTGGCTGAAATCAACGATTCACAATTCAAAATCCATGTTTCAGGATCGATGCATATGCATTGTCAGGTTTTGTAATCAATACATCGAGAACAGTGTTGGGGGTAGCGCATTACAAGTAACGCAAGTTCCGTAATAATATTACTTTTTCCAAGTAACTAGTAAAGTAACACATTACTTTTTAATTGACAAGAAAATATCAGGGTTCCTTTTTCACATAAGTAACGCCAGTTACTCCCCCCCCCCAATTTATTGATTAAAAGCTCTCCAGTTCCCATGTTCAGAGAAATCGGGATGTTACTTTAGTTCTAGAATAAATGTGAACGTGCAATTCATCTCACTCATAAAAAAACAAAAACAAAAAAAAAAACACGATCCAGTATTCCTCAAAATGAATAAAAACAGTAAAATTCAACTCAGAATATGACACAAAATGTGCAATAATTAAATATGTTAAATAATACAAGTTTCCATTATGGATCTATTCATCCATGCTAATAAGCAAAACTTACTCAAGATAATCTTGTTTTCCTTTTTTGATAATTGACTTTTTTTTTTTATTCTGTGGTTTACTGTACAAATGTGACCCTGGACGACAAAACCAGTCTTAAGTTGCAGGGGTATATTTGTAGCAATAGCCATAAATACATTGTACGGGTCAAAATTATCGATTTTACTTTTATACCAAAAATCACTAGGATATTGAGTAAAGATCATGTTCCATGAAGATATTTTGTAAATTTCCTACTGTAAATATATAAAAACTTAAGTTTTGATTAGTAATATGCATTGCTAATAACTTCATTTGGACAACTTCAAAGGCTATTTTGCACCCTCAGATTTCACGTTTTCAAATAGTTGTATCTCTGCCAAATATTGTCCTACCTTAACAAACCATACATCAATTTATTCAGCTTTCAGATGATCTATAAATCTCAATTTCAAAAAATTGACACGTAAGACTGGTTTTGTGGTCCAGGGTCACAAATGTGAATTTACTTTTCTGTACGCCTGAGCCTTTTGGTGTGAAAAGGCTTTTACATTTGCCAAAAATGTAACCTTTTATATTAAAAACAAACAAGCAAGCCCAGCCCAGATTTAAAAACTAATGCAAAGTAACGTAACGCATTACTTTCCAAAAAAAGTAACTATGTTTTTTTAGGGAGTAACTCAATATTGTAATACATTACTTTTAAAAGTAACTTTCCCCAACACTGATAGAAAAAACGAGTGAATGGTTACACCCCTACTGGTACTGTATATGACAAATGTGCAAATATCTGAGCGTTCAAATTAAATGCTACAGACGCTAAATGAGGTTGAATTTGCACTTAAGAATAATTTAAAAAAAATCTGTATGCTATTTGTAATAGAATGTTGCAAGTTAGTGTGAAAAAATGTCTGATGTACAGCATGTCATACTGTTTTCTGCATCGTTTCTGCTCTCAAAATATTTGTTTTGTGTGAAATTACACTTAATTTTAATTTTTTTTCTTTGAAGCATCAATTCTTTAACTTAGTCATAACTTGTTCATTTTTAAAAGTTCTTAAAATAAATTATTACGAATTATTATTAAATTCTGCGTTTATATGCATGCATATTTACATTGCGACTACTTACAGTGTTTTGAATTACTTTACCAATGTGTATGACATGAATAACAGCTTCCTTTTTTTAATAGGTCAGCCAAAGTGGCCTGTACTTTGAGAGTTGTGCGGTTGATATATTTCCTCCCAGAAGCACCCAGAGGTGAAGTGCAGAAGGCAGGAGAAACACGGTCTTCATTTAGCCTCAAACTAATGGAGGGAGTGTGAAAAGTCACGAGAGAGCAAGACTCACCGATTTTGCCCGAACATCATATCCACACTGTGTGTTGATAACATCCTCCTGCAAAACACGTCATTGATATGTAATTAATGGAAGACAACGGTAACATTTCAACTTAAAGGAAGCTTGTTTGACAATCAGAAGAATTCCAGTGTGGGTGGAGTGAAGAGATAAGACTGCAAATAGCAAACTCTGAGGGAGTTAGTCTGTCATTTTAAAAAAGTTTCCTCCTTACAAACTGGTAACAGGATGTGCCTGTCATACTTCGAATCTTTATGACTTAGTTCACCCTAAATAGTTGTTGTTCCTCTTTGAGGAACAGTTCTGCAAATCTTATTGTTGTTTGTTTCATTTGTCCAGTGGTTCAACTAAATTTCATTTGAACATTCCATAAAGTCATAAACTCTTTATTTACTTTATTTAAAGTGGTTAAACAGTTATAAACCCATTTCGTTCAGATTTTCTTATTCTAACATACAGTGACATTACCGTCTGCAGTTTCCCGCAAGCTGAAATGACGAATCGCTGCACTCACAGAAGAGCTTATAATTTAATCATTTAAATGTCAATGATGTTTATTTGTTATGAGTTAATAGCTCATAACAGGCCATAATTCCATCCTCTTCACTGTAGATGTTGTGCTCCCAGTGCTTGTTCATTGTCTGCGAAATGTTATTTTTACTCCATTCACGTAGACCAAATCCTGTTTAATACTCCCCTTTTGTTGCATCTTTTTGTCATGTATTGTTTGCACTTTCCCCTCTCGTGCGTTTATCTCTTTCAAATCACGAAGACAGTGGCATACAAATTGTGCTTAGAAAAGAACAGAATTCGAAATTTGTCGAGCAAGACCGTGAGTATCACTCCATCCCAATTTTCTAAGCAAAGACTCTTAGTTAACAGAATAAGTTAACCCAAAAATGAAATTTTACACACCCTCAGACAACAAATTTGAAGAAATGTAGCATCGCATCACCTGCTCACTAATGGATCCTCTGTAGCGAACAGTGTTAATTTTGACTTAGTCTAAGGGGCCATTCACACAGAACGTGTTTTTCCCTTTCAATCCGGTACTTTTCCATTTTTTTTTCTATGTAAACACGCGCTTGATGCTTTTCTTACTTAGATTTTTTGTCTTGTTTCCAGCCAAAATGTCAAAACATTCTTAAATCAAGAAGGATTTTCTAGACAAGTAAAAATTGTCTTGTTTTCAGAAAAAAAAAAATTAAGTTTTTGCTTAAAACAAGCTAAATAATCTGCCAATGGGGTAAGCAAAATAATCTTATTTCAAGCAGAAAGCTAGATTATTTTGCTTACCCCACTGGCAGATAACTTTGCTTGTTTCAAGCAAAAACTCACTTAATTTTAAGATATTTTGTCTGAAAACAATTTTTACTTGTCAAGAAAATCCTTCTTGATTTAAGAATTTTTAGATATTTTAGCTGGAAACAAGACAAAAAATAATCTAAGTAAGAAAAGCATTTTTTGCTGTGTGCATGACCGCTATGCTCACGTCTAGCGTCTTTTCCTGCGCCTCGCACAGGAGCGCCGCGGTTTTAAGAGGGGTTGTCAAGTTAAAAGAATTTCATTTTTACACACAGCGCTGCTCATCAATGTCAGTTCCAAAGTAGTGGACCAATCAGAAGAACTCGGAGGCGGAGCAAGCGTTGCAAGCTTCTGTATACATTAGCAAGTTGACATGACAACTGTTTTATTTGACGGCAACATGGCAGAGGAGGTGCTCATAGTGGCTGTGCCCAGATACCCTGAATTACATTACATAACAACATTTCTTTAAGCGATTATCACAACTTGTTCCTTAAAAAAAAGAGATTTGAGAGAAATATCTCTGTCACTGAATATCTCTGGTGTTTGCCTATTTGTATTATTTTTCATTATTGTCGCTATTTCATCACGTCTCAAAAGAGCGTCTCAAGATGCTTGCGTTGTACGCTGCACTTTTTAAAACAACCGTTCCGCGTTTTTAGGTGCAAAGATGCGCTCTGTGTGAATGGCCCCTTAGTCATCGTCTTTGGACTAAAATGCCATTTAGTTTTATATTTTAGTCATCTGAATTGTTTTAGTTTTAGTCCACAGTAGATTTAGTTGGCTAAAATCTAATGGTTTAGTTACAGTGTAATGCATTTATTACGCATTTCTCTAAAATTACCAAACACATTGTATAGGTTTAACATTAAGATTTTATCAGGATAGAGACAGATTTAACTGCGGTGACACGCAACATGCCTTTATATTAAAATGAAACCACTTCTCATAAGGAAACAAGAATAAGGTCTTCTTTTCAGTGAACTACCAATGGTTATATAGACTAATTATTCATTTTTTATAACAACTTGTTTACCACATTCTTCATTCTTTCAAGCTAATTTATTTATTTATATAAATCAGGCATGAAAATGGGTCGGGGTGAAAAAGGTGAGAAGGGTGCTCAAGGGGTGATGTGGCCTCTGATGGGGGGGGACTCCCACAGAATAAATATTACGGCCTCATTAGGGGACATGCTGTAACTTAACTTGTTTATTCTTCCATCATGATTGACAGCCAAGTTTTGGTTTTTTTTTTTGGGCAAAGAAATCAGCCTAATAAGTGTTTTCTACCATTATCGAAAAACATACCATCAACCACAAATGCTATTTGCAATTGCAGACAGAGCGTGCCAGAAAAACGATACTTTAGTATTAAATGTAACTTACCCTCTTAAGGGTACGTTCACATGAAGCGTCTGAAAACGCATGGAAAACGCGAGGCGCGTTGCTTCCTCCACCAATTTCAAAGCGCTTGGGCGCTCGCGCTTCTGTAGCGTCTGCCGTTACTAGGCAACCATGAAGGCGCTGTCAGATACAATAACATTTCTGCTTTGGATTTTAAACCGCGTGGCTCCATTGAAAATAAAGAGCTTGCGCGAGCAAAAGGCGCTGATGTGAACGGCCCCTAAGCCTTTCGTGACATATAACACCACGAAATTTAATTGTGCATCTCTCCCCTTTCGTCTTCTCCCACGCGGATTGTCCCGCAGGAAGAACTGGCGCCCTGGATGTCAGTGGATGGCGCGCACGGTCTACGAACGCGGGACACTCAGCTTTCACGATTTGAAATGGCTCAAATCCACTTTATATTAAGTTTTAATTAATCAATAAATACCATCCAAGACTGCTATTAAGAATATAGAACACGTCAGGGTTCATAACAATGCATTTTTTATTGTGTCACGAAAGGCTTCAGAGGGTGGGTTACAGTATCTAGGTGTTCTCTAGTTTAGAACGGTGACCACTTCACCTTCAGCCTCAGTCCTCTCACCTCAATATCATCCACACGTCCTGGAAATACGAGTTATAGAGATTTTAGAAAGAAGCACTATAAGAAGCGTTTCTTTTCTGTAATTTACCGTTAGCTATACAAGCTTGAAGCTAACTTCAGTAACAATATCTAGCTAACTGTACCGTTAACTAATCATTTTCCACCGTGTTCTCTAGCTGTGTTCAATGACTCAATTCATCAAGCTGTACCTAACAACGCCTATGTCAACAAAGCTCCTGGGTAACTTAGATGTACCAGAAAATATAAAAAATGATTGAAACATCACTCAGGCCCCGTTTTCACTAATCGGAACCGTATCGGAAATGATGTGCGTTCATACACGTTTCTGTGTCCGCTGAAAAGCTAGTCACATGACTGATGATGACAGTGAATGATTTGCATGCACCACGCGGGAGCGCGTAAATATCATAAATTAATAATAAAACAATATAACATTCATAAGGGTGGGTGCATTTGTCCGTTTTTTTTATTTGCGGTTTCCCGCAATAGCATCACATGACCGATGTCACAAACCCAGCGAATCAGAAAGGCGCAAGTCACAGTGACGTGGTCCAATAAGGACGGCAACTAGAGCTCCTATGTCAGCGTATCCCAAGGGCTTGCGTTTTCAGGCGTCCACACAGTGACGGACCAGATCTGTACTGAATTAGTGGGAGCTGGCGGCATCAAATTGTTCCGTCTCTGGAGCCGTTTTCCACCGTATTAGTGTGGACGAACACTGCATCCGCAACTAAAATGACCCAAATACGTACTAGTGTAGACGGGGCCTCAGTCAGTTGAGTTTCCAGCTTCTAAAGGTCTGCAGATATGTCTTCCATGTGCATGCTCTGTTCAATTAGAACCAAACCGCTTCGCTTTTGTTTCATTATCGTTTAGTTTTGTCTGTGAAAAAATGTTGATGAAAGTTATGACTTCACAATAATCCACGCCACTCCAGTACATCAATTTACATCTTAAGAAATTAAAATCTGTGTGTTTAAACAAATCCATAATTAAGGTATTTTGATTTTAAATGGTCGTTTCTATAATAACGCAGCCTCTAGTGAAAAAGTCCATCTCCTGTTGTCCTCTCACATCAAAAAAATCCACCAACATATTTGTTTAGAACCATTTTGGACAGTTTTCTCTTGTAAACGGTGCATATTTTTTTCTCCTGATTCAGACGAGACAGCTTTTTCACTGGAAAATGTATTGTTATAGACAGAGATATCTTAGATTGCTTCTTACAAACATGCAGCTTTTCACTTCACAAGATATTAACTGATGGACTGGAGTGGCGTGGATTACTTGTGGATTATTGTGATGTTTTTGTCAGCTGTTTTGGACTCATTCTGATGGCACCCATTCACATCCATTGGTGAGCAAAGTGATGTAATGCTACATTTCTCCAAATCTGATGAAGAAACAAACTCATCTTCATCTTGAATGAACTGAGGGGGAGTCATTTTTTTTTTTTAGCAAATATACTTTCAGTCAGTTTCCATATAAACTCATGTCTTACCGCTGGGTCTTTGGTGCAACAGGAGAAGGGCACGCCACATTTTTCTCGACTGGGGTTGCTGTCTGTGCAATTGAAATAGATGTTGAGGTTCCAGTCATCTGCTCCAAACGCCCCGCAGCATTCCCACTGAAGAAACACAAATAATGTGCATGCAATTACATTTCTTGAGTTTTGGAATGCACTTTCATCATTAAATAGAAATAAACTCTAACTATTAAATCCATTAGATTAAATCTGTTTAATACACATCAATGTCACAGATGTGGCATAAGCAAGCCGTGATCCCCCCATATTCTCCCATTATACTAGTACAGTTGAGGTCAAAAGTTCACACCCCCCTTTCAGAATCTGCAAAATGTTCATTATTTCACCAAATTAAAAGGGATTGTACAAAATGCATGCTATTGTTTATTTAATACTGACCTGAATAAGATATTTCATATAAAAGATGTTTACATATTGTCCACAAGAGAAAATGACTATGAATTTTAATATAAGGGTAAATGTAACTTATTTTGTCTTCTGGGAAACATACAAGTATTTTCTGTCTGAAGAGCAGTACTAAATGAAAATAATATGATATTTAGGCAAAATAACACAAATCTACACTTCTCCATCCAACTGAGGGGCTCATATGCAACTATTACAGAAGGTTCAAAAGCTCACAGATGCTTCAGAAGGAAAAAACATGCATTAATTTCTTATTTTGCCTAAATATCATATATTTTTTTCATTTAGTACTGCCCTTCAGAAGCTACAGAAGACAGTTACATGTTTGCCAGAAGACAAAATAAGTTAAATTTACCCTGATCTTCAAATTCCAAAAGGCTCTTAATGCATGTTTTTTTCCCTTCTGGAGCATCAGTGAGTGTTTGAACCTTCTGTAATAGTTGCATATGAGTCCCTCAGTTGTCCTCAGTGTGAAAAGATGGATCTCAAAATCATACAGTCATCGTTGGAAAGGGTTCAAACACACAAAAATGCTGAAAAACTGAAGAATTTGTGGGACCTGAAGGATTTTTCTGGAGAACATTGAGCAGTACTAAATAAACAATAACAGGCATTTTGTATGATCCCTCTTATTTTGGTAAAATAATTAACATTTTGAAGATTCTGCAAGGGGGGTGTAAATTTTTCACCTCAACTGTATTTGATGTTGACATGCAGTGCTTTGCTGTGTCTGTCTTCTTTATCATGCAAGGTCAGCAAGGAAATAACACGACAGCATCTGCCTGACTCAGATATCTAATTAAATCTGTCCTGAGGTAAGGCATCTGCTGGAAAGAGATCGGCAATATAGAGCGCAAAGCTGGAAAAAACACAGTAAAGCTGCAGTTGCAGTGCAGTGTGAGATTGTAGTAGGGTTCTGCTCAGGAAAGAATTTCATTGGTGTGCCAAGTGTGCATGTCACCTTACAGAGTTAACAGGAAACTGAACTTTGTCACATTCTAAACTTATTATGGATACTGTTAACTAAGTAATGAAAGAGATGTTTTAACCAAACCAATATAAATGTTTTTCTGTTTTTCACCAGAATATCAGTCAATTTAGTACTCACAATTATATTTTATTGGGTTACTTTATATTATAAATAAATATAGTATATGAATTCTATGTTTGAATCCTAATGTGAGTGACATCCATTTTTTCACAAGAAATGTTTTTGAACAGTAAAAAAAAAAAAAAAGTTGAATGTTGAGTAAAATGTTGAGCAAAGTAAAATATATGTTTGCACTTCCAACCCTGCAGCACTGAACTCTGAACATTTTACATGTACACTACCAGTCAAAGGTTTTTGGAAAGTAAGATTTTTTATGTTTTTTTTTTAAAGAATTGTCTTCTGCTCATCAAGACTGCATTTATTGATTTGAAAAGCAGTAATATTGTGAAATATTTGCACTATTTAAAATAACTGTTTTCTATTTGAATATATTTTAAAATGTAATTTATTCCTGTGATCAAACAAAATTTTCAGCATCATTACTTCAGTCTTCAGTGTCACATGATCTTTCAGAAATCATTCTAAAATGCTGATTTGCTGTTCAAGAAACATTTTTTTTTATTATTATCAATATTTAAAACAATTGAGTGCAGTATATATATAAATCTAAGTATATATATATATATATATATATAAATATAAAAATCTAAATACTATATATTTAAACTGTTTTAAAATAGAAAACAGTTACTTTAAATAGTAAAATATTTATACAAATATTTTACTATTTTTGCTGTACTTTGGATCAAATAAATGCAGTCTTGGTGAGCAAAAGTGACTTCTTAAAAAAAAAAACATTCAAAATCTTATTGTCCAAAAACCTTTAACTGGTAGTGTTTTAAATTATAAAGGCATGCCAAAACTAAGCAATATTACTGACTATTATTTTTCAGTTAGATTTAATAAATAATTATAGGTACTTTGCGTCACTGTAACCAGCTCTGTCAGAAATTAATGGGAAACTAGGGCAAAATGTCACCAAAATTAATTAAATTTCATTTATGAGGGCAAAAAATGGCCTGTATGAGTTCTTGTTGTTGTGTTTTTTATATTTACAGCATGTAGACATTTAAAGCAATATCGCACAAGTTGATATTTAACAAGTTTAGTCACAATATTGTCTGTTTTGGGACTATTTTGCCAACAAAATTGGTTCCAAACAAAGCAGCAGTTGAACAATTGTTAAAGAATCTGCATTTTTGAACAAATCAGTCTAATGACTAGTGACTCACTCATGAAGCCGGTCACTTGCTTCCTGAATGAATCAGCTGTTTTAAATAAATTGGTTGAATGAACTATTCAATGACTCTCTTATTAAGACTTGACACCACCTAATTGTGGTTTTAATTTCATATTTAAAAGTATCATTTCATAATTTTTTTTGTCATTTAAAATGTCTGTATTCAAAATGTTATATATAAAACAATTTCATAGCATTATGCAACTGTCATTATAACTTTACAGCAACCTCTACAGTACAAAAATGTATTTTGCTGACGCTGATTTTATTTCATCAGTAACAGTATTCCAAATTCACTTAAATTTAATAAAAACATTCATAAGACTTTATGAGATTTATACATAATCAGCTGAATAAATAAGCTTTCCACTGATGTATTTGTTAAGATAGGACAATATTTGACTGAGATACAACTTTATGAAAATCTGAAAATCAAGAAAATTGGCTTTAAAGTTGTCCAAATGAAGTTCTTAGCAATGCATATTACTAATCAAATATTAAGTTTTGATATATTTACGGTGGGAAATTTACAAAATATCTTCATGCAACATGAGATTTACTTAATATCAATCATTTTGACCCGTACAATGTTTTTTAGCTAGTGCTACTTATGACTGGTTTTGTGCTCCAGGTTCACATATGTATCTATAAAGTGTCTGCAGATATACAGTATTTGATGATTATGGTGGGACCATATCCTTTAGTAGCGATCTCCCAATGTCTATAGTGGTTTTAAACCTAGTATTTCCATACTAAAGTGGAAAAATTAAAGTTCAACAGTAACCTTTTCAAATAAAATACTTTTCAAGTAAAAAACACAACTTTCAGGCCCAAATATTTTCCTGAGAATGACCCAGTAACCTTCTAAATGTCAACAATTTTGGTAGACTCAAAAGCCTCAGAATAAATACAATTCTGAGCGGTTTGACATCTTACTATTCAAAGAACGGAAGAAACGTGAACCGACGCGGATCTCAGTGAGTGCACAGTGTGTGCTGACAGTGAATAGAGAGTCATCAAGTCATGCTGTTGCTATGGGAACTGCTTCTGTAATGTCATGTGGCGCAGACAAACTGATAGTTTGCTTTTTTCCTCCTGTGCAAACACATTTTTATTTCCCTTTCATCTTGTTTACACCTTCCCTCCTTTTCACTTCTAAGTGTATTTTCTCTGTCTCTATACTGGAGACATGAGCACTCTCTGCTCTTTAGTCTGCAGTCTTACATATTCCTGAGTGAAGTCGATGAGGTTCTGCAAGTCAATGTCGTCTCTGTAGGCTCGAATGTTGTTGTTGATGAAAAAGTTGAGCTGATCTTTAATCCAATCTTTAAAGACAAAGGCCAGGACACCGGCCGTCAGCTCCAGGAAGAAGATTATCCCCAGAAACACAGAAAACTGCAAGAGGAGAAAGACAAATAGTCATTACACCTCTTTACCACTTTAATATTTATTTTCTGTTAGAAATAGTGTAATAAAATTCCAAAATTGAGGGAAAAAGTCACTAGTGACCTCAGATAGTAAGAGTGTTTCATACAAACGCAGCTGCTGTTATTTTGGGACGACTGTTTTGTACATTGTAATGGATTATAAAATAACTAACAAACTGGTAAGATTTTGAAACCTTTTCGTATGAAATCAATATGTTTTATCCCCATGACTATTTTTTGTGGTGAAATGTTGTGTAATAAGTGCTATGACTGCACCATCTCCCTCAAATGTCCGTCTAGTTTGAATCTGCCGCTTCCTAGCAACAGGTTTCTTCACTGAAGCTTTGCGTTCAAATATTTCAACTCAGATCAAGGTTTTATGGCTAATTATTTGCTTTTGTGGCAAGAAGCTGTGTAATAAGCGGGATAATGTACATCCAGCAGGTTGTTATCGCAGAATAAAGCCCGACAGGCTTATCGGCAGCCCGACACGAAGCGTAATAATAATTATGTATTATATTATATTATATATTCTATGCACTTTTTGCTAAACATTTGGCCCCCATCTATTAATAATTGTGGAAACACCCATGCATGCAAGTGTTAAAAAAAAGCAGCTAATCTGTTGCCTAATAATGCCTAATAAAAAAAAAAAACTAAAAAAAAATAATAATAAAAAAACCTTACAAATTTGAGCAGTAAGGTGTTTTCTCTCAAGGCCCCGATGCAGCCAGCAAAGCCCAGGATGAACATCACCCCTCCAACCACCAGAAATAACCACACCGGATCAAATCCACCCAGATCCGTAATGGAGGAGATATTAGACAGAACTCCCTGAGGAAGACACAGAGCTGTAATTAGTTGAACCGCTTCCCAGAACCTTGAGAATTTGCTTCAAATGTGATTGTTTGCAATTATGCAGATACAAATATTTGCAAATATTTCATTATAAACAGAAACAGTGTGGTCTCAAAACCACAAATATGGCACTGAAATTAATCAAGCATAGACGTGTTTATACAGATTTGTATGTAAATGTTCAGACAAAGCACTGAGCGAAAATTAAGTATTTGCAGTCTTATATGAAACTGTCCAAAAATGCATTTTTTTGGTACACTAAGATAAGTGCGTTTGTAAATAAAATAACGGCCCACAGCGTGTGTGTGTGTTCATATTTGAAGAAAACAACAAGTTAACTAAACCAGAAAACAATAAATAAATATAAAATAATATAATATAAAAAACATCAACACATTTTTATTTCAGCTAGTTGCCACTTAGTTCAGCTTAATGTACTAAAATAACTAAAACTAAGACCGAAATAAAATGAATAAAAACAATATTATTTACACTACCAAGTGTCAAGTTTTTGAACGGTAAGATTTTTAATGTTTTTTAAGAAGTCTCTTCTGCTCACCAAGCCTGCATTTATTTGAACCAAAATACAGCAAAAGCTGTAATATTGTGAAATATTTGTACTATTTGAAATAACTGCTTTCTGTAATTTATTCCTGTTATCAAACTAAATTTTCAGCATCATTACTTCAGTCTTCAGTGTCACACGATCCTTCAGAAATCATTCTAATATGCTGATTTGCTGTTCAATAAACATTTTTATTATTATTATTATTATTATTATCATCATCATCAATAACTGTTGAGTTTTAAATATAGATTTAATATAGATTTTTTTCACATTTTCATTTACTTTTTTCAGGATCATTTGATGAATATAAAGACCAGTATTTATCTGAAATAAAAGCTTTAATATTTTTATTTACCAAGGATGCTTTAAAATTATCAAAAGTTATGATAAAGAGATTTATAATGTTACAAAATATTTCTATTTCAGATAAATGCTGTTCTTCAAAACTTTCCATTTATCAAAAAAACCTAAAAAAAATTATACTCAGCTGTTTTTAACAATAATATTACAATAATATTATTCAGTAATAATAATAATAATAATAATAATGTTTTTGGGCAGCAAATCAGAATATTAAAATGATTTCTAAAGAATCATGTGACTTGAATAATAATGCTAAAAATGCAGCTTTGAAATCACAGAAAGAAATTACATTTTAAAATATATTAAAATAAAAAAACATTTATTTGAAATAGTAAAAATATTTCAAAATTATACAGTTTTTGCTCTACTTTGGATCAAATAAATGCAGACTTGATGAGCAAAAGAGATTTCTTTAAAAAAAAAAAAAAAACTTTTGACTGGTAAAGCAAATAAAAATGAAAATGGGAAATATTACAATATTACAAACCATAATAGCATCTCAGTAATATTAAAACAACACTTCTTTGTATAGGTCCCCAAAAAAAACACTGCACCTCAAAGTATGGGACATCGCAAAATTCACATGCACATTAATATGCTGATTAAACGAAGATAAATGATATGGATTATGCATTCAATCTCATTTTCTCTCACCTTCTCACTCCATGCCCACAATCCGATTCCAAGGAAAGCCACCCCAAGCAACTACAAAACAAGACAGAGATGGCATTACTTTGGCAAAGGTGATTCATTAAGTGCGATAAACAGAAAGAGAAAGCAAAGCAGATTAAGAAGTTTTAAAAGGTTGTGAAGGTTTTATGATGTTACGCATTGCATATTATTGAAAACAATGATATCACACATTATTATTCAGTATTAAAGGGCTAGTCCACCCAAGGATGAAAATTATGTCAAAATGTTTTGCTCACTTTCATAATATTCCAAACCTGTATGACTTTCTGTCTTTTGTGGAGCACAAGCGAAGAAGAATTTTGGTAAACAAACAGTTTTAGTTCCTACCGACTGGAAGTCAATAGGAACCAAAACTGTTTGTACCAAAATCTCTTTCGTTTTACCAAAAAATTTTTCTTTTTTATTTTCCAAAGAAGAAAGCAAGCCATACAGGTTTGGACGACATGGGAGTAAGCAAATGATGACAGATTTGAAGAAGAGATTTAAGTGGTTAGTCAACCCTCAATTCTAGGAAACCATATACCTATGACGTTCAGACCAACATTGAATGTAATATTACACTCTGATATCGAAACGTAAAAACTAATAGTTGGGAATGTGACCAAAAGCAGGGTTTGACATTAGGTTTTGACAGGTGCTATCAGTAAGTCAGTCATTCACTTGTCTGAGGAAAAAACAACAACTTTTTTTTGGCATAAATATAATCCATTCTGAAGCAATAGTCTCATCACTACTCTATGAGATCTTACTTTAATCAACATATTTGTGATATTTGCCTTAAATTGATTTCTAGGACACTTTTTAACTTTATGAAGGGCATTGTTTTCCTAACCTTAATAAATGTACATGTCATCATTTACATCCAATTCTTCAATTTTATCAATACATTCAGTTAGAATAATTAGACTCTGTATGGTTGTTATTCAAATTAAATCAGTATCAACAAACTCCATCTTTCCACTGCAGAGGAAAAACCGAACCTGCATCGAAAGTGCCATTTAAATGTATTTACTCAGACTGTTTAATGAAGATAAGAGGTTTCGAAAATGCATTTACACAGTAAAATTGCAAATGCGTAAATAATGTTATAAGATTAATGTTTTACTTTTTTAACATATAAATCTGAAATGTTGGAAAAATGCTATCATTTTAAAATGTAAAAAAACTGAACCACCAGCAGGTGGCGGTAAGCCATTGTCTTAATGAGTGAGTCACTGAGAGTCAGACATAGAAGGATTCAACCAGTTCCTTCAAATGGCTATTCATTCATAAATAAAGCAATTGACTGTCTTTATGAATGGCTCACTGAATCATCAACTCATTAGCATTAAAAAAAATGCTGAATCATTCAGTAATGAAACACAGCTGTCGGAGATCCGCGACTGTTCTGCTGTGGCTTTGCTTAGAACTATTTTAGTTAGCAAAACAGTCAATGATGTATCTAAAATGTAATTTGTAAGTCAGTTAATATTAAAGTTTATTGAACTGCTGTTGTATAAAATCAGCATCACATTTGCAATCGTAATGGTGCTTGTTCGTGTGATGTTGCTTACCTATATCATATGTTATATACAATATTTAAAAAAAAAAAAAAAAATGTTCTACCGCAGTATTGTTCATGTTTGTTTCTTTGTGTGTGCTGTTGCGCCTATTAGTTTTTGATTTTTCAGTCACCGTTTACCATGTCACCAAAGTTTCAGTGCTGCGCTAGTTATTGTTGGTTATTGATGTTTTAATTATGTTACTTGTAAAATTCTCTTTCACTTGCCCTTTCACAAAATCCACTTGCGGACAAGTGTTAATGTTGTGCCCTGCAAAAGCATAAATCTTTTTGTTCTCATTGACAGATGTTCATTCAAATTAATGCATGAATCTTTGCATCAAACTTTAATTTTGGTGTAAACAGGTCTTAACCCTCAGTGTTTGGTGCTTTGGTATCAGGTACATTTTGGGTTTCTCTATAGAGTTTCAGTAAACAGGAATGCAACTCTTATCTGCTTACATGCAGCTCTTACCCAATGAACCCAGATTACTATTCTCCAAAGTACACAGTAATGTTTCCATTCCAAAACACTATTCCCAGCGATCCAATGCTGAACATTAGAGATAAAAAGACGGCAAGCATTTTATCAGATTGCCTCAGCCTGACCAAACATTAGGTCATGCCTCACAACTCAACAGAGTGTAAAGGGTGCCAACCTCCATAACTCACTTTTCAGGTCTTGTTTTTAATTTCCACAGCCTCTCATGTTACACTCTGACACAGTTTCTGCAATCTGCTCCTAAATGGAGGCATCTGGTTCTTCCCATGAGACATATGTCCTCATTGCGTCCATAGGGCTGTGATTCTGCTATAGCCTTTCAGAACTGAAGAACATCACCTGTTTTTATACCTTATTTCTTCATCTTAATGCTGAAATTAAAATTACCGCATTGACCCGAATATAAGAGGCGTTTTTTTCTTGGAAATACATCTAAAAAAAAACGTGTTCGTCTTAGATTCAGGGTCTATACTTTGACATGTCAATAATACACTCAAAGCTCTAGGTGGCACCAAATCCGCGTAAAACGAATGGGTGCCAAGAAATACGTAATGTAATGTTTATCAGTAATGTTAGAACAACCCGAGTGAAAACAAAAGAAAGTCATGTTAGCCTGATGAAACCAAACTTCCTCTGTAAGCGATTTTAAAACGTAAGACAGTACCCAGATTTGAAGACTACAATAAGATTTCACTTCTACTGTTAATGAAATGTTGGTAGGCTACTATGAAAAAGGGGGGACAACCAGTGTCGGCTTATATTCAGGTCAATATGGTAAATGAAAGAAATGGGCAAAAATTATGAAAAGGCCAAATTAAAGAAACTCAAAAAGGAAAATTTGCTGAAAATGTACTGTTTTTGCTTCTTTATCAGCACAGATTTAGAGAAATGTAGCATTACATCACTTGTTCACCAAAGGATCCTCTACAGTAAATGGGTGCTGTCAGAATGAGAGTCCAAACAGCTGATAAAAACACAATAATCTGCAAGTAATCCACACCACTCCTGTCCATCAATGACTTGTGAAGTGAAAAGCTGTGTGTTTTTCATAATACATAATTCATTCATTGAAAAATTCCATCTCTTTTTGTCCTCTCACATCAAAATCCACCCACATATTTGTTTTTAACTGTTCTGGACTGTTTTTGGTTTTAAACGATGCTTGATCTATGCATATTTCGACTGGAAAAAGCTATATTATGGATAGAGGACTTGTATATTAGCTGGAAGCAACTGTTTGAATGTAAAACACATCTTAATGATGGATTTATTTATTACAAACACTCAGCTCTTCATTTCTCAAGATGTTATTTGATGGACTGGAGTGGTGTTTGTGGATTATTTTGATGTTTTCATTAGCTGTTTGGATTCTCATTCTGACGGCACCCATTCACTGCAGAGGATCCACCGTTGAGCAACTAATATAATGCTGAATTTCTCCAAATCTGATGAAGAAACAACTCATCTTGGATGGTCTGAGAGTAAGTATATTTTCAGGTGAACTGTTCCTTTAAGAACAAAAAAAAGAAAAAGGGATGTGGGTGGAAACACATGGACCTGACATCAGCTAAGCCTTTATTGCACAACTCATTATTGCTTTCAAATATGAACAGTGTGTTTCAGAAGGGTCAAGACCTTCGGTTAGATCACCTTGTAAATCACAAGCTATGAGAGACTTGGGAAACCTCCAGAATTTCATTCACTATTCAAGAAAACTGCTACAAAAAAAGCTACCATTTACCAAGTGGTTTCAGATTTAACAGCCCTGTTTTTCTCTCATAACGCTCCATCTTTTCATCATCAGAGCGCCACAGTGCACTGGACTATTCCTCACACAAGGGTTTTTGTGTACATGAATCATGCAAGACAACAGTACAGTGACTGAGTACAGAATGTGTTTCATACAGTAGTTCTTTTACAGAATGAACTCCAACGTACAATCTGTGCTGTATTCAGACTTAATATGCTGGAAAAAAATTAGGTGTTTACTTTGAAACTTTCAGGCAACACTTTAGAACAGGGAACACTTATTGCAAACGGGTATCGCAAATCTTTTGATTCAGAACACGAATTTAAAGCGGGTATCTTGAATCATTTGATTCAGAACAGGAATTCAAAGCGCCTATCGCAAATCATTTGATTCAGAACAGGAATTCAAAGCGCGTATCATGAATCATTTGATTCAGAACTGGAATTCAAAGCGCCTATCGTGAATCATTTGATTCAGAACAGGAATTAAAAGCGAGTATCGTGAATCATTTGATTCAGAACAGGAATTCAAAGCGCATATCGTGAATCATTTGATTCAGAACTGGAATTCAAAGCGCGTATCGCAAATCATTTGATTCAGAAGAGGAATTCAAAGCGCCTATTGTGAATCATTTGATTCAGAACAGGAATTCAAAGCGCATATCGTGAATCATTTGATTCAGAACAGGAAATCAAAGCAGGTATCTCAAGTCTTTTGATTCGGAACAGGAGTTCAAAGCGCGTATCGCAAATCATTTGATTCAGAACAGGAATTCAAAGCACGTATCGTGAATCATTTGATTCAGAACTGAAATTCAAAGCGCGTATCGTGAATCATTTGATTCAGAACAGGAATTCAAAGCACATATAGCGAATCATTTGATTCAGAACAGGAATTCAATGCACGTATCGTGAATCATTTGATTCAGAACTGAAATTCAAAGCGTGTATCATGAATCATTTGATTCAGAACAGGAATTCAAAGCACATATCGCGAATCATTTGATTCAGAACTGAAATTCAAAGCGCGCATCATGAATCATTTGATTCAGAACAGGAATTCAAAGCATGTATCGTGAATCATTTGATTCAGAACAGGAATTCAAAGCACATACAGCGAATCATTTGATTCAGAACAGGAATTCAAAGCACGTATCGTGAATCATTTGATTCAGAACTGAAATTCAAAGCGCGTATCGTGAATCATTTGATTCAGAACAGGAATTCAAAGCACATATAGCGAATCATTTGATTCAGAACAGGAATTCAAAGCACGTATCGTGAATCATTTGATTCAGAACTGAAATTCAAAGCGTGTATCATGAATCATTTGATTCAGAACAGGAATTCAAAGCACATATCGCGAATCATTTGATTCAGAACTGAAATTCAAAGCGCGTATCATGAATCATTTGATTCAGAACAGGAATTCAAAGCATGTATCGTGAATCATTTGATTCAGAACAGGAATTCAAAGCACATATAGCGAATAATTTGATTCAGAACAGGAATTCAAAGCACGTATCGTGAATCATTTGATTCAGAACTGAAATTCAAAGCGCGTATCGTGAATCATTTGATTCAGAACAGGAATTCAAAGCACATATCGCGAATCATTTGATTCAGAACTGAAATTCAAAGTGCGTATCATGAATCATTTGATTCAGAACAGGAATTCAAAGCACCTATCGTAAATCATTTGATTTAGATCGGGTCTTTGGAGAGGGTTCGCGGGATGTTTTTTTATCCCTACCGGGTCACAGAAATAAATTACATTTTAAAATCTATTCAAATAGAAAGCAGTTATTTTAAATAGCAAAAATATTTTTAAAACCTTCAAAAGTGTATTTCTTGAAATATAGTTTGTGTGTTTTTTTTTTTTTTGTAGAAATATCCTTTCAGAAAATAACTGAATGCTGATCAACACTAATAATGTTGGTTTTGTAATGGTGGATCAGAATAACCTGGTCTTAATTTGTGAAGCTGGTTGACCAGCATAGTATTTCTGTAGAAAATAGATAAGAAGCCTAAAGCTGAATCCTGGCAATGCAATTTCTCTCTTTTATTCTTTTTATTCTTATTTTCCTCAGCAGGGATATAGAGCCAAATGAGAGATATGGTTAGGTTTGAACCGTTGCCCATCTAGAGACGTGCATCAAAACAAGCTGGTTACAGCGTAAAGCCTCTTATCAGCACCATCAGTGGTCAGCCTAAACTGCACACAGGAAGACGAAAAAACATACAAAACAAAAAATAAATAAAAATCATGTAAAGTATACAGACGTGGCGAATGTACTCTGCCAATGCAAAATCAACCAATGCACAAAACCAAGTTCCCACAGTACGTCTTGTTCGAATCTATTACACTTGGATGCATGTCAGAATATGGAAGAAAGGATCTCTCTCTGCTTTTCTTTTTTGCAAATTTAAAGAATTTTTTTAATATACAAAGTTTTTTTTATAATTAATTTGTAAAGCGGTTGCTAATAGAGGGAGAGCTTGAGAGTGAGGCATGAAGGACAATTTAGTTTCTTGGACTTGATTACAAAAACAGACAGAAGTTCTGGAGCACAAAGGCTCCATTCATTCCCATCCAACTTTGCACAGCACAATGGAGCGAACCGGAAAACAAGCAGCTATTTCAGCATCGCAGGGTGTTGTTTGTGATATTAAAGCTGCACACACACCCAGCTCTTTATGTCTCTATGGACTGATACATAAATAAATGCATATTCCTTCCTGGTTGTTTGCACGTGTTTATTAAGCTTTCTAACCTCAAGTAGTGTGAGCGGTATATGGCATTGGACACTAAAGAGAATTAAATGGATTCACAAATATTCCCAGAGCAAACATGCATTATTATGATCATTTTCATAACAGCCAGCTGCTGCATTAAAGCTTTAACATAATAGCTACCCTGCACTCTATTTTACAGTAGGGAATTATATAAGATTACTGTATGCAATGTATGGACAATAGTCACATGTAGATCACAATATGTGCATTATTTTTAATACTTGCATTTATTTTATATGTATATATATATATTTTTTTTTTTTTAAATGTAAGTTAGTACTTAACTGAAGCTGCATTTAAGCAATCCAGTCTTCAGAAATCATTGTAATATAAAATATTTCTTATTATTATCAATGTTGAAAACATGGTTTTGTGGAAACCATGATACACTACCATTCAAAACGGTACTTTTATTTAGCAAGGATATATTAAATTGATCAAAAGTGACAGTAGAGATATTTATTTATCAAAGAATCCTAAAAAAAAAAAAACAACAACTTGAAAACATCAAGAAAAGAACCATTATTAACAACTGAACACTAATAATAATTGATCATATAAGCAGCAAATCAGCATATTAGAATGATTTCTAAAGGATCATGTGATATTGAAGAAAATACATTTTAAAAAATATTCAAATAGAAAACTACAAGTGTTTTAGTACCACGTTAAAAACAAACAAACCAAGAAAAAAATATTATTTCTGTAGAAAATAGTTAGGAAGCCTGAAGTTGAATCCTGGCAATGCAATTTTTCTTTTTTCTAATTTTTTTTTTTCTCAGCAGGGATATAGAGCCAAATGAGAGATATGGTTAGGTTTGAACCATTGCCCATCTAGAGATGTGCATCAAAACAAGCTGGTTACAGCGTAAAGCCTCTTATCAGCACCAGTGGGCCTCAGCTGTACACAGGAAGAGAAAAAACATACAAATAAAAATAAATAAAATCATGTAATCAAAATATTTTAACAAAGTCAAAATTATGACAATAAAGTCTAAATGTTTCGAGAATAAAGTAGAAATTACGAGAATAAAGTGAAAATATTATGAGAATAAAGTCAAAATATTTAAAGAAAGTTGAAACTACAAGAATAAAGTTGTAACTATGAGAATAAAGTCACAATATTTTGACAGTAAAAATTATGAGAATAAAGTCTAAATGTTTTGAGATTAAAGTAGAAATTACGAGAATAAGTCAAAATATTACTAGAATAAAGTAAAAATTACAAGAATAATATCAAAGTGTTTGGAAAATAAAGTTGAAATTACAAGAATAAAGTCGAAATATTTCAAGAATAAAGTCGAAACTACGAGAATATAGTTGAAATATTTTAAGAATAAAGATGAAACTACGAGAATAAAGTTGAAATATTTAAAGAATAAAGGCGAAACTATGAGAATAATAAAGTAAAAATTATGAGAATACAGTCTAAATGTTTCGAGAATAAAGTCAAAATTACGAGAATAACACCAAAGTGTTTGGAAAATAAAGCTGAAATTATGAGAATGAAGTCAAAATATTTCAAGAATAAAGGCAAAACTCGGAGAATAATAAAGTCAAAATTAGGAGAATGCAGTCTAAATTTTTTGAGAATAAAGTCAAAATTACAAGAATAATATAAGTGTTTGGAAAATAAAGTTGAAATATTACGAGAATAAAGGGGAAACTATGAGAATAAAGTCAAAATACTTTGACAATAAAGCTGAAATATTTCAACAATAAATTCAAAATGCTATGTCTGTTTATATATATGTATATAAGTTCTTTATCCTTTGGTTTCACATGGGGGATGCATGAGAATAAAGTGTTTCAAAAATAAAGTCGAAATTACGAGAAGAAGAGTTAAAATATTATGAGAATAAAGTCAAAATATGTCAAGAATAAAGGTGAAACTATGAGAATACAGTCAAAATATTTACACTATTCAAAATAAAGTCAAAATTACGTAAATGAAAAGAAAATTCTCGTATTTTTTGTATTATTTTTTCTAAAACATTTTGACATTATTCTTGTAATTTTGGCTTTATTCTCGAAATATTTCGACTTTATTCTCATAATATTTAATCTTTATTCTGGTAACTTCAACTTTATTCTCGAAGTATTACCACTTTAATCTTGTAATCTTACATTTTTTTTGTATTTCTAAACGCTGTCATAGAAAACTGTTATTTTAAATTGTAATATTTCACAATATTACTGTTTTACTGCATTTTTGATCAAATAAATGCAGCCTTGGTAAGCATAAGATATTTTTTTCTTTAATTTAATATAAGTTCATAATGTTAGTTTGCCTTATTCACAGCATAATGTAAAGACACAACCTGTTTAGTTAGATATATTCTTGTTCACCATCTGGCACACTCTTGAAGGAAATGACATACACTTCAGTAAAAACATTCTGTATGTTAGCCAGAAAAATGTCACGCAGAAACAAAGGAGTGCTTTGATTCAAGGAACAAGCTAGTGGAGCCTGACTCACTTTCAATTTGGAAAAGCATTCAGACAGTGTACCAAGACCAGAGCAATATTTTTAAGGTATGCTACCATGCCAAAATAGCTAATTTTATTTCTCTAGTGCACATTTTATTTATTTTATTTCTCTAGTGCTATTCTTATATATATATATATATATATATATATATATATATATATATATATATATATATATATATATATGATATTTGCAAACATGTTTATACAATAAACACTTCTCTTACTCCTACTCTCACTGTATAATTAAAAGAGACATTTTAATTAAATTCATCTCTTTGGGGGGTTTGTTTACTGCTTTATCTGAACATTTTACTGTGCACTGCACTCATTATGAGTCACCTTTCAGGAAAATACTTTTTGTGTGTGTAAGCTGTGCTACAAAAGCCCCAATGTTAACCCAAGAAAAGAATGGGAAAACAGACAAAAAGCATTATTTGGGTGAGATCATAAATTATGACCTCAGCATCCAGTTTTAGTGTAATATGTTAGTGTAATTTACAAATACATTTTAACATTTGTTACAGTGTCTGTTTAATCAGGTCTAGTTTAATGAAAACCACAAAAATGAATTTGTCCTTTAAGAAGTTGTCAGCATTATTTATAAGGAATCAATGAGTTCAACCAATCCAGTAACAATGAATAGTCTATTAGGAACTATCTGGCTTTTTGGCAATGAGCAGCATGGATAGTAACAAATAATTAATTCGATATTGGTTTCAAAATCACTTTGCCTTTTTAAATGAGACATTTTGTCTTTGCTGTGAAACACCATTTTCAGTTTAAACTCAAATTTCTTCATTAGTAATACCATTCAGACTGATTGAAAATGTCCATTGAAGTTATCCCCACATGCAGAGATTCTCAGACTGGGGTACGTGAACAAAATGCTGAGCTTTGCCATTCATTTAATTGTACCCCAAATAGTTGCTAAAGCAATATTAAAATTGAGCATGCATTTCTGACAAGCAAAATGCGGCTTTTATTATTAAACAGGAAAATGGGAGTGCCGTAAACAATCAAATGAAATCGAATTACCTCATCTCTTACAGTCAAAACTGACTGTATCCACGCCAGCAGTGTGCGTATGATAGGATGGCCACAGAATATGCTGCTTTAGCAAACCGCGCAGCTGTTCATTGTGTCTTTAAAGTAGATTTGTAGGATTAGTTCACTTTCAGAACAAAAATTTACAGATAACATAATAACCACCTTGTCATTCAAGATGTTCATGTCTTTCTTTCTTCAGTCGTAAAGAAATTATGCTTTTTGAGGAAAACATTTCAGGATTTCTTTCTAAATAATGGACTTCTATGGTGCCCCCAAGTTTGAACATCCAAAATGCAGTTTAAATCCAGCTTCAAAAGGCTCTAAATGATCCCAGCCGAGGAAGAAGGGTCTTATCTAGGGAAACGATCAATTATTTTCGAAACAAATTGACAATTTATATACTTTTTAACCTCACATGCTTGTCTAATCTCATTTTGGAAGTTCAAACTTGGGGGCACCATAGAAGTCATGTTAATTAAGAAATCTGCAGCTTTGAACAAAGTCACTTTAAGGCAAGTCATTCCACTCTGTGGCCATCTTTGAAACGGGCATGCAAGTGCAGCTCCTCTTTGAATGGAGAAACATCAAATTCTCCAAAACTGTTCATCAAGTTTCTAATTAAATTTCATATCTGAAATCACCAATGAAATCTGACAAGAACTGCCTCATAAATATGGTTCCTCTTGCTCCAATAAGTGTTAAAAAAAGCCTATTTTTCAGGCTAGATCAGCCAATGTGCATGCGCTGTACTGAGAACACGTCTTCAAACGCAGATGGTTTCTATAGCAACCGGGACTAAGCCACTGTCTTAAAGGAACACTCCACTTTTTTTTTTTTTTTTTTTTAAATAGGCTAATTTTCCAAGTCCCCTAGAGTTAAACAGAAGTATTTTACCCTTTTTTTAACCCATTCAGCCGATCTCAGGGTCTGCCAGTAGCACTTTTAGCATAGCTTAGCATAAATCATTGAATCTGATTAGACCATTAGCATCTCGTTCAAAAATGACCAAATATATATTTTTCCTATTTAAAACTAGACTATTCTGTAGTTACATCGTGTACTAAGACCGACAGAAAATGAAAAGTTGTGATTTTCCAGGTTGATATGGATAGGAACTATACTCTCATTCCGGCGTAATAATCAGGGAACTTTGCTGCCTTACCATGGGTGCAGCAGGCCTGATAAAAGGCCTGATATTACGCAGCACCTGAATATTGTCCCCAGCTAGGTAACTTCCAACATGACCAGCACTAAGCCACTAAAGTAATAGTAAAATAGCTGGGGACTATATTCAGGTGCTGCACCCACGGAACGGCAGCAAAGTTCCTTGATTATTGCACTGGAATGAGAGTATAGTTCCTATCCATATCAGCTTGGAAATTCACACCTTTTAATTTTCTGTTGGCCTTTGTACACAATACAACTAGAAAAGTGTCAATAGGAAAACAGGAAAAATATTGAAAATCTTTGGTCATGTTTGAACGAGATTCTAACGGTCTAATCTGATTCAGTGATTTACGCTAAGCTATGCTAAAAGTGCTACCAGCAGACCCGGAGATCGGATGAACGGATTCAAACAACAGTAAAACTCATCTGTTTAACTCTAAGGGAGTTGAAAAATGAGCCTATTCTCAAAAAAAGTGGAGTGTCCCTTTAATGACTGAGTCGCTGTCATTTATTCAATCGATTCAAAATGGCTGATTCATTAAAAACAAAGTAAGAAACTGTTTTTATGTTTTTATGAATGGGTCAGTGAATCATTGATTAAAAAACACATTCAAAAAAGGCAAATTCATTTAGTATCCAAACACCACAGTGCAGAGGCACAACATGGCTTTGCTTAGAACTAAAGCAAAAAGACAATATTTTCTCTATGATTTAAATCACTTAATAACTTACTTTTTATTGATTTGTTGCCCTGACACTTAGTAAATTCTGCCACTGACCATGCAAAATGCTAACCACGCATATAATCTAAATGCGTGCGTGTCCTAGAAAGTCTGCCATTTGTTGATACAGTAACAATAACCTAATTTAGATGATGAGATCGTTATTATGAAGTTATACAGTAAGATACCTGAAGCAGCCATCATTTTGCCATCATTTAATGGGGTTTTTTTTGTATATGAGACCCTGGACCAAAAAATCAGTCATAAGGGTAATTTTTTTGAAATTGATATTTATACATTATCTGAAATGGTGTATTCCACTGGTGTATGTTTTGTTAGGATTAGGGGTGTAACGATATGCTCAGGTCACGATACGATACGTATCTCGATATTTTGAACTAAATTTAAAACATGAATTATTATTCTCATCGGACAGGTCAGTTGTGGCTTTTTTTTTAGAAGTTTAAGCTTAACTATTTCTTCTGCATCAGTGATGTGCATGCGTTGAACAATGTAGCCAATCACGCAATGCAAACAGATCGCAATGACCAGAAGTGTTTAGGTTAGAATCCACTCACCGCTCAAAATGCCAAGTTTGCCGAGTTCTGCAAGCTCGTGAATCCTCTCTAACAAATTGTAGATAATATCTACTGTCGATTACAAACTGTCGATGTAAATAAGAGATTCATAATGCAGTGTAGAGAGCTTATTAACGGAACTTCGCAAGATTGAAAGTGAAAGTGAGTGAAAGCTTTTAGTAAGGGAGCGCTCTTTGCGCGCATTCATCGCTGTATATTACTCACTGTCTCAGAACAAAGATTTTCCACAAGAAAGTATTGTGTTTCAAGTCATAATTTTATTTGTCTTGATGTTTCAAAATGACTCTTTTGTGTGCTTTTCCTAGGCGCGCCGGCGCGAACTGCCACGCACATATAGAAAATGCTTGTATAAATGCACTCATATAAATGCACGAATGCGATGACTGGAGATTTTTTATAACAGATTACATTTTAGATTTGTTTCTCAGCAAACCCTACTATATGCCTTCAGAGACCACTTGAAATATGGAACGAGTTGCATGGGATAATTTCATGTTTGTAAAAATATTGTATTATGTATATTGTAAAAATTGCATTTTTTACTTTTGTGATCTGAAAAATGTAGGCTTAGCCTTACATGGCTTTAGAACGGCATTAGGTTGACTAATTACCGGTTGTGAAGGAGATAAATAAAACTTTCTTTCACCGCAGTGTCACAGCAACAGCTGTGCTCACAGAAAAGCAAAATGTTTGAGATCGCATCACATAAGTTTATCATCGATGTGGTAACACGATGGAACAGCTCCATGGAGCATCTTTTGCTTTTCCGTGAGCACAGCTATTGCTGTGACACTGCGGTGAAAGAAAGACACGAATTTTCTCACGCGACCAATAAAGCGATGCAAGAAACATTTAAACCTGCGTGTGACGCAAGGTTCAGTGTGTGCGCGAAACACTTGATATGTGTGAGTTGAAAAAAAAAAATATATATTTCCCACTCCGTGGTAATAACATGTGCTGCGACTAATGTAGCTCTGACAAGCCCGTGAAGCTTTGCGAAGCTGTTGCAGAGTAGGTAATGTCGGCAGCTCAACCAATAGGATTAGACTGCCGTCATATCGCAAAAGTATCGCAATCACTCTACGATACATATCACAACATTTTTGTATCGCGAAATATCGTACTGCGATATATCGTTACACCCCTAGTTAGGATAGGAAAATATTTGGCCGAGATACAACTATTTGAAAATCTGGAATCTGAGGGTGCAAAAAAAAAAAAAAACGCACGAAAAATTGCACAATATACTGGTACTAAAGCTCAAAAATACCTGAAGTTCTTAGCAATGCATATTACTAATCAGAAATTAAGTTTTGATTAAGTTTTTTACGGTAGGAAATATCTTCATGGAACATGATCATTACTTAATATCCTAATGATTTTTGGCACAAAAGAAAAATTTATCATTTTGACCCATACAATGTATTTTTAGCCATTGCTATAAATATACCCATGCTACTTAAGACTAGTTTTGTGGTCCAGGGTCACATATTAATAATACCTCTATAAACGGTAAAACTTCATGGGTAAATCAATTTAAAAGGGGGAAATTTTATCTCTTAAATATTGTAGGAGTACTCAGAAGAATGTACCTTGGACCACAAAACCAGTCTTAAGTAGCACTGGTATATTTGCAGCAATAGCCAAAAATACATTACAATACTGGGCCAAACTTATCGACTTTTCTTTTATGCCAAAAATCATTAGGATATTAAGTAAATGGTTTTGTGGTACTGGGTCACACATGAGGCAACAGTAAACTAACATAGTAAGTGTATAAAGTTCATTGAGTTCTGTACAGTAGCACAGTAAACACTCAATAATAGCGCCCTCATTACTGAACCTCACAGAGCTCGGGTGAAAGAATGAGCGTCCCAGATAACCAGTGAACACTCAAAGGGAAGGGAAAAAGGGATACTGATCTAACTAGTAAAAATAAATCTTCCTTCACACTCTTAAAAATACAGGTTCCAAAAGGGGATTTCACAGCCATGATATGGAAAAAACATTTTTGGTTCCCCAAAGAAGCTTTCAGAGAACAGTTCTTTAAAAAAAAAATTTTTTAATTCTTAAAGGGGACTTACTATGCAAAAATAACTTTTATAAGGTGTTTGAACACAGTTGTGTGGCCTATAGTGGCCAGCCTATAATGGTCAAAATCCACCCACTCCTTGTTTATAATCCCAAGAATTCATAAACAGTGTTTCTGAACTCGCGATTCCAGATTTCTCCCTACGTAAATTAGATATCTGCCCTATTAGAATAGACACAGCCCTAAATGAGAAGCAGCCATCTGCCATTACTGTTTTTTTTTTGTTGTAGCCGCTGGAGATATACAATGTCAGCTCCAAAGAACCATCACAAGTGTTATGTTTTGGGATGCACCAATGAACACAGGAGTCTCCATAGACTCCCTCCATCTGATCTGCTGAGGACACTGTGGTTAAACTTCATTTTCGAAGGAAATGTCCTGGAATAAATCTGTAAAGTCCCCTATATGTTTAGGGATCAATACCAACACTTGTGCGTGAATGTCAGCTCCAAGTAGCATGCACTTGTTTTCCAAATTTCCTTTCTGAAAGTGCTTCTTGGCTCTCTGTAAGGCTAATGTTGCAAAAGCTACCAATGTCTCTGCCTGTTTTCACTGATGCTGCTTTCAAAAGCTACCAGAATGATCGTAAATAGGAATGAATTTGTCAAGCTCATAATCACAAGTGGGACTTATAAAGTTTGTGATAGCACAAGATGGCACCATGACACCAGCTATGTCATTATTTTGAATCGTGCTGTTCTTCCAGTCTGCGTAATTCATAAAGGTGGATCAATCAGATGACTGACTTTTAAACCAATCCTGGTTTAAACATACAAGGCTGAACACCGCTACTGAGAGTTTCTCAGTATTTTTTAGTGCGTGAGATTGTCTTGTTTTTCCCTGCTCTTGAAGCTCCGCCCACTTCTGAAAAGGGGGCCGGAGCATTAGAACATTTGCAATAGAAACTAATTTAGTATGGGTCAAAACTGTCAATTTTTCTTTTATGCCAAAAATCATTAAAATATTAAATAAGATTCCAGATTTCAAATAGTTGTATGTAAAAAATTTCCTATCCTAACAAACCATACATCAGTGGAAAGCTTATTCAGCTTCAGCTTTTAGTTATTCAAATGATGTATAAATCGTATTTTTTTTTTTTTTTATGTACCCTTATGACTAGTTTTGTGGTCTAGGGTCACATACTGCCTATTACTGTCATAGGAATAACAATAATATAAAAACGTTGTTATTATTATTATATTCTAATTTGTTTGGCTTTCTAAATTTCCAGTGTGAATGCAGTTAAGACTGAGAAAGTATGTCATTAATAAAAAGAAGATTGAGTCCCCTTTAAAGTCAATTCACTGACTTTTTTCTGACTTATTTTTTCTTGGTTAAAAACAGGTTGGAGCTAATAATTTTGAACTCTCAAAGTGCATTAGATATAATAAATTAACTTTAAACTGTACAAACAAATAAAAAAAAATCAAGTTTTAATTTGTCTTTTTTAGAAAAAAAAAAACACAATAATAATGTATATATTGTGATATTATCGTATCGTGAGATTTTGATATCATTACATCCCTAGTATGTGTTTTGTCTAAAATCCAAACAAATTATGCTCAAGATGACCCTACAAAGACTGCAATCTTTAAATTACTAGACTAATATTTGTTTTATGTTTACCATTTCAGATGTTTAAATGTAAAAACTCTATATTGGGGTGGAAAATATTGGGTATGACACAATAAATAATTTTGAACAGCTGAATCTGAACTTTTTAAAGATGAGCAAAATTACTGCATAGTGCATTCCGGTCACAATATCACTCTTGGTCATCATTTCCAACAGTTTAGGAATAAGTTGCATATTTAGAAACGATAGTTTAAAGCAGACATACATGGGAATATTATATCAAAGTTTTAGACATTTCTTTCAGTAGGGTTCCTTTGAAATTACTGCATTTTTATAGTCACGATGTAATCTCTAGTCACTCCAGGTACTGTATTCAATCAATCCAGGATAGAGGATCCATGTGTTCGTTCATACAGTAAGGTCGATGCATTGCTTCACAGAAAGCCGATTATCTGTAGTACGCACTTGACTCGGCTGCTGTCATGAACATCTGAGATAAACGGATGGAAGATCGCAATGTAACGAGTTTCTATGAACCCAAATACAGGACCGGAGGGTTCTGCATTCCGCTCAACATAGAAAAATAGTCAGGTCTTGATTTAATCGACAAATTGTGCTTGTCTTGTACAGTAGCCTATAACACCGGCTTCTCGCGTTTCAAACAAACGAACAAAGGAGCTGCGAACGGGAGCGAAATACCCATATATCAGACTTCATTCACATGCAATGACATAAAGAAAACACTCATACATAATAAACAAAGACATGGTGCTGCAAACGCACGCTCTTACCCAAAATATTATGTTAAATCCAAATATGAAATATTTGATGCAGCAGCTGACTTCTTGACCCTTGTAATGCTTTCCTGACATCATTTGGCTCGTTTTCTCCAGCTCGAACTTACTGGGTCACATAAAAACGCGAAGCAGGTTCAGTTTGATTATTCCGCTCTTAGGACATCGATGTCAAACTGTCCCAGCAAATGTTATTATCCGCATAAAAGAAACATATCGCTCACCGACTTCAACAGCGCCTAAATCAAGTACGAGACTGACTGTCATTTATAAACAAACCCGCTGACTTTACCACTGTGTGTCTCGAAATAACAGTCCCTTCTTCTCCGCAATTAGTTCACATCGCTCTTTTTTCACTTGACATGGCTGCTTTTGATTGACAGCGCTTGGGAACCAATCAGCTGCTGTGCTTCAACCCTCCCCCACTAGGATTCACCGCCCCTCACGTAAGTAGTTTTCGCCACTCTGCGTCGCTCAATTTTTAGGCAATAGTTTGATAGTTTATTCTGTAACAAATGAGTTAGAACGATCGCTTTTCGTAAATTTTATTAGATTATCTGTAAAAAGGGAAATTATTAGCTGTCTGAATGCTGGAGAAACGAAGATCAGTGGTGTTTTCACACCAGTATTCACACCAGTTCACAGAACAGTATTTTACTATTTCATAACCTACACGATTATGCTTTTTTGTAATATTTTAAACATAAATTATATTGAATCATATAATAGGCCTATGTGGGCCTATATAACCATAAAAATCCTATGGAATATAGAATATAATTATAGAATATAATATAGAAGACTGGGCTTCTACTCACACTTTACATTTTTAAAAATATAACAATTAAACTGGAACTTTGTCTCTAAATCTGGAATCACTGACAGAAAATGTGAAAGGATATTCTAGAACAGTTTCGGTTTCATATTCCCAAGGCATCAGATCAGATATTTCCAACGTCATTGAAAATTTCCCTAAGATTTTAGATTTTTTTTTTTTTAATCTAAACAGTAAATGAGCACAATGGTCTCTAATTTAAAATCCAGATTTAAAGATTTAAATGAAATCATAGGATTCCTCACATCCATATATACACTTTTTATTTCTTGGTAATATTAATAATTACATAAGTCAGTCATAGATATAAAACTGAAATTCTTCAACACAGGTGAACGTTGTTTGCATGAACATTGAAATTAACGTTGCCTACTTTTTCTTGCTCTATTATGACATCCTGTGGCCAAAAGTACATCTACAACATTCTCCCCAAGGGAAAAGTATGTTAACCCAGACGTTTTAGCATTTTAAGATAATGATTCACATCAGACATATTGCTGAATTGCAAATTTTGTGAAAGGAAATTTTACAGAATACCTCCTGATTGTTGTACATTTACCTTAAAATATTTGCAGATAACTGTTGCAGTCACTTTGTGAATGTTTATATCATTAAAATAAATCAATAAAGCTATGAATAGTTTATGTGCTACACTCTTAAAAATAAAGGTTCTTTTATTGGCATCAATGGTTCTATAAAGAACCTTGAACATCCATGGAAGCTATCAAATGCTGAAAAGGTTCTGTATAGTCGAAAAAGGTTCTTTAGATTTTTTCAATGTTCTTCAAAATGGTTCTTCTATGGCATCACTGCAAAAACACCCTTTTGGAACCTTAATTTTTAATAGTTTATTTGTTTAAAGAAATAGTTTACACAAAAATAAAGATTTGCTGAGTATGTTTCCTCATCAGAACAGATTTATAGAAATTTAGCATCACTTGCTCACCAATGGATGCTCTGCAGTGAATGGGTGCCGTCAGAGTCTAAACAGCTAATAAAAACATCACAATAATCCATAAGTAAGTTCATCCCTGTTGTCCTCTCACATCAAAATCCACCAAGACAATCCAAGTTAAAAATGTCTTTATTACAAACATGCAGCTTTTCGCCTCACAGGGTAATAATGGACTGGAATTGTGTGGATCACTTGTGGATTATTGATGTTTTTTATTAGATGTTTGGACTCTCATTCTGACGGCACCCATTCACTGCAGAAGATCCTTTGGCGAGCAAGTGATGTAATGCTGCATTCTCATAAATCTGATAAAGAAACAAACTCATCAACATCTTGTATTATAAGCAATGCAGAAATTCAGGGTTCACATACTTTTTCCTGCAACTGTCATTTCCTTAAATACTTCAGAAACTGTTTGATTTTCAGTCCTTTTCATTGAGCAGTCGGCTGGCACACACATCTCTCTGCTCTGATATCCTTTAGCTCTTTTATAATAATGTCCGCTGTGTCGCTGCTGTACATCACGATGAGAGATGACAGGCCTTGTGGAGTGCAGTCTGATCTAGAAAATATATGAAAACAGTTTCAAGGTCAACATCTGTCACAACTGTCATTCACAAGTATAAAAAGATGAATCAGAGAAGACTGAATGCACCTTTGTAAAACATTTTCTCCATGGTGTTTTCGATGTCTCTGAACAGTCATGGATGTTGCAGATATTTCTTTCAAACAAATACCTCTAAAAGGCAACAAAGGGAAGGACATCATTATTTTTGTTCTATCAATGCAATTATTTGCAAAATCAGGGCTTTTAACCATAGATGAGTGTTTAGGGAGAGGCTACTTTGAAAGTGTTTGCCACAAGCTATCTGAAGTACAGGAGTCAACATTTGAAGTGGATCAAAACCTTTCATCACAGTTATCCTAAAATCAAACCAATACCGGTTGTGGTCTTAAGAAAACTTTGATGACATTTTTTGATCCACTTCATAGGTTGACTACTGTAATTATTGTCAAGCCAATTTTTTTAAACTTTAGCGAGTGAATTTATATTTAATACAACACAACCTTAGAGTACATAACTGAATGGACAAAATAATAGGCCTAAAAGGACTTTAGATTCGGTGAGTCGTTTTTTGATGAAACGGCAGCATGATTCATTAGAATGAGTAAGACTTTCTAAGGAAAGCCCCATTTATGATGAACAGACACAATGGAAAGAACTTTCCAGTCTACATATGAGGACAGTTTACGATCATCTGATTCACCAAAAATGATTGGACTTTCAAGTCTATAAAGATAGTTTAGAATCATGTGATTCGCCAGAAAGAATCTGACGTTCAAGTCTATAAAGACGGTTTAGAATGGTGTGATTCACCAGAAAGAATCTGACATTCAAGTTTATAAAAACAGTTTTTAAAAGTCTTTAAAGTCGGTTTAGAATCGTGTGATTCGCCAGAAAGAATCGGACGTTCAAGTCCATAAAAACGTTTAGAATCGTGTGATTCGCCAGAAAGAATTGAACGATCAAGTCTATAAAAACGGTTTAGAATCGTGTGAATCGCCAGGAAAAATTGGACTTTCAGGTCTTTAAAGACGGTTTAGAATCATGTGATTCACTAGAAAGAATCAGACAATCAATTCTATAAAAACGGGTTAGAATCGTGTGATTCGCCAGAAAAAAAATGACTTTCAAGTCTATAAAGATGGTTTAGAATCATGTGATTCGCCAGAAAGAATCTGACGTTCAAGTCTATAAAGACGGTTTAGAATGGTGTGATTCACCAGAAAGAATCTGACATTCAAGTTTATAAAAACGGTTTAGAATCGTGTGTTTCACCAGAAAGAATCAGACAATCAATCCTATAAAAACAGGTTAGAATCATGTGATTCGCCAGAAAAAATCTGACTTTCAAGTCTATAAAAACGGTTTAGAATCGTGTGTTGCACCAGAAAGAATGAGACAATCAATTCTAAAAAAATGATTTCGAATCGTGTGATTCGCCAGAAAGAATCGGACGTTCATATCCATAAAAACGGTTTAGAATTGTGTGATTCGCCAGAAAGAATCGAACGATCAAGTCTATAAAAACGGTTTAGAATCGTGTGAATCGGCAGGAAAAATTGGACTATCAGGTCTTTAAAGACGGTTTAGAATCATGTGATTCACTAGAAAGAATCAGACAATCAATTCTATAAAAACGGGTTAGAACCGTGTGATTCGCCAGAAAAAAAATTGACTTTCAAGTCTATAAAGATGGTTTAGAATCGTGTGATTCACCAGAAAGAATCAGACGTTCAGTTCTATAAAAACGGTTTAGAATTGTGTGATTCACCAGAAAGAATTGGACATTCAAGTCTAAAGATGATTCAGAATACTATTTATCCTAAATTCTGTGTGATAGTAGTACTTTTCAATACCATTTAGGGCAGATAAAGACCGATTAGAGTCATGTGATTCGCCAGAAAGAAACAAACTTTACAGTCTATGAAGACTGCTTTCATTTGATTCCCCAAACGAACTGGATTTTCCCACGGACTGTTTAGGTGAGTATATTCTCTCAGCTACTAACATTACCACATTAAAAACAGTGATCGAATTGTTTGCTACTCGTTGTAAAGAGTAGTTCATTACAACTTTGGTTTGAAAAAAGAACAACTATCAAGCTGCTGAAAATAGTTTAGGCTAGTATAGCGCTAATTTTAGTTGAGGCAACTCATTTCCACAGGCATTGAGTTAAACCCTTGTGAAAAAGTGCACTTTAGCATTGGCAAACTTTAAATATTGTAGGCTGTTATTATGGAAATAATACAATTTAAAGTATATACTTAAGTGCTTAATTGGTCTGCACAAAGCCAAGTCCTAATCCCAGCTGAACACCTCTGGTGTGACTTTAAATGCAGACCTTGAGCCAAAAACTCATCACCAAACGCCAATGACTTGTACATACACTATATGGACAAAAGTATTGGGACACCCCCTTCTTTCAAACAGAAAAAGGCACTTACAAAACTGTAGCAACAAATATGGAAGTATATTATAATTCATGTATTTAAACTTACTGTATTTCCATCTCTGTTGCTTCAGTTTTGGAAGTGTCTAAAATGACTGTACCCATATGCACAAGTCATTGGTGTTTGGTCTGAGTTTTTGGCACAAGGTCTGCATTTAAAGTCACACCAGAGGTGTTCAGCTGAGATTAGGACTTGGCTTTATGCAGACCAGTCAAGTTCTTCCACACTGACTGAATCAAACATTTCTCTATAAACCTCGCCTTATATACAGAGGCATTGTCATGTTACAATAAAAAGGTTCCTGTCCAAACTTTTGCTATAAAATCAAAAGGACACAATTTCCTAGAATATCATTATATGCTTAAACATTAAAATTAGTACTCAGGGAAATTACTAAAGTAGCCAAACCTGTTCATTAGAAGGGGGTGTCCCAATACTTTTGGCAATATAGTGTATAATACAAGTAAATGCATCTAATTTTTCACAAGGCCAATCAAACTCTATGAATACTCAATGGCACATTCTTAAAACATTCCATATTGTAAATCCCCCTGACTCATCACTGTGATCATTACACACAGACAGGTCATACCTACAAATACTTATGTTGAAATTGGACGGCTGTAGTATCCATTGACTCAACTTGCTCGTATGAAGGTTGACATGATGTACGTACAGCTTGCATGCAGCTACATGTCTCCCGTGCCTCAGATGTATTCTCTGTCTGTCATATTCAGAGCTGGCCATGCAGCTCGGCCTGTGCCTGTGCTCTGAACTCCTTCCTGATGCCCTCTGCTGGTGCTCCATCGATTTGCTTCTGTAGAGCACTAGGAGCGGCTGGCTGAGAGAGCTGCCGTTTAAGCAGTAGAGGCTTTGCGTCAGGGCTTCATGGAGAACCAAGCTGCCGCTCTCATCTCCAAAGCGCAGCTGGAAGCCCAAGATATCTGAGTGGTGCGGTGGCTGGGTTATTGCAGCTGTCACGTCGAAAACGTCGTAGCCTGATGGGGGCAGCTGGTCCAGACTTAACAGGTGCTCTGCAAGAGGGCCGCTAATGCTCAGGTTGTCTCGTCCCGGGGAAAGACTGTGTACTGTGACCGTCACACTAAGCGGCTTGTGATGAAGAGTCTTCCTCAGCAGGACCAGCTCTGCAACCATCATGAAGTGACTCAGCTGGGACATGTTGAACCAGATCCATCCCGGAGTGCCGTACTTTGAGTCTTATTTGAAAAAAGAACATATTTTAAGAGTCTTCGGGAAATATTTCTCTTATTTCTAAAAACGTTTTAGTAGTGTAGTATTTATAAAACTTTGTAGGTTGTCAAACCTTTTAATACATCAAGGTCTTTTCAAAGAAAGGTAGAAATACAACTCATTTCAGTGCATGTACAGTGAGACCCAAATATATTTAATAAATACTATAATAACTATTATTAATAAAATAAATAAAAACTATATAGACGTATTTTTAAAAAAATGAATAAAAAATGATAAAAACAGCAAAATTATTAAAACCTGAAATAAAATGAAAATTAATATAAAAACACTTAAAAATAAACGCATTTATTAAAACACTTTATAATATAGAAAATATAAAAACAAAAAATAATTCAAAATATTAATAAAAACTATAATAATAAATCAATAAAACTAAATTAAAATTATGACAATAATATAATTTGTAAGCTAATTTTTATTTAGTTTAATCTAAGGCACTAAAATAACTATTATTAACAAAATTAATAAAAAAAAATGTAGACACAGTGGGAAAAAAAGTTGAACCAAAATGAAAATAAATATAAAACCACTTAAAACAAATAAAACACAAATAATAAAACACTTTGAAATATAGAAAATATAAAAACAAAAAACTAATTCAAAATATTAATAAAAACTATATTAATATATTAATATAATACTCAAATTACATTGTGAGAAACTGAAAAGTAAGACATTTTAAAATTCAACTTTTTGCTCAAATTATGACAATATTAATAACTAATATAATTTGTAAGGAGCATATTTTCATTTAGTTGAATATGATGCACTAAAAAAATAACTATTATTAAAAAAATGAATAAAAACTATATAGACATTTTAAAAAGCTGCATTATATAGCTGCATTATTCATATTTTTAAGGTAAATGTAAATAATAAATAGTTTTTAGATGAGAATATTTATAGATTTTAAGTGTTTTTTTTTTTTTTTTTTTTTGAGTCATTTTATTCAGATTAAAAATGTAAATATCTTTACCTTCGATGCTCCGGAAGCTCTGAACAAGAGTCCCATCAGCACCGCTCAGGTCTCTCGCCTGTGCGTCCAGTGACTGGTAAACGTGCTTCATGTAGGGGTGTGGCTTTGCCTGTTGCGGCGCCGACAGTTTGTTTATATGCAACATCTCCAAAATAGCTTTGCTCAGGTCTCTATCCTCCAGTTCCTCCCCATGATCCTCCATTAACACCAAACCACGAGTCCCTCCTAGTCCTAGAAGACCGATAAGGAAGCATAAAAATGATGCTGAAAACCTCATTCTGCAAAAAATGAAAGAACTGACAGATTTGGTGAAGAAAGCCGAGTCCTGATTCTCCAGCACAGCTCGGTCAGGAAACAGTGGGCACAGCAGATCCTCGTTCACTCATTAGTGGGTGGGCAGAATTCACAGCCCGTGCAACCGACGGCCAAACACTGAAAAAAAGCAATTACCGCTTTCCCACAGAAAAGCCTGGAATGTCACACTCCATTTGACAGGCATTGTGCTCTCGGTTTTCGTGCAGCAAAGTGAACAGGCTTGTTTTGGTTTGAGACTTGAGTACCTTTCACTTACTTGAATCAAGGGCTCTTTTCAACCTGTGGCTTTTTCTCAGTGTAAGCGGATAGTGCGCTTCTCATCTGCCCTCATTAACTTTCACATTCTTGGCACAAACAAAGTATCAAGTGCAAACTCGGTTATAACATTTAGATTCATCTTGCAGCTTGGGTGCATATGTGAGCAATATATGTCACTATTGCTTAATTTCATGACTAGTATTTTCAAAAACACGCCAATGGACCAAAGAATGGACTACCCAATTTGGAATCTAAGGGTGCGTTCACACTTGTCATGTTTTTTCGTTATGTCATGTTTGGTTCGATTAAAACAAACCCTGGTGCGATTGCTCTGATAGTGCGGTTCGTTTGAGTAAGTGTGAACGCTGCCATCCGAACCCTGGTGCGCACCAAACAAGCGGACCGAGACCGCTAAAAAGTAGGTCTCGGTCCGCTTCCAAACGAACTCTGGTGCGCTTCGAATGATATATGAACGCAACACGGACCAAATAATTCTAAACAAACCAAAACCAGGAAGTAATGACAAGATGTGACCCTATGCGACATAATTTCACAAAGAGAACAAGTGGTACCCAAAACAAAACGAGCAGAGGGCAAACGTAGAGCAACGAGGAGGTAAAGTACCTTGTATGAGCTCTTTGTGAGTTTGTAGATGGTGAAAATAAAACACGCAAAAATGAGCGTGCTTAGTCCAGCAGACGGTATTGAGTAAATCCGACTTAAAGCGGCAATCATCAGACCGATCCGTGAATGGGTACGTTGATGTCATACACCCGCAGTGCCGCTTTAAGTCGAAATCACCTTCGTTTGGAGTGTTCGGTGAGTTTCGTCCACTGATCTATATATTCTCTATTATAGATCAGTGGTTCCTTCACGAAATATACGTCATTCAACGTGACCAATCAGTTCTCGAACGTATCACTATGGCTTTAGGTTCGGTATCTTTTGGTTCGTTGTCAAAATACCAGTGTGAACGCTAAGCGGACCAGGACCAAATGTATCATTTTCCTTTTTGGTCCGGACCAAATTAACCAAACGAACCGAACTACAAGTGTGAACGCACCCTAATAGTACAGAGTGTTTTCACAACGCGTCATCAATCGGTCAAATTGGCGGCACAAAGCAACTGAACCGAACACAACTCCTATATTTTGCTAATCATCCCTGCTGAAAAAAACAGCATATGCTGGTTAGGTAGGTTTTGATGCTGGTGTGCTGGTTTATGCTGTTTTTTTTGCTGGTCCTTAGCTGGTTTATGCTGTTTCTTAGCTGGTCCTGGTAAAGGACCAGCTTAGATCCAGCAAAAACCAGCAAAGGACCAGCATAAACCTGCAAAAACCAGCTTACCAGCATCAAAACCTACCTAGCCATGCTGTTTTTTTCAGCAGGGATTGCTACTGAAAATGGTCAATTATTGTCATGTTTTGGGCTGTACTCATCGGTCAGACCGGGAAAAACAGTTGGAGTAGGCTACTACAGACTGCCAAAAGTTATAACAAATTAAGAAGAAGAGTTCAAGAACTGTCTGAGGAACAAAAGGCGTTTGTGGTTGGCCAAACAGAGCTAGGATTTCCAGGGCAAGAATCTTTGCGTTCGTTCTTATCATTTCCGCTCAGGTAGGTGAAATATTAGGCTTAATAATGCTCGTAGGTATCTTCACCACCTATTAACTTTAGTCTGTCGAAATATTGTGCCCTTTCCTGCTTACTAAGTCCTTCTCTATATGATTTAGCAGCGTCCACACGTTTATACGTGGTTTAGACAGCGTAAATTAGCAGAACAACATATTCAGTAGTACATGGCTGTAGGGATGTGCAGTATTAACGCGCTCGAAACTAGTAAATAAAGACACCGGTAGAAGTGAAATATGGCATTATTTTGCATACAAAACAGATGATAAAGGTGAACGAACTGACCTTACTGCACCTGTATGCAAGCTTTGCTATAAATCGCCAAGCATTTGTCACTTGCTCATCCTGATCTTTTCTACGAATTTAGAGATCGACAGGTGAGTGCATCATTCATCAATCAAAAAATTCAGATTTTAATAACTTTAATTTACAAATGTACAAGTATCTGTAGTTCATCAGAGTGTTGTTCTTTGGAATTTTTCTAAACTACATTTTACAAATAAAAGTTGTTGTTTGTTTTACCTTTAATAATTACGAATATTAACCATGTAGTATTTTCTTGTACTCAAGTCAATTTTATAATTACTTACTTGAGTAAAAGTAAGAAAGTAATATATTTCTAATGTAATAAAGTATTAAATATTTAATATGAAACATAGTGCAGTAAAAAAGTACAATATTATGCTTTGGAATGTTGTGAAGCAAAGTATTCTAAAGAAAATACTCTAATAAAGTACAGACACTTGAAAAGTACTTTTAAAGCAGAGTAAACAATTCTTTCTGAGTCTGAAATCTAAAAACAATCAGAGAGCTAATAACATGATTTTGAATATTTTGACTGTTAGAATAACACTTTACAGGTAAACAGTATTACAGTACTTATTAATCTAGGTCAATAATTATTTATAAATGGTAGATAAACTAATACATTTTTAGTATGTTAACATTACTTACTACAGTATCGATTTAGTATCAATACCCATGGTATTACATTCTGGTAATTACCAAAGCCAAAATTATGGTATCGAGCCATCCCTACATGGCTGCACATCTGGGTAACTGATCAATAAATGCAAACCCTCTATTTGAGAGATTAATCACAAAAGTCTTTTAGACAACATGGCTCAAACTGTAATGCAGTAAGTTTTTCTCACATGTCTTATTAGTATTCCATTATGATTAAAACAATTTAGGCCCTGTCGAGCTTAAAGGACTAGTTTACTTTCAGAACAAAACTGTACAGATATCATCCAAGATGTTCATTTCTTTCTTTCTTCAGTCGTGAAGAAATTATGTTTTTTGACGAAAACATTTCAGGATTTCTCTTCATATAATGGACTTCTATGGTGCCCCTGAGTTTGAACTTCCAAAATGCAGTTTAAATGCAGCGTCAGGGGTCTCTAAACGATCCAAGCCGAGGAAGAAGGGTCTTATCTGGCGAAACGATCAGTTATTTTCAAAACAAATTGACAATTAATATACTTTTTAATGCGATGCGCAAGCGTAGTCTGTGTGATCCGGGTCAATACAGTTAGGGTATGTCGAAAAACTCCCATCTCGTTTTATAAAAGTATATAAATTGTCAATTTGTTTCAAATGTAACCCATCGTTTCGCTAAATAAGACCCTTCTTCATCGGCTGGGATCATTTAGAGCCTTTTGAAGCTGCAATTAAACAGCATTTTGGAAGTTCAAACTCGGGGCCACCATAGAAGTCCATTATATGGAGAGAAATCCTGAAATGTTTTCCTCAAAAAACATAATTTCTTTACGTCTGAAGAAAGAATGACATGAACATCTTGGATGACAAGTACATTATATGTACATTTTTGTTCTGAAAGTGAACTAATCCTTTAATATTTCTTTTCTTTTATGGGAAAAATTGCAGTGAAGAGTAGTTTACAGATTGTTTTCCTCTTGGCAAAGACTGCAAAATAGATTTTTGCTATATGCAGCAGTTCTTTCTGGTCCTCGAATCTGATTGTCTGAGAGGAGTGCGATAATCTAGTGAAATCAGAACCATTTCACCGTTTGTATCACTCCGTTTGCAGTATTTCTTACAGTGAGTGTCATGGTGGACGCCCAAATCCACTATAATTTTATGAATAAAATTGTTTTTGTGTTACGGAATGTTGTTTTAACAGTTTTTAGGCAGGAATGTGCTTGTTTAAACTTCAAATATGCATTTTGTTATCAGAGGTAACGTCTGGCCATTCAGCTCTCATGAACCCGCCAACAGCAGCCTTACCTCGGCTAGATCTTCTGGAATTTACCTCTGGCTCTGATGTCTCTATAGTGGTTAAACATGAGTATTTTTTTGTTTTTTTGGTAAATATATCAGGCAGTCTTTGGTCTCATAAATCTATTCCAGAGTTGTTCCAGTGCAAATAGCTTTGGCTGAGAGCAAAATCTCATTATGTCATATTTTATATAGTTTTAATGCTGTGTATTGGCGCACTGTCTTCGTACTTTTGACTGAATTGCCCAGCAACTTTTATGATGCCTGTTATTGTTTATTAAATCTTATTATTCAATAAATAATATTTGACATAAATAATATAGTATTTAGTATTAGGAAACAGTGTGTGTTTGTGATTTTTATGAGTGAGTGAAGACTTTTATATTGAAAGAGACTGACACAGGTTTGTAAACAAGGAAGTTATATATCGCACTGCTACTCGTATAATATTGTTCGTATATACCTTATTGCTGGGTAGTAACTGATTATACAGTCAAACCAAAATTTATTCAGACAGCTTCAACATTTCTCACATTATCACAGCTATTCACTATAGTTTTGAAAATGGTAATAAAATATGACAAGAACTGGGATTAAACTGTCAAAACAACACAATTCATCTTGATTATGATAAACCAAAAATCAGACAACTGTTAGAATGACGATATTTACAGAACTATCAATACATTGTTGACCAATTACCAAGCAATGCTTAATTTTGTTCAGTCTGTGATGTAAAAAGGTTGCATTAGCAATTAAAGAAAAAGCAAAACATGGTCAGGTCTAAGTGTCTGAATAATTTTTGGTCCCAAATTGTTATCAGTTTTACTGGTAGTCCAATGTGTGAAGATTTTTTGGGTATAATATGTCACAGTTTACTTTATTTTGTAATCTGTAATCAGATTACAAAATTAAGTACTTGTAATTAGATACTGGCATGCTTTCTTGAATGTTCAGTGTTATTTTTTCAATTTAAACAATAAAAAGACATGCAAATAAATAAAAATAAATAATCAAATATATATATATAAAAGAATTACCCTGACTAGTTAGTTGTTAATACTTAAATAGTTCATTTAAGATTCTTTTAAAATCTGGACTCTGTTAGTCTCCATAATATCAATATCTGAAGCGAAGATAAACAACTGAAGTAACTGTCTTCACTTATATCCCGCTGTTTGAATGCTGCTTATTTATACACTGTTTACATGAAAAGAATCACATTTCTAGACTTTGGAAACATGCTGCTAATGCCGACCACATGAAATGGTTGACTTTTCCCACAACCCTCAATGAATGTGTTTTATGAGAAGAGATTTAGAAGGGATTGGTTTAATTCTTCATCTTCTTCTTTTTTTTCCTACCAAGAAAGAGCCAAAAAAAAGTGTTTGTTGAATTTTTCTTGTCTTTTCACACTCACTGTGGCAATAACCACATATTAATGATGTTGAAAACTATGAGAATTATTTTTATATGTTTATATTTCATTCTGACCCTTCACCTCCATGATCCTCACAGACTGTAGTTGCTAACATCCAAATGTAATTGATGTAGTTTAACACAAAGCAGATAGTCACCCACTTATCAGTATATAAGAGCAGTTGAACTCTCTTACTGTACTTCTTGAAACAATTTTAAAAGCCTCGGGATAAGAAAAGTGTAGATAATGGACTCTGTGTGTGTGAAGTCAGTAAAGAGGTGCAGTTAAACAACTTATCGCTATTTTGTCTTAAGAGCTATTATGCTTTTCAGAGCTACAGTAACTGCTGGAAGCTATTGCAAGTGAATCTTTCAGTAAAGGATCTCTCAGACTACACTTAGATGAGAGATTAACAGTGATTGTAAGGTCAAAGGCTACAGGGGAGAAGACGGTGATGGTTATTGTGTGACAGAATGTAACTTGGACATCGTTCTACTAGAATTAAAATTAGATTTGCTATGTTAATAAATAAACATCTAAAACTATTTTAAGCAGCACTTTCTAATTATTGCATAATTTATACAAGTATTTTAATAACTTCATGTAAGGTTGATAATTATTTTGTGTTATTTATATGCGTTAATCACACTGCACACTACGCAGTGAACAGCAAAACCTAAAAAGATGCTTTATAAAAATTAAATTGCTTTTTATTTCTTTGTACATCAACTATTTATACATTTTCTTTTCTTATGTGTGAACCTGGACCACAAACACAGTCTTAAAGTAGCACAGGTATATTTGTAGCAATAGACTACAATGATTGATTTTTCTTTTATGCCAAAAATCATTAGGATATTAAGTAAAGATCATGTTCCATGAAGATATTTTGTGACTTTCCTACCGTAAATATATCAAAACTTAATTTTTGATTAGTAATATACATTGCCAAGAATTTAATTTGGACATCTTGGACATTCCAGATTTTCAAATAGTTATATCTCAGCCAAATATTGTCATATCCTAACAAACCATACATCAATGGAAAGCTTATTTATTCATTATTAATAGACCCTGATGACTGGTTTTGTTTTCCAGGGTTGCATATTCTTATGTTAGATAACATTTTTTATATTTAATGCACAAATTTGCCAGCTACTATTATGATGATCTGTGAGAAATAAATATCATGTCGGTAGATAACGTGTATGTTAAAAAAACATGACACTTTCAAAATTTCTTTTTAATGAGATTTATGTTTTTGTTTTTTTTTGCATTAATTTAAAGAAAAAATGAAATCTGTATTTCTGAGACATAAAAGCAAATCTAAAACGGTTTTAAACTGATTTTTCAAATGATTGCACACTTTCTATGAATGCATTTTTATGAGTTCATATATGTTTGATAATTAGTTTCTAAGTGCGTTTATCACACTACAGGACTATGCAGTGAAGAGCATAAAATGTGAATTATATATATATATATATATATATATATATATATATATTTATATGTGTCTGTGTGTGTATAGTGTGTGTGTATATATATATATATATATACACACACACACACACACACACACACACACACACAAAATACATATATATATATATATTCATATATAATTGATTTGAATGCATGTAATGCATTTATTTCTATATCAGATAAATGCTGATCTTTCTGTTCAATATTGATAATAATAATAATAATAATAAATGTTTCTTTAATCAGAATATCAAATCATCATATTAGATTGGATGATTTCTGAAGGATCATGTGACACTGAAGACTGGAGTAATGATGCTGAAAATGTAGCTTTGATCACAGGAATATATATATATTTTTTTTATATATTCAAATAGAAAGCAGTTATTTTAAATAGTAAAAATATTTCAAAATGTTACTGTTTTTGACAACGGTTTTTAAAAATCTTTTGACTGGTTTTAGCTGGTAGTGCAATAGATAACATGCACATTTATTTTACTATTTAATGCACAATGTGGGTAAAAAACATTCCACTTTTTTTGTGTACAGTATATGACAAAAAAAAAAAAAAAACGTGAAACATCTAAAACATCATTTTTATTTGCATTATTGTGAGAATTTTTTTTAGCCCATATTATTATCCAGCTACCCATTTTGAGGCACTTAGAAAATTATTTAACAGATCTTTGAACAAACATGCTATTTTTCCTCAGTGGTGTCATCTAGACCCCCTTTGATGCAAGATTTCAATCTGTCATTATCTAATGAAGTGGTGCTCTCTGTCAGAGCATGGATTGCTTTTCTTTGATCTCTGTCTGTTTGTGTTTTGCTCTTTTCTGATTGCCTCTGCATTTTTCGCTCTCTCCATACCCAGCCTCACTCCTCCTCCCCAGAAGCCTCCGGAGCAGGACAATCCCACCTCCCTCCTCTGAGTTTCCACACAACACCCTCCTCCTCCACTTCTCCCATCTCTTCACAGGGGTGTGGATTGCCATCGGGAGTCTTGTCAATTAGACAGTTGCTGTGGAAAGCAGTGGAGTGAAAGAAAGAAGACAAACAGTTGTGGAGTGACAAGTGCTGTGATTTCAGGTAAGAACTTGTCTGATTAACTGTATATGTGTCTCTGTGTGTGTGTTTGTTTTTGTGTGAGCAACAAAGTCACTTGCTAGATCTGTTTTTACACTTGAAAGATGAAGGGCGAATTACTGTAGAGAAGCTTAACAGTGTTACTGTTTTAATTTAACTGATTTATATTAGTTTTTAAAAAAAAAAGTAATTTTATTACTACCAAATGAGAAATTTTAATAAGAATGGGAAATGGGAAAAGTTGTTATATTTGGTCGAGATACAACTATTTGAAAATTTGAAAAATTGCCTTCAAATGAAGTTCTTAGCAATGAAAAAATACGTTTTGATATATTTATAGTAGAAAATGTACAAAATATCTTCATGGAACATGGTCTTTACTTAATATCCTAATCATTTTTGGTATAAAAGAAAAATCTATAATTTTGACCCATACAATGTATTGTTGTCTATTTCTCCAAATATATGTGCTACTTTAAGATTGGGTTTGTGGTCCAGGGTCACATATATTTGTCCAAAAATAATGGATACAAATTCTGACTGAATGAAACCACCTTTGGTCGTACTGTAAGAGAAAAAGCTCTCAGAATATAGTTATTGATTTATCCAGGTGAAAGTCAAGTGTAAAGCATTAAACCAATCTCTGTCTGCCTTATGAATGAAACCACTGCACTTTTATTGAGCTCTTTAAGCTTAGAATAACAATCACCTCGAGTGATAACCATACTCCTTTTTTCGTCTGGGAGTCTTCAGCACTTTGCAAACACTGAGAACGGTTGGTATGCTGCCAAATAGGGGGCCAAAGCTGTTTAGAGAGCGAAGACACTGCTCCGGCCTCCCCCTTTTCCCTCTGCTCATCTTTGCTTTGGAAATAGTTGGCTGCTCGTTACCCTGTCATTAGCGAGATGAGAAGCAGCGCACAACACTGTGAGGAAAGGCAGCCGATTTCTGCTGGCTCCAGCCGGTGTCTCCAGTCAGTCCCAGCTGTACAGAAAGGCCACTTCTTCAGAGAGGAACGCACGCTTTTTTTTCCCCGTGTGACCCAGAAATTTGAGCTCTAATAAGAGCAGTGGAAGGAAATGATAGTTTGTTTGGCCTCACCTTGTAAGAGGACAGTCACATACTGTACTTCAGAATATTGCTTGCTTAATTAGTCCCTTTATGTTGTTTTCCAGTAAGAATACTGAAACATCCTTAAAATAAAATACATTTAATTGAGATGCTTATTTTTAAAGAATATATTTAAATTTGTTATTTTTCTTACCCCATTTGTACTTTTTTTTCTAAAAAAAAAAAAAAAAAAAATATATATATATATATATATATATATATATATATATATACAATTGAAGTCAAAAGTTTCCATACACGTTGCAGAGTCTGCAAAACGTTAATTATTTTACCAAAATAAGAAGTATAATACAAAATGCATGTAATGTACTGACCTGAATAAGATATTTCACATAGAAGACATTTACATATATTCCACAAGATAAAATAATAGTTGAATTTATAAATGTGTTTTTTGTTTAGTGATAGTTGTCATGAGTCCCTTGTTTGTACTAATATACTCAACCATGTGTTTATATTTTAATAAAGTCTTGTTGATAGTCTAAATATCAGAAAAATATTAGTTGTAGCATAAGTTTTCTATGTTAAAAAGGAAATAATCATGCGTTATGGATCTGACAAAAAGGGCAACATTTTTGAGAGACTGCATACTTTGTAAAATGCACAAACAAGACTCAACAAATAGAGATGTGATGGGTCTTCATAGAACATATAATTGTTACTTTATTTAATTAAGTTTTGTGTCTATTTATGGGGAATATGTACTGTTATGTATGTGACAAGCCTGAAAATAGCACTTACCAGACTATGGAAAATCATGCACTAAAAAAAATGCTTTAAAAACTTTAAGAGAGACCTCACATGGGTATTTGGGTATTTTTTTTTCATGATAATGTTTACCTTTGCATGGAATTACCCTTAAACTGCCTGCAGTTCTTCAGAAAAATCCTTCAGTTTTTCAGCATTTTTGTGTATTTGAACCTGTTCAAGCAATGACTGTATGATTTTGAGATCCATCTTTTCACACTGAGGACAACTGAGGTTCAAGCGCTCACTGATGCTCCAGAAGGACATACAATGCATTAAGAGCCGATTGTGAAAACTTTTGGAATTTGCAGATCAGGGTCAATTTAACTTATTCTGTCTTCTGGGGGAAACATGTAAGTATCTTTTGTAGCTTTTGAAGGGCATTACTAAAAAAAAAAAAAAAAAAGATATTTAGGCAAAACAAGAAAAATTCTTCATTTAATTCAAAAGTTTACACCCCCGGCTCTTAGTGCATCTTTATTCCTTCTGAAGCATCTGTGAGCATTTGAAGCTTCTGTAATAGTTGCATATGAGTCTCTCAGTTGTCCTCAGTGTGAAAATATGGATCTCAAAATCATACAGTCATTGTTGGAAAGGGTTCAAATACACAAAAATGATAAAAAACAAAAAAAATGTTGGGATTATTCTGAAGAACAGCAGGCAGTTTAACTGTTCAGGACAAACAAGGGACTCATGAACAACTATCACTAAACACACAGCTGTGAATCATTCAGGAAACAACACAGTATTAAGAATCAAGTGTATGTAAACTTTTGAACAGGGTTATTTTTATAAATTCAACTATTATTTTCTCTTGTGGACTATATGTAAATATCTTTTATGTGAAATATTTATTTAGGTCAGAACTAAATAAAAAATAATTTGTATTTTGTATGATCCTTTTTATTTTGCTAAAATAATTAACATTTAAAGTGTATGTAAACTTTTGACTTTAATTGTATATATATTTTTTTCACTGCAGTGTTGAGGAATAACATATAGTTGCCTCTATGGCCATTTTAAGCAGCACATTTTGAGCGGCACATTTTGTCATTATTCGTATAGTTTTACACTTGGTCTTGGCTCGTTTGGATGACAGGAAAACTGCCCCCACATGTTTGAATGGAAGCAGAGAGACGTTTAGACAGAAAGCAGAGGGGTCCGGGGCCACCCACTCGGCCTGCCTTGGGCTTTCCTGACTGGAGCCTCTTAATCACCTCGATATCTACACCAAAACATTAGGACGTGAATCTTGGCTAAACTTAAAACATATCTTCCCATGCCTCCAGCTCATAACCATAATGAACAAACAATGTTACTACAATAATATACAATTACTGCAAATAAACCTCTGATAAACACTCTCATACTTCAATCAGCTGTCTTTAATTGAGTCCTGATTGCTTGTCACTGGTAGAATTGGTGTGTTTAATGGCCTGCGACTTTTGTGGTTTTAAATGTCACTGTTTTTACTCCTGTTGTTTTGCTAAATTACACGGTAAGTATGAAAAAAGAGTGGATTTCTCATTTGACAATATGTATCATGTTTTAAAGAAAATAATAAAGTCAGCTTGTCTGCATGGTTAAACTGTGTTTGTGAGATGTTTGCGTCTCATATTGCACATCTGAAGCCAGCAGCTGTTCTGGGAGATGCTGGTGGGATTGTTCTCTACATGAGAGCAAGATAAGAGTTCAAAACATTTTCATTCAACTTCCTCATCATTTGTTCTCAGGTCTGTCTTTGTCTTTTAAATGCATTTTTGCTGTAACCTTTCCTAGTCAAGCCTCATTACGATTGTGCGTTTACCTGAATCCATGAAGGATCCCTTCAGCACTTGTCTGTTGAACTTGCTGCAAACCTACAGAGAACATCTCGAACAGGGGTGAAGCGTATAATCACAGACTGTACAGCATGTAGAATCATGCCCTGAGAACAATGTTGACAGTTTCTAAACTGTGAGATCACACAAGAGGAGCTGGGAATGCACTGGACGTCTGATGTGGTTTCCGCACAAAGGCGCCTGAAATGCCTCAAAGGCACTCCAGGGATTTTAAGCCATTAATCAGAGAGGAAAAAACTTCTTGTGTTGTTGTTTTACAACCCATTGCATTGAATGTGTACTTGTGGTGTACTTCAAATCTTAAAAGTATATTTTTAATAACTGCCCTAGTGAAAATAAATATACTAAAATGTATTTAAAATACATTTATTTCATGCAAAGTATACTACAAATACATCTGCATATTATGTACTTAATAAAAATACCCTGCAGTTGTACTTTTAGTATACTATGCCAAACAACTAATTTTGTACTTGATGGACTTTAATTGTGTGTAAGTAGTACTGAAGTCCCACTAAAGATATACTTAAGTGTTTTTGATTGTGCTAAAGTTGAACTTTTGCAAGTATATTTGCATTTAAAGATCATACAATCCTAATTCATAGTGACATTAGGCTTAATATTAAGAAATGTGCATTGTCCACGAGTAGTGCTTCAAATAGAGTTTAATTCTATTTTTTATATCAATAAAATATGTTAATAGACTTGAACTATACTTAGTATAAAATAAATGCACTTTTTATCTAGGGTGTGCCTGGAGATAATATTATCTTAATGAAATCAAAAGTGTACTTAAAGGATTAGTTAACTTTCAGAAAAAAAATTGTCAGATAATGTACTCACCCCTTTGTCATCCAAGATATTCATGTCTTAATTTTTCAGTCGTAAATAAATTGTTTTTTGAGAAAAAGATTTCAGGATTTCTTTCCATATAATGAACTACTATAACGCCCCCAATTTTGAACTTACAAAATGCAGTTTAAATCCAGCTTCAAAGGGCTCTAAATGATCCCAGCCGATGAAAAAGGGTCTTATCTAGTGAAACGATCAGTTATTTTCAATACAAATTGACAATTTATATACTTTTTAACCTCAAATGCTCATCTTGTCTCATCTCTGTGATGTATATGCGTAGTCTGTGTGATCTGGGTCACTACAGTTAGGGTATGTCGAAAAACTCCCATCTCGTTTTTGTCTTCAACTTCGAAATAGCCCTTATAGGCTTTTCCTCACTGGATTTGGGAGGCATGTGGTTAAGATGGGCTTCAGTGATGTGAAAAGGTCCCAGTGCTAATCTCTACAAAGTGCAACAAGGAATTTGGCCCTTTTTTGGAAAATAACCTATGAAGAGAACCCATAATCCTCCCTGTTATACACTTCCTGTGCCTGCAGTGTGAAAGCTTAGCTTATAAACACACAATCCTTTTTCCATGTAAGCAGTAGACTTGATGAACATCCTTATGGCAGGGAAGTAACTGAATTAAATTTACAGATTTGATATGCTTTTCTTCCTGGAGACATTCTGGTCCTTGCATCTGATTGGTCATGCAGGTCTTTATGACTGACTCATTGAATCATTCATTCAATTAATTAGCTCAAAACACTGATTTATTCATTTAATAAATGAGTCATTGAATTATTCACTCAAACGATTTGTTCAAAATGCTGCAATGAAACTCTACAGGTGTTGCTCAGAGACACAACAGTTGTTTCGACTGGTTTATGATTTGTTCATTTTAAGCAATCCCTACTGAAAAATAAATGTATTTGAAATAATTTTTTTTTTTGCTAAGTGTACTGCAAATACATTTTCATATTTATGTACTTCATAAAATTACCCTGCAATTGTGCTTTTATTATATTAAATTGGTATACATAAAATCTGCTAAAATTGAACTAATTTTGTGCTTAATGCACTTTAATTGCCCAGAAGTAGTGCAGAGGTCCAACTGAAGATAAACTGTAGTATATTTATTTGCTCTAAAGTGGAACTATTGCAAGTATAATTTAGGTACACTTTACATATCTTGCATTTAAGTCGAAATACTAAGAGAATAAAGTCGAAATATTACGAGAATAAAGTCAAAATGCTACGAGAATAAAGTCGAAATATTACGAGAATAAAGTCAAAATGCTATGAGAATAATGTCAAAATACTATGAAAATACAACAAAATACTGCAAGAATAAGGTTGAAATACTATAAGAATGTTTTGAGAGTATTCAAAGATCATACAATCAATCCTCATCAACAGTGACATTAAAACACATTTTAAGCTTAATATTAAGAAATGTGCATTGAGGATTGTATGATCTTTGAATAATATCGACCTTTAAATGCAAGATATTTAAAGTGTACTTAAAGTATACTTGCAATAGTTCCACTTTTGGTGCAATCAAATATACTTCAGTTTATCTTTAGTTGGACTTTAGTCAACAATGTCATTTTGCTTCTCAAATAAAAAGAAAAACTTGATTTAAGAGTGTTTAAATATGTGTACTGGAAAACAAAGTTGAGACTATTTGTGAAGATATTACATTAAGCTATTTTATTCCTATGTAAGAACATGAAAAATTGGTTTGGAGATTTGAGGATTTGAGGTTGATATTCTGTAGTCATTTTATCTGAAATCATTAGTAGACTGCTGTGTTATAGGCCTTTTCTGATAGACCTGGTTGATAAATACTGAAAACATGCACCATGCATGAGGACAGTAAAACCATGTGCCCTGAATGAAAAGCATGATGTAATGCCAAACTAAAGGTGTCTGGACTGGAAAAGAGATAAACACGGGTTTGGGATCTGGATTAGGAGTCGTTTTACCACATCTGTTTTCAGGTATCATGTGTCTTAAGGAGGTGCACATGGACAAGATGAAAAGATATTTTATTGTACTTTTCATACACATTGCCTGACATCACATGTTAGAAAGGCGATTAAGTAACCAGGTTAACCCCTTTATTTTCACATATTGTAATGCAATTTGATAAAACATTGATAAAACATGATCGTATTCTGGAAAATTTCTGGTGTGCTGGAAAAAATACTATCCTAATATGGGTAATCCCATAGCAAGTGCTTGACATTTCTTTTAAAATTAATTAAAGGTTTAGCTTGCTAGAGTTTTAAAGTGCTGTTTTGGGCTTAAGTGAGGCTTAAAGTTTATATTTAATGTCATAATTACTTTTATTGTCTTTGAAATATGTTTAAAGTGTCTTGATGAATGCATTGTTGTATTTGTATTTATGGTAAGCTAAAATATGCTTTAATATAATTTCTATTGCAGCTTGTAGGAGTGAGTTTATGTATACACCTAAAACAATGGTAACCTGAAAATAACTAAATCGCTTTTATTCAAGTTAAAAATAATAAATAGGGGTCGACCGATATACATTTTTCTGGGCTGATGCAATACTGATTATCACAGAATAAAGTAGACCGATAACCAGTATTTTAAACCAATATACACTATTGATCAAAAGTTTGGGATCGGTAAGATTTTTTATGGTTTTTTAAAGAAGTTTCTTATGTTCATCAAGGCTGTGTTCATTTAATTAAAATACTGAAAATGTAATATCAACAGTTGTGCTGCTTAATATTTTTTGGAATCTGTGATCCTTTTTTTTTTAGGTTTCCTTGATCAATAAAAGTTTAAAAAGAACAGCATTTATTTAAAATAGAAAAGTTTTCAATATACACTATACTGTTCAAAAATTTGGGGTCAGTAAATTTTTATTCTTTCTTTTTTTTGAAAATCACCAAGGATGTGTTAATTTGGTTAATAGAATTACATACATTAGAATTACATTGCTAAAAAAGATTTATATTTTGAAGAAATGCTGTTATTTTTAACTTGTTATACTTATTATTGTAAGAATTCTGAGAAAAAAGTAAAAAAAAAAGTATTTTTTGGCAGGACAACTTTTTCCAACATGATAATTCTAATAATAATTTAGCATATTAGAATGATTTTTGAAAGATCACATGACACTTAAGACTGGAGTAACATCTGATGAAAATTCAGCTTTGCATCGCATGAATAAATTACATATTAATGTATATTAACATAAAAAGCATTATTTTTTATTGTAATAACATTTTGCAATATTACTGTTTTTTTCTGTATTTTTGATCAAATAAATGCAGCCTTGATATCCATAAGAGACTTACAAGTCTTACTGATCCCAAACTTATGAGCGGTAGTGTATATGTCTGGTGTAAAAATAAAAATGTATGTCAGAATTAAGAATATAAAGGGCTTTCTTTAAATGCTTTTAAATAATTTTATCAGCAAATCGGTTTTGAAAATGACCGATACCGATAACCATAAAACTGCTTAATATCGGTGCCGATAATCAGTCAACCCCTAATATTAATTCAATCAACTTATATACAGTAATTTATACCTAATTTTAAGGTAATGCAGGTTATCACTTATTACGGTAGAATTACTGTAATGTTAAATTACACTACAGGTAAAATTAAAATGATAATAAACTACCTTTTTTAAACTCAGTGATTTCAAATGTATTTTAAAGTAAAACGAAGTGCACTTTAACAAAGCACACTTTTTAAAAGTATACTTAACTGTGTCTCTGAGTACACTTTAATTCAGTAATATTGTATTATCTGCAAGTACTTTTTTAAATATACATGCAAGATTTAAAGTAAACTACACATTCAAAACAATTACGTACACTTCTTTCTCAGCCCTCTTACACATATAGGAAGCAGACACAGACTAATGGTAAACAGAGCACAAGCAGTTACTTGTTTCAGCTCATTGTGCTTCTCTACAGAGGTGAAACAAACCTTCTCTCATAGCTTAACTGTGGGTTTATGGAGGCAAAATGCTGTGAGAATAGTTTTGTAGCCCTTTGCTGCATAATTTGTTGAACAAGAATTTGTATTGTAATTAGTACTTTGCCTGCGTTTTTGTTTTGTTTCTTTATGTTGAGTGGACCCTGTTTGTACCGCAATGAAATTTCAAGCCACCACAACAAAACAGACTGATTACATCTTGCTTTTTAAACTATGAAAGACTCTGTGGCCTGGCTTTGACTTTGTTTAGCCTGAGGCTGTGGAACAATCTTAGAAAATTGTGTTTTCCAATAGAGAAAGACAGCAGGAAGAAAAGAAGAGAGGCCTTTAAAAGAAAACACATCAGTGAGTAAACAAAGACGGACTAATTCCAGATGTTTTGACGCTAGAAAAAGACCAACTGTGACCCAGTGAGATCAAATTCACTGTAATGTACTGCACAAATCTGTTGGGTATTTTGTTGTTTTTCTTCGAGGTGATTTGTATAATACTTGGACACTTCATTGTTAAAATTCTGAGATTTGAGTTGAGTAATAATACTGCATTACTTCATGTGTCTGAACGGAGCTGTAAGGTGGAAAGCACTTATCATGCCCTTGAGTCTGTGATTTAATGGCTCATTAAACTGCAGGTGGAAGAACTGACCCTCTTTTGCAGTTTGTTCAGTGCTGACTGATGAGACAGGCTCAATCTCCAAACTGGTCATTCCAGGGCCTAGAGATTGTTTAGGGTCAAAGGTCATCTTTTAAGTTGACGTCTCACCTCAGTGGAACTGGGCTCACAAGGAGTTTTTCCCTCATCACTCAACAAAGAGTCAGAGAGAGGCGATGGAGATGTTTTAGCCTTAAACTGAGGGGAATATCTTTCCCAAATTCCTCCTTGTGCAGGTTATTTATGATGTATTAATGAGAAAGTTGCATCTCATTTCTCCATTTATGCCAGTGGTAACTTGTGAGGCCCATAAAAAACACTTCAACAATCATGTCCAGATCATATTTCACCGCAAAATAAAAAGAAAAAACAATGAACAATATATACATGCATTATCATGCATCTGCACATTTTAGTTTTTGTTGTAGTTCTGATTATTCTGAAAAATTATTATTATTATTATTATTATTACAACAATGGTTCTGATATTTTTTAATTATTTATTTTGAGGTTGTAAGTTTTCATTTTATTTTAATTTTATGCTTTTTAAATTATGTTTATATTCTTTATTAGTTTTACTTGTAATAATATTTTCTTTAATAATAATAATAATAATAATAGTTATTATTATTATTTATATTTGTAATAATTTTATTAGCAATAATACTACTACTAATAAAACAATGAATGTTTATATATATATATATATATATATATATATATATACACTAAGTTTATGTGCTTTTTTCCTCTTATTTTTTGTTTTGTTAAATATTTTTAATTAGCTTAATAATATTAAGTTTTGTCATTTCTTCATTTATGCCATTATTAACTTGTAAATCCCATAAAAAACACAATCATGTCCAGGTTATATTTCACCCCAAAATAAAAATAAAATGTTATGAACAATATGTACATGCTTTATCATGCATCTTCAATTGATATTTTTAATATTAGCTTTAATAAAAATAATAATAATATGAAGAAGAAGAATAGTTACAGTGTTTTTTATTTATTTATTAATTTTTAAATTTTCCCAGTTCTCATTTTATTTTTAGTATATTTTTGCTTTTTGCCTCTTGTTTGTTTTCTTTAATATTTCTAATTAGTTTAATAAAATAATAAAATAAAATTGGCTTTAATAATAATAATAATAACAATACAATTATTATTATTATTATAACAATGCTTCTCATATTTTTTTATTTTTGTTTTCTTCATCTTCTTCCTCTTATTTATTAATATAAATGTTATTTAAATGTTTCTATGCATAAAATTCCTAAAAACATGCTTTATTTCCTTTATGCGGTGACATATAGGACCTTTGTGTTAAGGCGACAAAATAAAGTGTAATAATATTTTATTTTCTTCTCAGATAATGACTGGCGAGAGAACAAGATCTTGACCTCTGACCTGGCACCCATGAGCAATGCCTCTGATCATCTCACATTAGGATCAAGAAGAACTGGAGATGACTTTATATGAAAACATCCACTGGACAGACCGAGACCAAACAACACTTCCTCCACTAGATTCCTCCATTCCCTCATTGCAGAGATCCTGATCCACACAAACTCAACACAATGACTGCAAAACACAGGACATATTTGTCTTTCCTCCTGCTGGGTCTTTTCCAGCAGATTCAGGGATCTCTGGTAAAAAACAATCTTGGTCTCAAGGTGAAGCGAGGCCAGTCAGTCTTTCTGCAGGAGGAGGACCTACAGTTTCATATACCCAGAGCCAAGGACGCCTGCAAGCTGGAAGTTGTGCTGAATGAGCCTATTACACAGCGGGTCGGCACACTGAGCCCTCAGGTAAACCCTCCGACATCTTCAGTACCTCTACATCCATTTCTCTCTTTTTTATACCGTGTAATTTTAGTTGTTAGTCTGTTTAAGCAATTTTATTATGTGTTCTTGTCATTTTTATTTTTTTTTTTTCTTAAATTTTCTAATATTTATTAGTTGGCCAAGCACTGAAGGTGCTTCCTTGGCTCATGCCAGTGAACTCCAAAATTACAAAATCATAAGGTTTAATTTTTTCACTATGTTTAATAGTTGTAAAATCTACTTTTCGTACTCATCCTAGACAGTTTGTCTGATTTTCACCAAATTTGGCTCAGATCATTATAGCAAAAAGTTGCAGAAAGAAAGTTGATTAGTCAAACCGCTCTCAAATAATGCATAAGCGATTTCTACGAAGAGCACGCAAAAATGGATGTGAAGCTATATCAGATTTGGCGTATACCCAATTTTCCCATGTCAGCCATTTTGGGCATCGACCATTTTCAATTTTGTCATAAAATGCTATATTTTGTGAACGCAACAACATATTTTACAAAACTTGGTATGTATGTTCGACTCTATGCTCTGACGGTACTCAAAAAGTTTGAAGACAAAAGTTATGAAGAAATTGCAAAAAATGCTAATATTTGATTAAAATGGTAAGGTTTAGTTTTTTTACTATTTTGAATAGTTTGTAAAACCTACTTTTTCGTACTCATCCTAGACAGTTTGTCTGATTTTCACCAAATTTTGCTCAGATCATCGTCAGATCATTATGGCAAAAAGTTGCAGAAAGAAAGTTGATTAGTCAAACCGCTCTTGAATAACGTATGAACGAATTCTACGAAGACCACGCAAAAATGGATGTGAGGCTATATCTCCGCAACGGTTTGGCATATTGACACCAAACTTGGTATGTGTTATAACAAGCATGACCTGAGGCTACCTGCACAGTTTCAGAAAAATAACTTTTGATTGCATTAGCCTTTTGTAATGAAACTGGTCACTAAATATTCAATTTTTGTATAGCAACAATAGAGTCTGAAGCTGTATCTCTGCAAAGCTTTGACATATTCACACCAAACTTTCTGTGTGCTATTGTCACCTCACACTGAACACACCATATCAATTTGATAACAGTGCCACCTATTGGTCAAAAGTGATATCCCATTAAATCATATTACTACAGATTGTATTGTTCAGCCATTATGACTAAAATCATCCTAATATGGCTTTAATTACTCATTGTTGCAGTTGTTCTGCCACTCCATGCCATGCTTAGCTCCTTATTTTGCCTCTGAGTGTGCTTGGCCCCTTAATTGCTGCTTGTAGCTATATTATTTAATTTAATTTAATTTTAATCTTAATTAATAAAATTAATTAATTAATTAATTAAAACTTCTAATAGTTTTTTTTTTCCTGTTTGGAACAGGTTATCGGTTATATCTGGATTATTGTTACCAAGTTATTTTCTGTTCTTTCTCTAACTATTTTACATTTGACAGGTTTTTGACTGCCACTTTTTGTCTGATGAAGTGAAATACACTCATAATGGATGTCCGATTTTAAAAGAAGATATTGTTAAACTTCGTCTGTACAGGTATGTTTTGCATGTTGTTGTAAACTTTTATATTATTATTACAGTTTAGGACACTTAATCAGTAGTCAGACAGAATGCAGATATTATGCTTTGGTTTGCTTTATTTGTTTTTGTTTAGTTATCTTTATGAATATATACATTTCATGTTGATTTATCGCTTAGATTTACAGAGACAGATACGTACAGTGAGCTGTTCTCTCTCCGTGTTGAAATCATGGAGCCGGACTGTAATGTGATTAAGTTCGGATCACAGAATCTCGAGGTGCCAGAGTTTTATGGCCTCTCCAATGTCCTGGACGGCAACGTTGTGTCCTTCCACTATGAACACCGGCATAATATTGAGTGCACAGTTCAGGTGACAACTTTGGAGACACATCTACCTGTTCATGGTCAGCTAGTCACTGGAGAACCGGAGAAACCAGAGGGACCGAGAGGAGATGAGCCAGACAGCTTTGTTTCTCTACGAAGACAACTGGGTAAAATCAGAACAAACAATTAAACTTTAAATTAAAAATCTTTTCTGTTTTAATTTTTAAGTATTTGGATTATGTGTGTTTGTCAATTTATTTTTTAATATTTAAATTTGAATTTAATGTTGTTAATTTAAGTTTTGTTTTAGTAATTTTAACTTCAACTTACTGTATTTCAATTGATTAACAAGGCATCGTGTCCAATTTTTGTTTAAATTTTATTTAGTTTAAAATAGATTTTAAATGTATATATTTATTTTATTTATTTTAAAATGTATACATTTATTTTAAAGTTATTAGTTTTTTCATCTAATATTTATATTTTATTTATATTTTCTAAATGTTATTTTATAATTTTTACATTCATAGTTAATATTTATATTTTATTAGCTTTATTTCAGTTAACAAAAGCAATTTTATTTTTTACGTTTAATTGTTTTCACTAATAATAACACTGGTTTTATATAATTACCTTCTTTTTTTCTTTTTAGAAAATTATATATAAATGACAACTGAGATTTATGTTGCAATAAAAAGTGTATTTTTGGATTGGAGGGAAAATAATTGTTACAATTTTGCAGAACAGCTGATAGTATCACATGCATGTATTTATTTATTTAATGCATTTTCTGTTTTCAGAATACATTAAAATGCTTTAAAATATAACCTGATTAGGGGGGATTAGAAAAATGTATATTTTTATTTAGCAAGGCTGATCATAATTGATCAAAAGTGATGATATAGACATTTATAATGTTACAAAAGCAGCAAATCCGAATATTAGAATGATTTCTGGAGTAAATGCTAAAACAGCTATTTCAAATAGTAAAAATATTTCAAAATCTTACTGTTTTTGCTGTACTTTTGATCAAATACTGGAAGTGTAGTTTTTTACAACTATATAGTTTAATATCAGGGCATTATTTTCTCTGTCCTCCTGCAGATAATAAAGCCAGAGCTCACTGTAAGAGTGACGACTGTCTAAAGGGTCTTAAACTGGTGAAGATCACCAAAGTACCATGCAGTGATTTCCTCTTGGTGGGCATCCGTTACCAGCACATTGACCCTCCATCTCCAGACATAGACTACATCGCCATTAGACTGGACCTCACAGACACCCGCAGCAGGAGCATAATCCAGGTTTTCATTCTAAAATTAAAACATCTTCTTATTACTGTGTTTTCACACTATGATTTTAAAACCAATTCTGTCCATCTTCTGTTCAGTCAGAACAGGCTTGGATCCCAGTGACCATTAAGGACGCAATGCCCAATCAGCCACCTAAGCCTGCTTTTATGTCCATGTTCATCTTAGAGGTGGACCAGTTCATCCTGACTCCGCTCTCCACAGCAACTCTGGATGCGGAGGATGATGAGACGCCCAAACAACGGCTGGTGTTCAACATCACTAAAGCCCCTAGTGAGGGCTTCATTACTCATCTGTCTGACCACACTAAACCCATCTCCTCCTTCACCTGGACGGATCTCAATGATATGTTGATCAGCTACCAGCCTCCAAACTCCAGCCACACACAGCGCAGGAACTATGAGGTAATGAAGCACACTTTTGCATACTTTCAAAAGAGTACTTACTACATAAGCAATATACATAAGTCTGAACTGAATGTTAAGTTTTCAGACACTTAATTGTTTGTTATTTACTATTAAAATGAAATACAGTCATGGCCAAAAATATCGGCACCCTTGCAATTCTGTCAGAAAATGCAACCCTTCAAAAAACCTTCAAAAAAACAGAAAGGAAAAAATCTGATATACATTTCCACACAGAACCCAAAAAATGCGCAGTGCACAATGTACAGTTAAATTTATAATCATGCACTTTTCATGTGCTTTAGTATGTTAGTTAATATATCAGCATAAGTGTACTTCTTTAAAGCACAACACAAGATTATTAAAACATGATTTAAAATGTATTTTAGGTCAAACTTTTAATCTGATGTTATTACTGTGTGTACTTTTAAAGTATGTTAAGAAACATTTTCATGAAAGTGTCTCTCTTTAAGAGGCTTTTTATTTTAGTATTATATTTTCTAAAGTACAGTTTTTCAAAAATATACTTTTAGGATCTGAAGTGCATAAATGCATACTCAATACAATTAAGCACACTTATTTTTCACAAGGAAACTGGATTAACAGGATGTTAAACAGAAGTGTTTTAAATAATGCAGTAGTCATGTATTGTTCATTTCTACTAGGTGGAGTTTGAAGTGCATGATTTCTACTTTGAAAAAAGCCAGCCTGTGATTGTACATGTGTCAATCAGGACAGCAGATACCAATGCACCAAGAGTATCATGGAACATGGGTGCGTATTGTGCATCATTTTCATACACAGTATACAGTATATGCATAATATATATATGTCCGCAATCATCTCTTACTCAAGATGTACATGTTATACAAGATATACACTTGTGTCATCTCTGATTACTTTTTGCCACTATAAATTAAACTGAACAACATGCCTTTGTAGTGTGATAAACTAGAGAATGTTTGCTTGTAGCATATTACAATTCTTAAAAATGTATATATTTCTATAAACTGTACTTAATATAATCTTAAAGGAAAAAATTCCCACTTATGTGCTTTTAAAGAGAGACACTTAAGTGCACTTTAAACACTTTTAAACAAAATAAAGAAGTACATTTTTTCGTATTTTGCCTACAGAAGATACTTACACGTTTCCCCCAGGAGACAAAATAAGTTACATTTACCTTGATCTTCAAATTCCAAAAGTTCCTTGCTCTTAATGCATTGTGTTTCCTTATGAAGCATCAATGAACCTTGTGTAATAGTTGCATATGAGTCCCTCAGTTGTCCTCAGTGTGAAAAGATGAATCTCAAAATCAGAAAGTCATTGTTGGAAAGGGTTCAAATACACAAAAATGCTGAAAAACCAAAGAATTTGTAACACCTGAAGGATTTTTCTGAAGAACAGCGGGCAGTTTAACTGTTCAGGACAAACAAGGGACTCATGAACAACTATCGTATCACTAAACAAAAAAACTAAAACAAACACAGCTGTGAATCATTCAGGTAACAACACAGTATTAAGAATCAAGGGGGTGTAAACTTTTGAACTATTATTTTCCCTTGTGGACTATATGTAAACATCTTTTATGTGAAATATCTTATTCAGGTCAGTACTAAATAAAAAATAACATGCATTTTGTACGATCCTTCTTATTTTGGTAAAATAATTTACATTTTTGCTGATTCTGCGAGGTGTATGTAAACTTTTGACATCGGCTGTAAATGTCAGACAGTTTTCTCCTTATTTCTGTCATGTTAATAGGTCTCAGTCTATTGGAAGGTCAGTCTCGTCCAATCACATGGGATCAATTTCAGATTGTTGACAATGACAACCTAAAGGCTGTGAAGATCATCACAGTGGACGGCCTGCAACATGGAAGACTAACTGTTAGAGGTACACATTTAGATCATTTTTCCTGAAATATTAATCCGTTACATCAAATTCAGTCATATCTTTGTATTTTGTATTAAACATTTTTTTGTATTAAACATTCTCACTACTACTGTATGTTAGGTGGAAAAGGCTTCATGTTCACTGTGAATGATATTAAGGACGGCATGGTACGCTACCACCATGATGACAGCGACACGACTAAAGATTATATCATCTTCCGGATTACTGATGGTTTGCATCAAACCAGACACAAGTTTCCCATCAATGTCCTGCCCAAAGACGACAGTCCGCCCTTCCTCATTACCAACATGGTGCTGGAGCTGTCTGAAGGTCAGACGGCTCTTTTGAGAGGATCCATTTTGCAGGCCTGTGATATGGACTCCAGTGATGATTACATCATGTTCAACATCACCAGACCTCCACAGGCAGGAGAAATCATGAAGATGCCTGGTCCTGGCATCACAGGTGAGGAAAAGGATTGAAGAGAAAGCTGTAACAAATATACAGTATAAACATCACTGCATCAGTATACTGTATTTTACTATATAGGTTAATCACACAGAATATCCAAGCAACCTAGCAACTGCCTATTGTAGCAATGCCTTAGAAAATACCCAGAACTCCCTAGCAACCAATTAGTAACTATATAGTAACCAAGCTGACTTTTGCACAGCAAACAGCTGTCACATTGTTTTCAGAACATATAAAAATCGAAATCCTAATTCATTCTTGGGATTCTTGAGTTTCTTCAGGCATCCTTTAAATGCTGTTTTTTTATGTGTTCAGGATATCCTGTGACCCGTTTTCTTCAGAAGGACCTCTTCCACTCCATCGTCTACTATCGGCACTCAGGCAGTGAGGTGTTTGATGACTCTTTTGAGGTGGTGCTCTCTGACTTTCATGACCCTCCTAATCTATCAGAGCCTCAGGTAATTTCTGGATATCTGCTGATCAATGCAATATCTCTATCCACCATCCTTCTCAGCTAACAGGAAATGTTCTTACAACTTTCACTAACTGTTTTTAAAAGTTATATAAATTTTAGGACAAAAAAATGACAAAAATCCCTGACATTTCAACATTCTTAGATTATTAAAAATAAATGGTCAAATAATGTTACAGTGCTGTGAAAAAGTGTTTGCCAAAGATAACCAGAGTAAATGCAAAATGCAGTATTGAAATGATGATTTCATTTATTTAGGGAAAAAAGCTTTCCAAACCTACCTGGCCCTATGTGAAAAAGTAATTACCCCCTGTTAAATCATGAATGAACTGTTATTAATTGACATGTATCAGTCTGGAAAGGGGTATAATACCATTTCTAAGGCAAACCACGGTGAGAGCCGTTATCCACAAATTGAGAAAACTTGTTTAAAAACTGGGTTATACAGCAGGACAATAATCCAAAACACACCAGCAAGTCCAACTCTGAATTAAAAACAAAAAAAACAAAAAAAAAAAAGGTTTTTGAGTGCCTAAATCAAAGTCCGGACTTAAATCCGATTGAGATGCTGTGGCATGTCCTCAAACAGAATGTGACTAAATTAAAACAAGACAAAACAAAGAGTGATTGCAGTTGTTGCCGCCAAGGCTGGCACAACTAGTTATTAGTTTTAGGGGGCAATTACTTTTCCACATACATTCACAGTCAGGGAACTGAAAAGCCTAAAAGTTGGGTCAGAAGTGGTTCCTCATAGTTTGTTTGGGTTTGCTGTAAACTCTTTAAGGCAGGAGACTAAAGGCAGTTGTTTCAGACTGTTGTAAAGAAAACATCCAAAAAGCAATTTTAAGGATTTATAGCATTGCACTTTGTCTATTTGCCTGGAGATTTCATGTCTTTGAATTATGACGGCTTTTCAGTGCCATGTTAAAAAATAAAAGTAACTAAAATTACAAGATTAAATTCACAATATTTCGAGAATAAAGTCAAAATTACGAGAATAAAGTAAAATGTTTCAAGAATAAAGTCTAAATGTTTAGATAATAAAGTTGAAATTTCAAGAATAAAGTTGAAATGTTTTGAGAATAAAGTCGAAAGGTTTCGAGAATGATGTTGAAATTTCAAGAATAAAGTCGAAATTATGAGAATAAAGTTGAAATGTTTCAAGAATAAAGTTGAAATTTTGTTTGAAATTTTGATTTTGTTTTATTTACATGTCTGTGAAGAAAGTTGACAGAGAACGCACCTTGTTTGTTTTCTTTATTTTATTTTGACTATACACATATAAGTAGACCCTTTGCAGTTTCAAATGATGCCTTACTCTTATCTGTATGATCAAAAATGACAGAGTATTTTTTGTTCTTTTCGCGGTCATCGAGAGATAATGTGACAAAGTGCACCAGTATGGTCTTTCAACCCCAGAGAAGGGGGCAAATACTTTTTCACAGCACTGTATATTTCAGTTGAAAATATAGTAGAATGTTGTAAGAAACTTTTTTGTAACCTTTAAATAACGTTCTAATCTCAATAAGAAAACTGGACATTTCAGCATTTTAGAAACATTTCAAAACAGTGTTCCCAAAAATGTTTTTTTTTTTATAAACTGAATTTGTTGGAGTCTATGTTATACTGAAGGTTTTCGCTTTTTAAAGTTGTTTTCCCTAATGTGAGTTCATATATGGGTCTTCACTAACCAGGTGGTCTTTGCAGGTCATTGTGATTCAGATCCAGCCAGTCCCTGATCAGCCTCCACGGGAGGCGCCGGGTGTGAGAAGACACTTGGTTGTCAACGAGACCAATGTCATCTACTTGACCAAACAGCAGCTGCACTTTGTGGATTTGGAGTCACCAGATAGTGAGCTCACGTACACCGTCACCACCCCACCTTTCTACACCACCACCTATGGGTACAAAATTAAACTACTCTGCATAAGAATCCCATCCAGTCCACAGTTTTCTTCAGCATATGACTTCACATGTATGAGTTGTACATTTTTATTTCCAGAGGCTCTGATGCAGGAAGGTTGTTTCTGGTTGATAGCATCCCAAAATTTACCAAGGACCCAAATGCTCCAATGCTGAGACTTTTCACTCAGGTAAATACTCTTAACTAGGGTTAGACATGTCATTTTCCCAAAAGCACCTAAAGCTGTACATGATCTTCTCTTTGTAGCATGCAGTCAACTACATGAAGGTTGCTTACATGCCCCCTGTTGTGGACATTGGACCGTACCCTCAGCACATCCAGTTTGTCCTGTCAGTGACTAACCAGCAAGGCAGCACGACCACTGGAATCTGCTTCAACGTAACAGTTCTGCCAGTGGATAACCTGCCACCAGAGGTACAGCAGACCTCATCAACCTAATTCAGAACAGATTTATTATAGATCTTGCTAGTGGTGCATATCAAGGAGACGTGTGCTATAGTAGTTTTCTACTGTAAGCAACCAGATATTTACTTGACAGACAATAAAATGGCTAAAAAATACATTTCAATTGAATGAGGGACTGGAGCCATATCTAGAATATCATAGAGCAGTGGTTCTCAACCTTATCGACTCCAAGGCCTCCAAGGTTTATTGTCATATTTAGGTGCACGTGAAGCCACTGATGGTAGATGAGGGTGGAGAGAGCTGGGTGAGTGAGGACCACATGCATCTATCAGACCAGGACTCACTACGGGACTCTCTGCATGTGGAGCTGAAGACCGGACCTCAGCATGGCAGTATTTACCTGGATGGCACAGCCATGAGTCCAGGCCAGACTTTCACAGTCAGAGACCTGAAAAGCCTAAAAGTTAGGTCAGATGTGGTTCCTCATAGTTTGTTTGCATTTGTTGTAAACTCTCTAAGGCAGGAGACTGCAGGCAAAAACATTGTTGTACATGATTTTGGGCTGCTTGGCATTTTATAACATGTTGTAAATAAAACATCCAAAATGCAATTTTAAGGATTTATTTCAGTGCACTTTGTCTATTTGCCTGGAGATTTCATGTCTTTAAATTATGACGGCTTTTCAGTGGCACGTAAAAAAAAAAAAAAGTCTAAAATTACAAGGTTAAAGTCATAATATTTTGAGAATAAAGTCAAAATTATGAGACTAAAGTCTAAATATTTAGAGAATAAAGATGAAATTACGAGAATAAAGTCGAAATGTTTGGAGAATAAAGTTAAAATGTTTAGAGAATGAAGTAACAATTTCGAGAATACAGTCGAAATGACAAAAATAAAGTGGAAATCATGAGAATAAAGTTGAAATGTTTCGAAAAATAAGTTGAAATTTTGACAATAAAGTCGAAAAGACAAATTACGGGAATAAAGTTGACATGTTTCGAGAATAAAGGTGAAATTTCAAGAATGAAGTCGAAATTCTGAGAATAAAATCGAAATTCCAAGAATAAAGTTGGAATGTTCATAGAATAAAGTCGAAATGTTCCGAGAATAAAGTCGAAATGTGTTGAGAACAAAGACGGAATGTTCAGAGAATAAAGTTGAAATGTTTCGAGAATGAAGTCGAAATTCCAAGAATAAAATCGAAATTCCGAGATTAAAGTTGGAATGTTCCGAGAACAAAGTCTGAATGTTCCAAAAATAAATTCGGAATGTTCAGAGAATGAAGTCAGAATGTTCGGAGAATAAAGTCGAAATGTTCCGAGAATAAAGTTGGAATGTTCAGAGAATAAAGTCTTTAATCTTGCAATCTTAACTTTTTTTTATTTTTTAACGTGGCACTAAAGTTAAATTCCATATGCTGGTTTCTTACCTCTACGTTCTCTTCAGCTTTGACTATTTTCTCTCAACAGATATCGCCACGACAGCTCTGAGACAGAACATGATGATATTAAATTCATTGCCACGGATGGGATAAATATGGCTGATTTTATACTACATGTCAAGGTAATGAAAATTTATCTTACAATTATTTTTTTCACAACAGAAACACATGAAAACATCTAACAGACACATTTGACAGGTGAAACTAATCAACGATGAGGTGCCAGTCCTTGTGCCAGGACTGATGCCTATTTTAGTCTGTGCCGAGGGACAGGAAGTGCTGATCACTATAGAGTACATCTGTGCCACGGATCCTGACAGTGATGACAGCACATTGATGTATATGATCGCCCGACAACCATATTATGGGGTAGTTCAAAGAAACGGCATCATTGTGGACCGCTTCATTCAGGCAGACATAACAGCTGGCATTATTTCCTATAGACACACAGGTAATAGAAGAATAATGGTACTGGACTTCTTCATTTTTTATATTGATTGCTTTTCTGTTTCAGGGTTTCATTTTAATATCTAACCATATTTTGACCTACCCTTGTGAAAAAAGTGTGCACTTTATCATTCTTTCAAAAAGAGTATTTGTTATAGAAGTAATATACTTTATAAGAATGAACTTAAGTGCAAACTAATTGTGATGTTTTCAGACATTGAATTGCATGTTAATTGATATTAAATGAACATGTATTATAGTTTAAATATGAAATGTAGTTAGTAAGCTAGGACTTAATTAGGACTTAAAAGTATATTTATTGTCTTTGAAATATAGTTAAGGTACTGCTGAATGTACTGTCATTCATTTATGTTAAGATAAAATTACTTAGAATTAACTTAAAATTTAATATTGAACAGCACACTATAGTTCAGATTTAATCCAGTACTTTACATACTATATGCTTTAAAATGCTAGTCAACATCAAAATGTGTACTTCTTTAAAACACAACAAAAACAATTAAAACATAATTGTTTAAAATTTACTTTCAAGTAAAACTTTTAATTTTACATTATTACAAAGTGCACTTTTTTAACTTAAGAGTGTTAAAAAAATAGTCAAGTGTACTTTTTTTATATACACTTAAGGTAAGAAACTGCAGGTGAATAGGGTAAAAAAAAAAAACGTCTTGGTTACGTATGGTAACCCTCGTTCCCTGATGGAGGGAACGGAGACGTTGTGTCGAAGTGACGACTAGGGGTCGCTCTTGAGAGCCCGAACACCTCTGACAGCTTTGAGAAAAGGCCAATGAAATTGGTACGCAGTATTTGCATAGCCCGCTCCGCCCCGGAGATCCGGGCATAAGAGGGGGGGGCTAGGCAACACTCATTGTTCTGATCTGAGGAGCCGAAGCACCCGGCTACACTCAGAGGCGGTCCGAGGTTGTGGCAAGGGGGACACAACGTCTCCGTTCCCTCCATCAGGGAACGAGGGTTACCATACGTAACCAAGACGTTCCCCGTCTGTCGTTCACGTTCGACGTTGTGTCGAAGTGACGACTAGGGGTCCCAGTTGAAAACGCCACAACCAGCGGACCGCGTCACGAGTGCATGGAGTGCAAATATTAACAGGTCTTGCGTGTTAGATAAATGTCACTCACCTCTACGTGACCTTCCAATGCCCAAGAGCTTCAGCCAGCCTTTCCTCACCTTTGGTTGAACATCTTGGAGAACATTGGGCCAGTGTCCGTCCTCCCCGGGGGGGGATGGGCACTACGGAGACCACACCCTGCCCGGAGGGAGGTATTTGTGTGGAGAATACACTTGAGGGCTCGCACTAGGGGAGCACAACAAGGGGACGATCCTGAGGCAGGCTCCGCATGAGGAGAGACTGCTGAGCTCAGGGTCGGAGACAAGTTTTGTCTTAAGGGAAACACCGCATCTCTGGGAGTATAGGTGGAGATACACACATGGGGCCGCATTAGGAGCCACTACATGTGGGGCACCAACCTAATATGAGAGTTCACAAGAGGCAACCTAACCTCATATTAGATTCTGATAGCTAGTTCCTCCGCTGAACATAGCTACGTTGCGGGTGCAACATGATGGAAATTGTCGTTCAGGGTTCACGCCAGGAAACTTACTGAACTGGGGAAGCGTCATCACCCGTGGGGAACGACGCTTCAGCAAGCTTCTACACCGTGTCAGCTTCAGGAGTTACTGGGCTTGCGTTCAGGACTCCCGAAGAGACTGGTTCTACACGCAGATTGTAGAACCTGGCAAACGTGTTAGGTGTAGCCCAACCTGCAGCTCTGCAAATTTCTGTTAAAGAGATCCCGTTCGCCAGCGCAACCGACGCTGCGACGCCCCTGGTGGAGTGGGCGTGCACCCCCAGCGGGCAGGGCACCCCTGTGGCCTGGTAGGCCAAACGAATCGCATCCACAATCCAGTGGGAAATTCTTTGTTTGGAGACAGCTTTCCCCTTCTGCTGTCCTCCAAAACAGACAAAGAGCTGACTCGACCGTCTGAAGCTTTCAGTACGTTCCAAGTAAATGCTCAGGGCACGGACTGGGCATAACAAGGAGAGGTTGGGGTCGCCTTCCTGAGAAGGGATAGCTTGCAGAGTGACCACCTGGTCCCTGAAGGGAGTGGTGGGCACTTTGGGCACATAACCGGGCCGGGGTCTCAGGATAACGTGAGAGTTAGCCGGCCCGAATTCGAGGCACGAGTCACTGACGGAGAGGGCTTGGAGGTCTCCCACTCTTTTGATCGATGTGAGCGCAGTCAGGAGAGCCGTCTTTTGGGAGAGAGCACTGAGTTCGACTGACTGGAGCGGCTCAAAGGGACCTGACTGTAGGCCCCGGAGGACCACAGACAGATCCCAAGAGGGGGCAAGGCGCGGTCTGACGGGGTTCAGCCTGCGTGCACCTTTAAGGAATCGTATAACCAAATTGTGCTTCCCAACCGATCTACCTTCCACCAGGTCGTGGTTAGCGGCAATAGCGGCTACCTGGACCTTAAGTGTTGAAGCAGAAAGGTGTCTATCCAGTCCTCCTTGGAGGAAGGAAAGCACCGTTCGGATGCCACATCTCCGTGGGTTCTCCCCCCGGGAGGAACACCAGTTTGTGAATTTGCGCCATCTGAGGTCGTACAGCCGCCTCGTGGAGGGAGCTCTCGACTGCAACAGAGTGTTTACCACTGCCAGTGGGAGATCTCTGAAATCCTCCTGGTCGCGTCCAGGGACCATACGTGGAGGTTCCAGAGATCTGGGCGCGGGTGCCATATCGTGCCCTTCCCCTGTGAAAGGAGGTCCTTCCTCAGGGGAATGCGCCAGGGAGGAACGGGGGAGAGGAGCACCAGCTCTGAGAACCAAACCCTGTTGGGCCAGTAGGGGGCCACCAGCAGGATCTGTTCTCTGTCCTCCCTGACTTTGCACAGGGTCTGTGCAATTAGGCTCACTGGTGGAAACGCATACTTGAGGAGGCCCTGAGGCCAGCTGTGTGCCAGTGCATCTGTGCCGAGGGGCGCCTCGGACAGACCGTACCACAACTGGGAGTGAGTGTTCTCTATCGAGGCAAACAGGTCGACCTGGGCCTGACCGAAAAGACTCCAGATCAGCTGAACCGTCTGAGGGTGAAGTCTCCACTCGCCCCGAAGCGAAGTCTGTCGGGAGAGCGCGTTCGCTACCCAATTGAGTTCGCCTGGTATGTGGGTGGCTCGTAGAGACTTGACATTGTTTCGACACCAAAGGAGGAGATGGCGGGCTAGCTGTGACATGCGAAAGGAGCGTACACCGCCCTGGTGATTGATGTAGGCTACAGTCGCAGTGCTGTCTGTGCGGACCAGCACGTGTTTGCCCTGAACCAAAGGTCGGAACCTCTTCAGGGCCAAAAACACTGTCAGCAGCTCGAGGCAATTGATATGCCAATGCAGCCGAGGGCCCGACCAGAGCCCTGCAGCTGCTTGCCCATTGCATACGGCGCCCCAGCCTGTGTTGGATGCATCTGTCGTAACCAAAATGCGCCTGGACACTTGTCCTAAGGGCACCCCGGCCCGTAGGAACGAAATGTCTTTCCAAGGACCGAGGGTTTTTAGACATACGGGTGTGACGTGCACCCGGTATGAACCCTGGCGCCATGGCCATCTCGGGACTCGGGAACGCAGCCAGTGTTGTAACGGTCTCATGTGCATCAGGCCCAGCGGCGTGACGGCGGCTGCGGATGCCATGTGACCCAGGAGCCTCTGAAATTGTTTGAGGGGGACCGTCGGGCTGCGTGAGAGCTTCTGGACGCAGCTCAGCACTGACTCTGCACGCTCCGGGGAGAGCCGTGCACTCATGGCAACTGAGTCTAGTTGTATACCGAGAAAAGAGATGCTCCGTACCGGGGCGAGCTTGCTCTTTTCCCAGTTGACCCGAAACCCCAGATGGGCCAGATGGTTGAGAACCACATCCCTGTGTTTGCATACCAACTCCTGAGAGTGTGCTATGACCAGCCAGTCGTCGAGGTAATTGAGAATGCGGATGCCCCTCTCCCGGAGAGGGGCAAGGGCTGCCTCTGCGACTTTCGTAAAGACGCGGGGAGACAGGGAGAGCCCAAATGGAAGGACTTTGTACTGAAATGCTTGACCTTCGAAGGCAAACCGCAGGAAGGGCCTGTGTCTTGGAAGAATCGAGACATGAAAGTACGCGTCTTTCAGGTCTATCGCCACAAACCAATCCTGGAATCTGATGCACGTGAGAATGCGTTTGAGCGTTAGCATTCTGAAGGGGAGCTTGTGAAGGGCCCGATTCAGAATCCTCAGATCCAGGATTGGTCTTAAACCGCCACCTTTCTTGGGTACAATGAAGTAGGGGCTGTAGAACCCTTTCTTCATGTCGGCCGAGGGGACCGGCTCTATCGCGTCCTTCGCCAGAAGGGTCGCGATCTCCGCCCGAAGAACCGCAGCATTCTCGTCCCGAACCTCGGTAGAGAAGATGCCGCTGAACTTGGGCGGATTGCGTGCGAATTGGATAGCATAGCCGAGTCGGATGGTTCTGAGAAGCCAGCGAGAGAGGTTGGGTATCTCGAGCCAAGCTGTAAAACTCTCTGCCAACGGTCTCAGGGGGACCACCGACGTACCTCGGGTGGGTACGGTGTGACTGAGTTGTGGTGAAAGCCCTTTGTTCGGGGGCGTGCTGTCCCGGAGGACACAAGGTGCTTTGATCGCCATAACCGACATACAAGGATCCGTGAGAAGATCGCCTGAGCTCAGGGGATCGACTGACGGATGCGCTTGTTTCTCTGTCAAAGTATGCAGAAGCGCAAGTTTTGCGGTTGAGCATGCTTTGGTGTGTTTTGGTGGCTGGGTACCCCGGAGGGACCCAGCCATGGAAGGATCGACCATCGGAACCGACAGACAAGGATCCATCAGAAGATCGCCTGAGCTCAGGGGATCGACTGATGGATGCACTTGATTCGTCAAAGCATGCCGAAGCGCAGGCCCTGCGGTTGAGCATGCTTTGATGTGTTCTGGTGGCTGGGTACCCCGGAGGGACCCAACCATGGTGGGTGTACCGATCATCGTAACCGACAAGGATCCAACGGAGGACCGCCTGAGTTCAGGGGGTCGACTGAAGGATGCACTTGGTTTGTCAAAGCATGCAGAAGCGCCTGAGATGCGGTCGAGCATGCTTTGACGTGCTTCAGTGGCTGGGTACCCCGGAGGGACGCAGTCGCACTGGTTTTTACGCCCAGAGAAGAAAGAAATTGCTCTTAAATTGACCATGTGGTGGCTGTCCGCCGTGAGGCAGACAGCCAGGATGGAGCCGAAGCCCACACTCGTCCCCTCGCCGAGTGTGGATCTAGACAGGTCAGCAGATCTCTCTCCCCTGGGCGGCTCACTTCAGGAGCGCTTCGAAGCCTGATGAGGGTTCCTAGCGGCCTGAAAATGAGCTAACGGCGCCACCTTCTTGCGAGAACTCGACGGCAAGGCTGGTTTGGGTGCAGGACCAGCCTGAGGCGGGCCCTGAACCAGTCTGGAGAAATGGGGGCGTCAAGAAAGCGAACTTTCTCAGTGTCCTTCATTTCTGCCAGATTTAGCCAAAGGTGGCGCTCCTGGACCACCGTAGTGGACATCGCTCTACCCAGAGCCTGCGTTGCGACATTTGATGCTCGGAAGCATACACAGAACTGAACGCAGTTCCTGCGACACTCTGAGGCGAGATCTCCCTCGTGCAGATCTTATAACACTTTGCCTGGCAGCCAGCAGGATGGCAAAAGTGTGCATGGTGGACACAGCCTGTCCAGAAGACGTGAACCCCTTCACGCTCTGGACGAGAGCCTATGTGGTCCCACCAGGGGGCAGGGCATCAGATATGCAGGCGCTGTACTGAAGCGCCCACCCGCCTGGAGAAACCACGAAGCCTCTCGCGCTGGACCGCCATCGAGGGAAATGAGGGAGGAGGACCTGATATATCGTGTTTCAGCCGAAAAAAAAAGGCCTATCACGATATAGTCAATCTCGTACGTTACCGAAGCCATAAACACACAGGATGAGGCGGAGGGTTTTTTCTCACTCAAACCTGATGTGTTTCGGTTATCTTGTTCAAGCACGCCCACCACTTCAGCGTCTGCTCAAACTGAGACTCGCTCCCCAGCTTGCTCAGTCGAAGCATCAGCTTCCCATGGTTTAAGTCCTCCCTCCGATGCTGCAGCCAACCTCTCAACCAGCTTTTAAGGTTTTGAACAGAGTAAAGTTGTAAAAAGAACTAATAATCTGTCCAAAAACCTAAACGGGGGTCGCGAGGAACGAGCGATCCGCGGGGGGAAACCCGGCGGAACTAACTCATTTCCTATTGCTCGCCATCGACGCACATCGCAGCGGCCCTCGTACCCGGAAGTAGAAGGGCCGAACGGAAGCGGTCGCGGTGAGCCGCGGCTTCGCGGCTCGTGAGCAGCAACCCATAGTTATGTTCCCTTCCGCAAGCAGAACACAAACTATCAACGAAGCGATGTATCAGCGTGAGACTAGCTCAACCCTGAGCACAACGATCGTGCCGATTGTTATTGTTTACGAGGAAACCGCAACCAGGAAGACACGGACGGAAAGGCAAATGTAAACACAATCCATCCGTGTCGGCTCTTTCAGAGAAATTACTCCTTTTCAGGAGGAAAAGCTCTTTAGAGATCGTCGTCGAAGCACCCAGGGGTATTCTCGCTTACCAAGAGAAGGGTTAAAGGGAGAGACCGCTGCTCGTGCCATAGATCCAACGACGAAGAGGTGAGTAATGCTGTTTTCCCCTAAGAGAATACTGCATTCGGCTCCGAAGAAACAGAACAATGAGTGTTGCCTAGCCCCCCCCTCTTATGCCCGGATCTCCGGGGCGGAGCGGGCTATGCAAATACTGCGTACCAATTTCATTGGCCTTTTCTCAAAGCTGTCAGAGGTGTTCGGGCTCTCAAGAGCGACCCCTAGTCGTCACTTCGACACAACGTCGAACGTGAACGACAGACGGGGAACTAATAGTTATCACCTTACTTACCCAGTTGACTAATTACATTGATAATTGCAAACATTTTTTGTATTACAGGTTTTCTAAAATGTTAGGTTTAAATATGCAAATGAGGCATTATTTAATAAAATATGTGCTAGTTTGCATACATTTCTAGTACAAAAATCTAAGCACTGGATGAAGTCAGTTTCAACATTTTTGTGTAATTTTTACATATTAGAGTCAAATGTTTTTACGGAGGGAATTTTGTCACTCCATAATTCAGAAAATACTTAAAACAGACAGAAAACAATATAATTTGTACAATTTTTGTGGGAATAAACTGTTGTATAAAATCAAGCAAATTGTATATGCATAAATCTCTCTGTAAAAACCTTCAGGATCTAGACAGGAATAAAAATGTAAAGTTTGGTGTGTGTAAGTGCTACTGAAGTAGAGATTTATGGCTCAGTGTAGGAGTAAAAACTCATTTTGAGAAAATGGCCTTTAAAAATATCTCTAACTCCACTGACAGATAGATAAAGTGCTATAAAAGAAACACTTAGCAGTGTCTTTTGGATGTTTTCTTTCCACTAGTCTGAAAAAAGACTTTATGAAAAACCGAAAAGCCCAAAATCTCAAATTTGTCAGGTACATAAAAAAGTGTTTTTGCCTAGAGTGTCTCCCCTTAAGTGCATTGCAAAAAAGGCTTTTCTTACTTGTATTTTTTGTCTTGTTTACAGCCAAAATATCTAAAAAATCGTAAATCAAGAAGGAAAATAATCTTATTTCAAGCAGAAAACAAGATTATTTTGCTTACCCCATTGACAGACTATTTTGCTTTATTTTGACTTATTTTTCTAAAAACAAGACAATATTTTTTACTTAAAAAATCTTGAAAATCCTTCTTGATTTAGGCATTTTTAGATACTTTAAGTATGAAAAGCATTTTTTGCAGTGTGGCCTTTTATTTATTTAATATTATCTGTAAGTGCAGTTTTATAAATATACATTTAAGGTTTCAAGTACACAAAAGTGCATGTACAATACAATTAAGTGCACTTCTTTTATATATATATATATATATATATATATATGCATTTGTTTGATATTGTTTGTTATTTTTGATTTGTAAATCCTTGCAGTAACAAATTTATATCATTTATACACTTTAGGACAAGAGATTGGGCTACAGCCACGTCATGACGTCATTACGTTTGTGATCTCTGATGGAGAATCAGCGCCATTTCCTTCCTGTTGCCGTGACAGAGCCACTGTATTCAACGCTCAAACACCTGAAGTACAGAATACCCTGCCTGTCTATGACCTTAATATCACTGTTTATCCTGTGAACAACCAACCACCATCTATTGCTATTGGTAATGGGAACACATTTCTTTCTGATGTTAGAATAAATGCTGCATTTGTGTTTATGAATGAAACAGAGTCTGTCAAAGAGTCTCTCTTTATGTTCACTTGAGTGGCCTTTTATTTCATCAACATGGCATTATCAACATGGCATTTTTTTTTCAACATTGCACGTTCAATATAATTAAGTGCACCGATTTTTGACATATTTTAGCATTTGTCTACATGCTAGAGTTCATGAAGCATTTTTTCTCATGTCAGGAGAGGTGTTTATGGTGGATGAGGGAGGGTCAGCCTCTATCACAGCCACCCATCTGGGAGTTGAAGACCAAGACTCTCCTCCAGAGGACCTTAACTTCATTCTGGTTGCTCCGCCTCAGTTTGGATACATAGAAAACATCCTACCAAGTCCAGGATTTGAAAAGAGCAACATGGGAATCAGTATTGGTGAGTCACTGTCTTAGCTTCAAATCTATAAACAAATTAGATCAAAAGTAATATAAAAGTAATCCAAAAGTAGTCAGAATATATTACCTAAATTGAGTAATCTGGATTACATTACTGACTGCAATCTTCATTTCATTTGAAAGTTATCTACCCAGCACTGATAACAATGTTGTTTCCTTGTTCAGCCTCTTTTACCTACAGGGATGTGTTGAATGGACACATTAACTATGTCCAGTCTAGACACCAGAGGATGGAGCCCACCACTGACCAGCTCATGCTGCATGTGTCCGACGGGAAACAGCAGTCTTCTTCAGTCCCGTTCTACATTATCATCCGTCCAACCAATGATGAGATTCCAGACTTCCTGGCTAGAAACATCACGGTCAGTCAGAGAGTAATCTCATTTACAGATAACGGGGAACATTCTCAGAACATTGACTAATGTTCTACATGTCAAAAAATGCCTTTCTTACTTAGATTTTTTGTCTTGTTTCCAGCCAAATTGTCTAAAAATTCTTAAATCAAGAAGGTTTTTCTAGATGAGTAAAAATTATTGTCTTGTTTTCAGAAAAAAAATGTTAAAATTAATTTTTTGCTTGAAACAAGCAAAATAATCTGCCAATGGGTAAGCAAAATAGAAAACCAGATTATTTTGCTTACCCATTGGCAGATTATTTTGTTTGCTTTAAGCTTAATTTTGACTTGTTTTTTTCATCAGCGTCTAGAAAATCCGTCTTGATTTAAGTTTTTTTTTCCTGATTAAGTGAAAACAAAAAAATACATGTTTAGGTTTCTGTGTTTTATACTGTACATATGGCATGATCTGTATAAAGAAAGTTTACTGTAGTTAGTTTAGGTGTGATAACCAATGTTTGTCTTTTAGGTTCGGGAGGGAGACATGAAAGAGTTGGATCCATCTATAATCAGTGCAGTGGATCTGGATGTTCCTAGAGAGCGTTTAATGTTCAGCATAGTCCAGAAGCCTCAGCATGGCTCCATCATGAGTGTGCCACATGGCAATGATGTGACACAGTACAAACGTGGATCTGAGATCCTTGTGGAGCACTTTACCATGGACGACCTCAGGAATGGTACTGCGAAAATTCTTTTATGTTTTGCTCTTAAACCCTCTAACTCTAGCACAGTCTTTTCTAATTCTATTCTTTAAATTATGCTTATTTAGATTTGTACTCTATCCATTTACTTACTAAAAAATCAAACACTACTAACACTAGTTTTCTCTCTTTACAATTAACAAAGCTAACACTAGCTTGCTCCCCTCTCCCCCATCTATTTTCTTTTATTTATTATGTACTTTAAAAATCCTTGCTATATGTACTGCGTTAGGCTATAAAACATATGCATGTTTTTGTTGCTCTTTTGTTGATTTCGATTGCTTCCACTGTTCTCCTTTGTAAATCGCTTTGGATAAAAGCGTCTGCTAAGTGTCTAAATGTAATGTAATGTACTTGTATGGTCTACAGTAGAAACAGTAATGCTGTGAAATAATATTATGATTTAAAAGAACTGTTTTCTATTCCAGTATATTTTGAAATGTAATTTATTCCTGTGATGCAAAGCTGAATTTTCAGCATCATTTCTTCAGTCTTCAGTGTCACATGATCCTTCAGAAATCATTCTGATATGGTGATTTGCTGCTCAAGAAATATGTATTATTATGAATTTAGAAAACAGTTGTGCTGTTTCTTATTTTTGTAAAAACCGTGATACATTTTTTTCCCAGGGTTACTTGATTAATAAAAAGTTTAAAAGAACAGCATTTATCTAAAATAGAAATCTTATATTTCATTGTAAATGTTTTTACTGTTACCTTTGAATTTAACACATCATTTAGTTTCCAATTAGAATTATACTGTTGAGGTCAAAAGTTTACATCCCCCTTTGAGAATCTGCAAAATGTTAATTATTTTACTAAAATAAGAGGGATCATACAAAATGCATGTTATTTTTTATTTAGTACTGACCTGAATGTAATATTTCAAATAAAAGGTGTTTTATTGTCCACAAGAGAAAATAATAGTTTAATTTATGAAAATGTCCCCGTTCAAAAGCTTGCATACACTTGAGTCTTAATACTGTGTTTCTGAGCTGCGCTCACTGATGCTCCAGAAGGAAAAAGGATGCATTAAGCTGGAGGGTGAAAACTTTTGAACAGAATTCAGACGTGTACATTTTTCTTATTTTGCCTATTTTTTTTTTCATTTAGTACTACCCTTCAGAGGCTACAGAATATAGTTACATGTTTCCCAGAAGACAAAATAAGTAACATTTACCCTCATTATTATTCAAAAAGTTTTCACCCCCCGGCTCTTAATGCATTGTTTTTCCTTCTGGAGCATGTGAGTGTTTGAACCTTATGTAATAGTTGCATATGGGTCCCTCAGTTGTTCAACTATTATTTTCTCTTGTGGACTATATGTAAACATCTTTTATGTGAAATATCTTATTCAGGTCAGTACTAAATTAACACTAACATGCATTTTGTATGATCCCTTTTATTTTGATAACATAATTAACATTTTGTAGATTCTGAAAAAGGCAAACTTTTGACCTCACCTGTATATCAACACTTAAATCTCTTTGTGTTACTCTGTCCTCAGGCATGACTCTGATGTACATGCACGATGACTCTGAGAGTGAGCAGGATGGATTTGTTGTTCATCTCTCTGATGGAAAACACCAGCTCCAGAAACATGTGTGGGTCAAAGTGCTGCCTGTCAATGACGAGGAGCCACAGATTATACGGTAACTGCAAATTAGTACCATCACAGTCATGTTATGCTTTAATGATGTAGACATTTGTTAAATTGTGTTAACGTATATATGACTATGGATTGCTGACTATAAAATACATTCAAACCATAAATCTTGAAGACATTATAGCCATTATTAAGTTAGTTGCTTTGGTTCCTCAGGAACACTGGGATTGAGATGGAGTCTGGAGAGTCCAGGCTGATCTCCAGTGCTGTGCTCAGCGCTCACGACAAAGACACTCCTTCTTCTGACATCATCTATGTGTTTGAGAGCGTACCGAGTCATGGTTTCATTCAGATGAAGGTCAGTTTACTCAATCTGCAGTCAGAAAAACATCAATATATACTTTAATATTTGAAAATCCAATGTAGCCGTTATTACTGTATGTGATCATTGTTATCATTGTTTCTTTTGAAATGTCTCTCTAAAAAATAAAGACAATTCATTTCAGTTAAATTCAAGTTTGTTCGTATAGCGCTTTTCACAGTACAAATTGTTGCAAAGCAGCTGTACCGAAAATTTAAGTTTCTACAATATACAGTCATGGACAAAAATATCAGCACCCTTGCAATTCTGTCAGAAAATGCAACCCTTCTCTCAGAAAATTGTTGCAGTTGGAAATGTTTTGGTACTCACGTTTATTTTTTTTTGTTTGCATTGGAACAACACACACACACACACACACACACAAAAAACAAAACAAAACAGAAAAGTCAAATCTGATACAATTCCACACAGAAATCAAAATTATTGGCACCCTTAACTTAATATTTGGTAGCACCCCCTTTGGAAAAAATAACTGAAATCAGTTGCTTCCTGTAACCATGAATGAGTTCTTACACCTCTCTACTGAAATTTTGGACCACTCTTCTTTTGCAAACTGCTCCAAGTCATTCAGATTTGAAGGGTGCTGTTTTGAGATCTCTCCACAGAACTCTCCAGTGCTTTGTTTGTAACCATTTCTGAGTGCTTTTTGAAGTGTATTTCAGGTCATTGTCCTGCTGGAAGACCCATGACCTCTGGTGGAGACACAGCTTTCTGACACTGGCCACTACGTTGTGCCCCAAAATTCTTCACACAGTCAAGGCATCCAGTGCCAGAAGCAGCAAATCAACCAGAAACATCTTTGAACCTCCTCTATGTTTGACTGTGTTCTTTTCATTGAAGGCCTCATTTCTTTTTCTGTAAACAGTGGCATGATGTCCTTCACCAAAAAGCTCTACTTTTGTCTCATCTGTACATTCTCCAAGATGGATTGTGGTTTTGTGACATAAGTTTTGGCAAACTCCAGTATTGATGTTTTATGCCTTTGTGTCAGTGGTGTCCTACCATTATTATCATTCATTCAGATGGCGATGGATAGTGCACGCTTTTCATTAATTTTGCTCTTGCGTCCACGTCCAGGGAGGTTAGCTACAGTGCCATGGGCTGTAAACCTCTTGAATATATTGCACACAGTGGACACAGGAACATTCAGATCTCTGGAGATGGACTTGTAGCCTTGAGATTGTCCATGTTTTTCCAACATTTTTTCTCTCAAATCCACAGACAACTCTTTACACTTCCTTCTTTTCTTCATGCTCAGTGTGACACACAACACAAAGGTTGAGTGAAAACTTTTTTCCATTTTAACTGGTTGCAAGTGTGATTACTATATTGCTCACACCTGTTCCTTGCCACAGTTGTGTCTAAATACAAATTACAGGAGCATCACATGCTTAAAAAGCAATTATTTCTTACAATTTTGACAAGATGACAATTATTTTTGTCCAGTCCAATTTTTGTGTTCTGCGTGAAATTTTATGACCTTTTTTTGTGTTATTCCAGTGCAAAACAAAAAGCCCATGAATACCAAAACATTTGCAGTTTGAATAATTTTCTGAGAGGAGTGTTTTTTCTTTTGATTCCATTTGCAATTGGAATTTTCTGACAGAATTGCAAGGGTGCTGATATTTTTGGCCATGACTGTATTTAGTAGCTTGTCTGTGGTGACTGTGTCAAGTTGAGGTACATATGGCAGAAATGTGAAGTAAAAATGAGTTAATTCATGACATGTAGTCAAACAGACGGTAAACACTGTTACTATAACTCTATAACACTATAACTGCTGTTTGGGCTCTCATTCTGACGGCACCCATTCACTGCAGAGGATCCATTGCTGAGCAAGTGATGTAATGCTACATTTCTGACACACTGGTTGTCTGTCGTTCCTCAGGTAGGCACAGACTGGGTGTCTGTATCAGCAGGAATGAACTGCTCTCAGCAGGTATTAGATATGAACCTGTTACGTTACCTTCACACCGGTCGTCCTGGAGCAGCCGCTGCTGACTTCTTTGTCTTCCACCTGTTGGATGGCAAGAACCGCTCTCCTGCACAGCACTTCCACATCACAGTCAAAGAACTGGAGAAAGGTGGGCTGCTGCTTTATTCTCATGGTTTTATTTTGAGTGTGAGCATTATTTTAGTTCTGTTAATTAGAATTTTTTTTCAAGATATATATTTTTATAAGATATATTTTTACAAGAAATTTCATCAGTTTTTGAGTGAAAATTACATTAAAATCTACTGTTAGTACTTGATATGACTATATTTTGGTGATGATATGCATACTATATTCCAGGAGTTATCAACACATTGTTCAAATCTGTTCAAGTTTGTTGTGTGCTTTTCTTCAGGAGACATAGCATTGTTCCTGAAGCCTGTGAGGACGAGTCGTGGGGAGCGTGTGATCCTCACCACGGACGTCTTGCTGGCTGTAGACGGCACTGACAAGCCGGAGGAGCTGCTGTATGTGATCACTGTGCCTCCAGCACATGGACATGTGGAGTACATCAAACACACCGGAGTGCAAATCCAGTCGTTCAGTCAGCTGGACGTAGCAGCAAACCTGGTGTGTTACGTACATGACAACAGAGCCACTTCACCTAAAGAGACCCTGCAGTAAGTGATTATTTAATGAGTTACTTAAAATTTCATCAAGAAATCATGCAAATAAACGTCATATCACCCTACAATCCAAAATAAATAAAAGCAATATTTGTATAGTAATATTTAAAGAAAGTGAAGCCTGTTTTAGCAACATACAGGAGCATTTTGACATTATATTTATGATAATTAATCATTAAATATTAAGATAATATTAATGTCATTAATGTACAATTTATATTTAGTTTTATACATTTTTAAGTATATAAATATTATACATTTGTAAGTATATAAATAAAATATATACACCAAAGTAAAATTGATTATTTTCCTCATATTTATTTATATATATATATATTTATTTATCTATTTGTTGTATTAAATATTTTTTATAACATAACAAAGAAAGTGAAGTCTGTAGGAGCATTTTGACATTATATTCAGTATAATTAATTATTAAATATTAGGATAACTTTAATCTAATAAATGTAATATTAATATGATACAATTTATATTTTGCATTATATTTTTTTCTAAATATAGCTTAACTTTCCTTTTGCAAAGTAACATTTCTGCTTTAACTTATTTTATTTATTTATTTATTTTTTATTTTATTAAATAATATTTGTTATTTAACAAAAAATGAACCCTGTTTTAGGAACATTAATTTTACAATAAAATACATTTTAAACACATTTTACACACAACTTGTCAGCACTTGTAAATTATACAATTTGTATTTTGCATTATATATTATTTTATGTAATATATATTTAGAAGACTATAAAAATATGTATATTTTTAAACAAAAAAAAAAACAAAGCAAAATTTCAGATTTATTTATTTAATAAAATAATATTTATTAATATTTATGTTCTTTAACAAAGAAAATGAAGCCTGTTTTAGGAACATACATTTTAACACATTTTACATACAGTTTGTCAGTACTGTAACTGTACAATTTTAATATTTAACATTTAATTACAATGTATATTTTGCACTATATATTATATATTTTACGGAATGTATACTTGTATGAATATAAATATAAATATATATTCTAAATAAAATATAGATATTATATATATATATATATATATATATATATATTTTTTTTTTTTTTTTTTTTTTTTTTTTTCACACAATATTTTTTTTCTAAATATAGTTTCACTTTCCTTTTTTTTTTTGCTTTTATTTATTTAATTATTTAATTTTTTTTTTTTTTCAATGTATGTTATTAAACAAAGAAAATAAAGCCTGTTTTAGGAATTGTACATCAACAATAATTTTAAACATTTTACACACAAATTGTCAGTACTAAAATTATAATTCTAATAATGTAAAATTATACAAATAATAAAATACTTATAATATGACATGATACTTCTTTTTTCCTCTTTCCTCTTTTATTTTCTTTCTTTGGTTATTTAGGGGTGAAAAAATGACCAAGATGTGAGATTACTTTTTACAAGTCTTTGCTCACCTATTTTATAGTTTTGCATTTTACATTCAATTTATTGAATTATTGTGCAGCTGGGATTACTCTCCCGTCAGGGTTATTGATCTGTGTTTTGTGTCTTTACTCATAATGTCCACAAATGTCTATATTTACCATAGGTTTATAGTCAGCAATGGCATGTCAACTCGCAACGGGACCCTGGAGATCTTAGTGGAGATGACTGATAAGGTTCTGCCCACACTAGTGCGTAACACCGGCCTGCGGGTTCCTCAGGGCTCCACCATGACTTTGACATATGATGCCTTATTCCTGTCTGACCCTGACAGCCCACACAGTGCCTTAAGCTACAGGGTGCTGCAGCCGCCGCAGTACGGCTATCTACTCTTGAAGGGGCAGCCGCTGCTCGCTGGTAGTAATTTCACCCAGCAGAATATTCAGGATCTAGATGTTGCATACAGACACTCTGGAGGAGCTTCTCAGATCGATCGCTTCAGATTTACAGCCTCCGACAGCACAGAGAGAGGCTTTCTGCTGGACGGAAAAGCGCAGACAGAGCCAGTCTTCTTCACACTGCAAGTTAGTTACAATATCTTAGCACTTTTTTACACCATACAGCTTTACAGAAAGTCATTCTGTTTTGTCTGTGCTTTAGTGATTAACCCAAGAGGAAGCTTTAGGGTTGGGTGATATGATGATATATTATGATGAAACAGGTTGTTGTCCAGATTATAAGGACTTAAATCCTGTCATCATCTTCTAATACTGCTGTGATTGTGCGTTTGTTTGCCACAGATTGAAGCTCTAGACAGTGCCGCTCCGCAGATGACAGTACTGGAAACGCTGTGGAAAGTGGAGATCCTCAAAGATGGTCGTTATGGGATCTTCATTTCCTCTAGAGAGCTTAAGGCTCAGGATCTGAACTCAGCAGATGTTGATCTGATCTATCACATCCTCAGAGCGCCTTACTTTGGGTACTTGGAAAATTATACCAGTGGTGAGAGAGCTGTCTGTCTGTTTTTCTGTCCATGTCTATGTATATGTACAGCGGGGAAAATAAGTATTTGACACATCAGCATTTTTATCAGTAAGGGGATATTTAAGTGTGCTATTGACACAAAATTTCCACCAGATGTAGCCATCAAGCCAAATATTGAATTTATACAAAGAAATCTGAACATTTAAGTATACAAGTTGAGTCATAATAAATAAAGTGAAATGACACAGGGAATAAGTATTGAACACACTTTATTTAATACTTTGTAGAAAAGCCTTTGCTGGTGATTACAGCTTCTAGACGCCTCTTGTATGGAGAGACCAGTCGTCTGCATTGCTCAGGAGTGATTCTGGCCCATTCTTCCACACAAACGGTCTTTAAATCTTGAAGGTTCCTTGGGCCTCTTTTATGAACTTTGATCTTCAGTTCTCTCCATGGGATTTAGGTCAGGTGATTGACTGGGCCATTCAAGCAACTTGATTTTCTTTCTTTGAAACCACTTTGTTGTTTCCTTGGCCTTGTGTTTGGGATCATTGTCTTGCTGAAATGTCCACCCTCTTTTCATTTTCAGCTTTCTGGTAGATGGCAGCAGATTTTTATCCAGAATGTCCTGGTACATTTCTCCTTTCATCCTGCCTTCAATAATATGAAGTCTGCCAGTACCCCTTGCTGAAAAGCAGCCCCAAACCATGATGCTTCCACCCCCAAACTTAACTGTTGGTATGGTGTTCTTGGGGTGGTGGGCAGTGCCATTCCTTCTCCAAACATGGTGTGTAGAATGACTGCCAAAAAGTTAAATTTTGCTTTCATCTGACCATACTATAGTCTCCCAATAACCCACAGGCTTCTCCAAATGCTGTTTCGCAAACTTTAACCGAGCCTCAACATGCTTTTTGTTCAGCAATGGAGTCTTGCGTGGTGAGCGTGCATGGATGCCATGGCGATTCAGTGCATTGCTTATAGTTTTCTTTGAAACAACAGTACCTGCTGATGCAAGGTCTTCCTGAAGTTCTGCCTGAGTGGTTCTTGGCTCTTGGAGAACTCTCCTGATTATTCTTTGGACTCCTCGGACAGGGATCTTACGTGGAGCACCTGATCGTGGCTGGTTTATGGTGAACTGATGCTCTTTCCATTTCCAGATAATGGCCCCCACAGTGCTCACAGGAACATTCAGCATTCTGGAAATGCGCCTATAACCATTCCCATCAAAATGCTTTTTAACGATAAGATTACGAAGATCTTGAGTGAGTTTTTTGCTTTTACATATCATGAAGTCTTTCCTGTGTGCCTCCTGGGTAATGAGAAGCCTTTATAGGCCATCAGTTAGGACTAAAGCAGTTAGTACTGATAGGGGGCAGGGTTTCTCTCTCAATACTGACAGATTTCAGGTGATCTCCTGGCTTTCTATGCCATTTTGCACCTTGTTATCTTCATGTGTTCAATACTTATTCCCTGTGTCATTTCACTTTGTTTATTATGACTCAACTTGTATACTTAAATGTTCTGATTTCTTTGTATGAATTCAATATTTGGCTTGATGGCTACATCTGGTGGAAATTTTGTGTCAATAGCCCACTTAGAAATCCCCTTACTGATAAAAATGCTGATGTGTCAAATACTTATTTTCCCCGCTGTATGTGTATCTATCTGTTCATCCGTTCATCCATCTTATCTGCCTGTCTGTCTAATCTACCTGTCTGTCTTCTGTCTATGTTTCTGCCTGTCTGTCTAATCTACCTGTCTGTCTCCTGTCTATGTTTCTGTCTGTCTGTCTAATCTACCTGTCTGTCTCCTGTCTATGTTTCTGTCTGGCAGTCTTATCTACCTGTCTGTATGTTTGTCAGTCCATCTGTCTATCTGTTTTAACTACATGTCTGTCTGTCTGTCTAGCAGTCTTCTGTCTGTCTGTCTGTCTGTCTGTCTGTCTATTCAGCAGTCTTACCTACCTGTCCATCTGTCTGTTTGTCCATCCAACCATCTATCTGTCTGCCTGTCAGTCTTATCTACAGTACCTGTCTGTCTGTCCGTCTGTATGTTTTATCTACACTGTAAAAAAAAACAAAAAACAATTTGCTGAGTCAACTTAAAATAATTTGTTACCCTGCTGCCTTAAAATTTTAAGTTCAGTCAACTTAATTAAGTTTATTCAAGTTGAGATGTTAAGTTGTACTAAGGGACAACTTAGATATTCAAGTTGACTAAACAAAACATGTTTGTAAAAACTTAACAGCTGTGTTTGTTACTCGGCTGCCATAAAATTGTAAGTTGAATCAACTCAAATATCTAAATTGTCACTTAGTAAAAGGTAACATTTCAAGTTGACTAAACTTTTTTCCAGTTGACTGAACTTAAAATTTTAAGGCAGCCAGGTACCAAATTATTTTAAGTTGACTCAACAAATAGTTTCTTACAGTGTACCTGTCTGTCTGGCAGTCTTATCTGCCTGCCTTTCTGTCTGTCTGTCTGTCTATCTGTCTGTCTTTCTAGCAGTCTTATCTACCTGTCTGTCTTCTGTCCATCCATATGTCTTATCTACCTGTCTGTTTGTCTGATCTCTGTCTGTCTGTCTGTCTGTCTGTCTGTCTGTCTGGCAGTCAATCTGTATGTCTTATCTACCTGTCTGTCCGTCTGTATGTCTTATCTACTTGTCTGTATGCTGTCTATCTATCAGTCTTTTCTACCTGTCCATCTGTCTGTCTGTCCGTCTGTCCACCCATCCATCTATCTGTCTGCCTGTCAGTCTTATCTACAGTAGCTGTCTGTCTGTCTGTCTGTATGTCTTATCTATCTGTCTGTCTTTATGTCATATCTACCTGTTTGTCTGTCTGCCTGGCAGTTTTATCTACCTATCTGTCCGTCCATCCGTCAGTCTGTCTGGAATTTTTTACTACCTGTCTGTCTGTCTAGCAGTCTTATTTACCCGTCTGTCTGCCCGTCCATCCATTTGTCCATCTGTCTGTCTTATCTAACTGTCTGTCTGGCATTTTTTACTGTCCATCTGTCTGTCCATCTGTCTGGCTTGCAGTCTCATCTACGTCTGTTAATGTAATCACAACATGTATAATCTTTGTCTGTAGGTGAGTTTGTGAGGCAGCGTTTCTCTCAGAAGGACCTAAACAGAAGGAATATTGTCTACATCATAAACTCTGCTCAGGACACTTTAACCGACAGTCTGGAGTTTGCTGTTTCTGATGCACAAGGAAACACCGGAGCCTCTCACAAGTAAACTTTTGACTTTGAAATGTTGTTTTGGTTTTTGGTTTTCACAGAAGTGCATGACTCTGTTGTTTAGTTTTATTCATTCATATAATCTATAAATCACCATTTTCTATAGCAGTATGTATTTGTGAGTATTTCTTAATGTTTTAATGGAGCATTACACCTCTACACACACACACACTTGGACGACATGTTTGTGTATATTAGGATGTGTAATATTCTTCACTCTGTCAGATTGGAGTTGAGCTGGGCCAGTGTGCAGCTGACAAGAACTGAGTATGTAATATGTGAGAGTCAAGGGTCAGTCTCATTGACCATCCAAAGAAAGGGAAATGTGCAGGACTCGTCTTATGTGACTGTACAGGTATAAGTTCATTCATTTTGTTTATTTGTTTGCTTTTTATTCTTCTGTGAAGAAGAATTTTATATACAGTATTTATCATTGCCCACAGGTGAAAGAACTAACAGCATCTGCTGGAAAAGACTTTATACCGCCTTCATCTTTGATTCAGTTTGACCCAGGTATTATTTTGGCAATATAGCCTTTCATACCAATAAAAAATGAAATGAGATGCTGCAAAATAATACAGAAGCTAATTTGATACTTTAATCAATGTCTATTTTCAGGGATGGTCAGTCGAGTGTGGAAAGTGGAGATTGTTCAGGACACTTTAGAGGAAGCTGATGAGAAATTTGAGGTTAACCTGGTGTCTCCAGTGAGCGCAGTGCTGAAAGATAACTCAAAAGCCACCATCTTCATAAAGGACACAGATGGTTAGTGCATAATGTCCAGAAGAGCAAAATGTATTCCTTTAATATAAAGAGCAAAAATTGTAATCCAACATCAAAGGTTATGTTTGTAGTAAGATGATTTGTTGTCTGTTTGTAAAGGGCAGTGCAGAGACAACCGGTTTAAAGCAGACACTGGCCTTCAAGGTCAAGAGGTGCAGCCGGGGCCATACCCTCAACACGGCTCTATCCAGGTGGAGACACTACCTTTCTCTCAGGGCTACATCAGAGGAGATGGAGATTTAATAGTTGAAGCTCCCACTGCGACAAAGAAAAGACTCAGAGTCATTGGGAATGGGAAAGTAGTAAGTATTAACTCCATACTGTTACTGCATTTATTATTATTATAATGTTGAATTAAACTTTATTTTTAGATTTTCATAATTTAAGTTGATGGTTTAGTCATATAATTTAATGTGCTTTTGATATTTCTATTTAGCCTTAATGTATTTTCTTTTCAATTTTAGCAATTTATATTTATATTTTATTCATTTTCAGCCTAATTTCACTTAACAAAAGACATTTTCAACTATTACATTATACAATAGTATAATTTTATTGTAATTTTAACAGTTGCCCAGACAAAATGTATGTAATCTAAATTTTATTATAAAAATTTTATTTTATGATAATACAAATGTTAAAAAATAGTATTTATTCCATGCTATTACTGCATTTATTATAATGTTGAGTTCAACTGAAATTATAAAAATCTAAAAATAAATTTTGTTTTAGTCATTTTGTGATGTGCTTTTGATATTTCCATTTAGCCTTAATGTATTTTCTTTTTTTTTTTTTTAATTTTAGCACTGTTAGTACTTACGTTATTTCAGCTAATTTATTAAATTTAATCAAATTTTCAAGTTTATTTTTTAGCCTTTAATGTAATATTTAATATTTTATTTCATTTCAACTTTATTTCAGTTAACAAAACAATTTTAATACTTTTAGTTTACAGTATTTCATGTAATATTTAAATGAATATTTATAATAATGTTTATGTATATATTTCAGTTCATTTCACCCTAATTTGACTTAACAAAAGCCATTTTTAACAGTTTAAGTTCAGTTTACATTTTTCATACTATTACATTATACTATTGTAATATTTATTAATATTTAGACTTTTTAGCATGTATTATAATACTTATAGTTTTGTTTCACTTAACAAAAAAAATTTGAATAGTTTCATTTATTTCAGTTTTCATTTTTGTAATTTTAACACTTGCCCACACAACATTTATTAATTCTAAATTCGATTATAAATAGATTTTTAGTTCATGATAACATGGTGAACTTTCTTCCACAGGTTCAGCCTTCTGAAACCATTCGTCAAGGATCTGATGTCATTTACAAAGTAAGTAAAAACGGTAGTAGAGCAGATGTTACTAGATATATATGTCATCACAAATCACAAATAATTCACTTCATTAATATCATGTTAATATTACTGATCACTTACAGTATCATGGTATCGTATCGATGGCGGTTGAGGAGGACAGTGCAGATTTAAGGAGTGACAGAAAGGCACGAGTGCAGGTGACCAGCTGGGGGCAGCAGCGGTCTCCTCATGACAGGACAAAACCACAGCAAACTGTCCCGCTTGCAAACACCAGAGCTTTACAGCGGGTTATGACTCAGGTGAGCATTGTGTGAGTGTGTCTGGAAATGGTCAGGGCTGCGTTTCCTAAAAATATTGTAAGTTGATTGTAGAGACCATTGGTGGCAAATGTCTACAATGTACTTAGACCAGGGATGGGCAACTTTGACAGTGACGAGGGCCAGCTTTTCTTTCTACTTTATACAAAAGGGGCCAGATTACTAATCCACGTCCACACACCTTCTTCACCGTCTTACTCAATTTCCTTTTTACTGAAGGAAATTACAGTATAATGAATGTAATTTGTTTTTATTAACTATAAAACTTGTGCAGTTATGCTAGTTCAGAAGAGAAGCTTTGTTGTTAGTTGACAGCAAAAGTACCCCACCGAACAAATGTACAGAGGTCCTATTTTTTATTAGTGGCTTACAGAACATTCTCAAAACAACCTAAGAGGACAGTTAGAAAGGGCTTATTTAAAAAAAAGTTAAATCAGATGGTACCATAATATAACTGGGAATCTTCAGGATTTTTTTAAATCAAATTTAGGACATTTTTAAGACCTAAATGTTAGAATCTGTGTGCTGCGGCTGACAGAGAACAGCGTACGCTGTTTGCGTCCAGTGGATCTAATGCTACGTTGCCGCGGAGGAGATGAATTGTTGAATAAAGTCGTTATTTTTGTTTTCTTTGCATACAAAAAGTATTTTTGTAGCTTTGTAAAATTATGGTTGAACCACTGATGACAGATGGACTATTTTGACGATGTTTTTCAAACTTTTTTGGGCCTTGACAGTGTTATTTAATGGGACAGCCACTAAGCTCCAGGTTTTCATCCAAAATATCTTGTGTTCCAAAGATGAATAAAGCTTTTACAGGTTTGGAACGACATGGGGGTAAATGATTAAAGGATTAGTTCACTTTCAGAACAAAATTTAGAGATATTGTACTCACACCCTTGACATCCAAGATGTTCATGTCTTTCTTTCATCAGTCGTAAAGAAATTGTTTTCTGAGAAAAACATTTCAGGATATCTCTCCATATAATGGACTTCTTTTGTGCCCCCAAGTTTGAACTTCCAAAATGCAGTTTAGATGCAGCTTCAAACAGGCTCTAAATGATCCCAGCCAATAAAGAAGGGTCTTATCAAGTGAAACAATTGGTTATTTTCAAAACAAATTGACAATTTATACACTGTAATACAGTTAGGGTATGTTTAAAAACTCCCATCTCGTTTTCTTCCCCAACTTCAAAATTGTCCCACATCGCTGCAGAAGTACCAACCCAGTGTTTACAAAGTAAACATACAAAGAAGATCAAACAACCTTTACAAAAAAAGGTAAAACAGCATTGTAGGATGATTTTGAAGTTGAAGATGAAAACGAGATGTGAGTTTTTCGAAATTACTGATTGTTTTGCTAGATAAGACCCTTCTTCATCGGCTGGGATCGTTTAGAGCCCTTTGAAGCTGCATTTAAAATGCATTTTGGAAGTTTAAACTTTGGGGGCACCATTCATATCCATTACATAGAGAGAAATCCTGAAATGTTTTCCTCAAAACACATAATTTCTTCACGACTGAAGAAAGAAAAACATGAACATCTTGGATAACAAGAGGGTGAGTGCAGTATCTGTAAACTTTTGTTCTGAAAGTGAACTAATCCTTTAATGACAACATTTTCATTTTGGGGTGGAGTAACCCTTTAAGTGACTTACTTTTCAGATGTTTTAAAATTGGTCATCCGAGTCTAATATAATCCAGTGGGTCGTACTAAAAGATACTGCGGGCCACCAGTTGCCCATCTCCGACTTACACTTACAAAGCTTTTGGGAAACACAGCCCCGATCAATTTAAAGTCATCTTTTGCAAATAAACCTGCCTATTTGGTTGTATCTCTCCCAAGCCATCCTCCAAACCCTGCACTCCAGAGCTCACTGGCTTTCTGCATTACAACGAGAGCTCAGCTCAGCTGTTTCGCTGTAATGGGGACTCCTGGAGACCCTGGACACCGAATAATGAGGTCATTAACGTTACGCTATTTAATATTTAGATGTCATGATGACTAGCCGATGATTTGCTGATCTTTTCTGCACTCATCCAGACTGTGAAAGCACAGAAATGTCCTCAAAGATGGACGTACCACAACAACTACTGTTACATACTGAGCACAGAGCGCAAAGCCACGTGGAGCGCTGCGGCGCGGGCCTGCAGAGAGAGGTGAGACTGACCAAACGCTAAATAAAAACAACATCAGTTATGAATAACAGTGACTGACTAAATACTTGTCTCCTCAAGCTACAATGGGAATCTGGTCAGTGTTTTGTCAAAAGGAGACATGGACTGGCTGTGGGACTTTGGTGAAAGAAAACCCTTTTGGATTGGTAACTTTTTTTTGTATTTTCTGTATTTTATTTAATATAACTCAAGGTTATATTACATTTTTTTTTTTAAATGGAACTATTATGGAACCCAGTTTTCGCCAGTGATGGGGAAAGTTACTTTTAAAAGTAATGCATTACAATATTGCATTACATTACTTTTGCGTTACTTTTTAAATCTGGGCAGGGCTTGCTTGTTGTTTTTAACATAAAAAGTTTGATTTTTAGCAAATGCAAATACCCTTTCACACCAAAAAAGTCAAATAAATAAAGCCTAAGGCTGAAGGAAAAGTAAAATCTGTACAGTAGAACTGCAGGAGATAGAAGTCCAAAACTCTTCAGCAATGAGAAAAATGAAGCACAAATGCTTAAAATCTTAAATTAGTTTAGAACTACTAAGCATATGGTATGTTAGAAATATATTTTCATAAACAAAACATATGTTTTAGTTAAACTGCCTTGTTAAAATTTGCAGCAGTAATACTTGGGTAACACTGTTGACATGGAAATAATCTACTCTTGACACAGGTTTGCTAGTTCAACCAATATTAGGAGAAAGAGAGAGAACATCTATTTATATCAGAGTGGGACAAACCATTCCTTTTGAGGGGGTTTCTACTGGGTAACTTGGTTTTTCGGACACAAATAAAACAAGTTATATCAAAAAAACACTGAAGCGCACACCCGAATGTCTTGATAACCTAATCTATCTAAAGACAGAACTATGGAAGTAATTCATATTTGATGTCATTTTCATGCTTAAATGCAGTAGAATGAGCAACTTTATAAAATCGGACAGCTGAATACCAGGGTTTTATGTGATATGAACATAATTTTTTAACAAAAGATATGGCTTTTTTAAACATACAGTTGAAGACAAAATTATTAGCCCCTTATAAAATATTTAATTATTTTTCAAATAACACCCAAGTGTTGTTTAACAGAAAGACGATTTTATCAACAGCATTTTTAAACATAATACTTTATTCAGGAAGCTTTTAGGGTTTGTAATACAAATAGAAATAAATGTATAACCAAGAATTGTAAAAAGGCTACTGGTCAAAATTATTAGCCCTCTGATGTTAATAGTCAATAGTGTATCCCTTTTGCTTGATAACAGCCTTTAGTCGTTTGCTGTAGTTCTCAACAAGTTTCAAGCATGTCTCCTGAGGAATGACAGCCCATTCTTCCTTAGCAAATCTCTCAAGCTCCTCCAGATTTGTTGGTCTTCTGGCACAAATTCCGGACTTAAGTGCACCCCACAGATTTTCTATTGGATTCAAGTCTGGGCTTTGTGCAGGCCAGTCAAGGAGACCCACTTTGCTCATTTGGAGGTATTTCTTCACCTGAAGTGATTTATGCTTTGGGTCGTTATCATGCTGGAAGACAAAATGTCGACCCAAACCTAGTTTTCTTGCAGACTGTCTGAGGTTGTCTTTCAGAATCTTCTCATAATCTTCCTTTTTCATGTTTCCTTTAACCCTGACAAGATTCCCAGTTCCAAACGCACTGAAACATCCCCACAGCATTATACTCCCACCACCATGTTTCACTGTGGGAACGCTGTTCTTGGGTTGAATGCCTCTCCCTTCTTTCTCCAAACATAGGCAACATCTCTATGGCCAAAAAGCTCTAGTTTTGTCTCATCTGACCAAAGGACATGTTTCCAGTATGCATCACATTCCCCCAGGTTGTCCTTAGCAAACTTCATTCTAGCTTGGAGGTGTCTCTTCTTCAGAAGTGGAGTCTTTCTTGGTCGGCAACCTCACAGTTCATTCCTGTGCAGGGCTCTAGTGACTGTCTTCGTTGAGACATCAATTCCAGACTTGGCTAGGTCATTCACTAGTGTCTTGGCAGTTGTTCTGGGGTCTTTAGAAACCTCTCTCACTAGTTTTCTTTCCAAAGTTTTTGAAATCTTTCACTTCCTGCCTCTGCCCGTCTTGTTCTCCACTGTGTTGGTCTCTTTAAACTTCTTGATAATGCATCTCACTGCAGTTCTTGACACTTGAAAATGTTTTGACGTGGGTATCCTTCTTTATACAAAATCTCTGGAAAAAAAGTCAGATTTCACAGGGGGGCTAATAATTTTGTCTTCAACTGTATAGTAGTGTGATTGGGAAAAATATAATTGTGTACTAGAAAATTAAGCATCAGGGCTTTATACTGATGAAAATATATTAAAAACATACTTCACAGATATGAGATGTACCCACAATTATAGAACGACCCATACGTGTACTTTATTGTTCATTAGGTCTACTAATAATCGTTAGTGACAGCCCTAAAGTGAACTAATCCTTTAAACCTAAACTCATCGCAGGTCTGAATGATCGTGACAGTAAAGGCCGCTGGGAGTGGGTAGGAGGAGAGCCTGTCACTTACACCAACTGGAGGCGGAGCCCTCCTAAAAACAAGAAGAAGGGAACAAGGAGGTGCGTCCTGGTCTTTAAGAAGACGAAATGGCAGATACGAGACTGTAAGAATGGAAAGGGACACCGTTATGTGTGTCACGTTAAAATGTGAGTTCACCTGCACAGACTCTGACTGTAGTGCTTCACATAACCTGAGGACACTACATCTCTACTACTTAGTGCTCACTTGAATCATGTGACTGTGCTGTAATGTGGTTTGTTGTCTGCTGATGCACTTCAGACTCAATCTGTCAACTGTTTGCTGTCAACTCACTGTTTCGAAGCTCAAAAGGAGACGTGATCACAAAACATCTTCTCTAACTCAGAGGACTGTCATGTGTCATAATGTAAATGTAGTATATATGTTACTCAATGTTATCTGTATTATATGTATTTATTACTGTATGTGCTCTGTAGGTTATGGGTCTGGGATCTCTTAGCTTTTGTAGCTATGTTGTTTATATGTAGTTAGCATTAGTTTTTTTCTAATTGAAAAATTAATACTGTAAATGTGGTCACTGCAAAGACCACTACTTTAGAAATAAAATTCTGACATAATATCTGAAATGATTTTGATTTGTCTGCAAATTATTGCTATACATTGTATCTGAGATTGACTATACATTTTCTATACATATTCTAGGCTCTCAGATGTTGAACATATAATATATATACAGGGTGCGATTTGTGAAAAAACTTTTTGTCCGATTTTATAAAGTTGATTTGTGGGGGGGGGATGCAAAAAAAAAAAAACTTTTTTTCTCTCTCCATAGGCTGAGGTTGACCAAACTACAGTATGGCTAAAGCTTAAGTAACCTAATGTTGGTGTAATCTGTTAACAACACACATTATATATATGTATGTTTTAGTGAAGTACCATATAAGTGTGATTCAAAACGGGACTTTAAAGCGCTTATTGTGAATCATTTGATTCAAAACGGGACTTTAAAAGGCGTGTCGTGAATCATTTGATTCAAAACGGGACTTTAAAGCGCGTATCGCGAATCATTTGATTCAAAACGGGACTAAAGCGCGTGTCGCGAATCATTTGATTCAAAACGGGACTAAAGCGCTTTTTGCGAATAATTTGATTCAGAACGGGACTTTAAAGGGCGTGTCGCGAATCATTTGATTCAAAGCGGGACTTTAAAGCGCGTATCGCGAATCATTTGATTAAGAACGGGACGTTAAAGCGCTTATCGCGAATCATTTGATTCAGAACGGGACTTAAAGGGCGTGTCGCGAATCATTTGATTCAGAACGGGACTTTAAAGCGCTTATCGCGAATCATTTGATTCAGAACGGGACTTTAAAGGGCATGTCGCGAATCATTTGATTCAGAACGGAACTTTAAAGGGCGTGTCGCGAATCATTTGATTCAAAGCGGGACTTTAAAGCGCGTATCGCGAATCATTTGATTCAGAATGGTACTTTAAAGCGCTTATCGCGAATCATTTGATTCAGAACGGGACTTTAAACGGCGTGTCGCGAATCATTTGATTCAGAACGGGACTTTAAAGGGCATGTCGCAAATCATTTGATTCAGAACGGAACTTTAAAGGGTGTGTCGTGAATTATTTGATTCAAAACGGGATTTTAAAGCGCTTATCGCGAATCATTTGATTCAGAATGGGACTTTAAAGTGCTTATCGTGAATCATTTAAAGAGATAAAAATACTACAGCAGAGGCAGGGATGCAGTGTGTGCACACACACTTTAATAGGCTTTTGATTTTTTTTTTTTTTAATTTTAACAAAAGATTTGTGTTTCTAATAAATGCGGTTTCCTTTTTATTTACCAAGGAATCCTTTGTAACATTCCAAAAATGTTTCTTGAGCAACAAAATCAGCATATTACGATTTCTGAAGGATCATGTGACACTGAAGATTGGAGATTTTCATCAGAAATTAATTAGATTTTAAATGATATTCAAATAGAAAGTAGTTCTTTTAGATTGTACTATTGTGAAAAATTATAGCAGGTATTACTGTATTTTTATAAAAATAAATGTAGCCTTGGTGAGCATAAGAGTTTTTTTAAACATTAAACCCAAAACATTTCAGTGACAAGTCTAAAAATTCACAAATTAGGCAACCATGTTATGCTTAAATAAATCAGTTTATTAAAAGCTCTTAACCAAAATGAACTAGAATATTACAAAAGAATTGAAAAAGTTAACATCTTACAGATAAAAACACCTTTATCCCATCTTTACATACAAAATAAGGCACTATTCAGTGTTCTGCTTAGCAATATACAAAACATTATCATACAAATAAAGACAAAAATGTACAACTTGTCTTTTTCCAAATATGAAAAGAAACATATTTAGATGTGCCCAAATAAAGTCAAATTCCACTTTTTACATACAAATAACCAAACGATTTAATCTCCAGTGTCTTCTCTATAATTTCTTTGCACATTGGTCGAAAAACTGAGCTCTCAACATGATAAAAGGGTGGAAATCTTTAAAGCGGCCCTTTTTAATTACTGATCAGGGACTAAATAATAAAACAAGAGATATCACACACCTAAACCAACAAAAAAGGCCATCAAACATCTTGCTTTTCAAAAGCAGTTTTTGTTAAACACAGGAACGGTTTCACTTTTAGCAGCTTCACCTTCTGAAAATACAAATCTTTTAGCAGCTCCTCCCTCCACAAAACAATCAAAACATTAAGCCATTTCAGAGAAAATCAGAAGCAGTGAACAGAAACGCATCCCTCTAAACCAACTAAAGCACTTTATTATATATAAGGTGTATTTTAGGGCAAACTCATTCTTATTTTTTCAGTTTTGTTAGTCTTAAGTTACTTGCATCAAATATCGTTAAGCCTATGGAGTGTTTTGGAATCATTTCTTTTCATTTATGCATAATTGTTCTCTTTTGGCTTGAAAATGTGCAAATGTGATGTCTGATACTGCCACACACGCTGTGTTTGAATGTGTACTACACGAACACATCTTCAGGAGAAGGCCGTTGAACGTTCACTGATCCGGAGCGCTGTGAACGTGTGAGATCTGCTGTCAGAGAAAGCCATGTTCATCCAGTCCTTTCACTGTCACTGGCTTCCATTTAGCAGTGGGTTTGTTACTGGAGGCATGAACTGAAAAACAAACATAGAAATTAAACAGTATTATCAGACTAATGAAATTAAGGAAGGGACTTGTTTTAAAGTCAAACTTTATTTAAGGAGAATCTATTTATTAATTGTTTATTAATAGCAATGCTAGAAATGAGTCAAAACAAAAAAATATTTGTATCAAAATATCCCCTATCATGCATGCACACACATTACTTATTTCATATAAATAACTATGTAAAATAAAATTATGTTTTCGAATTATATTTAATCAGGTGGTTTATTTTTATATTATAATGAATTTATCAAGTAATTAAAAAAAGTATATACCCTAAAACAACACACACATATAAAAATAAAATGTATATAAATATACAAATAAAAACTGGTTTAAAGTTGAAAAAAAAAAGTAGTCACAATTGCGAGATATAAACTTGCAATTATGAGAAAAAATACAAACTCGCATTTGCAAGAAAAACGAGAAATTCGGAGAAAAAAAAAAAAAACAGTTGTGAGAAAAAGTCAGAATTCCAAAAAAAAGAATTGCAAAAAAAGTCAGAATTGTAATTCTGTAATTCTTGTAATTCTGTAAAATTGTAATTGAGAATCTTGCAATTCTGGCTTCATTTCATTCCAGGTGTGCTGGGTTTGCATTGATGTCTTGCAATTGTGAGGTTATATCTTAAAATTCGGAGGAAAAAAATAATTGCAAAATAAAAGTCAGAATTATGAGAAAAAAGTCAGAATTGCAAGACACAAACTTGCATTTGCAAGAAAAAAAAATCGTTTTTTTATCTCGCAATTCTGACTTTTTTTTTTTTTTTTTAAACAATTGTGAGATTATATCAGGCAATTCTGAGTTTATAACTTGGGTTAGGGTTAGGTTAGGTTAGGGTTAGGGTTAGGCAAAAAAAAAATTGCACAAAAAAAAAATTTAATTGAGTTCTTGTTTTTTCTCACAGTTCTTACTTTTTTGAGTTTATATCACGCAGTTCTGACTTTAATTGCAAGAAATAAAATCAGTTATGGAAAAAGTGAGATACAACATGCCATTTGCCATACCATCTCACAACTGATTTTATTTCTTGCCATTGTGAGTTTAAAACTTGCAATTGCAAGAAAAAGTCAGAATTGCTAGATATAAACTTGCAATTACGAGAAAAAAGTCAGAATTGCTAGATATAACAATTGCGTTTAAATCTCACAATTCTGACTTTTAGAATTGTGAGATATTAAACTTGCAATTGCTAGTTCTGACTTTAATTGCAATTCTGACGGTTTCTTGCAGTTGTTTATATCATACAATTCTGACTTTATAAAAAAAGGAAAAAAGTTAGAATTGCAAGACATAAACTTGCAATTATGAGAAAAAAAGTCAGAATTACGTGATACAAACTCGCATATGCGAGAAAAAAGAAGTGTGAGTTTTTATCTCGCAACTTGACTTTTTTTGCAATTCTCTTTTTCTTGCTGTTCTGACTTTTTCTCACAATTGCAAGTTTAAATCTCATAATTCTGACTTTTAGAATTGTGAGATATAAACCTGCAAATGCTAATTCTGACTTTTTTTGGCAATTGTTTATATCACGCAATTCTGACTTTATAACTCGCAATTGCAAGTTCATCTCACAATCCTGAAAAAAGTCAGAATTGCAAGATATAAAATCGCAATTACGAAAAAAAAAAGTCAGAATTATGTGATACAAACTCACATTTGCAAGAGAAAAGTGAAAATGTTTTTTGCAATTCTGTTTTTTAACTTGCACTTCTGACTTTTCTCACAATTCTTTTTCTTGCCATTCAGACATATTTCTTGCAATTGCAAGTTTATCTCACAATTTTTTTCTTCTTTTTTTCCCCCTCGCAATTCTTTTTTTCTCAGAATTGAGACATAAACTTTTTGATTGTGAGTTAAAGTTACATTTTGAGGGGAAAAAAAGACTGATAAGTTCTCTGAATTGTGATTTTATATCGCAATTGCAAGATAAAGTCATAATTGTAAGATAAAAAGTTGCAATTACATTTTTTATTCAGTGGTGAAAAACAAGCCTCCACAAAAATATTTTAGGTCCTTTCATTTTTTTTTTTTTAGCTAATGACTGAAACAATACTAGTTTATTGTATTAACTGCTGCATTAATAAAGTTGTCTATGTATTGGAGACTGATGTTACCTGGCAGCACTGTGACTCTGCTGTGCTGCGGTGCTTGTATTTCTGAAGGAGCTGGCGACAGTCTTTCCCCATAATCGCTTTCACCAGACGAGGTGTGATCTCCGGCTCTAGAGTCCGCCATCACATGCAGACCAGGTCTTTTTTTATGATACTTGGCACGGTACGTGTCCGTCATGCAGCTGTCCACGGAGAAATACGTGCTGGGAATGGCAGGAGAGCCCACCACAGGTTTAGGAAAGCTGGAGAACTTCTCCTCACCCTCACTCGCTGACAGATCATTCCTGTCCTGATCGGAGGAGCCAGACTTGGAGCTCGTGTCCGACGAGATCGTGTGAGATTCAGACGAGTTCTCCAACCACTTCTGCTGGATGGTTTGGGACAGGGCCGAGCCGTTTCGAGGAAGATGTTGAGGGCTGTGTGGACTCAGGCCGAGGGGTTTGGGAGGCAGCGGTGGACCAACGCCATGAGATCGAGTCCGAGAGGGAACCTGAGGAGGAACGTCAGTGCGTGACGATGAATCCTCCTGCTCAGAAAAAGGACCGGCGAGATCGTCTGAGCTGTTCCACTCCGAACTGCTGGTCTTGGTGAAATACGGAGAAGTGGGGCTCCCGTTTATCACATGTGCAGGATTGTACCGAAAAGCTTGCCTTCTGCAGGAGAAAACACACATACACTTGTAATATCTACCTCACACTTGCCCATAGTAACCACTAAAGCAACACACTTAAAGTACAAAAAGTAACCTTTCTAATAAGTTGGCAAGTTTTATGTGTATATCATGGATAATTAATTCATTATTAGATTAGATTATAATGGATACTTTTATATAGTTATCTGTTAATTACATAATAAAAAAAAGTATATACCCTAAAACAACACACACACACACACACACATACATACATATATATATATATATATATATAGAGCTCTTTCCCAAAACACTCTAAATCCATTCTGATTAATTTTAGTAAAAATGTGTTTTCTTGACCAAGAAAGTGGCAAGATGAAAACCAATATTTTCTGTTTCAAACTTTCATATAGCATCTTTAGGTTATAATTACATAAAAAATTCAAATCCAGATTTTGATTTTCATCAAGATTTATTATAAAAACAGAATATTTTCCCCCCCAAATGCAATAAATCCAGCAGGCTCTATGCTTACTTTTTCGTTAAACACTTAAAAAAACAAAACAAAAAAATATTTGGGGCAAAGTCAAAATTGTAGAAGCACCTTTTAATCAATAATCAAACAATCTGATCAAAAATTAGCCTTCACATTACAAGGTGACATTTGACTCCTTTCAAACTATTTTTTACAAAGAAATGGAGCAAAATCGGGAGTCAGACAATGTAGATAACCTAACATTACCTTCTTGTTTATTTAACTGTTGTATTAAATCAATATCTAATTTACAAACTCTCTTAAAATCATTAAAAGCTGTCACTCATCTTAGTTCATCACAATCTCACAAAGTTTTGGCTTATTTTCTTCCCCACCGCAGAAACCACCATAGGTTCATCAATGCTCAAAATTGTTAATTTTTTTGTTTGTTTGTTGATCCCAAAGTACAAAGTAGAGGAGGAAAACTAGGATGCTGGGTGTATTCAAAGCGCCACCTTTACTGTTTACAATGTGCGGAATGGTGTGCTGTAATTGGTTGAGCGAATGCATTGCATTTTGCAGAGAAAGGAGACTGGTGTTTGTCGCGGTTTGGAAAAAAAGGGAGAAAACATGACAGAATAACACGGTGGATATTGCATTTTGTGTAAAATTAATTAATTTAAGACTTTTCAAAACTGACCAGATACAATACCGATGTTCGCAATAACTCATTTTTTTTTTAAAAAAGGCGTTAATCGCGTTTTGGAAAAGAGCTCTTCATATATATACACACACACACACCTATACATATACATTATATATATATACGTTTTTCTCTCAAATGCGAGTGTTATCCTGCAATTCTGACCTTTTTCTCAGTGAGACATAAACCGCAATTGCGAGTAATAGTTAGAATTGCAAGAAAGCTTACAATTATGACTCTTTTCTCGCAACTGCAAGTTTATATCTCGCAATTCTGACTTGAGAAATAAATTCAAAATGGCAAGAAATAGAAAACCCATAAATAATAGTAACATAGTAACATATAACATAGTATTGTAACTGTATTGTTTATATATAAAATAATAAGAATGATATATTTTTAGTTATTATTATGACATAATTATTATGAAAAACTTTATATATTATAAATCACCGTTTTAATAATATTTTCTATGCTTTAAAGCTGTATTTATTAAAAAAATAAAAATCGGAAGCTATATTTAAAATAATATAATTGCGTTTATTTTTTATATGTACTAAATTGCAATATTACTAATGTGTAATTACAAATATGTACAAATTGTAAGTTTTGGATAAAAGCGTCTGCCAATTGAATAAATGTACAAATAAAAGACAGAAGTTTCAATAGAAATGACACTAAAGTACACTTTAACCATTTTTCAAAGACAATAGAAGCAATTATGAAATTACATATAAAATATAATATGAAATGCATTTAATAAAAAAGTTAAAAATAATATTTTTTTAATTTATTGCAATCAAAGAAATCTAAATATTGAGAAAATCACCTTTAAAGTTGTTCAAATGAAGTTCTTAGCAATGCATATTACTAATAAAAAATTAAGTTTTGATATATTTACAGTAGGAAATTTAGAAAATGTCTTCATGGAACACGATCTTTGGTTAATATCCTAATGATTTTTGGCATAAAAGAAACATTTGACCCATACAATGTATTTTTGGCTATTTGGCTATGAATTTTTCTGCATAAGTACACATAAATTAAAAAGAACAAAAATTGTGTTTCAAAGCTTTTCATGCATTCATATTTACCTTGGAAGAGGACTCATGGAATGATCATTTGCTTTCTTTTGGTGGTCACCTATAAAATAAACAATAAAAAAAAAGAAACATCTTTAAATGTACAGTTGCATTTGCATGCATTATTTAAACCTTATGTAATACTAATAAATGCACATATACACATCTCAAACATTTCTGCATTTAAAGAGAATCTCTGGACACTGAGGCTGATCTGTGACCGTGGGCGAGTGCAGACGTGTTATGTAAGGGGTCGGGGCTGGGGTATAGTGTGGGTTCAGTGAGGATGTGTCTCAGTGGGGTCTCTGGCGGGCAGCGCTCAGCGGGCGGCTCTCGGCCTGTCTACAGCACACAAGTCCAAAGAGAAGGGGCCCAGACCGGGCCATCCGGTTCAAACCAGCTTCTCTGTGCTCCTGGTGGCTTGTTAACAATGAGCTCAAGGGGTAACGCCTTCATAAAAGTAGCCATGCCAAGTGGGCAGTAAGTCTAAGGAGAGAACAGCAAAGCTTTCAAAGTGTTGCTGTAGAGACCAAACCTTTAAATCTGAGTCGCTGTCAGGTGGACTGCGGGACGTTGGACTACACAGATGCATGCTGGGAACACATTCACATGCAACGGCGCATAAAAGTGTCAGGGAAGACGGCGACAACAACAACAGGCTTTGACAGAATAGCTGCTTATTGAAGATTTCAGGAAGTCAAAAACATAATTTGTGGATTTTATTAACTAAAAAACACTGATGACATTCTCTATTATTCACAGATACACTACCTGCCAAAGGTTTTTTTTTTTTTTTTTAAGAAGTCTCTTCTGTGCACTAAGCCTGCATTTATTTGATTTATTTGAAGTACAGTAAAAACTTATATTTTTACTATTTAAAATAACTGCTTTCTATTTGAATATATTTTATTTATTGCTGTTGATCAAAGCTGAATTTTTAGCATCATTACTCCAGTCTTCAGTGTCACACAATCCTTCAGAAATCATTCTAATACGCAGATTTGCTTTTTTTGGGGAGGAGAGAAATTATAGAAATTAATACTTTTATTTAGCAAAGATGCTTTAAATTGATCAAAAGAGATGATAAAGACGTTTATAAATGTTACAAAATATTTCTATTTCAGATAACTGCTGTTCTTCTAAATTTTATAATCATCAAAAGAAACCTGAAAAACTCTAATTAGCTGTTTTCAACAAAATAATAATAATAATAATAATAATAATAATAATAATAGTTTTCTGAACAAAATATTAGAATGATTTCTGAAGGATCTGGAGTAATGATGCTGAAACAAATTGATAAATTACATTGTAAAATATATTCAAATAGAAAACAGTTATTTGAAATAGTAAAAATATTAAAGAGAAAATATTAAAAATTTTACTTTTCAAAACTTTTGACTGGTAGTGCACATATACATAAATGTCTAATAAAATACTTTCTCTCTTTATTAAAATGAATGTCTCTCTATGCTATCTCTCACTATATAGACATATATATGACCCTGGAGCACAAAACCAGTCTTAAGTAGCACAGGTATATTTGCAGAAATAGCCAAAAATACATTGTATAGTTCAAAACTATAGTATAATATATTTTATGCCAAAAATCATTAGGATATTAAGTAAAGAACATGTTCCATGAAGATATTTTGTAATTTTCCTACCATAAATATATAATGTATATGATACATAAATGTCAATTTCCAAAAATTGAGCCTTATGACTGGCTTTGTGGTCTAGGGTCACACACTAATAAATAACTAAATAAATAAAAATATGAAAATAATATAGATTCATAATATTAAAATATTATTTCTTTTTCTTTAATATCTATATTTTAATATACACGGTGAATATCCATTTATTTTTCTTAAATTCTCAAAAAAAAAAAATAAGAAGGCATTTTAATATATCTAGCTCTGAATTCCTATTTATACAGTAAATACCTTAAAATAGTATCACCAAACCTTTCCATGGCAGTCCATAAGAATGAGATCTAATAAAAAGTGAAACACTAGAGGGCGCTACAGATAAACATTTTTTCCATTTACTTGTAGACAAGTCAGTCATGAGGATTTCAGATTTGTTTTGCTGCTACAGTTCAGTGAGCCATACTTTGATTGCAACATTAACAACACTACTTTTTTTTTTTTTTTTAAAAATGTAACAAACAAACAGAATACAGCTAAAGAAAACTGTATTCCTTAATTAGTCCACACTTGGTATCATGGGATCGTTTGGTTCGTCTTTGCATCTGAGTACAGTCATTGCCCCGATGTCAAGCCCTCTGAGACTCAGAGTGTTTGTGTGATGTATCCGCACACATTGCCTTTCCCTCCTTCTGTTATTTTTTTCCCTCCCTAGCGCATTAACAGCTAAATCCCTTTGGCTAGCATGCAATTATGAGAGGATTGGACTTTAGACCCCATTTTCTGGTTTTTCAAGCCTGTCGTGTTTAAGCTGCTAAGCCTCATGAGAAGAACCTCTGTTTGATGGCCATGACTTGCAATGTTGGAGTAACGTCATTGCAATAATGATTAAAAATAAATTAAATACTGGCAAAGTCAAAAGAGCCCATCACCACTAAACTGATATTCTGATATCAGATATGACAAGAAACTTATTTGACATAAATTTAGGGGATTTTTCAAATCTGTTCAATCTACCTCCAAGCAAAAAAAAAACATAAGAACAAAAATAAATACGAAAAATCTCTCTTTCAAGAAGATGCATGACTTGAGATATTATTCATGTCCACAAACAGTGTGAGATGATTATGTAAGTGTTACATGATTATTACATTTCCTAAGTATGAGTGATTTTACCTTTAAAAACACTACTATTGAAGGACAGCTCAGCTGGCTAATTGTCAAATTAGCTTAAAAATAGATTTGAGAAACAAAAACAAACAAAACCTTTATAATAATAACTACGAGTAATATTCTGGTCAGAAAAAAATAAAATTAGGACATATATATATATATAAAATTGTATTTATTAATATTTTGAATTGGCTTTTATTTTTATACCATTATCAGAAAAATTTTTTTATCAGAAATGAACCTAAAACTAAAGCCATAAAAAAAGCTTCTTACCAGAAATAAAAAATAAACGTAAAAAATAGACAAATAAATAAATGGAAATTTATCATCTTACTAAAATAAAACGTAATAATTAAAAAAACTACACAGACATTGAAAAAAATAATAAATAATTTATAAACACAAAATAGTGTTTTATTGGTACAAAAAAAAAAACTAAACATTTTAGTATGAGTTTAGTATATTTGTTAAGTTTCCTAACAGAAATAAATAAATGTAATAAATATTTATAAATAAATAAAAATTAAATATTCCTCTTTTTATCTCACTAAAATAAAAAAAAAACCACACATTTAAATAATAATTTATAAACAAAATAGTGTCTTATTGGTACTAAGATAACTATTATAGTATAAGTATATTTGTTATGTTTCTTAACAGAAATAAAATCAAGTAATTAATAAAATAAATTAAATATTTCTCTTTTTATCTCACTAAAATAAAAAAATAATACAAAAAAAAATACATAGACATATTTAACTAAATAAATAAATAATATACAAAAATAAAATACAAAAATAGTTCACAAGTTTATTTGTTAAGCTTCTTAATAGAAAAAAAGATAAATAAATGAAATTAAATATTTATCTTTTTATCTTACTAAAATAAAGCATAATAAAAAAACTATACAGACATTTAAATAAATTAATTTATTTCTAAATACAAAATAGTGTCTTATTGGTACATATATATATATATATATATATATATATATATATATATATATACATACATATATATATATATATATATATATATATATATATATATATATATATATATATATATATATATATATATATACATACATATATATATATATATATATATATTTTTTTTTTTTTTTCTTCTTTTTATCTCACTAAAATAAAATAAAAACATACACATTTAAATAAATAAATAAATAAATAATTTATATACACACAAAATAGTGTCTTATTGGTACTAAGACAACTATTTTAGTATAAGTGAAGTATATTTGTTATGTTTCTTAACAGAAATAAAATAATTAATAAATAAACAAAAATTAAATATTTCTCTTTTTATCTCACTAAAATAACTAAATAGACATTTAACCAACTAAATAAATAATATATAAACATAAAATAGTGTCTTATTGGTATTTATTTGTTAAGCTTCTTAATAGAAATAAAAAAAGTAATAAATAAATGCTAAATATTCTCACTTTATATTTACATATACGTTTTTTTTTTTACTGAAACTTATTTCAGTTTCAGCCAAGGCACCATTTCTAATTTTCCTTAAAGTTTTTAATCTCACATTCGCATTTGATTACAAAAGTGCACATTTAAAAATATAAATTAGATCATCACCAGCTGCCTAAAATCACTTTTCATTTAATTTTTCAGTTTTATTTTAAAAGCATTGCCTGACACATAATCATAATTGAAAAGCATTGTCTAATTCACAATTATTCAATTAATATTCATGTTCCCTACAGCCCTAAACACGTGAAGAAATGAGCTCATAGACGGCTGTCACATGTGCAGCCGGACTCGTATCAAAAGTTGAGGCAGCGATCGGACTGACGGGTCGGGAGTGTTAAACTCCAGCCGTACGTCAACACTCGACATCTGAGCCAACATGAGATCACTGCCAGCTCAGCAGAGACGCACACCTGTTCTCCACACTCCACTCAATGAATCAAGCCCAAAACAATTCACCAGCACAATCAGATCGGCTTGAACACTCAGCTGGTTATCTCTGGGATGACAATAATGAGTCTGCAATTAATGCACTACAGCCAAATGAATCGTTTTCCAATCACCTCTGAAAGAGAATATGACTCCACTTGCCAAGTAATACATGCAAATGCACACGAGTGTAGATATGCATCACATCAGACAAGACTGAACTGGATCTGTCCAACTGAAAATAGTTACAGATGTCTAAGAATAAATATTTTCCACAGTGCAACAGGATCTATCTTAAATGCAATTTAGAGAACGTCTCTTCCTGGATTTAATGTGCCATACACGCTACAACTATATTCATACTTTCACATTTAGTGCACCAAACATCAAAATATAAGTAAGTATAAGAAAGTAATACGTGACCCTGGACCACAAAACCATGGGTCAGTTATTTCGAAATTGAGATTTATACATCATATGAATAAATAAGCTTTCAATTTATGTATGGTTTGTTCGGATAGGACAATATTTGGCAAAGATACAATTGTTTGCGTATCTGGAATCTGAGGATGCAAAAAAAGTCAATAATGAGAAAATCGCCTTTAAAATAATCAAAAACTAATCAAAAATTACGCTTTGATACATTTACGGTAGGAAATGTACAAAATATCTTTATGGAACGTGATCTTTACTTAATATCCTAATGATTTTTGGCATAAAAGAAAAATGTATAATTTTGACCCATACAAAGTACTTTTGGCTTTTGCTACTAATAAACCCATGCTACTTAAGACTGGTTTTGTGGTTTTCTGGTATTTCATTGATTAAAAAAAAAGCATTTAATCCCCCTAATAAAAAAAAATGCTAATAAAATAATAAATAAATAATTAAAATGTAATAAATGATAATAAAACATGTAATAAATAAATAAAAAATAAATAATTTAATATTCCTCGTTTTATCACACTAAAATACTGATGTTTAAATAAATAATTTATATACACACAAAATAGTGTCTTATTGGTACTAAAATAACTTTTTTAGTGTAAGTTAAGTGTACTTGTTAGGTTTCTTAACTGAAATAAAAATAAATAAAATGTAATAATTAGATTAATAAATGAAAAAAAGTAATATTTCTCTTTTTTTTACATTTATATTTATATTTATATATATATATATATATATATATATATATATATATATATATAAACAAATAAATAAATTATTTCTATGCACACAAAATAGTGTCTAAATGGTACTAAAATAACTATTTTAGTATATGTTAAGTTTTTTTAACAGAAATAACAAATAAAAATAAAAATAAATGTAATATAATAAATTGACAAATAAAAATAAAACCTACATATTTCTCTTTTTATCTCACTAAAATAAAATGTAATAAAAAAAACTATAGACATAGCTAAAGACACAAACGAAATAAATAGGGTCCTACAAAATTTGTTTTATTTTCAAATTCCATTTTTTCTTTGCCAAATTCTAAACATTTTATTTTTAGTTTTTCTGTATTGCGTTTTTCTAGTTTAGAATTTCTCTAGACTCTATTTTAATGGTTACATTAAAAAAATATTAATCAAAAAGCATGTCTAATTAATTGAAAGCATGAAACATATATGATTTAACAGTAATTTCCTAAAAGTTTAAAGTTTACATTTTAAGGCATTTTATTTTGATCAAATTCTGTGAATTTGCTTTCTATTAATTTTCTGCGTTCCATTTTAATAGTTTCATTCAATTTTAATAACTAAAAGCATGTCTAATTTATTCATAAAAATGAATTAGATTTCATAAAGAATTATTTATTATTATTATTATTATTATTATTATTTCTTTTTTCCCCCCAGAAATACTGTCTTGTGTATTGACAATTTTTTTGTAAATAAATTCTGGGAAACACTTTTTCTGGCAAATATTCCTTAAATATTAGGAATTAAATCATTACATTAAGTAATATTTCAGTCAAGTTAAACCAAACTGTTATTTTGACAGGTTGCTGTCTTTATGTTTCAGTTTGTGTATGATATGAGAATGCTTTTTCTCAAAAGTAACTTTAAAAAGCGCGTTTCCACTTCGCTTTAATCATAGGATCCTAAATAAAGAGTGTTAATACAGCTCTCATTAAAATGCTTTCCTCAAGTACCGGCACTAGTGAAATGAGAAATGGTACCATTTTTTATATAACGCTTTACCTTTTTTTTTTACTGTTATATCATGCAACACTAGTAAGGATGCAGACAAAGAACGGTGACTCTCTCTAAAACCAACTGTCAGGGGTTTGTCTGTTCAAGGCACTGAACGTTCAGCAACTCCTGCTGGTCTGACCTTTACAAGCATCTTACGGGATAGACAGCATGAGCAGGACAGGGAAAATTATGAGCACAGCACTGATACTGAACAACACACTAGAGACAATGAGACAGTTGCCATTAGTAGCAGAGAAAACACATCCTGCCAAACAGTTCTTAAAAAAAAAAACCTCTGTAGTGCACTTCTGATCAAACAAGGGCAACGTTCAACTGCACTGTTTACTGAAAGCCTGGGTTGTTAACATGGGATTTGTCGTTTCCTTCCTTGGCAATATCAACAAAGGAACAGCAGCCAAAAAAAAAAAAAAAAAAAAAAAAAAAAACCCGACATGGAAGCCACACTTAAAAATGTATGAATTTAAATGCTTTAGATAAAACATAATTCCAAATCGTATCTGCAAATTATTGTATTTTATTTTATTGCATGTTTATTTTATCTTATTTTATTTTAGTATTCATTTTATTTAATTATTCATTTTATTTTATTTTATTTCAGTGCTTATTTTATTTTATTTTTTTTATTTTATTCTATTTTTTATTATTTAATTGAAATTTATTTTAGTGTTCATTTTATTGTATTTTTGTGTGTTCATTTTATTCTATTTCAGTGTTGATTTTATTTTAGTGCTTATTTTATTTTATATTTAATTATATTTTTATTCCATTTTATTTTATTTTAGTGTTTATTTGTAGTATTTTATTTCATTTTATTTTAGTGCTCTTTTTTTTAGATTTTATTCAATTTTTTATTATTTATTTTAATTTTAGTGTTCATTTTATTTTATATTAGTATTAATTTAATTTAATTTTATTTTAGATTTAATTCCATTTTTGTTATTTTATTTTATTATAGTGCTTATTTTATTTTATTTCATTTCATTTTAGTGCTTATTTTATTTTATTTTTTATTATTTAAATTTAATTTAATTTAGTTTAAGTGTTATATTGTTTTTATTTTAATATTTTATTTTAAAAAAATTTTATTTTAATTTCAACTTCAATGCAATTACTTTTAAGTATATAGCTAAATATACCAATTATTAAAAATTGTGTGGCTAAAAGAGTGACTTTTATTACATTTTTATTCATATTTTTTATATATGCATTTTATCTGTTAAACATATGTAGTCATTATTTTTTCTCTTTACTTTCCAGAATGATTTCTGCTCTATTGGCTACTGGATTAAGGCCAGTTTGAGAGGCAACACACACTCAGCACATTTGAACCAATTCCAAAATGACATTTGGAAAGAACTGTCAATATAATTTTAAACTGCAACTGGATATAAAATGAGATGGAATACAGCAGCTAAAAAAACCCCCATTAAAATAAAATAAATAAACAAATAAAATAAATGTTTATATCCAAAACACACAAACACAGACACATTAATTTGGATACAAACATCCTGCATCACTCCCTGTCTAACTCCTCCCCCCTCATTTAATGTCAAACACTTCAACGCTCGAGCCGCAGTAAAAACAGCCTTTAAGGCGCACGAGAGGACACAGCCCTCAGAGCTGTCCTTTCTGCTTCGCTTCTTCAGCCCATAAAGCACCTAGAGCTGGGGTAAACAGCCCCCCACCCCGACCATCACAACACACTCACACATACACAAACAGCTCCCAGCGCTGACAACCAGGACAAATGATTCGTCCCCAAACACCACCCCATGTGCACCCTTCACTTCAGCAGCTCATCTGGAGCGAGAGCGCCGATAACAGCCGCACTGACATATTCATATGCTACTATAGCATGCATTCATATTTTGAATAACGTTCTTCAGATGATCATAATTCCGTTGATTTATGTTTTTCAAGTCTAATTTTTCAATCTAGTATTAATATATACACTATATTGCCAAAAGTATTGGGACACCCCCTTCTAATGAACAGGTTTCGCTACTTTAGTAATTTTGTTCAGTACTAATCTTAATGCGTAAGCAAAAATGATATTCTAGGGAATTGTGTCCTTCTAATTTTATAGCAAAAGTAAATTAGTAGTTTATAGCATAGAGAAACGTTTGATTCAGTCAGTGTGGAAGAACTTAACGGTTCTGCATAAAGCCAAATACCTCTGGTGTGACTTTAAATGCAGACCTTGAGCCAAAAACTCAGACCAAACACCAATGACTTATACATACACTATATGGGCAAAAGTATTGGGACACCCCCTTCTTTAGAAGAGAAAAAGGCACATCCAAAACTGTAGCAACAAAGACGGAAGCATAATTCATGTATTTAAAAATTGTATTTCTATCTCTGTTGCTTCAGTTTTGGAAGTGTCTAAAATGACTGTACCCATATGCACAAGTCATTGGTGTTTGGTCTGAGTTTTTGGCTCAAGGTCTGCATTTAAAGTCACACCAGAGGTGTTCAGCTGGGATTAGGACTTGGCTTTATGCAGACCAGTCAAGTTCTTCCACACTGACTGAATCAAACATTTCTCTATGAACCTTGCCTTATACCACAGAGGCATTGTCATGTTACAACAGAAAGGTTCCTGTCCAAACTTGTGTTATAAAATCAAAAGGACACAATTTCCTAGAATATCATTATATGCTTAAACATTAAGATTATTACTCATGGAAATTACTAAAGTAGTCAAACCTATGACTTTTGGGGTGTTCCAATACTTTTGGCTATATATATATACACATATTATTTCCCTGACTCTTATTTTGACTCCTCCACTTCAAAAACAGCAGTTCAGAGTTAGAAAACATAATTGTTTGCTCTTATCATTACTGAAGTGTTAAGCTGACTGGTAGCTGTTGTTTAACACTCTGTGTGACTTTAATTGACCTCGAGCCTCTGTGGTGAGATCTGTCAAAGGGTGACAGGCTGACAAAATACACACTTGGCAACACACTCAACTAGTGATCGACCGATATTGACTTTTTAGAATCGATACGCTACTGATTATTAGCATGTTTATGTGCACAATAACCGATATGCAGAACTGATATTTATTTAATGTTATAAGGTAAAAAAAATGACTGAGTGAAGTAAGTCCATACTTCACTTTGATTTTTCCTCCTTTCAGTCATCTTAAAAAAGGTGTCTTTCATGTTAAATTTAATTTTCATTAAAGAATAAAAACATTTTTTTTATAAAAAAGCATCAGCTGCAACACTAACAAGCAAAATAAATGTAGAATGTCTAATGTTTTCAAACGGAGAAACTAAATAAAGAACAGGAGTCATATCAACTTAATTTTAAACTACCGTATTAGCAGGTTACTAAGCGGTTTAATAGAAAGAGTGATGAATAATTCACTGGATAAATGTTAAATCACTGAATAATAATATTCTCTGGAATATTGGAATATAACAACATTGTATTTTATTGCATTTCTCAACTGGTAGGATATGTTGTATGAGTTTGTCTCCATTTCAAAAAAGTTGCATAAACTAGCTACGTTTCAAGCATTTATGTAACACATTTAATATGTGCATTAATGGCTGTTATGTTAAATCAAGTTTACTACTACTAAAGTTTAGTTTAAACGTTTTTCTTTCTGTGGCTCTAATAAAGTCTGTATATTTCACATAGAGAGCTATAATATAGATTGTGCTTTCTCTTTCCGTTTGCTCTGTAATTTTAAAGACAAAACTCATCATTTTTGAAGTAAACTTATGTCCGTTTGGTGATAAATAAACAGTTTTAGACCACCGTTTGAACCGAACATGACGCGTCCGGTGTGTGTGACAACTGATATGAGATCTCCTGGACGCGGCGCTGGCCTTATGCTCAATTTGTGACTAAAATATTTTGTTATTTTGATTAGGTATTCATCAAGTGTTCTAGAATAGAAACAGTCTATACATACAATATCCATATGATGTCATTTCAATACTGTGGCTTTTGTGTAGATGTTTAAAACTGTTGACATGAAATGATAACACTTCACAATAAGAGTCCATTTGTAGCATTAACTAAGATTAATAAAAGCTGTAGAATGTAAGTATTGTTCCTTGTTAGTGTGTTCATTTCAACATTTACTGATATTTGCAAATATATAATTAATATTAATACATTTATTATTTTACAAAGTATGGTTCAGTCCATTTTTTAAATAGCAGACCACTGTTTTAGTTTCCATTCAGTGTCCATTTTAATTGGTATCATCCAGTGTGGTCCAAACTAGCTACTGGTATTGGTAAAATCCAATAATCGGTCAACCTCTAATATTTATAATATAATTAAAAAAATCCCTCACTATGTATACTGCGTTGGGCTAAATGAGACTTGTCATAGCACTTGCATGTTATTGCTCTTTTGTTGATTTTGATCACTTCCATTGTTCTCTTTTATAAGTCGCTTTGGATAAAAGCCTCTGCTAAATGTCTAAATGTAATTGTAATAGCACATAAATAACACTTAAGTACACTGTTCCATGCCTATATAGGAAACAAACAGCGAGGCAAGTCACTAGGTTTGGGAATCTATGCACATTAATAATATCCATTATAAAAAAGGGCACTTACTGTAGATAATGGACGAAGGTGGGATCTCAGTCTTTAAATCCTCATACCTCCTTTGGTAGTTCGGCTCCCTAAAAACACACAATGCAACTCAGTAGTGCTCTTTAGCAATGTTGTGCTGTTTTTATGTGGAGGTCACACTAGATTCTGTGCTTTCTTCACTTTCATTTCAAACACAAGAACACAAGACTTTTTGTCTTTCACTGCGTCATTTAAACTTCACATTTGGCAAACTTGTAATATTGATGGTTTTGTGAAAAACAAAAAAAAAAAAAAAAAAAAAAAAAAAAGGCGCACTGAAACCAAACATGTTTTGGTGCTGCCAAGATGACAAATTGCTTAGTAAGTTTAAGGTTAACCCAAATTTTACATACGTTTTTAAATTGTACTTTTTTGGGTACAACAGCTTGTCCATGGAGCAGTACCCTTAAAAGGACATCTGTGTACCCTTTTACCCTTAACAGGCACATATTAGTACCTTAGAGTAGTAATACGTACCCTTAAAATGTACCAATTTTGTAACCATTAGGGGTACATAACCCTAACCCTTTTGAGGGTACTGCTCCAGGGACAAGCTGTTGTACCCCAAAAGGTACAATTCTGGCCCCTTATTTTTCTGTGTGTATACACTACCATTTAAAATGTACATTAGCATATGATTCTTAAATATACACTACCAGTCAAAAGTTTGGACACACCCTCTCATTTAATGCTTTTTAAAGAAGTTTCTTATGCTTACTGAGGCCGTTTTCACTTGATTAAAAATACAGAAAAAAGTAATATTGTGAAATATTATTACAATGTAAATCAATGTTTTTCTATATTAATATACATTAAAATTTCATTTATATCTGTAATTAAATTTGAGTTTCCAGAATCATTACTCCAGTCTTCAGTGTCACATGATCCTTCAGAAATCATTTTAATATTCTGATTTATTATCAGTGCTAGAAACAATTTTTTTTTGTAACCCGTGATACTTGTTTCAGGATTTGTTGATCAATAAAAGGTTAAAAAAGAACAGCATTTATTTAAAATAGAAAGGTTTTCTAACAATAGTTCAAAAGTTTGGGGTCAGTAAATATTTATTCTTTCTTTTTTTGAAAGAAATTAACACTTTTATTCACCAAGGATGTGTTCAATTAATAAAAAGTGATCGCATAGATTTACATTGTTAGAAAAGATTTATATTTGGAATAAATGCTGTTCTTTTTAACTTGATATTCATCAAAGAATCCTGAAAAAAAAAGAATCACAGGTTGCAAAATAATATTTGGCAACACAACTGTTTCAAACATTGATAATTCTAATAATAAATCAACATATTAGAATGATTTCTGAAGAATCACGTGACACTTAAGACTGGAGTAACAGCAGATGAAAATGTAGCTTTGTATACATGATCAAAAGTACAGATAAAAGAGTAATATTGTGAAATATTATTGACATTTAAAATAACAGTTCTCTATTTTAATACACTTTAAATTATAATTTATTTCTGTGATGCAAAGCTGAATTTTCAGCATCATTACTCCAGTCTTCAATGTCACATGATCATTCAGAAATCATTCCAATATAGTGATTTATTATCAACAGTTGTGCAGCTTGATAATGATTTTTCAGCATTCTTTGATTGATAAAAAGTTAAAAAGAACAGCATTTATTCACATTAGAACAAGTTTAAATTTTTAATATAAGTCTTTGCTATATCACTTTTTATCAATTTAGCACATCCTTGCTGAATAAAAGTATTAATTTCTTTCAAAGAAAGAAAAAAATATGACAGACCCCAAACTTATGGTAGTGTATACTGTTACAATAGATTTCTTCTTTTTTTAACATTTTATTCATCACTGATTCCAGAAAAACGTTTCACAAGTTCAGAAAAAATATTAAGCAGTTTCCAACATTAACTGTTATATTAACTGTTTCCAACATTGATAATAATTCAGCATATATTAGTATGATTTCTGAAGGGTCATGTGACATTGAAGACTGGGGTAATGATGCTGAAAATTCAGCTTTGCATCACTGGAATAAATTATATTTTAAAGTATATAATATAAGAGAAAAATCACAATTTTAAATTGTAATAATTTTTCAAAATTGCACTTTTTTCAGTATTTTTAATCAAATAAACAGCGTTGATAAGCACAAGTCTTCTTTAAAAAAAAAAAACATTACAAATCTTACTGATCCCAAACTTCTGAATGGCAGTTTGTGTGTGTGTGTGTGTGTGTGTGTGTGTGTGTGTGTGTGTGTGTGTATATATATAATATATATATATTTGATGAACATGAAGTTAAAAAAATAGCATGCATTTGAATCAAAATCTGTTCTAATTTTTCATCAGTTTAATTTATCCATGCTAAATAAAAATTTCAATGTCTTTTCAAAAATAATCATTTTGACACAAAACATTAAATGGTAGAGTATGTATATATAAATCTCCCATATATGACACATATATGACCCTAGACCACAAAACCAGTCATAAGGGTCAATTTCATGAAACAGATTTTTATCTGGAAGCTGAATAAATAAGCTTTCTATTCATGTATGGTTTGTTAGCACACATATGAAAATCTGGAATCTGAGGGTGCAAAAAAAGCAAAACATTGAGAAAATCTCTTTTAAAGTTGTTTAAATGAAGTTCTTAGTAATGCATATTACCAATCAAAATATATTTTGATATATTTATTTACAAAATATCTTCATATATTTTAAAGATTTTTGGCATAAAAGAAAAATCTATAATTTTGACCCATACAATGTATTTTTGGCTATTATACAAGCATAGCCATGCTACTTAAGACTGGTTTTGTGGTCCAGGGTCACATATGTCTTGATGCTCTTTCTAATCAAGGTATACTTCAGTTCTTACCTGGAGAGGTTTGGTTCTGGTATGGATTGCATTTCTTTGTTGCTCAAGTTCTCCACCACAGGAGAGTCCAGGTTCGCTGAGCTGCTGCTGAGACGATCACTGCTCTCGTATCCAGATTCAGTTCGCTGGATTTTCCAGTTATCAGTCCTAAAGGTGAGATTATTGACGCTTGTTTTAACCCTGTCCTGCTCCGTAGGCCCACGACCCTCTGATTCCAGCGAGCTCTTGCTGCCCATGTCCTGCCTCTGTTCGTCCTCGTAAATCGTCATTAAACTCTTGGGTTTGCGTTCCTCTCGTCGGCCCCACGCCGGCTCTTCGCTGTCCTGATTAAAGTTCTGTCTGCGAGAGTTGGGGTAGTTTTGATTATTATCGGTTTTTAGTACGCTGTCGACGTTAAGCGCCTCTCGCATCGGCCTCCACGCCCGATTCGGCCGGCCTTGAGAGTTTGCGTACGCCCGAGAGTCCTGACTGCCGTCCGTATCGTAGCCATTGGCCACATCCGGTCTCCGAGGGCGGCTCTCTACAGGGGGATGAAGCGGGACGCGAGGCTGAGGCTGAGAGCGGGGCTCGTGGTTGTATTGCGTGTTAGTTACAGGCCAGCGCTCGGCTTTCGTCGGACCCCTGCCCTGGCTGCTGTAGATCCGCGGCTCCACATGCTTGAAGCCATTCTCAGGAGGAGACAGTGAACGGGAATACGGCTTGTCAGGGGCATCTGGGGATAAGAAAAATACAGTTATAACTGGGTTTTCAGGTGCAGTGTGCAAAAAGATTTAAAATGAGTTTTAAATTAAGCAAAGATTATTGGAGTTTTACAATGAAAAGAAGCTATTGCAAGTTTAATTCAGTTTGTGACTTGCCGTTTCTTTATAATTATGTGTGAAATTTATTAGCAACCTCTGAGTGAAAATTGTTTTAATACATTGTTTTTTACATTTTATATTTGCATATACATATATGTATATAATTTTTATATTATTACTTTTAAAAGTAATTACAATGTATTTAATGTAATAAAAAAAATTATATATATTTAAAATTTGAATATGTAAATATAAATTGTGAATACATAGTTATAAATCTGACTATATAGCTATAAACAAATACATAATATACCAAGAAATACATAAATTAAATTCATCCATCCAATTACTTGATATCATGAAGAAAAAAGCATTAAAATACAAATCTTAATTTTACATTTTATATTTGCATATAAATGTATGCATATCCTTTTTTTATTATTAGTTTGAAAAAAAAAACATTCTAAAAAATTCTAATATATATATATATATATATATATATATATATATATATATATATATATATATATATATATATATATATAAGTATTTTTTTTTTCAAAACTAATAATAAAAAAGGATAAAAAAAAAAAAGGTTGTTGTTTAGGTTGTTACAGTATGGTATGCCTCCTCAAAACAATGACATTCACAAGTTAATAATTCATGATGTAAACATCTTTAACACTGAAGGCAAAAAAAAAAAAGTTGAGTTGTGAGGATTCAATTTTAAACTGTTCAGCATTGCAGATTTGTCAGTTTCTCATAACCAAACTATGTATGGACAGAACTGGATTTAGCCTTCAAACAAGTGTATTTTGCTTCTGTGTGAACACAGCCCTGGTTGAGTCTCAAATGTTGCTGCCATATTATTAAATTGTTCATTTACATTACACAAACACAATTCATCGATGCTGAACCTGCTTCCAGTCTACAGGCCAGAATCATCCATCTCTGACATATGCGGGGTTGCACTAATAGCCTGGATGACCTTTTTTCATTGTGAAGGTGGAAGAGTGACTCTCTTTGGGCAGAACAGTGCTGATATTGGCACTGTTAAATGAGCTGGCATAAAGATTCTGCGGCAGTGCAAATCTATACTGCTCCATTCCACGTTGCCAAGTTCACTATATCGTTATGCAGCACGAGCTTGAGAAAACAGCATTATCTCATTAGATATTAATGCAACTTTGACTTGTGGCCGTCACACACGCTGAAAATGCCATAATGAATTCTCAAACAGCCCACACAGTTAACTTTCTACAAGACGAAGGCAGTCTGGCCCGTGATCTACACGCTGAAGGCTAAAAAGCCATTAGTAAGCCATATACCTACTTAAAAAGGGTAAAGCAAAGTCAAGCAGCTTGGCTTGCAAACCACAGTTTTACTGCTTATGAGCAATAAAAGGAGATGGTAATGTTGGTCACATGACACCTGCACAATATGGTGAGCCAGTTTGACTGCACATGAGGAAATGACACTGTGATACTCATAAACGCATGTCTACATGGCCCAGTTCTCTCTGTCCAGTGTGCAAAAGAAGCATGCCTAATGCATTAAATGTACTTCAGATCTTAAAAGTATATTTTTAAGAAACTGTACTTGCTGAAAATGTAATATTAATGAAATAAAAAGGCACTTAAAGAGACACTTCAATGAGGACTTCTCTGAACACACTTTAGTATAATTTTAAAAAGTGCACTTACAGTGGGTACGGAAAGTATTCAGACCCCCTTAAATTTTTCACTCTTTGTTATATTGCAGCCATTTGCTAAAATCATTTAAGTTCATTTTTTTCCTCATTAATGTACACACATCACCCCATCTTGACAGAAAAACACAGAATTGTTGACATTTTTGCAGATTTATTAAAAAAAAGAAAAACTGAAATATCACATGGTCCTAAGTATTCAGACCCTTTGCTGTGACACTCATATATTTAACTCAGGTGAGGTCCATTTATTCTGATCATCGTTGAGATGGTTCTACACCTTCATTTGAGTCCAGCTGTGTTTGATTATACTGATTGGACTTGATTAGGAAAGCCACACACCTGTCTATATAAGACCTTACAGCTCACAGTGCATGTCAGAGCAAATGAGAATCATGAGGTCAAAGGAACTGCCTGAAGAGCTCAGAGACAGAATTGTGGCAGGGCACAGATCTGGCCATGGTTTTTCTGCTGCACTTAAGGTTCCTAAGAGCACAGTGGCCTCCATAATCCTTAAAAAGACCTGAAAATGGCTGTCCGCCAACGTTTACCATCCAACCTGACAGAACTGGAGAGAATCTGCAAGGAGGAATGGCAGAGGATCCGCAAATCTAGGCGTGAAAACTTGTTGCATCTTTCCCAAAAAGGCTCATGGCTGTATTAGATCAAAAGGGTGATTCTACTAAATACTGAGCAAAGGGTCTAAATACTTAGGACCATGTGATATTTCAGTTTTTCTTTTTTAATAAATCTGCAAAAATTTCAACAATTCTGTGTTTTTCTGTCAAGATGGGGTGCTGTGTGTACATTAATGAGGAAAAAAATGAACTTATTTGGTTATTCTAACTTTTTTCACTTGTATTTTGCCTCTGCCCCAGCTTTTTTGGAGTCATTGGGCCTCATTTATCAATCTAACGTAGAAACGAGCGTAGATTCGAGCGTACAAATCAACTTACGACGTGTGATTCATGAAACATTCGTATGCCGCCAATCCCGTCACATGAATGATCGCACGTTGATAAATTTGGCGGCTGAAAGCGATCGTCATTTAAATATCACGCCCCTAAAAACACCCCAGTTTAGAAGCCTTGCCCCTAGAGTTTACGACACGGAGAAACGAAACCCGGCCAAAAAGAGGAAGTAAACTCATGAAGGAAAAAATATATCTTACTCTGAAACAACCTTTAACCTTATATTTGCAAACAATGACATTCATTTATACCTATAATAAACACCAATAAATATAACAAAATATTTATAAACATTATAGCCTATTTAGTTCTCCTTAATCCACAACAAACCCTTTAAATTTAAAGGTATTAAAGAACAAGAATGAAAAATGAGTAGCTATAAAATTGTATATTAGCCTAAACTATAAAGTAAAACAAAAATACAAATATCGAGCTAAAATGAATAAATGAGCAAAGTGAAACTAAACGGCATTGTCCTCTAAGCCTCTCTCATCGACATCCAAATGTTTCAGTTTTTTGCCATGTAACATTTGGTTGCTAAACACATCTTTGTACTTCACTTGTGTTCCAATATCCACGTAAAACACCCTACACATGAGCAACATTTTTTATTTTGGGGCTGCACGCTGACTTTACCTTTTAAATAACTTTTAAGTTTGATTGACTGCATTTTAGCTTGATTATTGGCTAAAATGTCGAGTTTACAACGCTGAAATGTAGTGTATGTGTGCGTGAGGCGCCTGCGCGATCAGTTACGTTTAATAAAGTAAAGATATAAAGAAAACAAATAAAATGCATTAAGAGCGTCACAAAAACGTAAAGAGTTGTTTTTCTCCTTTTTAAAATCTGTTAATTAAGAGAAATATATTTCGTGTAGACTAGCCCTCTTTATTTAATTTATTCTTTTTATAATTTCTGTTTTTCTCCATTCACCAAAGTGCGGCCAGTTGGGGGATGTGAAGACGTGTGAATCCTCATGGTCTGTTGTTTATGCTGTCATTTGCGCATACAAATCTAACACCCTAAAAGAATAAAAAAAAGTTTCGTTTGTCGGCCAGGTAAATAATCTAAACCAACAAAATGCTGTCATTATACAGTTCTCCCAAATTTTCTAGGCTGCACGCAAATTCAGGCTAACTCAAAAACTTGCGTACACGAGCTCAGACTTGACGTGAGATTTGATCGTAGCCACCGCTCGCGTCCACATTGATAAATTCCAAGTTTTGCGTAGAAACGACCTTATGCCCAATTTTCTGTCGTACGTTCGTTTCATAAATGAGGCCCATTGTGTTTTGGAGTCAATGTGTCAAAATAAACATTTGTTTATATTTACAAAATAGATAAGTTGGTCAGAAATACTGATTTTTAAAATCACAGATTTTATCATTTTACAGAATGTTACTTTGAAATATTCTCACAAAATGTATGAAATATAGTAAACATTTCAGTAAAAATATACTATACATTTCTTCCATTTGCATGTGTAAATAAAGCACCTTTATTTTTAAGAGTGTGTGGTGCTCATCTTTTCTAAAACAGATGACTTGATCTGATGGACATGTGTCCCTTACGGTTTCATTAGAAAGTTTCATTATGGCCCTTTAAGTGAGTATCACTGACCTCATCCAGCATTAGTGTGGTTATGCAAGTGGAGCTTCTGTGCGGGTGATCCAATGCAGTGTGCATGACCTAATCTCTTCAGCAAATTTGATGCAATGTGTTAATATAGTCATTTTTGCTTGGAATTGACCTTAGTCATAATAAAACCACCAGGAAACTTGGAAGTGGAAGTGGAATTGCATGTCATCGCATGACTGTGACATATTGTGTGTGACATGATTTGGCATGCAGCATTTTATGTAACACCCAGAACTGTTGATAGGTGCTACAGTAGGAATGATTCATTTTAAATATAAAATAACAACTAAAATGCATCGATTCTTTCAGCACAAAACAAAGAAAATACTACATTTTCCTCCTCTGAACTCTCCGTTTAGACTTGCATGATATTCATGCATTCATAGAAAAATCTATAATGACCCATTATTAATTTGCGCTGGAGCTGGTCGCTCAGTACAAGCCAGACTGAGGAACCGTTACAGAGATAAACAGTCCTCAGCGTGAGGATGGAGCACACGTCAGAGGTAATCTGTGTTTTTAACACTTCTCACTGACCCCGGGTTACATAAGGACCAGCAAAGCACTGTGAGCGAGTTTATTCCACTCCAAAGCTCTGCTAAAAGCTCAGAGTGTAACTACCACAAATCTGTGCTTCTCTAAAGAGGACTGAGAAGACATTTCAAGTGGTCAAACTGAACACAAAAGGTGATAGAATACACCATTTCTTTCTTGCTTTGGTTGCAAAATGTGCTTGTTTAAATCCTTAACCCAAGGCTGCATTTATTTGATCAAAAATTAAGTAGAAACAGTAATGATGTAAAATAATATTACAATTTAAAATAACTCTTTTCTAATTTAATGTATTTTAAGATGCAATTAATTTTTTAGTAATGCAAAGCTGAATTTTCAGAATCATTATTCGTCTTCAGATCTTTCAAAAATCATGCAAATTTGCTGCTCAGTCAGTAATATGGGTTATTATTATCATTGTCGAAAAGAGTTCTTGCTGCTTAATATTTTTGTGGAAACCATGATACTTTTTTCAGGATTCTGTTATTAATAAAAAGTTTAAAAGAACAGCATTTACTTGAAATATAAATCTTTTGTAATATTATAAACATCCTTACGTCACTTATGGTTAATTTAATGAATCCTTGTTTAATAAAAGTAATATTTTCTCCTTCTTTGTTTAATCTTACCTTCCCCATACTAAATGGTAGTTTCATAGTTTCCAAAAACAAACAAACAAACAAACAAACAAACAAAGCAAATTAGCAACCAATTAAAAAACAAAAAATAAGCTAAATAAAAAAATTAGCCAAACAAGCAACAAAAAAATAGTAATACCAAAACAAACAACAAAAACTAATACAAAAAACTAATCAAAAACTAAAAGCAAAGCAAAACAAAATAAAAAAAATAAAAATTAAATTAAAAAACAACAACAAAACAAAAACTATGCAAAAACCAAACCCAAAATAAAACAAAACTAAAAAAACTGAACCAACACAACCTCCTCAAAAAGCACTAATAAAAAACAACAGCACAGCAAAAACATATGAGCAAAATAATAAAAAAACAGAAAAAAGCAAAAAAAACAAACAAACAAAAAAACAGAACACCATAAAACAACAAAAAAAACAAACAAACAAAAACCCAAACAAAGCAATAAAACAAAAAACAAAAAAACAAAATGAACACAAAAAACTAAGAAAACACTAAAGCAAAGCAAAGCAAAGAAAAAAAAAAAAAAAAAAAAAACTAAAAACAAATTTGAACAACAAAACAAAAACATTGCAAAACCAAAAATAAACCACAAAACTAAAAAAATTATATCAAACACAGCCCCCTCAAAAAATGCAAAAAAATAACTAAAAAACAAACCAAATCAGGACAGCAAATAAAAAAGCAAAAAACAAAACTGAACAAAACAGAACAACAACAACAAAAAAGCAAAAAATAATAAACTGTTTCAACATTAATGATAACAATTTTAGCAGCAAAATCAGCATACTCTCATGTTTTTTTGAAGGATAATGTGACACTTTTTTTCATTGGAAAAATGTTTCACAATATTACCGTTTTTACTGTGTTTTTGACCAAATAAGTGAGCATAAGTAGGCCTTCTATTGAAAAAATATATTTTTTTTAGAAAAATCTGAATTACTTCAAACTTTTGTCCGGTTATGTATAAACAATAGTAAAAGAAAAGCTAGTCTTCATAAATCTCATTATTGGCATTTCATCTAAATGTTTTTACCCAAAACAATCAAGAATATTCTTACCCCGGTGCCTCAGTGTTTCTGGTCTCGCTTGCGACCGATCCGAGTCCTTCTTAATGAGGTTGATGGGACGGCCTTCTTTCGGCAGCTCGCGCAAAATCTCTCTGAATCGACTCTTTGGATCAAAGTTCATCTTCACTGTAAGACAAACAACATGGATATGGATAAATGAAGCACTTTCACCAGAGATGCAACTCCACAAATTTCAGCAACAGGCACTGTTTCAGCAAAATCCATATGCAGGTCCCTTTGAGGTATTAAAAAGTATACAGCTTGAATTCATTAGCTAACATACATCAGGGTCTAAATCTAGTGCTTTTTTGATACAGGAATTCTGAAATGTTAATGCAGCCATTAAAAAAACTGTCAAGTGTGTTTTATGGGTCTGCTGTAAAATCCATATGCAGCACCCTTCAAATAAAGCATTAGAGTACACTTGAAGTTAAGGATCATTGGGATGGTGGGAGAAAGTGTGGCCTCTGCACTCTTTAAATATACCCCTGAGGCTTCTGGGAAGGACAATAGAGCCTAAGAGCCTTAACGGCAATCAATGTTCGTGTGTGTGTGGTCCAGTATTTTTTGCTGTGCTGGAGGAGAAAAGCAGTGAAGTGTTGCAAGAGAGCAAAAGAGTGAGAGAGAGAGACAGATAACAGAAAGAGAAAGGACATTTCTTGCCCTCAAACACACCGCAGACATATAACGGTCTCTTAGTGAGGGGTTACTAGACACAGCTGAGAAAACATCACGCTATCAGCGATCACAGTTCACATTCACAAATATACTTCAAAGATACAGATCTCCTTCTGAAGTTTACTCTTACAGTGGCCTGAAGAGATACATGGACATCTAAGCCACTTTCAAAGAACCGAACAAAACAATAATAAAATAAAACTGAAAAAAGGGGGGGGAAAAGCAAAGAAAAACAAACCAAACAAGAAACAAAATAGAGAAAAAAAAACTAAAATGACAACCCCAAAACTGATCAAAAAGCCAAACAAAGCAACAAAACAAAATAATAAATAAATTGATTAATTAAAACAGTGACAACAAAAAACACAAAAAACAAAAGCAAGCAAAAGAAAACAAATTACAATAAAACAAAAAAGCAAATGAAATATAAACAAAACAAAAAAGAAAGCAAAAACAAACAAAAACAACTAATTTAAACAACAAAACAAAAAAAGTAAAAAACAAACCAAAACTAAATAAAACTAAACTAAAAAAAATAACCAACACAACCCTCTCCAAAAAAGCCCTACAAAAAAACAAAAGCAAAGCAAAAAACAAAACTAAAAAAAACACAAAAAAGGCAAAAACTAAACCAAAACCAAACACAAAAAATAAAATAATAAATACAACACCAAAAAAAACAAAGCAAAACAAAAGCAAATAAATAAATTAATTAAATAAATAAGATTTAAAAAAACTCCACAAAAGAACCTAACAACAAAACAAAAAAGCAAAAAAAAAAACCCAAACCAAACCAAAACTACTTTAAACAAAAAAAACAAAACCAAACCAAAAAAAATAACAAATGCAACCTTCTCCAAAAAAGCCCTACAAAAAAACCACAAGCAACGCAAAAACAAACAAAAACACACACGAAAATACTAAACAAAGAGAAAATATAAACAAAAAACTAAACCAAAACTAAACCAAAACAAAACCAAAAATAAAATAAAAAATAAATTAAAATTAAAAACTAAAAAAAACAAAGCAAAAACTCCTAAAAAACAAAACAAAACAAAATGCACACAAAAAACTAAACAAAAAAACAAAGCAAAAACTAAACCAAAATGAAAAAAATAAAAAAATTAACACCCAAACAAATAAAACAACAAAAAAGCAAAAAACAAAACAACTTTAAACAAAAAAACAAAGTAAAAACCAAACCAAAAATAAAACTACAAAAGAAAAAAATTAACTAATACAACCCTATCCAAAAAAGCCCTACAAAACACTAAAGCAAAAAAAAACAAAAAACTAAACTAAACTAAAAATAACCCCCCCCCCAAAAAAAAAGCTAAATAAATAAATAAATAGAACAAACTCAAAATAGAACAAACAAAATAAAACAAAACAAAAAAAAGCAAAACTTAGTAAAAGAACCAACACAACCCCCTAAAAAACAAAAGCAAAGCAAAAACAAACAAAACAAAATAAAACAAAACAAAAAACAAATAAAAAAATTCAAACAAAGCAAAACAAACTAAACCAAAAACAAAAGCAAAGCAACCCAAAACAAAACAACAATAACAACAACAAAAAAACAGTTTTCAACATTAATAATAATAATAATAATAATAATAATAACAACTTTTTTTTGTTTGTTTTTTATTATTAAAATGTAGAATGTTTTCTGAAGGATCATGCAACACTAAAGACTGGTGTAATGATGCTCAAAAGTGAACCTAATGGTATGACTTCATCATCAAATGCAGTGACACACGTACATTAAGTGTGGCTCAAGTACCAAATCATTTGTGAGACCACTGTATATTGCATTCAGACTGCCTAAAAACACTGCCAAAACAATTTAAACACGTCCATGAAATAAACTTACTGCGATGACTTTGGCGCAAAGTGTCTGTAAATTACTGCATGTTCTATTAAAACTTTGTTCAAATTGCAGCTGTGCTTTCGAATCGCTGAGGACTATAATAAAGACACTCATTTTGCACTGCTATATCCCTGAGCCAAAGGGAATATTTTCACTGCCTAAGGACAGAAAGCCATTACAAAGTTGATCTAAGAGCTTTTAGTGGAGAGGAAACTTCAACAATAAAAAGAGAAGCGCACATCAAGCCATTATGGTCTGTAATAACAGAGGAATGTGGGCTACTGGAGAACGAAGGCCATATGTCTCCCTGCAGGTCTTTCTTGTCTGTCTTTGTTCAAACATCCTGCGCTGCTCTCTCTGATCCTCTGGGTATTAAAATACTTTGTGGGGGAACAGTGTTGCCTCCAAGAAAGAACATTTCGGCCACTGCACCGTTCATGAAAAAAGCATGAGGATTGGGACGGCCGAAACAGGTAAATCAAGGTAATGGAAATTCTTGGGTATTTTGGGGCCAGTGTTATATATAAATAAAAATAAAATAAAATGAAAAACTAAAATAAAATAAAATACAATGAAATAAAAAAAAATGAAATGAAATTAAATGAAATAAATGAAATAATAAAAAAATATAAAAATTAAGTGAAATTAAAATAAAATCAAATAAACTAAAATGAAATGAAATAAAATGAAATAATTCAAATAAATTAAATGAAAAAATAGATTTAATTAAATACAATGAAATTAAGATAAAATGAAATAAATGAAATGAAATAAAATAAAAATAAAATAAAAAAATGAAAAAATAAAATAAACTAATTTTAAAAATATGAAATGAATTAAATTATATGAAATATAATAAAATTAAAAATGAAATAAAAATAAAATGAAATGCATTTAAATAAAAAACTAAAAACTAAACTAAGGTAAAATGAAAAAGAAATTAAATAAAAAAATAAAACTCAATGAAATAAAACAAAATACATTTAATCAAACTAAAATAAAATGAAATAAAAAATAAATGAAATAAAACAAAATAAAATAAAATGAAATAAAAAATAAATGAAATAAAACAAAATAAAATAATTAAATAAATATTAAATTAAATTAAAAATAAGATAAAATACAAAGAAATAAATTAAAATAAAATGAAATAAAATGAAATAATACATGAAACAAAAAAAAATGTATAAAATAAACATGAAATAAACATGAAATGCAATAAAAAAAAAAAGTTTATTTGAAGCTGTTTATGTGTATTTTTTTTCTTACTTGGCCCTCTGCCACCGCTGGTCTGGTTACTGCCACGACTGAACACAGAGGGAGGCTGAGACTTCGGCTTCAGAGTACCATGATTTGAGAAGAAAGCAGTCAAGTTCTCTCGCGTCAACTCCAACTTCTTTCCACCCAGTATAGGAGTACCTGAAAGAGACACATACAAATCATTTCATTCTTTTATGCATTACCATTTCATTTTGATAATATGTACTATTGTTATTTTACTTTATTGCACAGTTCCTTGCTGAATTTACTTACAGCAATACAAATGCACAGTGTTTGGCATATCGCCAATATTAACACTTGAAAGAGGCAGAGAGGAAGAAGGGAGGGGAGGAAGTAAACACCCACAGCTTTTTTGTACTGAAAAATTATTATTATTATTATTATTAATTTTACTACCCAAAAAACAAAACAAAAAAAAAAAACACCACAGACATTATCCTCTTTTATAAAATAATAAAATTTTGAAGATACAGAAATGCATGTATTTATTTTTTATTATATTTCGCATTATTATTATTATTATTATAATCCAAAATATTATGTATTAATTAATTAATTAAATATGATATGATTTAATATTACTTTATTATATTTTGGAAAATATATTTATTATATATTTTCCATGTAGCGTTTTATTTTTTTTTATTTTTTTTGAGAAAGCATCTGAAATTTCAGGTGATTAAATAAATGATTATCTATGATTTTTTTAAAGCAGAATAAAACTAAAAATGAAAAATGCATTATTAAACGTGTTAAAAAATAATTGTTTAATATTACGTTTCATTTATGTCGTCAGCTATAATATCTATTTGTTTGGTAACACTTTACAATAAGGTTCATTAGTTAACATTAGTTTACTACATTAGTTAACATTAACTAAGAATGAACAATACTTCTACAGAATTTATTTAATAATACATTTGTATTTAATATTATTTAATTATATTTTGGAAAATATATTTATTCGATTTTTCAAGTAGCGTTCTTTTTTTTGAGAAAGCATCTGAAATTTTAGGTGATTAAATAATTACCAGTTATTATTTGTTTTACATTTTTTAGGCAGAATGAAACTAAAAATGCATTATTAAACATGTTAAATAATTATTTAATATTATATTTAATATCTACTTTAGTAACATTTTACAATAAGGTTAATTAGTTAATTTAAGTTAACAACAGTAGTTTTTATATATATATATATATATATATATATATATATTATATATATATATATATATATATATATATATATATATATATATATATATATATATATATATATTATATATATATATATATATATATATATATATATATATAAAATGAATAATACTTCTACAGCATTTATTTACTTATTTAATATTATATATTATTATAGTACTTTTTTTGTATTTTTCAATTTTTTCAAATTTTTTGAGGAAGGATCTGAAATTTCAGGTGATTAAACATCATCTCTGATAAATTGTTTAAATTTAAGCAGAATTAAATTGTAAAAAGTGACAAGTGCTTTTTTAAAGTTTATAAAAATAACTTTATTATTAATAATTATTTACTATTAGATTTAATATCTACTTTAGTAACACTTTACAATATGGTTAATCAGTTAACTTTAGTTAACAAAATAATAATAATAATAATAATAATAATAATAATAATTATTATTATTATTATTATTATTATTAATAAATTATTCTAAGAATTATATTATAACTATTAAAATTATTAATTATTATAATTATTATGAACTAAGAATGAACAATACTTCTACAGCATTTATTTATTTATTTAATATTATATTATTATTTAATACCATTATATTATATTTTGGAAAATGTACTTTTATTTTTCAAGTAGCATTTTTTTTTTTTAACTTCATGTGATTCAATAATTATCCATGATAAATTGTTTTATTTTTTTTTAAGCAGAATGAAACTAAAAATGACAAATGCATTATTAAACATGCTAAAAATAATTATTTAATATTAGATTTAATTTTATGCTGACAGCTATAATATCTACTTATCTGGTAACACTTTACAATAAAGTTCATTAGTTAAAATGAACTAAGAATGAACAGTACTTTTACAGCATTTATTTATTTAATATTACAGTATTATTTTATTACATTTTATTACATTTTGGAAACTATATTATATTTTCTGAGTAGTTTTTTTTTTTGGAGAAAGAATCTAAAATTTATGGTGATTAAATAATTATCAGTGATTTTTTTTTTAATAAGTTCATCAGTTAACATTAACAATATTATATTATTTTTGTAGAAACAAATAATTAACACTAATTTCATATATACTGCCTTTCAAAAAAAAAATCAAGTACCTTCTCAAAAATATGACTGAATAGGACTTAAATTTCAAAAAGTCAAATTCAAGTACTTCAAGCACTTTAAGCTCCTTGTATGAACCCTGTGCACTGAAACCGATTTCCTACCTGGTGCTTCTCCATTGACTGCGCTCTTATTTTGGGTGGTACTGTTGTTGGTCCGCTGGGCCTCGTCTGTTACAACAGCACTGCCGTCAGGGTTAGAGTAAAACAAAAGCAAGGGCTGGAAGTGACCTTTGATGCATTTAGTGACCACATCTTTCCATCTGGATCCCACCTAAAAAAAATAAAACATTTGCTCTTTAGCATACAGCGAGTATTTAATTGAAAAGAAGACCATGTTTTTGTTTTCTTATGAGTAGTGGTTTCATTTAATTTTAATATAAAGGCATGTTGCGCAGTTAAATCTGTGTCTATCACGATAAAACCTTAATATTAAACCTATACAATGAGTTTGGTAATTGTAGAGAAATGCTTAATAAATACATTACGCTGTAACTAAACCTATTAGATTTTAGGCTAAAATCTACAATCTTGTGATTTTTAGTCGACTAAAACAAGACTAAAACTAAAAACAATTTAGATGACTAAAACTAAATGGCATTTTAGTCATAAGTCTATGACAAAGACTAAATCTCAATTAGCTGCCAAAATTAACACTGCTTCAGAGGTAAGAGTACACAGGCTGTACTACAAAAGTCTCTCCAGGCAAACAGATGTAACTTTCCTTCTTAATTAACAGAGGAAAGAGAAAGAGCGAGTGAACAAGCGAGAGAGAAAGCAGGATGCTTCTTATTAAAGAAACAATTATCCCAACAGTCAAAACTGAGCAGGCAAGACTGTAAAGGAGATGAATTAAGACACGCTTAAATCAACAAAACAGCTGTTATAAAGTACGTTCTCTCACACTGCATACTGGATTGTCTCTCTGTACTGTAGGTTAGCACACACACAGACGTCTACTGTAGAGCACATATTGTGTGTGCGAGGGTGATCCATCTTGGCGGTGGAGGCGGGCAGCACTAGCCCAGCGAGAGCTGAAGTGCACACGTAAGCACAAGTCGCACATTACTGATAGACTGATGAAGAGATATGGCTGTGCACCACCACAAGGCATCACCACATATTTCACACTCGCTGGCTGCCCATTAAAATCCTTTGATTGGTGGCATTGTAATTTTAGTATCGTTGAGATGACATTATTAGTAACTATTGGCAATCTTTTTAGTTTTATTTCTTGTCTATTTATTTGTACTTGAATTTTAGTTTTTATTTGTATTCAGGGTTTCTGCAGGTTTTTAAATTTAAGACTTTAAGACCAAAGTTTTAAAACCAAGGAACGAATTGAAGGGAACACCATACACTATATTGCCAAAAGTACTGCGACACCCCCTTCTAATGAACAGGTTTGACTACTTTAGTAATTTCCATGAGTACTAATCTTAATGTTTAAGCATTTAATGATATTCTAGGGAATTGTGTGCTTCTAAATTTATAGCAAAAGTTTTTATATTCTAACATGACAATGCCTCTGTCTATAAGGAAAGGTTCATAGAGAAATGTTTGATTCAGTCAGTGTGGAAGAATTTGACTGGTCTGCATAAAGCCAAGTCCTAATCCCAGTTGAACTCCTCTGGTGTGACTTTAAATGCAGACCTTGAGCCAAAAACTCATCACCAAACACTAGTGATTTGTGCATATGGATACAGTCATTTTAGACACTTCCAAAACTGAAGCAACAGAGACAGACATACAATTTTTAAACATGAATTATGCTTCCATCTTTGTTGCTACAGTTTTGGAAGTGCCTTTTTCTGTTCTAAAGAAGGGACTTTGTCCATATGATGAGTTTTTGGCTTAAGGTCTGCATTTAAAGTCACACCAGAGGTGTTCAGCTGGGATTAGGACTTGGCTTTATGCAGACCAGTCAAGTTCTTCCACACTGACTGAATCAAACATTTCTCTATAAACCTTGCTTTATACACAAAGGCATTGTCATGTTACAATAAAAAGGGTCCTGTCCAAACTTTCAACATAAAATTAGATGGTCACAATTCCCTAGAATATCATTATATGCTTAAACATTAAGGTTAGCACTCATGGAAATTACTAAAGTAGTCAAACCTGTTCATTAGAAGGGGGTGTGACAATACTTTTGCCAATATAATGCATGTTAATACGGTCTCCAAACGTACACTTCCCCTTTAAAAGTTTGGGATCAGTAAGATTTTTAATGTTTTTTAAAAAGTCTCTTATACAAGAGTAAAAATACAGAAAGTAATACTATGAAATCTTATTGCAATTTAAAATATGTTTATTTTAATATACTTTAAAACAATTTATTTCTATGATGCAAAGCAGTCTTCAGTGTCACATGATCCTTCAGAAATCACTCTAATATACGGATTTATTTCTTTTATTATCAATGTTGGAAACAGCTGTGCTGCTTAATATCGTTTTAGAATCTGTGATACTTTTTTCAGGACTCTTTAATAAATAAAAAGTTAGAAAGAACAGCATTTTTTTAAAAAACATCTTTACTATCACTTTTTATCAATTTAACACATTCATGCTGGATAAAAGTATTCATTTCTTTCAAAGAGAGAAGAAAGAAAAACAATTTACTGACCCCAAACGTTAAACAAGGTGTTTATGGTTACAAAAAGTAAATGCTGTTCTTTTTAACATTTTATCAAAGAAACTTGAAAAAAATATCACAGGTTCCAAAAAAATACTAAGCAGCACAACTGTTTCCAGAATTAAAGTAAAAAGCATATTAGAATGATTTCTGAAGGATCATGGGACACTGAAGAAAAATATTTTAAAATGTAATAATATTTGACAATATTGCATTTTTTTCTGTTTTTGATCAAGTAAATGCAGCCTTGATGAGCATAAGAAACATATTAAAAAATAAAAGTGTAAGTGCAGTATAAATGTCTTAGGAGAAACACAATGAATTATATAATCAAGACTATAAAGTTCGAAAATATAACTTCTGTCCATTTTAATATGAAATTTTAAATAGCTCTGCACTAGAATATGTGGATAACTTTTACTGTTACCTTTTGTTCAGACTGCAAAAAAAAAGTGATAATGATTTTCATCAGTATATTGGTCTTGAAACTGATCCCACACTTCTGAACAGCAGTGTATTTGGTTTAATGGTGTTAAAAAATTAAAAGTGCTTCAAAATCAAGAAAAAAATATATATTTGCATGAAGAAAAAAGGCTGTAATACAACAATCAGATGAAGAAACATACTAGAAACTGCTTTGTGTGAGTGCAAGAATTGAGGAAGCATTAAAGTGTAAAGTTCCAGGAAGTAAAAACATATGATCAGTTAAAATAGCAAAAACGCTAGTTATCTAAATGTGTGGATGGAGGGAATGCTTGCTTAATAATGCACATGACCAATGCCAGGAATTCTCGGTAGTTGCTAACATTATAAATAGTAATTGTGTAAATATATAGACAGGAGGACTCCATAACAGACAAGTACAGTCTTACCTCTTTGACATTGGCATCATCAAAGAAAACCCATTTGGATGATTTGGTGTGGTAGGCGAAGGCACAGTAATGTTTGCTGGAGTAACAGATCATTCCCACCAACAGCAGCTCGCTCTTCTTTGCGCGCTCGTCTGTGACACGATAAAAGAGCTGCAAACACACAACCAAACGCAGATATTCAGACAACCAGAAAATCCTACAGCACATTGTTCTTCTAAAATGAAAGGTTCAAGGCAGTGATGCACCAAAAATGTTAGGCTGAAAATAAAATAAAACATTAAAAATATTAAAAGGTTAAAGGTAGTGGTGCACCAAAATGTTGGCAATCAAAACGTTTGGTTGAAATAAAAATGAAATAAAACATAACATTAAAAAAATTAAAGGTTTAAGGTAGTCACGCACCAAAATGTTGGCAACCAAAAATGTCTGGTTGAAATAAAATGAAATAAGAAAAAAATGTAAGGTTCAAGGTAGTGTTGAACCAAAATGTTAGCAACCAAGGAGTTTGGTTGAATTAAAAATAAAATAAAACATTAAAAAAATTAAAGGTTTAAGGTAGTCATGCACCAAAATGTTGGCAACCAAAAATGTTTGGTTGAAATAAAAATGAAATAAAACATAACATTAAAAAAATTAAAGGTTTAAGGTAGTCATGCACCAAAATGTTGGCAACCAAAAATGTTTGGTTGAAATAAAAATGAAATAAAACATAACATTAAAAAAATTAAAGGTTTAAGGTAGTCATGCACCAAAATGTTGGCAACCAAAAATGTTTGGTTGAAATAAAAATGAAATAAAACATAACATTAAAAAAATTAAAGGTTTAAGGTAGTCATGCACCAAAATGTTGGCAACCAAAAATGTTTGGTTGAAATAAAAATTAAATAAAACATAACATTAAAAAAATTTAAGGTTTAAGGTAGTCATGCACCAAAATGTTGGCAACCAAAAATGTTTGGTTGAAATAAAAATGAAATAAAACATAACATTAAAAAAATTAAAGGTTTAAGGTAGTCATGCACCAAAATGTTGGCAACCAAAAATGTTTGGTTTAAATAAAAATTAAATAAAACATAACATTAAAAAAATTAAAGGTTTAAGGTGGTGATGCACCAAAAATGTTGGCAACCAAAATGTCAGGTTGAAATAAAATAAAATAAGAAAAAAATTAAGGTTCAAGGTAGTGTTGCACCAAAATGTTGGCAGCCAAAAATGTTTGGTTAAAATAAAATAAAATAACAATTAAAAAAAATACTAATTTTATTTCTGAAATGACATGGAGTGAGTAAACAATAAAGTATACAGTAGGGCTGCATGATAATATTAAATGACACAATTATTTTCCTCATAATGAATCATGATTATTGTAATTTGAAAAACTTGTCATATAAATAAACACACACTCGACATTATGAAAACCGGTAAAACAAGAAGCTTCTCGTAAAAACCGAACCAGTGAAATTGAACTTCACTAATATTAACAGTTCCTAATCATGTTAATGTTTTCCTATTAAAACAACAACAAAAATAACTTTGTATTGTGACACGGAAATTGCGTAAAACAAATGTTCATGTGAGCATTTCTTAAGATACGTATGATAGACTGCAGTCTTCTGAGGTTAAAGAAGAAGGCAGAAGTATGCATTTGTTGAAACAAGTTTAAATAAAGCAGCTATTGCATAACCAACACTTGCTCCTCCACCCCTGGTTCCTGAATAGCTGGTTTTCTTCGGACGCTTGAGAAACAATGGATTCCAGGCGGGCGGGGAGCGATTTTCCTCTGAAGTCTCCACCATCACAGGGAGAACCAGGGAATGAATTAAGGCCTTTGTACTTGTCCAAGGGGTTTCGGCTGAGACTAATCCAATACTGGAGGGTGGTAACGTGGAAGTGGGCGATGAGGAATGAATGCTATTTAGCATCTGCGACGATCGCTTTGAGTAGAAGAATCGATTCTTACAATCTAGATCCTTGCAAGGTCATAAAACTTCTTCAGTGATGGCACTGAAGGTTCCACGAAGAACCTTACATTCCAAAATATTAGAAAAAGGTTCTATAGATTAAAATCTTCACACTAAGAAAAAAATGAAAGGTTCATTTTAGAAGCCAAAATGGTTCTTCTATGGCATCACTGAGAAAACCTTTTTCAATATTTATTTTTAACAGTTTATAGCCGCATTTTAGCCATCTGAAATGCATACAGCTGCACAAACAGAAGGGCCGTCTGGTGGTAAACAAGTCTCAAGCATGGCTTTATACTCCCACACATGAGGCTTGTAATGAAGGCCATCTACACACTCGGACACCAGATGACCTTCCACTGCAGCGGCTTTCTGGTCATCAGGCGTGGGCTATTCAGGCACTGACGCAGTTACACAACCTCAGTCTTATGAAGAGGATAAACGTCTGCTTTATTTCATGCATATGGTCCATGGCACCACCATAAAGTGGCCTCTATGACACTAGCACCAGATGTGCAACAAAAATAAATAAATGACTATAAAAGAGCGACCGAGGTGACGTCAGAAGGTTTTTATAGCCATTTAATCTGGATGGAGGCTTCCTATGAATTCTATATTTTATATAATCGCCGGGAATAAGATGTTCTTTATAGGAATTGCCCACAAAGATTCAATATTCACTGACATATAAACATCTGAGTAACCTGCAAGTTGATTAGCAGATTCTTGTAAATGTAAGTCATCAAATTTCAAAGCCTGAAGCAGGGCTATGACGATAACCACATTAACGCAGAAAATGAGTTTTTGTATTTATTCATTTATGGTAAAAGTTACATGAGTGCATATGGTGTGAGACAGTAGCACCTGCAGGTGTGCAGCTACAGGTGTCTGACTGACCTGAGAAATGTCTGCCCAGCAAATATTTCAGCAGTTATTATAGGCCTACTTATTTCTGTTGTGTTTGTTCAAACCACTCTCTTACTGTTCCTCCATAGTAGTCCGATCTCATAAAAATGCTATCGTTAGTTCGATTTTCTATTTGGCATACTATTTACATGTGGAAATTGACTTTTGCGTGCATTTGAGATGCAGTTATGGCATACATAGGCATTCGCACCTACCTCACACCCCTAACCACTGCATTTAATATACACGCCAAACTGAAGTGCACATATACAGTGGCTACATCTCTCATTCGGCACGAATACAAATGTTTCAAACAAGATCACTTGGATTTTTTCCTTTCCGTCATCTCTGAAGATAAGAAGATTCATATCTTCTGTCATTCAGAGAAGAATAATACATTATTCGTTCCTTGAACTTGTGGCACGGTCACAAAAAAGACTTCGGTGTACACTTGTCTCCAGAGATGGGAAGTAACCAAGTACAAATACTTTACTTCCAGTACTTTATTCACCATTTATTTTTTGACTACTTTTTACCTTTACTCCCTACATTTTTACACAATTATCTGTACTTTCTACTATTTCAGCTTCAAACGATTATGAATATACAATAAGAGATAAAATGATTATTGCTCCCGATTCTGCCCTCTTTGGTGCGCTTTTGCTCCTCCATAAAAGCCCAGTTTCACATGCAAATCAGCAAAATCTTCTAACGTGACTTGCATTAAATGGGATGTGCTTGATTTATTAATGTTTATTTGATGTCATGTTTTTAAAAGCACAAAAGAGAATTTGTGCTGTTCTGTGTATGCGTTCAGAGATGGAACAGAACACAGACAAGTACAGTGAAGGTTTAGCTATTGTTTCAGCTATTAAAATAGTTCAGTTTTTTATGTGATGGCAAAGTGATTAGGCTTGTATTTCTTTTCGTTTTTTATTAAGTTAGTTTGAAAATTGTTGGGAGGATTTTTTTTGTTTGTTAAAAGTTTTTGTATTTTTTAAGGAACGAACAGCGGTCAGCGGCTAGTCTGTTTGATTAATTTGCCTTCTCAAATCATCACGACTTGACTAAAATAAAATCTATATAAAACAGTTCAAGTATAAAACAATGCTGGTTTAAACGTTAAACCTAGATAAATGTGCGCTATTTCGTTTGTCCGGAGAGTGGAAGCTAAAGACGCTTTGCAGGACATCACTTTTTTTCCAGTGGAAACATTTATTAAGCAGCACAACTGTTTCCAACATTGATAATAAATGTATAAGCAGTAAATCTGCATATTAGAATGATTTCTAAAAGGATCATGGGACACTGAGGACTGGAGTTATGATGCTTTTTTGCGTCACAAGAATTTACTATATTTTAAAATATATTAAAATAGAAAACCATTATTTTTAACTGTAATAATATTTCACAATTGTACAGTTTTTTCTGTATTTTTAATCAAGTAACTGCAGCCTTAAAAACAAATCTTACTGATCACAAACTTCTGAAAAGCAGTGCGAGTATAATCAAATCTTGCGACCAATCAGGAAGCACATTCAACCTTTGTGTTTTGTTCAGATTTTTCTTTTTTTTTTCTTTTTTTTTTTTTTGCATCGCCACAGATGTTATACAAAGCACCGCTTCATGATCCCCTGCTGTACTGTAGTGCTTTTGTAGTTTGCTTCTTTAAGGATGCAGGCAGGTGCCCTGCTGAAATGAAGCAGGTGGAGTGTATTTACTAGACGGCATTCTTACCCCTGAGAGGTTGAGGTGTGGTCCGAGAGATCGGATGACGTCTTCGGTGAGGTCTGACTGTTCTGAGTCCCACACAAATCCGATGGTCACGATTTCTGGAGAGTTCATCAGCACGCGCCGGATCTTGATTCTCTGCCCACAGTTACTCTATTGAAGCGATGGAGATAAAACATAACTGTTTGCTTGTTTAATAATAATAATAATAATAATAATAATAATAATAATAATAATAATAATAATAATAACAACAACAACAACAACAACAACAACAACAACAATAATAATAGTAGTAAATGTTTTTCGAGCAGCAAATCAGAATATTAGAATGATTTCTGAAGGATCATGTGACTGGAGTATTAATGCTAAAACAATAAGCTTTGAAATCACAGGAATGAATTACATTTTAAAATATATACAAATAGAAAACAATTATTTTAAATAGTGAAAACATTTCAACATTTTACTGCTTTTACTGTATTTTGGATCAAATAAATGCAGGATTGGTGAGCAGAAGAGACTTTTAACAATATTTGGACTTTATTCCCCACAAATGTTATTTAACTAGTCTATATTTTTATATTTATATATTAGTCTATATTTTTATATTCTCCATTATAATTTTAAATGTAGTTAATGTTTTAGAATTTTTATTTTAATTTTATTTGTCCCATTAAATTTATTTTTAATTGTAACAAAAAAAAAGTCAAAAGTAACAACAGTTGATATAACACACAAAAAAATAATTTGTCAGGCATATATAGAATGAGAATCATTAGATTATATTAACAGAGACTATATAAAGGTTCACAGTGCAGCCCCTAAAACACAAATTAATTGTTATTTTAAAATCTTTTAAACCAATCTTTGTCACTGTCCTTAAAACCATTAAAAAATATGTTTTAACCAATTGTCAGCAAGAAGTTATTAATCATTTAAAATATAACAATTTATGTAAGATTCACTTTTTCTTTAATATATTTTAATAAATACAGGTCAGAATAAGTATATATTTGTGTCATTCTATAGTTAGGGGAACATTTATCATTCGACAATGTAAAGACATTTTTTTTACATTTTTTACATTTATCCCAAAAACCAAAACATGACCTTACATAGCTGCTTTGAAACTATCTATATTGTATAAAGTGCTGTATAAATAAAGGTGATCTGTAGGAATATGTGCATAAAATACCATCTATGTTTGCTACTGTCCACCACGTTACCTTTACTGGGTAACACAGTTGGCAGCAACATTTTTAGGGTTTTGGGCCTATAACTTAACATGGAAGAATGTTTAGAAATATATTTTCATAAACAAAACACATGTTTTAGTTAATTTGTCTTGTTAAAATTTGCAGCAGTAATACTTGTGTAACACTGTTGACACTGAATTAATCTACTCTTGACAGAAGTTTGCTAGTTTAACCAATATTAGGGGAAAGAGAGAACATAACTTCTAGTCCTTCATCCATGTGTTTCTAGAGGAAATATCATCATACTGTGCAAAATATGTGAGAATGGGACAAACCATTCCTTTTTGAGGGGGGGTTTTCTACTGGCTAACTTAGTTGACAATGGTTTTTCGTACACAAATAAAACAAGTTATATCAAAATAAACACTTATTATTTCTGAAGTGCACACCCTAATGTCTTAATAACCTAAGCTAACTAAAGACAAAATTATGAAAGTAATTTATATTTGAGGTCATTTTCATGCTTAAATGCAGTAGAATGAGCAACTTTACTAAATCGGACAGCTAAATACCAGGGTTTTATGTGATATGAACATTTTTTAACAACAGATAAGGCTTTTTTAACATATAGTAGTGTGGGGGGGAAAATATAATTGTGTACTAGAAAATTAAGCATCGGGGCTTTATATTGATGAAAATATATAAAAAATATGCTTCACGGACATGAGATGTACCCACAATTTTTGTATTTTTACAAAAATGATTTTAAACATTAAAAGTAGTCACCTACTTGCATTTAATATGCTTTTTATGCATATCTTATGTAGTTATTCTTTTAGTTTCAGCTATTTTAGTATACCAAGTTAAACTAAATGGAATTTAAAATGTTGCCTCGTCAACTAGCTAAAAGAAAATGTATTTTATTTCAAGTAAAATGTTTTATGACTTTAGTTTTAGTCAACAATAACAACCCTGCTGTGACTAAACATCTTACTGCTTTAATGAGATACACGCTGCTTGTGCTCCTTCAGGCAGTGACCATAGTAGGATGTAACTTCCTACTCGGCCCGTTTAAAAATGCAGGATGTGTTGAAATGTGAGAGGAACGTTCCGGTCTCGGGTTTCATCTCGCTCATCTTGTCACATGAAGGTGTTACACTCGCAGAATATCAGATAAGATGAGTGTGCGCGTCTGCGTTTGTCCTTCAGTGTGCTTGATGACATCACATGGCAGAAACAGCCATCATACTTTATGCACGACTGTGTCCTCTAAGGGTTGAAAGTGCTAGTAAATTCTACATTATTAATCAACATTACCAGCCACCCACCGGACAGTTACGCAGATCTCCAACTGTGCTGGCTGCTTGAAGCAACTCCCCAAACCTTTCATCTCTTCTCTCCAACATTTGCTGGCTGGAGCGCAGAGAAACAGAGATAAAAAGCAGGTTTTAATAACTGAAGGTATTTTGATCTTTATGTATCAACATAAAAGCATCGTAAGTGTCTGACATGATGTTGTTGGCTTACCAGAGGGCTGTGGTGGACACATAGTGCACAAGCTCAGTGAAGGGTAGCGGGTCGGACGACGCACCACAGCTCCTACACACTGACTGCAGGGGAAAACACAAACATACATGGTAATGAATTACAAATGATGACTGCTATATTATGTAAAACCGTAATTACGCTACTGTATGTGATGTAAGAGATGTCTCAACTCATATACATGTGTATAACCTGAAGGTGTAACCAATTTAAAAATTCCTTTTACAGACAAAACAAGAAGGAATCATTTCTTGCATCTAAACAACAAATCGCTTTTTATGATGCCGTCTCATTTGTACCACAGTTTTGCCTTGGTTTATGTATTACGCTATAGAAATACTTATAGTGCATAAATATGATCGTTGTTCTATCAGTTTGGGGTCAATTTAACTCTTTTATGCTCACCAAGGGAGCATTTATTTGATTAAATATACAAAAGAACAATAATATTATGAAATATTACTTAAAAAAAAAAAAATGTTATATTGTGATATATAGTCAAATGTAATTTATTTCTGTGAGCAAAGTTGAATTTTCAGCATCATTACTCCTGTCTTTAGTGTCACATGATCCTTCAGAAATCATTTGCTGCTATCATTATTATTGTTGAAAACAGTTGTGTTGCCTTATATTTTTAATGTGTTCACGGTCACTTTTGATCAATTCAGTTCATCCTAGCTATTTAATACTTAATTTCACAAAAATAAATAAATAAATAAATACTTTAAGAGCAGTGTCATTCAAAAGTTTGGAATCAGTAAGATTTTTTTTTTATGCTCATAAAGGCTGCATTTATTTGATAAAAAAACAGTAATATTGTGAAATATTATAACGGTTTAAAAAAAAGTTTTAAAATATTATTTATTCCAGTGATACAAAGCTGAATTTTCAGCATCATTACTCCAGTCTTCAGTGTCACATGATCCTTCAGAAATCTAATATCTAATCTAATATCTAATATATTGATTTGCTGCTCAAGAAACATTTATTATTATTATTGTTGAAAACAGTTGCGTCACCTTATATTTTTAATGTCTTTACTGTCACTTTTGATCAATTCAGCTCATCCTTGCTGCTAAATACTTTTAAATTATTTCACAAAACAAACAAGCAAACAAACAAACAAACAAAAAACTTAAGTGTGGTGTCATTCAAAAGTTTGTGATCAGTAAGATTTGTTTTTTTAACGGTTGCTTATGCTCATAAAGGCTTTATTTTAATAAAAATACAAAAAAACACAACAGTAATATTGTGAAATATTATTACAGTTTAAAACTGTTTTTCTGTTTTAATATACTTTTAAATATAATTTATTCCAGTGACGCAAAGCTGAATTTTCAGCACCTTTACTCTTAAGTGTCACATGATCCTTCAGAAATCATTCTAATATACTGATTTGCTGCTAAAACATTTATTTTTATTATGAATGTTGAAAACAACTGTGCTGCTTAATATTTGTAATGTCTTTACTAATCAATTTAATTCATCCTTGCTGCTTAATACTTTTAAATTAGTCCATCAAAAAAAAAAAAACTTGGATGGGGTCGTTCAAAAGTTTGGGATCGGCAAGATTTCAGATGTTTTTTAAATGGTTTCTTATGCTATAAATGGTTTCTATATACTTATATTTAATAATATTAGTTTCCTTTTTAATATGCTTTTAAAGATTAATTATTTTTGTGAGTTTTTTGGAACCTGTGATACTTATTTCTTTGATTCTTTGATAAAACGTTACAAAGAACAGCATTTATTTAAAATAGTGATCTTTTCTAGTCTTTACTATCACTTTTTTTTAAAATCAATTTAACATCCTTGCTGAATAAAAAAAAAAATACTGACCCCACAGCTATGAATAGTAGAATAGTAGCTATGAATTATTATTTTTTGAATAAACACTGTTCTTCTAAACTTTTTATTTAGGAAAGAATTCTGAAAAAAGTATCACAGGTCACAAAAAATGTATAAATCAGCATATTAGACATTAAAGACTGGAGTAATAATGGTGAAAATTCAGCTTTGCTTCACAGGGATACATTTAATTTTAAAGTATATCAAAATAAATATAAAAAAATATTTTAAATTGCGATAATATTTCACAAAATATTTTTTTTCTGTAATTTTAATAAAATAAACATACAAAATCTTACTGATCCCAAACTTTTAAATGGCATTGTATATAACACACTATATGTTATTAACATCTAATTCCAATTTTCATCAGGGCTTTGCTCCTATCTCTCAGAGAAAGGAGTGAGAGTGAATGTAAATGTCTCTGTATTAGTATTCTCTGTGAGTTTTCCGCCCACTGTACCCGACTGATTGAAAACCGCCGCCACAGGACAGTGATCAATTCTCTATTGCTCACATGAGATGCGTGTGCCTGCACGTGTGCTATTAAACAGCTACAATACCTGTTCATAAACTGCCATAGCAAACTTCTGATGAGTGATACAGGACTTGGACGTGCATGCGTCGGTCTCTGCGTCAGGTGCGATGTGCAGGTGAATCCTTTCTAGGATGTTCTCCTATGAATAATACAAAAGACTAGAGTTTGTGTGCGTCATAAATCATTTTACATAATTATGTCATTATGACATACTCCAAAAGACAATAATAATTGTAAAAAAAAAAAGATAAATTAGTGCTTGTTAACTGCCTAAATATATACTGCACATATTTCTGTAATCATACTTATTTAAATTTGCATTATTTTGTAATTTGTAAATCACACTAAATCTCAAAATGAATACAGAAACAACAAAAATATAAATAAATATATACACATATATACACAAACATACATGTATATAAAATAATAAATAATTTGTATATAATAGTATTATACGCATAAATATACACATACATTATATACTTATATATATATATAGTGCTGTGCTTATATATATATATATATATATATGTATAAAAATACACACACATGCATGTATAAATTAAGGGAAAATATTTTAGATTTATATCAAAAATATGTATATTTATGTATCTAAATTGTATACAGGTGTAAATATATATATATATACATATATATATATATATATATATATATATATACACATATACATATATACATATACATATATATATATATATATATATATATATATATATATATATATATATATATATATATATATATATATATATATATATATATATATATATATATATATATACACGTATATATAAAAAAATATTTATATGTATGTTTTGTATTTAAATGTACATAAATATACAGAGTAAACACACATATAGTATGTAAACTTTTATTTTGGATGCGATTAATCACGATTAATCTTTTGACAGCCCTATATATCTATCTATCTATCTATCTATTATATATATATATATATATATATATATATATATATATATATATATATATATATATATATATATATATATATATATATATATAGATAGATAGATAGATAGATATAGATATAGATATAGAAACAACAAAAAAAATTATAAATATTGGTTTAATAGCATCTTTTTAGTAAGTACTATCAATGAAGGCAAGATCCGATACTGATTTATTTATTAATTTATGCAAATACAGTAAATACAGTCATTCAACATTACTCTCAAATTCGTGCTGTTATTTTTAATGTTTAACAATAAGGGAAAATAAATTTGATATGAGGAAAAGGGATGTTGCATTAATTATTTTTAATGTCTCAAAGCATTAATAGCAGAAATTATTAATTAGTTATTTACAATTATTTTTAAGAAAATTAATTATTTACAGGAATTATTTGAAATAACTGTATTTATTTAATTAATTATGTTACAGATTCATAGACGTGAAAACATCAATTTCTTATTTTACATGATATAATCACATTGCGTTTGTTTGGACTGGTACAATGATACCTTGGCACTAAGTGAATGCACTCTAAGCTTTAGTAATTTTCCCCAAGCCTATTATCTGCTTAAATACACCCTTTCAAACCTGAGAACCGTGGGTACATTCAGTAACACCAACAGTGCTGAGACAATTTGCCGTTTTGAAAAGAGGCATGATTAATTTCATGTTTCCACAGCCCAGATTAGCTTATCTTAAACAGTCCTAGCTCAGGGCAACTTGTACAAACAGACAAAAGCATTGGCTGATAGAGAGCCGGCATCGACTGTGAGAGCAGTGCGAACGCATCTGTGCACTCCAGGCTTGCATTGATAGAGATCCTTCATTGATTGTGTTGTTTAAAAGAGCACTGTAAATGGACTTTTACTGAGGTAATGACAGACTCTCCACAGTCCTGCTGCGCTAAACAGAAAATGATTACAGGTCCCAGTGCTAAGCAGGTTTACTGCAATTAGGTGGCCCTAAGAGAAATCCTGCACATACCGAAGGGGTTGAACATGCTTACTTCAGCTTTCCAGAGACAGAGAGAGACATTAGGACAAGGATGATCTGTGCTGTGCATAATGCACATAAAGGCAACTGAGCTTAATGGAAATCAGTTTTGAAGCTACCCTTTTATCTCTACATAAAGACAACAATAAAAATTACCAAATTAAATTAAGTTTGGATATTATCCATATATGCATAATTATAAAATGTGAATAAGATGTTTATACCATGTAATTTTCATATGTCATATTGACATTTGTGATTGATAAATAAACAAATGCATAAAAATAAAATGCATAAAAAATTAAAAACGTGTATTATATAATAATTTATATAATGACATAATTTTTTGTAACTATAATCACCCAGCCCTACCTATTACCACAATATTTGTCATGGCATGCTCTTCGTTCTGACTCACAAAAACACAGACAAAAACACTTACGAAGCACTCGGCAGCATCATCCATGAAGCCTAACTGAAAGCGCTGCTCATCCTTAAAGGTTTCGGCTAGGGCATTACGCAGGTTATCTGAGGGTAACGCTCGCTCTCGGCTGTGCTGAAACTGGCAGAATATTCCCTGTAAAACAAACATGAAGTGCTTTCAAACTTTTGACACTAAAACATCTTTTAATTAAGTATTAAGTACCATTTGGCCATGAGAATACCTTCAAAGCGCAGAAGATGCAAGAGTCGCCCAAGCAGTAGTGGTTTGGCAGATGACGAAGGCTCCGTCTGAAGATATCAAGATGCCAAAGAACCTGCATGAAATTATAGGAAATTCAAATTTAGAATTAAATTTACCTCAGTAAACCCTGAAAATATATCATGCAGATCATTTTACTTAATTAAATAGGTTGCAACACACATTCAAAGACTTATTACTGCTTATCAGCAAAACTGCAAGTTCGTCTTACAATACATGTTTTGAAATTGTTTTTATATCAGTATATGAATACATACATATAAATAACATTGATTGATCACATTGGTAATTAAGACTTGAGTTATACTTTACCTTACATTTAATAAAGCTAATTTTGACTCTTTTTAAGGGCATGTGGGGGCACTGTGTTTATATACTTCTGCAGTATTTATTAATATTTTGAGTTTTTTAGTCTTTATTTTAATATTTGATAAGGTTTTGGTCATTTTATTATCATTTCATTTTTATATCATTTTAATTTATTTCATTTTTATTTTAATTTAATACTTTAAATGTAAATTAGAAATATGACATTGGCAACTAACTGAAATAAAAACTGTTTAGGTTTTAGGATGTTTTTTTTGTTTTACCTTTTTTTCCCAGTTTTATTTCATTGAACAAAAAATATAATAGATTTCATCTTAGTTCAACACCAATGCTGTCTAAAATTTCATAAAAAATAAGGCATCTCTAACCAAATTTAAATTACAAAGGAGGCAGAAAAGTGTCATTTAGCTGTCTTTACATAGTCTGTTTAATGCTGCACAAAAGTGGCTTAAATGCATTTACACAGAAACTGCACATTTACACATTTAGGCGTCTTTATACAGCTGATTTAAGGCTGCTCTGTGCCTGTTTAAAATTCAGCATAAAGATGCAATGCTGCATTCAAGATAGACAAAATGTTGCCTTCTCAGATCCAACTCAGTCCCTTGTATCAAAGCTTACAGCTGCAAATCGCTGTTTAAATGCATTTGTACCATCTATGAGCAGCATTAAACAGTGTGTAAAGATGCCTAAAAGCCACTTCAGAAGCGCTTCTTTGCCACCTTTGCAGTGTAAATTTGGCATAGGTGTCTATACACAGACTGTTTAATGCTGCTCAGAGGTGGCTTAAAAGCATTTAGACAGAAACTACATTTATACATTTAGCCGTCTTTACACAGCTGACTTAAGGCTGCTCTGTGCCTTCTTAAAATTTAGCATAAAGATGCAATGCTACATTGAAGCTAGACTAAATTTTGCTTTCTCAGATTCACCTCTGCACTTTATACTTAACATATACAGTTGCAATTGCAGTGTAAATGCATTTAAGTCACCTCTGAGCAGCATTAAACACTGTGTAAAGACACCTAGAAGACATTTCAGAAGCGCTTCTATGCCACCTTTGCTGTGTAAATTTGGTATAGGTAGCTTACACAGTCTGTTTAATGCTGCTCAGAGGTGCTTAAATGGATTTACACAGAAAGTGCACATTTATATATTTAGCTGTCTTTACAGAGCTGATTTAAGGCTCCCCTCTGCCTGCTTAAAATTCAGTGTAAAGATGCAATGCCGCATTAAAGCTAGATTAAATGTTGCCTCATCCACCTCAGCCCCTTAGTACCAAAGTATACAGTTGTAACTGCTATGTAAATACATTTATGCCAACAGTCTGTGTAAAGACACATATAAAAGCTACTTTTAAAGTGCTTCTGTGCCACCTCTGCTGTGTAAATTTGCCATAGGTGTCTTACACAGTCTGTTTAATGCTGCTCTGAGATGGCATAAAGGCATCTACCCAGCAACTGCACCTTGACACATGTAGATGTCTCTATACAGCTGATTTAAGGCTGCTTTTAAGACTACAATGCTGCCTTTTCAGCCCACCTCAGCCCCTGGTATCAAAGAATACAGTTGCAATTGCTGTGTAATGCATTTAAGCCACCTCTGAGAAGCATTAATATTTATATAGCAGTATTTACAGAGCTGATTTAAGGCTGCTCTGGTGCCTGCTTAACATTCAGTGTAAAGAATGCCGCATTAAAGCTAGACTAAATTTTGCCTTGTAAGATCCACCTCAGTCCCTTAGTATCAAAGTATACAGTTGTAATTGTATGTAAATGCATTTATGCCACCTACTGTATGAGCAGCATTAAACCGTCTGTGTAAAAACACATAAAAGCCACTTCTGTATTAAACAGTCTGAACAAAGACACTTTAGAAGCTGCAATGTAAATTTCTTTCCCTCTAATGCATCTTTTTAAATCTCCTACAACTTCATTGTGGTTTTGCACGACGCCTTTAAAGTGCCAATCTTAAAATCAACAACCCAAGGTCATGCATTATTTCTTTGCCATTTCTTATCGAGTGTCATTTTGTTCTTAAAACTCTGAGAAACATGACTCATTGTCCTTGCTTGGTGGAAGAGCTTTAGGGAGATTAGGCTATGACAGGATGGGGGATGAGAGCTGTTCATCTGTGTGTGTGTTTGGAGTTTGGACTGCCAGTGTAAGGTTACTCTTCACTCAGTGTCTTTCCCTTAGGCCCCAGACAACTTAGTCTGAGCATGACCTCACTCCATGGTGATGAGTAAAAGAACAAGATAACACAGAGACAGCCAGAGATACACTCAATCATAATGTCCACAATCCCACCCAACAGGGAAAACTGGCTTCCAGTAACTAGCAGACGGGGAGCATGACAAAGATTTGGGGGTTGATGGGGTGGAGTTGGGATGCCATAAATACTCTCAGTAGGAACTGAGGAGGAGATGACAGTTCACTTTGAAGGTCAGACTTCAAATGTGAGTCATAAGAAAAGTTAAGTATGTTCAGGGGGGTGGTGCGATATTTATAAGTTATTGTGGTAAGTCCAATCTGTCTGACTTTTATATGTAGGTGTCATGTACTAGGTTACAATATTTAGTTCATTGAAAGTTGAAGGGTTTGTTTACACTTGTCATGTTTGGTTAGATTAAAATGAACTCCGGTGTGCTTGCTCTGTTCATCCGAAACCTGGTGCGAGAACCAAGAGCCATCTTTTTCAAATGAACTCAAATGGTGTGGTTTGAATGAAATATGAAAGCAACAAGGACTAAATACTTCTAAGCTAACCAAAAAACAGGACCTAATGATGAGATGCGATGCCATGTGATATGATTTCACGAAGAGAACAAGAGGTGTATCCAAAACAAAATATACAACCAACCAATCAGGTTGCGAACATATTACTATATCTGTTAGGTTTGGTATCTTTATATTCGCTCTCAAAAATGCCAGTGTGAATGCTAAGAGGATCAGGACCAAATGTATAATTTTCCTTTTTGGTCCAGACCAAATTAACCAAACTACAAGTGAGAACACACCCAAAGATTTTAAAGCCACTAAAGGTTAATAAAGCCATTTTAAAAGGGATTATGTTGCATTAAAAAATGATATGGTAAAATGTGTGCTATATTCATATGTTAGTGTATTACTAAGCGTAGGCAACTAGATAAAGACATTAATAAATAAATAAATACATTCAAATTTTAATAATCATTTTATAAATATGATTTATGTATATATAATTGTAATTAGATTTTTTATTATATATAATTTTATTCAATTATAGATTTTTTTAAAGAAATTAAACTAAAACTTAAAAAAGAAATTACAACAAAAACATTTACATTGTTACAAACTGCTATTTAATTTTAAGTTTTATATAAAAAAAAAACTCTTGTCCTGAAAAATGTGCATCATGGTTTCCACAAAAATATTAAGCAGTACTGTTTTCAACATTTATAATAAGAAATGTTTCTTAAGCAGCAAATCAGCATATTACACTGATTTCTGAAGGATCATGTGACATTAAAGACTGAAGTAATGATGCTAAAAATTCAGCTTTGACCTCACAGTAAAAAAAATTAACTGATAATATATTCAAACAGAAAACAGTTATTTTATTTCAAAATATTACCGTTTTTACTGTTTATTGTTTATTTGATCAATAAATTCAGCCTTAAAAATGAATAAATTACATGTAATAAAATTAATTTAAATATCTAATTACATTATTTTTCACCTATTAAATTCATTTTGACTCCGAGTAAGCAATAGCATTTCAGGCATGTAAAACAAACCTAATCATGCAACGGTTTCCTTAGCTTTGGGTTAAACATGTACCTGCACTGCACTGTTGAGGAAGCAGCTGTTCTGTCCCGGCTCATTTAGTAGCCCCTTGGTAGGGGCCAAGGACATCATAGATCCTGGCTGGTAAGACCTGGCAAGATTGCCGCCTCCTGGTCTCCTGAAGAACTTGACCCATGCCATTGGATTTGGGGTATCTGCTGCCCTGCTGATGAACAGTTATTTGTTAAAGAAAGTTTTGAGTTGTAATTTTACTAGGGTTGTTATGACAGGTCAACTTTAATGTCTGTTTGAGTAAAAGCCTTTATTTTTGTTACTGACCTGTATTGTAAGAGGTCTCTTAATGCTATGTCCTAGATGGGACGCTTTGATCATTCCCTGAATCGGGTTGGGGAATTGTTGTTGGTGGCTACTGTGGCCATCAGGCCTCGAGTGACCCGCAGCATAGTTATGAAGGTGTCAGCTGGAATCAGTCAACCTTTAAAGGGTCGTCCATGTTTCAGACGCTGCTCTTGGAGGACATCACCAGCCTTAGGAGGAGTGGGATTCACTCTGTGGAGAGAAGCAAAGCAATGCATGAATTCTTCAAGAGCACTTTAACATGCATTTCTGCAAATTGAGACACTGACAACAACAACACAGAACTCCATGTCATTATAAACACTTCCTTACAAATCACCAGCAAGAGGAGTGGCTAAACAAAAAAAAACTGTGCAAAAGCCAGTAGGTCAGCTCATCCAACTGGCAATGCTGCTCTGAATAATGTTATTGTTTAACTTTTTTATGACTTTACACCAACCTGTTTCTATGCAAGCAAGCTGATGTTAACCAACAGGAACACACTGACATGGCACGTAATAAATATGCAAATGCAACTTTGTTGCTTAAACCTCAAAAATGAGCATGTTGTGTACTATAACAAAAATGTGGCCACTAGCCATGGACTTGAGAAAACAATATTTTCATTGTTCAGATCAGTTTAGTTCAACACTGGATTCAATTCAGTGTTGCAAAGTTAATTTATTATGAAACAAATTATATTAATATATAAAAAAAGCAGCTTTATAGAAGAAAATATAGAACTGTCATAGTTCAGTTCAATTTAGTTCAACGCTGATTCAATTCAGTTCAATGGTGCAAAGTTCATCAATCATAAAACAAATTGGATTTAGATCTACAGAAGACAATGTTATCATTGTTTAGCGTAACACTTATGCAACCTATTTTTTTTTGCCTGTGTTAATGCTAACTGCATACATTTTGGCTCAGGTGTGTATTTTTATTGGAATTTTAATATTTTACCCTCATTTCCTTCAATAAATCTATTTTACACTAAAATAGTTTCTCTCTGGACAAAAATGTCCCCATTAAAACAGCGATTTTTAATCTTTCGGCCATTTAAGTACAAAATGATGCAATATTTGTTCAAAGGTTTTTATTTTGTTGGCAAGGCTTCAAAATTAAAATTGACCACTGTTTACTAAGATGGTGCCTTTTTTTCAAGTTTGGCATAAAAAGCAAATTACTCGCTTTATTCCTGTTTTCTGCTGATGCAAATTATAGTCTATTATAGAGTCAATTGGATAAATTATGCAGCTATAATTGTGTGGGTATGTTGGTATGGATGTCACAGTGTGGTTTGTATGCGTGTCCTAAATAAAATTGTGTGTTTGTGTGTGCGCACCTGTAATGTTTTATAGAAATTATACTGTGCTGCGAATCACAAATCCCACCGACGTGTTTGCCAGCGGAGCTTTGCTGCAATCTAATGGGAAAAGTTATAATATATATTTTATATGCTCATAAATCATCAACTTAAACCTCTATAACTTTTTTTGGTATCAGTTTTTTACAACTTTAACAATATTCTGCCAAGGGTCTTCTTTAAAATGAGACCAAACTCCCAAGCTTCGTTTATATGAGTTTTTGGAAAATTTAAAAAATTTATGCACAAGGGTTAATTTAGTTTAATAACTGAAGTTGTTTCATATGAACTCTATAGAAGACAGTAGCAATTAAGTTCAAGTTTCAAGTTATAATACCTATAATACCTGAATACAGCTACCGATAGCATTGCCATTTATCTCAACAGACTCCAGCAAAATCCTGGATTCTGGGAAGTTCCACGTAGCATATTTTTTAGTAACCAGGAATGATTTTGTCAGTGCACCAGAATTAGAAATGTCTGACTCCCTTGGGCAGTGTACTTATTACTGAACCAGGGAGCATTCTGAAACACACCCATGGAGCTGAAAACACTTTATCCACCCTAAGTGACGCATTGGAGTAGTTAAAGAAATTGCCTATCAATATTTTCACATTTTTAGTTGTTGACAAAATTTTTTCTGCTTGTTGACTGAACGCAAAGTCCATTCTCCATCAAGAAGCCCAACAGTTATGGCTGCAATATGTAAATCTCACAACTTTTATGGGTTTATCATTTCTAGTAGGCCTATATCAACCACTAACAGTGCTCACATTTTCATTTAAATTTGTTTCAGATGAAGAACCTTTCCGAATTTCTATGAGATCATGTGGAAATAATGAATTCCTCTGATACCAATATTAAAAACAGAACAGGACATTAAGTTTCCAAAAATGTTCCACACACAATTGGTTGTTGGCTTGGAGATTGTGGTGTGGAGCTCTGGAGAAGATCAAGGGTGGAACTGTATGATTTGGTGAAAATACAGCCAAAAATAAGAACATGTGGGAGACTGTTTGTTACTTTTGGTTCTAAGTTTAGTGTCACCATATTCGGTTAAATTATATTTTTCCCAACATTCTTTAAAAATAAAAGTTCCAAAAGGAGGTTTTTGCAGCAGTGCCATAGAACATTTTGTCCATTTTCGGTTTTCCAAAGAAACTTTCAGGAAACAGCTCTTAAAAGAACCCTTTTTTCATAGTGCGAGAAACATTTTAATAATCTAAAGAATCTTTTTTTGTGCAATGGAAAGCTTCCACGGATGTCAAAGGTTCTATATGAAACCCAAGATACCACTGAAGAACCTGCTGAACTGAAAAAAAAAATAGTTCTAGAAGTTTAAGTTTCTTATTATGACAATGAACAAAAACTTAATTTTTAATTTATATTTACCAAAGCATGTTAAAAGCCATAAATCTTAAGCTGTGTTCCCAATTTGAAGTTGATATAAAAAAAAGTTAACAAAATCAGCAGAGATGCACCGATTCCGATTGCAATTTTCTTGGCTGATTCAGATTTTTCGTTTTTTTCTACGTGTAATCAGTTAATACAGATTTTTGCAGATTTTGATTTTCTAAGAACTATAATATGTAGCATTCACAAACAAAAATCTATACTTTTTTCAAATTTATACTTAAAAAAAAAAAATAATAAAAACATATACATTTACTTAATGTGTTAAACATTTCAATTCCCCCGATCTGGACTGTTACAGAGAAATTTTATAAGACTTAGTTAAAAAAAAAAAAAATTCAACACACAAATAAGAAATATTGGGAATCATGCAATTATACTTTTAAATATGAAACCAAACCAGCAGTAGGTGGTGGCAAATGATTGCGAGTCATTTAGTCATTCATCCTATTCGTTCAAACGGCAGATCACGCGAAAAAAACAGCTAATTCCAGTCTCTGGCCAGTCGATAGGTGCATCTCTAAAAATCAGTGCGGTTTTGTTTGGGTACAATACCAAATGTTTCCACTAGATGAAACTGGTTTCCAAAATATGGTCATTTTTGGTCAAAATATCAAAATCAGTACAATTTAACCTTTTTTAAATCATGCCTTTTTGTGTGTGTTCACATAGCAAGTGCCAAACCTTTACCAAGTTTTGTACCATTCCGATAAAGCAAAAAATTCTAAAAGAACCTAACACAAAATGTTTCAGTCAAAAATGACCAAAACCCACCAAAGCATTAAGAGCTTTGTGAAATGCAGAGGATTCCCAGCATTATAAAAACATCAACAAATGAAAGAATCTTCAAACTTGAGAATGATGTAGGTTATTTTTTGCACAGACTGAACTAGAGGCTGACCGATGTATCGGTTTTGCAGATTAATTGGCACCGAGAGTTGATTGGCAGAACTATCGGTTGTCGGCAAAACATGCCAATAGTTTTTCTGGGTTGCGTCCATTGCTGAAGCAGCTGAGAAAGCTCTGCTGTCATATACAGTATGAGAACCATAGATATGTATGATGAGAACAGCCTCTAGCGGCAGAAATCACTGACAACACGTGCTGTTTATTTACACACGTGATACTGCGCTGAACACAGCGGGACACTTCAGATGCAGATTTAAAACATCGACAACGAACTATAGTGCATGCTTTCCTATCATTACTTAGTAAGTGCTTTGTTGACTAGATGCTGCATTAGTAGAAAAAGCACAGCAGTATGTTTGCTATCAAGGCTGAAAGGAAGTGAACATTAGCCACACCTCAAGAGGTTAAAACAATGTGACCAAAACAGTAAGTCCAACCCAAATGTTTAATGTCACGATTTTTACAATCCATTTCCATTAGTTTACATCCAGATGATCACATTAATGCATTTGTTAGCCAGCAAGTTGCATATTTAGAGCTAGTGATGCGAGACAGCAAACTGTTCATTCAGCCGACAGAAATCCTGCCGCATCACAGAGCGCTATCACATCAGTTTTACATTAAATACTTCATATCTGTCCCAAATCGATGTAAATGTACATAAAGACTTCACCATGGACTGGAAGATTGTGTGTATTGTGATTTTTAACAAAACATCTTTCTTTCTGTGGCTCTAATAAAGCCTAAAGGCTTTCTCTGTCCACTTACTCCATTGTTTTAAACACCGAACTTCAAACTCATCTTCAAACTTATGTCCGTTTGGTGATTAAATAAACAGTTTTAGACTGCTGTTTGAACTGAACGCGGCGCGTCCATTGTGTGTGATAACTGACACGAGATCTCCGGACGCAGCGCTGGGCTTTTGCTCGGTTTGTGACTAAAATATTTTGCTATTTTGATTAGGTATTCATCAAGTGTTCTAGAATAGAAGCAGCTAAACTGAGACTATACATAGGTACAATATCCATATGAAGTCATTTCAATACTATGGTTTTTGTGTAGATGTTTAAAGACTGTTGATATGAAATGGTAACACTTCACAATAAGAGTCCATTTGTAGCATTAATTAAGATTAATAAAAGCTGTACAATGTGAATATTGTTCCTTGTTAGTGTGTTCATTTCAACATTTACTGATATTTGTAAATATATAATTAATATTAATACATTTATTCTTTTACAAAGTATGGTTCACTCCCTTTTTTAAATAGTAGACCACTGTTTTAGTTTTCATTTGGCATATTTTAAAAACTATTGGTCGATTAATCAGTATTGGCCAGTGTGGTCCAACCTAGCTACCGGTATTGGTAAAATACAATATCGGTTGGCCTCTAGACTGAACGCTATCGGAGCATGTCAGTTCACTGACATCAATGGAAACCTGTTGAACAGCATTTCATTCATACTGGAATTTAAACAAAGAAGTAGTAGTTTTGAGGTGACCAACAGATCTATTAAGAGTATTTCTGGTTAGATTTAACATAAAACAGTTTGTAAACAAGGCAAAAACACCTACTTTTGAGGCAACGGGGTGCCTTTCTCATTTGTAATGTGCTCACAGTCTGCCATAGCAACAGCATTCCAGTGTGATCACTTAAGCCACAGTGTTGCTAAAGAGCTCTTGTCTTCAGGATTAGGCTCTGTGTTCGGCCCTGGAGACACACCTCCACGAACACATCTCACACAGGTTCCAGTTTGGGCCAACCACAACTAGTTTTGCAGAACATGATGTCCAGGTGTTTTTTGTTTGTTCTTGTTTTTTTTTTTCCTGAAAAGCCTATTAATCAGTCTGTTGGTTTGATTTAAAGTCACATTACGAAATATAAACAGAAGAGAAGCTACTTCAATCTCAAACTTCTTAACCTGTCTAGGTCATATTTCACAATGAAGACTTTAAGACCATTAAGAGTTTTTGCATTGTGTTCGCAACTAAGCACATAATGTGAAAATGCATAAATAAATAAAAATCTCATTCATCACAGTATTGCATAAGAAAAATAAATGCATTTTCACAATTTCTTCTTGACTTGTCCAATCATTAATGACTACTGGATAAAACTGAAAAAGCGGATTAGGGGGATTTTAATTAGCATGTCAGGTGTTTAGAATTAAAAGATTGAGAAATAAAAAAAAAAGAAAAACTTTTTTTAAACTTCCCTAATATTTGTTATATGTGTTAATTGACTAAGTTTAATGCAAATACAGATTTTAATTTAAAAAAAGTCAGTCTTTCAAAGTCAGATTTTTAATAATGTATTACTTTAAGAAAGACACTTTTCACATTATGGTAATGGTAATTTGGTAGGAAAATGTGATGACAATATATCAAGTAAATAATAAAATATGAGAACTGTCAAATGCAATCAATTTTTTTTCTCTTTTGAGTAAAATATAGTATTTTTCCAGAACTGCATCCATAAAGTTTACAAGTTAGAGATAGAAGTAAATAAAACAATTAATTTAATAAAGTATGAATTGCAATAAAACCATGCACAATGGAAAAAAACATACAGGCCAAACCTAATACAAAAAAATCCTTCATATTAACAATACATTGTGTCCTATTTTCACTGAATTTTTTTTCTAGAGTATGAGAACTAAAAACCTCCCTATTATCACCTTCTAACATTACTTCAACTTCATCACTCAGACTTTCTTCTTTACACACAACAGAAAAACAGAATTTTGTTTTAACCCAACATCTAACTGCTATTTACTTTTTAGGAAGCTGCATTGTTTAGAGGAAGTATTATTGAAAAAATAATACTCTCTGGATAATATTACTGGAGTATCTGAAAGATACATCCCATTTCTTTCTTTTTTTTTTTTTTTTTTTTTTTTTTTTTAAGAGGTTTTTAACTCTCAAACAATGAAAAAGTTGATTTGACCACATCCACACTTTGGACCTCTCAGATTTCAATCGCTTCTCAGCTCTAGAGAAGACTGAAACATCAGCCCCACATTTACCTCCGCAGTCGTCTGCGGTCTTATCATCACTCGTGGTAATAGAAAGCAGCATGTCGCAGAGCGAATCATAGCTCCCACAATCAGGTGATGATGTAGCTGGAGAGTGGAAAACGCTGACATTATGGGTGAGCTCACGAGCCACCGGTCATGGTCATTCATCCCAGCACTGACACAAACTTGGCCAGCAAGAGCGAGGGTGAGGTAGCACAGAAAAAAAAAAAAAAAAAAAAAAAGAGGGGAATGACAAAAATACCTGCCATTAAGCTACAGCATCCACACTGCCTACTGTACATTACCACTGCATTATAAAGAGTGAGCTAAATCTGTGCAAGATCTATCTGATGATCAGTAGTATATCAGTAGTATATGCTAAACTAAGCCTCACTGTTACTAATGGGTTGTGGGGTTTAACTTTGATACGCATTTCATGCTGATCCATTTATGCAACAAACATGAATAGAAAAATACGATATACTTGTTTGTCCTTTTGAAACAAAAGTGTACTTGATTTTATTGAAATTATATTTTGAACAAAGATTTTTCATGTTTTTTAAAGTAGTCTCTTCTGCTCACCAAGCTTGCATTTATTTGATCCAAAGTACAGAAAAAAATAAAATAACTGTTTTTTATTTGAATATATTTTAAAATGTAATTTATTCTTATGATTTCAAAGCTACATTTTCAGCATCATTACTCCATTCTTTAGTGTCACATGATCCTTTAGAAATCATTGTAATATCCTGTTTCGATGTTCAAGAAACATTTTTCATGAATATTATTATTATATACATTTAAAACTGTCTTTTTTCAGGATTCTTTGATGAATATAAATATCCAAAGATCAGTATTATATATATATATATATATATATATATATATATATATATATATATATATATATATATATATATATATATATATATATATATATTTTTTTTTTTTTTTTTTTTTTCTTTTTTTTAGCAAGGATGCTTTAAATTGATCAAAAGTTATGATAAAGACATTTATAATGTTCCAAACGATTTCTATTTCAGATAAATGCTGTTCTTCTGAACTTTCTATTTATCAAAGAAACCTACAAAAAAATTACTCCGCTGTTTTCAAAATAATAGTATTCAATGTTTTTTTGTACAGCAAATGGGAATATTAGAATGATTTCTAAAAGGATCATGTGACTGGAGTAATGACGTTAAAAATTCAGCTTTGAAATCACAGGAATAGAAATAGAAAATAATTATTTTAAATAGTAAAAAAATAATTAAAATAGTATTTAAAAATTGTACAGTTTTTGCTGTGCTTTGGATTAAATGAATGCATGCTTGGTGAGCAGAAGAGACTTCTTAAAAAACAAAAAACAGTTTAAATCTTACGGTTCAAAAACTTTTGACTGGTAGTGTACACTTAAATTATAATAAGGAAGGAAAGAAAGGACAGGAAAAAATATTTTATGCATTTAGGCCATTTGATGGCCTGAAAACACAAACTTTTGGAAAAGATACTGTAATCATCTCCATGTAAGAAATGTGAATTTGTGAAAAGTTACGTCATGTGCATGCATACGAATATTACAATGTTACAAATTGACATTTGCAACTACTGGCCTAGCATGCATTAATATAGTTTTTAGTCATTTTGAGATTGCAATTTAATACATTTAAAATGCAACTTCATCATTACTTATAGAAACATACTTAAGTCCTACTTAAGTAGGTCAAAAAACAGAGTTCATCTAACTGAATTTAAAATAAATTTAAACGATAACACATTGTCACTTAATTGGCATGAACATGCATTTAAGCATCTGAAAACATTAAACTCAATTGGTACTTACATATATTCTTATTCATACTTGGGTATGTTAAAGTGTACTTCTTTTTCACAAGGGTGGAATCTGAGCACAAGGAGGCATATCTACGCACCATAACTAAGCGAGACTTGAGCCGACTTTTTAAAAGCAGCTTTCATACACAGTAATGATGACAGTCTGGTTTCAGTCATGCCATGTGACTCTCCCACTTCTTACCTAATGTAAGTGAGGATATCCCCCACCCTTCAAAGAGCTGAAATAAACTGCACATGATATCATTTCCTGCACTCTTTTCACATCTTTGATCAGCTTCCTAATTTTCAATGACTCATGAATCTGTGACATTTTTGTACAAATTTCCAACCAAATCTGGAAAACAAAACACGCAACAGATATAAAGGGACAGTTCAGCCAAAAAAGGAATTCTGTCATTTACTCACCCTCATGTGAGCTTATTTCCTCTAGTTTTAGTTTGGAGGGGAAAAAAGTGGAGACATTGATCTAAAGAAGTTTTAATAGAATAAGTAAATGATGACAATTTATAACTTTGAGTGAACTATCCCTTTAATTTTGTTTTCGAATCCGACTTTGCATATTATCTCCCACACTAACACCACTTCATTTTACTCGCATTAAAACTGATTTACTGATTTACTAAGACTTGAAGTAAAAATAATAAATGGCTTTTTCTACTACTTAAACCTTATATATTAGTTTTATATTACCTGCCTATTAATTAACTACCATGAGTACAGCTATAAGATTATAATTTATCTGAATATGGAGCTCAAGGTGCTCAAAATTCCAGGCTGTGATGAACGTCTAATCACAAATGGTTTAATATCGGTCCTATGCTAATATAAGATCGACAAAGAGGAGATTCACAGTGTAATGAAGTGCCTGCAGGTGTAAATCACTCAAAAGGTCATTTAACAACACCATTCGTAACGTGTAACAGAAAATTTACACTGATAAAATATTAAAACTAATTTCAAATAAGAAAATGGATTTCTGCCACACTGCCGTCTACAAGGTTCACAAGTTTAATGAGCTCTTCTGCTTTTTTATTTATTGACTCGTTCTTCAACTCCTACTCAAATTTTCCACGTAACATAACTCATGATGATTTGACTCGAAAAAGAGATGTGGCCAAATTGCATCATGCTGTGGTTACATACCGTTCTGACTTGAGGCAACAAAAAAAACCAACACTATTTACGGATGATCTCCTTTTCTTAACAAAAGTTGCAAAACAGATACATTGTAAGCCCACATTCTTGAATGACAAAATATCTGAGTCACTGCACAGAGCACATTGACAGATTATGCAAACATATACAACAACAGTAATCTGGTCTACAGACTCAGAAACATCAACGTAATGATGCATTTGACTGAAACGCGTATCGTAACGTTGCAACGCATGATAAAAATATCTAAGGGAGGAGTCTGAAAATAATTTGTATGAGAAACAGCTGCAGAAAAATGACAGATGGATAGTTATGTAATGAAATAAACAATGATTTTTACATCTATAAATAATGATCCAGGGTGTCTTATTTAGCAACCAGATGTCAGAAGCATTTCGGAAAGACTGTGTACAAGACAAGTCCAGTTCTAACATGACAATGCCTCTGTGTATAAGGCAAGGTTCATAGAGAAATGTTTGATTCAGGAAGTGTGGAAGAACTTGACTGGTCTGCATAAAGCCAAATCAGACCTTGAGACAAAAACTCACCAACAAACACCAATGCCTTATACATACACTATATGGACAAAAGTATTGGGACACCTCCTTCTTCAGAACAGAAAAAGGGAAGTCCAAAACTGTAGCAACAAAGACGGAAGCATAATTCATGCATTTAAAAACTGTATTTCCATCTCTGTTGCTTCAGTTTTGGAAGTGTCTAAAATGACTGTACCCATATGCACAAGTCACTGGTGTTTGGTCTAAATTTTTGGCTCAAGGTCTGCATTTAAAGTCACACCAGAGGTGTTCAGCTGGGATTAGACCAGTCAAGTTCTTCCACACTGACTGAATCCAGCATTTCTCTATGAACCTTGCCTTATACACAGGTTAGAGGCAGTCGTCATGTTAGAATAAAAAAGGGTCCTGTCCAAACTTTGCACAATTGCCTAGAATATCATTATATGCTTCAACATTAAGATTAGTACTCATGGAAATTACTAAAGTAGTCAAACCTGTTCATTAGAATACTTTTGGCAATATAGTTTATGTATAGCCACACATAGGGCTGTGCCGATAAACGATATCATATTGAATCACGATAAAATATATGTCGATAACGATGATAAGCTCTAGCCATTTTTACTCAATATGGATTAATATAAGAGCCAATCACACAGCAGAAATATGCGACAACAGCCAATCAGCGTGCAGCTTTTAACTTTCACGTCAAAGAACAAAGTCCATTTCCTACGGCACTCTGCGAAGCAAACTCGACACAAGGATGACAAAAATGAGTGGAAGCTAGTGGTGCAACCAAGCGGCAACCTCCCGCTCTCGCTCTTGAAACAATACGGAAGTGACTGAAGCTGCAGTTCATCAGCTGGCCGCTTGAGGCTGGCTCCAAAAGGGAGCAAATCCCCATAGACTCTCGTGTTAAAATGTTCAACTTTATAACAGTTAAAAACATGTTTACAGCCTGGTACAAAAAGTGGTTTTGGTTTTTACAGCTAGTTTTCCCCTCATGACAACTCTGAGGGGGGTGAATTTTTTTCTAACTCACCCGTTTAAATTATATTAAGCATTAAAATTCTGCATAATTAAGGGCGTGGCCACTTGAGTGACAGGTGTCAGGCAGTCGTCACATTACCTCAGCTTATTCCAGCAGTTGAACTTGGCATCTCAGCCGTGTTATTGCGTTTGTTTTTTCTTAGGGTGTTACTTTATCAGGATTATTTTAATAAATGTAAAAACCAGACATCTTAGCTCCACCCACGTCCCGACTCTTTGTCCATTTTCTATTTTCCCGGAGTGACGCGCTTCCAAAATGGCAACGACAGGCCCCGCTCAACTTTTGCAAACTCACGGTTCGGATCACATTACGGTTTTTGAGTCACGGATCAGACCATTTTTCGGATCAGCAAAAAGGGGAGGATACAAATGTAATTTACTTTCCATTTATTACAAGTATGGCTGCTCGATTATGGAAAAAAATCACATACATACACATATATATATATATATATATAGTATACATTTAATGCATTATTTATAAATTTAATGTAGTTAACTGAATGGAAAATAAAACAGCATAGTCTTCACTGTAAGAATTAAACATGTTTGTTTCTTATAAAAACTACAAAAGTCCATCCATCAAGAGCAGTGAGTGATTTTGTCTTTTGTTGTTTGATGAACATTAGCTGCAAAGACGGCAGAAGGAATATTACTTGTGGCCGCTTTAAGAGCTGCACGGACCCAATTTACGTTTACGATCCAATTCAACCGTTTACGTTAATTTGAGACATAACCGACGAAGGATTACACAAATAATCACCAAACGGCGCATTTTGACATATATTTGCATGTCTAGGTAACATCTTAAGCTAAACGTTCACTTGTCTGTGTTCTGATCCGTCTCTGAGCGCATTCACAGAACAGCGCACATGCTCGATGTATTGCCGCATTCATACGGCTTTCTCGTGCCACAGTGCCTACACATTGTAACAGTTTTGTCCACCACCCTTCTTCCATCATCATTATATTTTACAAGGAAGCCAAAATGCTCCCATAGCCTACATGCGATTTGAATGATGCGGGAGGCTTTTCGAGTTCTTCTGTTCCTCCGCTAGCCATTGTTGACTGATTAACATGCCCTGTTCACGTGAACATGACTTCTCTGTGTAATTAATTACTTAAAAAGTATGCCGGCAGAAAAACAAAACTGTCTTTTTCTCTGCGATTATTAAAAATGTAGGATTATCTACAAATTAAAAATTTGTTATTAATCCGCGGGTCACGTGCTTACCGAACTGTGGGTCGTGATCCGCATGGATCACGGATCAACTGCGATCCGTTTCACCCCTAGTGGAAGCAGCGACGAAAGTGAAACTAACCTCGAGTTATTATCCAAAAATTATTACACTGAAAAAAGGTAGCACAAATTCAGCTATAAAGTGGTTTGGCGTTCATATATGAAAAAGCGCGTTCATAATGGAAGCGACACGCTTGAGAACTTTTCAGAATGCCACAACCGCACCGCGGGTCATGTGACAAGAAACAATCAAATCAATCCGTTTTCCATGCGTTTTTAGGCACGACATGTGAACGGCCAGACACTGTGGTCTTCCTGACAAAAAAAAAATGTAAAAGTTTTGTGAGACAAATTGTGTGCCATTTCTAGTTGTATAGTTTTATGTTTACATTTTGCACATTTAATCTACCTCTTAAAGCCAGACGATGTAGACAGACTTGTCTTTTTGGAAAAGAAAAAAACTCTAATTGTGTTACTTGCAAATTAGGTTTACATTTAGCACATTTACTCTCATTTATCTTCTTTTGTCACAACTTTTAGTTTTTAATTTATTTCAGTAAGTTGTCTTAATTTTAAGGTCAAATGTGTAATATGTTTTTGTTAATAAACTATACTTTAAAATGTAATTAATGAACCCTCAAATTGTTGTGGCTTCAGTCATAGTTGAGATACTCTTTTAAAGCTGGCAGCATTAACAGTTTTATATATCGAATATATCGAAATATATACCGTTATCGATCAATATGGGGAAAAAAATGATCAAGATTACATTTTTGCCATATCACCCAGCCCTAGCCACACACCAAAGCATCAAGTGTTAAAAAAAGCACGTTGTCACTCTATAAAGAATAACATCCTTTTCTGACAGCAAACCCACAACAATCACTACACAAAAAAGGACAGTTTTGCCCTGGTGGGCCGCACTGCCGAGGCGAAACACGACACGCTCCTGAAACCCTGAAACAACATTGAGGGAGCGGCAGAATTCCCGAAGGAACAGAGAAGGCTGTTTTGACTTGGAGCAACAATGCTGCGGTCGTTTCCTGTGTGGGCTTCCTGTTGCGTTCCAGCACGTGGTCAGCACTTTGAGTCCTGAGACACCGGGCAGGTCACAGCGATTAAACGCATAATACGTTCATATGAAGGTGACAAAACAACTCCTGAACAAACAAAAACAGATTTATCGAGACATTAACTTTTATCAGTGAATGAAGTACAATATCCTCTCTGAAGCGTACTCGGCTTCCTAAACGTTTCCTCGTTTCCGTTATGGCTTCCCAATAAATGTCAAATTCACAATGCGGCCATCGACTGGCTTTCCTTTCATTTTCTAACTGAAAAACTGGTTTCCTCCGACTAGGTTTAAAACATTTATTCGGCTTCAGTGGCTTCATGCATTATTAGTGCGGTGCTTAGTCAGACACTTCCAGATATTCAGAGGAGGATTCCTTGTAAACAATAACAAATGAAGCAGCTGGCTGCTGTGCTGAGAAGAGGACTATTTTGATTTATTGAGATCAGCAAAAACTGGGAAGATTTATCCATAAGCACCTGTCAGTTACTGTAGGGGTAGCATCTTAACAAGCACGAAAAAAAGTTTGCAGAGAAAATAAACTCATAATAGAGAAAGAGAAGATCCTCTGCAGTGAAAGGGTGATGTCAGAATGAGCTTTTGCACATCTGATAAAAACATCACAATAATCCACACCAATCCAGTTCAATAATTAATGTCTTGAAATGTGAAAAGCTGTGTGTTTGTAAGAAACAAATCCACAATTAAGACATTTTAACTTTAAATGGTTGATTCCTGCTAAAATACAAGCCCTTTATCCATAATATTGCTTTCTCTAGTAAAGATGTCTCGTGAGGGTGATTACATTTTCAACAAATTTCCATTTTTGGATGAAATATAATAAGAATGTATTCCTTTAAGGAAAGAGTTGTACGTGTCAAAAAAGACAATCCAAATACAGTCTCAAACGTTAGATCAGCAAAAACTTCTACTGCTTTAGGAAGATTTACCCATAAGCACCCGTCAGTTAATGTAGGAGTAGCATCTTAACAAGCATGAAAAAAGTTTGCTTGCTTGCCAATAATTGTGGGTGGATTTTGATGTGTTGTATTTTAGCTGAAGCAGCAATTTGAATCATTTTTAAAAACGTCTTAATAATGAATTTGTTTTTTAGAAACTCACAGGTTTCCACTTTATAAGATGTTAATGAATGGACAGGGGTGGTATGATTATTTGTGGATTATTGTGATGTTTTTAATCAGCTGCTTGGACTCTCATTCTGACGGCACCCATTCACTGCAGAGGACCTAATGGTAAGCAAATCATGTAATACTAGATTTCTTCAAATCTGTTTGATTAAAAAATAACTCATCTATCTCTATCTCATCTATCTATATCTTGGATGGCCTGAGGATGATTACATTTTCAGCATTTTTTTTTTATAATTGGGTGAACTATTATATGAAGATATTGCTTTAAGGTAAGAGTTGTATGTGTCAAAAAAGACAATCTAAACACAGCTTCAAACGTTAGATCGGCAAAAACTTCTGCCGCTTTGGGAAGATTTACCCATAAGCACCTGTCAGTTACTGTAGGAGCAGCATCTTGACAAGCGTGAAAAAAGTTTGCTTGCTCGCTAATGGATGCCGTCAGAATAAGAGTCCAAACAGCTGATTAAAAACTTCATAATAGCCCACAAGTAATCCACACCACTCCAGTCCATCAATTAACATCTTGTAAAGTGAAAAATTATGTGTTTGCAAGACAAATCCATCATTAAGACTTTAACTTTAAACTGTTAATTCAGGCTAAAATACTATCTATAATATTACTTTCTCTAGTGAAAAAGTCATCTCGTCTGAATCAGGAGAGAAATCCGCACAGATCAAGCACTGTTTACAAGTCAAACAAGTTCAAAACAGTTTAAAATAAATGTGGATGGATTTTGATGTGTTGCATTTTAGCTGAAGCAGCAGTTTAAAACATTTATAAAAATGTCTTAATGATGAATTTGTTGCTTAGAAACTCGCAGGTTTACACTTCACAAGATGTTAATTGATGGACTGGAGTGGTGTGGATTATTGTGATGTTTTTATCAGCTGTTTGGACTCTCATTCTGACGGCACCCATTCACTGCAGAGGACCTAATGGTGAGCAAGTGATGTAATACTAGATTTCTTCAAATCTACGGATGGATGGCCTGAGGATGATTACATTTTCAGCAAATTTTCATCTTCAGGTGAACTATTATACGAAGGTTTTGCTTTAAGGTAAGAGTTGTGTGTGTCAAAAAAGATTTAAATCCAGCCTCAAACGTTAGATCAGCAAAAACTTCTACCACTTTGGGAAGATTTACCCATAAGCACCTGTCATTTACTTTGATCTAACAGATTATCTATTAGATTATCTAATGGATCCTCTGCAGTGAATGGGTGCCATCAGAATAAGAGTCCAAACAGCTGATTAAAAAGTTCATAATAGTCCACAAGTAATCCACACCACTCCAGTCCATAATTTAACAGTTCAAAACAAATATGTGGGTGGATTTTGATGTTTTGTATTTTAGCTGAACCAGCAATTTGAAGTTAAAAACATCTCAATGGTGGATTTGTTTCTTACAAAATCAGAGGTTTTCACTTCTCAAAAAGATAATTGATGTACTGGTGTTTTGGATTGAAGTGGATTACTTAGCCTTGTGGACTCTCATTCTGACGGCACCCATTCACTGCACAGGGTCCATCGGTAAGTAAGTGACGTAATGCTGATTAAAATATCCTGATAAAAAAACAAACAACTACATTGCGGATGGCCTGAAGGTGACTTAAGTTTCATTTTGAGCTACTATATCAAGGTATTCCTTTAAAGTAAGAGTTGTATGTGTCAAAAAAGACAATCTAAGCGCAGCCTCATGTTATGTTCAGCTGACAGTGTAGTTCTGTCACGTATGATTCATAAATGTGACATCATCGTTAAGCTCGTACAAACAGTCCTATCTTTTCCGCTTCAAACACGCCCGCAGACACATGCATGATCACGCACAAACATGCACACGCCTATGCAAAAATTATGAGCGCACTGCGCTACGGTAGTTACAGGACATATTCAAACGCAGTCATCCTAGTTTCCACAAACTCGCTCTGCATAACTGGTCATTCCACGAAACTCCTCCCTGAACAATTCCATTCATTTCCGTAAGGAAACATCTTGGCAGGGTACAGATGTGAACTGATCTGAATTCAGTGATTTCTGCAGATCTGCGAGTGGTTAGGACACTGAACTGATCCCAGATGAGAAGAGCCACAGTGAAAGACGCAGCCGGTTCTGCCGCATGCCGTCTCGATTTCACTGGTTTGGGGAGAAATGTAGACAACAGCAGACCAAATACAAGCATGTTGCCAAATCTCACAATACTCAAGTCTTGTTTTTTAGTCACTACAAATATCTACAACTTGTTTAGTTTGACTAAGGAGTCACCACACTAACACAAATTAAGATTTTTGAAGTATAAATGCTAACGGCATATAAATATCCGGGGGGATCAGAGGGAAAGCAAATGTGCACTGCAATTTTCTTGTCTAACTAAATGAGCCATAACTAGCCTCCTGCATAAGTGCCAAACTTCTGCAATCGCATGGTGTTTAAATGAAATGCACGGGCAGCAAACTTTAATGAGAAGAGTGCTTTGGCAGGTGTGTGGAGCCAATTTAATCAGCTGTAATGTTTGTTGCAAAGAAACGAATGAATAACATTTGCACTCCCAGAGGCAATACCTCTACTACAACTTCTGTACATCTATTAAAAAAATATATATATATCTTCTGAATGCTCAGAAAAAAAGCGCAACAAATCCTCAGATTTTGATATGATCATTTATCAGTTTTCATTAGTTTTTTTTTTTTTAACTCTGCAAGGACAGAATAATAATATTCACAAATTAATTTCATTCAAAGACAATGTTGAACTAATCTGTAATTTTTATTTACACTACGAGAATTCATTTTCAAACAGTATGTGTGTTGCTTTACAGTAAATACCTAATCTTAAAAGAAAAAAAACACACACACATTATATATATATATATATATATATATATATATATATATATATATATATATATATATATATATATATATATATATATATAGTTTCTTGGTATTGATTTTCAGTAAGAAACTCACCATGTTTAAAAAGAACAAGTTGTAAGACAATTCAACTCAAGATATGTCCTCTAAGTCTAATATCTTGAGAGATTTTTGTTTCACTTGTTTTAAGGATGTTTGGATATATTTTTAGTGGAAAACAATACAAACAAAATGATTCAACATGATTTTTGATGTTTAAAGGTGTAGGTGTACCACATAATTCTTGTCTCAAATTACCTATATTTAAATATATGTGACCCTGGACCACAAAACCAGTCTTAAGTAGCATATGTATATTTGTAGCAATAGCCAAAAATTCTTTGTATGGGTCAACATTTTTCCTTTATGCCAAAAATCATTAGTATATTACGTAAAGATCATGTTCCGTTAAGATATTATGTAAATTTCCTACCGTAAATATATCACAACTTAATTTTTGATTAGTAATATGCATTGCTAAGAACTTAATTTGGACAACTTTAAAAGGCAGTTTTCTCAATATTTACATTTTTTGCACCCCCAGGTTTAAAGAAATATGTATTTCGGCCAAATGTTGTCCTAACAAACCACACATCAATGGAAAGCTTATTCAAATTCTCAAAAAAAAAAAAATTAAAAACTAACAAAATACCTTTATGACTGGTTTTGTGGTCCAGGGTCACATATTTATATTTAGCCTATCTGTAGATTAATTTTTGACTTCATTTGAAATATTTAGGCACTAAGTGACATCAAGTGGTGCTTATACTAAACTTAAGTATTAAAAATCTAAATATTAGCTAACGTTACTATACATACACCTAACGTTACGTCACAACATTACACGTACATTGTAGGCTAGTTTTTAAAAAGCACAGCATTTAGGGAATTTTCACGTAAAGGCTGTAAGCGTAAACAGTAACGCAAGCTGCAATGCTCGCTTTGTTGTGAAATGCTGAGGCGCGTCTACCTGATTCAGGTGCATTTCCGCCACATGCGCACTGACGAATGAAACATGGCGAAGAAAAGTTTGACCAAAACAAAATGTACTAACATGACAAGAGACATCTACTCACCACGTGAGCAATAAATGACTGATAATCCTATTTCTCCCTTTTAGTGTCCGGTGAAACAGTTTACTGAGTATCAAAAATTCCTATTGACTCCTGCTGAATTTCGTCGTCAAACTGCTGGACGGAAAAGCGGAAGCGACAGACGACTCACGAAAACGCACCGGTAAAGATGTGCTCTAATAAACAGAACACCACAAGCACATTCGCTCTGATGACTTAATGTCGCTTTCACTCTTTCTTTAGTTAGTTTCTTTAGTAATCCTGTAGTGTGGAGAGAGCGGTCCCCGCAGTAGTCCGGTGTGCAGGACTGACAGGAGCTGACTGACTGACTGACTGCGGGCACCTGAATTTTTTCAGCTGGTTTCGGTGCTGAGGTGAAACTCCGCCTCTCCTCTACAATACAGTATGTACTGCAGTCTATCTGTCCCAGTGCAGCACGTCGAAGGGAGGAGTTTCTTATGCTTTCTCACACTTTCCTCTGCTGTGTCGAGACACGGGGCAGCGACTCATTTCGGTGGCTGTGTTTCAAACCGTGCTGGACTTTAGAATTTTAGGGCGCTTTGGCGCGTCGGCTGAACTAGTAGCCTAGGATTGCGTGATGTGAACTGAACGGAAAGACCAAAAATACTGTCTAGGTAGGCAGCTCACTAGGTTTGATGAACGTCTTTTGAAAAATAAGAGCAATTAATTGTACTGAAAGTGTAGTGTAGTCTAGCTCAAACCTTAAAAGTATGTGTTTGAAAAATGTTTTTGGACAGTAAGATTTTTATTCTCTTCTTCTCACCAAGCCTGCATTTATTTGATCAAAAGTACAGCAAAAGAAAATTTTGAAATATTTTTTGCTGTATTTGCATTTTTTAAGATTTCTATTTAAATATATTGTAAAATGTAATTTATTCCTGTTATTTCAAAGATACATTTTTAGGATCGTTACTCCAATCACACAATCCTTCAAAAATGATTCTAATATTCTGATTTGCTGCTCAAAAACAGCTGAGTAGAATTTTGACAGTTTTCTTTGATAAATGGAAAGTTCAGAAGAACAGCATTTGTCTGAAATAAAAATCTTTTGTAACATTATAAATGTCTTTATCATCACTTTTGATCATTTTAAAGCATCCTTGTTAAATAAAAGTATTAATTTCTTTAATTTATTTTAAAAATTATACTGACTCCAAGCTTTTAAATTGTATAATGTATAATAAAAGCTTTTTATTTCAGATAAATGCTGATCTTTCGATCTTTCTATTCATCAAAGTATCCTGAAAATATGTACTTAACTGTTTTAAATATTGATAATAATAATAATCATAAATAAAGTTTATGAAACAGCAAATCAGCATAAGGATCATGTGACACTGAAGACTGGAGTAATGATGCTGAAAATTTACCTTTGATCACAGGAATGAATTACATTTTAAATTATATTCAAATATAAAGCACTTATTTTAAACAGTAAAAATATTTCACAATATTACTGATTTTGCTGTATTTTGGATCAAATAAATGCAGGTTTGGTGAGCAGAAGATACTTCTTTAAAAAACATAAAAAAAATGGAAAAAGGAAACTTTTTCAACAAATATTTTTAACACTTCACACAAATGGGAGACACAAATACCAAAAATAAAAACAAACAAAAATATGTTTTTGCCAACAAATGCAGTTAATATTTTATGTTCACAATATTTAAGACAAATTCCCACAAAAAGAGTGAAAATACTTAAAATTGAAATGCATTCACTCTGAAAAAGAAAAAACAAAAACACTGCCATAATTTATTTAAAATACAATTATTTCATCCCAAGTATACTTCAAATTCATTAATTGACATATCACGTAAGACACTTAAGATATATAAAATATATATTATGCCTAAAATGTGTATTAATATCTCTATTGTGTGATATCTGTATAATATCAGTCTTTAAATGCAGGATACCAACCATTCGATTAAAATCGCTACACAAAAATATAATAATATTAAATAAATAAATAGGAATACTTTGAATTTTGACTCAAATCTTATAGATCTGTTGAAAACTTACCCTTTTTATTCAGACAAATTGTATGTTGCATGCTCTTATACATTATTAAAATATATATCAGGCAGTAAACAGTATCCTAATATTCTCTTGTGAACATAGCCAAAGGGTTTCCCTCATATAGTTTGATCAATACTCATGTGTTGTCAGCTTTGGACCTTTAACGGCTTTGTATTATTTATTTATACTGTTTTATCTGGTGATGAAAGCGGTAGTCTGGTGCGATGTGATGTAAGACTGCTGTTATCTGGACACCATCTGTCCAATCCTGTTACATAAAACGATGAGGGAAAAATATTTAACTGTGTTTGAATCATTTAGTCCATTACAATGTGTAATGCTGCTTCTCATCTGAGTCACATACCCATTTAATCATCGCTGGCCAAATATCTCTTTATTAGGGGGTACAATCCGCATGTTTTTAGAGATTGACCATTGTGCTGTGCTCGAATGAGACAGAGTGCGAAAGGAAATCAGGCACATTATTTGAGTGCTCTTAGAGAGGTCACTGTGTATCGGAACGGGACACTCCTTTCCCTAGGAAGTACTTGGAAAGCCCATTTAGGAGACAATGCATTTTCCTTCTGTAAGCCTTTTCCCTTAGGAACATATAATGTTTCCCTCTCTGATAGTCAAGGTCTTGTGTGGTGCAAAGTTCTTTATAAGGTTGTTAAGTATTTATATAATGTAAATGTGAGGGTGCTGTGCGTTTATGAATTGCAGTTTGCCTGGATTCACAGAATAGCAGTTTTCCCACTTTGCAGGACCAAGTGTGGAATGATAATTAAGGATATGGAGAAGATTATAGAAGATCATTAGTTGGTAAATGGAGCGTGCATTTTCAATTTTTACAGCGGGAGTTTGAGCCATGGCTTATGAGCATTAATTGTGTTCGTTTCATTACTCAGTTCTCATGTTAGAATTATGGCTTAATTATATTTCACGTTTGCATTAACTGTCCTGTTAATTTGGCCTGTTGCATTAAAACTGGATGAGATTCTAAAGGCAGCAGGTCATTAAATAATTGGGCTGGTGGATGTGTGCCATCTCTCACCCTGCTGCTATCGATGTGGGCTGAGGCAAAATCAGTTCATACTAGTTCAGACATGATGCTTTGATTTGTTTATGACCTTGGTTTGGTAGTGTGTACAAGTACAATTGCTCTAATGTCTGTATGTTGGTCATTCTTATTGCACTTTGAAGTCAACAAAGCCATACAATATTTTTGAACAGCAAGATTTTATGTTTTTTTGTTTTTAAAGAATTTTCTGCTGCTTACCAAACAAAATCCAAAATACAGCAACAGCAGTAATATTGTGAAATATTTTTACTATTTAAAATAACTGCTTTCTATTTAAATATATTTTAAAATGTAATTTATTCTGTGATCAAAGCTACATTTTAAACTAATCATTACTCCAGTCTTCAATGTCACAGGATCCTTCAGTTCATGTGAAACATGTTCAAGAAACATTTTTTATTTCAATATTTAAAAAGGATGAAATCTGAAATACCTTTCAAAAGCTTGGAGTCAGTATATATATATATTTTTTGGAAAATAAATGATAGAAAATAATACTTTTATTTAACAAGGATGCTTCAAATTGATCAGTGATGATAAAGACATTTATAATGTTACGTAAGATTTCTATTTCAGATGAAAAATTCTACTCAGCTGTTTTCAACATAATAATAATAAATGTTTTTGAGCAGCAAATCAGAATATTAGAATGATTTCTGAAGGACCATGTGATTGGAGTAATGATGCTAAAAATTTAGCTTTGAAATCAAAGGAATAAATTAAATTTTAAAATATATTCAAAAAGAAAACAGTTATTTTAAATAGTAAATATATTTAAAAACTGTACTGTTTTTGCAGTTATTTGGATCAAATAAATGCATGCTTGATGAGCACAAGAGACTTCTTTAAGAAACAAACAAAGATTGGAGTGAAAACGTGTTGGAAACATTTTAATAAACATAAGAAGAGGACAGGACTTGATTTTATCCATCTGCACTTGATTAGATCGTGAAAAAGGAAAGTTTCAGAAACGTGTTTCAAAAGTGTTTATATTTACTTTTTTCCTTGCGGTAATGTGCACTAATGATTTGTTCACCAGGAATGTAAACTCAAGGAAGTTAACAGGGTTCATTTGATTTTTATGTTTGGTAGATGTAATTAAAATTGAAAAATGTGTTCTTTTCCCTAAAAATATTTTAAATGATTTTAATCATCTTCATTGCCTTTCTTGATATAGTATATGCCCAGTTTTAGTGCTCTTTTAATAACTTATTTCTGATGCCATTGCTGGAACATACACAAGCCCATTTCCACCATGGGATAAAAGAATTAAAAATGTAATTATGACTTTTTGTATAACAATTCAGACTTTTTTCCTAAAATGTTGAAAAATCACATTGTGAAATATAAAATCTGAATTGTGAGATATAAAGGAATTCTTTTTCTTGAGTTGAAATCTCAAAAAAAAAAAAAACAGAATTGGGGGGGGGGGGGAATGTCTGAACTGTAAGAAAGAAAGTCCTAATAACCTCTTTTTTATCCTGTGACAGAAACAAGCTTCTATACTGCATTGCTACAGTTGAGTTTGTTTTGTTTAGTGATAGTTGTTCATGAGTCCCTTGTTTGTCCTGAACAGTTAAACTGTCTGCTGTTCTTCAGAAAAATCCTTCAGGTTCAACATTTTCAACATTTTTGTGTAATTGAACCCAGCAATGACTGTATGATTTTGAGATCCATCTTTTCACACGGAGGACAACTGAGGGACTCATATGCAACTATTACAGAAGGTTCAAACACTCACTAATGCTCCAGAAGGAAACACAATGCATTAAGAGCCAGGGGGTGAAAACTTACTGAATTTGAAGATCAAGGTAAAATTAACTTATTTTGTCTTATGGGAAACATGTAAGTATCTTACGAAGGGCAGTACTAAATGAAGTAATGCATGTTTTTTTCCTTCTGGAGCATCAGTGAGTGTTTGAACCTTCTGTAATAGTTGCATATAAATCCCTCAGTTGTCCTCAGTGCGAAAAGATGGATCTCAGAATCATACAGCCATTGTTGGAAAGGGTTTAAATGCACAAAAATGCTGAAAAACCAAAGAATTTGTTAGACCTGAAGGATTTTTCAGAAAAAGAGCAGGCAGTTTACCTGTTCAGGACAAACAAACGACTCATGAACAGCTGTCACTAAACAAAACAAACAAAAAATCAAGTATGAAAAATCAAGTGTATGTAAACTTTTAAACAGGGTAATTTTTTTTAATAAATTCATTCTCTTGTGGACTATATGTAAATATATTTTACGTGAAATATCTTATTCAGGTCAGTACTAAATAAAAAATAACATATATCTTGTATGATGCCTCTTATTTTGGTAAAATAATTAACATTTTGCAGATTCTGCAAGGTGTATGTAAAATTTTGACCTCAACTGTATTTTAGTGCGTGGTTTGCCAGATGGCTAGTAAATAAGATGTGTTTTTAGTGACTGTTTAGGATGCAACTGTTTAGTAAATTCACCCCTGACTGTTTACCAGGAGCTGACTGTGATGTATTTTGCTTGTATGTTTACTGTAGTCATGGCAGCTCTAGCACTTGCTGTAGATATCACCACCTGTCTTGGTACTGGCAGTTAGAGCAGACAAACTGGCTCTGACAAATAGGATAAGAGAATATTTTTTCCATTGACACATCATTGAGAAAAACTGAGGCCAGTATTGACTGAAACATATTCAGATATAAAGCCTCTCCTTTCCCAAAATGTTTGTTATTATTTCTCATGAGATTTAGAGGAAATAAATGGAAAATTTGCTTTTTGCATGGATGCAACATGCAGAGCTTTACTGCGAATCCTACATTGACCACATCAACCCCATGTGTTTCTGTCACACTCTAGTAACTTATGGTTACACATGATTTAATTGGACTCCTGAGAATGCCAGTTATATACGTAAACACAATGAAGAACCTTATCCTGCCTCTGCATCCTGTACATTAACTCTATACATAAGACAAATAGGAATATTTAAAATGGTTCACTTTCAGAACAAAAATGTACAGATAATGTACTCATCCCTTTGTCATCCAAGATATTCATGTCTTTATTTTTCAGTCGTAAAGAAATTATGTTTTTTAAGGAAAACATTTCAGGATTTCTTTCCATATAATGAACTTCTATGGTGCCCCCAATTTTGAACTTACAAACTGCAGTTTAAATCCAGCTTCAAAGGCCTCTAAACGATCCCAGCCAACAAAGAAGGGTCTTATCTAGCAAAACAATCGGTTATTTTTGATAATTTATATCTTTTTTAAACTCAAATGCTGGTCTTGTCTCGTCTCTGCGATGTGCATGTGTAGTCTGTGTGATCCGGTTCAATACAGTTAGGGTATGTCGAAAAACTCCCATCTCGTTTTTGTCTTGAACTTCAAAATCATCATACAACACTGTTTTAACTTTTTTTTTTTTTGTAAAAGGCGTTTGATCTTCTTTGTATGATCACTTTGTAAACACTGGGTTGGTACTTCTGCAGCAATTTAGGATGATTTTGAAGTTAGGGAAGAAAACGAGATGGGAGTTTTCGACATACCCTAATTGCATTGACCCGGATCACACAGACTACGCATGTGCATCGCAGAGGCGAGACAAGACGAGCATTTGGGGTTAAAAAATACATAAATTGTCAATTTGTTTTGTAAATAACCGATCGTTTCGCTAGATAAGACCCTTCTTCCTTGACTGGGATCGTTTAGAGCTCTTTGAAGCTGCATTTATACTACATTATGGACGTTCAAACGGGGGCACCATACATATCTATAATATGGAGAGAAATCCTGAAATGTTTTCCTCAAAAAACATAATTTCTTTACGACTGAAGAAATAAAGACATGAACATCTTGGATAACAAGGGGGTAAGTAGCTAATCCTTTAATAATTCACACACAACATGCACAAAAAATGCTTTGTGGAGAAAATATGAGCAGTGTTTTCTTGTGCAGTAACAAGTGTAGGTGTGGTTATACAGTTGATAAGGTGTTCTAAGTGGTGGCTAAAGTATTCTGGGTGGTTTCCAGGTTGTCGGCCATTGTCAAAAAAGCCCACTCCCAAGTCTCAATGGGCCTATTTACATATACTCACAACTTGCTTTTTGATTTGGTTTCACTCATATAATTTACAATTGGTCACAAAACAAAGTTTCTACAAAATGGATTCAATCACTATTTTTGCAACGATACTATATACACATCTAGGAAGAAAAAAATATTAATATGGCCTAAACAAACACAAAATGCATTTACACTTGGTCAAGTTGGATCTTGTACTGAGATTGGGTTGTATGTACTGATACTTAGGTCAAGTGGTTAATTCAGATCTCTAATTCCATCGTAGGTATGAGCGATAGTTATCGTAATGCTTTCCTTAGCGAGCACCGCTAATTACATTATATTCAATCCTGAATGGCTGCTGCATGTTAGTCATAATCACATTGTGTCAGTTTATGTAATGGCAGCGTGCCAGAGATCAATGCTGACTCCGATGACTTAAACACGCGAGTCGCAGGTGCGCCGTCATGTGTCGTTTCCATTAATGCTCAGCAGGGACCTTTACACCTTTCTACTGTGTCCTGAACAACCTGATCTTGACCTTTTGGTATTTTTTGTTACCCCCAATCCAATTTTAGATCAACAATGCACTGGCGCCGTGTCCAAAGATCACGCTACCTTCTTATGTTATTTGACCACCTGATGTGACCATTCACTGTCCAGACTGCAGGCCAGTTATTACAGCTTTAGTTCAGGAGGTTAATTGTTTTTTAATCGCTTAAAACAGCAACAGAACTGGCAGCATGTGATGTTAGTTGATAATGTGAATTAAATATCAACCACTGAACAGGATGTTTATTCCTCTGTGCAGAATCGCATGGAGAAGTGTAATACATTTTGTCCTGCATTTTATTAAATTATATACAGTTGAGGTCAGAAGTTTACGTATACCTTGCAGAATGAGCTAAATGTTATTTTACTAAAATAAAAAGGATCATACAAAATGCATGCTATTTTTATTTAGTACTGACATGAATAAGATATTTCACATAAAAGATGTTTACATATAGTCCACAAAAGAAAATTTATAAAAATGACCCTGTTCAAAAGTTTACATACACTTGATTCTTAATACTGCATTTTTACCTGAATGATCCACAGCTTTTTTTTTAGAGACAGTTGTTCATGAGTCCCTTGTTTGTCCTGAACAGTTAAACTGCTGTTCTTCAAAAAAATCCTTCAGAAATTCTTTTGTTTTTCAGCATTTTTGTGTATTTGAACCCTTTCCAGCAATGACTGTATGATTTTGAGATCCATCTTTTTACACTGAGGACAACTGAGGGACTCATATGCAACTATTAGAGAAGATTCAAATGTTCACTGATGCTCCAGAAGGAAACATGATGCATTAAGAGCTGGGGGGGTGAAAATTAATACATATTAAATATATTAAGCAATTAATGTAAAAAATACAATTAAGAGATGTAATTTTTAATGATTACATGTTCATCACACATATCCTTTGTGAAGTGGAAAATCACAGATTAGATTGCAAAAATTAGAAATATTAAGTAATAGGTAATAAATTAAAGTATTAATGAAAATAAATTATAACATTTATATTTTTTTATCATAATTATGATTAAATAATATATGAATACATTTTAAATCTATAAAGTATTAAATAAAAATGTATCTGTAAAAAATTAATCTGTAAAAAAAAAAATGTATCAAATCAAGCAATTTTAAAACATTCTTTCTTCTTGTTCTTTTTGATACTTGGGCTTTGTTTGGAGTAGCATACTTACTAATTCTGCAGTATATACACTGAACAAAATTCTAAACACAACACTTTTTTTGCCCCCATTTTTCATGAGCTGAACTCAAAGATCTAAAACTTTGCGCAAAAGACCTATTTCTCTCAAACATTGTTCACAAATCTGTGTAAATCTGTGTTCGAGAGCACTTCTCCTTTGCCGAGATAATCCATCCACCTCACAGGTGTGGCATATCAATTATAATGCTGATTAGACAGCACGATTATTGCACAGGTGTGCCTTAGGCTGGCCACAATAAAAGGCCACTCTAAAATGTGCAATTTTTCACACAGCACAATGCCACAGATGTCGCAAGTTTTGAGGAAGCGTGCAGTTGGCATGCTGACTGCAGGAATGTCCACCAGAGCTATTGCCTGTGTAATTGAATGTTTATTTCTCTACCGTAAGCAGTCTCCAAAGGCGTTTCAGAGAATTTAGTAGTACATCCAACCAGCCTCACAACCGCAGACCACACCCACCCAGACCAGCCACAGATAGCTGCTGCAACAATCGTTGCATAACAAAGAATTTCTTAACAAACTGTCAGAAACCGCCTCAGGGAAGCTCATCTGCATGCTTGTTGTCCTCATCGGTGTCTCGACTTGAATTTCAGTTAGTCGTCGTAACCGACTTGAGTGGGCAAATGCCTGATGGCACCTGGCACTTTGGAGAGGTGTTTTCTTGACAGCTGAATCCCGGTTTTCACTGTACAGGGCAGATGGCGGACAGCGTTTTTGGCGTCATGTGGGTGAGCGGTTTGCTGATGTCAACCCCTCCACAAATCCCCCCAACTCCCCACCCCCAATACAGTAAAACTGCACATTTCAGAGTGGCCGTTTATTGTGGCCAGCCCTAAGGCACACCTGTGCAATAATCATGCTGTCTAATCAGCATCTTGATATGCCACACCTGTGAGGTGGATAGATTATCTCTGCAAAAGAGTAGTGCTCACTAACACAGATTTAGACAGATTTGTGAAAAATATTTGAGAGAAATAGGCTTTTTGTGCACACAGAAAAACTCTTAGATCTTTGAGTTCAGCTCATGAAAAATGGGGGCAAAAACAAAAGTGTTGTGTTTAGAATTTTGTTCAGTGAAGTATAATAGGCATACTGTGCATACAGTAGGTAGGAGAGTTTCTGTGTGCAAAGAATGCATAGATAAGCAGTTATATTTGCAAAAATGTGTAGTGTACAGTAAAGTACACTGTGTACTACATCCCACAATGCACTGGCCTCAACTTAACCTACAACCTATTTATCAATGTGATAAATAAAACATAAGTAATATTCACAAACGTTTTTTGAAAATGCAATTAAAAATGCAATTAAATTCTTTAAAAATGCAAAATAAAGTTTTTTTTAATTTTGGTATGAGAAATTGACACCAAAGCAATTAAACTGATGCATTAATTAAATAGGCCATGCAGCATGAAGGTCATGTGACAACAATATAGTATGCATATTATTGTTTGAAATATTATGCTTTTTGACAGATTATAGTAGGTACTGTGAAGTATTCATTGTATACTGGTTGCACAGTATGGAGTACACTAGTAATCCATTCTGAACATGGTCAAATATTTGCTATAGTTATTGTGTGTAGTTCTTCCCTCAGGTGTTATTCGTGCCCTAGATATGCTTGGTAGACTCCTTATTCCACAAACACAAACTAGTGTAGACGTCACTGCTTTTAAAGGCACTTTGTAATTAACAATTCTTATTCTTTATGAAATATTGCAGTGCACATCCTTTTTTAAATGCATGTGCCCTCATTAAAGCTGTTTCACTCAGATATACATCACAACAGAAGTGAGAAGTTAGATGAAAGTAGTCCACTTGTGTAAGTGATAGATCTGACATTAGGAGGAGGAGATCTCTCTTACTCTGACTTGATGTTGATCAAAGAAACACTGGAACTGGAAACACCCAACTGTTCATTACGCCATACCGAGTTCACTGATTATTACAGCTAGCTGTTTGCCAAAAAACACACCCATGGGGCAGACAGGTGCGTTTAAAATGTATTTATTTTCACAACTTTTTTTAACATATGTTACAAGGGAGTTCAGCCCAACCCTTGATAAACAAAAAGTTTCAAAAGTAACTCAGGGTTACAGTGAGTTTCTTGAGGGCCAGTGCAGGATTTCAAAGAAAACTTGAGAACTCGACTTAAGGCTTTCCAGCAGCAATCAAACAGACAGTGTTTAGGAATTCAGCCATGTCCTCTGCCAACGGGACACTGGGTATTTCCTATTTTAGCATTTATTTTGGCAAGAGTCTGCTGGATAACTCGATGACGACGATGTTTCTGAATCTGGAAAAAAACAACAACACTGAATATTAAATATTATGTTCAAATATAAAAGTAATATTTACATTTGTATTTTTTTGTAAGTAATATTTTTCCCTATTTTTTTTTTACAAATGTAATGTACATTTATAACCTTGCCATCACATTACAGAAAATGAAACGCTGCTGTGTGAGTGTTTTAGGGAATTGTGGAAAATTCTGTTTTCATTTTTGTGAAAATCATAGAAACTGTATTGTCGATTTTTTTTCTTTTTCTGTTGGGACAAATGGGAATGTAAAATTCAGTTTGTTGTAGTTTTCATTCAACACTATAGAAGTTTACCCAACTATGAAGACCTCTGCTTTTTAAAACCACAGAAGTGTGAAAAGAGTGCATTACATTATAGAGTATTTTACATTAAAATTAACTAGTAGTTTTTTATTTTAGAAAGCCTACATAATGCATAGATCTATGCTTTGGCATACACTACCAGATTATTAATGCTTTTAAAAAAGCCTCTTCTGCTCACCAACCCTGCATTTATTTGATCCAAAATAAAGCAAAAACAGTAATATTTGTAAATGTTTTTACTATTTAAAAGAACTGTTTTCTATTAGAATATCTTTTAAAATATAATTTATTCCTGTGATCATCATTCAGCATCAGAAATCATCTAATATGCTGATTTGTTGTTCAAGAAACAATTATTATTATTATTATTATTATTATTATTATTATTATCAATATTTAAATGATTTTCATGATTCTTTGATGTATAGAAATATCTTTGATGAATAGAATGATCCAAACATCAGCATTTATCTGAAATAAAAAGCTTTTGTAACATTATACAATATTGCCATTCCAAATCTTGGAGTCATTAATTTTTTGGGGGACGAAAGAAATTATAGAAATGAATACTTTTATTTAGTAAGAATGCTTTAAATTAATCAAAAGTGATTATGAAGACATTTATAATGTAAATGCAAATCAGAATATTACAATGATTTCTGAAGGATCATGTGACTGGAGTAATGATGCTAAAAATTCAGCTTTGAAATCACAGGAATAAATTACATTCTGAAATATATTCAAATAGAAAACAGTTATTTAAAATAGTAAAAATAATATCAATGCAGGCTTGGTGAGCAGAAGCAACTTCTTTAAAACACATTAAAAATCTTACTGTTCAAAAACTTTTGACTGGTAGTGTATCTGTTTAATTAAAGACTCTTTACATTAGAATTTCAAATCTGAGCATTTGAAATCATTGACCGCAGTATAACATTGAGTTTAGTCCTTATGGTGAACTGAGTGTGTAGGCAAACGGAAGCTGTACAGAAGCTGCTGGAGAAAAGCCAACCAATTAGCCTCAGCCTGAGTCAGAAAAAAACATGCTGATGTTCAGTTGCTTGCCTTTGTGTCTTTGTTGCTGCAGAATCTGATCATCTAACTGGATAATAAATGATGCACTATATGGGTGACACACGTGTTCACCTTTACACAGTTTACATAAATGCTGAAACTGTGCTGTGGGTTAAAAATGTGAACTGTGGCAGATGCTGCTGTTCAAAAAGTAAAAACAAAGGTCTTAGTGATGGATTTGTTTCTTACAAACACATGCTTTTCACTTCACAAGATGCTAATTAATGGACTGGAGTGGTGTGGATTACTTGTGGATTATTGTGATGCTTTTATCAGCAGTTTGGACTCTTATTCTGACGGCACCCATTCACTGCAGAGAATACATTGGTGAGCAAGTGATGGAATGCTACATTACATTCCTCCAAATCTGATGAAGAAACAAACACATCTACATCTTTGATGATCTGAGGGTGAGTACATTTTCAGCCAATTTTCATTTCTGAGTGAAGTATTCCTTTAAGACACTGATATCAAAAAGGGGTCTTACATCCCTCAAAAGGGGTTCATTTAGCTGGATATACTCCTACTTATTACACAGCTACTTAAATAAATAAACAATATAGTAGGGCTGGGTATTGATTCAGATGTCCTGATTCGATTAGATTTGCAAGCTCTTGATTCGATTTGATTCTCGATTTTTTTAAAATACATTTAGTGAATATAGTTTTAATACAAATGCTATTGATATTTCTTTAAAAAAAAAAAGAACAGTTAACATCAGAAATTAAGAGCCGCCGGCTTATATTTCAAACCTATACTTTTTTTTTTTTTTTCTAAAACAATAATAGGGCCCTATAAAATGTACATCTTATTTTTTCAGGTAATCAGATGAAGGCAGAAAACATTCATTTAATTTATCCTGATAAAAAAAAAAAAAACTTTCACTTTTTGGCAAACAAAGTGCTGCACAACAGAGGTTTACTGTAAAAAATTAAAAAGAAAACAAAAAATAAATTAAAAATAAAGATTTATTCATATTTATTATTAGTAGTAGTAGTAGCATTGCTTTTACAGTAAGTCTTAAGACTGCTAAATAGTAATTATTTCTGACACAGTTTAACGTTAAACTAAACTTTTATTTGATTAGTTGCTGTGAAGAACTTGCAGCTGCTGTGAATGTGATATGATGATATGTGATATTTTCTCAAATAAAACGGTAAAATGCTAATGAAGTCACTCTCAGAGCAGCTGGGGATGATATTGTGTGTTCATATCATCATATAGAGAGACGGCAAAAGCTGAAAACACAGCAAACTTCGTCCGTGCTTTGTTACGTGTTGTAAACAAAACAGTCAAATACCTCACCTGAGCATTGCAAATCACGCATATAGGTAAATAAGACGGTGACATCTAGTGGAGAAGACCAATGATAAGACTCACATTAATTAGATCTTGTTTTAAATGTTTGCAGAAATAAATACAGGAAAAGATTGATTCAATCGATATCGAATCAACGTCATTTTAAAAAACGATTAATCAAAAAAACGTGTTTTTTTTTTGCCATCCTTACAATATAGGCACAAAATGTTGATGTGAATTTAATTTTTTTTATTATGTGATGTGAGAAACATAAAACTATACTCTAAAAAAAGATGTTTCTTTACATGTAGCAACAGTTCTATTAGAACCATCGCATCCTGAAGAGCCCTTTAAATGCTGATGTTAGAGTTTAGGGTTTCTTTATTCCCGCTTATTTGTTTGTCAAATCTGTAACTGTCATAGCAGTGATCCAACTAACTTACACAGACTGTCAACACACTCTCAACAGGTAAGTTATTTCATTTAATTTTAAATACAAATGTAACTTTAAAATTGTATCTGGTTTCCAAACAAACATATTCTTTTCTCTTTTATTTTTTATTTTTTTGATCACATGTAGGTAAGTGTGAGCAGCTCTGTTAAGCTGTGTATACTCCTCTTCTCCACTAAGTAACAGAGACACTGAATTTAGAATCAATATTGTTTATTATTATTCTTATTCTTCTTATTCTTATTTATTTATTTATTACTAACAGAGGCTACACTCTAAAACAAGATGGCTTACTACTGATGTTCTGGAGTTCAGCTATTCAACTACAGACTGTCAACACACTCTCAGCAGGTAAATTATTTATTTCTTGAAATGTCTATATTTTTTAGCTTTTTAAATTGTAACTGGTTTTCAATCATGTCTTTTATTCTTTTCAGTTTAAGAGAACATGTAGAGGTGATTGCACGAATATTACGCACGTTGAAAAATACAGCATCATGTTATGTCAATCACTTTTGGACACTGCCTCCGAAAATTTCATCCATCATAAAAAAATTCGGATCGGGTTTGAGTTTTTGCATTTTTTCCCATCCGTAGCAAGCATTTTAAGAGGTGTTTTAACAGTTCAGAGCCACCGTACTCATCTGACAATTCATCCACTTTGCACAAAGCACTGTAAAGGCCCTTGTACACTGAGTTCACAGAAATTAGTGGTCTTCTTTATAATATATGTCTCCAGTAATGCTAGCAAAGCATCAACGTTTACTAACATCCGGAAGTAAACTTTGAATTGTGTGGGATAATCCCGCAGCTCATTAATAAGGAGGTGAGCATAAAAAGTATTCTCTCATTCCTCTCTATATCCTAGAATTGGATGGACCTAATATGTCCTTTTTTTTTCTCTTTTTACGAAGAGAGTGGACAACAAAATCATCCTCGCTGCTTGAAGATTCAATTTCGTATTGTTTTGCTATTTTTTTTCCGCAACGGATGAATTAATATGCATCGAACTCAGTGTGCGTGATGAGTTTTTAGGATTACGAATACGAAAAAACGCATATGAACATTTCGGACTCAGTATGCTCAGTATTCGGACTCAGTATTACTCCACCCCAAAATGAACATTTTGTCATTAAAGGGATAGTTCACCCAAATATGAAAATTGTGTCATTAATCACTTACCCCCATGTTGTTCCAAACCCGTAAAAGGTTTGATCGAAAATAGTCAAAATAGTCCATCTGCCATCAGTGGTTCAACCACAATTTTATGAAGCTACGAGAATACTTTTGTACGCAAAGAAAACAAAAATGACGACTTTTCCATTTTGGAAAGTATCCACTGGACGTAAACAACATACGCTGTTCTGTATCAGCCACAACACAAGGATGAAAACCGATAGCTTTTTGACTGTCCCATTGACTGCCTAGAAAATAACACTGTCAAGGCTCAGAAAAGTATGAAAGATGTTGTCAAAATAGTCCATCTGCCGTCAGTGGTTCAACCATAATTTTACGAAGCTACGAGAATACCAAAGACTATAGAATACCCAAGATGTGTCACTCGTATAGTTTTGCATGGGGAAAATGCAACGCTCATTATGCCTGCGAAGCCCCGCCTTCTTAAAGAAAGAGCCAATCGTTGATTAGTACAGTCTTGTTCACTTGTTCACAGACCTTTTTAGTACAAAACTAATTAAACACACATACACAATATTTATTTATTTTTTTTCATTAAGATATTTTTCTGTACTATTTCTGCAGAAATTAATTAATGTTTTTTATGCATTAAGGTGATTTTTTTTTTGTCATTAAGTTCTTCATTCAGTCTTTTTATTTCTTTACATTTAGTTTTTGCTTTTCTGTCATCTACTTTTAACACCCAGTCTTTGAAGTGGTCATTTTGTAGCCAAAGCTCTTGAAATTTATATTTTCCTGGCATGACTCTTGATCTTATAACATGCGAAACAACTCAATAAAAATACGGTATAGAAAATTTACATTTTGATAAATGTAAACTAAAATTTAAAGCAACAAACAAAAATCCCTGATATTACATGACTTGGGCAAAAAAATTAGGGCTGTCAAACGATTAATCGCGATTAATCGCATCCAAAATAAAAGTTTATGTTTACATACTATATGTGTCTTTACTTTGTATATTTATTATGTACATATAAATACACACACATACATGTATATATTGAAACAAAATATTTATATGTATATATATATTTATACCTGTATACAAATTAATTATAAATATAAATATTTTAGATATAAATCTAAAATATTTTTCTTTAATATATACATGCATGTGTGTGTATTTATATATACATAATAAATATACACAGTACACAAATATATAGTATGTAAACATAAACATAAAAACCCATTTTTGGATGCGATTAATCACGATTAATCATTTGACAGCACTAAAAAAATGTCTTCAATGTCTTGAATAGACCTTTTAAAATGATATTCCAGAAATTCAATGACCCTCGGAAAGTATTTATTTATGTTCAATGTCAATTGTCATTCTGCTAATAACTGTCATTTTTGCAACAAATTCACATGTCATTAAAAGAAAGAAAAGAACATGTGAATGAAAATAAACTATCATTAAAGAAGTTATTTATAACACCATTAATGTCCTATATAGCATTTTCCAAGCGTGGTTCTTTATGGAACCTGATAAAAAGGGTTCTATTTAGCACCAAAAAAGGTTCTGCTATTGTTACAAGCCGAAGAACCCTTTTCTGGTACTGTTTAAAACCATTTTTCTTAAGAGTGTAGTGTCGCACGTAAGAAATAGGTTTCAAGGACGAGGGTCAATTATGCAAAAATATTTGACCGCAGAAATCATCAATCAGTCAGAGTCAAGCATCCCGGAGATCATTGTAAGTAGTGAAAAAATGGCAAAGCTGCTTCTTTTTCAACTATTTTTCTCTTTTATTCCATTGCATTTGTTTTATGATGAGTACAGACTTGAAGAGGCTGAAGTTGAGCGGTGATAGACGTGAGCTGTGCCCATCAGCGACTGTCTGATAGAACGCAAGAGACAGCAGCTTTACAAAAGGCAAGGGACTCATCACTCATCTCAGCTGCGTCAGGAAAACAGATTCAATTTGTCGGCCCTGGAGACTCTAACCTTGATAGTGAAAAAAACTGACACAAGCATACAGTAGGCATGCACCGCTAGATTTTAATTTACTACTGTAGTGCATTTCAAAAGTATAGTGTCAATGCCAAAAAAAAGCTACATTTGAAGCTTGTTAAGATAGAAACTTACGTTTATGTTTATTCAATCATTTAAATACATGTTGATGTCACAGCCCTTTATAAATACATATTTACAGGTGTATATGGGCGTAATGGCAATAGTCTTTGGGTAACAATAGCTTAGTGAAATGGTATAGATTAACATAAGGAGACACTTCCAATAGTCCAAAGAACAGAAATCAGTCACTATACCATATAATAGCTTTACTTAGTAGACTTACTTAAGTCTTGTGTTTTCATTATGCTACATTTGCTGTGTATGTATTTGTCTACATATATTCCAGGTGTTTACACTATTGTTCAAAAGTTTGGAATAATTTTTTTTTTTTTTCATGTTTTTGAAATACGTCTCTTATGCTCAACATTTCTTTGATTAAAAATGCTGTAAAAATGGTAATATTGTGAAATATTTTTACAGTTTAAAATAACTGTTTTCTGTTTTAATTTGTTTTAAAAATGTAATTTATTCTTGGGATGCAAAGCTGAAATTTCAGTTATCAGTGTCCTTCAGAATTCATTATAATATACTTAATATAATATAATATAATATAATATAATATATTTGCTGCTCAATTATTGTTGCTCACTTTATATTTTGGTGGAAACTCTTGAGGATTCTTTTAAATTCAAAAGAACAGAATTTATTGGAATAGAAATCTTTTGTAACATAAATGTCCTTGGTGTCACTTTTTGTCATTTTAATGCATCCTTGCTGAATAAAAGTATTATTTCTTAATAACTTAATTTCTTAAAAATAAAACTAAATAATAATGGTTTCTACAAAAATAAAAATAAAAAACAACACAACTTTTTCAGCATTGATAATAAATGATAATAATGATAAATGTTTAATGAGCAACAAATTAGCATATTAGATTGACTTCTGAAAGATCATGTGACAATGAAGACTGGAGTAGTGATGCTAAAAATTCAGCTTTGCATCACAGAAATAAATGTGACCCTGGGCCTCAAAACCAGTCATAAGGGTCTCATAAGGTTTTTTTTTTTTAAATTGAGATTTATACTAAAAGCTGAATAAATAAGCTTTCCATTAATGTATGGTTTGTTAGGATAGGACAAAAAAAATCTAAATATTGAGTAAATCACCTTTAAATGTGTCCAAAGTAAATTCTTAGCAATGCATATTACTCAAAAATTATTAAGTTTTGAAATTTTACAGTAGGAAAGTTACAAAATATCTTCATGGAACTAATGATTTTTGGCATAAAAGAAAAATTTATAATTTTGACCCATGCAATGTATTTTTAGCTACTGCTACAAATATACCCTTGCTACTTATGACTTATGGTACAGGATTACAAATACATTTTAAAATATAATTAAAATAGAAAACAGCCCTTTTAAATTGTAATAATATTTCACAATGTTACTGTTTTTATTGTATTTTTAATCATAAAATAAAATACTTAATAGTTAATTTTCATAGAAATTAAATCCACACTGTAAAAAAAAAAAAAAAAAAAAATGACGTGAATTTAACGGTAAAAGACTGTAAAAATGCTACTGTAAAAACCTGTTATATGGTTAATGGTAAGTTCCTCTACAATATACGGTAAAAAACTGTATTGGACATTGCATGTAATTTTACAGTAGACCGATTTTACAAGACAGATTTCAGTACTTTAATAGGTTGCAATATTTAAAACCTAAAACATTGCTACTGTATTTTTATGGTCAAATTCTAGCTGTTTTTTACTGTAAATTTACAGATTTTTCTTTTTACAGTGCAGCCTTGGTAAGCATAAGAGACTTCTAAAAAATCTAATGTTTGGAGTAGTAGTTAGTAGACCAGTGACAATCAAGCTCACAAAAACAAGCATAGCGCTCAGAGTTCATCTGACTCGGGGATAAATGTGGAAGACATGGATGATATGGGCTCAAGGTGGATGCTAGGCATCATCAGAGGGGCGCTGTCAGCAATCCAGCCCGAGGCTGTTCTGTTGAAGGTGGGCCGTTTGACCACAGCGGGCGCTGCGATCACGGGACTTGGAATGGGGATGCTGGGGTTCACGTCGAAAGATTTAACAGGGACTTTGGGTGTCTTGCCGAAACCACCGAATGGAATAGCCACCCTTTAATTAGAGGAGCAACAGTACATAAGAGCTTATGGTTTTGTCAGACAACACAACAAAAACAAACAACAACAAAGTGTGGCATATAATACAAACCCAGCAACATTTTAGGTAAAGGTATCTTACAGACTCCAAACCAACCACAGTGAAAAATAAATATACTAAAATGCATTTCTTTCATGCTAAGTATAATTCATGCTAAGTTTTAGTACAAGCTAAAAAATACCCTGCAATTGTACTTTAGTATACTAAACTGGTATATTAAAAGTCTGCTAAATTGGAACAACTACTGCACTTAAATTGAGCAGAAGTAGTGCTGAAGTCCAACCAAAGAAATACTTAAAAGAACACTCCACTTTTTTTGAAAATAGGCTCATTTTCCAACTCCCCTAGAGTTAAACACGTGAATTTAACCATTTTCGAATCCATTCAGCTGATCTCTGGTTCTGGCGTTAGCACTTTTAGCATAGCTTAGCATAAATCATTGAATCTGATTAACCTCTCAGAGCATTATGATGGATAGATGCATTTTATTGGACTTTTATTGGACTATTAAATCTCAACACAAATTCACTGCCATTATAAAGCTTAGAAGAGCCAGGAGATTTTTTGATATCTGACTGTATTTGTCTGAAAGAAGAAAGTCATGTACACCTAGGGTGAGTAAATCATGGGCCAATTTTTATTTTTGGGTGAACTATGAAACCATTAAAAAATCTATCTAAATACATTTTGGTTAAATAGAAATATATTATGATGATAATATTAAAAATATAATAAATAATAAATATATTTTTGAAAATAAATATGCATGGATGATTCAAACACAATTAGTTAAAAAGCAGCTGTATGTCTTTTCTTACCTGTTGAAGCTCTTGTATTGAGGAGTCTCGTGTCTGGTTTCAGGTTCAGGCATGCGGGCGACCAGCGTTTCGGCCAGAGAGGGGTCACTGATGAGGGCCTGTTCCCAGGGCGACTGGTAAGATCTGGGCATTGCTGTACAGTTGAACTTTTCCGCTGGAACATCCTTCAAGGGACCACCATAACCTATTGAACGCATGGGGAAAAAATCTTTATTATCTGATGCAGTACATGAATCAAAAACGTGAAAAAGAAGTATGCATTTTAAAATGAAAAAATTCTCATTAGGAGGCAGATTAGGCTTGCTGACAAAAAAAAAAAAAAAGTAAAATTCAGTTTTGATTTAACATTAAACTATGTCTAGAAATAAAAATAAAAATAATAAAACAAATAACAAAATGGTTTTGGTTTAACATTATCTTGGTTTATGACTTTGGTATAAAATAAAAAAGTCATTGGCTATAAGAACGCTAAAAAGTGTCTAAATATGATGTTATTTGAGTTTTTTTTACTTTGCATTTAATGCGTTTTAATGCTGTACAAATATGCCATGTCAAAATGCAGTTTTGATTTAACATTAAACTATGTCTAGAAATACTAAAATAAAATAAAATAAAATTAATTAAAATAAAATAAAAATTGGTTGGTTTAACATTATTTTACTTTATGTTTGACATTAATAAAATTAAAAAATTATAAAAATAATAAAATAAGTACAAATTCAGCTTTTATTAAACATTAAACATCTACAAAAAAAAAAAAAAAAACGAAAGAAGCACACCTGCTTTTAAAAAGAGTAGTTATCACAGAAATAATATATATTTTAAAATAATATATTTAAGTGTGTACTAAATGCAATGATTTCAGACACTTGCATGTTTTTTGACCCATTTACATAGGACTTAAATACACTGTTATATGTAATGTCATAATTCTATTGTCTGCTGAATGTACTGACAAGCATTCATGGTAAACTAAAATATACTTTAATGTCATTTCTATTGGTGTAATATAACATCAGTAGCATTAAAAATAGATAATAAAATAAATACAAGTATAAGATTAGGACAAAGCACAAGTTCAGACATGAAAAATGAGCATTAGCAGAGGGAAAACAAGGAGACGCCTGTAGGTCAAGGACACACATGACCTGCTTTGCATGGTCTAGCAACACACTATATCCCTGTTGATGCATAATTTATTTTCACTGTTTTGAGAGCTATCCCGTTAATAAAAGTGACTTAACCACAAAGTTTACATCCTCCTTTCAGAATTTGCTAAATGTTAATTAATTATAGCATGTTATTGTTTGTTTAGTACTGACCTGAATGAGATATTTCATATAAAATGATTAACATATAGTCCACATGAGAAAATAATAGCTGAATTTATACAAATGACTCCGTTCAAAAGTTTACATCCCCCTCATTCTTAATTCTAATGTTATTACCTGAATGATCCACAGCTGGGTTTTTGTCTCTTGTTTGTCCTGAACAGTTAAACTGCCTGCTGTTCTTCAAAAAAATCCTTCAGGTCCCACAATTTCTTTGGTGTTCCAGCATTTTTATGTATTTGAATCCTTTCCAACAAGGACTGTATGACTTTAAGATCCATCTTTTCACACTGAGGACAACTGAGGGACTCATATGCAACTATTACAGAAGGTTCAAACACTCACTGATTCCCCAGAAAGAAAAACCATGCATTAAGATCCAGGGGGTGAAAACTTTTGAACAGAATGAAGATGTGTACATTTTTCTTATTTTGCTTAAATATATATATATTTTTAATTTAGTACTGCCCTTCAGAAGCTACAGAAGATACTTACATGTTTCCTAGAAGACAAAATAAGTTACATTTACCCTGATCTTCAAATTCCAAAAATTTTCACCCCCAGCTCTTAATGCATCAAAGTCATACAGTCATTGCTGGAAAGGGTTCAAATAGACAAAAAAGCTGAAAATCCAAAGAATTTGTGGGCGGTGAAGGATTTTTCTGAAGAACAGCAGACAGTCTAACTGTTCAGGACAAACATGGGACTCATGAACAACAATCTCTAAGCAAAAAAACACAGCTGTGGATCATTCAGATAACAACAAAGTACTTTTGAAAGGGGGGTTATTTTTATAAATGAAACTATTGGACTATATGTAAACATATTTTATGTGAAATATCTTATTCAGGTCAGTACCATATAAAAAATAACATGCATTTTGTATGATTCCTCTTATTTTGGTTAAATCGTGAACATTTTGCAGATTCTGAATGATGTAAACTGTGTGCTTTCATAATGTAAGGTAGGCAGCAGCATTACCAGTGCGGCTTGGCATTGATCCCATTTGTTTGTATGGCTAGTGAAATGAAAAAAGAAACTTAGAAACTTAAGAAAAACAAGTTAAAGGCATCACAAGGTTCTAACACATGCTGTGGAAGAATACAGGGTGACCCTTCAAACTGAGTATCCCTCAAACTGCTGTTCACTGGCAGGGCCAGCAAGCCCAAAACAAGAGTTACGTAATGTGGGTGTTCTGTCACATATCAGCCTCATGCTGGGGACAATCTCCTTCCTGAGTTTATCGGCCTCAAGGAAGCAGCACAGAACGCACGAGTTTGAGCGCTGAGGGTCTGGGCAGTTCAATGGGCCTCAGAGAAACTTTAATAACAGCAGGGGGAATTTTCGTTTTTAGACACTGTTTTCATGGGGCAGTGCGCTGACACATCAAGACGCTGATGAGCTGTGAAAAAATTCTCATTAGGAGGCAGTTTAGGCTTGCTGACTAGTGACACAGAAAAAGTAATTGGCTATATGAAGGCTAATAAATGTCTGAAGATGATGTTATTTAAGTTTTTTCCCCTCCTTTGCGTTTAATGCATTTAGCTGTATACATATGCCATGTCTTAAATAAAATAAAATAAAGGGTTTAACATTATTTTATGACTTTGGTTTTTAATATTAAACTGTGTTTACAAATAATAATAATAATAAAAAATATATATATAATTACAAATTCAGTTTTGAGTTAACATTAAACATCTACAAATCAAATCAAATATGAATGAATGAATTGATATTTTATGGATTCAGTTTAACATTATTTATTTTATTTTTTGGTTTAATATGAAACTATTTTTGCAAATAAAATATTTTATAATGATATATTGTATTTTATATATATATATTATATAATATTTATATATTATATAATAATATATATCGATAAAATAAAATATAAAAACAATTGCGAAATAATTACAAATTCAGTTTTGGTTTAACATTAAACTATGTCTAGAAATGAAATAAAATTGTATGGTTTTGGTTTAGCAGTATTTTATGGTCTTGTTTCAACTTTAAAGCACAAATAAAATGAAATAAAATAAAATTGTATGGTTTTGGTTTAACTTTTTTTTATTTTATGACTGGTTTAACATTAAAAATCTACAAATCAAATCAAATATGAATGAATGAATAAATAAAAGTATGAATAAATAAATGAGTATTTTATGGTTTCAGTTTAACATTATTTTATTTGATGGTTTTGGTTTAAAATTAAATAATTTTTGCAAATAAAAAATTATATAATAAAAATAATAATTCAATTTTGGTTTAACATTAAATATGTCTACAAATAACATAAAATGTTATGGTTTATTTTATGGTCTTGTTTTAAATTTTAAAGCACAAATAAAATAAAAAATATATAATAAAATGAAATAAAAAACTTTATGGTTTTGGTTTAACATTGTTTTATTTTATGACTTTGGTTTAACATTAATCTCTGTATACAAATATTATTAAAAAAAATAAATAATGAAATAATTACAGATTCAGTTTTGGTTTAACATTAAAAATCTACAAATCAAATCAAATATAAATTTTAAAAATATGGTTATTTTATTTTATTTATTTATTGCAAATTAAATATAATATAATATAAAAACAATAATTTACAAAATAATAAAACAATTACAAATTCAGTTTTGGTTTAACATGAAACTATGTCTACAATTAAAATAAAATAAAATAAAATAAAATATGTTGGTTTCAAGATTTTTTAATGGTTTGCTTTAACATTAAACTACGTCGACAAAACATAACAAAATATTGAAAAAAATACTGAAATAATTACAAATTAAATATTGGTTTAACATTAAACTATGTCTACAAATAAAATGAAACTGTATGGTTTTGGTTGAACCTTATTTTATGGTTTTGTTTAACTTTAAATTACAAATAAAATAAAATAAAATAATGTAAATAAATAAATATACTAACAAACAACTCCATAGCGTGATACCAGTGACTTCTATCTCTCACACTGTAGGACTTCATCTGATTTTAATCTTGTTTATTTAGCATCAAAAATGAACTGCTGCTCTTTGTATCTTCCCCTCCCCATCCAAATGAAGCTTCAAAGTCATTAAAATAACAGGACACACTGAAGCCAAAGGCTAGATGAGGCCATGGGAGTTATAAGGATAAGATCTATTTAAGATGTTATCGTGGACAGCTGTTGCTCTGTGCCACCACTTAAAAGACACAGGAAACACTTAGGAAGCTTCCTGTTGGGGAATATAGTCACTATAGCCACTGTTCACACAAGAATTACATGCTCAAGATGTAGAAAATGTAGTTTATAACTTATTCCACAAGCCAAAAACTGTAAATGCTATATCTAAGTAGTTTCAAAACTTAGTCTTGTTTGCTAAGTGACCAAATCAGTATGACATACTGCTGGTTTAATACTCTTGAGTGTCCCATGTGAGGATTTGAAACCATCCTACCAAGTTTGAGATCTCTACAACTTACAGCCTCTGATGCTCAGACAATTTTAGGGCTGAAAAATGATAATGGCGAAACAGTACAAATGCAATAGGGTGCACCTTTAATGCTTGGACCCCAAACATGAAGGTGTCAAAAAATTGCTGCGGACTAACCTGGGGCAATACTCTCAGGGTTGAGTGCATTTGGTACCTGGTCCACTCCAAGACAGTGTTCATTACTTAAAACATTTGTCGTTTCAGCACTTGGGCCTGGAGAAATGGCATCAATCTGAGAAAAGAAACACTGAATGATCACCACAGTGAACACCCAAAAATGAACAACATGATTTACTCACCCTCAAGCCGTCCTAGGTGTATATGACTTTCTTCTTCCAGACGAACACATCGGAGTTGTTTTAAAATTTATCCTGGCTCTTCCAAGCTTTATAATGGATGTGAATAGTGGCTATTATTTTGAAGCTCCAAAAAGCGCATATATCCATCGTAAATTAAGACATGTCTTCTGAAACGGATCCATGGGTTTTTGTAACAAAAATATTTCTAGTTTTAAAATGATTAACTCAAATCACTGACTTCACCAGATAGTCGAGTTCCTGCACTGATGAATGTAGGGGATCAAAGCGAATCAGACAATTCAGACGATTCGATTAAAAGTGCTAAATCATACTTGGGAGATGAGACCCCTCAAATTCCAACGAGGCCTGGAAAAACAGCTTAAGTCATAAATCCGTCGAGGAAACCCCCAGCCTGAAGCAAACCTGACCAACTAACTAGAAGCTTGCAAAGTTAACACAAAAGAACACATTGATAATCCCGAAGGAGATTGTCAATATTGGGGCAAGTAACCAGGATTAATGGTCAAAGACACAGCATATCATGATCATCACATGAGAGAATCATGAGCTAAAGACTTCCTGCTTCCCCCCGTCTTAGGAGACCTCTTGACCTGTGATCTCAGAGAACTACTCACACGTTCACAGAATGTCAGTCTTTTTCATATACATGCACCAAAAACAATGCTTAAAAGGACTTCTAAGTGCATATCAGTCCATTTCCTATCGATTATCATGTATGTAACCAACACATAACGATTATGTCCTAATTATTCATTGAGTATGTCTTTTAGTAACTAGTGAATCGTTTTTATAGGGTTTATATTTGTGTTTGGTATGTATGAGTTTGAAAATTCATGCTTTGAATGTTTCTATCTATCAATCTTTTGTAAAAGGTACTATATTCTTGTTATAGAAATCACGTCCAAATTTTACTTCCCATGAGCGGGAAAATTTAGACCATGTGACTGACAAGATAACAAGTTAATTTATGGGAGGGGATAACGTAAGTAACCCCCAAACCCAGACAATGTTCAATTGGTCAAGACACCATTTGGGATGTGTCCAACACCCCTCTTTAAAAACCCAGGACACCATCAAATCAGTCTCTTTTGTTCTCTTTTTGCTCTCTTCTTCTTCGCACCTTTTCCCTCTGCTCTTCGTCGCCTGTTGTGTGGCTTCTAGCCAACTGCAGTGTGCTTTGGCCTGCACACCCGTTGCTAATGAACGATGAAGAAAACACCATCTCATATTTTACTTTAGTTTCTTTTCTTTCTTTCCTCCAGCCAACACCCAAGACATCACACCGAATGATCTCCGAACTTCCAACCAATCAGCAACCTTGGGAAACCCCTTTCCCTTTCTGCAACGTCATCAAAGGGAACTCCTTAACACAAAAGGTGACGCAAGTATCCTCTAGATTCTGAACTGGTGCATTAATTAATATAAAGTTTAATAGACTCATTGAGAAACTCAATGCGAGGGTTAATTAGATGATTGATGGTTGTTCAGGTCTAAGCAATTGCATATTGCTATAGCTCTGGGAATTTCATCACTACACTCTTCTAAACTTATCCTTTCCTCACTTTTTCTCTCTTTCTGCAAAATGTGTGAATGCATGTTTGTGTGTTGGATTAGTTTATGTGTCTTGGATTTATCCAATAAAGCCCTATTTTATTGAAAAGAGAAGTATCTTGTGTTTTGTGCTTTAAGTTAATGTCTTAAACTGACGATCTTGTTATTGTGCTAATAAATAGTGCTTTTACTATATTTTGGATATTAATATCCAATGCAATATCCAAGTTGACATTATACGGCTCGTTCAGAAAATCACTGGCCGACTCTGATCAGCCATAAAACAGTAATTCTGTTAAAATTCCCTACAAAATCTTGATTGATTCAACTTAAAATAACTTGTTACCTGGCTGTCTTAACATTTTAAGTTCAGTCAACTCGAAAAAAGTTTAGTCAACTTAAGTGACAACTTACATATTTGAGTTGATTCAACTTAAAATTTGAAGGCAGCCAAGTAACAAACACAGCTGTTAAGTTTAACAAACTATTTTTTTGTTTAATCAACTCGAATATCTAAGTTGTCACTTAGTACAACTTAACAGTTCAACTTGAATAAACTTATTTGACTTGACTGAACTTCATTTTTTAAGGCAGCAGGGTAACAAATTATTTTAAGTTGACTCAACAAATTGTGTTCTTTCGTTTTTTACAGTGTGGTCCGTGTAATGTTACTCCAGTTCAAACAAATAAAAAAACTCAAGCTCTTCTTTTCTTATAGTGAAATCCGCTGACATTTTTTTAACTTCTTGTTTTTGACTTTTAATTTGTTATCGGCATTTAGTATTCTCATTAGTTTATTCTCACCTGAGTTTACACTACGAATGTGGCTTATGTCATATGACAAGTCAGAGGTCAGGGAAAAAGCCAGAACTTGACTCTCTTGCGAATGCGCGAACACTGTTGCCGAAAGTCAGTGTTTTGAGTGATTTGAGTTAATAATTTTAAAACTAGAAATATTTAACCCATGGATCCACTTCAAAAGACATGTGTTAACCCGCCGGAGGTATATGGGTTAGTTTTACGATGGATATATACGCTTTTTGAAGCTTCAAAATAATAGCCACTATCCACCACCATTATAAAGCTAGGAAGAGCCAGGATAAATTTTAAAACAACTCCGACTGTGTTTGTCTGTAAGAAAAAAGTCATATACACCTAGGATGGATTGATGGTGAGTAAATCATGGGGTAATTTTTATTTTGGGGTGAACTATTCCTTTAAGAATTTGGATTATGAACCACACACATGTGTAACAGATGACACTCACATTGTGTTGTGTGTTAGCTTCATTCTGAATACTTTCAAAGGTGTATTTCTCAGAGCGCTTCTGACGCATCTTAAAGAGACGGGAGCCCCTGTTTGATGCTAAGGAAAGTTCCTCCAACATGATCTCCTTCGGTGCGCTAACTTTCCTCCCGAGATCCATCTCTAGTTCTGTGGAAAAAAGAGTAAAGAGTTTAATACTATATTCTACAAACTACATCATTTTGAAAATGAACCGCTTAACTGTCATCCATCCCCTCAGTTGGGATATCTGTTTACTTCACCATTTTACAAATAAATCCTAATTTAATCATGACAACAAACTATATATTGTTGAAAAGGTCTAAGACTCCTAAATAGATATTTTAAGTAAACAATGGCTCGTCACTCCACGGAGAAAAGAGAGGGGTGGGGCTAGCAGAGCTCATTTGCATTTAAAGGAACATGCAATACAATCAGAATCAATAAAATATTTTTTTTTGCAGAGCTGATTTTGACAAGGTAAAAGTGTGTGTGTTTTTTTACACTACTACTGACGTACTACTGACTTATTCAACTATAACAGCCATTCTACACTGTGTTTTTGCTCACTGCATGAATAATTCAATTTAGATGTCAGCTGTATTTAGGCCCAAATTGAGTTATTACTGACGGGCGTAACGCGGGTCACTCAGGAGCTCTAAGAGGCGTATCAAAGGATAAAAATGTATCCTTCTGGTATGTTCTTACAGCTGTCAAGCATCATCTTGCAGTCAGCCACCGGCCGATCAGTTGCCCGCTACCCGAAATAGACTTTCAAACAGACAACTACAAAAGGATTAGTTGCTTTCAAGAGTAATACATCTCTACTGATTAGTATTTTTGTCCCGGGTCTTAGTCTAATCGCTACTAATGCGAAAACACAAATCTTATCAGTGTTTGAACATGTGTTAATAGCTAAATATACAATAATTAACCTAGCATGTTTGGGGTTTACAGTAGGTTTATATTAATTGGAGAGCCACTTAAAAGTAGAATGGAGTAACTTAGCCATTTAATTTTTTTAAATAAGAAATTAATTTTTTTTTTTTTTACTATTTTAACTGTTTTTTTCATCAAATAAATGGACCATAAACCATCAAAAAGTAATTTCTAATAAATTCACTCAGAAATTTATTGTAAATTTTACAAATAATTATAAAGAAAAGCCAAGTAACATTAAATTATATATATATATATATAGCTAAAGTTTAGGATCAGTAAGATTTTTTTTTTTTTTTTTAAAGTTTCTTATGCAAATCAAAGTCCTGTTTATTTGATTAAAAATACAGAAAAAAAGTAACTTTATGAAATATTATTGCAATTTAAGATAACAGTTTTCTAGTTTTATATATTTTTTGAAATATAATTTATTTATAATTTATTATACTTTATTTCAGTGTTGCATGATCCTTCAGAAATCATTGTAATATACTTATTTATTATCAATGCTGCAAACAGGTTTTTTTTTTTTTTTTTGGAACCTGTGATATTATTTTTTCAGGATTTTTTTATGAATAAAAAGTTAAAAAGAATGGCATTTGTTCAAAATAGAAATCTTTGTTAACAATACTATACTTTACTATACTTTTTTTCATCAGTTTAACACATCCTTGTTGAATAAAAGTATTACTTTTTTTTGAAGAAAGAAAGAAAGAAAGAAAGAAAGAAAGAAAAAAATTACCTACCCCAAACTTTGAACGGTAGTGTATTGTTATGAAAAATAGGTTATTAAAATAGGTTTTAAATAAATGCTGTTCTTTTTAATGTTTTATTTATCAAAAAATCATGAAAAAAAACACAAAAAAATACAATTTAAAAAAATCTGCATATTAGAATAATTTCTGAAGGATCATGTGACACTGAAGACTGGAGTAATGATGCTGAAAATCAGTTTGCATTACAGGAATAAATTTTATTTTAAAGTATATTAAAACAGAATCTCACTATTTTAAATTGCAATAATATTTCACAATATTACTGTCTTTAATCAAATAAATGCAGCCTTGATGAGCAGAAAGGCTTCTTGATGAGACTTCCTTAAAAAATGGAAAAAACCTTATTGATCCCAAACTTCTGAACAGCAGTGAATATTGTTACATAAATGCTGTTCTTTTTAATGTTTTATTCATCAAAGAATCATGAAAAAATAATCCACAAAAAATAAAATAAAATAAAATAATAAAATAAATAAAAAAATCAGCATATTAGAATAATTTCTGAAGGATCATGTGACACTGAAGACTGGAGTAATGATGCTGAAAATTCAGCTTTGCATCATAGGAATAAATTAAATTTTAAAGTATATTCAAATAGAAACCCACTGTTTGACAATATTACTGTTTTTTCTGTATTTTTAATCAAATAAACGCAGCCGTGATGAGCAGAAAGACTTCTTGATGAGACTTCTTTAAAAACATAAAAAATCTTACTGATCCCAAACTTTTGAACAGCAGTGTGTGTGTATATATATATAAGGTTAGTAATGAATCATTGCTTGTACCTTCAGTGGCATGGATCTCTCTACAAATAGCAGCCGCCTGCATTTTCCTCTCCTGTGTTGACATCAGAGTATGCTGAGACATGCTGTCTGTGGAAAACAAAGTTAGTGAATGTGAGTCTCCTACATTTTGCCCCCTACAATCTCACACCTTTTCAAGCACTGCACAACAAACCAACACATAATCACATTCGTAGTCCAGTGTGACATTTATTACACCTGCTGAAAGGCTGACACTAGCACATCCCTTTAAATAACCCCAAGCAATTAAACATGACGGCCCAGCAAAGGCAGCGCACCCATGTAGTTCTGCGGGGGACTGCGAATCGATATGCCTGATATAGACCCAACCGGACAGGACGCTGCCGAAGGGTGTGATGTCACACCACACCAGTCTAGCATTTGGAAAGAGGAAGGTGGGAATCTGTGTCCATGTCCATTACTGTACTCGCACATGCTGTTACTAAAGTCTGTCTAACAGAGCCGAATAACCACCAGTGTTTTTATAGTTATTTAAACTGTTAAAGCTGAGACAATATTGGACATAAAACGTAAAAATTATAAATGTTATTTGAAGCTAACTCTAATAAGTTTACTAAAGTGACTAAGCCTAAAACTGAAATAAATTTTATATATATATATACTGATATTAGAAATAAATATTTTTAAAATACATTAAATAACAAAAAGCAAATTCATTGCAAAAAAGCAAATACTATATAGTAAAAATCTAAATGTAAATTTATATATATATAAAATGTTTATGTACTAAAATGACTAAAACTTAAATTAAAAATGATAATATATATATATATATATATATAAATACATGAGGTTACATAGAAAAGCAAATTAAAGTATTATATAGTACAAATTAAGAATAATTTAAATATTAATAAATGCTATAATAACATAAATAATGCTAAAATATCATTGATATCACATCAACTGCAAAGATGATAATGAACAAAAATATAACAAAATCTAACAAAATGTATATATATATATAATGTTTATGTACTAAAATGACTAAAACTGAAATTAAAAATAATGATAAATATATATAAATACATAAAATTACATAAAAAAGCTAACTGAAATACGATATATTACAAATTAAAATGTACAATTTTTAATATTAATAAATACTATAATAACATAAATAATTGTAAAATATCACTGATACACACCAACAGCAAAGATGATAATGAACAAAAATATAACTAAATCTAACAAAAAAACTACTAAAAAACATATATATATATATATATATATATATATAAAAATGTATATATTACGTTTATGTACTAAAATGACTAAACCTAACACTGAAATTAAAAAGTGATAATTATATATAAATACATAAAATTAAATAAAAAAAGCTATTTCCAATTTTATATAGTAGAAATTAAGATGTTAAAATTTTAATATTAATAAATACTATAATAACAGAAATAATGCTAAAATATCACTGATACACACCAACTGCAAAGATGATAATAAACAAAAATCTAACAAAAATGTGTGTGTGTGTGTGTATTACATTTACTAAAATTACTAAACCTGAAATTTTAAATAATGATAAAATATATATATATAAATACATAAAATTACATAATAAAGGAAATTAAAATGTAAATATTAATAAATACTATAATGACATATAAATAATGCTAAAATATCACTGATACACACCAACTTCTTTTTCACTAGAATATTAAAATAAAATAAAAAATAAAATAAATTAAATCTCTTTGTTAGGGTATACTGTGTAAACATCATTCTCACTATTTAGCATCCTCAGCATTTCAGCTCATTATTACAATATATTTCATGTGCCAAATACATCAATTACATTAATATGTGAATCCAGCAGTGTGCAGATATCATATATGCATATGACCAGCATAATCAGTCCAGGCTGATGCAATGTAGCTCCATCAGACATTATTATATATAGATGATGGCAGTCAGAAAGCTTTTAACACACTGTACGCACAACCCACGCGTCCCTGCTGCATGATCGGTCGAGGCAGGGCTCTTACCTGGTTGTGTGGAGAGGTCAGTCTGGATCTGTGCTGCTTTCCTCTCTGAGCCGGACTGAGGGGCTCTGGCCAAGCGGAGGGGTGTCAGAGCGTCGGCCAGCTGTTAGTCAGTCCGTTTTCACTAGCATGAGGTTATAAATAGCGCTGATCGCACACAAACAGACATACGTTGACACTTTTGAGTGTAACGGCGAGAGCAGGTGTCTGCTCAGGTTATGACTTCACTCTGTTTGTACAGTTCATTCATTCTTAGGTTTCAGTTCGGTCAAATAAGTTTGGGTTGATGTGGTCATTGGCCTTGTTTCTACTGTGATGAGTGTAAAATGATTTGTAGCATATATAACACACCTTAGCCTGGCTTTTTAATGACAACACATGTAATTGCTGAATAAGCTGGGTTTAGGGGATGTTTTGTTTAATAAGCTGGTTTTAAGCTAGTTCCCTGCTGAAGAACAGCTAAACGGATAAAACCTAAACTTGGTTAAAAGGGTTTTAGAGGGGTTTTGGCCACTTCCTTAGCTCGTCAGGCTGGGAGACCAGCTAAAACCAGCTACTTCCAGCTTAAACCAGCTAAGACCAGCCAACCAGCTTAGGCTGGTTTTAGGTGTTTTTTTTTTCCAGCAGGGTTTTTAATAAATGTAGCTGGTTTTTATCAGATTTTTTTAAATTCATGCTACAACATGATAATTATGTTAAAACATACTAGCAACATGCTAACTACATGTCACCCATGCTAGTAACATGCTAATTGTGTTAAGAAAATGCTTGCAAAATGCTAACATCATGGTAAAAACATTAACAACATGCTAATCATGCTAAAAACATGCTAGCAATGGGATACCAATGATATCTATATATCTAAAACATGCTTGCAACATGTTAATCATGCCAAAAACATTCTAACATTATGTTAATAATGCTAGAAACATGCTAATTGTGTTAGGCACATACTAGCAAAATGTTAACAATGCTTAAAACATGTTGGCAACATGTCAACAACATTGTAAACAAGCTAACAACATGCTAATCACACTAAAAACATGCTGACAATGTGCTAATATGCTTGCAACATGCTAATAATACTAAAACATTCTAATATCATGTTAATGCTAGAAACATGTTAAAATGCTAATTGTGCTAACATGCTCTAGAAACATGTTAGTCATACTAAAACATGTTATCGATATGTTTAACACATGCTTACTGTGTTAAAATAATGCTAGAAACATTAGAAACATGTAAACAAAATGCTAAGCATGCTAAAAACATGCTAATCATGCTAGACCACTGTGCTAACAACATGTCACCCAATGCTAACAACATGTTAATCATTGCATAAACGTGTTATCAACAAGTTAATCATCTTAGAAACATGTTAACAACATGTTAATCATGCTAACAACATGATAATCATGATAAACATGCTAGCAGTGTGCTAACCATGCTAAAAATATGCTTGCAACATGTTAATAATGCTAAAAACATACTAACACAATGTTAATCGTGCTACAAACAGGCAAACATGTTAATCATGCTAATAATATGCTAATTGCACTAATAAGATGCTAACATGCTAATTATGCTAAAAACATGTTAGCAACGTGTAAATTGGGTTACAATACGCTAGCTACATGCTAATCTTGTTAAAATATGCTAACAACATGGTAAATCACCCTAACAATGTGTTAAATCATGCCAGCAACAGGCTATTATTGTCTATCTATCTGATCTTTAAAATTTCACGTTTTTACAACTGCTTTAAAATTTCAGGCTAGGCTTTTTCAACTTTGTACTTAATTATTATTATTATTATTATTATTATGTTAGATTTATTTATTTCACAGTCCTTTTCCATGTACTTATAATAATTACAATACTTAGGTAATAAACTCTGAACCTACTCCTATTTTATCCAGTACTTTCTTGGGTAAGAATAAATACATGCAGGGTGCGATTTGCCTGTGGGGCTTTGAATTCCTGTTGTGAATCAAATGATTTGCGATACGTGCTTTGAATTGGAGCACTTCGAAATTCGATTCAGAGTTTCAAAAATACAATATTTTTATTAAATTGTGATCAGGTTAGACACAGTTTCTGTCATATGAAAAACATTTTATGTGGTACTTACCTAAAAAGATGGGTTTATGTGCGTTGTTAAGGCTATAGTCTTACTGGAGAGGGAAAAAAAGTTTTCAAAAGCTTTTTTTCACAAATCGCACCCTGCGAACGTGTAGCCTACTGTAAATTAAAGTGTAACCCAATTTTTACTCAGAAACTGCCAGTAAATTTAACTAACAGTAACAAAGAAATGCAAAGTAACATTCAATTAAATGTGAATTTTTTTTAAAGTAGAACATTTTCTTGTGAATGACTCCAATAATCTTTATTTTTACAACTTACAACAACTAAAAGAAATATTAAATAAAGCTCTACAGTGAAAATTCTAATTAAGTAATTTCCGTGAGCACATCAAAATAAGTGTTAAGTCTTAAATACATGAGTAATAAGTAATAAGTTTTAAATACATGATAAAACGATGTGAAATGTATTAAGTAAAACTTTAAATTTGACAATATTACATAAAAGTGATAGTACCTTTCTAAATACACTGCCTGTTTATTTCATTTATATTGGCTGCAAATAATATATAAAATATAATTTTTAAGGACATTACAAATGCTTCTTTTTCCTTACAAGCATATATGTGGTATTATAAATAATAAAATATATTCCTAATTATGTATTTTATTAAATAGATTCATATTTATTTATATAAGGCTACACTGCAATATAACTAGAATATAACTATACATATACATATACATATATATACATACATATATATATATATATATATATGTAACTACAGATTAATTGCAGAAGCCTATTTTGAACAGGGTTCAGTCTTCTGTGTCAGCTGCCACACAGTTCAGTTGTATGACAAGTACAGGCTCAGGAGTCGAGCCAAGCCTCGCAAGCCATTATATAACAAGACAGCAACTTGCTACAGACGGCTGGGTTGAAAACGACTCTCCCTCAGGCTTGATTTCTCACAAAATATGTGGCGTCCTCCCCAAAGAATTCAAGAAACAACTACAAACATTGAGCTTTTTGACATGTTACTTTAATACAAGTGCAAAGCATGGTTTAATGCCAGCCAGATACACAAAGTGGAGAAGTAGAAAGTAAAAATCAAACAAGCCACTTAATACTGAACTCCTCTCTGATGCACTTGACAGTTCAACACGTTTTTTATTGTATCTTGATCAGCATTTTATAAATCAAACACATCAAAGTTTAGCTTACAGATATCCTTTATGAAGAAACACTCAGTCATGGAATGAAGAAATAGAAGCATGAACAACTCAAAGAGTAGATAGTGGATTGAGAGCATGCATTGTCACATTTGAAACCTCACAGACAAAACAAAAGTAACTTGTGACAACTTTCACAGCACAATACTTAAGGAATGTTCAGTTATTTATTTATTAATGCATTTAACAGCAAAACCGGAGATTAAATTTGTTAAAGTGAATCTGGTGCAACAGGGCGTGTGGTGAAGGGTCAGGCCGGGTCACTAAAGAATGATTTAATCTTTTAAAGTGATGCTTATGTAACAAGTGCGGCTGTTACTGATTCAACAGTTTCTGCTTAATAGCTTTGTAGCACACAAACAAAATTAGTTTTTTCCCTTTCTAATTGTAGAACAAACAACTGAGACTGATTCTAGCTGTCATCACAACAACCAAAACATCCTCATTATTGAACTTTAATGCAGCAGTTTTGCAGTTCATTTGTGATTAAATATGCTGAACTGTGTCTCACACTATTTACATTACATACTATGAAGAACTAGAATGGTTTGTTATTTTTGTAGCATGTATTGAGTATCATGCACATTCACTTTGCTCCATTCATTAGTGCAACACTTTAAAACTGAATGCTTGACCCTTGTGAAAAAGAAGTGCACTTTATTGTATTGAATGTGCAATTTTAGTGTACTTCAGATCTTAAAAGTACAGTATATTATTTAAAAACTGTACTTGCAGATAAGGTGTGCTTGTACGACAGTGTTTTAGTGGCACGTAGAAAGAAAAAAAAAGAAAAAATACATTATGAGATTCAAGTCAAAATACTCAAGAGTGAAGTTGAAATACTACGAGAATAAAGTCAAAATATTATGAGAATAAATTTGAAATATTATGAGAATAAAGTCAAAATACTACAAGAATGAAGTTGAAATATTTTACGAATAGAGCATGAAAAAGACATATTGTTGACATATTGACTGATTTTGAAAGCTGAGACTTTGTAATATCTTCAGATGCTCCCAATCTGGGCCATTTGCATGCGTAATAGGCTAGAATCTATTCTCATAAATTTTATCTTGTAATTTCTACAAATTAATTCTCTTAATTTCGACTTTATTCTCTTAATATTTGGACTTTATTCTTGTAGTATTTCAACTTTATTCTCATAATATTTAAACTTTATTCTCATAATATGTGCATTTTATTCTTGTAGTATTTCAACTTTATTCTCATAATTTTTACATTATTCTCGAAATATTACGACTCAATTCTCATAGTATTTCGACTTTATTCTTGTAGTATTTAAACTTTATTCTCGTAATTTCGTCATTCTCAAAATATTATGACTTTATTCTCATAATTTCAACTTTATTCTTGTAGTATTTCAACTTTATTCTAATAATATTTGCACTTTATTCTTGTAATTTCAACTATATTTTCAAAACATTTCGACTTTATTCTTGTAATTTCGACATTATTCTTGAAATATTATTACTCTATTCTCATAGTATTTCGACTTTACTCTCATAATTTAAATTTTATTCTCGAAATATTATGACTTTATTCTCATAAACTTAGACTTATTTTTTATTTTTAAACATGGCACTAAACCGCTGCTGTATGCTCGAATCCGAATACCGTGCTCGGAAAGGAAATTATGTGTACTACAGAACACCTAAAGGGACAAAATATATACATTTTAGTGCTTTCTCTCACAATTATATCATTGTGTAATTATCCACCTTATTTTTCAACGTGGAAGTAAGCCCATGGATGGACTTCTGGTTCATTAGCTGCTACAGGGAAATAACAAGAAGTATAACGTGCATTAAACGATAAAACTGTCTGCACTACAAACCAGTGTGTTCATAATTAAGACAATACATTACAATAACATGATAAGACAGACCAATTTGCAATATCAAGCAGCAAAACAAGTTGTTTGGTACAGCTAAAAATAGTTACACGCAGATGAGACCGGAAGCCATACCCATAAAATTTAGAAATGGCCGGTAAAAATAGGGTGGATACTGTATACAAATTGAGGGCATCAGGGAGCTTTTGAATGTGTGCTCGGTTTTTACTTTTACTTTCGAGATTCACAATCACACGTTGTGTTTATACTACAGAGCTGCAGTACTTACCACACATTTTACAAGATCAGATGTCTGTCAGTGGTGCTCAGGATCTGCAACTCATTCGCCACTGTCCTATCAGTCATCTTTCCTTACTCCGTTTATGTGGTAAGTGAAATTTTAAAGACTGTAATGTAACAGGCTAACGCCAGCAAGCGGCTAACCATGTCCCTTTAGTGCCTCCGTAGAACGCGTTATTCATTTTCTGTGGCTTTCCAAATATGGATTCACTCTTCAGACTTGCAGGTAATATAATAATAATGGAATAAAAGTCCACTTAAATGTTTAAGAACATCCTACTTAGCTGGGTCTAAAAAGCACCTAGCTAGTCTCAGCCATCACGCCCACCAAACATTGGCTAAACTTCTGATGCATAAGTCACACTTAGCTGGAAATACTTAAGGAGTTTCGAAGTCGTCATCGGGTTGGTTAGATTATACAGGATTTCCGAAAGACGTGTGTCGCGCTCTTTAACGTTCTGCCTGGAACGGCGCCAAGCCCCCTCACGAAAGAAGAAAGCCGACGTATTTACAACTGTGATGACGAGCGCCTATTAGAATCAACTGTTCAAAAGTTTCAAAAGTATGTGAAAAATTAAAAGTTTTCGACGTAGAATCTTTCAAATGTTTGAGAGTTTTACACACCGGTCTGTTATTGTGGCGACATTTTCATGCCCCTAAACATGATGCGGCACAAAGCGAAATGTGATTGGTTGCTTTACCTGTCAGTCATATGGCCATTCAAAACATTCTTCTGCCGTCAGTCTGAAGGTCTGGCTAGCGGCAACCTCCCGCTTTTGAAACAATACGGAAGTGACTGAAGCTGCAGTTCATCGGCTGGCCGCTTGAGGCTGGCTCCAAAGGGAGCAAATCCCCACAGACTCTCGTGTTAACAGATAAAAACATGTTTACAGCCTGGTACAAAAAGTGGTTTTAGTTTTTACAGCTAGTTTTGCCCTTCGTGACAACTCTGAGGGGGGTGAATTTTTTCTAACTCACCCGTTTAAATTATATTAAGCATTACAATTCTGCATAATTAAGGGAGTGGCCAGTTGAGTGACAGGTGTCAGGCAGCCGTCACATTACTTCAGCTTATTTTTTTTCTTTTTATTATTTTTTCTGTTTCCAGCAACCAGACATCTTAGCTCCACCCATGTCCCGTGTCTTTGTCCATTTTTTTTATTTTGAGCGCTTCCAAAATGGCGACGACAGGCCCCTCCCAACTTTCGCTTCAAAAACGCTCTTCAGAAACCTATGGGTGACGTCACTTAAACTACGTCCATGTTATTTTACAGTCTATGGTCTGGCTATGCGAGACTAAAGTTCAGCTAACCACATTTCAACTACATGGTTAGGGGTCAAGCGCGTAGTGTTGAAACCCTATTGTAATTGTTAGAATAGTCACGGATCAGCGATCTCCACGTAAAAAACTTAGTGCAGACCAAACGGTAAGTCGTAGAGACTTGAAACTTGAACGGGTGGTAGTACTCACTGCCTACAATGTGACCAGGGTTCACCCCAATCGACCTAAGGGAGGTGCTATTAGAGGGGAAAAGCATAAAAATGGCTATAACTGGACAACTAGTCCATGGTCTTGGTCCAAAGTGCCACTAGTGTCTACAACAGGGGTCACCAACTTGCGTCAAAACATCTGCCTGGAGAGTTTCAAGCATACCTATTAAGATCTTGATTCGCTGGTTCAGGTGTGATTGATTATGGTTGGAACTAAACTTCTCGAGTGTGGTGACGCCTGGGCCCGTATTTATCAAGCTTCTTAAAGTGCCATTTTAGTCTTAAGTGCTGAGAATTCATGAAATTTACTCCTACTTTCAAACTTAAGTATAAAAGTAAGTTTTCAAGTTTCTTAAAGCTAAGAATCACTCTTACTGTCACAGTTATTTAAGACAGCTCCAGAGGTCTCTCAAGTGGTTAGGAATCTCTTACCACTTACACTACGCCAGAGATGACTGTTGCCACTCGCACCGTAGCAAGTTTCCAAAACGACTCTGTGCTGCATCAGTAAAGAGAGGTGACTACCGTCTATTGGTGCAAACCTAATTTAAAGGTTGTGATGACGCTTTGTTTCCTTAACATAATGTATTCTCTTGAAAAGTCTTTATTGTCAAATGTGTGTTGAATGTAAACTCCTATGAGGAATTTAACCATTCAATGTGAATTTTTCTGAGAATAATGTTAAATAAGGAAATCTATTCAGTGATTGGTCCATGTGTATTTTGTCATCCAAAATCCTGGCACAGTAAAGTGTTGTGAATCATCTCTAAGACTGACACTTAAGATTTAGTCCTACACTTCGCTTAAATGATGACTGCGATGGTTGATAACTAACTTTTAAGCGCAGCTTTGAGCCAAGAATTTTTTTTACACTTAAGTCAATTCTTTGCAGTGTTCTTGAGAGTAACTCTTAGAGGCTTGATAAATACAGGCCCTGGTCTACAAGGACATTTGCGTATCTCAAAAAACATGGCCGCCACTGGCCGATGAAGTTTGAGCACCTGTTAGACAAGGTTAACGGAGACCGATCAAAATTAAACTCTGTGGACCTGTCTGCAGATCATACAATCAAAATTGTATCATACAATACAACTCCGTATTCCACACAACTTTGCCTCTAGAGCCACTGCTGTCAATCAAATCATTTGTTAAATGATTGAGAAGATGGGAAAAAAATACTTTTGTAAATAGTAGAATTCACAAAAGTATAATATATTGAAATTTACCCTTTGGGAGGCTATAACAGGGTTGTTTAGAAAATGAGCCTGTCCAAATGTACTCAAAATCCTATAAAGCCTAAAGGAAAACTCAAAACTTCACAAAACCTGCTGAGCACATGCGGCCGGTGATTCTAAAGAAGATTCTTTTTAAGGGGATCGGGCCACAGCTGGCACTTTAACAGTCATAAATGTTAAAAACATCATATTTCTATGGTAAACTTCCTGGATTTGCTAAAATGCTTTTTTAATCTTTGATTTAGGTGGGAACAGCCTTGCTAAATAATATGTAATGTCTTTTTCCGTATATGCTTAAATACCATAAGCGCTTAAACCCCAGTAATCGCTGCTTGCAGCTATATTCATTCAATTCTAATTATCATAAAGTCAATCATCCAAAAACATGTACACTTTTTATAAGTATGCTAAAGTGTACTTCTTTTTCACAAGGGGATGCATATTCACAGATCAGTATTAGTGATTGTTGTGGGTGTGTTTCAAAAGCAAGCTGTAACACTCTGTCAACCGAACCTATGTAAAATAATGTTTATAAACTCTGCTTCAACTTCTTTGGACTTTCGTAGACCCTCATTCTGCAATATCAACTTCTGTCTTTCTGTATGCTTTATGTTTAATAGTAGCCGCCATAATAATCAATCACACTTTACTCACTTTCCAGCAAAATTCATTCCCATTTCACTTTCACTTACATATAAAGGCTTCCCAGCTCTTCTTCAATGTCTCCAAGTACTGCTATCTTTGGCTTTATAGAGTCTCAGTCTATGAGGCCCCATTTCCTTGGGATCACCCTGTGAAGGCCCAAGATTAGCCTCTGTCATTGACCTTTGGGGTTGACTCTGTCTAAAGGGTGGCGCGTATGGGACGGGACCAGCTGGTGCCGACGCTGTGCTCTTGGTTGGGGACAGAAAAGCCAAAGGTGATCGATTTAAACCGTCTTTTTGGTTTTTTGGTGGAGGTTCGTACGCGACTTTTGCCTTCCACTCGGCCGGAGGCTCGGGTAAGAGCTTACTCTGAGCGGCATTGCGCAGGTTGGAGGCAATCGACTGCTGAATGTTTAGAAAGGTAAAGGCTTCATCCACGAGCCCCAGTGGGTGGCGTGAGGCTGCTTCCCAGGGGGTGAGCGGCTTGTGACCCCTGTCTATCAAGGAGGTCTGTCCCATTGGTGGCCGAGCAGAAGTGGTTTGGCTTGCAGGTCTGGGTGATGGAGAAGATGAAACCGACCTGGGGTTGAGACCCGCTGCTGAAAATCTGACCGGTGGTGACAAGGATGAACTCCTAAGTGTCTGAAATGAGCAAACAAATTCATTTAAAACAAATGGCAAAAAGCAATTAGCTGCAAAACCCTTTTTAAGGGACAAATAAGGATATATGTGCATGGGCACAAAGACAGTTTTCCATCAGGTTCCCACATGGAATGAACTGAGTGGCACTAAACAAGAAGGGCTGTGCTACCACCATCTGGTTATGATATGAACTTGCAGGCACTTATGACTACAATCATTTGATAAATCAGACTTTGCAGGATGAGTAAAACTGGCATTTTTGTTTTTTGTAAAACAAAGAATGTGATGTAATGAGATAAAAAATTGAATACTCTAAGATAACATTAAGTTTGTGCATTTGTAGTAATAGTTTGTAGAAAAAAAAATCCAAGTTGACCAAGAATAACTCAAAAATTGAATGGAAAAATACGTATTATATATATATATATATTGTGTGAAAAAATGTAATGAAATATCTTTGTGTTAAGATGCCAGTACTGCTAAAATGTGACCCTGGACCACAAAATCAGTCATAAGGGTAATTTTTTTTATTTTTTATTGAGATTTATTCATCATCTGAAAGCTGAATAAATATGACAGAACAATATTTGGTTGAGATACAAGTATTTGAAAATCATATACACTATAAAAAAACAAAAAACGCAATTTGTTGAGTCAACTTAAAATAAATTGTTACCCTGCTGCCTTAAAATTAGTTAAAAAAAATTAAAGTTTTAAAGTTTCATTACAGTTAAACTTTAAAAAAGTTTTAAATTAAAGTCAACTCAAATGAGTTTATTCAAGTTGAAATGTTACGTTGTACCAAGTGACAACTTAGATATGCTTGTTGAATAAACTAAAAAAAATGATTGTTAAACTTAACAGCTGTGTTTGTTACTCGGCTGCCTTAAAATTTTAAGTTGAATCAACTGAAATATATAAGTTGTCACTTAGTAAAACATAACATTTTAGTTTGACTAAACTTTTTTTAAGTTGACTGAACTTAAAATTTTAAGGCAGCCAGATAACAAATTATTTTAAGTTGACTCAACAAATAGTTTTTTACAGTGTATCTGAGGGTGCAAACAAATCTAAATACTGAGAAAATCGCCTTTAAAGTTGTCCAAATGAAGGGCTTAGCAATGCATATCACCAATCAAAAATTAAGTTTTGATATATTTACGGTAGAAAATTTACAAAATATCTTCATGGAACATAATCCTTATTAAACACTTATTAAAAAATAATAAGTGTATTTTTGCTTATTGCTACAAATATACCTGTGCTACTTATGACTGGTTTTGTGGACTGGTTTCCTTATTTTAATTTTTTAATACTAGACTTAGTATTGACAAATATGAGTCATGTAGATTTCATTAGGTCTCTGATGTTTTATAAAAAACATAAATGAATCAGTCTAAAGTGATATAAAAGTGACAGGTGCCGTAAAGTGAAGTGCTCGCCTCTCCCGCATTTCAATCATGGGACCAGAGATCACATTTCTCCAAATATAGCTCCTGGAGCAGGCCTTGCAGGGCATTGATTCATATCATTTCCACTTTTCCCCAATTATGAAGTATGTCTTAATTAGCTCCTGAAAAGTATGATGCAACACGGGCCCAAATTTAGAACAATACTCTTACTCCAGCTTGCTTTTAGGCATTTGTGTTTTTTGGCTTACAAATGATTGATTTTCCCACCCCATGCTGTCAAAAATTACTCTTATGCATAACACATAAGAATGAATAGGATGTAAATAATAATAGACAATATAATTTCATATACACCTAAAAACATAAATGGATTTATGCAATCTAAAATGACTGAGGGCAATTGTAAAACTTTTTTTGCAATCATAGACATTATATTTACTTATCAGTAACTGTATTTACTATAAATATTAACTGTATTTACTAACTGTATCTATTTATGAATAATAATAGTTGTTTATATTTACTTCCCTTATTGAAATCTACTACTGAAAGATAAGGAAAATGATTTTCAAACGGAGTGTGAAAGCAGGGAACAGTGAAAAGTGCAAAAAATACATGATTGTAAAGATGGAAGTGAGTGAAGTACATGCAAAAGCAAACAAACAAAACTGAAGACAGTCATTTTAATGGCACTGTGGTACATTTTACAAATAGTGTACTATGAAGAAAACATCACACAAAGAAATGAACAGAAGACAGCAAAAAAGAAAACAGAAGACAGCAGTCAAACTGAAAGTTAACATTTTTAGAAACCATCTGACTTCCTATATCTGTTTTATGATGTTCTTCTAGTAGAACTGCTGAAAAAAATACCGAAGCAAACAAGAATAGAAGCTTTCTCCCTCAAAAATAAACAATTACACAAAATCTACTTATTTTCATAAAATGTAAAAATTAAGAGCTCTCCAACTATGTACCAGCTGTTAAACATTAAAATATTGACACTACTGACCCTACTTGAAAAAAAACTCACATACTGAGCACATTCATTTCTTCCGTTATGAAGAAATTCTGAAACATTAATTACAATTTAGAAATATAACAAAGCTTATTTTCTCTCAGAAGGTGAGATGATTGAACTTCACTTCATAAAATAGCCACCGTCATACATTCTGTTTCTGTGTTGAACAGTGTCTCTTTGCACTGTTGGCTCTGCCAGAAATTGTTAATACACTGTTTACTTGCATATTCCAACTATCATTGTACTGTTCATGTATGGATTTCTATCTGTCCACTGAGGTGTTGTAATATGATGTGCATAGTGTTAATTTGGTTTTAAGGAGTATGTCCTTAAGTTGCAAACCAGTTACTCAGTAGCCCTTATAACATTCATTTTCATCTGTCAAAATACTTCCCTCATAATTAAGCATTCTTATTTCTCTTCTCAAACTCAATCAACACTGATTCCCTTTGACCAAAATTAAGTCTAAGCTGACTTGTCATTCTTGTCTTACCTGTAGCAGGCCATGCTTGTAAAAAAATATTTACTTGGCAGAGCATTCTTCCATGTGTAAAAATTCTGAAATGTCCTATGCTCTCTTCTGTTCTGCTTTGGCAGATCTTAAAAGTCTGTTGTAATCACAATATTTCTGTTTGGAAGTTTTATGTATCTGCTCTACATCACAGCTAACAACACATTACTCTAGCAACTATTTTTCAGGAGTGCCTGGCTTCCACACCTGGGCAGCACTCTTTTTGGCTGAAAATTTGGGCTTTGGAGCAGCTATAATACTGCCTCCGGAGGCAGAGTCAGCCCTTGCTGCTACCGGGTAAGATGGGACAACATAAGAACTAGGGGCTGGTTGGAAGGCCAGTGCAGGTCCAGCTTGATACACTGGATTAGGACCTGTCTGATAGGGGGGTGGGGAGGACTGTTGGTAGGGAGGGCTTGGTGCTTGTTGGTAAGGATTTAAAGGGGGTTGTTGGTAAGCTTGTTGGGGGTTGTATTCTTGTTGATATGGGACTTGATGAGGATGTTGTTGATAAGAATTAAGGGCAGGCTGATATGTACTGGGAGGGGCTTGGTGGTAAAGGCCATCATTCATAGGTGACTGACCAGCCATCCCATAGGGTTGCTGGGCCTGTTGTGGCATAAAACCATAAGGGGGAGGACCTTGGTTATATGCCATTTGCTGGTTTTGATTTGGAGGACCTAGTGCTTGGGCTTGAATTTGGGCCTGGGCCTGGGCCTGAGCTTGAGCTTGAGCTTGAGCTTGAGCCTGAGCCTGGGCTTCAGCTGCTTTTTGAGCAGCAAGCTTTTCAGCTGCCTCCTTTTCTGCAGCAAGTTTCTCTGCTGCTGGGCCATAGGTAAAAAGGGAGGAATTCAGCTGATAGGGCTGATGCTTCATGACATCAAGAACATGAAGTGGTTTTGGGGCAGGTTTTTGCTTATCTTTGTTTTTGTTCTTGTTTGCTGATGAAGGGCTAGAGGGGGGAGGCTGCTTGATAGCACCTGGTGGATATGACGGTGAATGAATTGGATTATATGCCAATGGCGGGGGAGCCCGGCAATTGGGTGAATATTTCCAGGAATTTGGCAAAGAAGGAGAAGGTGAAGATGGTCTTGCCTTATTCGACTGCACTGTGGAAGAATCCACAATGTACTTCTCCATTCTGGATTGCCTCTTGGCGAACAGTTCAGCTCCTTTCCCTCTCAAGGCTGGCATCTCAAATGCTGAACCAAAACCAGAGGGTGACATAGTACTTGTTGGAACAGGAGATGGTGCTTTTGTCCCAGTGGTGTATGAATTCATTCGTCGTGGAGGAGCGGGCTGAGAGACCTGAGTTGGACTCCATGGCTTGATTGGTTGGGGAGGCAATTTCTGGGGTTCATTTTGGGCAACTGAGCTCCGCTGGTGTTGGGACGCCCAAGCATTTACCGCTGGTTGAGACTGAGCTTGTGGTGGTGTCCACTGGCTCACAGGTGGATGTGATGCCTGCTGTTGAGGTTTTGGTGCCCACGGAGGATTTGCCTGGGTCTGAGATGGTGCCCAGGGAGGCTGAATTTGATTCTGTGCAGGAGTCCAAGAGTTCATTACTTGTTGAGGATGTTGTTGAGAAGCAGGTTCTTGTCCCCACTGTGGATGTGGTTGGGACTGGGCTGGCATTGGGGGCCAAGGATTCATGGGTTGTTGGACTGGTGCTGTGGGCTGTGTTGGTGGTTGAGTCTGCTGAGCCCATGGAGGCTGTGCTTGAATCGGACTCTGTGGTTGAGTCCATGCATTTGCAGATGGCTGTGTTGGCTCTTGCTGCTTGGCCTGAGAGACCCAAGGTGGTTGGGGCTGTGACTCCCTCTGAGGTTGAGCCCAAGAAGGCTGTGGCTGTTGCTGAGAGGGTGATGCCCAATGTGGCATTATCTGGGATTGTTGAAACTCTTGTTGTTGGGTCCAGGCTGGATGTTCCTGAGCTTGATTTTGATCTTGTTGCCAAACATTGATAGGTGGTTGTGCCGACTCATGGGGCTGAGACCATGGAGCTTGTGGTGTTGGCTGATTTTGACTTGGTGCCCAAGAGCTGATTTGGGGCTGGGGCTGTGGTTGATGTTTGGATGGGGGTGAAGTTTGAGGCTGTGTTACCCAAGAAGGCTGGGATTGTGTTTTAGAAGGCACTTGCATTTGTACTTCTGGAGGACCTTGAGACTGCGCCATCCACTGTGGCTGGGTCTGAGACTGGTTTTGAGATGGGACTTGCAATTGGACCTCATTTGGACCCCAAGTACTAACTGAAATCTGCTGATGACCTTGAGTTGGAGCTGGATCCCATGATCTGACAGATGGATCTGACTGCGTAACAGGTGGTACAACAGGATGAGCAGAATTAATTTGCAGCTGGGGTTGTTTCTCATTCCAGGTTTCTGGTTGCTGGTTCGGTTCCATTTGAGATTCTGGTGGTTTCCAGGCATTCTCTGGAGGAAGCTCTTCAGGACACTGTGAAACATTATGGGATTCAGGAGCCAATGTAGTCTCTTCTGCAGACAATGCTGGAGCAGTAACAGCATTAACCTCTGTGACTGGGGCTTCTGCAGGTGTTGAGACACTGTTTTCGGTTTGATGTGGGATGGGTTCGTCAGTAGTTTCTTGCTGAATAGACCAGGGTGGAGAAGCAGGGTTAATGTGAGGTTTAGGAGCTACTGGTGGTGGAACTTTGTGTTTCATCTTAGGAGACTGAAGAAAGTTGCAGGCTTCAGCTCCTAAGCTTAAATAATCTTCTTCTGGACAAGGCTCAAAACCTGCCTTTTTGTCATTCCTGTTCAGGAGATTCAACAGAGCAGGATTAGGTGAAACCTTGGGAGATTCCTTAAAAGTGAACATAGGTTTATTGGCACTCTTCCTCCTTGTATCTTGCAAGATGCCAGTCTTAATAGCAGGCACAGATATGCGCTCATCACGGGAAGCAATCTGTTCACCTTGTCCCAATGAATACCCAGACTGTTCTTGATTCTCTGCACTTGGAGGGGAGGAAAATGGAGCAGGCACTCTATTCTGAACTGAAAATGGTTTGGCACTTCTGTTTGCGACTAATGGCTGCATTTCGTTCTGCATTTGCTGATCGAACATGCCATTCATATGATGTGAATACTGTTGCACTTGCTGTTGTTGGCACTGTTGTTGCTGATTGTATGATTGCATGTGTTGCTGGTAGTCTTGCTGTTGTTGGTACTGATGTTGCTGTTGCTGGTATTGTAGCTGCTGCTGGTAGTCTTGATACTGCTGCTGCTGTTGTTGTTGTTGATAGTACTGCTCTTGATACTGATTATATTGTTGTTGCTGCTTTTGTGCTGATATGCTGTGGTGTAAATTTACATCCATGTAGTTCTGGGTCTCTTGTGCTTGCATATAAGTGTGCTCCTCCATTTGTTGGTATGTTTGATGTGTCTCAGGCTCTGGCACCGCTTCGACAGGGATCCCCTTACGTCTCATCTCTTCATGTTCTGCTACTATCTCATCCATGCGCTGTTTGCGCTGGGCAAACATGAGGGCTCCTTTTCCCTTGGTCTCAGGTAGTGCATCCATACCCTGCTGGTTGTCAAGTGTGCGCTCTATCTCAAGTAATCCAGTATCCCAATCAAAGCTTACAATGCTTTTTTGACCTGTGGCATTGGTAAAGAAATCCTCATCAATTTCTGCTTCACTTGTGGCTAGAACAGTGAACTCAACAGTGTGCTCCTCTTCGTCGTCCTTATAATCTGGCTCGTCCTCACCAGTACCGTAGCTTACAAGCGTATACTTCTTGGCCCTCTGTCTATGCTTCTTAAACATCAACACCCCCTTGTTATTAGGGTTGGGGGCAGGAGCCGACAGCAGGAGAGCAATGCGCTTGCATTTGGACTTGGCCTCTTTCACCTGCTTCTCTGAAAGGCTCTCACTGCGCCGGAGCCCTAAGAATGAGAAAATAAGATGTTTAGGTTGCGGGTAGAGGGTGAGGTGGGTGAGGTCACAAAGAAGGGCTACTGCACATGTTTGGTTCTGATGGCCTAATTCACTGACCTGTGTATGAAGCATATAAATAGCACTGTTATGTGAGCAGCCAATAAGTCATTTCATATGAGAGAACTTGAACTGGGAAAATACAAGCATTAACTGAGACTAATGTTAAACCAATAGCATAGTTGTTTGTTAAAATATACGCATCAAAATAAACTGTATGCAAGTTTTTGTCATGGCTTGTCCACTAATCAAATGATAAATCCCAGGTTTAACTGGAGTTAAATGGAATTTACAAATCCCCTGACCCACATTACACCCAATGGCCCAATAAGTCATTGTCCAAGCAGAGATTTGACAACACCATCACCAATTAACTAAATCTCTGATCCATGTATAACATCCAGACATTAACATAAGCCAATTACAGCTGTGAATGTGTCTAGAGCACGTTTCTGAGGTGGCTGAGCCAATAGCAAACACAGCAGAGAAAAAAGAGGGGGTAAAAATAGCCCCGGGGCACTGTGTGGGCTTGCTAGTGCCAGAGTGCTAATACAAGCCCATATGTGTAGCTCCAAAAGCTGTAAAAAAACACACCCTACCCTATTTTAGTCAATATACGTAGAAGGCCCCATATTCTCACCAGGCACCTGTGCCAGTCCTTTCAAAATGGTTTGGCTAAAACTCAGAGAGAATAAAGACATGCCACGTTTCTGATTCTTGTCTTTCCAATCTCAAGGTGAAGATAGCCATAGATGAGTGCTCCTTCCTTTTCAGTGCTGCTAAGATGGCCAATTTTAAAGGATCGGGTAACAGGCCAGAGTCACACATGCTGATGTCTGTCAAAAGGCACTTCTGCAAGCATCATTAGCATGCCCATGTTTTATTCTTAACTTTACCAGTCATGTCACCCTGCGAGCCCCCACCCATTACTGCTATGATGAATCATTGCTATGTTCTTTTTTCTTCTATCTATCTATCTATCTATCTAAAAACTATAATAAACATTTGATATTAAACGTATTACTTAAACACTTATTCATTCTTTTGCTCACAAAATATTATAAGTATACTTAATACAAAGCATAATACAGTAATACAAAAAGTGTTGTTAGACAGGCGTTAAAAAGAACAATGCAAACATGAACTGTGTTGAACTTTTTTGAACTATAACTTTACAAATTAGAAGCGAAAGCAATCCACAGCTGACTCCTCAGTTCACTAATGCTATATCTATAAGCTTTTAAAATAAGAAATTACTGCTATTCTTGCAAGCAGATACCATATCACACTATAAGAAGAAACACGCTGAAAATCAGATGTTACTTACTGGCGTGCCTTGCCCGGTGCTTGTTGGGCTTGTTGACCTCCCTCTCTGATTCAGAGTCGCACTCCTCTGAGGGAAGTCCAAAGGACACAGATGAGGAGGTGGGAGCTTCTTCAATGTTCCCTCCTTCTTCCCCACCAGAATCCAACCGTTCACTGGCCTCTACCCCCTCCTTTCCTGAACTGCTTCCAGATGACTCCTGCACTGTCACCTCCACCTGTCCTGGCAAAGCAGGGGGTTTGCTAACCAATACACCCCGCTGACCAAGGGGTTGCCGGTCTTGTCGGGGTACATAGAGGGGGTTACCTGGAGTAAATGTGGTGGTGTAGTTGACGCTCTCATCTGTCTTTCTTTGACAGACGTCTCCCACAACTCCACAAGCACTGCCTAATGAAGTACAGCTTGGCTCCTCCAGGGTGGTCTTGGAGAGCGAGAGCTGCAATTCAACCACAGATCCCGGAGTTACATCCAAACTGGTATCTCCACCACCCTGGGCATTGGTGCCTGTACTTTTATTCATAGAAGCCGGTATTTGAAGTTGGGTCCGGACCAATCGAGTGCCCACCGGACACTCTCCATCGCTGTCTGTCTCCCCATAATATGCTTCATCCTGGGATTCAGAGGTGGATAGTTCCTGCTGCTCGTGAGGCCTGGATGGAGAAGGAATCCGAAAGGTGGTACTAACCGTTTCAAAGCTCTCTTGAGGTTGACTACAGCATCTACAGAGAGGAGATGATGGTAAATTCACATTACACTCTAAAAAATGCTGGATTATTTTTCTTTATCCCAAATGCTGGGTTCTATGGAAGCCAGTTTCTGCCACAAAATAAAAAAATAAAAAAGTTAACTGCAATTTTTTTTTCTCAGAATTGTGAGTTTACATCTCGCAATTCGGACATTTTTTTCTCAGAATTGTGAGATACAAACTCACAATTGCGAGTTATAAAGTCAGAATTTGCGAGATATAAAGTCAGAATTGTGGGATATAATCTCACAATTGTGAGAAATAAAGTCAAAATTGCGAGTTTATATCACACAATTGTGACTTTATTTCTCAGAATTGTGAGATATAAAGTTGCAGTTCTGACTTTATAACTCGCAATTGCGACTTTTTATTCATTTGCGAGTTTATATCACTCAATACTGACTTTATTTCTCAGAATTCCGAGTTTATCTCGCAATCCTGACTTTATAACTCGCAACTGCGAGTTTATATTTCACAATTCTAAGAAAAAAAGGCTGAATTACTAGTTTGTATCATGCAATTCTGAGAAAAAATGTTAGAATTGTGAGATAAAAATGAGAATTAGCACTACTTCTGTGAAAAGTGATTACAGAGATCAGTTGAATACACTTATGCTACTTATAAATGTTAAGCTTGTTAAACGAGTTTAAATGTATGTAATATTGTAAACTATGCTGTATTCACTCAAATAAATTAAATTTGTCCTATATTTTTGTCCATAGGTGTTCTTGCACTGCAAAAAATGCTTTTCTTACTTAGATCTTACTTAGCAAAATAATCTGCCAATGGGGTAAGCAAAACATTCTTGTTTTCTGTTTGAAGATTATTTGGTTTACCCCATTGGCAGATAATTTTGCTTGTTCTAAGCAAAAACTCACTTAATTTTGACTTGTTTTTTTCTAAAAGAAGATCTTTCTTGATTTAAGAATTTCTAGATATCTTGGCTGAAAACAAGACAAAAAATCCAAGTAAGAAAATCATTTTTGCAGTGTGCTTAATAATAAATGTTCACCTTTTGATTATTGCTGTTGCCTCCTATAATTCTGTGAGTGATTTTTAATTTCCAGCCCATTTTAAGCTAGCAATATAATAATTTTTAAACAATAGTTGACTAAAATAACCCAGCATGTTCGGTAAAAACATTTAACCCAACCAGTTGCAATATTTACCCAACACTGGGTTGCCAAATAACCCAAGTTGGGTTGTTTTTAACCCAGTATTTTTTAGTGTAAAGACTTCATTATCAAGCAAATAATTTATTGTAGAATCTAAGTAAGAGATTCTGTTTTTGATTGCATAAGTACACGGTGTAATTTAGTACGTCTTTGGTATTTCAAAGGTCAAGACAGGCATAAACAAGACATTTCAGGAGCTATACTATAAAAATGCAAATAACTACACAGTTTAGTGCATGCATCACAATAAATCGCATTTGGTCTAGAAAGAGTGACAGAAGAGGTGGAGCTTAAATATTGCATTAACATTTAATGCTTCTAGCATGAAATGAAAACTCTATTTAATGTTAAAAAAACTACTGCACAAAGAAAAGTAAACAGGCATCAAGGAACATTTGTCAGAGCAATAAAATACCTTTTGACAAGCAGCTGTAGACAGTCAGCTGAGGCCTCAATGAGATCAATAGCGTCTGAGAGACTGAGGTTAGAGCAAGGCTTTCCGTTCACTGACACCAGCTCATCATTCTCACACAATCCAGCGATGGCAGCAGGACTATTGTCCTCTATCTATAAAAAAAGATAATAATTGCATCTTTATTAAAAGCACAGCTTTAGCAATTAAAAAAAATACATAATCTGAAGTAAGGGTATGTACCCTAGTGAAAAATAAATATACTAAAATGTATTTAAAATGCATTGATTTCATACTAAGTATACTACAAATGCATTTACATATTATGTACTTAATAAACATACTGTACTGTACTTTTAGAATACTAAACTGGTATATTTAAATTTAAACAACTGTAATTGTGCGGAAACAGTGCTGAAGTTCAATTAAAAATATACTTGCTAAAGTGGAACTATTGCAAGTGTACTTTAGGTACAATTTTAATATTTTGCTTTTAAAGACAGATATTATTTAAAGATCCCACAATCCTTATCAATAGTGACATTAAAACATATTTTAGGCTTAATATTAGGAAATGTGCATTGTGCACAAGGGGTACTCCAAATAAAGTTTAATTACAACTTTTTTAAAATAGTTTTTATATCAGTAAGTCTCAAGCAATATGTCAGTAGAGGTGTGCGATATATATTGTCTGTGATAATATCGTAACTGTTGTTTTGATGCGTGATTTGACTAGGGTGATATTTTAGTTTTCAAAAAAGAGGATGTAGGACCAGGGGTTTGGGGTCCTAGTTTTGGTATCAAAATATGCCATGTTCATACCAAAACTACATTTTTACAGTCACCATTATGCAGATTGATTATAATCACAGCTAAAAAGCTTCCTACCACAGCGGCAATCCTTCACAAAACTAATATCTACCACAGTTTTATTACAGGTTAGAATGCCAAGTGTTTCAATACAAGCATTTCAGTCAAATGGAAGCTATGCAATATTTCAAACTTTTAACCCACGGGAGAAAATCAACCCAATTCTGTGAAAAAGATGCAGATTTGGCAACCCTACATAAAACACGAGCTACATCCAAAGCGATTTAAAAACTCCGCACATTGATAGCGACTCTTGTGATGCATGAAAATTATATTCAATATTAGAATGTTTGCTGGAGCGGGATTAAGAAAACATTCCCACGCAAGGCTTTAATACAAAAATGAATGGCGACTGTAGATTAGAAATCAAAATCCGAATCCCGGACATTTTGGGCAATTGAGGAATCCCGACCGACACACTTTTTTAAGTCCAAAAAGAGGACATGTCTGGGGAAAAGAGGATGTATGGTCACCCTAGATTTGACATTATCAATTTTTTATTTCAAACAGAAAACAAGATTATTTTGCTTACCCCATTGGGAGATTATTTTGCTTGTTTCAAGCAAAAATACACTTAATGTTGAATTGTTTTCAGAAAAAAACAAGACAATTTTTACTTGTCTAGAAAATCCTTCTTGATTTAAGAATTTTTAGATATTTTGGCTAGAAGCAAGACAAAAATCTAAATAAGAATTTTTTTTTTTGCAGTGTACTAATAAGCAAAACCTACTTTAGATTAATTAACATTTTGGGCGATTTAGGAATCCCGGCCGAACACACTTTTTTAAGTCCAAAAAGAGGACATGTCTGGGGAAAAGAGGACGTATGGTCACCCTAGATTTGACATTATCAAGTATATTGCCAAAAAAGAACAAAACACACCTACAGAGTGCACACGTAACATTACATTACGTGATGAAGTCTAGTGAGTATGCATTTAGAGTGCTTACTTTCACTGCATGATTCAGTCTATTAAAATGCATTTAGAATGATCACATAATTCAAGATATGGGGGGAGAAAGTTGATATATTTATATAATTTCATATAGTTAATCAATATCACACGAAGAGTGCTGTTTTTCCTTCAAAAATCAGCATAACTACAAATGTGAAATTGATATTATACAACAGTTCAATAAACAAGAAGTTGATATTAAAAGACTTATGTTTTTAGACAGGATATTTCCTGTTTTTCCTCAATTTTACAAACAAAAATCATTCCAAACACAGCCACAGTACTGTTTTGCGTCTCTGAACAACATGTTTCATTTCTAAATGAATCAACTGTTTAAATTATTTGGTTTAATCAAAATGACTCACTTATTTACAGTAGTGACTTACTGCCACCTACTGGCGGTTTTAATTTCACATTCAAAATATCGTTTCACTTTTAAAATAATTTCAAATATAGCTGTGTAAATACATCTAAATGCCACTTCATATGCAACTTCCCGAAGTTGAATTATGTTTGGTAACAGCCTGCAGGCATTATTATTATAAATGATTGATTAAATGTAAGAATTGGACTTAAAAGATGATCCACGCTTTTAGAAAAAATGCCTTTATAAAGGTAAAAGTGCTGACCACACAAAATATGAAGAAAAGCACAATAACACAGACAGCAAAATATTGGCTAATTATCATTATCGATAAAATCCCAGGAAATATTGAGATGTTATTTTTTTTGTCAATATCGCACACCCCTAATGTCAGTTACATATGTTAACAGACTTGAACTCAGTTTTGGGGGTAACGCATTACAAGTAACGCAAGTTACGTAATAATATTACTTTTTTTAAGTAACTAGTAAAGTAACACATTACTTTTTCATTTCCAAAAATATATCTGAGTTACTTTTTCAAAACAGTAACACCAGTTACTTTTGTTTATGTATTTAATCCTATTTTATTAACCAATGACTTTGCTGCTGACCTTTGTTGATCCAGTTCAACCATATACTGCATACTTAGATTTTTTTGTCTTGAAAAAAAAAACAAAAAAACAAAACAAACAAACAAACAAACAAACAAAAAAAGCCAAAATTAAGTGCGTTTTTGCTTAGAACAAGCTAAATAATTTGCCAATGGGGTAAGCAAGAAAAACAAGATTATTTTGCTTACCCCACTGGGAGATTATTTTGCTTGTTTCAAGCAAAAACACACTTAATTTTACTTGTCTAGAAATTTTTTAGATATTTTGGCTAGAAATAAGACAAAAAATCTAAATAGGAAAATATTTTTTTTGCAGTGTAATAATAAGCAAAACTTACTTTAGATTAATTAACATTTGTGCTTTTTTTCCCTCACTGCTGTAGAGTGTTGAACTTTCTTTTCCTACACTTCTACTGTCCAGACGTGAATTTAATTTTTATTTTATGTATAATCATTTTTATTCCTGTTTTAATTCATTTTAAATCATTTTTTAAAATCATTTTAATTGTTTTATTGTTGTGATTATTAATTTTTATGATTATTTTAACTCATATTCTTATGATTTTATTATTTCCTTTTATGTAAAGCACTTTGAATTACCATTGTGTATGAAATGTGCTATATAAATAAACTTGCCTTGCCTTGCCTTTAGCCTTAGGCTTATTCAATTAATTTCATTTTGGAGTGAAAGGACTTTTACAGTTGCTAAGAATCAAACGTTTTTATATTAAAAACAAACAAGCAAGCCCTGCAGATTTCAAAAGTAACGCAAACGTAATGTAAAAAAATAAATTTCCATAAAAAATAAATGAGTAACGTAATTAGTTACTTTTTTAGGGAGTAATATTGTAATGCATTACTTTTAAAAGTAACTTTCCCCAAAACTGCTTGAACTATACTTAATATAAAATAAATGCATTTTAAATCTAGCCTATTACTTTTTTAATAGGGTAGACAAACAGTGCTTTTAGAATATTATTTGAGTAGAAACTTAAGTACTTGAGTAGCAGATTAATGCAGCTTATTAAGAAGAGGAAAACATGCAACTGATAAAAACACAACAAAGAAGGACAAAAACAGTTACAATCAATACTTCTTAACTGGTTACTAGTAGTTTTTAGTTTTTTTAAACAGTGTGGATATGCATACTGTACATGGATGAAAAAAGAACTATAAGCCCATCCTTGGTTCATAGACAGTGTATCTTAATTTAGACAGAGTGCCTCTAATTTACGCATCACAACAGCTGCATGTCAAATGACTAAACAGTGCTACTGGCCAAAGCAGGTCTATGACCCATTAGCCTCGCGAAGAGAAGCAGAGACGCTTCAACCTGAGATTTAATATCAGCCATCTGTAACTTTGAAGGCATCACAAATCAACGCTGCTATAAGGTCAAGTCATAAAGCAGAGCGATTGTTCGGCTAAGTAATTGTAGAGTCTCTCTGCTTGATTTAGCACATGGTATTATTGAAATGTTTATGCAGTGACACAAGATACAAGCTAGTGAGCGATCTGATACAGATGAAATCCTTACAGTGATGGAGGGTTCATGACAAAAGTAGCAAAGAATAATTCAGTCCTGAGACGACCTTGGGCTTGTTTATTTGGACAGTTGCAAGTATAATGGCAGCATTATGTGAACAAATCTATGTATGACCATCTGCCAGTGATAAATACCTTCACCTAAAATAAACTTCTTAGATAAATCACCAAAGATCATGAAGCTACAGATGCCATGCCGTGCCTTCTGAGGTCATAACTCACACAATTTCAATCAGGAATTGTGAGATTAGTTCCTCAGTATCACACACAGCTTCTCAAACCAGACGGAAAATAACACATTTGCTTGTTTTGTTTTGACAACCGAAAACACTGACTGAAGCTTTACATACACTGATGATTTTATATTGCGGATTATGTGTACTTTGTGCATTTCAAAAATGAGTTATAAAGTCAGAATTGCAAGATATAAATATGCATTTGTGAGTTATAAAGTCTGAATAGTAGGATATAAACTAGCAACTGCAAGAAATAAAGTCAAATTGCAAGAATTTAGAATTTATAAACTTAAAATTGCGAGAAATAATGTCAGAATTGCAAAATATAACTTCGCAACTTTTTTCTTGCAATTCTGACTTTTTTGGCACAATCGTGAGTTAATATCTTTTACAATTCTGACTTTTTCTCACAAAATTGAGATATAAACTTGCATTTGTGAGTTATAAAGTTAGAATTGTAAGATATAAACTTGCAATTGTAAGTTATAAAGTCAAAATCGCAAGATATAAACATGCATTTTTGAGATATGAAGTCAGAATTGTAGGATATAAACTTAAAATTGCGAGAAATAAAGTCAGAATTGCAAAATATAACTTTTTTGACTGTTTTGGCACAATTGTGAGTTAATATCTTACAAAATTGAGATATAAACTTGCATTTGTGAGTTATAAAGTTAGAATTGTAAGATATAAACTTGTATTTGAAAGTTATGAAGTCAGAATTGTAGGATATAAACTTAAAATTGCGAGAAATAAAGTCAGAATTGCAAAATGTAACCCCGCAATTCTTACTTTTTTCTTGCAATTCTCACTTTTTTTGCACAATTGTGAGTTAATATCTTAGAATTCTGACTTTTTCTCACAAAATTGAGATATAAACTTGCATTTGTGAGTTATAAAGTTAGAATTGTAAGATATAAACTTGCGATTATGGGTTATAAAGTCAAAATTGCAAGATATAAACTTGCATTTGTGAGTTATGAAGTCAGAATTGTAGGATATAAACTTAAAATTGCGAGAAATAAAGTCAGAACTGCAAGATATAACTTCGCCATTCTCATTTTTTTTCTTGCAATTGTTAAAACTGTTGATGTAGTTGAGTTCGTTTGGCATGAAATGCATTTAGGAGATTTATTACAATCAATATCTGGCAAGTCTAAGCTCAATTCTTGTCCAAAATTTTTGGTCAGAGCCACACTCTTAAATCTCTAGGAGATTTTGCTTTTCTATTGCATTAAATCATATTCCAAGTAACAATTATGATGATTCATAAGCACTTTGTTCATCTGATTCCCACATAACTGGAACAAATTGCAGAAAAGTACAATCTGAAAATGGAAAATGTTGAGAAAATGGACATTTAAAAAAAAATAACTTTGTGTTACATCTCAGATGATATACGCATGAAATTGATTGACAGTTCTTGGATCCTGGGCATCAGATGGCAGTATTACAATATTAGATTGAGGTAAAATCGCCTAATTCAAAGCATACACTGTATGAAAACACCCATGGTTATTTGCTAGGCCTAATACTTTTTTTAGAGGACAATATAGTTCCCATTGATCACCGCTAGAGGGCTGTATGCAGTCAACAAAAAAGACAACCCTTTCAAATACGTTAAAGTTAATCTGTGATGAAAAATAAACTACAGTACTAAATATCTGGAAGGACTCCGAACCTTTCATGATAATTCAGAGTATAAATAATCTGCAGAAAGGTTTTGTCTCCAGCGGCTTCTCTTCTCTTACTAAATATTTAGACAAAATTGTACGCTTGCAAATATATGTCCAAATGGCCCACCGGCATCATTTGTCATTAACACACAGCTGTAGCTTTACAGCACATTATAGTGTAAATATTGAAAGCAGCACACACTGATATTTCCTATTTGAATTCATTAACAATGTGGCCTACATATGGCTCCTCAAACTATTATGTTGCACATTAACAATCATTAAAAATAGCAAAGCCTTATATAGCCACTGGCATGATGCCCAGCTTAAAGGTGAAGGTTCTTTAATTGAATAAAACCGTTGGAGCTGTGGGATTGTCATGGAGCTGTAGAAGTGCTCTGCTCACCGTATAAGGGCTTTTCAGAGGGACGGAGCCTATACAATCACTGCCCAGATGGACAAGTAACAGCAGATTTGAACACAAACCTTATCCAAAAAAGGAGGGGAAAGAACCATCTAGCATTCGTACTTGTGACCACAGTAAATCTCGTCAGGAGGGACAAAAACATTTTACTTTATGCAAACACACAACAGAAATGCACCTTCAGCATTTATTTAGGTTAATAACTGTATTTTCAGAGAATATATTCACGAAATAAAAGGCCACTGCATTTTTATGACTAACATCACTAAAGCACATGTACAGTACTTGATCAAAATGTTAATGGAAGCTTGTTTGTGACACTGAATAAAAGAAAGTTTCTGGCAATTCTGACTTCAGAATTGCAAGATATAAAATTGCATTTGTGAGTTGTAAACTTAAAATTGCAAGAATTAATATATGAGAATTGCAAAATATAACCTCACAATTCTCACTTTTTATCTTGCAATTCTGACTTCTTTTTAACAGAATTGAGATATAAACTTGCATTTGTGAGTTCTAAAGTTAGAATTTTAAGACATAAACTTGAGACTATGATTTATAAAGTCAGATTTGCAAGATATAAACTTGCATTTGTGAGTTATAATGTCAGAATTGTAATACACAAACTTAAAATGGCAAGAAATAATGTCAGAATTGCAAAATATAATTTCGCAATTCTCACTTTTTTTTTTCAATTCTCACTTTTATGCACAATTGAGTTTACATCTTGCAAATTATGACTTCTTTTCACAAAATTGAGATATAAACTTGCGATTGTGAGTTATAAAGTCAGAATTGCAAGATATAAACTAGCAATGGCAAGAAATAAAGTCAAATTGCAAGAATTTAGAATTCATAAACTTAAAATTGCGAGAAATAAAGTCAGAATTGTAAAATATAACCCACGCAATTCTCACTTTTTTCTTGCAATTCTCACTTTTTTTGCACAATTGTGAGTTTATATCTTGCAATTCTCACTTCTTTGTACAAAACTGAGATATAAACTTGCATTTGTGAGTTATAAAGTCAGAATTGTAGGATTGAAGGAAACTTAAAATTGTGATAAATAATGTAAGAATTGCAAAATATAACTTCGCAATTCTCACTTTTTTGCTCAGTTGTGAGTTTATAATTTGCAAATTATGACTTCTTTTCACAAAATTAAGATATAAACTTGCATTTGTGAGTTATAAAGTTAGAACTGTAGTATATAAACTTAAAATTGAGAGAAATAATGTCAGAATTCCAAAATATAACTTCGTAATTCTCACTTTTTTCTGGCAATTCTTTTGCACAATTGTGAGTTTATATCTTGCAAATTCTGACTTCTTTTCACAAAATTGAGATATAAACTTGCATTTGTGAGTTATGAATAAAGTCAGAATTGTAAAATATAACCCTGCAATTCTCACTTTTTTCTTGCAATTCTGACATTTTTGCACAATTGTGTTTATACCTTGCAATTCTGACTTCTTTGTACAAAACTGAGTTATAAACTTGCATTTGTGAGTTATAAAGTCAGAATTGCAAGATATGAACTTGCATTTGTGAGTTATAAAGTCAGAATTGTAGGATATAAACTTAAAATTGTGATAAATAATGTAAGAATTGCAATATATAACTTCGCAATACTCCCTTTTTTCTTGCAATTCTCCCTTTTTTGCACAATTGTGAGTTTAGATATTGGAAATGATAACTTCTTCTCACAAAATTAAGATATAAACTTGCATTTGTGAGTTATAAAGTTAGAATTGTAAGATATAAGCTTGGATTTGTGAGTTATAAAGTTAAAAATGTAAGGTATAAACTTGCAATTGTGATTTATGAAGTCAGAATTGTAGTATATAAACTTAAAATTGCGAGAAATAATGTCAGAAATGCAAAATATAATTTCGTAATTCTCACTTTGTTTTCTGGCAATTCTGACTTTTTTGGACAATTGTGAGTTTATATCTTGCAAATTCTGACTTCTTTTCACAAAACTGAGATATGAACTTGCATTTGTGTGTTATATAGTTAGAATTTTAAGATATAAACTTGTGATTGTGAGTTATAAAGTCAAAATTGTATGATATAAATTGAGATATAGAATTGTAGAATTTAAACATGCAATTGTTAGAAATAAATCAGAATTGCGATACATTACCTCAAAATTCTGACTTTTTCTTACAATTTAGATTTTTTTCTCACAATTGTGTTTATATTTTGCAATTCTGACTTCTTTTGAGAGAATTGGGGTATAAACTTGCATTTGTGAGTTATAAAGTCAGAATTGTCAGAATTCTAACCTCAAAATTCTGACTTTTTTCTTGCAATTCTGATTTTTTTCTCACAATTGTGAATTTATAAAAAAGGCCCCTTGATTCTTAATACTGTGTTCTTACCTGAATGACACTCAGCTGTTTTTTTGTTTAGTGATAGTTGTTCATGAGTCCCTCGTTTGTCCTGAACAGTTAAACTGCCTTCTGTTCTTCAGAAAAATCCTTCAGGCCCTACAAATTCTTTGGTTTTTAAGTATTTCTGTGTATTTGAACTCTTTCCCATTAAGTGGGTCAAAAAAACACTCAAAAAGTTGCATTTAATATTATTTTGCATATGCTGTAGTGCACAACAAATGATTGAGACAATTATTTAAAATATACTTAAGTGTGATAAGAAACAGTTTTGAAAGTGTGCTCAAAGTGGACTTAAGTGGCCTTTTGTTTCATAAGTTTTGTATTGTGTACAAATAAAGTTTTTTAAATACTTTATCACAAGGGACATTAAACACATGGAAGGTTACCTGACAAAATATTTTTTTAGGTGTCCAGCATCGGAAGATTTACTGTTCATGGGAAATCAACACGACATTGCAATCATGCTGCTGATTGCAGTACATACTATTCTAAGACAGCAGAATGTGCTTAAACAAAGAGCTAAAATGTCACCTAGCAAGTAATGTCAATTCATGCAAATGAAAAGGGTGAGTGTGTAAAGCAGAAAATCCTGAAGAACTGCTGCTTCAAAGAAACCATACGCATTCGTTATTCGACGCTTTGATTTTCTTTTGTTTGAAAGCAAGGCTGATTGCGTTATAGGGCATTCGTTACTTGGACATTCTAATCAAACATTATTTGGCACAAAAAGTACATTTCAAATGTAACCATTTGGAAGAGAAAGTCAAAAGCACAATTAGTTTTGTTCCCATAACCACACTGAGTAAATGCAGTGTGCTGGAAAGCTCTCTCGGCTACTTCTGCCTCCTACAGCTTAAAGCAATTATCTTTCAGTGTTTCCAACAGACATTTCAGGTAAAATGAACCATGGTGGTCTACAGACTGTCAGGTTCCCATTGTTAAATCCACATTAGCCGTAAATGGTGGACTTTCATATACTTGTGCTGGGTGAGTTGGGTAGCCGTTCACCGCAGCACACAGAAATGAATCCAGCTGTAATGTTGATAGCTAAATGACTTAAGGTTAGACATAACTCTTTACTACAGATTTCTGGATGCCTTCCATGGTTCTAATGGTTCATTATGAAAATGTTTTTGTACGTGGATGTTCAAAGGAGACTGTAGCAATCTGTACTTTTAATGAACTCACACTGGGCCGCTTTGTACATGCCAAAACATGCCATGATGTGCTGTAATTGTACGACAGAATAAAAAAGTGCACCATTAGCAAATTAAAGACTTTTACCATTATAGGGCAATGCTGTACATCATATAAATTTATGAAGCATGTAAATAATCATTTAAGACACTGCAGATGTCTAATATATGAGACACACATACATGAATGCATATATATATATACACACCCTTTTTGAAAAAGAAATGTGCTTATTAGTTTTGAATACGTACTTGCCGTGTACTTGAAATCTTAAAAGTGCATATTTAAAAATATGTATTTGCAGATGATGTAATATTAATGAAATAAAAGGCTTTCATAAAGACATACTTTTGATGACTTTCATTTTATGTTTTTTAAGATGCTTAAGTATGCCTTTAAAAGGTGCAATTTGTAAAAATGTTGAATTAAATGTTTTAAAGTACATTTTAAATAATTATGTTTTAATAATCTTTTGTTGTGCTTTAAAAAGGTTACTTATTTTGATGTACTGTCTAACATACTAAAGCACATATGTGACCTTGGACCAGTCTTAAGTAGCACGGGTTTATTTGTAGCAATAGCCAAAAATACATTGTATGGGTCAAAATTATCATTTTTTCTTTTATGCCAGAAATTATTAGGATATTAAGTAAAGATCATATTCCATGAAGATATTTTGTAAATTTTTGATTAGTAATATGCACTGCTAAGAACCTATATGATATAAAATGTTATACACATGCATGAAAAGAAGTGTGCTTATTAGTCTTGAATGCGTACTTGCAGTGTACTTGAAATCTTAAAAGTACGTATTTAAAAATATGTATTTGCAGATTAATATTAATTGCTTTTCTCATGACTATGTTTCTTAAGATGCTTAAGTATGCTTTTAAAAGATGCACTTTGTTGGATTAAACTTTTATTTTAAAGTACATTTTAAATAATTATGTTTTAATATTTTGTTGTGCCTTAAAAAAGTATACTTATTTTGATGTGCTGACTAACATACTAAAGCACATATAGAGTTATAATATATTTTAAATGCACTAAAATCATTACAAATGTGTAATTGCAAATACAATTAAATGCATGACACATAAACTATCCATTAAAAAAAGTATATTTTAATTCGCCATAAATGCTTGTCAGTACATTCAGCAGTACTTAAACTATAAAGACAATAACAGTAATTGTTAAATTACATATAAGGTTGTACTTACAGTAAAGTTCTACTTAAGTGGTAAAACAGCACTTGAAAAATTAGCTAAGTGGATTTAATATATAAAATTAAATGTAAACTATAAAACAATTTCATTTAATTGGAATTAACATGCAATTAAGCATCTATTTTATTCAATTTGCACTTAAGCATATTCTTTAAAAGTATATTAATTCCATAAAACTTTCAGTCAGTATTTCTCAGCTTCATGTCAAATATGTTTTTTAGGCATGTTTCTCTGCCGAGTTTGCTCTGAGATGAGTCAGGTAAAAGTTATGTTTTCCAGAAGACCTGGAGGAGCATGGGGTCACCCCACAAAGATGGAAGCAAGTATCTGTGAGAACCGACGTGTTTTTAGCTCAAGCTTTCTCATGACAGTGCAGGCAAATATTTGACTGCTCAGCTAAAAATGTGAGCTCACATGTGTCTCACGTAAGCATCAAGTCAGAAATTATACAGATGTAACAGATGTTATCAGGAATTAACATTACATAGTTATACATTAGGTTATTACTAAAGAAACAGTTCACCTAAAAATTTACTGGAGATGAAGAAATTTAGCGTTCCATCACTTGCTCACCAATGGATCCTCTGCAGTGAATGGGTGCCGTCAGAATGAGAGTCCAAACTGATAGAAACATCACAATAATCCACACTAGAGGTCGACCGATTATGGATTTTACCGATACCGATGGCTAGGTTGGACCACGCTGCCCGATACCGATTAATCGACTGATAGTTTTTAAAATGGATACTGAATGGAAACTAAACAGTGGTCTACTATTTAAAAAAGGGACTGAACCATACTTTGTAAAATAATAAATGTATTAATATTAATTATACATTTACAAATATCAGTAAATGCTGAAATGAACACACAAGGAACAATACTTACATTCTACAGCTTTTATTAATCTTAGTTAATGCTGCAAATGGACTCTTATTGTGAAGTGTTGCCATTTCATATTAACAGTCTTTAAACATCTACACAAAAGCCATAGTATTGAAATGACATCATATGGATATTGCACCTATGTATAGTCTCACAGTTTAACTGCTTCTATTCTAGAACACTTGATGAATATCTAATCAAAATAACAAAATATTCACAAACTGAGCAAAAGGCCAGCGCTGCACACACCGGACGCGTCGTGTTCAGTAAAACAGTGGTCTAAAACTGTTTATTTAATCACCAAACTTACTTCAGGAATGATCAAAAAGCAGCATAGATGAGTTTGAAGTTCGGTGTTTAAAACAACAGAGCAAACAGAAAGAGAAAGCACAATCTATATTATAGCTCTCTATATGAAACATACAGACTTTATTAGAGCCACAAAAAGAAAAACGTTTTGCTAAAAATGCATAATACACACAATCTTCCAGTCCATGGTGAAGTCTACATTTACACCGATTTGGGACAGATATGATGTATTTAATGTAAAACTCGGCAGGATTTCTGTCGGCTGAATGAACTGATGTGCTGTCTCACATCACTAGCTCTAAATATGCAATTTGCTGACTAACAAATGCATTAATGTGATCAGCTGGATATAAACGGTCAAAGCCGATATATCGGTCAACCTCTAATCCACACCAATCTAGTTCATCAATTAACGTCTTGTGCAGACAAAAGGTGCGAGTTTGTAGGAAATTAATCTATCATTAAGATGTTCTTCTGACTAAAACGAGTCTATATTACCCATAATAGTCTTTCTCTAGTGAATCAGGAGAGTAATACGATTAGATCAAACACAGTTTTCAAACCAAAACAGTTCTAAACAAATATGTGGATGGATTTTATTGTCACAGGACAACAGAAGATTTATGTTATGGATTGTGGACTCGTGTTTTGGCCAAAAGCAACAGTTTAAAGTTAACAATGTCTAAATGATAGATTTGTTTCTTATAAACATGCTTTTTGCTACACAAGATGTTAACTGATGGACTGGAGTGGTGTGGATTATTGTGATATTTTTATCAGCTGTTTGGACTCTTATCTGACGGCACCCATTCACTGCAGAGGATTTATAGGGGAGCAAGTGATGTAATGCTACATTTCTCCAAATCTGATGAAGAAATAAATTCATCTACTAAACTCATCTTGGATAGCCTGAGGTTGAGTACATTTTCAACAAATGTTCTGTTTTGAACTCTTCTTTTAATGTTAATGAAAATATTACCCATTATTTATAATTGTGCTGTTACAGTTCAATTACAAGGGTTTCCTGAAGTAGCTATACCATACGTCCCCCGCTGGTCAACAGTGGCATATCAGTGTTTCAAAAACTCACTGTGGTGATGAAGACAACCTCATGACAGCTACACTGGAATGATTCATGTTTTATGTGATGGGGATGTGATGTGATAGATGAGCATTATTTAGTAAAACAAGGATCTATTAATCAAATTAGTAGAAAATAAAATATGCACAAACAGATCCCAATTTAATGTGTGCATCTCTTTAACATTATTTAGCAGCATATGCTTCTTGTTCAATTGGATGAAAGTCTTAGAATTATGAGTCTAGGCTCTGCATTTCTCCAGTATTGTTATATTTTAAAGGTACACTTTTAAAATTATAACGACACCAATAACAGAAGCTTACTTTGCCGGCTTTTATGAGGGTTATACTTGGGTGTAATATCATTAAAAAAAGTCAAAGTTTGCCAATTAGGAGTTTGCCAAGGATAAGAACTGAAACCATAATGGCTATTTATTTTTTACTGATTGTAAAATTTGACTACATTTTGTGAATAACATTTATGGAGCAACATATAAATGAGCTTTTCAGCTGAGAAAGAAATTATTGCTTAACTACTTGTACACTGGCCAGAAGCACATCCAATATGCCCACTAGATGACTTCAGACTCATGTATAGTCTGTTATTGTTGATTTGTTGGTCAGTTCTACTGACTATAGTACCTACATACTTACATACATATTTACCAGGGCATTACTTTTGGTGTGCGACATATTATCATTTGTAGATGCAACCTGTGTAACACATCTATTCATATTTTATAAACAGTTTTTTTAACAGTTTTAAACATGTTTTACAATTTTACTAGATTATGTTTTACAATAAAATACTATTTCAGTATTCAGAATTTCATGTTTAATTCAGTGTTTCTTGCCGTTTCTTTGTAGTTTCTTGTGAGGTTTCTAAGTGAAAACTGTTTCAAAGCAAATCCTACAACAATTTTATAAATTTTTATTTTCTTTCACTGTAAGTTCTGGTCCCCTAATGGCTTCCCAAGAGTGCTGATGATATTTTATAAAATAGCATTTGTAACATTCCAAGAAAATAAAATAAAGTATTTGAAAATTCCATGATATGAAAATTCTGTCATCATTTATTACAGCTTCCACTTGTTCCAAACCAAACAGCTGATGGTAGCCATTGACTTCCATAGTATGGAAGAAACACAATGAAATTCAATGGCTACCGTCAACTGTTTGGTTAGGAACATTCTTCAAAATATCATCTTTGCGTTCAAAAAAGAAAGAAACAGGTTTGGAACAATTTCAGGGTGAGTAAATGATAACAGAAAGTATATTAGCATGTTTGTCAAAACTGTGCAATCCAAATGAATGGAAATTTTATATGCAATTAAAATACATAATCTATTAGGTCTAAAGTGTTTTGTATGAGTAACTAAGCGATACATACATGAAAACAGTGGGTTTTCTCTCTTTGCAAGTGATTTTTTTCATCATTAGGCATGGAAAAGACAGAAAACTCATACTAAATTCTAAATTACAGACATGCCAATATATTTAGTGCAACAACACTCATGCTATAGCGTTATATTGCTTAAACATTTTGCCCTCTGTTTAAATATTGTATTTCATAGCGATGAAGAGCTTTTGAACTTGTTAAGCTGTTACATAAACAAAGCATTTAAGTATAAACATATGCCTCCATGGGGTCAGAGGCTGTGTTAAGGGTGATGCTGATTATTTCCATAGAAATATTCCATATATCATCATGAAAACAACTTAAAACGTTCAGTAATGGACATGTTCTAAGTTGGCACTCATAGAACTGGCTGAAATAAGAAAAGAAGTTTTACTAATTCGCACATTATCAATAAATCAATGTTTTCTCTGCCGTTAAAAGATGAACTAATAATTTCAGCCGCTGGAAAATAACAGTTTAGATTCTTGATATCTATGGGAGTGATGACAGATTGCCTGTACTTGGCCAACAAACTTTGTTAGCTTTGCTGTGACCATATAAGGACCCCTGCTCAAGTCTAGGACAGGCAGAGCCTGCGCAGCACAGATCTGTCTGTAAAATTCAGCTAAAGAAAAACAACTTTGCCAGTGGACATTTATCAAAACAACAGGCCAATTTGAACTCCACGGGTGGCCACTAAGACATGTTGTCATTAAGCAAGAATCCAAATCAACGTTCGTTTACAAAACTGCCCAAATGTCCAGCAAAGACAGTTAACTGTCATTTATTTGTGTTAGTTAACTCTATAAGACAACTACATTTATATAAAACCTGAAATTATGTCAATTTAAGCCTCTAAGCCTTGTGGTTGCAATTATCATACACATGTAAACTCAGATGTATATTAAACCCACCTTTATCCAAGAGCAAAACTTTCAAGGTGCCTTTGTAACATGCAAAGATTATGTTGCCTTATGTAGCATAAACTTAAGATGAGTTGCTGGTTTTATCTGACCCAAGCTGGTGTTTATCTGATAAACTTTTAGCTGGCATCCCAGCTAAAAAAGTGTCAAAAACCCAACTAGAGAGCAGAAAACCAGCAGGGTCTTCTGAAAGTGCATTTGTGTGTTTCATATTACAAATCAAACTGGAGAAACAGCCGTATAACAAAACAACAGAAAACAATGGATATTCATCATCGTCACCAGGTACTCTGCCAGCCAGCTATAAACTGCGTTATTATTAAATCCTCATTATCATAATACTAGGCTATAGTCTCACCTCATGCACCTGGATTGGATGTTGAGGGTCTTGAGCGCTCTGGTGTAGTTTGAATCCCCAGGGCGCGCCGCCGCTCAGCGTCACGCACGAGAACTCGCCCGTGCCCATCCTCCTGCCGCTGTCCTCCAGTCTGAGAGAAGTCAAGTTTGTTCTGCGATATCTGAGGCAGTCTTCGGTGGGTGTAAAGCCACAACAGCTGGAGCCCGGCCCTCTTTTCGGCGTCATTCTTCAGAGACCATCCTGAGGAGGGTAACTGTTCTTTACTCAGGTTTAACCGAAGCTGAAAATCAACGCGTCAAAACTCATAACAAAACGCAAACACGTATTAAAAACCTTCCCGATGAGAAGATCTCTTGGTCACCCTTGTAAAAAAAGAAATAGGCAGTGGCGTATAAAGTAACTGAAAGCCATACTTAAGTACAAGTACAGATATCTTACCAGAAAATAACTTTGTTAGAAGTTGAAGTCACTGTTTAGAATATTACTTGAGTAAAAGTCTTAAAGTATGTGATATTTATTGTACTTAAGTACAAAAAGTATTTTTTGAATCTTAAACATACTTAAGTATTGAAAGTAAAAGTACAAGTAAATGCAAAAGAAGCATATATATATATATATATATATATATATAATGTCCATACAGAGCTTGAGTTGCAAGATTGTGTTCAGGTTTAACTCTTTCTTCCATTTTGTATTTTTTGGATTAATACTTCATCTGGTAATTAGTGCCTTTCATTCCAACAAAAGAAAATATTTCTGCAGTCTGTATCTGAAATAGCATTTAGATGTATTTACACAGTTTAATGTATCTCAGAGGGGACATGGATGCATTTAATCTGCAGTTACAGCTGCATAAATAGACCTAATGGTTTTTTTAACATAAAATGTTGAATACAGATATTTGAAATAATTTTAAAAAGTTTAAAAAAATAATTTGGACAAATTACAGAGAATATCTTTGCCGAAAATCTTACTTCCGGGTTGGTACAAGTTTCGGCTGTTTGTTTTTTCGATAGTGGCATTAATGACGTAATTGGTGGTGGAACTCCTTATATGAGCATTTCCCCTGGAAAAGCGTGCCGCAGCACCCGCGTTCACGTCGGCTAGACTGTGAGAAAGAGAGTGTGCCCATCAACATGCTTCATTCGGCTGCACTCTGCAAGAGATTCACTCGGAAAGAATGTCTCTAAAGAAGTGTGGTTATGGTTGTAAGGCAAAGATAACTTTGCTCAGCTTCCCGAAGAACCCAGTGTTAAGTGAACAGTGGATGCAGTTCCTTTTTCCGGGGCAGCAATGGAGTTTTGCAAGTGTGTGTTTGCTGATGAATGTTTGATATACGAGGACAAGTTGAAAGCTGGATTTGCACATTATTTAATATTGAAAGACATTGAAAAGATAGGAGCGGTCCCAGGCCCAGCTATAAAAGATCCCGGTCATAATTCAGAACTGCAGATGGTAAGTGAAACGGCATCTGATGTCTGTTTTATTGGCAATCCTAACACAAGTGATCGTCGAAATTAGCTCCGCCCACGGCGCGCCTCCAGTAGTTCGGCTTTTTCCGGAGAAAATCGGAAAGCTGTATTTTTCTTTTATAAATATAATAAAACTAAAGACTTTTTGGAGATATTAAGGATACATTACTACTCTATAGGTACTCAGGATTAACATGAGATTAGGTGAAACTGTGTATGTTATGTACCCTTTAAGATAAAAAAAAATAGTAAAAATGTGAAATTAAAACCGCCAGTAGGTGGCAGCACTCAATGAGTGAGTGATTGAGATTCAACCAATTCATTTAAATGGCTGATTCATTCACGAGCAAAGCATTTGGCTGCGTTAATGAGTGAATCACTGAATCATTTTTATCAACGATTCATTCCAAAAGCTGATTTATTCAATAAATAAACACTGTGCATTGCTCAGTGATGCAAAACAGTGCTGTAATCTTAGTTTGGAACTTTTGCAAAATTAAGCAAAAACAAGCAATATTAGGCTATGTCTAAAATGCAAGTCACTTATTGTTTTAATGAACTTGAATAAAATGAGTATTAAATGTGTTATCATGCTGATATCTGCAGAAAAACGGTACACTTTGTGTGATACAGATTAAGTTAACTATATTAAATTATACAAATATAAAAAGCATACAGAAGCTTTTTTGCCGTCTACAATTTGAATGCCTGGAATTTTGAGTTTTAATAGACTAATATAAATTAACGTGTGTGATTGTGTCAAAATTATCAATTTTTCTTTTATACCAAAAATTATTAGGTAAATTAAGTAAAGATCATGTTCCATGAAGACATTGTGTAAATTTCCTACCATAAATATATCAAAAACTTAATTTTTGATTAGTAATATGCTATCAACTTTCAGATGATAATCTAAAAAAATTGACTATTATGTGGTCCAGGGCAGTGTTTGAATTGTGTCAAAGCTAATAAAAATAATAAATAAATAAAACCTTATATAAATATGCTTCATATTTTGTGTGCATTAACTTTTGCACCAAATTCTTATATTTAATCAATAAAGTCACTTAGAATAATAAGACATTTAAGGCTGTTACCACAAATAAAATTATTATCAATAAAATTCATCTTTTCAATGCAGAGGAAACACAGACGCTGCATCTGAATTGGCATGAATCATTTCATTATAGTTATAGTTATAGTTATTCTTTATAGTGAGCAACGCTGTACAAAGGCGTAAAAAAAAAAGATTAGTATATTTTTTGGATGTAATGGGGGGTCCACCTTAATGCTTATGCTCAATTCAACGTGACGAGACACTTATCCCACGAGACGAGACACAAGACTGGGTTCACGAGAACAAGACAATATTTTCAAAACTTTTTAAAAAGAAATCCTCAATAATAAAATATATAGGGAAAATAGTATTTTATCGAAAAACTGAAAAAATGCAAAGAAAAAAAATGTAAATAGGTGGATTTTGATATGAACTTGTACTTTATAAATTTAAACTTCTATTTTAATGTATTATATAATAAACATGTAAACTAATGCTGCATGATTCTGTATAAATTAAAAAACTTTTTTTTTTTAATTGAGATCACATGATTCTGAAGAAAAAAAGATTAGAAATCTAAACAAAATAACATAATTTACTAGTGATTTACCCAATGTTCTTTGCTTAAGTCTTTTTTAAAAAAATATATTCGATCAAATTAATTTCACAAGTAATAAAGACTTGTTTCACAATTGGAATCTCCTGAATTAATGATTCAATAATAAATACTTTTTAAACGTGGAGTGGTCGCCACCTCCTGGTGGAAGTGGATAAGCTTTACAATACATACAAGTGTTAAGATACTTTAATTTTGATCGCTATTATAGACATTAAGTGTTTATACCCAAACTATAAAGTTTTATCCTAGTACTTCTTTTATTTAAATATCTGTAACGCAGAAATAATGATCATTATGTGGTTGAAAGATGTGTTTGCGTTGCTGTTTCTAAATCAGCAGCAGCATAAATTGCGATTTGAATGTCTTTAACACCTGTTTCACATCATAAGCATCAGTGGAGGAATAAGATTGCGTTGGTGTTTGAACAAAAATCACGATCTTTTTAGGATTAATCCTATTTATTTTATTAATCCTAGGATTATTTAATATAGAATATTTTTAATATTTTCAAAGACACAGTAAACAGCATGTATCCCTTGTGACTATGGACAGCATGTCCCACTACACTTTTAGTGAAGTCAGTGACTGAAGTCTCGCCAGAACTAGAGCCAAAGGAGTGTCACTGTTAATCATGATGTTCATTAGCAAAATCAGTTTAAATCAATCAGACGGGCAAGACCAGCATAATTAACATGCCTAATGCCACTATTTATATATCTAGGAGGTTATAAAGCACTAATATAGCCTACTTATTAAACTGTAGTATAATAAACTTGACAGATCAAGCTGGACTAAAGCGACTCAAGAAGAAGATCCAATAGAGTAGTTACAGACGTTACATATTCCTATATCTTACAATATGAGATATCCTTGTGAAAAATAAGTGTGCTTGATTGTATTGAATGTGCAGTTGTAGTGCATTTCAAATCTTAAACAGATAAAACTATATGTGACTCTGGACCACAAAACCAGTCTTAAGTAGCATAGGTATATTTGTTGCAATATTAAAACTACATTGCATGGGTCAAAATGCTTTGTTTTTCTTTTAGGCCAAAAATCATTAGGATATTAAGTAAAGATAATTTTCCATGAAGATATTTTGTGAATTTCCTGCCATAAATATTTTAAAACTTAATTTTTGATTAGTAATATGCATTACTAAGAACTTGCACCCTCAGATTCCAGATATCCAAGTAGTTGTATTGTCCTGTCCTAACCATACATCAACGGAAAGCGTATTAATTCAGCTAGCTGAAAAGTGTTGAACTTCCTTCTCCTTCAATTCTACTGCACAGATGTAAATTTACTTTTCCTTCAGCTTTAGGCTTATTCATTTCACTTTTTGGTCTAAAAGGGCTTTTACATTTGGTAAAAATGTAACTTTTTATATTAAAAACAAACAAGCAAGCCCTGCCCAGATTTAAAGAGCAATGCAAAAGTAATGTAACGCATTACTTTCCATAAAAAGTAACTAAGTAACGTAATGAGTTACTTTTTTAGGGAGTAACACAATATTGTTACACATTACTTTCCAAAAAAAGTAACTAAGTAAGGTAATTAGTTCCTTTTAGGGAGTAACACAATATTGTAACACATTACTTTCCATAAAAAGTAACTATGCAATTAGTTACTTTTTTATGGAGCAATACAATATTGTAACACATTACTTTCCATAAAAAATAACTATGCAATTAGTTACTTTTTTAAGGAGTAACACAATATTGTAACGCATTACTTTTAAAAGTAACATTCCCCAACACTGCTAAATTGCAACTCCTGCATTAAATATTTAAATAACATACATGTTTCTACAGAAATTATATTAATGTAGTTTAGTTTACCATGAAAGCTTGTGAGTTCATTTAGCAGTACACAAAGATAATAGAAATAATTGTGAAATTACATAAAAATGTGCTTAAGTTCCTATAGGTGGGTCAAAAAACTAAAGTTCTTTATAATGTCTTCAGAATTCCTGAGAAAATACTACTGTAACATAATGTTTTTCCATAGAGATTTGGATGCTGTCACTTTCAATATGCTGTTTATAAGACCAAACAATAGAAATGTCCACACGATGAGCAATGTTGAACAATATTATCGCGTTTTGTCAATTTACATTTATTTTATATTCAAGAAGCACCCATAATCATCACGAGTTCATTTCACATCAGAGAATGATGTTGTTCAGCTTCTCTGTGAAGACCAGCCCAGAATGGCGTTTGCTCCCTACGCACATCTGTATCCTTGCTGACGTGTAGTGATTCCCATCAGCGTGCGCATGCGCAGAGGCGGCTGCTCTATGACGCCTTGTGCGTACGCAGACACCGGCGCTGTGCTGGAGTTTGACGTGGCACTCTCGGCACGCAATTCAACATCACCAGAGGAAAGGACGCAGTTCATCATTTTCCTTCAGGTAAGTCTCTATTATTGTGTCCCGTACTAATAAACTAACGAACTAAAGGTGGGTTTTGAAAGGTAACTTTATTTTGACCGTAGCCTACACTCGTCATTGTGTATATATGTATTTTTTGTAAGTTTGGCTTATACAGTATGCCAGTTTCCGTCTCTAGCAGAAAATATTTCGTAACTTTGTATCGCCGACAGCTGGTCCACGCGTTGTATTATCAATATATCGATCCTGTCCATGGCATGTGCGGAAGACTGTCAATATGGACTTTATTCAGTAAAGTAAAACATCACAGGTCTGTCATAACGGTCTTTGACGTGGCAGTTCAGGGCAGTGGCAGCTGATACTGTACATTCACGCTGTAGCATCTCTGTTATGTCATAATAACTGCTTTGAATATCGTGTCTGTTGAATATTATAAAGAAAATATCTAACCGTGAGAGTTACTAAAGGCCTTTTGCAGAAATACTATAATGATGTTTCAGACAGGCCACTCATGACAATCATTATAGAGGAAGAGCACCCCAGTGTTCAGTTTTGTGCATTTGCATTTAATGAAGAGAATTTTGCTTAGCATTTTTACTGGAGTTGTTTTAAAACTCCAGAGAGATAATATAGTTTGTTTTTTGGACAAAAAGTTTATTAGGCCTTTAATTAGGCTACCTTGTAAAAATATTAGTTATTCAAGTGCATAAAATGTAAAAAGCAACGATAAAAAACTGTTAATTGATCAGCTGCAAAGGTGAAGCGATTATATTTTAGAAAGCCATAATTGCCATGTTACTGATTTATTTAAAAATTATGAATCACCTTTTAGTTTATGGGAAATTCCCTTCATGAACATCCCATTTTTTAAAGTTCATGTTTTTGTTATCAGTACAGTGGAAGGTTTTGTGTTGCATCTTATATGAAGACATTTATGTTAGTTTGTTTAATTTTTATTTATTAATGACACTATTTTATTGTGTTAGGCCATTTTTTTTAACTTTAAATCATCATCTGAACTTGGTGTTGTGAGTATTAAAACCAGTACATTTTAATGTAACAAATACAGTTTAAAAGGTTGATAAATTAACATTACATGATTTATTGACATACAGTATAGAACTTTAGAGCATACAGGTTTCATAATGATGCATATTTCAATACATAGCCACAACTATGCTTTATTAGTTATGGTAAAGTTAATTCATTTAAAATGAATTAATTTAAAGGCTGAATACAAAAGTCAAACCACATTTTGTATGTGCCAGTAAGTATTATAAACCGATTGTGTTATCATAAACTCCTCTTATCTCAGTCTAGTGACAAAGTACCTGATCACACATACTTAGGACTGAGGTAATCATATCAGCTAAACTCTAAACTGTAGAAAACATTTCATTATCTCATCATTTTACAACAAACTGCGCTTAATTGTACTGAATGTGCACATGTAGAATACCTCAAATCTTGTTTTTTTTTTAAAGTTAAGATAATATAATATAAAATTAAATTAAATAAAAGCCTGCTTAAGCGTTTTTAAAAAGAGACACTTTTACTGTTTCTAAACACATCTAATTACATTTAATTAAAGTGCACTTTTCAAAACCATTATGTTTTAATAATCTTTTGTCATGCTTTAAAAAAAGTACATTTATTTTGATGTGTTGACTAAAATACTAAATTATAATTACAAAGGTGTAATTACATGTATATACTAGAAGTTTCAATAGAAGTATCATTAAAGTATATTTTAGTTTACCATAAATGCTTGTCAGTGCATTCAGTACTGTACACTCTAACCATTTTAGAAGTTATTATGAAGTTACTTAGTGTAATAAAGATGTAATAAAGTCCTACTTAAGTGGGTCAAAAAGCACTAATGTTCAGATAATTGCATTTGATATAAATTTAAACTGTAATACATTTTCTTTTAAATGCAATTAAAATTAAATTAAGTGCCTGAAAACACAACACTTCCATAATGTATGTAAAGTGGTATATTTTCATGCACTATTTTTGTACCTAATATACAAAATATATTCTTTAATACTTCTTAAGCTAATCTTAAGAACATCTAAGTGTACTTAAATGTGCTATTTTGGAATGAACTAATGAATATGAACTAAAATGTACTTTTAACATTCTGGGATTTAGTTCATATTTAAGTATATTCTTTCCATAATTAGTACTGTTTTTCAAAGTATGCTAAAGAGTACTTCTTTCGCACAATTGGCTGATTGCAATGGGTGGATTTAGCAACTTTGTTAAGGCAATGTATTATGACTTCAGAATTAAAAGTGCATGTGTATTCGTTTTTTTTAAACTGCAAAAAGAATACAGTTTGGTTAAAATGCGGAACATCACTTTGCACACATATAAAATATAAAATAATGTACTTAAATTGGTCTATTTTCATGCACTAATTTTGTACTTAATATACAAAAAATATTCTTTAGTACTTCTTAAGATAATCTTAAGAACACCTAAGTGTACTTAAATGTGCTATTTTGGAACGAACTAATGAATATGAACTAAAATGTGCTGTTAACATACTGGGAATCAGTTCATATTTAAATATATTCTTTCCATAATTAGTACTGCATTTCAAAGTATGCTAAAGAGTTTAATTGGCTGATTGCAACGGGTAGATTTTGCAACTTTGTTAAGGCAATGTTTCATGACTTCAGAATTAAAAGTGCATGTGTATTCCTTTTTTTAAATCTGCAAAAGGAATACAGTTTGATTAAAATACAGAACATCACATTGCACACACATAAAATTCAACCCCTTTCTTCTATTCCAGGTCACCCTTTTTTGTCCCAGACTGGAATGAAAGAGGTATAACAGTAGGATGAGTCAGCAAGGTTATGTTGCCGCCCCTCCATACTCCCAGGCCCAGGCTGGAATGGGGGGATACTCTACTGGTTTTGGGAACCCCCCACCTCAGTCACATTATGGCTATGGATCTCCACCGCAGGGTTATTCCGCCCCTCCAACAGGTAAAGTGAAGCTTCTTTAGTTGATTTCTGTTCTAAAACTGGCAAGTTTCATCTTGTCCTTTTGATATAGGAATCTCTGCACCACCGCAGCTTAACAAAAATAAACAGGGTTGATCCATTATGAAACTGCTTTTCATAGTAGTGTTAGCTTCCCCTGCATCCTCTGTAGTTTACAAGCTGAAATTAATTTTGTCACAGTTTCATATTCACACATATGGCTGTTTTTCCAGGTGTGCTCAAGCCTCCTTCCTCCTCTCCTTCTGGGATGCCTCCACCACCAGTATCCACCCATTATGGTTCTAACATTCAGCAGAACGGGGCCCATCCCCACAGGTGAATACTGGTTCAGTGTGATGAAGCGTTGATGAAATTGCAACTGGGTCATTCCGTGTCAACTCAACCAGAGGTCCCCGGCTCAAATTTTTGATTTGGCTAATATTTATTTTGAAGAAAGATAGACATGTATAGTGATGAAAGCCAATAAATTTCATGGATGAATAGTATTCCACTATTTTGATTAGATTCAGTGTCAAGTTACAGGGGGTTAAAAATTACTTCAGAAAGATGGAAGCATCATTATCTTATTTTGACACAGAGATGGTAGTTCTGTTAGTAAAATCTGTTGACTTTAGCAATCTTTGTTGCATTATGTGCCAACGGTGAACATTCAAAAATAGGGAAACAGCACTTTTCAAGTTTTTCTCCAAAGTTTGCATGCCTGTAACTCAAGAAGTATTAAAGATACTTTAATGCCCTTTTAGATATTGGATCTTAACAAACTTTTCTTTTGGCATCTTTATTTTTAATGCCCTATGAGATTTGGTTCCGGAGATATTGGAATTTCAATATGGCTTCAGGAGTAAATCATTAAAATGTACACATTTTCAGTGGTCAAAAACCAAATGTGGGTCAGTTTGAAAAAATACAATAATTCTTTTCTTTTAAAGAGGAATGTCTGAAGAAGAAATAATGTTAAAACTAGAGATGTATCTCGTTTCTTTCTGTCAAGACAACTACATTGAACATACCAGTCTGAGTGCCATACATATTATTTTTCCTCAGAAAAAATATTAGCAAAATCAAAAAATTTGAGCCGGGGAAGCTTTTGAAATTTGGTTGATTTGACATGGAATGAGCCAACTTTTAATAATGTATTTTTTTTGCTCCCAGCAGTTTCCCTCCTCCTGTTGCTTCAGCTCCTTCCATGTCTCCTTATGGACAGCCTCCTCAAGGTGCTTTTCATAGCATGGCACAAACTCCGCCTCCAACTCAACAGCTGACCAATCAAATGAGTGCCATGAACATTGGCGGATATGGTAAGTTAGATGCCATTTTATATTGATTTGATATGAATTGATTTTTAGATGGCTCGTTTTATACCCATGGACTGTTATCTTTAGGCCAAAGGCCCATGCAGGGACCACAGTCTCCAACCAGTTCAGCAGCACCACAATATCAAACATCACCACCACCAACAATGGGACATCAACCTCTTTCTCCACCAGGACCACAGCCACCCACACTTGGGTCTCCTCCGCCAATGGCCACGATGGGTTCTATGGCAGGTCCGCCAATGGGAATGTCTGGCCCACCTGGACCAGGTGTCCAACAACCACCAATGGGACCCCAAGGCTACCCACAGCAACCAGGTAAAAACTAGGAAATTTTGCACAAATGATTAAGAAGTACACTACCAGTCAACAGTAACATTGAGAAATATTTTTACTATTTAAAATAACTGCTTTCTATTTGAATACATTTTAAAATGTAATTTATTCCTGTGATCAAAATCTAAATTTTCAGCATCATTACTCCAGTCTTCATTGTCCACATGATCCTTCAGAAATCATTCTAATATGCTGATTTGCTGTTCAAGAAACATTTGTGATTATTATTAGCAATATTTAAAACAGTTGAGTATATTTTTTTCAGGATTCTTTGATGAATAGAAAGATCCAACGATCAGCATTTATTTTTATATATATATATATTTTTTTTACAGTTTTTGAGCAGCAAATCAGAATATTACTATGGTTTCTGAAGGATCATGTGACTGGAGTAATGATGCTAAAAATTCAGCTTCAAAATCACAGGAATAAATTACATTTTTTAATATAGTGAAATAGAAAACAGTTACTTTAAATAGTAAAATTATTTTAAAATAGTTTTTGCTGTACATTGGATCAAATGAATGCAGACTTGGTGAGCAGAAGAGACTTAAAAAAACTTTTACTGTTCAAAAACGTTTGACTGGTAGTGTATTTCAAGAGCTTGTATTTAAAGGTAAAGTGTGTCATTTTTGACAGCCTTCCAAAACACTTCCAAAAGTTCAGAATAATTAAGATTCTTAAAAAAACTTTTAAGAAGTCTCTTATGCTTGCCAAGGCTTCATTTATTCGATCAAAACTACAGTTAAAACAGCAATATTTTGAAATATTGTATTTGAAAAATTCAATATTCAATATTCAATAAAAAAAATCTATTTGAAATAGTATATTAATAGAATTTAAAATGTAATTTATTCATTTGATTTAAAGCTGAATTTTGAACATCATCACTCCAGTCTTCAGTGTCATATGATCCTCTAACTTGCTGTTTTGGTGTTCAGGCATTTCTTATTATTATCAATGTTGAAAACAGTTGTGCTGCATGATATTTTTGTTGAAAATGTGCTATATTTCTTTTAGGTTTTTAGTTTTTTGGGTGAAAAATAAAATTTAAAGAACAGCTTTTATTTGAAATATCTTTTTTAGCATTATAAATGTCTTTACTGTCACTTTTGAGCAACTGAATATCTCTACTGTCACTTTGATCAGTTTGCTGAATCTTACTTACCTTAAACTTTTAGTCGTGTATCACAGTTTCCACAAAAAATATTACACTGCAAAAACTGTTTAGAAAATGTTTCTTGAGCAGCAAATCAGCATATTAGAATGATTTCTGAATGATCATGTGACACTAAAGACTGGAATAATCATGCTGAAATTTCAGCTTTGCATCACAGAAATAAATTACATTTTCAAATATATTTAAATAGAAACATTACTTTTAAACTAAACCATTCTTTTTGTTTCTGATCTGAAGGGAGCCCAATTGCAGGCCCTTATGGAGCGCAAATGGCAGGACCGCAAATGGCAGGACCACAGATGGCAGGGCCACAGTCAGGCGCTTTCCCGGGAGGCTTTCCTGGAGGTCCAGCACAAATGGCAGGCCCTCCTCAGAAGAAGCTGGACCCGGACTCCATTCCAAGCACGGTAATAACAGACAAAAATGCTACTTTATAATGTAAAAGCATTTATATTTGCGCACATTTCAAGGTACACTGACTTGTCTATTGCAGACGCAAATGATTGAGGATGACCAGACTAAGAGAGGAGGCCAGGTGTATGTCACGAACATCAGAGGTCAGGTGCCACCACTGGTCACCACAGATTTCACAGTGCAGGATCAAGGTGAGCATGGGAACTGTCTTTGCAATTCACTCCTAATATTAGCATAAAGGTGCATTTGTGTAATATAGTAAACGTTTGTTTGGCATTTTAAGGGAATGCCAGCCCAAGGTTTATGCGGTGCACAACATATTCCTTCCCCTGCACTGCTGACCTTGCAAAGCAGTGCAAAGTGCCTCTGGCAACCATTATCAAACCCTTTGCCATCGTGCCCAAAAATGAGGTATGTGCCATTAAACTCTTCCTATGTGCATATAGTATCATGCAAGATTTAATAAAATCTGAGAACTGTAGCAGATGAGAGGTGCTTTTTTCTTTTTTTTTTTTTTTTTCTGGTCATCATTCACTTTCATTATACATTAAAGAGCAGCATGATCATTCTAATAAACTTCTCCTTTTGTGTTACATAGAAGAATGAAAATCAGGTGCACTGCAAAAAATGCTTTTCTTACTTTGATTTTTTGTCTTGTTTCCAGCCAAAATATCTAAAAATTCTTAAATTAAGAAGGATTTTCTAGACAAGTAAAAATAAATTTCTTGTTTTCAGAAAAATGTTTTTGCTTAAAACAAGCAAAATAATCTGCCAATGGGGGAAGCAAAATATTCTTATTTCAAAACAGAAAACAAGATTATTTTGCTAACCCCATTGGCAGATTACTTAGCTTGTTTTAAGCAAAAATGCACTTAATTTTGACTTTTTTTTTTTTTTTTCTGAAAACAAGACTACAAACAAGATAACTTTCACTTGTCTAGAAAATCCTTCTTGATTTAAGAATTTTTAGATATTTTGGCTGGAAACAAGACAAAAAATCAAAGTAAGAAAAGCATTTTTTGCAGTGTAAGGCTGAGTGAATGAACTGTTTTATTTGTTATTGTCCATGGAGTCCTCTTTGGAAACTACTGTCTTTGAAATATGTTCAAATCCTATTTCATGAGTGTCCCCTCGGTTTATTGTGTCAGTAGTTTAATAGTGGTTTTGATGCCTTCAAGACTTGTTTAACTCTGGAGTCTCTCGTTGCTTTACTCTTCATCCTTATTGCTACAGAGCCTTTTTAGGAAATGTTAGTATTCTCACAAGAGGCTTATTAGTTTAGATTCAGTCTCCAAGGAGCATGTCAGAGGAATAGTTTATTGTACTCTCAAATAAAGGAGGAAATTAGTTCACGTTTGAGGCAATACACTGCAGTCAGCTTTGCTTTTGAACTATGTGACATCATATTAGAGCATCTATGAGCCAAAGTCAATAAATTCATTCATAATCCTTTGCCTTCTCTCATCTTAATAAAAACTTAACACTTGAGTTTAGGTAACACTATTCACTATTAAATAATTGCTTATTAGCATGCATATTGCTAGCATATTGGCTGTTATAAAGCACATATAAATGCATTACCAAATTCTAGATCACTTAACCTTACCTATACCTAAACATTTCTACTGCAACTACTTACTTACTGTCAAAAAGTAGCAAATTAGGATGAAGTTCATAGTTAATAGTGAATACAGTGTCTCACAGAAGTGAGTACACCCCTCACATTTTTGTAAATATTTTATTATATTTTTTTATGTAACAGCACTGAAGAAATGATACTTTGCTACAATGTAAAGTAGTACGTGTACAGCTTGTAGAACTGTGTAAATTTGCTGTCCTCTCAAAATAACTTAACACACAGCCATTAATGTCTAAACCGCTGGCCACAAAAGTGAGTACACCCCAAAGTGTCAATATTTTGTGTAGCCACCATTATTTTCCGGCACTGCCTTAACCCTCTTGGGCTTGGAGTTCACCAGAGCTTCACAGGTTGCCACTGGAGTCCTCTTCCACTTCTCCATGACGACATCACGGAGCTGGCGGATGTTAGAGACCTTGCGCTCCTCCACCTTTCATTTGAGGATGCCCCACAGATGCTCAATAGGGTTTAGGTCTGGAGACATGCTTGGCCAGTCCATCACCTTTACCCTCAGCTTCATTAGCAAGGCAGTGGTCATCTTGTCATGTTGGAATACTGCCCTACGGTCCAGTCTCCGAAAGGAGGGGATCATGCTCTGCTTCAGTATGTCACAGTACATGTTGGCATTTATGGTTCCCTTAATGAACTGTAGCTCCCCAGTGCCGGCAGCACACATGCAGCCCCAGACCATGACACTCCCACCACCATGCTTGACTATAGGCAAGACACACTTGTCTTTGTACTGCTCACCTGGTTGCCGCCACACGCTTGACGCCATCTGAAGTTTATCTTGGTCTCATCAGACTACAGTACATGGTTCCAGTAATCCATGTCCTTAGTCTGCTTGTCTTCAGCAGGCTTTCTTGTGCATCATCTTTAGAAGAGGCTTCCTTCTGGGATGACAACCATGCAGACCAATTTGATGCAGTGTGCGGCGTATGGTCTGAGCACTGACAGGCTGACCCCCCACCCCTTCAACCTCTGCAGCAATGCTGGCAGCACTCATATGTCTATTACCCAAACACAACCTCTGGATATGACGTTGAGCATGTGCACTCAACTTCTTTGGTCGACCATGGCGAGACCTGTTCTGAGTGGGACCTGTCCTGTTAAACCGCTGTAGGTCTCGGCCACCGTGCTGCAGCTCAGTTTCAGGGTCTTGTCAATCTTCTTATAGCCTAAGCCATCTTTATGTAGAGCAACTTTTTTTTTTTTTCAGATCCTCAGAGAGTTCTTTGCCATGAGATGCCATGTTGAACTTCCAGTGACCATTATGAGAGAGTGAGAGCGATAACACCAAATTTAACACACCTTTTCCCCTTTCACACCTGAGACCTTGTAACACTAACGAGTCACATGACACCCGGGAGAGAAAATTACTAATTGGGCCCAATTTGGGCATTTTCACTTAGGGGTGTGCTCACTTTTGTGGCCAGCGGTTTAGACACTAATGGCTGTGTGTTGAGTTATTTTGAGGGGACAGCAAATTTTCACTGTTATAAAAGCTGTACACTCACTAATTTACATTGTAGTAAAGTGTAATTTCTAAAGTGCTGTCACATGAAAAGATATACTGTAATAAAGTATTTACAAAAATGTGAGGGGTGCACTCACTTCTGTGAGATACTGTATGTGTTCCCTAATCTAAAGCTTTACAACTCATCGTCTCTGATAGCTAGGATTTTGCAGTAGCACCTTATTAAAATGGTACAGCAACAGATTGTCATTGTTCAACAACTATTTATAAGCTGCCTGAATGACTTTTATTGTATTTGCAACTCAAATCATCTCAGCTCGAACTGTTTTCCATTTGTACTTTATATTGTATCATGGTAAACAGATTGAACTGTACAGTAACCACAAAGCTACAGATCAGTATGATATATTTGTGTGCCTTCAGTTGTTGAAGATAATTCAGATTTCCATCTGAAATTTAGCCTGAAATGTGATTATTATTATTATTATTTATTTTTTTAATTGACATTTTTTTGATTACAAACATAGTAAAATATTTTATTGTGAAATATTATTGCAGTTTAAAATAACTGTATTCTGTTTTAATGTTTAAAATGTAATATATTCCTATATTTGAGCAGCATTACTCCAGTCTTCAGTGTCACATGATCTTTCAGAAAACATTCTAATATGCTGATTTGCTGCTTAAGAAACATTTCTGAGTATTAGATTTTTTCAGAATACTTTTTGCAATTTAATGCATCCTTACTGAATAAATGTATAAAAAACCTTTTGAGTATTGAGCATGTGCAACTGCAGGAGTTGGACAATGAAACTGAAACACTGGCCAATATAGTGTTAGAGGTTTCATGGCTATATTTGCGCAGCCTGGTGGCCAATCTTCACTTATTGCACATTCCACCAGTAAGAGCAAAGTGTGAAGGTCGACTATGTGCACCCAATGGTTCAGACATTGTACCCTAAAGGTGGTGCCATGTATAAGGATGATAATGCACTAATACACACAACAAGACTGGTGACAGAGAGGTTTGATGAACATGAAAGTAAAGTTGAACATCTCCCATGGCCTTGCACAGTCACCAGATCTGAATATTATTGAGGTACTTTGGGATGTTTTGGAGGAGCAAATCAGGAAACATTTTCCTACACCAGAATCACATAGTGACCTGGCCACTGTTCTATAAAAGGAATGGCTCAAAATCCCTCTGGCTACTGTGCATGACATGTATTTGTCAATCCCAAGACGAAATGATGCTGTATTGGCCACAAAAGGAGGCCCAACACCATATTAATTGTGGTCTAAAACCAAGTGTTTCAGTTTCATTGTCCAACCCCTGTATATAAGCGTATATAAGCATATAAAAACCTCATGGTATGTGTTACACTAAATATGTTAAGGCTGTATATAGGTCTTATTTTTCATCTTTATTTTGTTCTGTATAGACTCCTCTGTACATTGTAAATCACGGTGAGGCTGGACCAATCCGCTGCAACCGCTGTAAGGCCTACATGTGTCCTTACATGCAGTTTATCGATGGAGGACGACGCTACCAGTGTGGCTTCTGCAGCTGCATTAATGAAGGTTGGTACTGTACCACTGAGACTGCTGAGGCTTAAATTCTTATGCATAGCATTAGATGTAGGGGTTATTTGTCTGTGCAATTGTAGCTAAAAAAATGTTTCTAAAAATGTTTTGTCACTACCTTTCCAGTTCCAGTGCAGTATTTCCAGCATTTGGACCATATGGGGAGAAGAATGGATATGTATGAGAGACCAGAGCTGTCTTTGGGCTCATATGAGTTCATTGCCACACTGGATTACTGCAAGGTAACAGAGAAGTTGTTTGAAAATTGTTAATAGTTTATATTTGATTTATCTAAATAAAATCCTTCGCTACAATTCCTTTCCCCTTTAGAAAATTACTGTAATGTGTAGAGAGTATGTGTGGACTATTAGAGACTGTGTGTTTTGTTTAACCGGGGTCAACCTGCCCCAGGAAGCAGCTGAGAAAGGTTTCTTTCTTGGCAGCCACTTTGCATATTTTATTCAGGCAGATACAAGTAAATCTTGATAATAAACATATGATATGTTTAAAATTAGGAAAACAATTTATGCACAGAGTATAACGACAAAGACTCTTTATTTGATTATACAGAGGCAAGTTTCAGTTTAGTGGCATTTTTATGCTGTTCTGCAAAGATTACGTTCTTTGACCTTTTAGTTCCAAAATGCATAGAATGTATATTTTGCAATAAGAATACAACATTTTATACTTAATACTAATACATTTATGCTAAAGTCAAAAGTTTTCATACACCTTGCAGAATCTGCAAAATGTTACAAAATTTAGTTTTGCATTAACCTTGCTCTGAAAAAGAAATTTTACAAGACAAAATAATAGATGAATTTATTCAAAATGACCCAGTTCAAAAGTTTCCATGTGCATTTTTCATTACCTGGATGATCTACAACTTTTTTATGTGCTGTGATAGTTGTTCATGAGTCTCTTATTTGTTCTGAATAGTTAAACTGCCCATTGTTCTTTATAAAAGTCCTCCAAGTAATGCACATTCTTTGGTTTTCCAGCATCTTTTGCATATTTGACTGTTTTCCATAAGTGGATATGTCTTTTCACACTGTGGGCAATTGAGGGATTTATACACTGCTATTACTAAAGTAGCAAACATTCACTGATGCTCTGGAAGGCAACACGTAATATTAATAGAATAGTTCACCCAAAAATGAAAATGTACTCACCCTCACTCAGGTCATCCAAGATTTAGAGTTGTTTCTTCATCACAACTGATTTGGATAAATTTAGCATTCGATTCATTGCTCGACAGGGAATGGGTGCCGTCAGAATGAGAGTCCAAACAACTGATAAAAACATCACAATAATCCACACCACTCCAGTCCAAAAGTAATGTCATGAGAAGCGAAAACCTGCATGTTTGTAAGAAACAAATCCATCAAGACTTCAAACCATTGCTTCCAGCTAAAATATGAGTCCTCTATCCTTAATATTGCTTTCTTCAGGGAAAAAATCTGTTTTGTCTGAATCAGGAGAGAAATATGCACAGATCAAGCACTGATTACAAGCGAAAATAATCTAAAACAGTTCTAAACGAATATGTGGGTGCATTTTTGATGTGAGACGATAACAGGGGATGAACTTTTTTACTAGAGGAAGCGGTATTATAGATTATGGACAGGTATTTTATCTGGAAGCAATGGTTTGAAGTTATATATTGATGGATTTGTTTCCTAAAAAACATGCAGCTTTTGGCTTCACAAGATGTTAATTGATGGACTGGAGTGGTGTGGATTATTGTGATGTTTTTATGAGCAGTTTGGACTCTCATTCTGACGGCACCCATTCACTGTAGAGGATCTATTGGTGAGCAAGTGATGTGATGTAAAATTTTTACAAATCTGTTCCCATGAAGAAACAAACTCATCTACATTTTGGATGGTCTGAGGGTGAGTACATTTTCAACAAATTTTCATTTTGGGTGAACTATTCCTTTAAATGCCAGAGGGTGAATAGTTACATTCTCACGGATCAGGGTGAAAAGCAGACTGTAATCTCAAATTAACTTGATTTCTATTCAGTTATCAGACTAAAGAGACCCATGACACATTTTTGGCCAGAGTCTGTGCCTGGGTTCCTCATCTCAGCCTGACACCATAATCTTCTATCTGGGCTGCTATTTCTCACAGATGTTTAGTCATATTTGAGGATCAGCTCCTGCAGTGTCTAATAAAATCATCACAACTGATATCTACTGCATACTCTCTGTTAGCAGTCTTTATCGTGATCCTACTGCTCACAGTGTTTTATGAGACTGTAAGATGTTTATCTTGGCATTTTTTTATATAAAAAGAAAAGCTTTCTCATGTGCTTTTACATAATTGCAAACTTTGTAAATATACTCTGCCACAAGATGTGGTCTTATATGTGTACAAAGTCTGTGAAGAACAAGCAGAAATAACACGCTTTGAAGTTCATAAACTACCGTAACTCATTCTGGGATGTTCTTTTCTGTCTTTAAGAATAATAAGCCTCCTAATCCTCCTGCCTACATCTTCATGATCGATGTCTCCTACAACAACATAAAAAGTGGACTTGTCAAACTAATATGTGAGGAACTGAAGACATTGCTGGACCGACTTCCAAAGTAAGGAGAGCGATAGTGTTTACTGTCTTTATTTAAAGAAAATAAGGGGGTGAAAAATTATAAATCACCATTGTTCACCATAATAATGTTGTTTGAACATTTTGTGTATTTGTTGCACTAGGATTTTAATTGTGGATATTTACTTTCTTTCTTTCTTTTTTACTATTTAACATTAAGATTTTAGGTTAAAATCTATGTTTAGGGAAAATATATATTGTATAAATGCCATCTGTCTCTTTACCTCTTTACCTTGTCTCTTTTTTGCCACCAAGGTTATCATTAACTAAAATTAAATCTATAAAAAAATGTTGTTCATTGAAATTAAACAAAAATAATATAAAATATAAATATTAGATAAAAAACAAAAAAAAACAAATGAAGATTGTAACAAAAAAAATTAGGCCGAAAATTAAACTAAATTAAATTAACTCAATTAAAATTAAACCGAAAACTAAATAAATAAAACTAACAACCTAAACATTAAACTAAAAAATGTATTTCTAAAAAACTAAATCTAATAAAAATGACAAAAGCACATAACAAAATGACAAAAATGTATTTATAACTAAAAAATATTTAAGCAATAAAATGAAACTGGAAATAAATAAAAACTAAATTCAACCTAAATGTTAAACCTAAAAATAAATAAAATAAATAAAAATTGATGGCAAAATGATCAATTAAAATCTTTAAAATTAAGATTTTAAAATAAAAGCTAATTCAAAATATAAATGAAAACTATAATATTATAGAAATAATAAAGACTAAAATAATAATAAATAACAATTCACAAGATGTCAGGTTAAAATCAGTGTTTAGGGAAAATATATATTGTAGATGTCATCTGCTGTTACTAGTTTTAATGTTTTTTACCTCCAGGGTTATTGTAAACTAAATCTAAAGCTATTAAAAAGCATTGTTGTTCATTGAAATTAAACTAAAATAATATTAACTATAAATATTAGAAGAAAAAACGAAAAGAAAATTATAACTAAAAATATTTAAGCAATAAAATTAAACTGGAAAATGGTAATAAATAAAAACTAAACTATAACTAAAGTAAATAAAAAAAAATCAACCTAAATTTCATAACAAACTAAGATTTAAAAATAAAAGCCAATTCAAAATATAAATGAAAACTATAAAACTATATATATATATATATATATATATATAAACACATTTTAAAGCATTTAGGTAGATTGCGAAAACATTTCACCTGTCAGCGGCCCATGTGCATCTGTCAGATCTTTACTGTTGGACTGAAATTTAGCAGAGGTAATAAATCATTCTGTTAACGTTTTAACGTTCGAACAGCTAAGACTGTAAAGATCTGGGTTTGACTAAAGATATATTTAGGATTGCTTTCATCCCCCATCCCACACACTGATGCCCAGCTCCAGGTGTTTGGCTGGGAGGATCTGTGAAGTAAAGTTGAAGCCTTGGGCAGAAGCCACCCCTCCGTATTCTGTCGGCACCTCTCAGGTCGAACACATGTTCATCTCAGCTACTATCAGCCTGGAATGTCAATGAATCCAGCTGAAAAAGAGGCCCGATCCCTTGCCAAATATGGTAATGGGAGAACAAGCACAAAAAAAAAAAAAAAAAAAAAACTAGGGAAAAAAACAATTCCAATATCTCATCATTTGAAAATGTCTGCCTGAAGGAAGTCAGGAGGTTCAACGCGGCTTTAGTTCAGCAACATTTCCAAGTGTTTAAATGTTTCAGGGCACATATGGCTTCATTTATACTTTGGCGATTTCTTTGGGCGACGGCCAGCTGAAAGGTGAGCTTTTGATTCACCTTTGAGGAACTTGTATAGTTCAGACTTTTTTCGCCCTTGTAAACTCCTTACCTCTCCTCGGCTGGTTCCTAAGGGTACGTCCTTATTTGTTTGGGATCTGACCTCACTGTGAAAGCAGTCCGGTAGTGCACTCCAAATAAGCCTGTATTATATCTGATTTCTCTCCTCTGTTCCTGGCTTTGCTTGCTAGATTGCGCACAGTTAATGAAAACCACATTGGACACCCTGAGTCTGTTGGGGTCTGTTAGGATTTGTATTGGAGAGTTGGTCTCTAGTTTAATGAGAGGCTTGGCATATATGGACTGAGAGTGATTCAAACCCTCACCATGTTTTACAATCTTATAAATGTAGCCATAGAAAGCTACCAAGCCCAGATACAGACGTCAATCGGGAATGCTTGTATTATACTGGCTGATGCTGATCTTCTACTAAACAGTGTTCTGGGAATAAGCTCTTTTGCTATAGCCAATGTTTTTCCCCTAAGGTAATACACAGGTGTATTAATACTCTTGATGCACTGACTCCAGCTTCATTCTGCTCCTTGTGAAGCTCTCTCAAGTGTTTGAATCGGCTTTACGTGACAGTATTCTCAAGCTTGCGGTCATCCCTATTGCTTGTGCACCTTTGCCTACCCAGTTTCTACTTTTTAGTCAAATTTGCATTTAATATGCTTTGATACATCACTCAGTAAACAGCCACCTCATTCAGTAATGACCTTCTGTGACTTACTCTCTTTGTGGAGGGTGTCAGTGATTGTCTTCTGGATCATTGCCAAGCCAGCAGTCTTCTCCATTAGTGTGGTTTCAAAGAACAAGAGATACCCAGAATTTATACTGTAGGGATGGTCATTTAACGAAACTCAAATGTAAATATTCAAATATTTTGAGAGACTGGATTTTTGACTTTCATGAGTTATAAGCTGTAATCATCTAAATAAAATAAAAAAAAACATATATATATATACACACACACACATATATATATATATATATATATATATATATACAGGTCCTTCTCAAAAAAATAGCATATTGTGATAAAGTTCATTATTTACTGTAATGTACTGATAAACATTAGACTTTCATATATTTTAGATTCATTACACATAACTCGAAGTAGTTCAAGCCTTTTATTGTTTTAATATTGATGATTTTGGCATACAGCTCATGAAAACCCAAAATTCCTATCTCAAAAAATTAGCATATCATGAAAAGGTTCTCTAAACAAGCTATTAACCTAATCATCTGAATCAACTAATTAACTCTAAACACCTGCAAAAGATTCCTGAGGCTTTTAAAAACTCCAAGCCTGGTTCATTACTCAAAACCGCAATCATGGGTAAGACTGCTGACCTGACTGCTGTCCAGAAGGCCATCATTGACACCCTCAAGCAAGAGGTCTGTGGGAAGGAAAAAGTGTGGCACAAAACGCTGCACAACGAGAAGAGGTGACTGGACCCTGAGGAAGATTGTGGAGAAGGACCGATTCCAGACCTTGGGGGACCTGCGGAAGCAGTGGACTGAGTCTGGAGTAGAAACATCCAGAGCCACCGTGTACAGGCGTGTGCAGGAAATGGGCTACAGGTACCGCATTCCCCAGGTCAAGCCACTTTTGAACCAGAAACAGCGGCAGAAGCGCCTGACCTGAGCTACAGAGAAGCAGCGCTGGACTGTTGCTCAGTGGTCCAAAGTACTTTTTTCGGATGAAAGGAAATTTTGCATGTCATTCGGAAATCAAGGTGCCAGAGTCTGGAGGAAGACCGGGGAGAGGGAAATGCCAAAATGCCTGAAGTCCAGTGTCAAGTACCCACAGTCAGTGATGGTCTGGGGTGCCATGTCAGCTGCTGGTGTTGGTCCACTGTGTTTTATCAAGGGCAGGGTCAATGCAGCTAGCTATCAGGAGATTTTGGAGCACTTCATGCTTCCATCTGCTGAAAAGCTTTATGGAGATGAAGATTTCATTTTTCAGCACGACCTGGCACCTGCTCACAGTGCCAAAACCACTGGTAAATGGTTTACTGACCATGGTATTACTGTGCTCAATTGGCCTGCCAACTCTCCTGACCTGAACCCCATAGAGAATCTGTGGGATATTGTGAAGAGAAAGTTGAGAGACGCAAGACCCAACACTCTGGATGAGCTTAAGGCCGCTATCGAAGCATCCTGGGCCTCCATAACACCTCAGCAGTGCCACAGGCTGATTGCCTCCATGCCACGCCGCATTGAAGCAGTCATTTCTGCAAAAGGATTCCCGACCAAGTATTGAGTGCATAACTGAACATAATTATTTGAAGGTTGACTTTTTTTGTATTAAAAACACTTTTCTTTTATTGGTCGGATGAAATATGCTAATTTTTTGAGATAGGAATTTTGGGTTTTCATGAGCTGTATGCCAAAATCATCAATATTAAAACAATAAAAGGCTTGAACTACTTCGAGTTGTGTGTAATGAATCTAAAATATATGAAAGTCTAATGTTTATCAGTACATTACAGTAAATAATGAACTTTATCACAATATGCTAATTTTTTGAGAAGGACCTGTATATGAAAAAATTATACTCAGCTGTTTTCAACAACAATAATAACAGTAATAAAAAATGTTTTTTTAAGCAGCACATCAGGATATTAGAATGATTTCTGATCATGACAAAAAATTCAGCTTTGAAATCACAGGAATAATAAAAGAAAACAGTTATTTAAAATATTTCAAAATTGTACTGTTTTTGCTTAACTTTGGATCAAATAAATGCAGGCTTCTTTAAAAAACATAAAAAAACTTTTGACAGGTAGTGTATGTGTGTCCAACGATCTGCATACATGAAGTATACTTAAGTAAAGCAATATATACTATAGCACATATCAACCACTTGAATTGCTATGTATTTGTCTGCAAAATAGGAAATATTATTGACCGGCTCAATTTGTTAAATACGACTATAGGGCTATAATATAAAATTTTGCTTGACTGTGTGAACCTGAGGAGAACTGAATACTGTTATACACAACCAGCTTCCGGTTGGTTAAAGTAATGGCAAATACTGGTTTAGAAATCTGAGGTTAGTTCTGAGAAAAAATCTAGTATTATTTGTCTGCAGATGCTAAATGCAAAAATATTCATATTTATTATATATTCATACAACTGTAAAATAATTTTTGATGCCTTTTTTGTTTGTTTTTTTACCTTTTTAGTGTTACTGCTCAATTTTCTTATGTTCTTTGTCTTTTGAAGAGAGGAGGGAGCAGAGACTTCGGCCATCAAAGTGGGTTTTGTCACCTATAATAAGATCCTGCACTTCTATAACGTGAAGAGCGCTCTGGCCCAGCCGCAGATGATGGTGGTCTCTGATGTGGCTGAGATGTTTGTACCACTTCTCGATGGATTCCTCGTCAACTTCCAGGAGTCTCGAGCTGTCATCAACAAGTAGGTTCATTTTTATCCATTTAGTATCATATGCACTAGTTATTATCAGTAGTAAAGTCACCATTAAATCAAAACGACAGTTCTTATTATTAAAGAATGAACATTCTTTCATCATTTACTCACCCTCCACTTGTTCTAAACCTGTATGAGTCTCTTTCTGCTGTTGAACTCAAAAGGTATTTAGAAGAATGTTGGTAACCAAATAGTTGGCTGCAGCCATTTACCAGCATTCTTCAAATAGTTTGTAGCAAGAGGGTGAGTAAATGATGGCAGAACTATCCCTTAAATAATATTGCAGTGTTTTATACACAAAAACAAGACAAATTTAATTTTTTTTTCTAATTATTTTAATGGCAAATATCCAACAAATTAAGTCCTGATGGACAAAATCAAATCTCGCCCTTCATTTATGTGTCAAAATAGGGAAGAAATGAGAATTATAATTTAATCATATTTAGAGTATTTAAAGTTAATAGTTATTCTTATTACAACAATATTATTACAACAACAATATTCATAGTGCATATATGTTGGTGTATTAAAACAATATATCTGCATATTGGTTATTTATTGGATACATAAACATTACATTTATGTTTTATGCATTTAAAGTACGTTATCAGTTCCCTAGTATTCGAACTATGACCTTGCTGAAGACATGCTGTACTGTTTAAGCAATAATAATACATAATTAATTAATACATTAATAATGTATTAATTATAATATCATTAATACGTTAATATTTAAATATTTTAATATTTAAGTTAGTGCTGTCAAACGATTAATCGCGATTAATCGCATCCCAGATAAAAGTTTATGTTTACATAATATATCTTTGTGTACTGTGTATGTTTATTATGTATATATAAATACACACACATGCATGTATATATTATGGAAAAATATTTTAGATTTATATCTAAAATATTTATATTTATTTATATTTTAAATTGTATACAGTTATAAATATATATGTATATTATTATTTTGTTTTAATATATACATGTATGTGTATTTTTTATATGTACATAATAAATATACAAAGTAAACACACATATAGTATGTAAACATAAACTTTTATTTTGGATGCGATTAATCGCGATTAATCGTTTGACAGCCCTAATTTAAATATTTATATTTATTAAAATTAATATAAATAAATAAATTGAGTTTTGAAAAATAAGTTATATTTACGTTAGGAAATTTACAAAATATCTTCATAGAACGTGATCTATTTTTGGCATAAAAGAAAAATCGATCATTTTGACCCATACAACTGCTACAAATATACCCCAGCGACTTATGACTGGTTTTGTGGTCCAGGGTCACAATTAATTATGCAAAAAATTGATATTTCAATATCAGCTAATCGATACTGTCTATGCTTGTTAATGTGATTTTTGTGTTTTATTTTCTTTAGCCTTTTAGATCAGATTCCTGACATGTTTGCTGACACCAACGAAAGTGAGACTGTTTTTGCTCCAGTCATCCAAGCTGGTTCCGAGGCGCTAAAGGTAAAAACAAACCGAAGAAGCTAAACTATTTATCAAACAATGACATCAGTCCATATGTACACTCTCTTTGTAATTGCACTTGCACATCCTTTAGTTGTTTTTTGCCATTGTTTAACAAAAGTGCACTTTAATACTGCAAGCAAGCTTTGTTTGATAAACATGCAGTTGTTTCTAGGGCCATTGTTTAAATTCATGGGCCTGGGATGACGTTCCCGCTTATCATTACTGGCGACAGCGCTGGTGTTTCATAACGTTTGTCTTTGAGTGTTTAAGAAGTGTTTAATGACACATTCAGTCCATGACCTAGAGTTTTCGGTTATTGCTCTTCATCAGATATTTTAAGTCAAATACTCTTAGCACATCCAGGCATGTCAGAATAAACCATCTCTGTTTTATAGTTTTATATTTTTGTGTATGTTTTTCTCTCCTCAGGCAGCTGAATGCAGTGGCAAACTCTTTATCTTTCACTCCTCCATCCCAACAGCTGAGGCTCCAGGAAAACTGAAAAACAGAGATGACAGAAAACTAGTCGGTACAGAAAAGGAGAAGGTGAATATTTATTTTATTTATTGACATTTCCCAATTTCCCAAATGTATTTACAATTCTAATGTGTTTAAGATTCCCAATTCCCAATCAGCTGCATATTTATGCATGAAACAGGGTTTCTGCAGTTCCTAAAAATTCACCCTTTCACAATTTAAGGCCTTAAAAAGGCATTTTAGAAAGTCTTAAATTTATAAATGTTGCTTGCACTGCAAAAAAAAGTTTTTTTTTTCCCTAGTACAAATATCTAAACATCCATAAATCAGTATACATTTGCTTAAGATGCATATTCCACAAGTGAAGTCTTGTTTTTAGTGAAATTAAACAAAATTGAGTTTGTTTAAAACAAGAAAAAATGTTTGTCAGTGGAGTATTAAAACTTGTTTTCCCTTTGAGTGAAGTTGTTTTTATGAGCCAGATTTTTGTTCATTTTAACCACAAACTGACTTCATTTTGATCAGTTTCTCATTAAAACAAGACTTTATCTTGTCATTTTGCTTCTCAAGTAAATGTTTCTTGTTTTAAGAATCGTTAGACATTTGCTCTGAAAACAAGACAAAAAATACTGAGGAAGAACAACACTTTTTTTGCAGTGTGATCTAAAGGAAGAGTAAAAGTTACTTACATATACTAGTGTTTGGTAGCACAAGTGTTTTTTTTCTGAAAACATTAAAAAAAGTAATGTAGAATAAATTAAAGTAATGGAAATCTGCTGGAAGCATTTTTAATACAAAATATTTGCATTTAGAGACCATATGTGACCCTAGACCACAAAACCAGTCTTAAGTCAGGGTATATTTGTAGCAGTAGTCAAAAATACACTGTATGGGTCAAAATGATAGATTTTTCTTTTATGCCAAAAATCATTAGAATATTAAAGGTGCTGTAAGTAAGATTTTGACTTTACTAAAGCATAAAAATGCCATATGTTGGCAGATATTTAAGAAACATGCTAAGTTAACATTTGTTTATCTGAAAACAATGCTACAGTTTGTTATTCTCCTTTGAGAATAACAAACTGAAAAATCTTTGTTTTGATTTGTGTGACCCACCCACTGCCAGTTTACCCAATTGTATTTCAGCACCCCGGGTTGCCAGTTGGCGGAAAACACAACGTATTTCATTTCAGTCATAAAAGCTGCTAAACGCAAGGGGTTAGAGTCAGAGATCGAACGTTCTACCTGTCCTAAAAAGCCTCGGCATCCATCCAAAAAAAGTGTATGATCAACGATATAATAAAAGCCATGTAAATATTGGAGATGCGTTTGAGAGATGAAGAGAGCTTAAACAGACAAAGGTTTCAAAACAAATAACGGGCATAACTGTCTGTGTACGTTTTATGCATAAGTCATTGAGGCAGTCTCGTTTGATAAAAATAACCTTTAGATTTCAAAGTTAGAAATAAATTATAGTATTTTACACCTCACAATGAATAACAGTCTACTTGATTGCGATTACAACAGAGCCACCTCAATGTATGCAGCCAACAAATGTAACCTCCGGATGATGCAGCAGCCTCCGAAATTAAACAGATTCAGATTTATAAAAATCTACATGAGGTGGTTTACACTTTGCAAACAATACAAATATTGCAAACGTATACATTAGCTGATCAATCTTACATACAGCACCTTTAAGTAAAGATCATGTTCCATGGAGATACTTTGTAAATCTCCTACCGCAAATGTATCAAAGCTTAATTTTTGATAAGTAGTATGCATTGCTAACAACTTCATTTGAACAAATTTAAAGGTGTTTTGCTCAATATTTCATTTTTTTTTGCACCCTCAGATTCCAGATTTTCAAATAGTTATATCTCGGCCAAATATTGTCCTAACCTAACAAACCATTACATGAACGGAAAGCTTATTTATTCAGCTTTCAGATGTTTCAAAAAATGTACCCTTATGACTGGTTTTGTGGTCCAGGGTCACATATTTAGGTATTAAGTTACTTGGTCATAAAAAGGTCTTAGGAAGTCTACATTTATATTAATACAACCTGCAGAAACCCTGATAGTATTAAACAAGTCACATTTATTTTAAGTGCTTTTCACAATGCACATTATTTCAAAGCAGCTTTACAAATTCACCAACAAAATCACAAACTGAATGTTGATTTGTGTGTTTTGTTGTGTGTGTTGTCAGACTCTATTCCAGCCTCAGCGGGGTGTGTATGAGCAGCTGACTAAAGACTGTGTGGCGCAGGGCTGTTGTGTCGACCTCTTCCTGTTTCCCAACCAGTTTGTGGATATAGCTACCATGGGGGATGTGCCTTCACATACTGGTGGCTCCATCTACAAGTACAGCAACTTCCAGGTACACGATAACTTGTGCATGTACTGAAACGCAGATGCTTTGAATATGGTACAAAATAGAGACTCAACTCTTTTGTTTTACTGCCCTCTTGTGGTCAGACCTCAAACCTTTGTTTCTCTCTTTTCAGATGGAGGTGAATGGTCAGCAGTTTCTCAGTGACCTCAGGAAAGATGTGGAGAAGTCCATCGGATTCGATGCCATCATGCGTGTCCGTACTGGCACAGGTAATAACAAACTTGAGTAAAGTACATGAACACTACAATATGTAAAGTTAAATATACTAACATTACATACATACACTAGCATTTAAAAGTTTGTGGTCAGTATTTATTTTGAAAGAAAATTAATAGTTTTATTCAACAAGGATGCATTAAATTGGGTCTGTTATCACCCTTTACATTGAAGGGAACAAGTTTATAATAATTAGATAATTATTAATAATTAGAAATGAACAAAATGGTCACCCTTAATATATGAAATTACGCAGCACTCTATTTTAATATAGAAATGTTAAATGTCTAACAGTAATATCCAGTGATGCAAACTTCTTAACTTTTTCTCAAATATTGCCATTTTAATTGAATATATGTGACCCTGGACCACAAAACCAGTCTTAAGGAGCTTGGGTATATTTGTAGCAATAGCCATAAATACATTGTAATGGTCAAAATGACCAAAATCATTAGGATATCAAGTAAAGATCATGTTCCATGAAGATATTTTGTAAATTTCTTACTGTCAATATATCAAAACTTATTTTTTGCTTAGAACTTCATTTGGACAACTTTAAAGGTGATTTTTTTTTTTTTTTTCAATATTTTTATTTTTTGCACCCTCAGATTCCAGATTTTATAATAGTTGTGTCTCAACCATATATTGTCATATCATGACAATCCACACATCAATGGAAAGCTTATTTATTCAGCTTTCAGATGATGTATAAATCTCAATTTTGAAAAATTGACCCTTGGGACTGGTTTTGTGGTCCAGGGTCACATATAATGTAATTTAGTTGATTAATGTAGGCTAATTCCTAACTGAATGTGACAAAACAAGAAATGTTTTGCATTTTTAACAAATAAAAGTGTGTGTGTGAGCATATTTTAACACATTATTTGCAAATAGTTAAAAATGTTTCCTTCTTAACTAGATTTAGAACATTTAGAATTTCATTCACTGTTGTATTCTGTTTATTGCATTATAAAAAATGCAAAATGTTTCCAATTTATATTCATAAAAGAAACTTGAGATAACATGTTTTCATAATATATAATGGATTATGTAAGGCCTAATATGAACTATATCAATAAAAACAAAAATTTCATGCAGTTTTTTTTTTTACAAAAGTTTATATATATATATATATATTTTTTTTTATGTATGACTCAGCTTTAATGTCTTTGTGGCAGTTTTTCTGACAATTAAAAGATCATACAAGACTTCATCTTGCAAATGGTTGCCAAAACGCTACAAAATGCGCATATTTTGTGAAACATGGTCAAGCAAAGCTGGCACTTTTTTTTGGAATCAAGAACCCCAAAATTAGTATTAATTTAGGTCATTTTTAAAAACGTGCCTCAGAAAAAACATTACTGGTATCCATCTTGAGACAAAACAAAGGCACTGATATATCTTAAGATAAATCTGTGCAATTTTCTTTCAGTTGAAACAGCTCAGATTTACATATTAGTCTGGGACTAGGCTTTAGCATTGTCTGTGAAACTGGGGGTAAATGTCTAGTCTTGAGCATAAGAAATGTCTTTCAAAAACATTAAGAAATCTTACCAACCCTAAACATTTGATTGATAATGTATGTATTGCATGTTGGCATATTTTCCTAACACCTGCATGATCCTCGTCCTTCAAGGCTTCAGGGCGACAGATTTCTTTGGTGCCATATACATGAACAACACTACAGATGTGGAAATGGCAGCAGTGGACTGTGACAAAGCTGTGACGGTCGAGTTTAAACATGACGACACGCTCAGCGAGGAGTCTGGAGCTGTGATGCAGGTCAGTCATCACTTATGACACTGAGCTCAAAAATAGACCTTAGCCCTGTCCTGGCCCTTGTCCGACAGCTTATCAAAATTCTTGGCCCTAACCCGAGCCCGTCTATTTTCCCAGTTCACATTAAAAAGCTTATACTACTGTTTTGTTACTATTAAAATATTTCTGTTTTGTATGTAATGGCATAGTGTTTATATATTTGTTTTTTTATAGTTAATTTAGAAAAACTTTTGGAGCATTTTTTGTTTGTTAAATATAAGTTCTTGTTTTTAAGTAACAAACAGCGGCCAGCGGAAGACTGTTCATAGTCTGTTTGATCAGTTTGCCTTCTCAAATCATCACGACATGCCTAAAATAAAATCTAAAGATATAAAACAGTGTGAGTATAAAACAATAGTAGTTTAGCTGTTAAACCTAGATAAATGTGTGCTATTGGATATTAGATATCCAGTCATTTGCACGGAGAATAGTCCTTTGCAGGACATGGAGGCACCAGCGCGATCACTTGCATTTTTTTTCAGTGGAAACAGTTTAAAATTGCCCGTCATTTTTGCTCACAAAGGTAAGAGTAATACATCATTCGGAACAGTAAAGAGTCTACTTTTATTTGTGTGCACTCACAATATCATCAGCTATTAGAGTAGTCTTTTTTTAGCTTTTTGTTTAAAATATTGTTTAATTATTTCTTTATTTTTATTCATGAAACTTACCCACATTCAAGTGTTTATAAAAAAGAATGCATGAAGCTAGAATAAAATCGCAGACAGTTTGCTCAGACAGTAAGACTATAAATTCAAAGTGTACTAAAAATGCATAAAAAATAGTATTTCATTAGTAAATCAGTTTACCTCTAAGTTCAGTTTTAGTATACTTGCAGTACAAACTGAAAACATAGATGTAAACTAGTTGTGCACTCAAAGTTTACTACTGTTATACCTAAAGTATACTTAGAAGTATACTTTTATATACTAGAAAGTGGGCCAATTTGGTCCCAAGGAGTATTGAAATAGTACACTTAAAAGTATACTACTACTAGTACACTGATATTTGTATACTTACTACAGAAAGTATACTTACAAAATATACTTGAACTTTAGTTAAGTATACTTAATTAAACTTGAAATATACTTCTTTTATGCAAGAGGATGCATAAAATGCATTTGAATTCTTATTGAACGTTTTGTTTTCTTTGATTTCCCAGTGTGCTCTGCTCTACACCACCATCGGTGGACAAAGGAGGCTGCGAATTCACAACCTCAGTCTGAACTGCAGCTCACAGCTGTCTGAACTCTACAAAAGCTGTGAGACAGACGCTCTCATCAACTTTTTCGCCAAGTCAGGTGACCACCTTATTAACCTTCGTGAGAATGTAAATGAAAATGTCATGTAGGTGTTACAGATTTACTTCAAGCTGTAACATAAAGCTGATGTACCATGAGAATTTGAAATCTGTAAAACGCTTGTTTTCTAGAAGTATTTATTTGTTCTGATCATTTTACTTTTCATACTGGTTTTATAATGAAACAAAGCATACTCATTTCTTTTTAGTTAGCTCTTTTTAGTTTTCTCAGTTTCAGTTTTAGAAATGGTATTGCTTCAACTAAGACTTGTTTTATTTCATTATTACATTTTATTCGATTTAAGTTTGTTTTTGATCTAATATTCTCATTTTATTTTATTTTGCCTTTATTTCAGTTTGTTTTAGTTAACAATTACAATACTGCAATGCAGAAACAATTTTCTTCAGCCATTTTTATACATTTATTACCCTTCGTTTTTTATTGTTCACCAAAAATTCTTCATTCTTCGTTTTTTAAATTTATACAGATTTCTATTAGTTACATTTACATTTACATTTGGGACCCTGGACCACAAAACCAGTCATAAGGGTACATTTTTGGAAATTGAGATTTATACATCATCCAAAAGCTGATGCATGGTTTGTTAGGATAGGACCATATTTGGCTAAGATACAACTATTTGAAAATCTGGAATCTGAGGGTGCAAAAAAATCTAAATATTGAGAAAATCACCTTTATAGTTGTCCAGATGAAGTTCTTAGGAATGCATATTACTAATCAAAAATTAAGTTTTGATATATTTATGGTAGTAAATTTATCTTCATGTAACATCCTTACTTACCATCCTAATGATTTTTGCCATTAAAGAAAAATTAATTTTGACCCATATAATAATTATACAAAGATAATTTTGACCCATACAATGTTTTGTTGGCTATTGCTACAAATATACCTGTACTACTTAAGACGGTTTTGTGGCCAAGGGCCACATTTCTTTTGGCTGACGCTTATCCAAAGCAACTTACAGTTGAGGAAAACAGCAAACGATTCATCATAAGATGGCAATAAATACACATTTTCACAAGTTTTTTTATTAGATAGATTTATTAGATTGATTTTATAGTGGAACATAGGGATACTTAGTGCAGGTTTTTGAAACTTTAATACATTTAACAATGTATCATGAGTTCGTGGTTTTTATTCATTGATTGCGGTGGATGCTTTTATCATGCAGCGTATCGGGCCATGCTCAACCAGCCAATGAAGACGGTGCGGGAAATCCTGGTTAACCAGACGGCTCACATGCTGGCCTGCTACAGGAAAAACTGTGCCAGTCCCTCAGCAGCCAGCCAGGTCAGTGTCACACTTCACATTTCCATACAATGTATATCACAATACAGCACTGTTGTTTTAGTATTTTATATGTTACATTTTTGGATTGGATTTTTGTAATAGCAATATCACAAAGTGCATATAAACCTACACAGACTGTACACATTCATACAAAAGAATAACCTCCACAACATCCAGCAATAATGAACCAATCAACCAACTGCGTTTTTTAATGCTGTTCATTGTTACAAATATGAAATTATGCGCTTCTAGGAGCTTGTTAGACATTGAATTTACCTACACTGTAATGCCAAATGTATTGGGACACTTTTAACTACTTCAGTAATTTCCATGAGTACAAATCTTAATGTTTAAGCATATTATAGGGAATTGTGTGCTTCTAATTTTATAGCAAAAGTTTGGACAGGACCCTTTTTTATTCTAACATGACAATGCCTCTGTGTATAAGGCAAGGTTCATAGAGAAATATTTGATTAAGTCAGTTTGGAAGAACTTGACTGGTCTTCAAGAGCCAAGTCCTAATCCCAGCTGAACACCTCTGATGTGACTTTAAATACAGACCTTGAGCCAGAAGCTCCTCATCAAACACCAGTGACTTGTGCATATGGGTACAGTCATGTTAGACACTTCCAAAACTGTTGCAACAGAGATGGAAATATTTAATATATGAATTATGATTTCATCTTTGTTGCCACAGTTTTGGACGTGCCTTTTTCTGTTCTAAAGAACAGTCATTGGTGTTTGGTGATGAGTTTTGGCTCAAGGTCTGCAATTGAAGTCACACCAGAGGTGTTCAGCTGTGATTAAGACTTTGCTTTCTGCAGACCAGTCAAGTTCTTCCAAACTGACTGAATCAGTCATTTCTTTTCGAACCTTACCTTATACACAGAGCCATTGTCATGTTAGAATAGTAAAGGGTCCTGTCCAAACTGTTGCTATACAATTAGAAGCACACAATTCCATAGAATATCATTATACGCTTAAACATTAAGATTGTAATCATGGAAATTACTAAAGTAGTCAAACTTATTTATTAGAAAGGGTGTCCCAATACTTTTGGCAATACAATGTATGTTGATCAGGTCACATGGTGCTCCTAAATATTTTTTCACATTTTTACAGACTTTTCTCAAAGTCCCTTACACTGATGGCTCTTGTTGAACGTTTAACCCTACAGCTAATCCTGCCCGATGCGATGAAGGTGTTTCCCGTCTACATGAACAGTCTGTTGAAGACTCCAGCTCTAGTGGGCAGCACTGAGCTCTCCACAGATGACCGGGCCTTCCACAGACTCCTTGTTAATTCGATGGGAGTGGAGGAAACACAGGTCCTGCTCTACCCACGCCTCATCCCGCTGGTCAGTTACACACACACACAACATGCATATAATTTCTATCACTGACATCAAATCCTGAGCAATAGAGTTCATGCTTGCTCTGTCTCTCTCAGCACACTATGGATGTGTCCAGCGAGGCGATCCCGACTCCAGTGCGCTGCTCTGAGGAACGGCTCAGCGAGTCTGGCATGTTCCTGCTGGAAAATGGGCTCTCGATGTTCCTCTGGCTGGGACAGGCCTGCCCACCCGACCTCATTCAGAATCTCTTCAACGTACCCTCTCTCGGCCATCTGTCCTCAGAAGGGGTATGGCACGCTGCTTTTGTAATTACATTTTTGTTAGTATACAGCAACTATGACATACAATGAAAAAAGGGTGTAGAAACAGTTTTCACTCAGAAACTGCCAGTAAATTTGACAATTAAACATGAAATTTTTATTTTTCGGTAACACTTTACAATAAGGTGTCATTTGTTAATGTATTAATTAACATGAACAAACAATGAACAATACATTGATTACACTATTTATTAATCTTTGTTAATTTTACTTTTGTTAATGTTAAAAACTGGAGTTAGCAGTTTTTATTGTGAAACATACTCCAACATTTTCATTTTAGAACTTAGAGAAATCATTTTTTATATTTATGTAAGAATTCAGTAATGAAAATTCTTCTGATTTGCTAATTCATTTTCAAAGTTTTCCTTATTTTTGTACTGATTTTTCACTGTAGATGTTCACCATTAAAACCTGAATAGAAATTTGGACTAAAAACGAATTATTATCTACAAGTTTGTGTAGAATCTGACAACCACGTTGTCCAGCATTTTGAGCTTCATTGACAGCAATAACATTTGACCCTCAGTGCAAAGCATCAACATTTCCTAGAAAATGACCTAGAAATAGTACAGAATCTTATATTTTTTTAAATTCATTTTACATCATAATATTTCCTTGGTTACATTTTTTTTTTTTCAAAATCTTAAAACTTTTATTTGTTTACAGGTTTAAGGTTTTTAGTTACATTTTTCTGGGATCCAAACTGTTTTATAAAAGTATAACGTCTAAAAAATAAGATACATTTTAACAATCCATCCAGATATAAATTATAGAGTTTACATCCATGTCAGCATATAGTTTCACTGAGATAACACTGGCTACTGTTTTAAATAAATAAAATAAAATAACACTGCAATGCAGAAAACATTTTTTCAGACATTTTAATATCTTTCTAATCTTACTGAATCTTTGGACCTTCACTAAGATAACACTGGCAACTGTCTTATCTTATTTTATCTTGTCTTATCTTATCTTATCTAAAATAAAATAATATAAAATGCAGTAAACGTTTTTTTCAGACCTTTTAATATCTTCATAATCTTATTTTCCTTCACTGAGATAACACTGGCAACTGTTTTATCTAAAATTAAATAAAATACGTTTGGAACAACATGAAGGTGAATACATTTGAATAAATTAGAAGGTAATTTTAGAAGGTAAAACTATTCTTTTATATAGCATTTGTAAAGTACCTGGATTGGAATTGAATTGTGTCTGATCCAGGTTTGGCTTTGAAGGATGTTATTATTCCTCTCTGAACTATTGATCTCACTTTTGTGTTGCTTTAATCAAGAAACCTGTTTTTCTGAGTTCTTCTCATTATGTGAATAACGTCAGAGCTGCAGTGATAACTATAGCATTATAATTGTCTTTTTTAGCAGACGTCATTACCTGTGCTGGATAACGCTCATTCCAGGAAAATCCATTCAGTCATCTCCAGCATTTCACAGCGGAGGGCCTCATCCATGAAGGTACAGCTCACTCACAATCTCCTCTCTATATTTGTTAGTTATAAAGAGGCTTGAATAATTACTATTGTTGTTGACATGTTTGTGTGTCACATTGCATGAATGTAGATCCTTCAGATTATTTTATATATTGAAAATAATGGCTAATATTTCCCATACTATATGTTAAGTTAATCATTAACTACTAGTGTGTTCATGCTGAACTAATACATAATAATGCATAATTCTGGACCCTTAAAAGAAAGTGTTGACCACAGTATTGCCGTTTTTACTGTATTTTGGTCAAGTAAGTATAGTCTTGTTAAGCATAAAAAAAATATCACAGCAAAAAAAGACTCCTACTTAGTCAAAAAATCTAGAAATTCTTATATTAAAATGCATTTGCTAGATAAGCAAAATGACATGATAACTAGGTAAAAAAAATTGTCAAGACTTTAAGTTGGCTTGAGAACCAGAAAGTTTTCAGTCTGAAATAGTTTGAAGTTTAAAGTAGTTTTAAAGCTTAAAGCATGAATGTTTTGAAGACAATATAGTCAGATAGATGTATAGACAGATTAGATAGATAGATTAGCATGCTGCTAGCATGTTTCTAGCATGATAAGCATGTTGCTAGCATAATTAGCAAGTTACTAATGTGTTGCTGACACGATTAACAAGTTTCTAACATGTTGTTAGCATGATTCTAGCATGTTTAGCATGTTACTAACAAGTTGCTGGCATGAGTAGCATGTTACTAGCATGGTTGACAAGTTGTTAGCGTGTTTAGCATGCTATTAACAAGTTGCTAGAATGTCACTAGCATGGTTAGCAAGTTGCTAGCATGTTTTAGCATGATTAACAAATTACTAGCATGTTTTTAACATGATTAGCATGTTACTAGCATGATTAGCATGTTACTAGCATGATTATCATGTTACTGCCTTGTTTTTAACATAATTAGCAAGTTGCTAGTATGTTGTTAGCATAATTAACATTTTGTTAACATGACTAACAAGTTTCTTGCATGTTTTTAACATGTTGCTAGCATGAGTAACATGTTATTAGCATGTAAGTTAACATGATTAGCTAGTTATGAACATGATTATAGCATGATTAGCATATTGTTAGCATGATTTGGAAAGATTGGCATGTTGCAAGAATGATTCTAACATGATTGGCATGTTACTAACATGTTGCTAGCATAATTGGCAAGTTACTAGCCTGTTGCTAGCATGATCAACACGTTTCTAACATGTTGTTAGCATGATTCTAGCATGATTAGCAGGTTACTAGCAAGTTGCTAGCATGACTAGCATGTTACTAGCATGATTGGCAGGTTGCTACCATGTTTCTAGCACGATTAGCAAATTGCTAACATGTCTAGCATGATTAGCATGTTATTAGCATGATTGGCAAGTTGCTACCATGTTTCTAGCATGATTAGCAAGTTACTAGCAAGTTGCTAGCCTGATTCTATCATGATTGGCATGTTACTAGCAAGTTGCTAGCATGTTTCTAGCATGATTGGCATGTTATTAGGAAGTTGCTAGCATGTTTCTAGCATGATTAGCATGTTTCTAGCATGATTAGCAAGTTACTAACAAGTTGCTAGCCTGATTCTAGCATGATTGGCATGTTACTAGCAAGTTGCTACCATGTTTCTAGCATGATTAGCAAGTTACTAGCATGTTTCTAGCCTGATTCTATCATGATTGGCATGTTACTAGCAAGTTGCTACCATGTTTCTAGCATGATTAACAAGTTACTAGCAAGTTGCTAGCCTGATTCTAGCATGATTGGCATGTTACTAGCAAGTTGCTAGCATGTTTCTAGCATGATTGGCATGTTACTAGGAAGTTGCCAGCATGTTTCTAGCATGATTAGCATGTTTCTAGCATGATTAGCAAGTTACTAGCAAGTTGCTAGCCTGATTCTATCATGATTGGCATGTTACTAGCAAGTTGCTAGCATGTTTCTAGCATGATTAGCAAGTTACTAACAAGTTGCTATCCTGATTCTAGCATGATTGGCATGTTACTAGCAAGTTGCTACCATGTTTCTAGCATGATTAACAAGTTACTAGCAAGTTGCTAGCCTGATTCTAGCATGATTGGCATGTTACTAGCAAGTTGCTAGCATGTTTCTAGCATGATTGGCATGTTACTAGGAAGTTGCCAGCATGTTTCTAGCATGATTAGCATGTTTCTAGCATGATTAGCAAGTTACTAGCAAGTTGCTAGCCTGATTCTATCATGATTGGCATGTTACTAGCAAGTTGCTAGCATGTTTCTAGCATGATTAGCAAGTTACTAACAAGTTGCTAGCCTGATTCTAGCATGATTGGCATGTTACTAGCAAGTTGCTACCATGTTTCTAGCATGATTAACAAGTTACTAGCAAGTTGCTAGCCTGATTCTAGCATGATTGGCATGTTACTAGCAAGTTGCTAGCATGTTTCTAGCATGATTAGCATGTTACTAGCATGTTTTTAAGAAAATCTAAGCTGAGTTTGTAGTTTTTTTGAGTTAAAGTTCTAGGAGGAGTAGCAGTCAACAGATTTTGGAAGAAAAGTAATAATAAGTTTAAATAGCATTTCAGTAAGTTGGCTTTCTCAAGCCAACTTAATTAATCTTGTTTTAAGCAAATTGCACTTAATTTGCCCCCAGAAACAAGTGAAATGATCTGCTAGCGGGGTAAGTCAAATATTCTTAAAACAAGAGTGTTTTACTTGGCCCACTGGTGGATGATCTTACGTATTTTAAGCAAACTGCACTTAATTTAGTTTTTCCCCTTTGGAAACAAGACTAAATATTTTGTCATTTTGCATATTTAGTAAATGCATCTTAATTTAAGAACTAATATTTTTAACTAGAAACAAGACAAAAATACTAAATACTGGATTTTTTTTTCCAGCGATCCTACTTGATCCCAAACGTTTTCCCTTCACTTATCACTTGCCTCAATGCTCATCTTCCTCTGTCCTCTTTCAGCTGCTGATAGTGAAGCAGAAGGACCGATCGGAGCTGTTTTTCCGTCAGCACCTGGTTGAGGACAAGGGTCTTCACGGAGGCGCGTCCTACATGGACTTCCTGTGCTACGTCCATCGTGAGATCAGGCAGCTACTTACTTAACTCACTAACACACACACACACACACACACACACACACACACACACACACACACTCACACACACACAGTTAAGTGTTACAGCACACAGCCCTCTTCTCATGTAACCTCTTACAGCTGCCTATGATATACGACCAAACTCTCTTTTTGCAGTTGAGTGTGAGCTTTGTGCTTTTATTGGGATGCTGGTCAGTGGGTGTTTAGATTGAACACCTTCAAATGCGCCACATCTGTCTGTTCTGAGGAGCCATTATATTGAGAGATCATCTCAATGAATTTTCTAAATCAGTCCCCTAGATTACATTTACCAAAGGAGAAACATTTCTTTGAATCCTTAATGCAGCAAACAATGTCTGGATTTAAGTGGAAAACGATGTTTTCAGAGGAAAAATCTGTGCAGTGTCTATTAAATTAATAGACTGATTTGTGTGTGAGTTATATACAGTACAAAACATGCTCATTTTTTTCTTTTTAATGACTTCAGGGATGAAAACACACAAAACTGAAATATAGTCATGCACAAAAATTTGCTATCCCATTCTTTTTTTTAAAGTAACATTTTTTTTTACTTATTATTTTGCGCATCATGTTTACATTTTGCTTGTATGTTTCCAATACTTCAAAATGTGTAAAGGGACACCAATGCTTTCCAATATCATGCCAGTGATTTCAAGATGAACACTACATTCCAGAAAAAACATCTTTCTTAAACCAAAATGTAACTACTTTTTAACGGTGGAAAGTCCCTTTTATTTAGTTTCGGTTAATGTCAGTCATTATTTGTTATTCTTAACTTCACACAGGTTTGCTCTTTTGAAACATTTCCGATCTGATGTTTTATAACATGAGCAATTATTATACTAAATCTGCCTTATTTTTTTCTGACTTTTAATGGTACATCTCTGGACCAATACTGTATATTTTCTTACAGTTTGAGATGGATTTTAAGGACTCGTTTAAGCAACTATTCCTCAGGTCACATGCATCTAGCCTTTGTACCTGTTCATTAGTGCTTTGGACCCGACACACGCGTGGTTCTTCTTATTGAAGACTGAAAGGATTCGTTTCTGGAAGCTGAAGGCAGTCTGTCATGTACATTTCAATATAAAGCCTTTATACAGCTGTTTTTGAATAAAGGTGTAGTCCCTGTTAACCTTGTGTGTTTGTTTTGTGTGTATTTTTCTGACCACAATTCAGTTTTCAATTTAGTGCTTAATCCTGTTCTGTTCACACACATTTCAGTAATTTACAGAAGTGACAACCACATTCATCAACCTGAAAAACTCAGGTAGTGAAAATCGCATTTACAGAAATCCTAAAAAAAAGTGGAATTTACAGGATTTTCCTGGCAACCAGTTGCCAATAACAAGCATTAGATGAAATCAACTGAAATAAAAGAGCAGAGGATGATTAAACAACTCCACATATATCACATATAGTCATATATCTACAAATATTCTTTGAGAACCTCTAAACGTTTAATTTGACCCCATCATCATGGCGATCACTTTTTACTTCAGTTGGGCTCTTGACCTTTTTCATATTAGATTTTTGGATTACACCATCATTAATAATTAACCAAGAACATTTTTTTTCTTTCTTTCTTTTTTTGCTTGGCTTTTTATTGCTATAACAAAAATGTGCTTTACAAACACAATTACAGTAGCCAGAAAAAAAAAATCTAATATGAGCCCAACTAATGTAAACCCTGATCGTCATGATGTTGAGGTCAAATGAAATGCTTTTTTAATAAAACACCTAAACCGCTGTTTAGATGTCATCAAATAATTTTTGTAGTTATTTGACATAAATCAAGTCAAGCTGTAATGTAGTTGGTGAAGTTGTTTAATCATCCTCTACAGCAGAGGTCTCAAACTCAATTCCTGGAGGGCCGCAGCTCTGCAGAGTTTAGCTCCAACCAGCTCCAACTCACACCTGCTTGGAAGTTTCTAGTAATCCTGAAGACCTTGATTAGCTGGATCAGGTGTGTTTGATTAGGGTTGGAGCTAAACTGTGCAGAGCTGTGGCCCTCCAGGAATTGAGTTTGAGACCAGTGCTCTACTGGTTTATTTCAGTTGATTTCATCTAAGGCTGTGGCTGTATGTCAGTTGTAGTTTGATTTACTGTATTGTACTGTAATCCATTTTACAGCAATTAACATCATTTTTACAGGATTGTTATTATTACAGTGTACGCAAAGTGTACTGAACTGACCAGAACAACTAGTTGTTAATGACGAATTTAAACATGTATCAGTATGGAATATGGACGTTTATTCCTAACAATATATTTATACTGGCTTGCTAATGAAAATTCAATATAAAGTCCAAATGATTTTGAATTATATTTTTGATACAGTTTATGCTTCCCCAAATGAGGAAAGGAAATTGCATTTGATTTCTCATTTAAGAACAGGGTGTCCGCGGGTGCTTGAAGTCTTAAAATGTCTTAAATTCAGATTCGACGGGTCTTAAATTATTTTGGTCGCATTACCGCTAAAATATCTTAAGTCTGATGGACCTAATGACTGTTTACAATCATTGTAATAATAAAAAAAAACCCAGCAAAGCATGGAAATGCAAGAATGTTTTTTCTTATTTGAATACATTCAACCAGGGGCGTAGAATTAGGGGGAACGGATGGGACGTGTCCCTCCCAATATCCAGTTACTGCCAGACTGTCCCTAGCAATAATTTTGCTAAAAAAATATATATATATATGTTGGCCTATATGTTTTTGTAATTTCGGACGCATCTGAAACCAATGAGATTACCTAAGAAATTAAATAGGCTAAGCTAGAAAACTGCGTGCTTTCAAGGACGCGCATTTAATACATCGGCAGAATGTAGTCATGCACCAGACAAGAAGTAGCGTTTCACTCACAGGTATTTCACCCAATTTAAGACAGCAGCCCAAAAAACAAACAAAAAAAAAAACAGTTAACATAAAAGTAGTTTTAATTTGTTAATAACAAGAGCAAACGGAAAGAGAAAGCGCAATCTATGGCTATTATTAACTCCCTATGTAAAGCATTTTGACAATCTTCCAGCATTTATAAAGTCATTATGAACATTAACAATAATGTACAAATCAAGCTGAAATAAGAGCGTGCAGTTTATCTGTAAATCAGATGTGCGTGAAAGCTGTGTTTGTTACTACAGCAACAGCAGAGTACTCTTTCAGAATCATCCTGGATCCAAATCGACTAAAAAAAAGACGGGTTATATAACTATATAACATTATATAGTTCAGTAACATACCAACGGAGCTTTGCTGAATATTATCGTGATTTCAAATGTTACATTAATTTTTCAGTAAACAATTAGTCAAGTAGTTAAGTTACTTACATTTTAAACACAATATTTACTGTTTTGTTCCATTTCATTACCGAAAGTAGTCCCAAACAAGGATCACAGCAGCACATTCTCCGATGTGGTACTTTTATGGGGATATTTTGTATGAAATATTGTCTGCTGATATGAAAAGTTCACTGTATATCGTAGAAATTTTGTTTTCTTTTTATATTAAGCACATTAACTATTACATGTATGTATGCAATATAATTATTTCCATTTCCATTTTAGGTCTTAAATTTCATATAAAGTGGTATTAAAAAGGTCTTAAAAAGTATTAAATTTCACTTGTTCATATCTGCAGAAACCCTGAAGAAGCCATTTCGACAGTTTGATTTATTCTTTGATCATTTGAGCATTTAATTTATCATTTGAGCTTTTGTTTTGAGAGTTTGATTTGTTATTTGATCTTTTTAGGCATGGGTTTCATTTTAATTTTGTTAGGAATACACTGTCATAATGGAAGGCCAACACGGACAAAATTCTTAAGCGGACCATGTGAAATTTAACTGTCAACAGGCACTATTCGCCCACATTAATGAGGCATTTTTGTATGCATTTAATTTGTATGTGAAGACAAGCACATTCTGGCCATGTTAATAATTTTGGCACATTTCTATAGTATGTGTACAGACAGTATTACCACTTTAAAATGACTAATATGACCATATTTCACCTAAATAATGCACAACGCATCTCAGGACTGTACATCTGTAAATAACTGCTCTAAGCTTTTCATTTGTAAATAGCACATTTTATTACCATATAGTTATTCTTATTTTATTGTCTTATTTTATATTCTTATTTTATTGTCTATTAGGGGTGTGAATTGGCACTGGTTTCACTATTCAGTTCGATTACGATTATCATGTCAACGATTCGATTCGATTTGATTTCACGATGCATTCTTTGCAACATCGGTTTTCAATAATCCTGCACATGGCTACATTTTCATCAGTATTTTTGTAGGTGCATTTTTTAATATTCATGTCTGTGTTTCGCCTCCTTCTGCCATTTTAAACTCGGCTGACTGACACGCGTATACGCGAATCACGTCATAGGCTATAATCGATTAAGGTCTATTTCTGCATCGATGCAGAATCGTTCACTTCCGCATCTCGATGCATCGATGCAACGTTTAATTTCAACACCCCTATTGTCTATCCTCTTATTATTAGTGTATATTTTATTTTCTTGAATTATAAGTCTGCACTAAGCTTGTACTTTCTGCACTGGAAGCTTCAGTCACCAAGACGAATTCCTTGTGTGTGTAAACACACTTGGCCATAAAGCTCTCTCTGATAAACTTAAATCCAAATATTTAAGCTTGGAAGTACGCCACATACCAAAATATTGCGAACCAATAAACAACAAGCTTATAATAAGTGGATATGGCAACACTTCAAAAGCGTGCGCTGAGAAAGCAGCTGTCCAAATATAAGCAAAACATGATGGTTTAGTTGAAATATTGGGTACCAAATGATAAAACCTAATTACTACATATATTACCCTGGACCACAAAACCATTCATAAGGGTCAATTTTTAAAATTGTGATCTGAATGCTGAATAAATAAGTTTTCCATTAATGTATTATATTTTCTTAGGAAAGGACAATGTTAGGCAGAGATATAACTAGAATCTGAAAATTTGAGGGTGCAAAAAATCGAAATATTGAGAAAATCACCTTTAAAGTTGTCCAAATTACAGTTGTGCTCAAAAGTTTACACACCCCTTGCAGAATATGCAAAATGTTAATTATTTAACCGAAATAAGAGGGATCATATAAAATGCATGTTATGTTTTATTTACTACTGACCTGAGTAAGATATTTCACATAGAAGATGTTTACATATAGTCCACAAGAGAAAATAATAGTTGAATTTATAAAAATACCCTGTTCAAAAGTTTACACACCCTTGATTCTTAATACTGTGTTGTTACCTGAATGATCCACAGCTGTGTTTTTTTGTTTAGTGATAGTTGTTCATGAGTCCCTTGTTTGTCCTGAACAGTTAAACTGTCTGCTGTTCTTCAGAAAAATCCTTCAGCTCCCACAAATTCTTTGGTTTTCCAGCATTTTCGTGTATTTGAACCCTTTCCAACAATGACTGTATGATTTTGAGATCCATCTTTTCACACTGAGGACAACTGAGAGACTCATATGTAGCTATTACAGAAGGTTCAAACACTCACTGATGCTCCAGAAGGAAAAAACATGCATTAAGAGCCGGGGGTGAAAACTTTTGAACAGAATGGAAATGTGTACATTTTGCTCATTTTGCCTAAATATCATATTTTTTTCATTTAGCACTGCCCTTCAGAAGCTACAGAAGATACTTGCATGTTTCCAAGAAGACAAAATTAGTTAAATTTACCATGATCTTCAAATTTCAAAAGTTTTGAAACAACACAGTATTAAGAATCAAGTGTATGTAAACTTTTGAACAGGGTCATTTTCATAAATTCAACTATCATTTTCTCTTGTGGACTATATGTAAATGTCTTTTATGTGAAATATCTTACTTAGGTCAGTAGTAAATAAAACACAACATGCATTTTATACAATCCCTCTTATTTTGGTTAAATAATTAACATTTTGCATATTCTGCAAGGGGTATGTTTTGAGCACAACTGTAAGTTGTTAGCTATGCATATTATTAAAACTAGGTTAAAAATTAGGTTTTGATATATTTACGGTAGGGAATTTACAAAATATCTTCATGGATTTTGGCAATTGCTACAAAATACCTATGCTACTTAAAACTGTTTTTGTGGTCCAGGGTCACATATAATACTTTAAAAATGTAAACAATTTTACTTCACTTTACTGCAACCTTTGCATTCTTCAAGATTTGGCTGGTTTTTCATCCATGTTAAATTCAAGATGGCGTCTAAGCTGATGGTTCAGTCATATATTATATATATTTATGAATGGGAGAAACTGCAACGTGCAATATGGCGGAATAGTACCGCTTTCTAAATGAAAAAGCCAATCACTGATTGGTAAAGTCACTGTGTCACTGCAGCGGCCGTTAGGAGCGCCGGTTTCCATAGAAATCTGAGGCTGGACCAGTGTTGCCAAGTCTGCGGTTTTCCCGCAGAATTGGGCTACTTTAACACTGTTGTCGCGGGTTGTTTTTGATGGTTTGAATCGACCCCAATAAAGTCATATTTAGTCCCCAAAATGTTCATTTACCAGGGGAACCCTAACCAAAAACTTGTATTTTATCCCCCAGAATGCGATTTTTAATGGGGGACCCTCCTCAAAATGCCATTGGGCTAGTTTTGGGCTTGTTTTGAGTAGCAATTGGCGGGTTTTGTTGTGAAAACCTGGCAACCCTGGGTTGGACCGGCTTCAGATTTTGCATGCGCAGTTCCAAGCGCGTTGTGGCTGCACATGCGCATTGTCTGGTCTAGCTTGAAAAATAAGCTTTTTTTAAAATGCTATTCGAGCAGGAGAAATAACATTTATGGGGCAGTTCATTTCAGATTTTGCTGCTGATTTGAAATATGTAATTTAATTGTGAGTTCAGCAAGCTGTTTTTGAAATTTCAGGATTCCCCCATTCCCAGACTTTCCTTGAAAAAGACGTCAGTCTATACAAAGTGTGTATGTTTGTGATTTTTAATGACCAATGATCCGATATACAATGAACCAGTCATGAAACATACATTCTGAGCGGTTTATTGACTCTATGTTACAAAATGCACTCATCTAGTTCCACAGAGAAGCATGGGATAGACACAGAGAGCGCAAGATTTGCTCCAGTCAGCCCTATCCATCACTAAAAGGCCTTTCGCTAACACCGTAAAGCCTTCTTCAGTCTCTACACATGCAGCTGTCAGGCCTTCACGCCGCTCCCAAAAAATGTTGCATCATCAGAACCTCAAATACAGCAACCATAGCATTGTTTTCAGAAATGGACTGAAATAGCATCACGTCCCGTACTGTAACTCAATTGCAATCAAATTAGACAAGAAAGTACAGGTTGTTTGGGATGAGCGTTAACAAAGAAAGGCACTGATTTCTAGAGTAGGGAAAAGCTCATGCACTCTTCTCCTGGATAAGCTCATGTGAATCAGGCATGCAGGTTGCAAAACCAACAAAAGGAAATTGACAGACAATTAAAAGTGTTCTTATTAGACAGTACAGTATGATCCAGAACCCATGATGGTAAACATTATTTGCATAATCTGAATAAATAAGCAAGAACAGTGGGAAGATGCAACAAAATGCTTGTTTATAATTTATGAAATATCTACACACACACACACACATTTGAAATACAAATCAATGTATTATATTTCATCTGATGTCTGGACCGGCCTGTATGTTTATATACAGTTATAAAACTTGAATATATCTCTCTTGCTCTCTAGTCTACAGGTTTTTAAGACTTCAAAAGCTCACATGTCAAGCTTTGAGAATTATTGTTGCAAATGTGGAAACTGCTGCTCGCGACTTTAACTGAAATGCATGAAGAAAACATTTTTACACTGAGATTCGTCAAAGATTTGTGTGAGGTATGATTATGATTGTAATGTAGCTTGTTGCAAAAGACAGAAAACTCGAACAACACTGGACATCTAAATATTGGTTATTCATTTTAACGGTGTGTTTTTGTGTTAAAATAATTCTCCAGTTTTACTCTATAATAAATCATGTTGTCAGCCACGTTGTGTTATAACTAAAATCCACTAGGTGGCGACATTGTAGAGAACATTGTACTCTTGGTGAACTACGTTTAACCTTTTTTAATATTACGATTTGCCCACAGTTACAAAATAGTATATATGTAAATGTGATATTTAATGATAAATAGCTTTTTAATTAACGTAAACAAAAATGCTGTGGGGTTATAAACTTGAACACCCTGAAATCAACAGTAGACACTATGAGACAGAGATTTAAAGAGACAGTTCACCGAAAAAAAAAATGATGTCATCTGTTCATTATGAAGATAAAAGATATTTTGAAGAATGTTGGTAACCAAACAGTCAACTTTGACTTCCATTGTATGGAAAAAAATAACTATGGAAGTCAATGGGTCCGTCAACTGTTTACATGATTTTTTACCAACATTTAACAAATTATCTTATTTTGTGTTCAACAGAAGAAAGAAACTCATTCAATTTAGTGTGAACTATCCCTTTAAGCAATGCTTTGCAGGACATTTCTCTGACATGAACAGAGCTCCTTTGCAGACACATAAATACTGATTGAAAACAAATACTGTATGGCTACAGATAGCCTGATGTACTTAGTAGCTAGTTAGCTCAATAAATAAACCCCACACAGTAAAATGCTTTGAGAACAGTGATACAGTATTGAAACATGTAAACATAACGTGACATTGTTTCACAAGGACTTTATAATTAAGATACATATAAGCAGCATTACTTTGAAACAGTGTTTCCTAAGACAAATACAACATGTGTGCTTTGATTTGCTACCTGTAGCTTCCAAATCTATAATATAGCATCTTGATCTAGTTGGCAAATGATTTTGAACAAATAAAAAAAACAAAACTGTAAAGATTTATCTATTTTAAATATTTTTTTTTTTAGAAAACATACAACTTATTCATCTTCATTTGACTTTCCAGCTGTTTTGGCTGGACCTGCTGTTGCACTTAAGAGCATTCTGGAATGATTCTGTAGAAATTTAAAAGGCTGCAGAGTCACAGGTTTGTACTTGTTGAAAGAAATTGTATGATTTATTACTGATTGTGCTTAAAAATGGAAACAGTTAACCAGATGTGTTATGTGATGAATTTTTACATTAGTAACTTGACAGTAGAACAGATTTGGAGAACTTTAGCATTACATCACTTGCTCACCAATGGATCCTCTACAGTGAATGGGTACAGTCAGAATGAGTCCAAACAGCTGATAAAAACACCACAATAATCCACACCACTCCAGTCTATCAATTAACATCTTGTAAAGTGAAAAGCTGCGTTTATACAAAACATATCAAAGTTAAAATATTACTGCAAGCAGTAATTATGGGGCCAAGCACTAGGCAAGGGAAGCACCAGGCCAACTGCAGCAATGAGTAATTAAAGTCATTTTAAGATGATTTGAGTCAAAATGAGTGAAAAATCATGAAAACAACCACTAGTAATATGATTTAATCAGTTATCACTTTTGACCACAAGGTGGCATTGTCTCAAGACGTTTTGAGCACTTTCAGTTCATGGTTTTGATGTTACATACAAAGTTTTGTAATGGTACCCCAATGTATTGGTAAAAATGTAGCATTTTATATCTACATTTTATACTCTATTGTAGTCAATGGCAATTTCATGTTTTGTTCAATTATAGCGCCATCAAGAGGCACAATCCCACCTAATTTTGTATGTGTCCCTAGAGTGTGCCCATACATATGCGTGTCAAATTTGGTGAAAATATCAAATTTTGTTTTGGAGTTATAGAAATGTTTATATATGACAAGAGAATAATGACCAATGGCTGACTTTGTTTGCACTGTTTTGCCTCTTACTCTAAAAATTTTGTCAATTGGGCATTAGCATATTGCCGGCATGCTATATTTCTGAATTTCCTACGTTGGTTTTGTGTCGATAGGAGTAATGGTTTCTAAGATATTGGCAAATGTTTTTTAAGTGTTAAAATGCAACTTTGCACAAACCGTAAGGCAAAACCTGGCATGTTTGGTATGGCTGGACACGGCAAGGATTCAGGAGTCTAAAAAGGTGACTCCCACGAACCACACCCAAAGTTATAAGCATGCGAATATTTGATTTTACCACTAGGTGGTGCTGGCTCGAAACGTCTCAGGCTCCTTCAGGGCATTGTGCTGATGACCCATACCAAGTTCTGTAACCATACGTCAATGTCTGTAATATATAGCATTTTATTATAAAATTCAAAATGGCCATGATGCTAAAATGGCTGAGATGGAAAAATTGGGTATCATTTGACTCGACATGATGCACCGAATCTAAAGAAACAAAGAGTTTTGTGATTCTTGGCCAAACCATTCAGAAGTTATAAGCTAAATTAGCCATTTTTCGTATCTCCTGACCACTGGGTGGCACTGCACGGAAACACTGCAGGTAGTCTCAGGTCATGCTTGTTTTAACACACACCAAGTTTGGTCTCAATACGCCAAAACCATTGCAGCCATTTTTGCGTGCTTTTCATAGAATTCATTCACGTGTTATTCGAGAATGGTTTGACTAATCAACTTGAATTCCGTAACTTTTTGCCAGCCATTTTTGGTGAAAATCAGACAAACTGTCTAGGACGAGTTTGAAAAAGCAGGTTTTTTAAACAACTACAAATAAAAACTAAACCATACGATGTTTTAATTTTGGTGTTAATTCGACTTGGCATGAGCCAAGGAATCAGAGGAAAAAAATTAACTCCTGTGCCTTACGGTTCAAAAGTTATTAGCATAAACATGAGTGAAATTTTCAATATGTGGTGGCACTAGAGAGTTGGAGTTAGAGAATCCAAATTTGCTACAGTTAATGTTGAGACTATCTTCTATCAGTGTGCCAAATTTCAAAAATTTCAAAGTGGTTTTATGGGAAGAAGTAAGAAGAAGAAGGCCAACGGATACAACAGGTGCCTCCGCACCTTCAGTGCTTGGCCCCTAAATACAAATTCTCTGTCCATAACATTGCTTTCTCCAGTGAAAAAGTCATCTTGTCTGAATCAGAAGAGAAATATGCACAGATCAAGCATGTTTTACAAGTGAAAACAGCCCATATCAGTTCTAAAACGGACAACAGGTGATAGGCTTTTTAACTGGAGGAAGTGTTATTATAGATTATGGAGTCATATTTTAGTCAGAAGCAATGGTTTAAAGTTAAAATGCCTTAATGATGGATTTGTTTCTTACAAACACACAGTTTTTCGCTTTAGAAAACTGTAATCGATGAACTGGATTCATGTGGATTAATTGTGGATTATTGTGATGTTTTTAATCAACTGTTCGGACTATTATTCTGACGGCACCCATTCACTGCAGAGGATCCATTAGTGAGCAAGTGATGTAATGCTACATTTTCCCATCTTGGATGGCCTGAGGGTGAGTACATTTTCAGCAAGTGTTAATTTTTGGGTGAATTATTACTTTAAGTAAACTGTTACAATTTAAGAATGGATTTGTGAACAATGCACAAGGAAATTCATTCTGTTTGTGTTCAATACGTGTGAAATGTTACTTTAAGATGTACAATGGCTTCTAGTTATTTCAAAAAGTTGGACAAAAGGATGATTAACAGACTATTTATCTACTTTAAATAATAGGTATACATTTTCTTTTACAAGTATATGACAAAAAAATGTAAAAATAATTTTCTTTGATATTAAAAATGCTGTTAATTTTGGTTTATGGGTAAAGCACTGCTAGTAATCAGACGTGTTTCATCATCGAGGACGTTGGGTTTGTGGAGTATAAAGGTGGTTATATGAGCTGGCCCGCCAACAGAGTCCATTCAGATGTTAAATGACGTTCTCAAAAAGCTGCATCGATCTCATGATGTTTTCATCCTGTAGGGAACAAACGGACACAGGTGAACACTTTAATAACAGCTCACCTGTGAAGACTAATGGACTGTCTTCAGGACGTCGTTCTGCTGCAGGCTCAATTAATATTATGTAAGGAGCTTTTTTTCTCTAAGCGCTCTACTCAAGTTTACATATTGTAAATGTTTTCAAGAAAGTCGTTCATGCAGAACATCACATTCAGAACAGAAATTGACTTACATTTTGACAGCAGTCTATAAATTCATCTATAGTGACCACTCCATCCCTGTTTTTGTCCATTTTCTGTCAAGACACAAAAAGGGTTAAAAGGTCAGGGCGCTCATTTGAGGTCTCTATTCGTTTAGCTTTAGATATTTTTCTTGCTTAGAATTTCATTTAGACAATCTTTATGATAACATCAGCAGAAAATAGATCTGTAGGATCATTGCTTTACCAATGAACCAAAGTGCTGTGTCTGACTATCTTTTATTTTTTCAACATTTTTAAATCACCTTTTCACGAAAGCCTATTTACATCACATAAGGGGAATGTAAATGATAACATTAAAAGTCACGAATATGAGATAAAGGCTCTTTACGAGAATTATGAGATGTCATAATCATGGAATAAAAAGCCAAAACGATAACATATAAAGCCAAAGATATGATAAAATGTCAAAATTAAAAGTCACGAATATGAGATAAAAGCTCTTTATGAGAATTATGAGATGTCATAATCATGGAATAAAAAGCCAAAACGATAACATATAAAGCCATAGATATGATAAAAAGTCAAAATTTTTGTCATAATGACTTAGTATCTGATAAGTCTTAACTCCCATTTATAAATCATTAGGCTAAACTTTACGATAACTGGCAAATGTCAAGACACAAAAAGGGTCAAAAGTGTGTTTATTCAAGATTGCTCTATTCATACTGTAGCTTTAGATATTTTCTTGCTTAATTACATCTAGACAATCTCTATAACATCAGCAGAATTTGATCTGTAGCATCATCGCTTTACCAATGAATTTCATTTTTTTTAATCATTTTTAATCATTTTATTTTATGAAAGCGCATTTCCTCCACATAATAAGTAAATGCTAATTATGACATTAAAAGTAGTCATTTTAAAATAAAGTCAACATTTTGATTTAGTATCTCAATTTAAACTTTTTATCTCATAATTAAGACTTTTATCTCATAAGTAGGCCTTGTCCTTTACAACTCCTTAGACTGAAATGTATGATAATTTTTTTATTTTTTAATCACCTTTTCTCATATTTGTTACTTAGTATATGACTTGGTTTGTCCACTTTTTGTCAAGACACAAAAAGTGTCAAAAGGTCAGTGGGTTCATTTAAGGTTGCTCTATTTATCTAACTTTAGTCATCTATCTTGCTTAGAATTACATCTAGACAATCTCTATAATAACATCATCCTGGTGATAAATAACATGACATAAATGGGAACACAGTGGAAATGGATTTGCTTTACCAATGAACCAAGTTTTTACTTTTTTATGGAAGCCCATTTCCACCACAGAAGAGGGGAAAATAGTGCTTTGATGAATGATAATTATATTAAAAGTCATAATTATGAAGTCAACATTTTGAATTAGTATCTCAACTTCAGCCTTTTATCTCATAATTATGACTTACATCTCATTAGACCTTGTCAACTCCTTAGACTAAAATGTATGATCATTTTTACTTTATAATCACTTTTTCTCATATTTGTGTTTTTGTCGAGACAAAAAAAGTGTCAAAAGGTCAGTGCGTTAATTTGAGGTTGCTCTATTAATTTAACTTTAGTCATTTCTCTTGCTTAGAAATACAAATAGACAATTTCTGCAATAACATCAGTAGAAATTAGATCTGTAGGATCCTGGTAATAAATAACATGACATATGGGAACATTGTGGAAATGGATTTGCTTTACCAATGAACCAATTTTCACTATTTTTATTCTGCTTTTAATGTAAGCCACAAAAGAATAAAAAAATAGTCATAATTATGAAATAAAAGTCAAAATGATGACATAAAATGTAAAAATTATGAAACAAAATAGGGCTGCATGATAAATCGCATGCATTATCCAAAGCACATCTTGTCAGTAAAGCCGGTCCTGTAATCAGTAGTAAATCTCCATCACCTGTGCGCTTTCAGATAGAGCAGCGCTTACTACACAGAGCTGTAGCTCATTGACAAGCTGCGCAAAACCATGCTGCTGAAATCATCAATCAGTGAACAATGGCTCTGTGTATAATGGCTTAGTATCTCATAATTGAAACATTTTAGCTCATAATTAAGGCCTTAAAGGAATAGTTCACCCAAAAATTTTAATTACCCCATGATTTACTCACCCTCAAACCATCCTAGGTGTATATGACTTTCTTCATTCATCCTCTCATTCGTCAACATGTGTACAACAGTTAGTGGAAGCTAGATATTACAGTTTATAAAGTTTTAAATATGGAAGAGCCAGAACATTTTTCAATATAACCCTGACTGTATTCGTCTGAAAAAAGGAAACTCTTGTACACCTAGGATGCCATGAGGGTGAGTAAATCATGGGGTACATTTCATTTTTAGGTGAACATTTCCTTTAACATTTCATTTATAAATCAACTTAAAATGCATGATCATTTTGACATTTTCTTGTTTTTTTCATTGCAAGACATAAGAAGGGTCAAAAGGTCAATGTGTACATTTAAGGTGGCTCTATTAATTTAAACATTTTTCTTGCTTCAAATTACATGTACACTGTAAAAAACAATTTGATGAGCCAACTTAAAATAATTTTTTACCTGGCTGCCTTAAAATTTTAAGTTCAGTCAACTCGAAAACAGTTTAGTCAACGTGAAATTGTACATTTTACTAAGTGACAACTTACATATTTAAGTTGCCAAGTAACAAACAAACAGTTTAACAAACATTTTTTTAGTTTAGTACAAATTAACATTTCAACTTGAATAAACTTATTTGAGTTGACTGAACTTAAAATTTTACAGCAGCGTAACAAATTATTTTAATTTTACTTGTTTTAATTTTAAGTTGACTAAACAAATAGTTTTTTTTTTTTACAGTGTAGACAATTTCTATGATAACGTCAGTAGAAACTAGATCTGTAGGATCAATAATAAATAACATGACAGATTGAAACATTCTGGAAAGTGACTTGCTTTAACAAAGAACCAAGTTAACACTTCTTTCATATTTTTTATTCACCTTTTTATGCAAGCCTATTTCTGCCACATAAGAAAAAAATCCTGCTTTGGTAAATGATAATAATGACATAGCTGTAAATAAGTTAAAATTATGACAAAATTCAAATCTCATTTATATATTTAGTCTTTTTGGACTAAAATGTATCATTTTGACCTTTAATTCTAATATTTATGACTTTGTCAAGACAAAAAAGGGTCAAAAGGTCAGTGTATTCATTTAAGATTGCTCTATTCATTTAGCTTTAGATATTTACTTGTTTAGAGACAGTCTCTATGATAACATCAGCAGAAATGACACATGACACAAATGGGAACATTCTGGAAATTCACTTGCTTTACCAATGTCCTTTCTAGTAAATACTAAGGTGAAGTCCTATTTTCTATTTACAGAACAATCAATACAGAATAAACTAGATGCAGAAAATTAGAGCTTCAGTCTCACCTGGAAAAATATCTCCACATGCTGTCGTGGAGTTTCCTCTTTAAGTATGGGATATGTGCATTTCCCCATCATGTCATAGATGGACTTTATGATATCTAACATTTCCTGTGAAACCCAAACAACAGACAGGCATGTTAGTGTTTATATTGTCGTTTGTCATGTAAGTGATTTTCTAAGACATTTGTTAACATTCATTAATGCATTTGGTATCATGAACAGACAAAGAAAAACATTTTTTCAGTATTTATTATTCTAGACAGTGTTTATTTATTATTATACTATTCTCAGTTGTTAACTGATTTTTTTTTTGTACCAAAATTATGATTTTATATCTCATAATTCCAACTTCTTATCTCATAATTGTCACTTTTTGTCATTAAAACATTAAGTCATAATTATGAGATAAAAGTGGCACTTTTGTGGCATAATTTCAGCACTTTATCTCATAATCATGACTTAGAATCTTATAATTTTGACATTTTGACTTTTCATATTGAGCATGTTAAGCACAATACTATTGTTCATTATTAACTTAAAACTTCATGAGTTCATGACACCTGTCTAATGATTTCATGTTATACAGTGTTAGTCATATTCTGCATGTATTACCTCTTTTGTTATATACCCATCTTTATTAATATCATACAGGTTAAATGCCCAGTTAAGCTTCTCCTGAACGGTGCCTCGTAAGAGAATGGAAAGACCCATCACAAAATCCTGTAATGCAATGAAAGACATTGTGAAAATCAGTCAAAGCAAAGAGAATATTGTTGCATAACAACATAAATCTCAAATTTACAGCTAGAACATATTTCATGATTACTCTGCTAAACAAACTGCTTCATTTCACAAGATGGTATGATGGTATTTTAATGGTTGTATTGTGGATCTCACTAATCTGGTATACATGCAAAGTGCATACGTGAATGGAAATAAATGTCTTTCATAACCACATAAGCATTTTTTTCCATGATGAGAGGAATTCTTTTAGGCTGAACGTTTCACATGAGCACTCAAGGTTTTTAATTACCAGATATGACAAAATAAGCCTTAGTGGGAGCTAAATGGCTACAGGACAAGCCAAACTTTGTTATTAAAAACATGACGAGGATATTCTCATTTAGTTTAATTACTGTAATGCTGGGGAACAGCGATGCTTGTTTATTGCCAAAGAATGAAATCCTTGTTGTGTGCAAATTAAAGGTTCAGTGGCGGTTAAAATGTTTTCTAATGTCTCTGTAAGATACAAATTGGACAATATGTTGTCAGTCAAGACATTTATTCAACACCAACAACAGATTTATTCCTGTAATAGCTCTAAGTGTGTTTAGGGGTAGCTGATGCATAACATGCCACTGAGTGTTTTTTTTTAGAGTGAAATAAATGGAAGAGTATAAAAAAAAAACCTAGAACTTGAAAAAAAATCTAAAATCAATAAAAAAAAACTAAATTATGAGATACTAATCTGAAATGAAACATAAATGTTAACATTTTATGTCATAATTATGAATAGAATCCAAGAATTTCAACATTTGTCTCACAATTACAACTTTATATCTCATCATTATCTCTATGAGATATCATCTCATAATTATGAAAAATTGAAAATTGAGATACTAAGTCAAAATTATGAGATAAAATTAGACATTGAGACACTGAGTTGAAATTCTGAAATAAAAAGTCAGTTTTTAAATGTCAAAATTATGAATTAGTATCTCATAATTTCAACTTTTGTGCCGGAGTTGTGCTTTTTTATCGCATTTTTAATTTTATCTCATAATCCTGACCTATTAATATATCACACAATCCTAAGTATCTCATACTTATGACTTGGTATCTCATAACTTCAACTATTTTATCAGACTAGTTTATTTTAAATGGTCATATTTTATATAAAAAATGTATTTCTATTTATTTGACATTTTATTTCATTAGTTAACAAGAGGCTACAACGGCATGCATTAAACCTATAAAGAATTAGCAAATTGCTGTTAGAAGTAGTTTTAGATGGAGTATACAAACATGTCCAAATATGAAACAATAATATTAGGTTTATTATTAATATCATCTTTAGTCAGAATGCTCCATTAGTATTATTACTTACCTCAAAACTGACAGAACCATTGTGATCTGTGTCGAACGCATTGAACAGAAAATGCGCATACGTTGATGCATCTGAAAAATAAAACAGAAAACCGCTCAGCTTCAATCAGAGCAATGTCATTACCTCATTTCATTGCTTACTCTGTTCAACAACAAAGGGGATGCATAAGCCTGGACGAGCTATGATCCATTATACTATAAATAATGCAAGCAGTGTGTGTGAATGGGTTGGAAATGAGCTGGGCCACATGAGAGAGATTTGTCACAAACCCTGACAAATGATGTGGAGAAGCTCAAACCCATAATTATAAAACTACTCCTTTGACTTTGCAGTGGCACAAATTATGTGATTTAAAAGAAAAGAGAATCACTACAGCAGCCAATTCCACCACGAGATCTCCATTAAGATCAGTGGGACGTGTGTGTGTTGGTCTCCTGAAATGTATTAGTTTTATAAATTCATGTTACATTTTTATTTGATGTTACACAGTTTCTGGGTTAAAGACACAAAAATCATGCATTGGTAAGTCATAATTATGAAATAAAAAAAAATCACAATTATGAGATAAAAAGTAAAAATGATAAGATATTAAGTCATAATTCTGATATAATGAGAAAGTCAAATGATGACAGAAGAGGCAATAATCTGAAATTAGTTTTTCACAGTTCTTAATATGAAAGCCCAAATTATGACAAATTAAGTCATGACTATGAGATAAGTCAATATTATGAGATACTAAGTAGTATTTATTAGATACTTTTTTTATAATCACCTTATTATGGAAGACCATTGCAACCACAAAATATTTTGGTAAATTATGAGATACTAAAGTGTAATTATGAGATACTGCTTAAAATGATTAGAGGAAATTTGATTTTCACAGTTCTTAATTATGTCAAAATTATGAGATAACTAAGTCACGACTATGAGATAAGTCAATATTATGAGATACTAAGTAGTAATTATGAGATACTTTTTTCATAAATCACCTTATTATGTCTCAACCACAAAATAAAAAAAGTTAAATCATAATTATGAAAGTCAAAATTATGAGATACTAAAGTATAATTATGAGATACTGCTTAAAATTATGAGGTAGAGGAAATGTGTTTTTCACAGTTTTTAATATGAAAGTCCAAATTATGAGATACTCTAAGTCATGACTATGAGATAAGTCAATATTATGAGATACTAAGTAGTATTTATTAGATACTTTTTTATAATCACCTTATTATGGAAGCCCATTTCAACCACAAAATATTTTTGTTTGGTAAATCATAATTATGAAAGTCAAAATTATGAGATACTAAAGTGAAATTATGAGATGCTGCTTATTATTGCAACCACAAAATATTTTGGTACATTATGAGATACTATAGTGTAATTATGAGATACTGCTTAAAATGATTAGAGGAAATTTGTTTTTCACAGTTCTTAACCCTCTGGTTCAGTGCGAAAGACACTAAAATTGCTCTGTGGATATTAGTCACACAAATTATGTGAGTTATACATCATTCAAAATGGTTAAGTGTATACTTTTTTTTGTGTACACTCAGAATAACAACTGAACTTTGTTCTTCTTTTAAATAAAGAAAAAAGACGGGGTGTTTTTTCTGTCTTCAGCATCTCCGCGCACTGCGATTAGAAACGCCTCAATAAATGTATCTTTAACTCTGTGGAGGCTCAGCACACAGACAGTTAATATACGTGGATAGAAATCTTAATATCTCTACTTTTAAATAAAGCAAGTCTTGTCGAAAACAAATGTTCTGTTATAAAGTAATCCGTATGAAACCAACAACATGTTGAGTTTTGCACTCAGTGTTCATTAACGATAATGAAGTTGACGCCTCCGCTTTTGATATGATAATTAGCCATGTGCGCCGCGCGGGAATGTTAACGCCCACATCACCGCAAACTAACTTTGAGAATTCATCGCGTTCATCTCAGCTACTGTTCGCTTATGGAAGAAGACACACTGAGAGGACTAAACACTGAATTCACCTCAGATGAAGAACAGAATGCGACGCGCGGCTGATCCAGGTGACGCGATCGTTATGATGAGCAAGTAATGTTTCTTATTTGCATTAGTTAACGTGCTATTCTCACATATACTTGAACACATAGCTGTGTTTTTCTAAAACTATAACTCCTGGCTAAAAGGTTTGAAATCGAGTGAAAAGGATAGGTACAATTCATATATACAATACTATACAATTCATTGTATCTAAATTCTTACGACGCAATGAAGGTTTCATGCTCTATAGGCTATAATATAAAGCAAAATAAAAAAATTGTCTTGTTTCCATTCAAAATATTTAAAAATTCTTAAATCAAGAAGGATTTTCTAGACAAGTAAACATTAATGTCTTGTTTTCAGACACTAGAGAATTAAGTGAGTTTTTGCTTGAAACAAGCAAAATAATCTGCCAATGGGGTAAGCAAAATAATCTAGCCTTCTGTTTGAAATAAGATTATTTTGCTTACCCTATTGGCAGATTATTTTGCTTGGTTTAAGCCAAACCTCACTTAATTTTGACTTATTTTTTTCTGAAAACAAGACAATAATTTTTACTTGTCTAGAAAATCCTTCTTGATTTAAGAATTTTTAGATATTCTGGCTGGAAACAAGACAAAAAAATCTAAGATAGAAAAGCATTTTTTTTGCAGCGCACCCTTTTTTAACAGATTTGCTAGTGAAAAGTGTTAATATATCTTCACATTTTTAGCACTGCAAGCAAGGCACAACACTTTTCCACATAGAGGAATTACAATAAAATAGATGAAAATCTTTGAGCATTCTCACACTCCAACTTGATGGGCGAACATTAGCTTTGATGGGGGGAACATTAGCCATTGTGGGAGTGTCTTTTGTCTCTCCTTGTGTGAATTACATGAATATTCAGAGCTATTAACACTCCCATGAATATGGCAATGCTGGCCAAAAAACTAACTTTCAAAATTCAAATTATTATATCTTTGTTTGTGATGAAGTGGTCAGAATGATTCTCACATCACTGTGAAGTAAATATTCTAGCCTACAAGACTGATTACTCAAATGATTTCGTCAGAACTATTCAGTAGGTTTTTGTAGGCCATATTTTAGATGAATGTTTTTTCCTAAAATGTGCTAACCACGCATAATATTTTTTTTCTACAAAATGCAAACATGTACATCCATCTTTCTCACATATTATTGTAGCACAGTTTGTGCTGAATACAAGAAAAATACATATGGGCAAATAGTATGTTATAAGTAGCTGAAATAAGCACAAATGTCAGGGCATGTCAGCACACCTCAAGGGCCCCAAAATCACCTCAGACCCCAGAAGGTTAATTTGAAAGTCCAAATTATGAGATAACAAAGTCACGACTATGAGATAAGTCAATATTATGAGATACTAAAGTATAATTATGAGAAACTGCTTAAAATTATGAGATAGAGGAAATTTGTTTTTCACAGTTTTTAATATGAAAGTCTAAATTATGAGATACTAAGTCATGACTATGAGATAAGTCAATATTATGAGATACTAAGTAGTATTTATTAGATACTTTTCATAATCACCTTATTATGGAAGCCCATTTCAACCACAAAATTTTTTTTTTTGGTAAATCATAATTATGAAAGTCAAAATTATGAGATACTAAAGTGTAATTATGAGATGCTGCTTAAAATGATTAGAAGAAATTTGTTTTTCACAGTTCTTAATTTGAAAGTCCAAATTATGAGATACTAAGTCATGACTATGAGATAAGTCAATATTATGAGACACTAAGTAGTATTTATTAGATACTTTTCATAATCACCTTATTATGGAAGCCCATTTCAACCACAAAATATTTTTTTTTTGGTAAATCATAATTATAAAAGTCAAAATTATGAGATACTGCTTAAAATGATTAGAAGAGATTTGTTTTTCACAGTTCTTAATTTGAAAGTCCAAATCATGAGATACTAAGTAGTATTTATGAGATGTTTTTTTTTTTCATAATCACCTTATTATGTAAGCCCAAAAAATGATTTGGTAAATCATAATTACGAAAGTCCAAATTATGAGATACTAAGGTATAACTATGAGATACTGCTTAAAATCATTAGAGGAAATTAGTTTTTCATAGTTCTTAATTTGAAAGTCCAAATTATGAGATAAGATAAGTCATGACTCTGATAAGTCAAAAGTATGAGATACTAAGCAGTATTTATGAGATACTTTTTTCATAATTATGTCTTAATAATTACATTTTGACTTATGTGTCGTCATTATGCCTTTTTTTTCAGTTTTAATCTAATTATTATGGAAGCCCATTTCAATCACAAAAGAAAGTAATGAAAGTCAAAATTATGACATTCTAAAGCATAATTATGACTTAGTATCTGTTCATTTCAACTTGTGTTATAATGCCAACTTTTTATCTCATAATTATGCAGGATTTTTTTTTCTCATGTGGCAGAAAATTATACTTTATCACTGAAAACACTTTTAGTACCAATTTCTGGATATTTAACTTTAAAAGTGTGGTGAAATATACAATAACTATGTAAAACTTTGCATATATGTCATCACAGGAAAGTTTGTTCCAAATAGGTCTGTGTTGCCTAAACAATAACTGCAATAATAAAGCATGTTTTGTTAAAAAAAAAAAGTCAGCTAACCTAAAATTGTAAGATTTACATTAACTGTCGTATTCATGTCTAAAATATTATTTAATAAGACTGAATACAACAAGTTACACCAACAAAACATTCTAAAGGGTCAGACAAGGTAGTATAAAAAAAACAAAACGCATGCACATGCTAACACAGTATAATTGTGAAGGAAACAGTATAGAAAATATACGACTTTAAATACACTCACCTCCCTGTGGGAAGAACTGAGAGTAAATTTCCTTAAATGTTTCCTCGTTGACCACACCACTGGGGCATTCCTGAAAAACACAGATATAGACATTTCCATCAAAATGTTATTGAGATGATACTGAGGAGTGATTTCACCAAGAGAACCATTATGTGCATGAACATCCAAATAGGAAATGGCACCATAGCTGAGCAATAAACACATTATCCATTGTCCATTCTCATTCCAATGTGCATCGTAAATGAAAATGTGAAGCAGCAGGCAAACACATCAGGCTAAAAGTGCATTTGCAGGATTGAACATAATCTCTCATGACTCTCCTTCATTTCAAATAAACGAGCTCAGAGAGATTGCAAGTGCTTGTCAGACTTTTCCATTTTTTTCCAGTGTTCTTTACTGTAATATCACTCATCACTAGGTAATGGTAGACCTCATGCATTGAAGTCTGCATGTTGTATCGCCAATAAATTGTGAGGAATGTTCATGCTCGATGCTTGAATTTGCATTCGAGTTTTATTTGATGCTCTGAACATCAGATTGACCTCCTCAAGATGACCAACTAATAGTTTAAGATGTAGCGCTCTCTGATTTTTTGGTTTAGTAAACACGTCTATGAACGGCTCTTTAGAAATGATCTTTTCAAGCCTGAGAATGAATCACGAGAGGATGACTGCTATCTAAAAACATCCGCAATGCAATTTCTTTATTATTCTTGTTAAGGGAGTTGCAATGGCTGTTATCCAAGACGCCTGGTGAAGCTAAATAAACTAGTGTATTTTTATTTTTGAGATTGCAGCGGATATAAAAGATGTTCAAATATCACAAAAACCAATGATAGTCTGACAGTTAAAGCGATTACAGATTTACAAAACCAGCATTTAGCAAACCTTCATTAAGCAGTTCCAGCATCACTCATGTGCTCAATATGATAAACCAGTGAAATCACATTTTTAACAATATATCTCCCTTAACGACAGACATAAAACCAATAAAAGGAACTAATGTCTCGAGGAAAATGCCAGCACTTTCTGATTTGAAGTGTTAGATGTATTGTTTTAATTCACGTTTGTACCAAAAGAGCTGGAAAAGCTAATGTTCTTTAACTAGTTTATGGGAAGCACAATACTGGATTCTTACGGCTGGTTAACATTTGGCTTTATAAAGAGAAACAGATAAGTAGAGTAGCAGCAAAGTAGCTTTAATATTTCATTTGAGGGCATGTATTTGTCCTATTTATCCATTCATCCTGCCGATTGCAATTTAAAGTGAGTAATAGAGGTGGCATTTTTGCTGACATAATCTGTGCATTTATATGAGGAAGATAAAAAAAAATCCCACATCATAATGAAAGCTATCTCCATACTGCACTCCTGCAATGATAAACACGTTTCTGCATGTCATATGAAGGATTTTAACAAATGAACAATCCAAATTTATAATAGCTGAAACAGTGTCATTTGGACCCCAGGAATTATATTAGATTACACCGTAGAATGGGTTATGTTTTTCACGATGATTGCTTGTGCTTTATCATAAATGGTTTGGCAATTGCAGCAATTATGAAACATGCTTTTACAGTGTGACTATTTCAAGCAAGGTAAGTGCAGAAAATTGCTTAGACGTCTTTGGTCTACATCTTTAATCCCAAGAGAGATTTCAATTATTTTCTGTCACTACAGATTTGACTATGTAATCTAAATCATCTACTTCATTTAGATAAACATATATATGCAATGCATCTACTTCATACATACATACATATATATAACAAATGATGCAATATCCAAGTTAGTTCAAGTAAAATGAGTTCAGTGCATTTCACTAGGTATAAAAGTATCTAAAGAAAGATAAAGGAAGTTCACCAAAATATTTTACAGACATATACATATATGAAGAGTTCAGATGCAAAAGCCTCTAAGTGCCATCTGAAAATTGTATCTAAAAAAAAATCTAAAATTATCATTTGAATCAGTCTCCTATGTTTAGGTTTAGTAATTTTACTCTAATGGCAACGTATTTCTGTGCAATTAAAATGAAATAAATGAACATAAATATTGGAGCCTGATAAAAATGCTGATTTTAGAAAAAGATTTCAAATGCCACTTTTTTGCATCCAAACTCTTTATATATATATATATATATATATTCTATCATCATTTGGCAAGAACAAAACATGATAAAAACACCATAAAATGTATATGACTTGTGGGCTACATTAAAATTTTTCTGAAGCCATATGGTAGCTTCACAGACTGCAGCTTAAGTCATTATGATCTAAATCTCAACCCAAATTTCATCCAGACTTGCTGTAAACTGTGTCATATCTTCAAATGTAATGCAGCATGTTTAAATATGCAAATTTATACAACAGTTCTTTCTAGTCTTGAATCTGATTGGCTGAGAGGAGTGTGATATTCCAGTGATACCGGAACTCCAAACATTTTACTGTTTGTATCACTCTGCTTGCGGTATTTCTCACAGCAAGTGTCATGGAGGATGCCCATTTCCACTATAATTTAATAAATAATATTGTTTTTGCGACACAGAATGTAGTCTTAAGAGTTTTTAAAGGTAAGAATGTACTTGTTTCGACTTCAGTTATGCTGTTTGTTAATGAAGGCAATGTCTATTTGAAAATTAGCTTCAACGTTTTTCGGAGATGTGAGCTCCAGGGTGTCAATGGCCCACTGAGAACCCACTGAGAACAGCCTTACCTTGGCCAGATCTTCTAGAATTTACCGCTGTTTCTGATATCTCTATAGTAGCTAAACATGAGATAGAATTTGTTTTGGGCAAATCTTTGGTCTCATTAATATATTATTTGTTCCAGAGCAAGAAGCTTTGGCTGAGCGGCAAAATCTCATCTTGTTATATTTTATGTAACTTCAATGCTGTATACCTCCTGAGACCCATAAAAAAAGGCTTTGTGAATTTAGTATTTTTTCATGTTATTAGATTGTTTAGAGCATAAGAAAAAAATGGAATTATGATATGAAATATGATATAAATATGATATTTTATTCATATTTTATTCTGTGTCCTCTGTAGAGGACACTAGGACTCAGTTTTTCTAAAAAATAAAATGGCATGAATAGACATTAAAAAGGCTAAACAATGGGATTTCGCCCGCTTTGTTGGCAGTGGCTATTAACTCCGCCCACCAATGTGTAATGGGGCTAGTCAACACCAGAGCCGTTGAGAATCAGAGTTGCGACACGCTTTGAACTTGTGTTTCATGGAGCTCTCAATATTTCCAAACAACTCCGTGCTGTCAATGGGTTTGAATGGGTTTAAGTAGGATAGACAGCAGTTTCACTATATTTGCAGCAATTTCGAATAATTATTAACACATAATGTGCATTGATTGTTTATTGATAGCTACTCTGAATACGATTTACAATCACATTTTATTCACATTTTAAAGTTACACGTTAAGTGTAACTTTTATTCAAGTAAATAATTGTAATATATAGTTCAGTTATATTTAGTTAATGTTTTTAGGAGACTTTAGTACTAAATAATGTGTGCAATAATGAACCTGACCATTTAAAAGATAACATTTTCTAATATAGTATTTAGGGTTAAATTTAGGGTTAGATTTCAGAGAGATCAACTGATGCATTAAAATGTCAAAAAATGCAGTAATTTCTTCTATTTACCAGCGACTGTGCTTGAGAAGCGCTGAAATGAATGGGATTCAATGCTGGAACTATTGGTTGTTTGGAACTATTGGCCGCTCCATGACACGCTTTACTTCCGCATTCCTCAGTTCCTATGCAAGCCTATGGGAGTGTCGCAACTCTGTTTTTAAACGGCTGTGGTCAACACTACAAAAGATGGCTGTCAGTCATCAGATCCAGTGGTGAAGTGGCTAAAGTGTGCGGTTAAATCTTTTCGACACGGGCAACCCGGGTTCAATTCCACCTTATGGCAATCTTTTTTTCATCCTTTTTAAATCTCATATAATATCGGAAAAAGCATTGATTTTCAATAAAAATTAAGGAAATAATCGAAAATTGTAAAATAAAGTATCGGTTAGGGTTAGGGTAGGTGTAGAGAGGGCTTACTCTCCCACTAAGGCTGCATCCATTTAATAAATTGAATTAAAACGATAATTTACACTCAATGCATAATTACTGAATACTGTTTTAATATAATACAATAGTAATAATTGCATCTATTTGCAATAAGTATTAAAAATAGCAGAAAATCCTTAAGTGTAAATAGAACCCATTGCCATTTGCACTTAGTGTAAATAGCATCTACTGTTGAGAAAATATTCTATTTTCACTTAGTGTAAATTGCCTTTTTTTATACCAAACTTTGTTTAAGGATGATTCCCAACTATGTTGTAAAAGATATAACAAAATGATTTGATATACCATTTTGTTTTATGCAATATGTGTGTAAAAGTTGTTTTCCCATTAAACACAGTGCATTTATACACTGTATCTAATTTGCGTATTAATGTGTTGCTGTTGGGACAGCATGTTGAAAAAAGAACTGTCATAATGGGAGAAATAATTGGCCAGACTTGCATAATATCATCTAATATTTCATAAGAATATTGATATTTAATTTATTTTCCTATTCAATTGTTATGTCTTGCAAAATGCATAATAAACACACTTTTAGTCCTGGTGTCCTCTACAGTGGACATGTATGAAATGATGTCCTGTTTCATAACAAGAAGTCATATTTGGATTTGAAAACCCATAACATTTTCCAGAGATGTTGCTTTATGATAAACAATTTGAAAATATTCAGATTTAAATGACAATTACAAAATATAACCATATTTCCATAAGGATGAACAATTTTTTATTAAATTAATTTTAGCCATCTTTAAATACCATGAAGAGGGTGTGATCATGGTCAAACTTCCAAACATTTGGTATCTATAAAAAGCCCTGAAAGTGCTCTGTACAGGGCATCCAGGCTTAAAACTGTGACATATGAGGTCTTATAGAAGTTCATTAAAATATAATGTCCACTACAGAGGCAAAAACTCCATAGCTGGGTCTCAGGCGTATATTAGAGCGCTGCCTTTGTACTTTTGACTGAATTGCCTAGTAACTTTTAGGATGGCTGTTGTTGTTTATTAAATCTTATTATTCAATAAATAATAATTTTGGAAACTGGTGTGTATGTTCATGAGGTGATCATTGTTACATTGTTCCGCCATTAGATGGCAGCAAGAGACTTTTTATAGAGTGAGTCAGCAGTAAAGACTTTTATATTGATAGACTGAAACGCTGTTGTAAAAAAGTTATTTTTACTTCCAACAATTTTAACCTTTCAAGACGCAGCCAACAAATTCACTGAGCAGCACTGTCATCAGAAATCACCCTTAACAGATGAAAGGATAGTACGACAAAGATATTGCTTTCCTAAGCGGACGTTCAAACTAATGTTTTATTGGGGATATGAGATTGATCTGAAGAACGAATGCTGTATCAAATGCAGTTAATCACATAATCTACACCATCTAAATAATAAATTGAACTTTTACTACTAATAATAGTAAGCTATACAGTTGGTAATACATAATACATAGTAAGTAATACAGTAAGCTTTCAGTGAAGCAACTCAATATTTCTTCATTACTAGCTCTAATAGGACATTTTTCAATTAGAAACAAAGGCTTGGGCTCAGCGGTTGAACTGTCAAACTGAGATTTGAATCCATGGGGGAAGGAAGCAGTTCAAAAGAGGGTTTGTAAAGACACTCCGTTGTTGTTTCTTATATACTCTATCTACACACCCATGCCGTCAAGCTGTAGTATAAATCCAATGTATACGTGTAGCCATGAGATATGGCTGTATGTCGGCACGGCTTTAATTCGACTGTAAGCAATCTCAGTTTGAAAATGGCCTGATATTTCCAAGTCTTTCATGACTGTGGGAACAATAAAAGACTTAGTAAACTAATTCTTTAAGAACTTTTTGGAAAACACATTTAGTGTTTGGACCTGACGTAATGAAGAGTCCATCTGCAGGGCTAAATAATTGACTTTTATAAAGTGGCCTCATGTACCAGTACAAGGCAAAACTCTGAGCAATAAAATGACATGAAAATCAAATAATCAGAAACCAGCCTCTGGCGTTCAGAGCCAGATATGAAACCTCATTACAGTATTCCCTTTGCTGTGTATTGAGCAACTAGAGGAGGAGGACTGGAGGACTGAAAGGTGCTGTGCTGAGCTGGGAAAACTGTGTTTTTTGATACAAGCAGAGCGCAGGAGGGATTTGCTCTTAGATTGTTCAGACAATGTACAACTGTCTGTTACACTCTCAGAAAACAGTATGAATCTGCCAGATCCAGTCACGCTTAAATGGATGTACTATATAGAAAACAGGGCATATGTCTTCAATATACAGTGTGACGCCTTCGTGAAAGCTTGACCTCACAATGAACTTCCACTGTGCCTTTGTGCATTTCATTAGAGTACAGTGAAGGAGGCAACATAATCTGTGCTGAGCAATCTTAAAATAACCAGGTAAGTGTTTAGGACCTACAAATACTTGACTGTATCATACCATGCTTTCCAACAAAAGTCTAACTTACTTGATGCCTCTTTAACACATTCAGTTCATCCTCATCTTCCCTTGAGACCTATACATTTGGGACACAAACAGGCTAGAAAGTCCACTTCATCTTCCTCTTTCAACATTTTTAAAGAGATGGACTGAATCCAATAACAATACAATCCAACAAAGTGTTTTTATCATTCCTCACAATTTCTCCAAATCTGTTCTGGTGAAGACCTTGGATGGCCTGAGGGTGAGAACATTTTCAGTTCATTTTCATTTTTGGGTGAGCTATTCCTTTAAGAAAACATTTCCAAAAGCTCAGTGTAAACTGCTATGATATGCATGTTTAAATGACGATTCTGCATCCCGATTTTTATAAGTAACAACAAAACCAGTCTGAAATGTGTCCACTCCACCACCAATTACCTTGGGCTCTGCTACATGAAAGAAGCCCTACAGTAAGTTGTTTCGTCTAATCCAGCGCTTCATATCTTTGACATAAAAAGGCTGTGTCTGAGAAAGTTCTGTGTTGTTACAGTGAGCTCTGGTTAATTAAAAGGGATTGTTTTGTGTTGCTGTCATCCACTGTCTCTTGTGCAGGCAGCGTGAGAGAGACCCCGTGTAATTACCTTTTAAGAGACACACAGCTCTCATCAGAAGCCATCACTGCCAAAGTCTTCTCAACATTATCAAAACTCCAGGAGCAATGCAGGGTTCATTAACACCGTTAAGTTACACAGGCTGTAATTAAAGGATTTGTTCAGCTTGCTGAAGCATGATCTTTCACTGGCTGCACACTGAGGATCAGGGACAGAGTATCTGGCTTATTTTGGTTTCAGTTTACCACTAATTCACGGGATAATACAATCGAAATACCACAAAGGAAGCCGAAACGATTCTAAAATACTCTGTTAGTAGCAGATTCAGATTCAGCTAATTTATTTTTCTGCAGCTAATTTGCGGATAATTAATTTAGGTCTTGGTCATTTGTGGAGTATAATTAAGCTAGCAAGAAGCAAAATATGATCACCATCCCTCAAATTGAAACCTCTTCATCTGTAAAATTCACTATGAACAGATTTCTTTGCATGACTTTGTCACTGATCTACAAGGTCGAATTCTCCCATACAAACATCTTCAGATATCTCTCAGCACTGCTTGGTTTTGTATTTCTGAGTCTGATCAAGATTCTGATCTGATCAGTGCACTTATTTTTATTAATTAAGGGTTCAAGGCAAGCACATAGCCCTGTTGTAATTGTTAGAATGGTCATGGATCAGTGTTCTCCATGTAAAACTGATCATGCAGACCAAACATCAAGCGAAGAGACTTGAAACTTGGAGGGATGGTAGTACTCACACCGCCAACAATGTCACCAAGGCTTGACCCAAAAGTACAAAATCGCTCATAACTCCTAAACCATCAGTCGCAGGCTCAAGTGTCAAAGAATCTATTTAGAGTATTTTGGATTTTTTGCTAAACTTACTTTTGGGAACTAGTCCTAGGTTTTTCTACCGATAGGAACCAAACCAGTGCAGAAAGATTCTCTGGAGAGCGAATAACCATAATTTAAAAAAAAAAAGGAACTTTCGACTCACTGTTGCAAAGGGATACCAAAACATTCAAAAGGGCAGGGTAAAATGTCTTTAACTCCTGAATGGAATGAGATATCTTCGCCAAACTCAAGACACTTATCTGAGATCAGAAAAATCACAGAGCTTGGCCACTTGGTGGCGCTATGAGAGATAAAAATGGCTATACCTGAGCAACCAGTTGTCCTATCAACATGAAAAACTTGGTCCAAAGTGCCACAAGATGGGCGCCATTGGCCAATGAAGTTTGAGCACCTATTAGACATGGCTAATGGAGGCCGATCGATATCACATTTTCTAAGTGCGTTGGTATTCGTATCATATGACAGAACTCCTCATTCCGGACAACTTTGCCTCTAGAACCACTGCTGTCAATCAAAGAGTTTGTTAAATGATTAAGAAGATGTAAAATACCTACTTTTTTGAACTAGTCCTAGGTTTTTTGCTCAATCTGGTAAAAACCGCTGCAGTATGCACAATTCTGTGGACTCTCTAGGTCAATAATTATTACAAAATGTCAACATTTTATGCTTTGGGAAGCTATAACAGGCCTTTCTGAATTTACCCAAAATCCTTTAAAGCCTATAGAAAAAATTAAAACTGGTTCACGCGACACGTGATTCTAAACAAGCATGCAAAGTTTTAAGAAGATCGGACCACAGCTGGCGCTATAACAGTCATAAACGATACAAAACATAATATTTGTATGGTAAATTACCTGTATTTGCAAAAAAAGGCTTGCGCTTGAACCCGGGTAATCGCTGCTTGCAGCTATATTTAAATTACTTTTTCTTGAGGTGGGAGTCCTGGTGCTGATATGAAAAAAGGGAACAAAGTAGCATTTAAAAACGTGTTTATTTATTTGAAATGTCTTTCAAATCCTGATCACTAAAAAATTAAATAAAGGAAAAATTCACCCCAAAATGAAAGTTCTGTCATTATTTACTCATCCTTCATTCTTCTGCTAAACACAAAAGAAGATATTCTGAAAAATGCTGGTAACCAAACAACTGACGGTAGCCGCTGATCTCTCTTTGGTCAAAAATACAGCAAAAACAGTATTGTAAAATTTAAAATAAATAATTTCTATTTTAATATTTTACAATGTAATATTTCTGTGATGGCAAAGTTGGATTTTCCATAATCATTATTTACATCCTTCAGAAATTAGTCTAATAATTCTGATTTGCTAATTACTTATACATTTCTTATTATCAACGGTAACCAATGTCAGCAGTTGTGTTGCTTAATATTTTTATTAAACCATGATCTTAATATTTCTGAAGAATAAAAGTTCCACAGCATTTATTTGATATAAAATCTTTTGTAACATTATAAATGTCTTTACTGCCACTTTTCAACAATTTAATACATCCTTGTTGGATAAAAGTATTAATTTCTTCTAAAACAATTCCTACTAACAACAAAATTTCAATTATAGTGTATGAATGCATGGTTTCTGCCTCAGTGTTTTGTTTTTAAAAACAAAAAACAAAAACAAAAAACATAATTAACAAAGATACCTAGATCTAGAATTAATAAATACAAACAAAAGCGATGGTGAGAACTAAGGAGGAATAAAAGCACCACTGTCTGTCTGTTTCCAATAAATAAATAAACAAACAAAACTAATATGGATCCTTTTCTTTCTGACATGCACTGGCGTGCTTTGAAACACAGAAAAAGATGTTATTGGATGAAGAGAAAATCCTTTCTAATGGCAAGTAAAACCAGTGTGGGCCAACAAAGAAATATATCAACATGAGAATAACAAGCTGTGGTGAGCCAGGCCTGTCCCACATGACACAATTGATGAGGTGTTGCACACTTTCAATAGCTGTTGCGTGTCCAAGTCTGTAAAATTCACAAGACCGTAGGGTGGCCAGTTCAATATTTGAGGTTTCAGAAGAAAGCTCACGTGCCCTCGATGCGCCCTTTTCTTCAGCCCTACAACTATATCATCAAAGTGTGCAGTCAGAGGAGGAACGTGAGGGCTTAGGGCAGGATTTGGGACAGGACCCTTGACAATGAATTACTAATTAAATCTCTTTTGAAGGATTTTAGAACTTGATAGATAAAAATCCAAGAAAAAGCAATCAGAATCAGAAATTGCAGGTGATATTTAAAATGAAATAATAAAAAAAGAAAACTGATTTAGCATTTACAGTATCTGGGACACCACATGGGAAAATGAATAAGACAGTACTGAGGGTGCTAGAAAACCTCAGTGCAGTCATCACCTGTCAGCAGTGTGCGTGCGTGTGTGTGTGTGTGTGTGTGTGTGTGTGTGGTCTGAAGGAAGGATTACCGTCTTCTGATATCTCCCCTTGAGAGTCTGATAATAAAGGACCATTGTGCCACTCTCACGCTTTGTCACCTGACAATTTGGGTCGAGTTAATTTGGTGTTGTCTCATTACATTGTGCACCAGAGGTGAGAAAGGACATTTATGCCTCAGGGACACTCTAGAGACCTTTCCTGACCTGATTATTGTAGCAAGCGTGATAGTTTTTCACCGCAAAGTTTGGCATGTTCCACATCAAACCAGCGCTCGCAAGAAAAAAAAAATCAATAACTTTAAACCGAATGCAATTGAATTCAAAATGAAAAAAAAAAAAATCTAACTCTGTTTGTGAAGTCAGAAGCATTAACTCACATTCTTAAAGCCCCGATAGAGGATTTGAAGCTCTTTGCGTGAGAAACGCGTTTGAGCCTCCAGCTGCTCCAAACCTTCTGGTCGATGCCGTACAGCAGACAGCTCCAGCTCATCCTCAACACTATCTGTAAAGAAACACACAACATCAGGGTTACGATTCAGCTGCTCACATTCAGAATAACAGCGTTCATCTAAAATTCTAATTTTGATAAATAAATATGGGGGACAAAAATGACAAACCATTTAAGCCTTGAGGACTTTGTATTTGACAGGGAATATTAAATGTACAACAATTAAAACCTTTTTTTAAACTCATGAGTACATAAAAACAGTTACATCAATATGACTAGAGGGCCACAAGCCACTGGATTATTCACTTCATCCAATTTATTCAAAAGCACTGATTCATTCATAAGCAAAAACAAGTGAATGCCTGAGTGAGTCATTGAATCATTCACTAAATCGATTTCTACGAAAGCACAGATTTATTCCTGAACAAAACAAGTGAATGCCTTTATGAATGAGTGATTGAATCGTTCACTCAACTGATTTTGTTAAAAACACTTATTCATTCATGAACAAAACAAGTGAATGCCTGTATTAGTATCATGCACTCAAATAATTTGTTCAAAAACACTGCTTCATTTGTTATAAAAACAAGTGAATGTCTGTATGAGTCACTGAATCATTCACTCAACCAGTTTGCTCAAAAGCACTGATTCGTTTATTAAACAAAACAAATGAATGCCTGTATGAGTGAGTCATTGAATCATTCACTCAGATAGTTCGCAAAAAAAAAAAAAAAAAATTCATTCATAAATATAAAAGTGAATGTCTGTATGAGTGAGTCACTGAATCATTCACTCTGCCGTTTTTGTCATAAAACACTGATTCATTCATGAACAAATCAAGTGAAGGTCTGAAACACTGATTTGGTCAGAAACTGATTCATTCATTAACAAAGAAAAAGCAAATGCCTATATGAGTGAGTCATTGAATCATTCACTCAACCGACTTTGTTAAAAACACTTATTCATTCATGAACAAAACAAGTGAATACTTGTATTAGTATCATGCACTCAAATAATTTGCTCAAAAACACTGATTCATTTGTTATAAAACAAGTGAATGTCTGTATGAGTGAGTCGCTGAATCATTCACTCTGCCGTTTTTGTTATAAAACACTGATTCATTCATGAACAAAACAAGTGAAGGTCTGTATAAAAGAGTCAATGATTAATTCACTCAACTGATTCAGTCAGAAACACTGATTCATTCATTAACAAAGAAAAAGCAAATGTCTATATGAGTGAGTCATTGAATCATTCACTGAACCAATTTCTTCAAAAACAGATTTATTCCTGAACAAAACAAATGAATGTCTTTATGAGTGAGTCATTGAAACGTTCACTCAACCGACTTTGTTAAAAACACTTACTTATTCATGAACAAAACAAGTGAATGCCTGTATTAGTATCATGCACTCAAATAATTTGCTCAAAAACACTGATTCATTTGTTATAAAAACAAGTGAAAGTCTGTATGAGTGAGGCGTTCAATCATTCACTCAGCTAGTTTGCAAAAAAAAAAAAAAAAAACTGATTCATTCATAAACAAAAAAGTGAATGTCTGTATGAGTGAGTCACTGAATCATTCACTCTGACGTTTTTGTCATAAAACACTGATTCATTTATGAACAAAACAAGTGAAGGTATGTATGAGTTAGTCATTGATTAATTCACTCAACTGATTTGGTCAGAAACACTGATTCATTCATTAACAATAAAAAAGCAAATGTCTATATAAGTGAGTCATTGAATCATTCACTAGTTCACAAACAAAAAAACATTGATTCATTCATAAACAAAAAAGTCAATCCCTGCATCCCAATGTGCATACTATCCACCCTATTTGTCATCATGAACAAAACAACTACATGTCTGTATGAGTGAGTCACAGAACCATTCACTCAACTGGTTTCCTCAAAAACACAGATTTACTTATGAACAAAAAATGCAAATGTCTGTGTGAGTGAGTCATTGAATCATTCACTCAACCAATTTAATCAAAAACACAGATTCATTCATGAACAAAACAAGTGAATGTCTGTATGAGTGAGTCAATGAATCATTCACTAAACCAGTTTGGTCAAAACACATTCATTCATGAACAAAAAAACGAATATCTGTAGGACAATGAATTATTCACTCAAACGATTTAGTCAAAAACCTTGATTCATTCATTACCAAAACAAGTGAAAGTCTGTATGAGTGAATCATTTAATCATTAACTCAAGTGATTTGCTAAAAAACACTGATTCATTCATTAACAAAATATGTCAATGTCTGCATTAGTGAGAGATTGAATCATTCACTCAACCAATTTAGTAAAAAACACTGATTTGTTCATTAACAATAGTTCATGTCTGCTCAAAAACACTGATTCATTCATTAAATAAAACAAGAGAGTGTTTTAGTTATATAAGTCAGCTTATATAAGTCAGTCACTGAATCATTCACTCAACCAATTTGCTCAAAAACAGAATAATTTGTTATAAAAACTAGTGAATATCTGTATGAGTGAATCACTGAATCATTCACTGAACTGATTTGCTCAAAAACACTGATTGATTTATTAACAAAATAAGTGAATGCCTGTATGAGTGAGTCATTGAATCATTCACTGAACCAATTTGCTTAAAAACACTGATTCATTCACGAACAAAACAAGTAAATGCCTATTTGAGTGAGTTATTGGATCATTTACTGAACCGATTAGCTAAAAAAAAACACAGATTCACTCATGGACAAAAAAAAAAGAATGTCTATATGAGAACACTGATTCTTTCATTAACAAAACAAGTTAATGTCTGTCTGAGTGAGCAATGGAATCATTCACAAACAATTTGTTTAAAGCACCACTAATGCACAGAGATGCACAACAATTCATTCTGCTTTGACTTTGTTTGAAACTATTTTCCTTGGGAACGCAAAAACACACAACTTAACTGGCAATTTATTGTCTAAAATTCAACTCACTCAATATTACCTTCTGTTTATTGAATTTTTGCATAAAAACAGCACAGTGAATATAGAAAATATAGACCTTTCTGTCAGACTGACAATGTTCTAGAGCAAATCTCAAATATCCAAAGCAATCTGTTCTAAGACTTTCCATCTGTCCATAGAATCCTAACAGGCCTTGGTATCTCAAACTCATTATCCTTAAATCTAAAAAAACCCTTTCAGCTCATATATGACCCCTGATAAAAAAACAAACAAACAAACAAACAAACAAACAAACAAAAAACTGTATTTCCGGACAACTGTGCTTCTCTACATTAACTTAATAATGTAGCATCCAATATGATGTGTGATTAGGATTTACACAATATTCACACCCCTAAAGGCTAAATAATCTTTAAAAATAATGAGTGAGAAGCAGAAGCCAATAAAACAATGAAATGTAGAGCGAGTCTCTTAACATTAATCAACGGGGAGGCACAGTGATTACTGTGACACCTGAAGCGTGGAAGACTAATGGCTGACATATGACCCTCTCGTCCACAGAAGACAACTCATCAAACGTTTGGCAAACAGAACTGACATATATGAACATCATTTTCTAATCTCGTCCTTCAGGGTGTATAGCGATCACATGCAATCAGAGTAATTGTAGTATCATTACCGCTTCATGCTAACAGCCCTGTTTCACAACACAATGCATAAGAGTTTAAACAGCAGCATTCTTTGGCATCTAAAGTTGTTCATGAATAACACAACATAATAGAGCATTTTAACAGTCAGCAATTACTCTGACAGTTAATCATTCCTAGCCAACCTCCAGAATTCAATACAATTGATATTTAGGATTCGCTGAATTGTTGTTGTTCCCTAAATATAAAATTGTCAATACTGTACTGTGTTTTTGCTTTTCAACAAACATAACCCTCCCAAGAACAGAGCAGGAGGTATTCAGAGGATGTACTGTATCAAATCCAGTGTAAAACTCAGCAGCTAAAAGACTTGAGAACAAATGTCTTCAGCTTACATAAAAATATGAAAAGAGTGAGATAAAGAAATACAGAGGTCAAAGATGAAATTGTGAACAAAAGTACTACACTTGTGAAAAAAGTACACTTTTGCATACTTTAATAAAGAGTACTTATTATGGAAATAAAAGACCTATACAGAATACTGAATTGTGAACTAAATGTTTTTTAATGTTGAATGTAATGTAAAAAGTATGTTAAATGCAATTAGCTGAACCTAAGAGTGTTTTTTGACCCACTTAAGTAAGACTTCATAATTACTTCTATTGTCTTTGAAATATGCTTAAAGTACTGCTGAATCTACTGACAAACATTTATGGTAAACTAAAATTTAATGTCATTTCTATTGAAACTTGTATGTCACGCATTTATATATGTGACCCTGGACCACAAAACCAGTCTTAAGTAGCACAGGTATATTTGTAGAAATAGACAAAAATACATTGTGTGGGTCAAAATGATCGATTTTTCTTTTATGCCGAAAATCATAAGGATATTAAGTAAAGATCATGTTCCATGTAGATATTTCGTCAATTTTCTACCTCAAATATATCAAATCTTAATTTTTGATTTGTAATTTGCATTGTAAAGAACTTCATTTGGACAACTTTAAAGGCGAATTTCCTCAGTATTTAGATTTTAATACTTGTATCTCGACCAAATAGCGCCCTATCCTAACAAACCATAAATCAATGAAAAGCTTATTTATTCAGATTTCAGATGATGTATAAATCTCAATTTCCAAAAACTGACTGGTTTTGTGGTCCAGGGTCACATATATTTGCAATTACACATTTGTAATGTTGAAGTTGCAAATCTATTAAGTTTAAACGCAATACTGAATAACACAAACAGTACTTTAAAGTAAAACTTTTAATTTAATTCGATATTATTACAGAGTGACTGTTTATAAGTGCAGCTTAGCCAAAGAAAAATTGATTTTTTGAAAACATTTATTGATAACCAGTTGGTTTACTTCCATAGTTGGAAAAACAAAAACAAAACTATACAAAATCAATGGCTACCTTCAACTGTTTGGTTACCAACATTCTTCAAAATATCTCCTTCGGGTTTGGAACAAGTGGAGGGTGAGTACCACTTTCATTTTTAGCTGAACTGTCTCTTTATGTACACTTAAAAGGCCTTTTATTTCATCATTATATAATCTGCAAGTGCACATTCAATACAATTAAGTGCACTTCTTTTTCACAAGCATGAGGACAATACACCACACTGTAAAAAACAATTTGTTGAGTCAACTTAAAATAATCTGTTACCTGGCTGCCTTAAAAGTCAACTCGAAAAAAGTTTCGTTAAATGTTACGTTTTACTAAGTGACAACTTAGATATTTGAGTTGATTCAACTTACAATTTTAAGGCAGCCGAGAAACAAACACAGCGGTAAAGTTTAACAAACTAATTCTTAGTTTAGTCAACTCAAATATCTAAGTTGTCACTTAGTACAACTTAACATATCAACACAAATAAACTTACTTGAGTTGACTGAACTTAAAATTTTAAGGCAGCAGGGTAACAAATTATTTTAAGTTGTCTCAACAAATTGTGTTTTTTGTTTTTTACAGTGTAATACACTATATTGCCATAAGTATTGGGATGCCTCCTTCTAATGAACAGGTTTGACTACTTTAGTAATTTCCATGAGTACTAATCTTAATGTTTAAGCATATAATGATATTCTAGGGAATTGTGTCCTTTTAATTTTATAGCAAAAGTTTGGACCGGACCCTTTTTTATTCTAACATTACAATGTCTCTGTGTATAAGGCAAGGTTTTTAGAGAAATGTTTGATTCAGTCAGTGTGGAAGAACTTGACTGGTCTGCATAAAGCCAAGTCCTAATCCCAGCTGAACACCTCTGGTGTGACTTTAAATGCAGACCTTAAGTCAAAAACTCAGACCAAACAATAACTTGTGCATATGGATACAGTCATTTTAGACACTTTCAAAACTGAAGCAACAGACATGGAAATACAGTTTTTAAATACATGAATTATGCTTCCATCTTTGTTGCTACAGTTTTGAAAGTGCCATTTTCTGTTCTAAAGAAGGGGGTGTCCCAATACTTTTGTCCATATAGTGTATATACAAGTCATTGGTGTTTGGTGATGAGTTTTTGGCTCAAGGTCTTCCACACTGACTGAATCAAGCATTTCTCTATGAACCTTGCTTTATACACAGAATAAAAAAGGTTCCTGTCCAAACTTTTGCTATAAAATTAGAAGGACACAATTCCCTAGAATATCATTATATGCTTAAAAATTAAGATTAGTACTCATGGAAATTACAAAAGTAGTCAAACCTGTTCATTAGAATACTTTTGGCAATATAGTGTAGCAAGAAAGCTCTCTGAGGAAATATGTCGGAAGTTTGTGTTGAAAAAGGACTTGCTTTGGGTACTGGTAGATGGTGCTTTGGTAGAAGAGCATAGGAACAGCTTCTTGAGCCGTGCCATAACTCCACGCCTGCTGCCGTTCTGAAGGCAAGTGTTACCTAGGAGATACAGCGTGAGTGTCACCACAGCAACCAGGGTCGAGTGGAGCATCGGGGTGGTGGCAGCATGCTGACATGAGTTCATGAAGCAAAGGAGGCATGGATGTGTAGTTTCGTGCAGATCCAGGATCAGTTTTTAGTTTCGTCTTTCTGTTAGAATGACTTGATGACTTGTTTTTTTTTGTGTGTGCTGAGCGAATTATATTTTCTAACCCCCCAAATGCAACCTAACCATGACATAAATCTTTCTACATGTTTAGATTTTCATAACGACAATTTATTAGGTTTATTAAGCAAGTTTTCTCATGGGTACACTTTGCAGGTTCTCACAACGTAGGTGATTTTAGGTTTTATGGTCATTGTGGGGACATTTGATCCCTGCAGTGAAAGCAAAACCTGTCCCTTCTCCACACTGAACAAGTTCACTGACCTTAAATGTGTTTATGAATAAAGTCACTTGCCACTTCATCTATGGCAGCATGTTTCCACCGCTGGATTAAAAAATAAATGTAAAAATGTTTATGTGACTTCTTATCTCACAATTCAGACTTTTCTTCTTTCAAATTCTGACTTAACAACTCAACATTGGAAGTTTATCTTGCAATTCTAAAATTATAACTTGCATTTACGGGTTTATATCATACAATTTGGAGAATAAAAAAGTCAGAATTGTGAGATATAAACTTGCAATTGCAAGTTATAATTTCAGAACTGTAAGATAAACTTGTGATTTTGAGTTATAAAGTCATAATTGCAGGATAAAAACTCGCAATTGCATGTTTTTTTATGCAGAATTTTATGGAAGCCCATTTCTGCCACTAAATAAAAATTAAGATAATTGCAACTGCTTATCTCACAATTCAAACTTTTTTCTCGCAATTGCGAGTTATAAAGTCAGAACTGTGATACAAACTTTCAATTCTGAGAAATAAAGCCGCAATTCTGAGAAATAAAGTTACTATTCTGAGAAATAGTCACGATTCTGAGAAATAAACAAAATTCTGAGAAATAAAGCCACAATTCCGAGAAATAAAGTTACAATTTTGAGAAATAAAGTCGCAATTCTGAGAAATAACATTTTAATTCTGAGAAATAAACATAATTCTGAGAAATAAAGCCAAAATTCTGAGATATAGTTATTAATCTGAGAAATAAATTCACAATTCTGAGAAATAAAGGCACCATTCTGAGAAATAAGGTTTTAATTCTGAGAAAGAAAGTAGCAATTCTAAGAAATAGTAGCAATTCTGAGGAATAAAGTCGCAATTCTGAAAAAATGCAATTCTGAGAAATAAAGTTACAATTCTGAGAAAAATTCACAATTCTAAGAAATAAAGTTGCAATTCTGAGAAATAGTCGCAATTCTGAGATATAATATCACAATTCTGACAGCAAAATATTAATTGGGAGAAATAAACTCAACTTTGTCCTAGAAATGCAAGATATAAACTTGCAATTGCAAGAAATAAAGTCAGAATTCAGAGATATAAACAAGTTAAAATGTTTATACCTCACAACCCTGTTGAAAATAAAACAGCATGGTTAGATGGTTTTGAAGCATGGATGCTGGTTTGAGCTGATCCTTAGTTGGTCATAAGCTGGTTTAAGATGGTCATGTGCTGGTAATAAATTGGTATAAGCCATGACCAGCTAAGGACCAGCTTAAACCAGCATCCATGCTTCAAAACCTACCTTACCAGCGTATGCTGTTTTTTTTTTTTTTTCTGTGAGTTTTTGCATTTTCTTTTTGCAAGTTGCAAGTTTTAAAGTCAGGATAGTGTTTGATATAAACTAAACTTGCAATAGCATGTTATAAAGAATTGCAAGTTTATATAATTTAATTTTTTGACAGTGGGGGAAACAAGCTTTCATGCTTATCAGTACAACTAAGATTTATAAAACAGCAAGGCAATCTCAAGGTCTAATAATCAATTAGAAACTATCTGTAAATTTACATGGCATGTTTTCTCATTAAGGACTAAACACGCTTATTGTTGCACTATGGATAATGAGCGTGGCCTTCGCTTCAACACACGTACGCTTATGTAGCGAGATTGAATTTCCTGTGGGGAGCCGCTGAGGCGATCTCGAGGGCCACAGATGAGGTCAACACAGCCGCATCTTCATTCAGAATCATGAAGGCTAAACAGTCTGTGCCTAATCTGTATGGCAACAGCCGTTAAGAGTGTTTCTGATCTGGGTAATAAGCACGAAACCATGAAATTCACTTAAAACACATGGTTACCTTAATCTTTCAACCGTTTATTGTATTTGACTTGTTAAAATGCAAAAACCTTATTATCCCAGCTATTTAACAAATGCAAATATGTATTTTAAGCACACACATACGTATGATATTTATGAATGTCTTTTATGGCCTTGCAGTTTGGACAAAGCTTGAAAACTTGTTTTCTTTTCATGATTTAGGAAATATTTTGATGTGAATGTTAATGCTTAAAAAGTTTCACAAACAATGTGGTGTAGCTTTGCACTAATTGTTTTGAAAAACATGCCAAAACTAAAACACAATATTTTTTTCTTTTTAAAGTTTGAACAAAAAAGCATGATAGTTTTTTAATAATTAATAAAATAATTTAAAGAAAAAAAATATACAATCATTTTCTACATTTGTATTAACTGTTTTTAAAAAAGGCAGAAAATAAAATACATTTAGATATTTGAAAAGTTTGGACAAAAAAGCTTGGCAATTTTTTATGATTCAAATGTTTATACTTAAATGCTTGAAAATAGTTAATGAAAGTAGATAATGTTTTGTAGCTTTGTATTAATTTCTTGAAAAAATAAAAAAATGCAATAAATACATTTAAATAATTGTACATTTGTTTAAATGAATTTTGATAATCAGACGCAACACATGGAAACTTCTTCAATGCGGTTTAAAAAGATTGATAAAAATCCTGAGTACCAAAGCTGAAATCTAGATAAAGCATGCCAGTTTTCAAGATCAAATATAAAATGATTTTGATTCTATTTTTTGTTTTTTGTTTCTTTCTTTGGCTCTGACTTGTGAAACAGAAACCGTAGTTAATGAAAGAAGACTTTGATACTCAGCAAGAGAAGAAGCGATGGAATATATGCCTTTTTAAGGAGAAAGTGGCTCTTCTGGCAGAGAGTACGTCTCATACTATCTGCCAGAAGAGCCGCTTTCTCTTTAGACAAGCGATTAAGATCTTTTTGCCTGGGTGGTAACAGCAGTATTCATGAGGGTTGTCTTGGAACTAAACACCTCAGCCTAAATTAAAGACCCACCCCAAAAACCAAAAGCATCTATTTTACACGATACTCCTTCAGTATATGGACGTGTTATTGTCCTGATGCATGATCATACAAGATTCAGCATGCACAAAGTAAATTGAATGATGTCTCAGGTCTCATTCACAAAGTGCTGGGATTTCTTTCTTGAATATTGATATATGTACGGCTGTGCCGATATTCGAATGCTATTCTCATGCGTATCTCGTCAGTAATGCCGGTTCTGTGATTAGACGTAAATCTCATTCACCTGTTCATTCATGCAGCCGCGTTTACTACACAGAGCCGTAGTTCACTGACAAGCCACGCAATAACGCCTTCATTATTGCAGGCGATACATATCGATAACACACGCGATATTGCGTGGCTTGTCAGTGAACTACGGCTCTGTGTAGTAAACGTGGCGGCATGAAAGAACAGGTGAATGAGATTTACGTCTAATCACAGAACCGGCATTACTGAAGAGATACGCATGAGAATAGCGTTTGAATATCGGCACAGCCCTACATATATGCATAGGTTGAGACAAAGGTGAACTATTAAGCATGCCATGCCATGTAAGTTTAGTTACAGCACAGGTTCAGGTATAACATGACGAAGTGTTCATCCTTAAATCAATGTTAAAGTGAGGTTATTAATAAACAAGGATGCTTCATGCCTGATATCATTCCATCAATGCAAGAACAAGGCGAGTGGGTCATGATGCATTTTTGCCATTCTCAGGAAAATTCTTGCTGAGATCAACAAAACTCTGATGTGCACAGTGGTGACGGTGGGCTTGTATATCCATCAAATGTGAGATTTATGTCTATCCCGTATTATGTCTATGCCTTCAAGACATTTCACATATATGTTCTGAAGAGTCTCTGGAGTGCAACAAAAGTTTCAGCACATGATTTACACAGACAACACAGTAATGAGCCTTGTGAACCAATGCAACATGTGTGCTTGAGGGCCATTCCTGTTATTCCCTGCCTTTTAGGTCCTCAGTTATGGCATTTATAATTGTTAAAGTTCAAATCAGTGTTTTGTTGACAAATTTTCATCGATGTCATTTTTTCACAGATGAAAACGAAACGAAAACTTGTTTTGAATAATACAAACTATGACAAACAGCTACTGACGAGATGGAGAAATAGAAATAGATAAGAAATAGAAAAGATTAATTCATTGTTTACCTGGGTCTTTTGTCTATGCTTAGCTCACCTCACCTCTTATCTGGGGTGTGTTTCCCAAAAGCATCGTTAGCCAACTATGATCGCAAGTTCCGTCGTTACCATCATAGTTCAACGATTCTGCGTTTCCCAAAACCATAGTTCAAACGAACATTCGCAAACAGCGTCGCAAACTTACGTGGTTGGAACTACAGAGCATAGTTTCTTGTTAATAAGACGTATGGGCTCAATAAATTATGCTCTTGGGCACAATAAGCAAGCTAACATGCAGTACAATCAATATCTTCCATTCAACCTACATATAAATGCATTTTAATCTATGTATTTTTGTGCATCCTCTATATGCACCGTTTTTTATTAGTGCGCATGTGCGTAAATGCCTAAAGGGAACCCCAGAGTATGACGTAAGAGGGAACCCGAGATCAATCAAACATCAAATAAAGCGAAATGACAAGGAACAAAAAATAGTAAATTAGTCACTAGGTGGCATGTTCAATATTGTGGCAGTCTATGATTTCTAATCAGTTAAATAGCAGAAGGTATTAGTCGTTGACGTCATTAACAACGGCCCTACATTGTTGAACTAATGTGGTTCAAATGACGGAGATGCGACCGTGTTCGGGAAACAGTCGTGACTAGCTAGTTCGTTTCCACAACAATGCATTGTACTATAGAGGTTAATCAGCGAGTTACGTCGTTGTTCGAGTCGAGTCGTTCGTTCATCACGTGACAGCCCCATAAGCTTAACCTATGCAGTCTGGGCCAGAAAGAGAATTGATTAGTTCATCTCTCGAGTTCAGGTTCAAGTCGTACGTTCATCACGTGACAGCCTCATAAGATGAACGAACGACTCGAAAAACCCCAACTAACAGGTGAACAAACAGAACCTATAGGATGAACGAATCACTCCCCGAGACGACTCGTTTTTCCCGAGTCACATAAAAGATTTGTTCAAAATGTATGAATAATTCAAGAAGGACCCATCACTAGAAGAGATTCATTCAGAACGAATCTGCTGCGTGGTAAGAGCAGAGTCTTGGACAAGAAAAAGTTGACAAGGGCGCTTTTTTATTTTAAAAAAATATCTGGAAGCGTTGCAACTGAGGGCGTCTCTTGTTGTTATAATAACAGCTGCAACAGTATGAATGTCGAGAAAAGCGGAAGCTCGCTCTGGCATTAGCCTTTTTATTTTTTGGCCTTTTTGCCTTAGCAATGGTGCTAATTGGCACCGCTCGTCGTCATGTATATCTATGAAATATATCTATAAAATATATCAATGAAAACTGTTTTATTGAGAATTTGACTGCATTAAAATGCAGTATGTGAGCACAGAGAGGCATGACGATATGACGAATTGGCGTAATGAATATGCTAATTAGTGTATGACTTCATCTAGCGACATTTGCCGACTTTTCAAGCAAAGTGTAGCTACTTTAAAAAAAACACACCTACCTAACCACCATATGCTGTTTTTTTTTTCAACAGGGAAAGAGGTTAGATGCATACATTTGAACTGCATCATAGCCTATTGATCTATCCTGTGAGACACAAGCTGGCATACATTTGCTGCACGTCTCAAAAAACGTTAAAAAAGTCAATATCTGGGAGTAAGAGAAGAGTGGACATATGTATAAAGTTGATGACGCAAAAGAGAACTCAATTCGGTCTGGTTTTCTGAGCGCCTCTCACACAGCACATGAGTAAGTTACTCTTTCGTGTCTCATGAACGGAGAAATACACAAAAAATGATACCGATTTGTTTTGATAAGTATTCACGTAAACACACTTGGTTACATCTTACATAAACAATTGGGAGACTATCATACTTGTATCAGGACACTGTATCCATGCGTTTGGTTTTAAAGGGACAGCAGCCAAATTTAGTTGTTATTGTCTGTGGCACTGATGTTAATCAAGCAACAAAAGAAACAGAAAATCACTTACTGTTCTTAACTGAGTCACTTTAGTAAACCTAATAAAGATCTACATTTATTTACATAAATAAATGTCTGCTTAAAAGAATGAAGAATGTGGTAAACAAGTTGTTATAAGGAATGCATAATCAGCCTTTGATTAAAGAGAAGACCATGTTTTTGTTCCTTTATGAGAAGTGGTTTCATTTAATTTTAATATAAAGGCATGTTGCGTGTCACACCAGTTAAATCTGTGTCTATCATGATAAAGCCTTAAAGGAACACTCCACTTTTTTTTTGAAAATAGGCTCATTTTCCTCCCCTAGATTTAAACAGATGAGTTTTACTGTTTTTGAATCCATTCAGACAATCTCTGGGTCTGGCTTTTAGCATAGCTTAGCATAAATCATTGAATCTGATTAGACCGTTATCATCTCGCTCAAAAATGACCAAATTTTGAAAAAAATTTTTCCTATTTAAAACTTGACTTTTCTGTAGTTATATCGTGTACTAAGACCGACAGAAAATGACAAGTTGTGATTTTCTAGGCTGATATGGATAGGAACTATACTCTCATTCTGACGTAATAATCAAGGAACTTTGCTGCCGTACCATGGGTGCACAACTTTTCTTTTTCTGTCAGTACATGATATAAGAACTAAGAACTAAGAGTCAAGTTTTAAATAGGAAAAATATCGAAAATCTTTGGTCATTTTTAAGCGAGATTCTAATGGTCTAATCAGATTTAATGATTTATGCTAAGCTATGCTAAAAGTGCTACCGCCAGACCCGGAGATCAGCTGAATGGATTCAAAAAAGGTAAAACTCATCTGTTTAAAATGAGCCTATTTTCAAAAAAAAGTGGAGTGTTCCTTTAATATGAAACCTATATTGAGTTTAGTGATTTTAGAGCAATGTTTAATTACACTGTAACCAAACCCATTCGATTTTTGCCGAAGAAATTTACTGTAGATTTAGTTGACTAAAACTAGACTAAAACTAAAAACAATTCAGATGATTTAAATATGACTAAAACTAAATCAACATTTGCTGTCAAAATTAACACTGGTTCAAATTATTACAGTTCTGATTGTAGACTTAAAAAGAATGTACACTACCAGTCAAATCTTTGCAATAATTAAAATTTGTTAATGTTTTTGAAAGACTGAACCAAGCCCACCAAGACTGAATTTCTTTGTTGAAAAATAGAGTTAAAATTTGTAATATTTTGTATAATATTATTATGATTAAAAAAAAAACTTTATTATTTACATTTATTTTGTCATTACTCCAGTCTTCACATCACAGAAATAAATTACATTTTTAACCATATTCAGATAGAAAATGGTTCATTTAAATTGTAATAATATTTCACAATATTACTGTTTTAACAGTATTTTTGATCAAATAAAAGCAGCCTTGGTGAGCAAAAAAAAAAAAAAAAAAAGTAATACAAATTTTTAATGTCCCAGATGGCAATTTATGTGACACATTAAAGAACATTAGATGTAGAATTAAATTATCCTTAAATAAATGAATAAATCATTAAATAAAACGCTAAAAGAAAAAATAAAAATAGAGAAATTAATATCCAATTTTAGCGCAAACATACATCTGTAAATCACATCTGCTGTTTTTCTGCAGCGGGCTCACAGTCAATTCCCCAATGAACTGAATGTTGCTCTGGTTTCTAATACAGGGCTTGAACTTCTGCACACCATATGCTACAATACACAACTGCTTCATTTCAGAGTGATGAAGATTGATTATTGGCAGAGATGTGAGGCCACAAAGCTAATTCAGCTCTGAATCAAACACATGATCATGCAATTCAATTTCAGACTCTTTTTGATTTTGGACTGGGGGACTAAATGCTACTCTTATTATTACTCTTCATAGTATTTTATTGTAAAACATACTCCAATAAGTAAGTAGCTAAGGTTATTAATAAATCAGAATCAATTAACAACTCTAATATGCCTTATGTGTCAAAAAAGTCTAGAATTATATAACACTATCAATTTTCTAAAAATATAGCACATTTATGTGGTTTCGGTATATTATAAAGTCTGGATAGTTTCATTCTTTCAACCTTCTCCTTAGAGTCCAGTATGATTTTACAACTTATTTTACGACTTCCTCCTTCCTGCTGCCACCCGTCACATTATCTCTGTGTTTCTCCACATCTATAATGCATACGCGCCTCAGCCCGGACAAGTGCGCTTTTATGAGCCTGGACACTTCACAGCTTTCGGTCCCTCCGAGAGTCAATACCTCACTACTTTCCAGTCGGCTCCCAGACATGACCACCTGCTCGTGGCGTCAAAAACGCAGCCTCAGAAACAAACGGAAAGAAAAAACAGGTCATTGCCCAAAGAGACCACAAGTCAAGAAGGACAAGCAGACTTTTTTGAGTTACAGATGAAATAACGCACCCAAGAGTTGCATTAAATACTGCTTAAATCTATTTTATTACAGATATTGACAAGGTCAAAGGAGTAGAGGCAATGCAAGCTCACACATACAGAGATATGAGTAATATTATCTGTCTTGAAGGGTGTATTACTTACTCTAAATGGTGTAAAGCAAAGTGGACTACTCAGAAAGCACTAATTAGGCTCAAACCTGTACACTGTTGGTGATCATTTATGACCAAAAGATTCAGATTCATACTGGTTCACTGTGTGTGAAACTTCACAAAATTCAAATAGTTGAGGTTTATTTTGGGTTCAGTGCAAGTTAAGCTCAATTAACCACAGAAATGACTTGACTTGTCCCTTGCTTTCTTAAAAAATCTGTTACAGTGAGGCACTCACAATTGAAGTAAATAGAGAAAATCACCGTACTTTATACGATTTTCATTTAAACTAAACACGTTAATCTATGCTATGCACTGGAGTTTCAGAGCAAAACACAAACCTGCAACACTGACTGACATGACTGACTCAATCTGCAGCATTAAAACCAACTGAGCACTACTTGCCTGCAACTCGCCAAAATAAAAACGTTTTTTTTTTAAACGTACTGTAAAATAATTGTATTTTTAATTTAATTCTCATTTTTATAGGATTATTAAACATATTATTATTTTGTTTATTATTTTTATGTATATATAATGCATCTGATGCATCCTATTATTTTAAGGTTAAACACTTATAACTTAAGTCTATGGGACAAGCTGAATTTTCGGCTCATATGTGTCCCTGGACCACAAAACATCAAGAGTAAATTTTTTGAAATTGAGATTTATACATTTTTTAAAAGCTGATAAATAAGCTTTTCATTGATGTATGGTTTGTTAGGGTAGGATAATATTTGGCTGAGATCCAACTATTTGAGAATATGAGGGTGCAAAAATATCTAAATAAAGAAAATCGCCTTTAAATTAGTCCAAATTAAGTTCTTAGTAATGCATATTACTAATCAAAAATTAAGTTTGAATATATTTACAGCAGGACATTTACAAAATATCTTCAAACAAAAAAACACAATTTGTTGAGTCAACTTAAAATAATTTGTTACCTTGCTGCCTTAAAATGTTAAGTTCAGTCAACCCAAATAAGTTTATTCAAGCTGAAATGTTAGGTTGAACTAAGTGACAACTTAGATATTTGAGTTGACTAAACTAAAAAATTGTTCATTAATCAACAGCTGTGTTTGTTACTCGGCTGCCTTAAAATGTACGTTAAATCAACTCAAATATCTAAGTTGTCACTTAGTAAAACATAACATTTCAAGTTGACTAAACTTTTTTTTTGAGTTGACTGAACTTAAAATTTTAAGGCAGCCAGGAAACAAATTATTTTAAGCTGACTCAGCAAAATGTTTTTTACAGTGTTTATGGAACATGATCTTTAGTTAAAGTGTTTCCCATTTTATTTTACCCTGCCCGGTATATGGACAACCATAGAAGCATAAAGCCTGCAGGACTCCTGAAACAAAGGCTTCTGAAGACCAAGGAAATCCTCAGTAGTGCATTTGATTGGTTTTGGCCGTGCTGATGTAAAAGCTTTCTGTGTGCACACGTCCCTCCCATCACATCCACCTGCTGAACCTGACTGTTAGTAATGGACAGCCTGTGCAGACGTGCTTTAATGAACCACTCAGAAACACATCTGCTCCTGCTCAAAGATGGACTTGAATACATTCTGCACATTTAGCAACACACATGACACCAGACACCTTTCGCAGGTAATGGTGCAGAAAATGGCAAACACGATAGTGATAGATGGTCAACAACAATGTGAGCTAAGGTTCCATTTCAGTGCTTCCATTCAACCAGAACAAAAAGCATTTTATTTTTCTGAAATCTATTTAAGGGTGAAAGATGTCTTTTTTCTTTTTTCCTTCTTATTTTACTTTAGCTGATCTCTGCCTAACGTGCAGAATCAGCTAATATAGGTTCATCTTGATCAGCACAACAATCTTCACAAATGAACACAACGTTTATGAATTTTGAAGCCTAAATACAATCACCAGAAGTAATGGGACCTTATTGTATATGTTATTTTATTCGAAGCAACATTTATTAATGGTTTTAGCTAAGGATGCATGATACTCGATCCCATACGCAGATATTTTTCAACTCATTTTGGCTGATAGCTGATGCTGATGCTGATATATTTCCTTTTGTTTGGAAACAACACCAAGTAAATAACTATTAATAAAAAAAGGAAAAAGCTATGTTACCACTATTAAGCTTCTAACAACCTTTTCAGTTTTTATTTAAAGAACATTTTCCCTGTAAGTCAGAGTTGGAATAGTTGCAAGAGTGTGATTATAAACACAACGGGGCTGTGAAATTGACTAATGAGTATTTGAGTTTAACTGTTTGATCTTTATCCCAGACTATATTCCCATAAGCCACTTGTTAGCAACTGCCTTTTTTAAAGACAAGCAACAGCTAAAGAAAATCACAAGGAATTTTGTATATGGAAGCCAATTTACACCATATAAACAACAAAAAAATTAATTGTGACTTTATATCACACAATTCTGAGTTAATATCTCACAATTTCTGATGTTTTTCCCCCACTGAATTCCAAATTTCTATCTCCCAATTTTATTAATTGTGACCCTGGACCACAAAACCAGTCATAAGTCGCTGGGGTTTATTTGTAGCAATAGCCAAAAATACATTATACGGGTCAAAACTATTGATTTTTCTTTTATGACAAAAATCATTAGGATATCAAGTAAAGATCATGTTCCATGAAGATATTTTGTAAATTTCCTACTGTAAATGTATCAAAATGTATTTCTTTATAAGTAATATGCATCGCTAGAACTTCATCTGGACAACTTTAAGGACAATTTTCTCAATATTTTTAATTTTTCGTTTTTTTTAATAATTAGATTTCAGATTTTCAAATAGTATCTCAGGCCAGATATTTTCCCATCATAACAAACCATACATCAATGGAAAGCTTATTTATTCAGATTTCAGATGATGCATAAATCTCAATTTACAAAAATGGACCCTTATGACATTTTTGTTTCCACCATGAATAAAAAAACTTTGTATCCTATTGTCATGAACTGTGCCGTTGTGGTTCCCTCCCTTCACCATCAGAGGGAGCCTCCATTTCACCATGGACCATTGTTCACTACACTACCCATAACCCCATTCCCATGAACTTCCTGTCTCCTCTCACCTCTCACCCCTGTCGGCCATCTTGCTTTCACCCGCTCACACCTGTTAGCCATTTCACCTCGTTAGTCTAACACTATAAAAGCCATTCTCACACTCAGTCACATCGCGAAGTCATAACTTGCCCCGGCCGTTATCTCTGAGTGTTTTCCCTAGTCCTGGTTTTCCCGTTGCCGTCCTCCCCTAGTTTCCTGGTTTCTTGTTTGTCTCGTCGCCCGTCTACTGACCCTCGCCTGTTTCCTGGATTTACCCTTTGATCGCCGCCCGCCTCGACTTTCTGCCTGGACTATCGTTCGCTCTTTTGGATTACCTGTTCTGCTCTCTCTCGCTCCTGTCTGACCCCCTGCCTGCCTGACTATGAGTAATAAAAGTCTGCACTTGGATCCGCACGCCTCCTGTCTCGTATCTGGGGCTAACGTTACAGATGACTTCGCCGCAACAGGATCCAGCGACTTTAACTCACCTCCCACCTCTGCTATGGACCCTTTTGAGCGGCTGGTTTGTCTAAAACAGAATGGTATGTCTGTGGAGGATTATGTACAAAAGTTTGATGAACTCATGTACCAAATCCCTTTCTATGATGACATATATTTCATGGACTTGTTTTGTTTTGGTTTGAGCGAGCCGCTAAAATCTAGGGTGAAACACGAGTGTCCACGTACATCTCTTGCCGATATAATGGACTATGCTTTGTGGTGTGAGGACTCGTCCTTTACCGGAGGTGTCGAGGAGGAGGAACGCGACACCTCTGTGATGACGGCCACAGACTTCCTGAGTGTGTGTGATGCCATGCCAACTGAACGTAAGCCTGAAATGGTGGCTTCAGCGGCACTGATTTCCATCACCAGTCCTCATAGCTATCTTATATCTTGCTTACGGGACACGCCTTTGCTATCTGTTCGGGCTGCCGGCGTAGTCAAACCAGCGCTCGCTAGTGTCACGTCACCTGGATCAGCGTTCGCTAGCATCACGGCAGACAGATCTGCGCTCGCCAGTGTCACGTCACCCGGATCAGCGCTCGCTAGCGTCGCGTCCGTCAGCTCAGCGCTTGCTGGAGTCACTTCAGCCAAGTCAGCATTTATTCAAGCCCAGCCTGCCAAGCCCTCTAAAGCCAAGTCAACCAAGTCTGCAGACAAAATGGCCGCTGTATCAGAGTGTGCACATGTCAAGATGGCCGCCATACCACAGTCTGCACCAATCAAGATGGCCGCCACTCTAGAATTAGCCCGTGACAAGATGGCTGCCGTTCCAGAGTCAGCACCTGTCATGGCCGCCCTTCCAGAGTCAGCACCTGTCATGGCCGCCCTTCCAGAGTCAGCACCTGTCATGGCCGCCCATCCAGAGTCAGCACCTGTCATGGCCGCCCATCCAGAGTCAGCACCTGTCATGGCCGCCCATCCAGAGTCAGCACCTGTCATGGCCGCCCATCCAGAGTCAGCACCTGTCATGGCCGCCCATCCAGAGTCAGCACCTGTCATGGCCGCCCATCCAGAGTCAAGTTCGGTTGCAGCTCTCTTTCAAGTATCAAGTCCTGTCACAGCGGCCACTGTCAAGTCAGGTCAAGTCTCTCATGTCACTACAGCACTCGACCGGCTGGATAACATCCTTGCTGCACTCTGCGAGTTACAACAAGCCGCAGCTCCGCCTCCCATGCCAAGTCAAGTCACTGCCATTCCTCCAATGCCAAGTCAAGACACCGCTGTTCCTCCAAAGCCAAATCATGCCACAGCCGCTCCCCTTGTATCTAGTATCGCAGCTGCCACTCCAGAGTCAAGTGATGTCACAGTCGTTTCTCCTGAGCCAGGTGATGTCGCAATTGTCATCGCTGCTGCTCCGCTTCCAGTGTCAAGTGTAGTCGCCACCACTGCTCTTCCCCGAGTCCAGCGCCGTTGCAGCTGCTTCTTCCAAGCCAAGCAACAATACAGCGGCTCTACTCCCCGAGTCAGGCCAAGCCACCGCTGGTCCTCCCTCTGAGCCAAGTCATGTTGTCGCAGCTGCTCCGCCTCCAGAGTCAAGCCCCGTCGCAGCTGCTCCGCCTCCAGAGTCAAGCCCCGTCGCAGCTGCTCCGCCTCCAGAGTCAAGCCAAGTCGTAGCAGCTGTTGCTCCCATGTCAAGTTATGTCACAGCTGTCGCTCCAGTGTCAAGCCTCTATGCAGCTGTCCATCCTGCACCAAGCCACACCCCCACAGCTGCTCTAAAGGTTACCAATATCACCCCTGAACCAAGCCAAGCCACTGCCGCTGCTCCAGAACTTACCTTCACTGAGGCCATGCTCCTCCTGAGTACTGCTCTTGGGGTTGTCTGGGCTGCGTATACCACCACCGAGTCCTCAGAGGTGGCGGCTCACTCCGCAGAACCTCTGAGGGTGACCTTCCCCGAGGAGGTGGCTGAGGTCACAGATCCTCAAGCTGTGGGGGAGGTCGCACCTGCTCCTTGCACAGTGGTAGCGTCCAGCAACTCACACCACTCTGAACTCTCGTCTAGTCCCAATTCAGCCGCTGAGGCCCCCTATACGCTGGGTATCCAACCCAACCTGGCCAGGAGCTTGGGCTCCGAGCTTTCTCTCTCTGTGTGTGTCTGTCTGTCTGTGCTCCAAATTACAGACCTGTCTGTTCCGCCCTGGGGAGTTCCCGCTCTGCCCTGGAGGGCTCCTGTCCTGTCTGCTCCACCCCGGGGGGATTGCGTTCTGCCCTGGAGGGCTCCTGTCCTGTCTGTTTTACCCTGGGGGGCTTTTGTGCCACCCTGGAGGGTTCTAGTCCCGCCTGATCCGCCCTGGAGGGCGTCTGACTCACCTGATCCGCCCTGGAGAGAGTCTGACTCGCCTGATCCGCCCTGGAGAGCATCTGATTCGTCTGCTCCGCCCTGGAGGGTGCCTGCTCTGCCTGATCCGCCCTGGAGGGCATCTGTTTCGTCTACCCTGCCCTGGAGGGTGCCTGCTCCACCTGATCCGCCCTGGTGGGCATCCGATCTGCTCTGGAGGGCATCTGTTCCGCCCTGGAGGCTGTCTACTCCATCTTCGTGGTCTTCTATGCATCCTTGGCAGCTTTGTTGCTTGGCTGCCATTCCGGCAGCTCCTGGACCTTTTGCCCTGCCTATCTCTGTCAGCCCGCATGGACCTGGTCCTCCCCTTTGTACTCTGTCCCACCCCCCCTCCCCTTGGTGTTATTGGACTGTGTTGAGCGTCTGGAAGCCGCTCCTAAGGGGGGGGCTCTGTCATGAACTGTGCCGTTGTGGTTCCCTCCCTTCACCATCAGAGGGAGCCTCCATTTCACCATGGACCATTGTTCACTACACTACCCATAACCCCATTCCCATGAACTTCCTGTCTCCTCTCACCTCTCACCCCTGTCGGCCATCTTGCTTTCACCCGCTCACACCTGTTAGCCATTTCACCTCGTTAGTCTCACACTATAAAAGCCATTCTCACACTCAGTCACATCGCGAAGTCATAACTTGCCCCGGCCGTTATCTCTGAGTGTTTTCCCTAGTCCTGGTTTTCCCGTTGCCGTCCTCCCCTAGTTTCCTGGTTTCTTGTTTGTCTCGCCGCCCGTCTACTGACCCTCGCCTGTTTCCTGGATTTACCCTTTGATCGCCGCCCGCCTCGACTTTCTGCCTGGACTATCGTTCGCTCTTTTGGATTACCTGTTCTGCTCTCTCTCGCTCCTGTCTGACCCCCTGCCTGCCTGACTATGAGTAATAAAAGTCTGCACTTGGATCCGCACGCCTCCTGTCTCGTATCTGGGGCTAACGTTACACCTATTCTGACTTTTTTCTTGCAATTCTGAGTTTACATCTTACAATTCACAATTCTTTTGTGAAGTTTATATCTTGCAATTCTGACATTGTATTTCACAGTTCTAAAAAAGATCCAAATTGTGAGATGTAAAGAGGGGAAAAGACTTAATTCTACATTAAAAAGTCACAATTAACCTTTTTGTTTATTCTGTGGCAGAAATGGCCTTCCATAATTTTATGTTAATAAAACATGAAAATGAAAAAAAAAAAGTGTATGTTCACCACATATGTCCCACTGCATGTTACAATACTTATTATTATGCCTCCTGTTTTGCACATTCCTTTGCATGTCTACCTCATAATGCCATTTGCATTGTATACTATAAATATATGTGTATCATATATACATATTTAGTATTTCCATACTCATTTTGTATAATGCATCTATTGTGTCATTTGCAAACACTTGCATTAAGCTGGTCTCTGCTTCTGAACCTAAAACATTAAACTCTATAAAAAAAAGGTATGTACATACATGCATATATTTATATTTATTTATATACGTATTGCTATTTTCATGTCTGGTTAGATGCTAACTGCATTTCATTGGCTTTGTACTTGTACTCTGCACAATGACAATAACGTTGAATCTAATCTAATTTAATTTCAGGCATTTAACCAAAAACCTATTTAAAAAAACACTGATTTTCAGGTTTGACCTACAAAAATCATATTCGCAGCACTGTATTATGGTTTGAGTTTAGGACGACACTACCTTTTTAACCAGCCAATGGCAGACACCATTGTTTCTGTGATTCCACTTGAAGTTGTTAGTGCTGCAGAAATATACTTCTACATATTTAAGTCATAAATGCATATTTTCATGATAAAATTATTATATAAGAGTCTGAACCCTTTCTTTCCAAATAAATAGTGAAAGGTTCATGTGACGTGTCAAAAGATGACATTATTCTATAAGTAGACTGCTAACAGCCGGTTTCATGCTTACATTACGAGGTCAGTCTACTTGACATGTTAAAGAAGAACATACAGAACATATAAGACACATCCTGAGTTTAGTCTATCACAGAATGAAGTGAGATTTAAAGGGACAACTGATCCAAAAAAAAAAAAAAAATGCTGTCATCATTTTCTCACCCTAATGTCATTCAAAAACTGTGTGCATTTTTTTCTTATATGATAAGAAGATAGTTTAAGAAATGTCTGTTTTTGTCCATATAGTGAAAGTCAACGGTCAACAAAATAGTTTGGTTGCACAGAAGATCATCTTGTGTGCTACAGGTTAAAAGTTTACATCCCCCCTTCAGAATCTGCAAAATGTTACCAAAGTAAGAGGGATCATACAAAATGCATGTGATTGTTTATTTAGTACTGACCTGAATAAGATATTTCACATAAAATATATTTACATATAGTAATAAAAATGACCCTGTTCAAAAGTTCACATATGCTTGATTCTTACTACTGTGTTCTTACCTGAATGATCCATGTATTTTTTTGTTTTGTTTTTTTGTTTAGTGATAGTTGTTCATGAGTCCATTTTTGTCCTGAACAGTTAAACTGCCTGCTGTTCTTTAGAAAAATCCTTCAGGACCCACAAATTCTTTGGTGTTCCAGCATTTTTGTGTATTTGAACCCTTTCCAACAATGACTGTATGATTTTGAGATCCATCTTTTCACACTGAGGACAACTGATGGACTCATATGCAACCATTACAGAAGGTTCAAACACTCACTGATGCTCCAGAAGGAAAAAGTATGTCATTATTCACTCACCCCAATTTCATTCCAAACCATGAACACAATTTAAGATATTTTGCATGAAAAACGGGAGCTTTGCGACTGTCCCATTGACTGCCAAGTAAATAACAGAGATGTTGTCAAAATAGTCCATCTGTCATCAGTGGTTCAACCATAATTTTACAAATCTACGAGAATACTTTTGGTATGCAAAGAAAACAAAAATAACAACTTTATTCAACAATTCATCTCTGTCAGGTTTTGGGACTCTTTTTGTTGTGTTTTGATTTGGTTTAGTCCTGTTGGTCTTTGGTTCCTTCCACTTCCTGTTTGCCCTTATTTGGTTTTGTTCCTGTCTCCACCCCTAATTAAGTCATTATCAGTTAAGTGCCTTCACCTGTCTGTGTCTTGTTAACCACCCTATTTAGTTAGATTCTGTTCATTGTTTGATTGTCCGTTCTCGTCGTTGTGTGCGTGTCTCCTTGCCTGTCTCCTTTGTGGATTTAATTATTAAAAGACTTGTTTTGTTCCTGAGCTCGACCTCGTACTCCTCGTTTGTCCTCCCATACACGACACGTGACAATCTCCTCCACGTCAACGTAGCACCATTTTAGAGCGTATCCACTGGACGCAAGTGGATAGCGTACGTTGTTTGCGTCCAGAGGATACTTTCCAAAATGGCACTACAGTGACGTGAAAGAGACGAATTGTTGACTAAAGTTATTATTTTTGTTTTCTTTGTGTCCAAAAGTATTCTTGTATCTTTGTAAAATTATGGTTAAACCACTGATGGCAGGCGGACTATTTTGATGACACCTTTCATACTTTTCTGGGCCTTGACAGTGTTATTTGCTTGGCACTCAATGGGACAGCCACAAAGCTATCGATTTTCATCCTAAATATCTTAAATTGTATTTCGAAGACAAGAAAAGCTTGTACAGGTTTGGAACGACATGGGGGTAAGTGATTAATGACAAAATTTTCAGAGGTGAAAACTATGAACAGAATTAAAATGTGTACATTTTTCTTATTTTGCCTAAATATCATATTTTTATTAAAGAAATATTTTTTCATTTAGTACTGCCCTTACAGAAGGCTATATGTTTCCCAGAAAACAAAATAAGTTTAATTTACCCTGATTTTCAAATTACAAAAGTTCTTATTGCATGTTTTTTTTTTTCCTTCTGGAGCATCAGTGAGCGTTTGAACCTTCTGTAATAGTTGCATATGAGTCCCTCAGTTGTTTTCAGTGTGAAGAAATGGATCTCAAAATCATGGTCATTGTTGAAAAAAAAAAAATGCTGGAAAACCAAAGAATTTGTGGGAACTGAAGGATTTTTCTGAAGAACAGCGGGCAGTTTAACTGTTCAGGACAAACAAGGGACTCATGAACAACTATCACAAAAAAAAAAAGATAATTCAAGTAACAACACTGTATTAAGAATCAAGCGTATGTAAACTTTTGAACAGGGTCATTTTTATAAATTCATCTATTATTTTCTCTTGTGTACTATATGTAGACATATTTTATGTGAAATATCTTATTCAGGTCAGTACTAAATAAACAATAACATGCATTTTGTATGATCCCTCTTATTTTGGTAAAATACTTAACATTTTGCAGATTCTGAAAGGGAGATGTAAACATTTGACCTCAACAGTACATGTAAATTCAAAATAGTGTATGAATTACAATGCAACAGTTTTCACTCTGCTAGTAAATTTCACACATCGAAGAAACACATCATATTAAACACTTTTTGAAGTAGAAAGACTGAAATATTGCAAAATGTAATCTAGTAATCTCGTAATAATAATAATTTTTAGTGTAAATGGTAAAAAAATTGGAAATGACAGAATTTTGGTATAATTTAAAGATGAATTCTCACTATTAACTAGTTATTACTACTAGCACACTGACTGTTTATTAGTGCTTCTAAAGCACATATTAATGCCTTATTCTGCATGAGCATATTTTAAATCCCTTAATCCTATCCCATACCTAAAACTTAACGACTACCTTACTATTAGTAAACAGCAAATGAGGAGTTTATTGAGCCAAAGTCATAGTTAATAGTGAGAATTGGTCGTCAAATGTTCATTTCTTCAACTGACAGCCCTAATATCTATATGATATGTTTTCCAAATCCATTAGTATGCTTGTTAAATGGATCAGCAATATCCAGCTGTTCTGTTTTCTTATTTTGCACATAGTGATATTGCGGGGAAATAGCTGTCCCTTTTCATCTGTAATGGCACTAACTATTAACGTCAACACCTATTTCAGAGGCGCTCTCTCTCTATTATAGGTCACTGCTGTGAGCCGTGTGTTTAGATGCTAATAAAATGAAGCGTTAAGCCTCAAGTATCTTCTTTGTCTGCTTTTCAGCCAGAAACATCGACTCGAGCTTCAACGCCAACCAAACCTGACATCACAATTCCCATTTTCCACACACATCACTCGCTTCCCTTTTGGCTGAAACGGCTCGAGACAATCGGTTTGGACTTAATTTATACTATTTCACACTCTGAATGGATGGTTTGTGTTGTTTGTCTGCATTTACAGGTGGAACGAGAAAGCCAATACTAAGTTTTAGTATTGCTTAGACCATCAGTACAAGTCTACAAGCCATATATTTGTGTAATGAGGCAGAATCTGAACTAAAAATTGGTTCTTAAAAGTAAACCCAGCAGTATGAATTACTGTACCTCTCCACATTCATATTCAGGGTTTTTATGAAAGGCTTTGCAGATGAGAAAGTTGAAAGAGCAAACACTAATGAAGCACAGATGGCCGGTAGACACAAAGGACAGGTCTTTCTTCCCGCTGCATTATCCAGGACAAACAACAGCGGCGTTACTAGGAGAGAGTTGTGTCAAAACAACCGTGAAAAGGTCCTGAATGACTTTCATTATCATTTGGTCAGCGGCATGAGAAGGAGACATGAAACGGCGGCCTTTTTTTGAAAAATAATGACAAAGGCTTTTCATGCATATAAAGGAAACCAACACAAATGCATCCAGCTAGGTCCGAGTCATTTCTGCTGATTTTGTTTGAAGAGTTCAGCTTGAAGATAGATATGATTTCTAAAGCAATTCTTCGCAATCATGTGCTTAGACAGACGCATACTGACACAGGCTATTCTGCTGAAATACAGAACCACCGCAGTGTCTGGCCGAGCACGGCTCTTTCTGCCATTATTCAGTCTGCTTCTCTCTGAGAGCTGTCTGAGAGACTGTCTAAAAGAGATGCTTTTTTTTAATGGAACAAGCCCAGTGATGGACTAGCTACCCACTGTTCTACACAAAATGAACTAAGCTAAGATAAACTGAAATCTCCCCTTCAGAAAGAAGCTTGTTGCATTTAAATCTTTCTCTTTTTTATTCAACACCAAACTGTAAAAGTAACTATCTTTTAAGATTTACAACTGATTTCAGTAGAGGATCAATGCAATATTCAAAATGCATAAATATTCAGTATATGGCATCCCCTTGAAATAAAAAGCCACTTAAGTGCACATGAAGAGAGGCACTTTCACGACTATGCTTTTAAGTACACTTTTAAAAAGTGCACTTTGTAATAATGTCAAATTAAAGGTTTTACTTTAAAGTATGTTTAAAATCCTTATGCTTTAATAATAAAACATAATAATAAAATCATTTGGCATGCTTTAAAGAAGTACACGTTAATGTGACTAAATGCATGAAAAGTACTGGAGTTTTTAAAGTTAATCTATAAAATACATATATTTTACAATGCACCAAATAACAAATGTGTAATTATAAATATATTTAAATGCACAACATATACGTTTCAATAGAAATTACATTTAAGTATATTTAAGTTTACCAGAAATGCTTGTCAGTACATTCAGTAATAGACTTTAAATGTGACATATCATGGAAATCAATTTTTCCCCCCTGTTTAAGTGCTATTATCGAGTCCCCTGTGCATCTAACAACCCAGAAAATGTGAAAAAGGACAACCCAGTAACTGTTTTGGTAAGCCTTTTTCTGAAAGCATGTGAAAATGCAGACTGCTCAGATTTCGCGCCTTCTGTCACGTGTTAAATTGATCTTACTATAATATTACCGTCCCTTAATCTGCATGTTTCCACCCACAGCACTGTCATTGTGTTTGTTTTAGTAACTCATGTGTTTTTTAACATAAACTTGTGTGTATTTGACAGTTTAAGTGCAATAAGACATGAAAGAGAACTTTTAGTACTCACATGCCACGTAACAGCCGCTTTCTGTGCGCATGCTTCAGATGTGTGCGATTAGAAAACCATACATCAGAAGTTTAAACTAATATGGCTTTTAAAACTTATGATTTCAATGCGAAAGACATGATAATTAAAACCAAACAGATGAGTATCTGACATACAAGCTGTAAAAGCACAGTAACAAAAGTCATGGCTATCATAAGTTGGCTGATAGCTATGATTTCAAGAATGGAATTTTGAGAAAAATGGGTTTAAAGTGAGACGGGTCTAACTTTCACTTCACAGGTTTAACAAGAGCTGTCTGTCAAGTCAGGAGCACTATACTGTATCATTACACAAAAGACTAACATCTGTTTTCCATTATTTATGATGGGCATAGTCTCTGAACTTTTGATCACCCCTTATATGTTTAGATAGTACCTTGTAGTTTACATTTAGAAAAGCGAACGCAGCACAACTGTTTGTGCACTTTTTCATCTGACTCTTCCTCTCTTCATCATCCGATCCTTCATCTCTTGATGTGAAATAGTCCATTATAACATTGTTTAGGACACTGACATCACCAAGATTGAGCAGATTGAGACAAGCAAGATCGTTTGAACGAGCAGCTGTTTGAACAGTACGTCAGACTGCATTGTTGCGCTCCACCATCTTATGATATACACAGGAATTGTGAATTGATACACCTTTATTAAATATGTTACGTGGTTTATTTTGATAGGACAGGTTAACTGTTTTTGTGGTGTTAAAGAAAGCACCTCTGCAGCACATTATTAACATAAGAAAAAGACATTTCTGATTGCCGCAATAAATTGCTATTTTTCTGCACTAAACCAGTGAATTTTGCCAAGATATTTTCAGAGACGATAGACAAGATGATAGAGAATAATAATTTAATGAAAACCTGAAAACTGCCCAGCACCACATCTGATGGCTTTTCCCAGATCGCATTACATTTATATTTACTTATATATTTAATTTAACTGCAATTAAAATGCAATTAAATATAGAAAACATTACATTCAGTTCACATTTAAGTGAATGTACATAATATCTACTCTTTTTTAAAGGTATATGCATACCTTTAAAGTGTTGTTATTTTTCAAAGGGGTACATAAAGTTTGGGTAAATTTCTTTAGTTTTTCCTTTGTTTGTTTGTTTTAAGCCATTTCTTAGAGTCTTTTCAATAGGCTTACTGAATTAATTATGTTTGTAATCAACATTTCTCTTGATTTTCGTCATTGAGCTTGTCGTCTCAGCAAAGAATATATATATATGAGTTTTTCTCTCTTTACAATTAACAAAAAAGCTAACACTTGCTTGTTCCCCCCCTCATCTATTTTCTTTTATTTATTATGTACTTTAAAAATCCTTGCTACATGTACTGCTTTAGGCTATATGAGACATATCATAGCACTTGCATGTTTTGTTGCTCTTTTGTTGATTTCGATTGCTTCCATTGTTCTCCTTAGTAAGTCACTTTGGATAAAAGCTTCTGCTAAATGTCTAAATGTAAATACACACACACACACACACACACACATATATATATATATATATATATAGATAGATAGATAGATAGATAGATGCAAAGAATGCAGAGTCACTGTTGTTTTATCTTCCAGCACTTTATTTTAGACTTGTCCTGTGACATTAATTAATGAATATAATGTTTAAAGTGATATTCTGTTACCCCGAATGAAACTATTGATTTATTAGAGCAGATAATTAGCCTTACAATTGGCCCCACAGTTACAGCCAATCCCCTGATATCTGAAAGACCGCCAGCACCATTTCCCCGTCCAGCTCTACATACTGGTGAACATGCTTTAATTAAAGAGTTTGCTCTCTTGGTGCTGCTTCAAGTGTGACATTATGATTTATGCGCTCCTCGCTGTAAAATCCTGATAAGCAATTATGAAGGAAAAGGTTATTTTGTGTATGTTCAATTGTTGAAATCGTGTTGAGGCTAAAGGCAGTCGGGGAGTGGATGAATGAGGAACACTTTACTATCAGCGATCGCTTTGTCTGTGATCACATACATTATCAGCTTGTCTTTGTGCCGCTGATAGTCTCTTGTAGCTCATCTATCATTTAAGATAGGACGTGTGAAGCTGGTGACACCCCGTTTAATGAAGCCGCCACTAACAAGACGAGGTCAGCACTTTCAAGCTTCACCTGCAGATACACAAGGCTCCTGAAATTTACCTAGGGTAAAATTATGACTTTTCCTGTGCAACTTTAAATGGAGGCGCAAGAAGTTTAGTTAGCGCTAAGCAAAACAAACAAGCAAGCTTAAGAATGATAAGCAAAATATCCTAGCAAAATGTGAGCTCATAAATATTGGATGCTGTGCATCTTCCTGTTATGAATAATCATACAGTACGCCCGAGCAGGATTAGTTGGCATAATTTTTCCACATTTAGTTCATTAATTAAAGTCATGAAAATGCTGATGGAGGATATTTGCCTGCATTGTTTTGATGAAAAATAATGAATTACGGGCGGAAAGCCTCGCGTCTGTAATCATCCGCATGCACCGCGTCGTCTTCAAAGCTATGAAGTGAAAATGGGATTTAGCAAGAGAAAAAAAAGGATGAGAAACAATATCACTAACTACTAAGTCTTTTAACAAAGCGTCCCACATCATAAGAGTTTGCTGAAAAAGAATAATCTACAAACAAAAAGAAATCATCATATTGTAAAAATGTATGTAAAATATATGTAAAAGCAAATTAATGTTACTACAAATATGAATCTTATGAACATTATTAGAATATGACTATTTCTCATTGCATTCATACAAATATAAACTTGCTGCAGTAAAATGATGAGCTCTATATACTTTCCAGCAATGACTGTATGATTTTGAGACCCATCTTTTCACACTGAGGACAACTGAGGGACTCATATGCAACTATTACAGTAGGTTCAAATGCTCACTGATGCTTTAGAAGAAAAAAACACTATGCATTAAAAGCTGGGGGTTGAAAACTTTTGAACAGAATGGAGATGTGTACATTTTGCCTAAATATCATATTTTTTTTTCATATAGTACTGCCCTTCAGAGGCTACAGAAGACAGTTATGTGTTTCTTAGAAGACAAAATAAGTTAAATTTACCCTGATCTTCAAATTCAAAAAGTTTTTACCCCCAGGCTTTTAATGCATGTTTTTTCCTTCTGGAGCATCAGTGAGTGTTTGAATCTTCTGTAATAGTTGCATATGAGTCCCTCAGTTGTCCTCAGTGTGAAAAGATGGATCTCAAAATCATACAGTCATTGTTGGAAAGGGTTCAAATACACAAAAATGCTGGAAAACCAAAGAATTTGTGGGACCTGAAGGATTTTCCTGAAGAACAGCAGGCAGTTTAACTGTTCAGGACAAACAAGGGACTCATGAACAACTATCTGAACAAAAAACACAGCTTTGGATCATTCAGGTTACAACACAGTATTAAGAATCAATTGTATGTACACTTTTGAACAGGGTCATTTTTATAAATTCAACAATTATTTTCTCTTTTGTACTATATGCAAAAAATGCTTGTGAAATATCTTATTCAGGTCTGTGCTAAATAAACAATAACATGCATTTTGTATGATCCCTTTTTATTTTGGTAAAATTAATTAACATGAGAGTATTTTCTGACCCACTTAAGTAGGACTTGAGTACATTTATGGTCAACTAAAACACGCTTTAATTTTGTTTCTCTATTAAAAATTTTTCACATGTTTAAATATATTTGTAATTACACATTTGTAAGTTATAATTGTAATTTGTTAATTGCATGTTTGGATGCAGTTTAGCAATTTAGTACTATGATATTGTGGAATATCCTGCTGTTCACAGCTCTGCAGTCTCTTCTGACTGAGGTCTAAGACGTTGACAGATAGATCACTATGGGTACTTAAGAGTAAAGGTCAGGCCTGTAAGCGTTCTCTTGAAATAGAAGCTGGTAAAAGCATTTGGGTTGGTAGATTTTTTGAGAAATGAGAAAGTAGGAAGCTCAGATATATACAGAGTAAATTCGCAGGCCATCAAAACATCCTACAGGTCCTGGCATCTTCTACTTTCAGTTTACATCGAGACAGTTCGTCTACTTTCAGTGTTCTGAATATTGCATGAATAGTAATAACTTGACACAAAACCAATTTGATTATTTGAAATTAACTAGTAATTTTATAACAATTTGCATGTGTACTTCTTTTTTGCTATGCACCACAAAAATGCTCACCCTCTATGACAATTCATTTTAAGCACTGTTCAAAAATAAAATTATGCATTAAACGTAATGCAGAAAGCACATTCCATCCTTAAGGAATAGTTCACACAAAAATTAAAGTTTCCTGAAAATGTACTCCCCCTCAGGTTATCCAAGATGTAGATGAGTTTGCTTCTTAATTAGATTTGGAGAAATGTAGCATTCCATCACTTGCTCACCAATGGATCCTCTGCAGTGAATGGGTGCCATCAGAATGAGAGTCCAAACAGCTGACAATAACATCACAATAATCTACAAGTAATCCACACCACTCCAGTCCATCAATTAACATATTATGAAATCCACACATCATTTTCAAATCATAAATCCACCCACATATTTGTTTAGAGCTGTTTTAGCTTGTAAATGGCTCTTGATCATCTGTGACTATTCACTGCAGAAAGCAATATGAGACCCGATCTGGCAAAATGAATCGGAAGTCGCAACGATCCATTTTGAGATAAGGGCCGATAATGTGGAAAAACAATGAAAAAAAAAAAAAATCTTTTTTTTTATAGCTAATTTCAAAGAAAAGATATTTAAAAATAATCTCCCAAAGTTTCATAGGCTAGATTATTGTGTAAACATATTTAAATGACTATTAAAGTTGACAAAGTTTAACAAAATTCGCTGGAAATGAACATTGCATTTCTCAACTTCTCTGGTGACTTCTGAGCATTTTCCTAAATTCCGGGTATCCCCTGAAATCTCTGCTCTCCAAAAAATGGTGTTAAATATTGTATAAAACCAATCAAAAAGCTTGTGAAAGCTTTGTGAAATGTACACAGTGACATAAACGCTGATCAAAATACACCTACAGAGTGCCCGCATAACGTTACATTACGTGATGAATTCTAGTAAGTACGCATTTAGAGTGCATTCTTTCACTGCATGATTCAGTCTATTAAAATGTATTTAGAATGATCACAGAATTCAAGATATATGGGCAGAAAATATTTATATCATTTCATTTAGTTAAACAATATCACACGAAGAGTGCTGTTTTTTCCTTCAAAAATCAGCATGGCTACAAATGTGATATTGATTTTATACAACAGTTCAAGAAACAAGAAGTTGATATTAAAAGACTTACATTTTAGACAGCATATTTCCTGTTTTTGCTTCATTTCGCAAACAAAAATCATTCCAAACACAGCCACAGCATGGTTTTGCATCTCTGAGGTGTATGGCGGTGTTTAGTTTCTGAATGAATCAACCGTTCGGTTCAACCGCAATGACTCGCTTATTAACAGAGACTTACTGACACCTACTGGTGGTTTTAATTTCACATTCAAAGTATCTTTTCACTTTTAAAATAATTTTTTAATATAGCTGCATTTTCACGTGTAAATGCATCTAAATGCCACTTCATATGCAACTTCTGCAAAGATAAATTTTGTTGATACTGATTTAATCTTTGTTACAGCCTAAATGTATTATTATTATAATTGACTGATTAAATGTAAGAATTAGACTCAAATGATGCACACTTTTAGGAAAAAATTGCTTTATAAAGGTAAAAATGCCCATAAAAGGTAAAAAATCTATTTAAACTTCTAGGAAAAGAATAATTTTTATCACTGCTGTGAACTGGCCACACAGAATATGAAGAATATAAAAAACTTAATTATTGTTATAGATAAAATCCTAAAAAATATCGAGATATTATTACACACACACACACACACACACACACTGACACACGTTCTCTCTCAAGCAAAAATGTAGCACCTCTGTTTAATTTTTCTGATTTTAGTAAATCTTTGTAAAATATTGTTAAAATATTTATTTAAATAAAAATAATTACTTTATATTTTTTATGTGTGTATATATATATATATATATATATATATATACACACACAAATGTCTTTGGCTGTAAAATAATTATTAATTTATCCCTTTAAATGCAATGGATTTTGAAAGATATCAACAAAAAAAGAGCAAAAAAACCTTAAAAGCGATTTTCTCAGGTTTTCAATTGGAAAAAGAGAGCAGACGACCATAACTCAAATGGGTATATCTTTAAAACCATTCAAGGTATGACTTTGACTAGGATATCAAATTTTTTTAAAGCTTATGGTCTCCTCTGTCCATTGATATCAAAATCTCAATTTTGAAATTTGAGTCACTATGACTCATTTTGCTGGATTAGGTCACATATTATGAATAGAGGATGTATTTTAGCTTAAAAAAACAATACTTAAACACCTTAATGATGGATTTGTTTCTTACAAACACACAGCTTTGAATGTGCAGATTTGTGGATTATTGTGATGTTTTTATCAGCTGTTTGGACTCTCTTTCTGACGGCACCCATGCACTGCATTGGATCGATTGATGTAATGATGTAATGCTACATTTCTCCACATCTGATGAAGAAACAAACTCATCTACATCTTGGATGGCCTGAGGGTGAGTAAAATTGTAAGAAGTTTTACTTTTTGTGTGAACTATTGCTTTAGTAGAGTTTGTGTTGATAAAGAACTCAAGATTGTTTTGTTATATTATAATAATGTTAACAAAATTCAAAATAACAAGACATTTCAGTTGCATATTATACATACAAGCAACTTTAAACACTGATATATGAATAAATGAATAATACATGAATACATTTATATCTGTCTCTCTCTCACACACACACACACACACACGCCCCTACACATCATTAATTGCTCCGTTCTTTTGTTTCTTCATTAGACAGTCTTTATTGAAGCAGCTCTGCTGCAAGACTGCGACAGAGTCTGAGAATCATTGCAAAAAGCAATTAATTGTCTATTGGTAAGTATGTCACATGAACAAAGACGGTCAAATTCTCCCTTGTTTTCATGGCTATAGCACTCAGGCAAGTTAATAAGCTAATGTTTCCAGCTGAACACATTATTCTTGCATGTGCTCTGCTGATAACGGTTACCTTGCAACACACAGGTGAAGTGCTTGCGCACATTAAACACTGTTAATATTCAAAGGACACAAGTCCTGCTTGAGAAAAGACTGAGACTGAATGAGCCTCTGCTGCTTTCCTATGGGAGTCTGGAAAGTTTGGCACACGCTTGCTGTTTTGTTTACCTATTATGGCTTGTGCCAAAACACATCTGTCACCAAATGAAAGCGATGCATTAAAAATTAAATCAAAATTACAGCAAGCCCTTTGGAGTCTTAAATTCAAAACTTGACGTGTCTTGGCTCAACTGCTACCTTGTAACCTGAGGCGCAAGTCGAGTTTTGATCATGACTTGAGATTTGACTGATTTGAGGAATAACATCTCGGATCCAAGTTTCAACAGAGTATGTGCTGAATCAGAGCCACTGACTGACAGAAATTCCCTGCGCTGGGATCAGACCCAACTGAATCGTGCAAAAATCATGATCTCAGACCTTTTAAAGCAACAGCAAACAGGACGTTATCATGATGTCCTGCATCTTAATTGGGACATGCAGTTCAGTTTGAGTATCTGTAGCTACAACAGAGAAAGGTCTATATATTCACAATAAACATGAACAAAATGTTCAACACTCAAACTCTGGGAACACAAGCACTAAAGCGGAGTCATAACCTTCTGCTTTTATCCAACTCTCAAGAGATGGAGGGTAAAAGAGAGATGAAGCACATTCTGAAGTTTGAGGGTTCAGAGATATTTGAAGAACACTGCACTTTTATTTGACTTCTGCTGTCTGCAGGAGAATAAATGTCAATTGAAGGGCTGCCACTCAAGTTTTTTATTTGTTTTTTTTAGCTGAGGTGTGTGTCCAAATGTGTTGGTATTTCGCTGCGATTATATATAAGCTTTCCTGTTTTTATCATTATGTAAAATCGTTATTTAGCAATAAAAAATGTGTTTTGCGACCCTGTAGTTCAGTTACTGAGTATTTAGCAAAATTTTGCAAAAAAAGAAGGCAAAAAAAAGCAAATATATTTTAAAATAAAAAATGTTTGCAAACATGCAGGTGTTTAGCTAGTCTATGGTTACTGAGGAAATAAGCACTCAGCAAAAAATGTATCAAAATATTTAGAAAAAAAAATAATTTTTGAATAAATATTTTTAAAAAATTAATAATTTTCTGTATTTCTTTTAATGAGAAAGAAATGTGTTTTGCTAGCCATGCATTACTGAGGGAAAAGTACTCCTGTTTTTTATCAAAACCAGTATTTTGGAAAAAACAAACTAAACAAATAAATACATACAGTTTTAATACATAAATAAAATAAGTAAAAATGTGTTGTGCAAACCTGCTATATAAACAAACATTTAAAAATTAACAAAGTAAAAAAATAAAAAAGAAAGAAAATATATTTTTAAATAATGTTTGCAAACAAGCAGGTGTTTAACTAGTCTATGATTACTGAGTAATTAACCACTCAAGTTATCCATCATGTTATGAAAGTAATATTATGTAAAATAAAAAAAAAAAAAAAAAAGAGGTTTTGTTATTAATACATAAATAAATAAAAATTGTAGGTGTTTTGCTTGAGTCTTTGATTACTGTGTGGGATAAGTAAATAAATAAATAAATAACATGCAAAATTCATCAAATTATTTATTTATTTTTTTAAAGAGAAAGAAATGTTTTTGCTAGCCATGCATTACTGAGGGAAAGATACTCCTGTTTTTCATCAAAACCAGTATTTTGGAAAAAACTAACTAACTAAATAAATACATACAGTTTTTAATACATAAATAAAATAAATAAAAATGTGTTTGTGCAACCATGCAGGTGTTTTGCTTGTTTTGGATTACTGAGTGGGCTATATAAACAAACATTTAAAAAAAAAAAAAAAAAAAAAACATACAGGTGTTTAGCTGGTCTATGATTACTGAGGAAATAAGCACTCCTGTTTTCCATCATTTTATAAAAGTAATATTTTGTAAAATAAATGAAAATATATATATTTATATTTTTGTTATTAATAATGGAAAATGTAGGTGTTTTGTTAGTCTTTGATTACTGTGTGGGATAAATAAATAAATAAATAAATAACATGCATACACTAATGCAAAATTCTGCAAAATTTATTAAAATATTTAGAATTTTTTTAAACAAACTCCTGTTTTCCATCATTTTATGGAAGTAATATTTTGCAAAATAAATAAATGAAAAAAAAGTGTTTGTTATTAATAAATAAATAAAAATGTTGTAAAAATGTAAAAAAAAAAAAAACTACTGTGACTACTGTGTGGTATAAATAAATAGCATGCATTCACTCATGCTAAATTCAGCTCAATTTATCAAAATACTTAGAAAAAATAATTTTTAAATACATTTGTAATAATTGCCCTTAAAAAAAAGAACGTGTTTTGCAAGTCTTGCATTACTGAAGGGTAAGTACTCCTGTTTTTCATTAAACCCAGTATTTTGGATAAAACTAACTAACTAAATAAAGTTTTTAATACATAAATAACAAAATAAAAATATGTTTGTGCAACCCTGAAGGTGTTTTGCTTGTCTTTGATTATGAGTGGTCTAAATAAACCAGATTTGTAGATACATAAATAAATAGCATGCATACACTCATTTTTTATTTTGTTTTATACTCACTTTTACAAATTTAATCAAAATATTTAGAAAAAAATATTTTTGGCTAGTCATGCATTACTGAGGGGTAAGAACTCAATGTTTATCATCAAAACCAGTATTTTGGAAAAAAACTGAATAAATAAATAAATAAATAAATAAGGTTTTTACTAAATAAATAAAAATATGCTTGTGCAACCCTGCGGGTGTTTTGCTTGTCTTTTTTGATTACTGAGTGGACTAAATAAACAATTACAAATTAACAAATTTATACATGCAAAATAAATCCATTAAATTAATCTTTTTTTTTTTAATAAATAAAAAACCAACCCTGACATGTTATTATCACAGATCCTTGTCCTTTTGAACTTAATTCCATCCTCAGACCTCTGTTATAAGCCTTTAAATCTCTAACAAAGACATGTCAAAGACAAAGGCCACGCACCACATCGCTGCGGCTGCAATGTTCTCAGTGTTAATGGTTGGCGCCGCTGTTAATTTGACACAGGATCTTTATGAGTCCCTGAGTCACTCTTGTGAAGTGTGTGTGTGTGTGTGTGTGTGTGTGTGTGCGCACCTGAGTGAGCGCAGGTCAACCAGACAGCATTTATCTTCACGACACACTGATTAGATGCGACCTCTCGTCGTCTGTGCTATTGTACCACAGCGCTAACTGTCTTAATGATCAAATGACCCCTGATCTAGGGTCAGTGACACCTGTGAGCTAATAATTGAGATCAGGGCTAAAACATTTACTGAGACTAGCTGTCTGTGACTGAGGTTAATGCAAATATCACCTGTGTCACAGAGGCAAGTAAGTTCGTCTCTTGGACCGAGCAAAGAAAAAGATGTTGGCATTCAGAGTGGCAGCAGATAGACAGTCTGATATAATCCTAAAATGCTAAAGTGTTTGACATTTCATAAATGAAAAGAAACATTCTGGTAATAAGATCCATTGTTCAGTCGACATCCTATTAGCTCTAATACTGACAGTAAATGAGCCATTGAAATGAACCCACAGAGACATGGAAAAATACAACCTGGAAAATGGAGCATTTTAAAAGCAAACCGGGTTCGGATGGGAAGGGGTACAATTGTTGGACGGAGTCGGCGCTCGCAGAGGTGCATTTAATCACCAGAGCAAGCGAGAGTAATGATCTCTGGCCTCTGATCTGACGTCTGAAGACTCTCATAGTAATGGAAGAGCATGATATCATAGTGTGAAGAATGACTCTGAAAATCTCTATCGCTACATCAACATTTATCTGGGTGCGTTTGAAAATGGAGTTTTGATTTTACAAAGCACTTAAAAATTACTTTGTATGTGTAAAATGTAATGAAAGATGATACAGAGAGACCTTTTGCAATCTTGTGCAGTTTATATTGCATTCAACTTTGTAGGTGTTTTGCTCTGATTACTGAATGGGCTAAATAAACAATGAATGAATGAATGAATGAATGTGCGTGCAATTAAATAAAAAATGTAAATCTATTTTTACAAAATAATATTCTTAATAAAAAAAGAGAAATAAATAAATGCTTGTGCAACTGTGCAGGTGTTTTCCTTTGAATGCTTAGTGGGTATTTAGAAAGTTTAGCAAAATATTTAACAACAAAAAAAATAATAATAAAAAATGTAAAACTATTTTTACAAAATATTTTTCTTAAACAAGAGAGAAAGAAATAAATGTGTAAATGTGCAACTGTTCAGGCGTTTTCTTTTGATTACTTAGTGGGTATTTAGCAAAATTGAGTAAAATATTAAAAAAATATCTTTTCAATTAAAATTAAATAAAATGTGTAAAACATTTTTTACAAAATAATGTTTCTTAAAAAAAAAGAGAAATAATAAATGTGTGTGCAACTGTGCAGGTGTATTCATTTGATTACTTAATGGGTATTAAGCAAAATATTTAACAAAATACATAAAGTAAATATTTTTACAAAATAATTGTTTTTAAAAAAGGGAGAAAGAAACGTGCATGCAACTGTGCAGGTGTTTACCTTTGATTACTTGGTGAGTATTTAGCAAAATGTAGCAAAATATTTAACAAAATAAATGTTTCAATAAAATAAATGAACTACAAAAGGTAAAATATTTTTACAAAGCATTTTTTCTTTAAAAAGAAAGATATAAATGTGCATGCAACTGTTTTTGATTACTTGGTGGGTATTTAGCAAAATGTAGCAAAATATATATACAAAAAATAATAATAAATGTAAAACATTAGGCAAGATATTAAACAAAAACAAAAGCTAAATAAAACAACGTAAAACATTTTTACTAAATATTTAAAAAAAAAAAAAAAAAGAAGAAGAGAGAAACAAATGTGCATGCAACTATGCAGGTGTTTTGCCTTGGTTACTTAGTGGATATTTAGCAAAATTGAGCAAAATATTTAACAAAATACTTTTTCAAATAAGAAAATCTTATAAAAAAGTTAAAACATTTTTACAAGATAATTCATACGTGTGTGCAACTGTGCAGACGTTTTCCTTTGATTACTTAATGGGTATTTTGCAAAATACTAAACAAAATGCATTTTTAAATAAAAAAAAAAGAGAAATAAATAAAAAATAAATAAAAATTGTAAAAATATTTTACATTTTATTTTAAAATAATGTTTTATATTTTCAATAAATTAATATAAGAATGTTTGTGTGCAACTGTGTAGGTTTTGCTATAATCTTTGATTACTGAGGGGAGGAAGCACTTGTTTTTCGTCATTACATTACAGCGGTATTTTGTAAAAAAAATAAATAAATGCTCCATTCCAGAGTTTCTAAGCATTTTCATCTTGTCCACTGAAATGTCACAAAGTGCTAAAAACATACTGCATGTGTGTGAATCATCATAAATGGCATGACATTGAGAGACCAGTCCAGACATAATAAATAGATCTCAATTGTAAAATATCTCCCCGCTGGTAAATCCAGATTGCACTCACTCGCCATTCCACAAATGGTCCAAAATGCCATTTTCGTCATGTTTTGATGCATGACAGCAATTGCGAGTACATTTTCTGCCATCTTCATGTAATATGAAGATTATAAAATATATCACAAAATAACACATTGCATCCAGCTATATGTATTGCTACAATAACCGTACAATATGCATCACATGACTAAGCATTCATTTTCAAATCCCTCCGTTTTCACAGTCCACACTACAACACAAATTTATCACCTAGACAAAAACGCCATCTCGGTGTGGATCTACAGCCAAAACAGAGAAAAAGATGCATTTTGTAATACCTCCAGATGAGATTTGTCATTTAAACAAACACTCAACAACTACACCTTTAGATCAACACAATACCAGAATTCATTTTCTGTCTTTTTAATGAACAGCTTGCTATCTAATATTGCATAAGGAAAGGTGGAGTAAATTGCTAAATGCACTGTAACTTTGCAATACAAACTACAAATATGTGCCAATACTCTCATTATACATGTGATCTCTTCTCTTTTTGAAATGATCTTTCAGTTTTAATCACAATTTTAGTTTAAATTAGCAATGTTTTGACCAAATTATGCACAGAAATTTACTCCCGCTTCATGTTTTATCTTCTGTGGAACACAAAAGCAGCTATATACGCAATATTAGAAGTCCTCTGTGAAGCTTTTCAGATTTTGCACATTCAAATTTCCTGTTTTTCTCCTCCAGTGAGCAGGTTTGTGCTGTAACCCGAAGAACTTCTCTCTCTTGTCATAAGAATGCCAGACTTGAATGTACAAGATGTCAGTGTATGAGAAAGCTATGGCATGACTTCAGAATCAGACGTAGTGCCTGAATCACAAAGGTTATTTCTGTTGTACGTTTGTATCATGACAGCCTCAGTTCCTCAGAGCATTTTGCAAGTTAGTAAATGATGACTGAGTTTTTAGTTTGGAAAAAATATGGTAACGCTTTACAATAAGGTTTATTAGTTTACTACATTAGATAACATGAACTAATACTTCTACAGCATTTATTAATCACAGTTAATGTTAATTTCAGCATTTCATGGATTATTCAAATCACAGGTTGTGTTTGTTAACATTAGTTTATGCACAGTGAACTAACATGAACAAACAATGAACGACTGTATTTTTATTAACTAACATTAACAATTAATAAATAGCGTAATAAATGTATTGTTTACTGTTCGTTCATTAACATGTTAACAAATGACACCTTGTTGTGAAGTATTACCAAGAAAACTAACCCACCAACCTATAACAATTTCATTCCACGCTGAAAAATCAGGTATATTTGTAACAATAGCCAAAAATACATTTGAATTGGTCAAAATTATAAATTTTTCTTTTATGCCAAAAATCATTAGGATATTAGGTAAAGATCATGTTCCATGAAAATATTTTGTCAATTTCCTACCATAAATGTATCAAAACTTAATTTTTGATTAGTAATATTCATTGCTAAGAAATTTATTTGGACAACTTTAAAGGCAACTTTCTCAGTATTTAGATTTTTTTGCACCATCAGATTCATTTTTAAATAGTTGTATCTCAGCCAAATATTGTCCTATGGAAAGCTTATTCATTCAGCTTTTTTTTCCCAAAATTTCAAAAAATGTACCCATTAAATTTTTGTGGTCCAATATCACAAGCTTCCGAAGCAATTTTCCCTCAGAAACGGCTAGAAAAAGTAACAATTAACAGGTAAAATATTTGATTAAATGTGAAACTTTAATGTAGGAAAGCTAAATTGACATTTTCTTCTAAAAAGCACTTCAGTAGTTTTTTAAAATTAAATTTTGATGATAATCAAATGATGATAAACTAAAATACTTGTCGATAACATACAACTATTGATTTTAATAATGCATAAGTAAATGTTAAATGCTTTAAAAAGTATTTTTTATTGTTAGTTCATGTTAACTAATGTGTTTGTTAATGTTAACAAATGGCACATTGTTGTAAGATATTACCAAAACAACTAACCCACCAACCTATAACAATTTCATTGCATGCTGAAAAATGTGACCTTGGTCCACAAGGGTATATTTGTAGCAATAGCCAAAAATATATTGTATAGGTCAGAATTATTGATTTTTCTTTTATGCCAAAAATCATTAGGATATTAAGTAAAGATCAGGTTCCTACCATATATATATTAAGACTTTAATTTTAATAATGATTAGTAATATGCATTGCTAAGAACTTTATTTGGACAACTTTAAAGGCGATTTTCTCAATATTTGGATTTTTTCAGTAGATATATCTTGGCCAAATATTGTCCTATCCTAACAAACTGCACATCAATGGAAAGCTTATGCATTCAGCGTTTTCCCCCCAAAAACAATCAAAAAATGGACACTTATGACTGGTTTTGTGGTCCATGGTCACAAATATAACTTCAGAAGTAATTTTCCCTCAGAAATTGCTTAAAAAATGTCACAATTAACAGGTAAAAGATTAAATTAAAAGTGAAACTTTAAAGTAGAATGACTTTATTTTTTTTTTAATAGTGCACTAGTTTAATTCAATTTAATGATAATAAATTAAAATACTTGTCGATAACAAATAACTTTTGATTTTACAATTTTAAAATTACACCTTATTGTAAAGTATTACCAAAACAACTAACCCACTAACCTATAACAATTTCATTGCACACTGAAAAATTAGATCCTGGTCCACAAAACCAGTCTTAAGTAGCATGGGTATATTTGTAGCAATAGCCAAAAATACATTGTATGGGTCAAAATTATCACCAAAAATGATATTAAGTAAAGATCATGTTCCATGAAGATATTTTGTAAATTTCCTACCATAAATATATTAAGACTGAATTTTTGATTATTAATATGCTTTAAAGGCAATTTTCTTAATATCTGGATTTTTTCAATAATTATATCTTGGCCAAATATTGTCCAATGCACATCAATGGAAAGCTTATTCATTCAGCTTTTTTCCCCCAAAACAATCAAAAAATTGACTCTTATGACTGGTTTTGTGGTCCATTGTCACAAATAGCTTCAAAAGCAATTTCCCCTTAGAAATTGCTAGAAAATGTCACAATTAACAGGTAAAATATTGAATTAAAAGTGAATTTTTTAAATTAGATTCACTTTATTTTTTTTTATTCAATTTAATGATAATTAATTAAAATACTGGTTGATAACATAAAACTTTTAATTTTAATAATCCATAAACGTTAAATGCTATAAAGGCAGTGTTAGTTCATGTTAACTAATGTATCTCACTAATTGTAGCCTTATTGTAAAGTCTCACTTACTATTCAATTAATCTCGCATTTCTTTTAATTAAAGCCAAAAAGTTAAAACAGAATCTCTCCAAAATCACACACAAGTCCACGAATTGTCTCCAAAGCTATATTTCTATTGCATTCACAATTCTTTCATCTATCTTTCCTCATACATTCCAACTTTAAAACTTCTGAACAATTACTTTATACATCTAGAAACAGATTTGACATTCTGACAGGGCATCAGAAAAACATCTGCGCTGCACAAACTCTCAAAAACAAAGCCTCCATCTCTTTCTCTCTTACCCTCAGAGAAGCTGATCAGCCCCAGCAGATGAAGCAGCTTTAGCGAAGCGCACACGATCACCACGATCCCAAGCGTCTGCAGACCCTCGGTTTCCCACATGGTGCTTACGGCGACCCCCTGCTCCTGCTCATGCCACCTGCCTGACTCTCCTGACCCGCCGCCAAACTCCTCCTCGCTCCAGTTTCCTCCCGCCGCCGGCGCGCACTGGCCGGGCAGCCCGAGGCACCCACGTGGTGCAGCGCTCCAGTCCCGCTGCAAATCCAGCCTGGAAGGCTGAGCTTCACCACTCGGGGTCTGAGTCTCCCGACACAGATAAGTCAGAGACGCGAGTGTAAGTTTGAAATGTGAGTGCCGACTGAGGTTTCAGTGAAGGGAGGAGGCGCGGAGACACACAGAGAGAGAGAGAGAGAGCAAGAGGGAGAGACGAGGAGAGGGAGGGGAAGGAAATGAAGAGAGCGGTGCGAAATGATCAAGGAAAAGTGTGAAGAAGTAATATTCAGTCGCTCTGTCTTCCTGTCCTCACCTCCTTCACTTTAAACCAGTTTAATCTAATTCCCACCTAATTTCCACCAGTGATACAGACCGACATGTCACATGACCTGTAATTCATCACAACATGCTGTTTAAACCAGAGCAAAAATCAATGCATAATGAAGTCATCCTTTAAACGCTTTGACTGTGCATTTATTTGCACGCTGTCTATACTCTAAGGAAACCTACTGCATCGATTACACGATTGAAGAGGAAAGTCTGTCCTAGTCAATAAACAACCAAAGTGCACTCGCTAAATTACCCTTAAAGGGAGAGTCCATATTAAAATTCTGCAATTATTCACCCTCACGTCGTTCTAGATCCACACTGATGTTATTGTTTTCATTATAGCATACAAGTTTAGCATCCACAGGATATAAAAACTTAATAACAGCAGTCCGTTGTGACTCACCAGCAACATTTCAGTTCCTTCGAAAGTCATATTTTTTTCGTCGTTTTGTGTGACTTTCCGAAATTTACGTCATTATTCACTGTCAAAATCAATCATTCATACAAACTCAAAAAGTGCACTTAATATTGAATCATTGATCTTAAAAGTATAGGCCCCTCTTTTATATATATATTTAATCTGCAACTCTACTTGCAGATTATTACATTACATTATATTACACGTGTTATGACAAGTCTGTTAGCTTAATGCAGTATACGCTTGTATAATATTATTGAAATAAAACATTTGTCTAACACATTTTAAAAATGCACTTTGTAATCATTTCAAATAATTTCAGATTCAAACTTTTAAATCATTGTTTTAATATTCTATAAAGAAGTACACATATTTTAATGTGTTGACTAACATACTAAAACACATGCAAAGTACTCGACTAGAATTTTAACTGGAGTGTTATTCAATAGTACATTTAAAGTTACTATTTTAAATATACTAAGTTGCAGCTTCATTATTACAAATGTGTAATTATATATACAAATATATACATGACACAAATTTCAGTAAAAGTAATAAAGAATATTTTAAGTATCATAATTTAATTTTAAGCCAAAAATCATTAGCATATTAATTAAAGATCATGTTCCATGAAGATATTTTGTAAATTTCCTACCATGAATATATCAAAACTTCATTTGGACAATTGTAAAGGTGATTTTCTCAATATTTAGATTTTTTTGCACCGTCAAATTCCAGATTTTCAAATAGTTGTATCTCGTCCTATATCCTAACATTAATGGAAATCTTATTTATTCAGCTTTCAGATGATGTATAAATCCAGTTTCCCAAAAATTGACCCTTATGGCTGGTTTTGTGGTGCAGGCACACACAAGTATACTTTAACCCTTTAATTGTCACTCCCATTTTTGAACGCAGACGTGAAAATGCAGTATTTAAACTTAATTTTTTACAATTCCCAAACAAAAACATTTTGTGATATGATTTTGATGTACATTTCCCATCATAGTGCAATGTCCGATTTTAAAATGGTTTTCAAATGATGAATTTTGAGATTTTAAGTTTTCAAGTGATATATAATTTCTTATGATTTCTAAAGGCAAGAAAGTTTTTTTGTGACAAAGGTCAAAACTCCTGTTATGAAGTAGATTTATGAGGTGCACTCTTGTCATAAATTAATCTATTACTTTTCCTGCATAATTTGTAACACAAAAAATGGTAAAATATCTATTTAGGAGTCTTAGACCTTTCCAACAATAAATAGTTTGTCATGATTAGATTAGGATTTATTTGTAAAATGGTAAAGTAAACTTAGGCGTCCCACAGGTGGAACGGTGACAATTGTTTCAAAAACAACAAAAGTAATTATGAAATATTATATACAAATGTACTTAAATCCTACTTAAGCGGGTCAAAATAGCATTAGAAATTTCTGTTAATTGCATTTAATATAAATTTAAACTATAATGTATTTTTATTTGCAATTAACAGGCATCACTTTCAGCTTGCACTGTTTTGCAACAAAAGTAAACTAAATAAAATTCAGTGCAAAACACTTAGAACTACTACTTCTGAGCTTTCATTCAAAGTCTATATTTACTACAGCATCCTAAAAACCACAATTGATGCTACTCTAAAATGCATCCCTACTGCCACCTTCTGGCCCATCATATCATCAAACACAGTTTCAGTTGAGAGATGTCAAAGGATTGTAACATTACACCAACACATCAGTTTCACACTCATACAAGATTTGCATTCATTATCCAGCATAATTCAAAAACAGTGCCATTTGCATGTATTACAGTTAATTCAGCCAAATCTCAAACTGCTTAAAGGTCTCGCACCAAATGATTTTATTCCTTTTTTGGAGCAAATAATTTAGTGTAGGGTTATTAATGTCGCTCATGTAATTATGCAGATTATGCCTTCAGCCATTTTTAATTTTGCTCATTGTGTTTTGCCCCCCTCCATCTGCCTATAATAGCTTAGTTTTATTAAAACTATGACACTAGCCTTTGGGAATCATTAAGCAACTCACAGTTTCTGCTCAAAAGGTTAAAAACTGCGTATGTAGTGTTAACATAACATGCATAAATGAATTGAAACTCCTGCATTGACTCCATTGACAGCTACAGCAAGCGTCATAACGGCCGTCGCCTCCTGTTCCGCGTTGTCTTTCTGTGACATCTTTAAAGGTGACGTAAAATGTCAGAAAGTGTTGATGGAGAACCCTTACAGCGGTCGATTTCTTATCTCTGCCAAGCATAGGATGTGTCTCAGATGTGAATGCTCTTTGTTCTTCGATTTCTGTGGGTTATAAAATCGATTTTGGCCAGAGATTACGTATTTCCATTTTACGGTCATAGCCTCCCTGTCCTGTGGGGACTCTTATCAAGCCTGGCCTGTCCAGCGGAGGGTTATGTGAGGAAAGGCTGTCCTGATTCACACATACTGACATTCAGAGAGGGACAGCAGGACCTACAACACAAACGCTGCTCACAATTCAACTGTTTCACAATGTGCTCATTTAAAGTGTCAGAGGTGCTGTCACATATCAACGATGACCTCTCTGTCAGTGAAGTCCATCATATGTTCACATTATGCATTAAGGCACATTTGTGATTGATGCCCGTGGGGGGGTGAAAAAACTGCCAAGGATAAGACTGTGCTTCTCGTGAATCATATAGAGAAGCAATCAGGCTCTGTCACACAGAAATACGAAAGTAGGGCTGCATGAAAAAAACTGACATTGCAATATTTAAATAAATTAATAAATAAAGCAGTTTTTACCCGATGACTTGCTCTGTTTGGAAAGAATAAATTATTCTAGAATGATCTAAGTGATTTTTTTAGGGGAGTGCATATGCATAGAAAAGAACAAAATAATAATAAAAAAAAGTATGCTTTGAAGACTTGTTTTTGAGTGTATCCTTTATGGCTGAACAATCAAAAAAACAAACAAACAAACAAACAAAACAACAAAAAAACACTTGGGTATACACTTTAAAAGAACCAATTCTAACTTTTCATAAAAGTTTCATAAAGACCATAGAACAAGTATTATTATGAGTACAAAAAAAAAATATATATATATATATATATATATATATATATATATCCATGCCATCAGGTAGCTCAGCCGGCATGGAATTGGACTTGGGATTGGATCCCGTGAAAAACACGTCTCATGATGAAAGAGCGAAAAGATGAGAGATTGAAAAACAAGCTAAAAAGGCATACTTGCGATTGCGTTTTTACTCACATTCACTTTTGTTCATACTATTGGGTAGGTTTAGGTGTAGCGCAGATGGTACATTATTTAAAAACATCACGGAGCATTAGAGTTATAGCGTCAGTCAATGGACATTTAAATTTTTTTAAAAGATACTCATTACAAAAGTGGTTAAAGGGTTAGCACAAGTTACATTCCCAAATGCACATTAAAGTGACCCAAACTTAAGGCACATTCAAAGGTGAGTTTGTCTGAAAGACATACTGCAGACTGAGCTGCTTAAAGATACTGAAAACACTGGATCATCTGCTCGTGTGGAAATGAACACAGTGCATCACTTCACTCTGAAACTCGCTGTGTTATATTTAATTAAATCGCAGCCTTTGTTTTTAATAATAATGCATGATATATTGTGCAGTCCTACACGAAAGGTTGACACCTACACCTTTGGTGACTGCCGAAGACGACAACAGTCGAAAAAACTCTCACTTATCAAATTCAAAATTCAATTGTGATACTAGTTTTACGACCCCATTGTCTTTTGTAAGCATCACATTTACGCGTGTTTTCAAACGTTTTCTAAAACAATGTAAAAATACACTGTAATTTGTGCCACAGGAACAGCTGTGCTATGCCTCAGGTAGACCATAATTACATGCTTTATGGCAATATCTGCAATACCATAGAAAGCAATGTTGGTTTCCAATATTTAGAAAGCAGTGAAATTAGCCCATCATATCCTCAAATCCCCAAAAGCACTGAGCGTGAAATGTAAGCAATTAAAGCCTGTGAACCATGGCGGCCCTGAGCGCTGCTGAATACACAGTTGAGGGTGAAATAACAGTTTCTGCCCACAACATACAGACCACAACACTTGAGAGAAGTTGTCAGTTGTCTAGCTCACCACCTGCTGCCCGAAGTGCCCTCTTATTTGTTTATTAAATTCTCTGTGTAATATTTTGTAATGGCTCAAATCGCCCCAGTTCAAGCAGGACCCTGGTGGTCCGAAAAACATGCTGCAGCCTTGTTGGTTGAGGCAATGCAAATGATGCAACATTCAGTAAGATAAGCATTGTTGTTGAAACTGATATTTGATATGAGAGTGTGTTGTTTTGGTCCAGCACAGCCGGTTGGAAAGTAAGAAATATATTTCTGCCGACTGGCTTGGACAGGCGGCTTACAATCGGCTTAAGGAACAAACGTTTGTCTGAAAACACTGACCTGCACTTCAATCCATCAGTCAAGAACAAAAGAACATGGCAGTTTCCTTAAGTCTTAGAAATCAGAAAAATAAATAATAGCAAACTATGAGAACAAACCGTTGATTCTACATATTCATAATTCTACATATTCATTTGATCAAATGCAAATGCTATTGAAGCAGATTTCTTATTAAATCTCAAAATTCAAATTTTCTGAGTATCTCATAAGTCATATTACTGCCACTCACATTTTGGATAAAAAAAGTCTAAATTGTAAGGTACAAAACAGAATTGCAAGATAGAAACTCAAGATATAAAATGTTAACTCTGAATTTGCAAAAAAAAAAAATCTGAATAAAAATATAAAAATCTGATTTTTTTTTTCCCAACAATAAGGAGTTTGACTTTTTTCCCTTAGAATTGCAAGAAAGTCTGAATTGTAAAATATAACCTCTTAAATGCAAGACAAAAGGTCAGAATTAGTCAGGCTTCCATACAATGCCAACTTTTCTTCTTTTTGTTAATGTTTTATTTTTTTATCTCACCCAAAAAGACAGACTGCGAATTTTAAACATGTATAATTGCTGATGGTTAACTTTGTCAACATTTAGGAGATTTTAGGTTTTAAAACAAAATACGTTCAGAGTGGCTTTCGATGTATTGTGGACACAAATTGCTTGTCGCTGGAAACTTTTTGTGTCGCACCTGCTTAGGACACAGCGTTTCTGACATTTCTAGGACAGGAACATTTGAAGAAAATTACACAGCATTTGATTATTGTGCTGTCAGCACAGATATATGAGTAGCTTTTAAATGTCAAGAGCATTTATGTTCCATCACCTGTGAAAAATAATTGGTCAAAAAACTTTGTGGACTGAAGATGAATGACCTATCAAATTACTATAATTTTCTTCAAGCAGAAAAAACAACAGCCTACTGTGGGGCAGAATAGAAAAGACATGCATGCCTTCAGACAAAAGGATTGAAAAAGATGAACTAATACTGAAACCCAAACAAAGAATGAGAAAGATGCACAATTTGACATATTGGCAGCATTTCCAAGCAGAAAACCATTTTATCAGTCAAACTGACAACAGATAATGATTGTGTGTTTTGTTGCTGCGTCACTCTCTTCATCTGGAGCAGCAAATGTTTCCTCAAACTCTTCCAGAGCAACTATTAAAGGGATAGTTCATCCAAAAATGAAAATTTGCTGATACTTTAGGCCATCCAAAGTCCAAGGAGGTGACTTTTTCTTCAGCAGAACAGTTAAGATTTTAAATGTCAATGGCTACTGTCACCTTAAGATTTAAAAAAGCATATACAAGCAACACAAAATAAATACCTGTGACTCCTGATGATATATTGAGGTCTTATTAAGCAAATGATTGTTCTGTGCAAGAAACTGAACACAATTTATGACATTTTGTTACCTGTAATACACAGTGGAAATATTGATTCTTTCATACAGTTCGTTTCAATAAACTGGTTCAGTTCACTAGTTTATCAACGTGATCTCATGATAATTTGTATGTATTCTACGTAAAATGTGGTTCTACAAAACATGCACTTACTTACATTTTTCCAGACACTAAAATGTACAATACTGATGTATTTACAGCATCTAAACGTACAAATACTTACGTATTTTTAGCATTTTAAAGTACAATACTGACGTATGACGACACCTAATAATGAATCCTTATGAATTTTGAAATCTTATTGTTGTTTTTAGTTGTCACACCAATGGCCTAATGTTTTCAATTGCATTATTAAATAGTTTAATCATTTACTAATATCAAATTATATAATTTCATTCTGTTCTGTGTGATTTCTGCTGCCAGTTTATTTTCAGGTCTACATAATGTTAAACAAGACTATACTTTAAACCCTTAAAATAAATAACATTCCTGCAATCTTTTAACCACTGATGTAATATTAACGTTTGCCGTGGTGGTACACAAAAGGCGTTTTCTCCGACATGCTGTGACTAACAATAAAGCCATAAAATACACCGAACATGCATCATAATTACAATATGAAACAATTTATTTGTGCGTTGTAATCTAGATTTATATCCTTTTATATTCGCTATAAAATGGGTAGGTTTATGGAAGGGTAAGGTGGCTAAAAATCAAAATCGCTTATTAATAAAATTATAAAAATGCATTTTTGCTATAAAATGGGTAGGTTTAGATATGGGGGTAGGTTAAGGGGGCTAAATTTCAAAATATCTTATGAATAAAATGATAAATATCATAATGAAATAAAATATACGTAAATATTTTATGTTTTTTAGCTAAAAATACGCAGCTATTTGTACGTTTAAAATGTTGAAATCTAAATTGTACATTTTAGCATCAATAAAAACATACAAACATGTATGTTTTGTGCCTCTAAACGTTTAACAATGTATAAACAATGAGACCAGGCTGAGTTTATTTATATATAATATATATATATATGTATAGTAATTGTGTGATGATGTAGTATATGCGCAATTATTTTATTAAAGCACCCAATGATGATATGAAACATGGATGTTTAACATGTCTAAAGCAACTTGTTCAACTAGTTCACAAAAAAGAATTGTTCAAAAGAATGATTCATTTGTCAACTGGACATCATTCTGGACCATTTGCCAAAGGCTCTGGATTACAGGTAATAATGTTGTAAATAATGTTCCGTTTTTTGCACAAACTGATTGCTTTGCTTCATAAAACCTAAATATATCATCAGGAGCCATCGCTATTAATTTTGTGTTCCTTGATATGCTTTTTTATTCTCAAAAACTGATTTGCATTTTATGAATCACCAAGGGCCCCGCTTTCTGCTAAAGATCTTCTTCACTGCTCTACTGAAGAAAAAAGTCAGTTAACAGCAAATTTTCATTTTTTGGGTAAACTATTCCTTTAAGAATATTATTTGACAGAGTTGTCGCATTACAGAAACTTTGCAAGTCTTAAAGAATAAGAAGACACATGCAAAAACTAAAGCTGTCAGTTTAACGACAGGTTTAATGCAATTAATTATTATTTGAAAGTCTGTCATAGACTTGAAAAGGATAAGGAAATTAAACTTACAATATATTAAATAGATATACACTTTTCTTATCTGTCACAATAATGTCTTTGAATTGCCCACATCTTCATTCAGGTACTTTTCTTAATTAAGGTTACTGTGACTTTTCTGATTCCAAGTATTGAACATGGAAGAAATATATAATTAAATAAAAGCAATTATATTTCACTGAAAATAAGGCACAAACATGTGCAACATGAAACATTTCTATCGACATCAGTCATTTTCCCAACACCAGAAGTGAATAACTTTATCTATTCTGACATGAGTGCGCATTTAACAAGCCTGTTTGCAGCAAATGGAGAAGAAAGAAATTCAAACGTCTCTGAAATACAACAGTGGATGTGTCAAGCACAAGGCTTTTGGATGATGTTTATCCACTAGTGCCAGAAATATGCTGGAAGCCTATAGAAACTTATATGTACTATGCACTTACATTTAAAATAATAATTTGGTTCAGTGCACACTTATTGTGTACATACATGTTTTTACATTGTACTTATATTTTAAAAAATACCTGCATGTAATTACATCTGCAATTACATTTATAATTACATTGTTGACCCATTCTTTACACTTTAACCGACCCTTAAACCTACGTAAACTATCTGTCATTTTTTTGTTCTGGAAGAGGACTTTTACTTTAAGGCCACCTACTATAATGTAGGACCAAAAAATGTACACCAAATGTGATGTTATAATTAGGTCTGACAACATACAAATTGACCTGCCAAATATACGCTCCTAAATTATTTATTTAACTTATCTTTTATTCTAATGGAAAAAAACAGTCATCCCAGATCAACCTGAGGTTAAATGCATTGTCGAAATCAAAATCAAAAATCAATCATGAATGTTAAAAGCACATTTCCATAATGTTGCATTAAAACTGCAGTTATGCTCAACATGTGAAACCAAACTTCCGTCTGTTAACAGGATTATTTTTCTCATTTGAGATATCTCGCTTTCATTTGGTTTCAGTCACAGCATCCAACCTGGACTGAAACACGCACCTGCGCCCACACACACACACACACACACACACACACACAGAGTCACACCTATGGTTTATTATTGTGACAGAATCTGTTTGAACACAATAAATAAAATAGGATCTAACCATAAAAAGGTATTTGAAATAGCATAAATGTTAACTAAAAAAAAAGGTCTAAAAACATTAACTTAAATGAAAGTAAAACAAATTCAAATTTAAAACATTAATAAAATCGAATTACTTAATATATAATCTAATGTAAATCTAAATCTGAATCTAATTAGATGATTAAAATCGATTATTAAAATCTAATATAATCTAAATAATAATACAATTTTATAGAATTTATCCTAAAATAACACTCTATTTCTGCTGTTTTTTTTTTTTTTGGATAACAGCCTTGTGGTTGGAAAACTGATTACTTAATTAAATCCTAGTCTGCAAGTCAAAACCATGAACCTAAAATGCAATTTTATGCTGTGAAATTGTAGTCTATGCACATCAAATATGCAAAGGCATCACCTATTTTTTCATGCATTGCATTGCAGTTATTTTAGGCTTTAGGATATGTTGTGAAATGAATATTAGAAATGAATAGGCAAGGAGATGAGGAGTGACTGGCATGATTATAGTCTTAGAGACATTAAATCAATATATTAAGCAAATCTCATTCAACTGTATTGTTGCAATGCCACCAAGTGGCGGAAACATATTACTGCAAGGTCCTCTCGAACCAAACCAAACATTCAAGTGAGTCATTGTGCGAATAATATTATCAGATAGTATTTTGAATGACGATCATACGGTCTCATATTATAGGCATAACAGCATACGTCTGAAAGTGTGCCGTACAGTACACACAGAAGGACAGCAGATGGCCCTGAGAGCAGTGGTCTCGGTCCTGACGGGTGACTGATTGGTGTCGGTGTGTGAGCATTTGGTTTCACACTGATTTACACATGGACTAACACCACCCTACTCAATCCCCTCCTGCACCGATCCTGCATTTCACTACCATGAACTGACTTGTTTGATCCTCCCTACTGAAAGAGTGTCATCACAGAATATCCATCCACAGAGTAGACTGTCTTCACAATTTGAGTGTTGGCTGTAAATGCACATTTCTTTACTTTAACTTAACTTACTTAAAAAAAGCATACTTTAAAAAATATACATCGGGGCCGTTGAATGCTTGAATCTGATTGGCTGACAAATGTTCTGAAGGTGTGCATTATTTTCAGGAAAATGCACGGCAAATGTAGTTCCAGGCAGCTCCTGACCGCATTACATGTCTATATCACTTCGCCACACTTATTTCAAAGGTCCTAAATTTATTAATTAATTTGTTTATTTACAGTCTAAAAATAAACAAAACCCACAGCGACACTGGCCAAACAAATAAAGTAAACAACAGTAAACAACAGGATGAAAACGACAGATTAGGCTATTTCCATATTTTTGCCACAAAATTACATACTTCTCCCTAGGGCTGGGCGATATGGCTGAAAACTGTATCACGATATCAGTGTTTCATATCGGTCGATATCGATAATTATTGATATTTTTTATGACCCATTTAAAATAAGGACCAGGAGTAACGAACAGCGGCCAGCGGAAGACAGTTCATAGTCTATTTGTTCAGTGCCGCCTTAAATAATCACGACCTAAAATAAAATCTGTAGATATAAAACAGTTCAAGTATAAAACAATGTTGATGTAAACGTCAAACCTAGATAAATATTCGCTATTAGGCGCATATCCAACCGTCTGTGCGGAGAGTGAATGTTAAAGCTGCTTTGCAGGAGGCGCCAGCGCTGTCACTTGAATTTTTTCAGACATGATAAGTACATAGAAAGCTTTAGATTATTACTTAACGAAATAAAACGAACCGAAAAAAACTCTTTCATTATGTAATGCGTAAAGATTTAGCATTTAAGTCGCGCCAAAGAGATTGCGAGTCGGGATCTTTGTGACACTGACTCAGAAGTTTATTCTTAATTGAAATATCTCCTTACTATTTCCTACCGACATATTCATCTTTTAGTTTTGCCTGTGCTTTGTGGCAAGTTTCAGTCTATTTCTTGAACGTGAAGCTGCACTGAAGGAATGCTGCTGGCTGAGACACTAAACGCAGTCCGAACCGCTCTATCAAAGTGAAAGCGAAAGTAAAGTCTTACTAGCGCGGCATTTTTTAAATCACCACAATTGATGGAAGTCTAAAATATAAAAATAAGGAGAAGCCTAAAACAGGCCTGATGCCCGGCCGCGTCTGAACTATTACGTGAAAATCCCGGCCAAAAAAACGGGTTGAAATGGCAACATAGCCTACATATCCAGCAGACCAGCACGAGACAACGATATGGCGCAACCAACTTGATACTGTTACATGATTGGCTGTTAGCTTGTCACTCCATACGTTGCTAGGTTACCAGAGAGCGAGTGCCTTTGTTAATGCAACTTCGCATCCTCTGTTTTCTTTCGACGAAGAATAAAAAATATCGAACGTTTTATCGAACAAATTTTTTATTGATATCGATCACGTGTCTATCGCGATACATATCGTTATCGTTTTATCGCCCAGCCCTACTTCTCCCACACTCCCTCTCTAACAGATGCACACACATAAGAGTCAGCACGTTAACATATGCGCTGTTGTTAGCGCTGCTCTTACGATTAACAACTTAAAAACGACATGACATTTCACAGAAGCGAGGTAATAGCGGCAGTGTTCCTGAAGAAAATGAAATTAATGTTTCACTATAAGTAGAGATGCTGCTGTTGAGAGACTTAACTTTTGAGAGAAACTCACAAATTTAATTCAGTCCTTGCAAACAGGCCCGCACTGGCCTTTTACGGGTCCACTTAGGGCTAGCCTAAGGGCCCCCAGTGGGCTGCCAGCGCAGGGCCCCTGAGAATTTGCTTATTGGCAAAGCGTTGACCCCTTAGTGCTGGCCCTACACGGGCATCCCTCACTTAGCCCCCAGGAAGCCCTCACTAGGCCCAAACAGGGCCTGCACTATTAATCTTCTACAACAATCTGTTTCACGTTAAATTCTTTTCAGCTACTATAACTTATGTCGTTAACAAAAACAAAACAGTTAATATACATCTGAAATGGATGCAGTGACCACATAACTAATGTCCATATTGTCAAAATGTATAGTAGTCAAAGGGATTTAAAATCAAAGGATTTATTAAATACAAAAAAGAAAATATTCAGGTAATACAGCTATAGCCAAAAATGTAAATACACAAAAGTACAAAACAAAAAAAGAAAAAAAAAAAAAAGAAAGAAGGCAAACAAGGCAATGTAAGATTGCAGGACAGTGTTCCTGATCTACCTTTCTGCAGAGTTTATTTCCAACCCTGATCAAACACACCTAAGGAAAAAAACTGCCCACAAAATTCTTATTTACAGGCTTATGTCTGTTACACCTCAAATATGGCTCATGAGATCCACTTTCCTGCAGAGTTTATCTCCAACTTTGATCGAACACCCCCACCTGTGATTTTCTAATGATCCTGGAGACATTGATTTGCATGCTCAGGTGTGTTTGATTAAGGTTAGAGCTGAACTTTGCAGGAAAGTGGATCTTGTAAAGTCAGATTTGAGGATCCCTGGCCTATATGAAACAAACAACAGGTTCTGAAAAGGTCTCTCTTGGTTTGAGTCATTCCAGTTCAATTGACTGGCTAAAGAATATCCAGTCAATGTTGTTAGTATTCTCCTAGTTGCATTACAGGGCTGCCTACACAAAACCGAATGGGCCCCAAGGACGCACAAGTTGCTTTGGGCCCGAATGGGTTGGCCCACACTGGGCGATTATGGGATTAATGTGGACAGTCTGCTAGTGTGGGCTGCTCACAGAGAGCCTGCGGTGAGCCCAAAGATGTGGGCCTCGCCTGGGCAAGCCCGCACTGGGCCTGTTTAGGTTTAGTGTGGCCTGGCCCTAGCCCACTGTGCCCGCAAAAAGCCAGCATGGGCCCTGCAAAGACATGTTTGCAGGGGTAGCTTAATCACTCTCTTTCCCTTAGCCTTTCTCTTTCTCTTTCTCTTTCCGTCTGTCTGCCTGCCAGTCTGTCTGTCTAAACTACATTATTAACTGCATTGTCTGCTATCAACGACTCAAGCGTCGTTACTAAATCTAAAACAAAGTCCCTTTAAAGGGGTCATTGAATGGGTAGAGAAAAGATCATTTTTATGTTTATTTGGTTTAATGCAATGTGTTTACCTGGTTTAAAAAAAAAAAAAAAAAAAATTGCTCTATTTTGCTCATTTTTTATATTATTTTATGTCCTCTAAGCCCCGCCTTTCTGAAACGGGTCGATTTTGACACAATTCACCGATGAAAATCATCGAGGTGTGCTCTGATTGGCCAGCTGTATCATGCGTTGTGATTGGCCGATTACTCTAAGCGTGTGTCGGAAATGTTACGCCCTTTACAATATGTGGAGTCCCATCCTCCCGAGCAATTGACAGGTGATAATGTCGACTGTACTACCTTATCAATTTGAGCCAGAATCTGATCCAGAAAATGCAGAAGACCAAGCTGATCAGTCAACTCGGCCAGCGCGACTTGATCAAAATGTAGCAGATTGGTAAGGTTTTACTTTACAAATAACTATTAGACCGTGTCTACACCTGACGCGACATTCATCGCAACGCAACAGCAAAACTCTGTGAACATATACAAAGCGACTACTGAAAATTATTTAAAATTTGTGTCAACACGTCATAAATATAACGCAGCAGCAGTTTTATGTCCGACATTTGTTGTGTCGCGTCACGCCGCTTGTGTCCGGTGTAGACACGTTGTTACATTTAACAGCTCACTAACCTTATATGTAATCACTTCAATATACTGAATATACAACATTATAAGAACTTTCAACACTGTATTTATTTTATCATTAACTGAAGAAATATAATACTTTAAAAGCATACTGTTGTATTCTTACCATTTTTGTTTAGGTGCAAATGTACAAACTGTATTCCTTTGGGTGGTGTTAGGCAAATCGTCACCACATGCTGACGTAAATACTTGGGGGTGTGTTAGACCCAGTCGTTTTAGGGGGGTGTGGCAGACTCCTAACTTTAATAAAGAATATCTCTTTGAATTTAAGACTTTAGTCTTTGCAACTTTACAGATCTTCTTTATGCACCAAGAGCTTGTAACAGTCCAGAGAGAATGGAAAACTTGAAAACTCATTCAATGACCCCTTTAAGGCAAGTCATGGCAAGTCCACTCGGCGGCCATCTTTGAACCGCCTCTCGGGCATGCAAGTGCAGCTCCTATCTCTTTGAATGGGGAAACATCAAATTCTCCAAAACTGTTCACCAAGTTTATGATTAAATTTCATACTTCTAATGGCAGCTGATTGGCTCTTTATTTAAGAAGGTGGGGCTCAGCGGCCATAATGAGTGTTGCATTTTTCCCCGTTCAAAACTATACGAGTGACACGTCTTGGGTATTCTATAGTCTTTGGTCTAAAATGACGTTTTGGATTAGCAACAAAGGCATTGGATGAGCTACGTAAAAAATTAATCCTACTCACAATAGCGTTTTAAGGACACAAACCGGACAAATGTCTTTAAATATATCATCTTATCGATGTCTTGAGGTGTGTTAACTGTAGTATAAGCGGAATAATTGACTCCAGGTGTAAGGCGGGTGAGCATTATTTTCTAGGAATTCAACAGCTCGTCGTCAATTATTCCTTACATAATTTATTATAAAAATAATGCACTTGAAAGGAATGAGTGCAGTGTTGGGGGTAACGCATTACAAGTAACACGAGTTACGTTACTTTTGCATTACTTTTTAAATTCAGGCAGGGCTTGCTTGTTTGATTTTAATATAAAAAGTTATATTTTTGGCAAATGAACACACCAAAAGGCTAAAGGAAAAGTAAATTCACATCTATACAGTAGAACACATGAGAAGAAAGTTCAACATTCTTCAGCAATTAAAAAAAATGAACAACAAAAGTTAGTTCATCTTGAGTCATTTTTGCCTATTATTAGACACTGGTTAATAAAATGTGATTACATAAAGGATAATTGTATTTGTAAAGGATATTTTGGTACTATTTAACATATTTAATTATTGCAGGTTTGTGTCATATTCTGAGTTGGATTTTACTGTTTTTATTTACTTTAAGGAATACTGAACCTGTTTTTTTAGATGAATTAATGTATATAAAAAGTCACTGGCGTTACTTATTTGAAAAAGTAATTCAGATATTTTCTTGTAAATTAAAAAGTAATGCATTACTTTAGTTACATGAAAAAAGTAATCTGATTACATAATGCATTACTTTCCATAAAAAGTAACTAAGTAACGTAATTAGTTACTTTTTAAGGGAGTAACGCAATATCGTAATGGATTACTTTTAAAAGTAACTTTCCCTAACAAATATGAAATAAATGTAATGTTTTTGCACACTTAATTGCATGTTAAATGCTTTGACATGAAAATGTATTATAGTTTAAATTTCTATTAAATGCATTAGAGTGATTTTTTGACTTTAGGACTTAAGCACATCTTTATGTAATTTTTATAATTAACTCTATTGTCTTTGAAATATGGTTAACATACTGCTGAATGTATTGACAAGCATTTATGACAAACTAAAATATACTTTAATGTAATGATGCATCTGTAATTGTGAAGCTGGAATTTAGTACATTTAAAAAATATTCACTTTTAATGTAAATAACACCAATAAAGTATTTTACATGTATTTTAGTATGTTAGTCAACATACTGTAACAAAATAATTCAAAATGGACTTTAATGTAACACTTTTCAGTTGACAAAGTGCTGTTAAAAATGTACTTAAGTGTGTTAAGAAACAGTCTTGAAAATGTCTTTTATTTCAGTAGTATTAGATGCAAGCACATTTTTTAAATATGCTTTTAAGATTAAATATACTACAAATGCACATTCAAAACATTTACGTGCACTTCATTTTCACAACAGTCACGTTCCCTTTACTGCAAAGTAATGGTTCTTTACTTGACGTTGTAGTTTAGTCTGCTGCAATCACAGAAGTGAATCTGTCTTGTGTTTGCTCTCTTTAGGACCCTGTCAGAAGTGTCATCTCTGCTCTCATGTCATCTGATATCATGCCTGTGTCGTTCGGTGGCACGCTGCCGTCACTCACTGTCACTCCAGCAGAGACGAGGTGACTTGGGTGAAAGAAGCCATTTGCATCCGACTGCGTAAACTAGCTATTTTTAACTGCGAGTCAGGGAGGGCACAGATTTACTCTAGAAAATACAAAACGACGCTCAGATTCAGGTTAGAAGTATTAAAAATAAATACATAAAAATAAAGGATTTTAATGGATCCCAAAACCTCTTGGTTTACTTAAAGACAAACATGTCTTAAAGGGACAGTTTTTCCAAAATGCCAATTCAGCGGCTATTCATTTCAACTTTAGTTTTCATATGTAGTATAGAATATAAAATGAGTGAAATGTAAGTTATGATCATTTTTCCTTGTACTGAGCTATTAGTTAAGTCTGATTAGTTTGACGGCTTCACTGAATAAATCTGACTTAAAAGACATAATGCGTTCACTAATCAGATGTCACAATTTCTTTTAATTACTCTCATTAACATGCAAATGAGAGCTTGGGGAAATTATTTTCACTAGCAAAAGTTACATTCTGTTCATTTCAGGAGACTACTTTTATGGTGCTTTTGCATCTGTTTTGTTTAGTTTACAAGGAAAATGCAATTTAGAAAGAATACGAACTATTATAATTTATATATACACACACACACACACACACACACATATATATATATATATATATATATATATATCTTTTTTTTTTTAATATACAGCGGAAGTCAAAAGTTTACATACACCTTGCACTTATTCTTAATACTGTGTTGTTATCTGAAAGATCCACAGCTGTTTTTTTGTTTAGTGATAGTTGTACATGAGTCTCTTGTTTGTCCTGAACAGTTAAATTTCCCATTGTTCTTCAGAAAAATCCTTCAGGTCTCACTAATTCTTTGGTTTTTCAGCATTTGAACCCTTTCCAACCATGACTGTATGATTTTGTGATCCATCTTTTCACACTGAGGACAACTGAGGGACTCATATGCAACTATTACAGAAGGTTCAAACACTCATTGATGCTTTAGAAGGAAAAATTATGCATTAAGATCCAGGGTGTGAAAACTTTTGAACAGAATGAAGATGTGTACATTTTTCTTATTTTGCCTAAATATCCTATTTTTTTTTTATTTAGTACTGTAGCTTTCAGAAGCTACAGAAGATACTTGCATGTTTCCCAGAAGACAAAATAAATTAAATTTACCCTAATCTTCAAATTCCAAAAGTTTTCACCCCCAGCTCTTCATGCATTGTGCTTCTTTCTGAAGCATCAGTGAGCATTTGAACCTTCTGAAATAGTTTCATATGAGTCCCTCAGTTGTCCTCAGTGTGAAAAGATGGATCTCAAAATCATACATTGTTGGAAAGGGTTCAAATACACAAAAATGCTGGAAAACCAAAGAATTTGTGGGACCTGAAGGACTTTTCTGAAGAACAGCAGACAGTTTAGCTGTTCAGGACAAACAAGGAACTCATGAACAACTATCACTAAACAAAACAAAACAAAACAAAACAACAAAAAAAAAAACAGCTGTAGATCAGTCAGGTAACAACACAGTATTAAGAATCAAGTGTATGTAAACTTTTGAACGTCTTTTATGTGAAATATCCTATTCAGGTCAGTACTAAATAAAAAATAACATGCATATTGTATGATCCCTCTTATTTTGGTAAAATAATTAACGTTTTGCAGATTCTGCAAGGTGTTTGTAAACGTATGACTTCAACTGTATATTTGATATATTTTTAATTAATTTAGTTGGTTATTTTAGTACTTCAACTAAACAAAAATGAGAAATATTGCCTTTGGAACTATAGCTGAAATAGAATACATTTAAAAATATATTGTTTAACATTATATTTATTTTTCATTTGAGTTAATGCATATTTTATTTCAAGTAATGAGAATGTTTTTTTTTTTTTTTTACGGTTTTAGTTTAAGTTAACAATACACCTGCTCTGCTCTAACATACATAAAACATATCAAATTTAATCTTTACAAGCTAACCACACACCGTGGTTTGAAGTGGATATATAGGAAGAGGAAATGTGATTTCAACATTGCAATAAATATTAATGATAAATCAGCGGAAATGCTACACTACTGGTTCTGGCAGGCTGATGCATTTGGTTTGGGAACGCTGCCATCATTACATTCATTTGAATAATGCACTGACACTGCAACCATCCAATTAGCTTCATCTACACTCAACAGACTATAAATCAAAGTATTAATGCCTAATGTTAGCATAAGCAGCCATTGTTTGTTCAAGCTGCTCCTCCACACTTAAACTGAATGATGAATACGATTACTGGTGTCATTTGATTTATAATGTCTGGTGTAGAAGATATTAAACTTTATTCTAAAAATAATAATAATAACACAAAAAAGCTTTGTTTATAAAAGGGAGTGATTGATTGTTTTTGAAGCTGATTTGTCGTCTATAACAGACGGACACGTATCATATATCAAGCCTAGTAGATCTTTCTTAAATAGTCACTAAAAGGCCAAACTCAATACAGAAACCTGTAAGTCCACTCATAAGATGACACAATTAACAATCGCCCACTTATATGCAATTGTAGGTTAATAATAGAGGTGATGAAAAACAGACCATATGCTTTTAAAATCTGAAATAATTTACAGGACTCAAAGCAATATTATACTTTGAGTTACCAGATGGATCTAATATACCAATTAAAAATCACACAGCCAAAAAGTAATACTCTATCCACATGCAGGTTAGAAATGAGCCCTGTGGTGCCCCCAAGTTTGAACTTCCAAAATGCAGTTTAAATCCAGCTTCAAAAATGCAGTTTAAATCCGGCTCTAAATGATCCCAGCCGATGAAGCAGGGTCTTATTCAGTGAAATGATCAGTTATTTTTATGCTAATCTTGTTTTGTCTGTGCAATGCACATGTGTAGTCTGTGTGATCCGGGTCAGTACAGTTAGGGTATGTCATAAAACTCCTATCTCGTTTCATCCTTCAATGCTGCAAAAGTACCAACCCAGTGTTTACAAAGTGAACATACAAAGAAGACCAAACGCCCTTTACAAAAAAGGTAAAACAGCGTTATAGGACAACTTTGAAGTTGAAGACGAAAATGAGATGAGAGTTTTTCAACATATCTTAACTGTATTGACCCGGATCACACAGACTATGCATGCGCATCACAGAGACGAGAAGAGCATTTGAGGTTAAAGTATATAAATTGTCAATTTGTTTTGAAAATAACTGATCTTTTTACTAGATAAGACCCTTCTTCATCAGCTGGGATCGTTTAGAGCCCTTGGAAGCAGGATTTAAACTACATTTTGGAAGTTTATACTTGGGGCACCACAGAAGTCCATTATATGGAGAGAAATCCTGAAATGTTTTCCTCAAAAAAAAAAAAAAAAAAGATTATTTACATTTGAAGAAAGAAAGACATGAACATCTTGGATGACAAGGGAGTAAGTGTATTATCTGTACATTTTTGTTCTGAAAGTGAACTAATACTTTAAGTACACTAAAATTCCACTTTGTAATAATGTCATTTTTTTACTTCAAAGTACATTTTGAATCAATGTGTTTTAAGTATACTTTATCATGCTTTAAAGAAGCACACTAATTTTGATGTGTTGACTAACATCAAACTAAAGCACATAGGCCTGGTTTCACAGACTAAGCCAGGATTAGGCCATAGTTCAATTAGAACATTTAAGTAAGTTTTATAAATGTGCCTTAGGGAAAAAAAAAAATATATGTGCATCTTGAGACAAAACAAATGAACTGATATATTTTAAGATCAGACAGTGCAAGTTTATTTCAGTTGAAAAAGGCCAGCTAAAACCAGTTGATTTAGGAAAAGACAGCTAAAAACCATACTAAAACCAGCTCATTTAACAAAAACCAGCATAAAACCAGCTGATTCAGTAAAAATAATAAACAGTTAAACCCAGCTAAAACCAGGTTATTTAGTGAAAACCAGTGTGAAGTTTTAACTTACTAGTTTTAAATGCAGATAAAACCAGTTAATTGAAGTGAAAACTGGTTAAAAATTCATGAGAATTCAAGAGTTCATTAAAAAAACCCAGCTAAAACAAACTAAAACCAGTTGATTAAAAAAAAAAAAAAAAACTGGTTATTTAGTAAAAAAATCTAAAAATCAGCTAAAACCAGTTGATTTAGCAACAAAAAACGGCTTAACAGCTTAACCAGTTCTTTAAGGGAAAAACAGCTAAAAAACAAGTAAAACTAGCTAAAACCAGATGATTTAGTAAAAAAAACTTTATTGACCCTTATTGACTTAAATAGATTTTTACAACTGTTTTTTAACATACTTAAGTACACTTTTTGAAGTCCATTTTGTAATATTTTATTTTTTTATTTTTTTACTTTAAAGTACATTTCTAATCAATATGTTTTAAATATATTTTTCATCATGCTTTAAAGAAGTACACTTATTTTGATGCACATAGGCCTGGTTTCACAGACAGGACTTAAGCCAGGATTAGGCCATAGCTCAATTAAGACATTTAAGTAATTTTTTTAAATGTGCCTTTGGAAAAAAAAAATTAAGGGGTGCATCTTGAGACAAAACAAATGAACTGATATATTTTAAGATCAGTCAGTCTAAGTTTTTCAGTTGAAACGGCTCAGACTTGCATTTTAGTCTTACTCTCAATATTACATTTAAAGTTACTATACTTTAAATGCAGTAAATTGTCACTTCACCGTTACAAATTTGTAATTACAAATATATTTCAATACATGACATAGTTAGAATAGCATATTTTAGTTACCATAAATGCTTGTCAGTACATTCAGCAGTGCTTTAACCATATTAACCAAGACAATATAATTCTGAAATTCCACATAAAGATGCACTTAAGTTCTACTTAAGTAGATCAAAAAGCACTCTAAAGTTCAGCTTATTGCATTTAATATAAATTGAAACTGCAATGCATTTTCATTTATTTGAAATTAACATGCCTTTATACATTATATTCAGCGCACACTTAAGTATATTCTTTTTCACAAAGGTAAACTTGGTCACACAAACGCACATGAACACTAAATTAGCATTACTGTTAAAACCATATTACATTTTTTGTCAATAAAAACAAACAAATAACCATATTGACAAATATGTATATTCTTCTGAACCAGTCTAAGTGAACTTACTTTTAAAGTGCAAATTCATGAGAACCAGATCTACATAAACCTGAAGAACATTTGCTCTAAATGCTGCTGTTAAACATTCCTGCTTTATGATTATGTCTCAGAAAACACAGCAATAAAGTACACAAATTCAAGTCTTAGTAAAAACATTTGAATCCTTTACACAAAAGATTCTGTGCTTATTCCCCAATTTATTGAAAGCATAAAGATCACAAAAAGCGTAAAGGAAGCTCCTCTGTTCTTACCATCATATCCTGCCTCTAAAAGTCCAAACTGCTCCAGAACCTTAACAAAGACAACAACCACAACCAGGACCGCAATCATCTCGAGTCCCTCCAAGTTCATCATGCTGACTGGGTCAGGTCATGTTCTGACCGCTGACCGCGCTGGACACAGAGCACTGCCATCAGCATCGTTCAAAGTGCCTGCATCTTCTCACTGAGAACAGACGAGAGGAGAGCCGAGGGGGCGGAGAGCCAAATTAAAGATGAGAAAAAATAAAAACACGGCAGAAGGAGGGACCTGGAAGGAAATCAGTGAATGATGACAATAAAAGAAAACAGGAGGGAAAATATCAAATGAAAAAAGATCCGGAGAGAAGCAAAGCCTGATCTTTAGCCTTAAAAGCAGCTGAAATCTCTCTGAAACATCACTCTCCGGTTATCGTCCTCCTGCAGACAGACACTGGGCCGGAGATAACACCTGACGCGCATGTAGTGAAGTGTCACAGTCGGGCCCGTGAAACTCGCCTTCACACAAAAACAGCATGTGTCCATCAGAGGAAACACCTCAAGGCTCTGCCACGTACACCATATGTTGTCAAGGAAACAGGTTTTTGTAGCAAATCATGAAAAATGAACCCAACAGGACACAATGACTGTGTGGAACAGTTGACAGTTTTACCCAGTATTAGTTATATAATATTATATATTTTTTAAATGAGCTCTTATTTTATATTTTCAGTTTTAATTTTAGTTGTATTTTTTTTTGTATGTGCTATTTTTATTAGTTTTTAAGTATTACTATAAATTTATTTATATTTCAGTTTCAAACTCGCAATTCTGACTATTTCCTCAGAATTTAGGATATAAACTCGCAACTGCAAATTATAAAGTCTTAAAAGCATGATATGTAATCACAATTGCGAGTTATAAAGTAATATTTGATATAAACTATCTATTAATTATTAATTTAATGTATTTATTTTATTTCAGTTTTTTTCCCCAGATAGGAATTTTGCACTTCAGCTCAAAATAAATTAAAATTAGAAGTGAATTTTTTTTTTGTTTTTCATCTAATATTTATATTTAGTTATTTCAGCTTTATTTAAAATGGCAACAATATTTTATATAGTTTTAGATATAGTTAACAATAACTTACTCAAACTCCATCTCATGAGAAGATGGAGTTTGAGTAAGATTTTTTCCCAGTGTATTTAGTGTTATTTTTGTTAGTTTTCATTAATTTTAAATATTACTATTTACATTTAATTTATTTTAAGTTCAAGTTTTTTTTTTGTTTTTTTTTTTTAAGTTCAAGTTTCTGGGGCAGCCGTGGCCTAATGGTTACGAAGTCAGACTTGTATGTCACTTTCACTTTTTTCATCACTTTTTTTTAGTTCACTTTTTCAGATTTTTCACAATTTAATGCAAATTAGAACTGAAATAACTGTTTTTTTTTTTTATTTAATATATATATATATATATATATTTTTTTTTTTCCTCAGCTTTATTTCAATTAACAAAAGTATTTTAACATTTTAAGTTAATGATAATAACTCTGTTAAAGAAGCCTGTTCCTTCCAGTGAACAAAACATAAAAAAAAAAAGAAAAAAAAAAAAGGTTATTTTGACCTTTTCTCACAATTCTGCCTTTTTGTCCTCAGAATTTAGGACATAAACTCACAGCTGCAAGTTATAAAGTCAGATTTGCATGACATAAACTCTGGAAGATATAAAGTCACAATTCAGACTACTAGAGTTTATTTTGCTTTCAGTTTTAGTTATAGTTCATTTTTTTCCAGATAGGAATTAAGCACTTCAACTTAAAATAAATTAAAATAAGAAGAAAAATAAGTTTTTCATCTAATATTTATATATTGTTATTTCAGCTTTATTTCAAATATTGTTTATAGTTTTAGTTACACTTAATAATAACTCTAATTCAAACTCCATCTCATGAGAAAATGTAGCTATTTTATGATATGGCAATTTCATCTGAATTTGTGAAATTTGATTAGTTTACAAAAATATACATCAAACACTTTCAGCTTTCATTGTAGTTATTTTTCATAGTTTTTGCACGTGCTATACTCTAAAAAGCAGCAACTTGCAATTGTTACATTATCTGATCTCAGCCTTCAATTTATTTCAATAAACGGAAGTATTTGAATATTTTAAGGTAATAATAATAACCCTGATATGAAAAAAAAAAAAAGTTAATGCGACTTTTTTTTTCTCAGAATTACGTGATACAAACTTGCAATTCTGACTTTTTCCTCAGAGTTTAGGATATAAACTCAAAATTGCGAGTTATAAAGTCAGAATTAGGAAATATAAACTCAATCCTGACTTTTTTTCCCTTTAGAACTGCATGATAGAAACTCGCAATTCTGACTTTTTTTCTCAGACGTTTGGACATAAACTCGCAATTTCAAGATCCAAAGCCAGAACTGAATGATATAAACTCTCAATTCTGAGTTATAAAGTGAGAATTGCGTAATATAAACTCATAATTCTGACTTTTTCTCAGAATTGCGTAATATAAACTCAACTGTGAGAAATTCTCAGTTCATTCACTTGTACTTTTATATCTCACAATTCTGACTTCGTTTCTCACAATTACTACTTTTTGGAAGAATTGAGACATAAACTTGCAATTGTGAGTTATAAAGTCCAATTTGAAGGGGAAAAAGGCTGATAATGTTCTCAAATTGTAAGCTTTGAGAAATATAAACTCACAATACTAAGGGAAAAAAGTCAGAATTGTGAGTTTGTAAACCGCAATTGCATTTATATCATGCAGTTCTGAGAAAAAAAAAAGAGATAAAAAGTCGCAATTACCGGTTTTATTTTTTATTCAGTGGTGGAAACAGGCTTCCATACCCTGATCACATGAGAAATAAAAAAAAAAAAAGTATAAAATGTACTAATTTCCACAAAAATGTGTTTGTAAACTACAATTCAATCAAAAGTTAATATCAATTTGCATCATAAAAAAGATAGATTTGTATTTAAAGTTCAATGGAATTAAATTCAAATAATGTCATACATGAGCTGTATACATGTTTTTTATACATTATGAATTCTAATTACAAATATTATCATACTCGCAATATATGAACATCTGTTGTGTGACAGTTGACATTCTTTAAATTGCAGCTGCAATAAATTCTTCTTCCTATGATTACTGCAATTCATTTTCTAACACATGCTTTGAATGGGAACCGATTCTTAAATGCAGAATTTTGTCAAACACTGTTATGCAAAGCTTTATACAGCATGTTTTGTTTTCTTAATATCATCATTCATCAAGCTGATTACTGAGGAGATGTCGAGCGTCTGATTACCATATGGCCTTTTCAAAGCTACAAAATGTTTCTATTGTCTGGGCTTTACTTCCTAACTTTACAGGTATCCCTTATCCATGTCAATGATTTGAACCAGCGGCTGCAGAGGGGAAGTGATTGTTGTGAACGGCTTCTTTTTTCCTCCTAATCACATTATTGTGGAGGATTTGATTAGAACAAGAGGCCTTTTGATTTGTCCGCTAATGAAGGTGTATTGTTTCAATTAAATTAAGCTCGCCGCCTCGCACATAATTGCTAGAAATGGCAAGGTCACAATGTCAGTGAACTGTGATTCATTCATCTTTTCTCTTTTGCACATTACGTCCAGAACAAAGGGCTTGTAACATAAACCAGAACTGCCATGTTAAAATATACATTCTGACCCGTGGTGCACTCAGATATTTTATGCATGACATGAATTAAAAGCCACTAAGATTGGTTTGCATATTAAGCAAAATCCTGAAGGAACAGCAGTGGTTCTGGACATGTAAAGACATGATTTCTATTACGCAAGCAATAGCAAAAGTGAATTAACATCAAAGGGTCATATCATGACGAATCAAAATCATCTTCTGAGATATAATAGCTCATTGCACTTTGACAATACAAACTAAAACAGCTGCAAAAAATAGTTCCGAAATGAATTATGAATCAAAAATGACTCCTGTATTACAACAAATCATCTGAAATGAAGACAGAACCCAGGAGGAACGTTATGTTCCCTCACAAATCTAAACCTGGAATATGTGCCAGAAGTTAAAAGATTGTGACTATAGGAGAGAACGATGGAGTTGCATGGATTTAGTGTCCTGAACCCAGCAAAGCTGGAGGGTCATTTTAAAGTCACAATACCTTGTGGTTCACCTTCCTGTGCTGTTTAAATGTTTATGAAGGTGTTCAGATCTTTAACCACAAACCCTGAAACTCTCTACCCTTAATTACGCAATGACAGAAAATAGTTTTGATTTGCTTTAAAATATTTCATCAGCAAGATATTGCTCTTGTGAAGAGTAAAATTGGCTATTTCTGTTGTTGTTAAAACAATAACATTTTTGTTAATTGAAATAAAGCTGAAATTCATTAGAGCTAAAAAATTAATATAAAAATAAATATGCAGAAGCACATAATTATTAAAACTTAAACCAAAATGAAAATAAAAAATATTAAAGTACGAGCTAATTAAAAATCTTAATAAATACTGTAAATAATACTATATATGTAAAAAGCATTTTCATTATTTGAAATAAAGTTGGAATAACATCAAATAAAATTAGATGAAAAACATAAGCTGACGAATTAAAATGACTAAAACTGGAATTAAACTAATTAAAGATAAAAAAAATATATATATAAAAAATATATAACACAAGCACATACCATAATTACTAAATTAAATTAAAAATATTATATTAAAAGCTAATTCAAAATCCTAATAAATATCATTCATAATTCTATATAAAGAAAAAGCATTTTCATTCATCAAAACAAAGTTTTGATGAATGAAAATAATATTAAATAAAAAAAAAAGCAGCTTTGGCAACTAACTTAAATAAAATAAGTTCATGTATTAAAATCATTCAAATTAGAATTAAAATAAATGAAAGCTAAATATAAACAAATAAATAATAAAAATGATAAATATCTAACTGAAACTAACTGAAATATCTATCAAACTAACTGAATGTAAATTAGTAAATGACTAAAACTTGAACAAAATGTAAAAATAAGAACTGAAAGCTAATTAAAAATATGAACAAATATTATAAATAATACTATATAAGGAGAAAAGCATTTTAATTAATTAAAATAAAGCTAAAATATTAATATTAGAAGAAAACCCTAAAATTTGCAAAATAACTAACATTTAAACTAAAATGACTAAACATAAACTAAAATATAAGCATAAAAATCCAAAAATAATATAAATAAATATAAAAATAAAAGCTAATTCTTTCTTAATTCTCAAAATCTAAAAAAAACTATAAATATTACTATAATATAACTATATGAATAAATATCGTAAATAATACTATATAAGGAAAATGCATTTTTATTAACTGAAATAAAGCTGAAATATAAATACTAGAAAAAGCAGCTACATCTGGAATTAAAATAAATTAAAGCTTAAAATAAACAATTTTATAAACTCCTAAAATATACTCACATAATTACTAAAACCTAAACTAAAATTACTCAACATAAAAAAATATAATAACTAAATATAAATAAATATAAAACTAAAAATAATACAAATAAACACAAATATAAAAGCTAATTCAAAATCTTTAAGAAAATACTATAAGTAATACTATAAATAATGAAAAATCATAATAAAAAAAATCATCATAATCATAATATCAGATGGAAAAATGTAAACTTTGACAACTAACTGAAATAAAATAAGTTAAAGTATTAAAATACTAAAACTGGAATTATAATAGATTCATGCTACATATAAACATATATACTAAGCAAGTAAGTAAATAAATAAATAAATAAAAATTGACAAATGCCCATAACATAATTACTATAACCTAAACTAAATAGAAAACTATAAACAAATATTATAAATAACACTATATAAAGGAAAATGCATTTTTATTAATTGAAATAAAGCTGAAATATAAATACCAGAAGAGGCAGCTAAATCTCTAAATTTTAAAATAAATTAAAACAGTCTTTTAAAGACTTTTAAAAAGTACAAAAGCATCACATATACTAAAACCTATACTAAAATTAAAGTAAAAACTAAAATATAAATACAATAGCTAGTTCAAAATATTAATAAATACTATAAAATACACTGGTATTTCCAATTCACACGTAATGTGATAAAAATACATTTGAATCAAAAGGTCATGAAAATTCAGTGTTCAGAAAAGTGTGAAATGTTTTAGGAGTTAAAACTACAGGTTAAGAAGCTTCAACACACTAAAGACTTTTCATATAATAACTTCCAACAAAGCCAATCATGTGCAGCAAACGGCACAAGCTGAGACTAAAGATTAGCACAACCAGCTTCTGATTGCTCCACGAGCTCCCCATGCATTTAATTACTCCTCCTATTGAGCTCAAGCATGTTATATGTGCATGCATGAAAGAACACACACGGTGCTATTCCATCTCATCTAGATGACTTTATGAGCTCATGAAATACACATCAAGATATTTCGAAAGCCTAGTATCCATAGGAACACCGAAAACAAAGGGATCCATACATAAGCACAGAGCCGGAGGTGTCTTCATACACACAATATGCCCATGTGTGAATCTTTCATTCACACTCCCCTTTCACTTTACACAGGTGAGAAAGAAAGAAACCTGTGTTTCAGACACACACACACACACACACACACAGACATAGGCTGTCCTGTCTGAGTGATTACGTTAGCGAGCCGCACAAAGGCTGCCATCAGTGCCGTGAGCTATATTTAGAGGGAGCTCAGCTGCTACAAATAAAACGGTAACAGATAGGACCCTAATGGCAGCGGCCGCAAGCAACTACACAGAGGTCACTGCTATGAACAGCACATGATGAGCTTTTTTTTTTGCAAGTTTCCATCATTAAAAATGCAAAGCTGAAGATTGACAAACGGTTGTAAACGTCAGGAGAAGCATGCTAAGTGAGTGACATGTTTGCCTGGATCTGGATTGGCGGAATCAGTTGATACAGGGATATTTCACCTCAACAGGAGATTGTTTGAACAGAACATGGAGGCTGAAGGTCAAGTTCACTCTCTAGATCGGTTTGATATTAAGGCTTAACAATGTGCAGCACAATGTTCCAGTTTCTTCCAAATCACAGTTCGGTTTGTATCACGGTTTTAGAGTCCCGGTTTCAGTACGGTTTGGTATGTGCTATGTTTAGAGTAAAAATTATACTGTCAAATAAAAATAAATATGTAAAATAAAAATAAGAACAGATAGTCTAACTAGCAACAGCACAAATAAATACAATAGAGTTACATAAACAGTGCTTTTCAGGTTTTTAGGCAGGTCTAACATTAGTTTTTAAGTTCAGAAATTGAATAAAGTAAACAAATGTAAAATAACACTGCATATTTGACTATAAGTTAAAGATGAATCTTTATTAACCCTTTGACTGTCACTCCCATTTTTGAACATAGACATGAAATGCAGTATTCAACTGTTTGTATCATGGTTTCGGTGCAGTTTGGTATGTGCTATAAATGCAGTAGTAATAGTAAGCAGTAGGCTAAGCACATGTGACGCACTATGCTAAGCATTCTTCTCACCTCACTTCCTATATTTGCGGCTGACTGCAAATGATCAGAATAAGCAGTCCGGCGCCGAGAAAAGAAAAGGTAAAAAAGCTCAAGATGAACCGTTTAAGACGTTTATTACTTTCAGGTAGGCTACGTTCACAATCCTGTGACGTTAAAAACATGATTTAATGTTTCATTATTTTACCACTATCAATGCATCTGCCTTAAGATTCTAGTTTCCATGGCTTAAAATACAGGCTATATAAAAACAAAACTATGAGGCAATAATGATTGGTTAATTAATAATAATCATATGGATTCATAATGTGGGCTAATACGAAATAAACAATTTATGTACATTACACATTATTACAAATGCCTGCAAAGGGCACCAAAGGGCTGGTAATGTTACACTTACAGGATGATCAAATCCCTGTTTAATATTGACCAAACATTTAATTCAAATATCCACTTAATCTTGTCATAGAAATGCTATGTGCTATGTTTTGGGAAAAAAATTATACTGTCATATAAAAATTAATAAAATAAGAACAAATAATCTAACTAGCAACAGCACAAATAAATACAATAGAGTAACATAAACTGCTTTTCAGGTTTTTAGGTAGGTCTAACATTAGTTTTTAGGTACAGAAATTGAATAATCAAACATAAAATAGTACTGCATATTTAACTGTACAAGTTATTAAACATTTAACTGTTACTCCCATTTTTGAACATAGAAAATGCAGTATTCAAGCTTAACTTTTTATAATTTATGAATGAAAAAATTTTCTAATATGATTTTGATATACATTTTCCATGGTGTTGCAATGTCTGATTTTAAAATGGTTTTCAAAGGATGAATTTTGAGATGTTAGGTTTTCTAGTGATAGATAATTTCTTATGATTTCTAAAGCGTGACAGGGAAAAAGGCAACGAAGGAAGTCTTTTTGTGACAAAGGTCAGAACTCCTGTTATGAAGTACATTTTTGAGGTGCACTCAAATTAATCTTTTACTTTTCCTACATAATTTGTAACACAAAAATCTATTTAGGATCTTTCCAACAATACATAGTTTGTCATGATTAACTTAGGATTTATTAGTAAAATGGTGAAGTAAACATGGCGTCCCACTGAGGGGATGGGTGACAATTAAGGGGTTTAAGTTACAAAAGCTATTCAATCAAGAGCAGTGAGTTATTTCCTTGTTCCTCTTTGATTAAGTGCTGTCACTTTAAGAAAATGCACTGATCCAGCCAGCTATCCCTGTGTTCCATTCTGAAGGGCTCATCCCTATGCTCTAATCCCTTCAAAGGGTTTACCCTCCGGAGTGAGAGCTTCGAAGGGTTGAAGGGTTTAGGGGACCAAACAACTGTTTCTTGAAGTGCCCTTCAGCGTCATCATCCTGTGGTCACACGGAGGCACCGTCATCATGCAAAGATTTTGCGCAAAGGATCATGGGGGCCCGAAGTGTCCATCAGTTGTACTTAATACTTGTTCAGAGATGCGGGTTTGCGCACTTCGGATGAACGCACACACAAATCTTCTCACTGCACGCACTCTGGCTCTTTAATGTTTAAACTTAAATGAGTTTAGTTTAAACTAGGGCTGGTAATTTAATGCGTTAATTAGATTAATTAGTTACCTGTTAAAATTATTAACGCATTTAATGCACTTGCCCCGCCCCAGACCTATGTGGGTCAACTGTTGATTGATGACAAATATGAGGCAAGGCAACAACTCACTGCTTAATGGAGCCTAGAGATCGTAGATAGAATGTCCCTAAAATTCAAGATATGGGCAAAAATGCCCCTGTTTGAGTTTTTGTCTCATATTTACATCATATAGTTAAGCAATATCACACGAGTGCAGATGTGATAACGTTACTGATCTTACACAACAGTTCAGTAAGTAAGAAGTTAATATTGTGTTATTTTAGACACAATGTTGTCTGTTTGGCTCAATTTTGCCAACGGAAATATAAAGACAAAGCAGAACTGTTCATTTCTGAGCAACACACAGCAGCATTTAATTTCTTAGGATTTTAAATGGCACTGCACAGACCTATCGGTGTATGACATCAAAGTACAGCGGGAGCAATTCAAAAGCATACAGAAGCGTCTGCTCTCTATAGCGCTTGTGGTACTTTGATGTCGCACACCGATCGGTCTGATGGTTATGATCCGCTTAAAGTCGAACAAGCCTAACAATTCAATGGACCATTCATAAAGAACCATTTACTTCACTCCTGAATGAATCAGCCATTTGAACGAATCAAATGAATTTACCACCACCTACTGGAAGTTTTAGTTTATTATTTAGAGTATCATTTCATTAAAGAAATAATTCTATATTAAACAAACTTATATTCAACATAACAAAATTAATGAAATAAATTATTAAAGGTATGGTTCACCCACCCAAAAATGACAACTGTGTCATTATTTACTCACCCTCACGGTCCAAAATATTTGTGTATATGTAATACATTTTATCAAACAAAATATTTCTTGCTGAAGCTACTTTTTGTCATGTCTGTTTGATGTTTTACACAACGACTTATCATTTGGGTAATTTCTCAGCCAAATTTGATGTGCGATTAATTAGATTAATCAATCACCATATCATGTAATTAATTAGATTAAACATTTTAATCACTTAATAGCCCTAGTTTTTAACACGGATATCAATGTGTGCTGTTCAGGTCTCACCTGTATGTGTTATCAGCACCGGGGTGATGACGGAATAAATGACTGCCCATATTCCGCATTGAACAAGAGTCAATTGTTTGTCCATGTTTTTTTTTTTTCCATCGCTGTTGTTGTACTGGGAAGCCAGAATGTATATCCATCAACAGAAACATACATTAGCTGAACCCTGTTTGTTTTACGTGCTGTAATTTATTAAAAAAAAAAAAAAAAATATATATATATATATATATATATATATATTAGTTGAACCGTGGTCCTAGTGCTTTGCGAACCGTGGGTGGAGAACGGTATGGTTAATTTTTTTTTTTTACCAAGAACCGTTGCACCCCTATGAATAACATAAATGTATACTATTTTTTTAATATTTCTGTAATTATGACAATATATAGTTTATAATAAGATGTACACTACCAGTCAAAAGTTTTTGAACAGTAATATTTCAATGTTTTTATGAAGAGGCCTCTTCTGCTCATCAAGCCTGCATTTATTTGATCTAAAGTACAGCAAAAACAGTAAAATTGTGAAACATTTTTTGTAATTTAAAATAACTGCTTTCTATCTGAATATATTTTAACATGTAATTTATTCCTGTGATCAAAGCTGAATTTTCAGCATCATTACTCCAGTCTTCAGTGTTACATGATCCTTCAAAAATAATTCTAATATGCTGATTTGCTGTTCAAGAATTATTATTATCAATGTTTAAAACAGCTGAGTAAATTTTTTCAGGATTCTCTGATGAATCGAAAAAAATCCAAAGATTTTATAGAAATTATAGAAATTTATATTGTTATTTAGCAATGATGCTTTAAACTGATCAAAATGATGATAAATACATTTATAATTTTTTTTTAAGATTTCTATTTCAGATAAATGCTGTTCTTTTGAAATTTCTATTCGTCAAAACAAAACAGAAAAATTCTACTCAGCTGTTTTCAACGTAATAATAATAGTAATAATAACAATAATAAATGTTTTTTTCAGCAAATCAGAATATTAGAATGATTTCTGAAGGATCATGTGACACTACAGACTGGAGTAATGATGCTAAAAAAATCAGCATTGAAATCACAGGAATAAATGACATTTTAAAATGTATTCAAATAGAAAACAGTTATTTTAAATAGCAAAAAGTTTACAGTTTTGGCTTGGTGAGCATAAGAGACTTCTTTAAAAAAAACATTAAAAATCTTACTGCCTCCATAGTTTTTTTTATCATTCTAATTTTTGATTTTAAAATCATATATATATAGGCAGTTAATGATAATTTGTCAAATGTATCTTTATTGGCTATTGTTTGCATAACCTGTATGACATTCACCACTATTCAATTATTGTTTTAACTACTGGCCAGATTTTATAAACTAGGCTGTATTATCTACAACATGTTCAACATTCACAAACATTTTGCTACAATACAGGAGCACTTATGGGTGATATATTATGGGGCAAAAACAAAAAAAAAATGAAAAAAAAAAAAAATCTTTGTGTAAAGCCATTATTCATCATTTCGTCAGTTGAAGGCAGATTCAACAATAGGATATAGCACATAGCACCTACAAAATTAATTATTCTTGCTCTGTGGTCCCTAATCAGCTTAGCATTGGATTCTTAACACTTGATGAATGTGCCTGCAACCAGAAAGTCTGCTGGTAAAATGTAATATCTTCAGTAGTCCATCAGGGAGAATATTATTTTATTGTATTTTTTTTTTTTTTTACTTTTTAACATTAACTTAATTACACAGGAACTTTGGAATTTAGAAAATGTTTCAAACTGAACGAGAATGAGCTTTAGATCAGAATGATTCAAAATCATCAATCACATATAAACTGTACATTGAGTATCACACTTCTTAAACTGATCCAGCAGATTTAGTGCAACAGGACTTTGCTGCCCCCGAGTGACTAAAATAGAGAAGAGCAACACTATTTGACAATATATCAGTTCGGCAAGCACAGAATACAGTCACTGAGAAACATTCAGCTTTGTAAAGATTACACATGTTGTACAAAAGAGTAGAAGAGGCCAAAGCAGTATAACCTGATTTCTGTCTTACTTTATACTCAGCTTTTCTGCTGTTGGTCTAGAAAGCCTTTCAGGCATTCAGTGACGTAAAAAGAACTTAATTCAGCACACAGTATGTGCTCTAGTTGCAGTGTTTGCCAGCTGCTGTTTCTGTACATTTTAAGAAAACATGAATAAAGTGTTCAGAGTCAATGCAAGAAAAAAAAAATAAAAACTTTTAAGATCCAAAAGTAGGCCTTGGTTATAAAATTGGCTGAGTCTGTAAAGCCAGGTGTCCTCAATCTTATTTTATTTCTTAGATTATTTATAGCAATTATATGTATGTGTGTGTCTCTCTGTGTGTGTATTGGTATTTACTATGTTATGAGCAGTATTGGGCATGTTACTTTAAAAAAGTAATTAGTTATATTTACTAGTTACTTCTCACAAATAGTAACCAAGTTAATAACACAGTTGCATCATTATAAAACTAATTACCAGGGAAAGTCTATCGTGTTCAAATATGTCAATTAACTTGGATATCCCCAATATTAAATATATGAAATAAATGAAATGGACACTAAATATAATAAATTATTATTATAAAACATTGTACACTAATCTACACTATTTTAATGTTGCTGTGGGACAATGTGAGAAACACCTATCAAAATCAACCCTCTACGGACACTACCATTGGCTAGTAACATTTTTAGTTTACTCACCAAACTAATGTTTTTTTTTAAATATCTGAAAGTACACATAGCATCAGTTAGTCAAGCATTATAATATGATATAATGATAATTTAGCATTAAACTTTAGTAATTAGAATAACCATGAATGAATGCATATTTGTCATGTTGACTGAACTTAGGACTGGTTGTGGTGCTTAAGATATTGTTTGTCATTTAGTGTTTCTATAAAAAAGGGGGGAAAAAAACTAAAAACAATACGCACCGCACTAAGGATTAATGAGCTGCTGGGTTCATGAATATTAATCACATTGTCTGCATTCGCTCTAACTGATTTGCTGAAACCAAAACAGGGACGATAATAGGTGAGCGCCAGCCAATGAGATTGCGGTTTGTGCATTAGTTCCTACTACCAGAGAAACCAGCAGTTTACCATTCATCAAGTATGCTGCGCATCCATTCAGATTAAATGAAAAATTTAATTATAATATTATTATAATAAATTATAATAAATGGTGCGTTTTATTGTCAGTAACCGTTTGATTACTCGTTACTGAAAAAAATAATGTTATATATATTTTTTTTGGTCCCCATGAGGAAACAAGCTTATAAATCATACAGAATAAAATGTTTTGAAACTCTATAATAGCAGAAAGTTCTGCGAGGGGCAGATTTAGGGTAAGGGGATAGAAAATACAGTTTGTACAATAGAAAAACCATTATATATAAGGATGTCCTCACAAAAAAAAAAAAAAAATAAATAAATAAAATGAATTAGTTACTGTATATGTATATATATATATATATATATATATATGTATTTCATTAAGTCTGGTTCAGTGATATTAAGCTCTTTCCCACTGGGCTTCGTTGTATCTTTTTCCTCTCATTGCACTTTCCCTTAAAGGAGACCTATTATGCCCCTTTGTAAAAGATGTAATAAAAGTCTCAGGTGTCCCCATGTGTCAGTAAAGTTTCAGCTCAAAATACCCCACAGATCATTTATTTAATTCTGAAAATGCCTATTTTGAGTGAAAGCAGAAACATGCTGTTTTCGTGCATGTCTCTTCAAATGCAAATGAGCTGTTGCTCCCTGCCCCCTTTTCCAGAATAAAGCTGTGCCTTTACAGCTCATACCTCAGTACCTCGCACCGCAAAAAAACATCTGTCTATCAAGTCTATCATGCTGCAGTCCTCCGTTTTAAACCATATTAGTTTAAACTTCTGATATAGGGTTTTCTGAGCGCATACATCTGAAGCACATGCACAGAAAGCAGCTGTCACACTGCATGTGAGTACAGTTACTAAACTAAGCTCTCTTTCGTGTATTATTGCGCTTAAACTCTCAAATACACACAAGTTTATGGTAAAAACACACAGGAGTTACAAGAACAGTTGGTTATGTCTGTCAAGGTAAACAACTGTATGTTTGTATTAGATCTGTGTGGCAGCAGCGTAATATACAGGAAAGAAATCACTGCTCACTCGTCTCCTCTGAGGCTGGGACTTTAAATAGTCTTCTGTGCTCGTCTGTGCAGCCAATGACAGAACAGCTAGCATGCTTTGCTCGAACTTTTGCCATGAGGTTAGAACTAGTACACCATTGTCACTTGCAATAAAACAAAAAAAGGCAGGCAGTAATCTTATAATAAGATCCTTTTATTATACTCATTTTTATGATTATAGCACTTAAACACATAAAAAGTCAGATTTTCATCATATGTCCCCTTCAAGTATGTAAAATAACGATTCAAAATGTACTTTTTTCAGATTTTACAGCAAGTTTTAAACAATTTTAATAAGTAGTGAAGTAACATGACTAGTAAAGTAACATATCATTTACAAAAAAAAATCTGTTTTTTTTTTCTAAAAAAAACTTTTAAGTGTGAACATGCTTTTACATTAGCTAAAAATCTATCTTTTTATATTAAAAACAAACAAGCAAGTCCTGCCCAGATTTAAAAAGTAACACATTACTTCTCATTAAAAGTAACTAAGTAACTTAATTAGTTACTTTTTTAGGGAGTAACGCAATGTTGTAATGCATTACTTGAATCTCCTGACTCCAGTTGCTTTTCAACATATTTTATAATTTAAAACATTTACTGCATCAATATATGCCACAGCTGCATGTGTTCAAGAAACAAAATAATTTTAAAGGGCATTTTGGCTCATTTTAAACCACACTGTCTGCACTCAAGCATCACTATACATCAGTATGTTCAACAATAGGTCGGTTTGTGTGCCTATGAATACAAGAACGAACTGAACAAAGTCTTGGTGTGTTAAAGCTTAAATGTCAATTTAAGCTACATAGTTTTTTTCTTATTATTTCCCACAAAGCTACAACATCTTAGTGCATAACCAAGCCGCTCTATATGTACGTGATCGGACACTTTAGCGAGATCACAGTCGTTAATCTACAGCCAAACGTGTCATTTAAAGGCCTCTCAATGAACTCTATGAAGAGCCATGATGAATTCTGAAATAAAATGCATTTGAAAGTCACATGGGAAAGGAGTGAATTAACACAGGCTTTCAACCAAAGCACTCAAAGGGCTTTTGTCTGTAAGCACAACCCAATTTAAATGCTAATTTAACCGCTTTTTTAAACCACCACATTCTTAGACTGCTTGATTAACGTATATACACTGGGATGTGTAAAGTTAAATAAAGTCATTTACCTTAAGAGTTATGCAAGCTAGATAAAAAATAAAAAAAATGAGAAGGATCATGACATGAAACCGAAAGGAGAAGAATACGGTTCCATTAATAGTTCTCAGATTACGTCCCTCAGATAAGAGAGTTTTCACTGCATTAATATTCATCTCATATCATCAATGAAGCACCAACACTGAAGTCTGATTCTCAAGTGAATGACACTTATAAGCTGATTATTTTTATATATCCGAAGCATACTGCAACCATTTAAGCCTGATTTTGAAACAAATGATTATAATTGTTTGTGACCATGGACCACAAAACCAGTCATAAGGGTAAATTTTTTTAAATTGAGATTTATATATCATCTGAAATCGAAATAAATAAGCTTTCCACTGATGCATGGTTTGTTATGATAGGACAATATTTGGCCAAGATACAACTATTTGAAAATTTGGAATCTGAGGGTGCAAAAAAGAGAAAATTGCCTTTAAAGTTGTCCAAATAAATTTTTTATACATTTACAGTAGGAAATTTACAAAGTATCTTCATGGAACGTGATCTTTACTTAATATCCTAATGATTTTTGGCATCAAAATAAAACTCTATAATTTTGACCCATACAATGTATTTTTGGCTATTGCTTACAAATATACCCCAGCGACTTATGACTGGTTTTGTGGTCCAGGGTCACATTTGTCATGGAATCAAAAACAAAAATAATGAATCACAAACATGAAGACCAGTGAAGTCTGATTTGTAAAAGAAAGACTCAAGACTAAGTTCTTTTATCAAATCACACATACACAATCAGTTAATTAAAAAAAATTGAGCAGTTTCTGACTCACTTTCCGAACTCAAATGCTAAGTAACTGATGCTGTGTTACTAATAAATACATTTTTGCTGTTGGGGGGGGGGGGGGGGGGGGGTGAAATGTTTTTAAATACACAAAAACAAATAAAATTGACCAAACATAAAAAGATTAAATGAAAACAGAAAATATACAAATAAAAGTTCATTAAAAAATGTATATAATAAATATATTGTGTATATAATAAAATATGAATATTAATATATAATAAATAGTATATTATAAATATAGTAAATAAATAAGTGTACGTTATTTTGTTAATCATTGTTTTGTTTTATTTTTATTTTAAAAATTATCCCAGAATTTTTTTATTTCTTGACCATGTAAAGCTGATCATTTGTACAAACCAGTCTTAATTGTGACATGTCATTTTTTTTAGTGGTTTCTATTTCTGTGCCGTTGTGCTTGGGTAGCTCGTTCACTGTAAATCTCATCGGTCCAAAATCCTGCTCCACATAACTCTACACACATTTTGTGAAATAACTTCCGATTGGCTGTGATCGCATTGCATCGTGCAGCAGTTTAACATTCAGTGTGGAAGACAAATTGTGTGTCACTGCAAACTTGTCATATAATGTGTGGTTAGGACACGGAGTAAGACTTTCTCTTTCTGTGTTGTTAAATTAAGGCAGCACCTGTTCGGTATGACCAATGATTTCTTAATGGCCTGCACCTGTCAAAACCTCAGCACGTCCTTAGACGGCCTTTGTAAAGGAATGAAGCAAATGGAGTGAAACTTTTCATAAAAAAAATAATAAATAATAAAAAAATAAATGATATTTTGTTGTCATGGTACTAAATGGATAACACAGTCATGTACCATTACATATCCTTAAAAGGTACTTTAAAGAATAGCATCTATTTATAGTGTAGGGGGTGGGGCCCTGTGGTTTCTAGAGAGGATTTGATTGGAAACAAATACAAATGAATGCAAATTTTGTTAGTGTTTTGAAACACATTAGTTTAAAGATAAACTTATGGCTAATGTATTCACACTCAAAAGCCAAAAAACAAACAAACAAAAATAAAATGCATGGGGACTTTAATGGTTCCATTAGTAATTAGAAAGAAATATGCTTTATTTTAATTTTACATGTTGCATGCTTGAAATTAAACAGTGTGTTCACCCCAAAATGTAAAACTTCCTCATTATTTACTCACCTTAACGTCATTCAAAACCAGTTTGAGTTTCTTTTTTTGCTGAAAACAGTAGTATTTTGAGGAATATTTATAGTTCTGTCATGACTCTCGGAGGGATTGGTATGGTAATGTACATGACAATGTTAATGTATTTGGTCTTGGCGGAATAGATCTGTTGTGCTGCTGCTGCGACAGAGCAAGTACCGAGACTTGCTACTGAGACTTGCTCCACAACATGCTGCTGTAAGCATGTAAGAAATACTGCTGCTGCACATATAACATATATAATTAACTCCCATATAGCATACATGAATCACCTCGTAGCAGATCTATACATGTGGAGCTGGGGAGGGTAGAGGGTTTCTGAAGCATGCTGCAAACTGCTACATCTAGCACTAGTCATGCATTTCAATGTTGAGCAGTGAGCTCATTGGCTACTGATACAGGACAGAACCAATCGGCTGTGCCATGTGATTATGATGTCATGTTGTCAGATTGAGTTAGACCCATCGGACTGCATTCTAGAGTTTCATGCCAGAACTCTGTATAATGTTTCTGTTCATAAAATGGAAGTCAGCAGGGGTCATAATAGCAATGGACCACACTGATTTTCAAGGACAAAAAACAAAAACAAACAAAACAAAAAAAAAAACATAAAAAAGACAAACAACTGCACAAAACAATTGAAAACAGCATAAAAACAACACAAGAAACAAAACAGAAAAATAACAGCACAAAACAACTAAAACAGCACAAAAAACAGAAGAAAACAAAACAGAAAAAAACACAACAAACATAACAGTACAACTAAAAACAGCACAAAAACAACACAAAAGAGAACAAAACAGAAAAAAAAAACAGAAAAACAACAGCATAAAACAACTAAAAACAAAATAAAACAGAAAAAACACAAACCAAAACAACCAAAAACAAAAAACAATGAAACAAACATAACAGTACAAAACAACTAAAAACAGCACAACAGCAACACAAAAGTGAACAAAACAGAAAAATAACAGCACAAAACAATTAAAAACAACACAAAAAGCACAAAACAAAACAGAAAACAGAAAAAATAACAGTACAAAACAACTAAAAACAGCACAAAAACAACAACAAAGCAAAACAAAACGAACAGAAAAAAACAGAAAAACAACACAAAATCCTGACAGAATAAAAAGCATCACAACACCACAAAAAGCTACAAAACAACAGAAAAACCACACACAACAATGCAAAAAAAACAACAACAACACAATAATACCAAAAAACTAAACAAAAGAGAAAAACACAAAAAATAGAATCAAACCAAAGAACAACACACACACACACACACACACACACACCACAAAAACAGAACAATACACAACAAAAAAACACATACACAAAAACAAAAACTAACCAAAAAAGAAGAACAACACAGCAAAACAATACTAAACACACAAAAAAATTGAAAAATGGAATCACTGCACACACACATGAAAACAAAACAGAAAAACAACAAAAAGAAAAACGAAACAAAACAGAACAGAACAGAACAACACACAATAAAACAACAACAACAACATACAAACACAAAAACAAAACAGGAAAACAACACAACACTACAAAACTAACAAAACAAAACAACACGAAACAAAACTTTCTCAAAATATCTTCTTTTGTGTTCCACACAAGAAGGAAAGTCATACAGGTTTGGAACGACATGAAGGTGAATAAATGATGAGGCCATTTTTATTTTTGTCTGAACTATCCCTTTCAGTACTGTCTTGATGGATTGGGTGTGGCTGTAAACAGGATGCGACTGCATCTTTTCCACTGGTCACCGTGGCTTGCAACATGTTAATTTGACCCTTGGCGAAACGTTGGACTGCATAACTCCGCGTGAATATGGAGAGTCATGTATAGCTCCTAGCGACAGCTGCTCTCCCGGCGGTGGGCACAGAGTCGTGTTCCTTCTGTTTGCCCTGTTTATAAGTGTAAACACCAGAAGGGCCAGGACTGAAGTGGAGCCAGAAGCACATCGCACTCACTCCCCTGCAGACAACTAGAAAAACAAAATCAATTAGCAAACACACTGAGAGAACAGCCAGTGTCTCCTGACGACGCTGAGACAGGATCCTTCTGCAATGTGCCATCGCACACAAACACAAAAGCAGTCCTGAAACTCGGGTTTGGCGCACGGATGAAGGAGGACTGTGTCCTTTTAGTGCACTTCAAAAGCACAAGTATATTTCCTCTAATGTACAGGGACGGACGCTGGTTAAATAGAGGCTCTTGTGATGGTTGACAGACTGCTAAATGAATGGCAAGCATTAGAGTGGGGCTGGAGTGGCTGGAAAGCCTTCTGTTCAATGTTTCTGAAAGCAAGCAGGCACAATCATCAAAGCCCTCTGGATGCACACTTACGCCGAGAACGCCGAGGACTATCTGAAATACTCCTCACAAGTGGACACACACGTACACACACGACACACGCTCTTCTCTTCATGTTCATGAGTCATAGAAGCGCACAGACAAAAACCTTCTGAAACGCAATAGACTGAAATATTAAAAAATGTCACAGGGGACCAATGCCATTATTTGAATACAAAATAGCGAAATGAATGGTTGAAAAAGAAAATAAAGGCCGATAAGGATATTTCATCACACGTTGGTCTCAAAGAATCAGCATGCAACCATTATGCAACAATAAAGATTATAGGCTCTTAAGGTTTCAGAGAAGCATATAAGGGAAGTTCATTTAAAGCTGCTCTATACTAAATTATTGAACGGATTGTTCCGGTTTTAAATGATCAAGCAGAGTTTCAGGAATGACTAATCGCTCACAAACATGTTATAAAACAGATTGAATAATAACACCACAGGAATATCAGAACAACTCTTTTAGGAGGAACTGGTGAACCATCTAATAAAGTATAATGAGATATTTGACATTTAAGTTTTATTGAGGGGTGAAAAAGCTTTTTAATTTTTTCCCTGTCAGCATTTGATTACATTTTTTTTTTAAGTTTTTTTTAAAGCCACTGTGTTTAAACAACAACAACAACAGCAGCAAAATACTCATACATAGCACTTATTTTTTGATGCAGCTGACCCGAGTTCAACTTGTTTAAACAACAACAACAACAGCAGCAAAATACTCATACATAGCACTTATTTTTTGATGCAGCTGACCCGAGTTCAACTTGTTTAAACAACAACAACAACAGCAGCAAAATACTCATACATAGCACTTATTTTTTTGATGCAGCTGACCCGAGTTCAACTTGTTCTTTCTTTTCACATCACATATCACATCAAAAAAGCATTTATTTTCAATAAAAATAAAGGAGATCCCATTTACAGTTTTTTTCAACTGCTAACAAGTGTTTACCAATACTTAAACCAATACTTTTTCTAAACCCTTAACACAGCAACACACCTACAACACACAATTAGCCAAACAATTAATTTTCTGTCCAAAACCACATTTTGTTAAATAAATTCAAACTCTACATTTCAAAATGCTTGATACCTTTTTCTACATATACTAACTCTATAAAAACACAGCAGACCTTATTCAAAACCGAGTCATTTGGTCAAAACTTTAACACTATTTTCTGTCCAACAGAAACATATAGTCAATCATAGCACAGCATTGTCATTGGCTTTACAAAAACTGCATTACCTGTCACGTTTAATTATAACTGCATATAATACATAATATAAAATCCATTTTACATTTCAAAGTGTTGAATTTGTTCTTTCTTGGCAACATACTATCTAAAACTGAACTGAGTCATTACGTTACAGAATGTACAAAATAACCTTGAAATTGCTTTCCAGTGGCTAGGGGTTGGATTTGGATGGTGCCCCCATGGTAGCTGATGCCAGTGATTAACAAAAATTCCAACATACATGGTCTTTGGTTATAATTTTGCAGCAGAATATAAAGGGTAAATGGTAACTGTGACCTATTTATCTCACTTCTATTCTTGGAATTGTGAGTTTACATCTTGCAATTCAGACTTTATCAGAATTGTGAGATAAAAAAAAGTCACAATTACCCTTTCCCTTTATATTCAGTGGCAGAAATAAGCTTTCATAGGTTCTACATGTGTAAGGGGAAAAAAACAAACAATGCACAGTCCAACACACATTCTTACTCCTCTCCCCTACCTCTTCTTCTCTTTTTTCTCTCTGATTCTTTGGTTTGTTCTGCATCCACAAAATCAATTCAAAGAGGTCTTTTTTACTCTATGTTCATGTAATGGAAATCGCTTCAACACCTGATTGTTCCTCCAACTGAGACTGGAATCAGCTATTTCTAAATATTTCATTGATCTGTTACTTAAATATGCTTATCAGTTGTTACACTATTTTATACAGAGATATTTTCAATCATTTTAATCTGCTGTTGTTGCAGAAATAGAGGCTTTATACTGTGTTTAAGGTTCGGAGCATTAGGTCTTCATTTCTGACATGCTGTGTTTAAGCAATTGCAAATAAGACTAAAAAGACCCATGATTTTGGTTTTGGGTAAACTTGTACGAAAAGAAAATATTTGCATTTTAGAAACATGGTAATTGCCTGCATACTGTGTGAAAACAACACAAATTGTGTTAATGGTATGGTCACAACAGGCGGATGTTGTGCTAATTGTCTTTAGAGTTTTGAAAATGTAACTACAGATTGTACAAAAGTATGTTAGCAATTGAAAAAAACTGTAATAATTTGAATAAAAATGATAATTTACAATCAATAAGTTGTTATTATTGTATACTGTTCTATAATGTACTACAACACTGAGGTGCAGATATCTGCCACTATTTGCACTAAGAAGTATAACTAGCTTGTAAAAAAAAAACTCTTATTTTTACATAGTGTAAATAGAATATATGGCTAAAACAGCATATTGCTAAAATTAGTCCTGTTTTTATTTATGTGAATAGAACAACCTGATCTCATGACGAAAACGTATCTGTGGGAACTTTTCGTCAGACATTTCGCAAAATGTACATTTCTTGACATATGCAATGTGAAATGCAACCCGAGTGGCGCTAAAAGTGTGCCCCCCCCCAGAACAGATGAACGTACATTGGGTATGTTTTATGTGATGTTGGTTTTGTATGTCACCACAGTTATGACTTGAAATGTCAGCTGAGTGGTGCTATTACTCTAATGCTCTGTAACATTTATACTCTCTGCACTATACCTAAACCTAACTGATAATATGAACAAAAGCGAATGTGACGTAAAAACACAAACGCAAGTATGCCATTTTAATCACGAGTCATGTTTTTGATGGGATTCTACATCCTAAGTCCACTTCTGTGCCGGCTGAGCTACTGAGCCAGCTTGTTATGTCCGGAAAGCGAAACATATATGGAGCTATAATTATAACTGTGTACGAAAATGATTAAAAGTGCTCATTGTTTTACCACCTCTAGTGTTCATTTCTGTTGAAAACTGCAGTAATATGTACTTATTATTACATATTTTCCGTCTGGTGAAAAAGTTCCCACAGGTACATTTTTGTCATGAGCTCAGGTAGTTTTTGGTGCAACTGACCCGAGTTCAAATCTGCCTTTTGCTGAACTCGTTCTTCTCCCTTTTCACATCATATATCACATCAGAAAAACATTTATTTTCTATAAAATTAAGTACACAATCGAAAAGTGTAAAATAAAGTGGCTCACCGGTGTATATCGGTTAGGGTTAGGGGTAAGTGTAGGTGTATGGAGGGCTTTATTGTCTCAAAATGGGACAAAATGTAATAATTTTAATTACAGTTTTTACTCAATCTGTTATTATTGCATACTGTTTTATAATGTACTACAACAATGAGGTGCAGATATCTGCCACTATTTGGTATTTAGTTGCTATTTAGTAGTATACTGTATTATTGCAAAGAAAATACTCTTATTTTTACATAGTGTAAACAGAATATATATAGCTACTTGCACTTAGTGTTAACAGCATATTGCTTAAAATAGTGCTATTTCAACTTATGTGAATAGAACAACCTGACGACGAAAACGTAGCTGTGGGAACTTTTTTGCAAGACGCAAAATACATACCAACATACATTTCGTGGCATATCCGATGTGAAATGTCCACTGAGTGGCGCTAAAAGAGTGTTTCCCCCAAAACCAAAACGTACATATGGTACATTTTATGTGACATTGTCACCACAGTTCTGACTTGAAATGTCCGTTGATTGGTGAAATAATGCTCTGTGATGTTTTTAAATAACATACCTTTTGCGCTACACCTAAACCTACCCGATAGTATGAACAAAAGCAAACATGATGTAAAAACGCAATCGCAAGCATGCCGTTTGAGCTAGTTTTTGATCTCTCATCTTTCAGCTCTTTCATAGTGAATCATGTTTTTAATGGGATTCGTACACATCCTAAGTCCAATTCTGTGCCACGTAAGCTACCGAGCTAGCTTGTTACGTCTGGAAAGCTAAATATGCTGTAATCATACTTGTGTACAAAAACGATTACAAATGCTCGCTGTTTTATCACCTCTAGTGTTCATTTCTATTGGAAACTGCAGTGATATGTACTTATTGTTACATAATTTGCATCTTGCGAAAACGTTCCCACAGGTACGTTTCCGTCATGAGATCAGGTAGTTTTTGACGTGACTGCCCCGAGTTGCAGAACTCGTTTTTCTCCCTTTTCACATCATATATTACATCAGAAAGACATTTATTTTTTAATAAAATGAATAGACAAAACGTGAAAAAAAATCATTTAGGGTTAGGGGTAGGTGTCTTAAAGTGGGACAAAATGTAATAATTTTAATACAAATTATAAATTACACTCAATATGTTATTATTGCAAACTGTTTTATAATGTTGTACTACAACACTAAGGTGCAGATATCTGCCACAATTTGTATAGTAGTAGTATAACTAGCATGCAACTACTATTATTGAAAATGAAATACAAAACAATAGTGCTATTTTCACATATGTGATTAGAACAACCTGATCTCATGACGAAAACGTAGCTGTGGGAAGTTTATCGCAAGACACAAAATACATAGCACCATGTACATTTCTTGACATATTCAATTTGAAATGTCCGTTATAACTCTAATGCTCCGTAACGTTTTAAAATAACGTACCATCTGCACTACACCTAAACCTACTTAATGGTATGAACAAAAGCGAATTTGATGTAAAAACACAAAAGCAAATATGCCATTTTAGCTTGTTTTTTGATCTCTCATTCTACTCTTTTATCGCGAGTCATGTTTTTGACAAGATTCGTACCCAAGGATTTGCATATAAGTGGAGAATGAGTGAATGAAGGAATGAAACGCATTTGTCTGTCTTTTACTTCATCTCGAATCAGTATTTTACTCCATCTCGAATCACGTTCACGGAAAGCACTTGAGAAACAGTGTCTCTTCCGCAGCTCGGTATGCTTTCAACGCATTTTTTAAGTCTCGAACAAGAGACTGTATGACATTCATATTACATTTAACCAATTTTTACATAGAAAGAGCAATAGCACACCACATTAAAAGAAATGAACATTCATGTTTTGATAACCACTGGCCCACTTTAAAACAAAACTCAAAAAATCAATCATCTCTGAGAGCAAAGGGGCCCCCTGGTGTTTCAGGGACTTACGCAGCTGTGTTATTTCTGCTGGAAACTGCAGTGACATGTACTTACTGGGACATATTTTGTGTCTTGCAAAAAAGTTCCCAGAGACGTTTTCGTCATCAGGTTTTTGACATGACCAGAGTTCAAATCCACCTTTTGCTGAACTCGTTATCCCTTTTCATATCATATGTCACATCAGAAAGGCATTTATTTTCAATAAAATTAGGTAAATCATCAAAAAGTGTAAAATAAAGTTCTTGAAATATCCGTTAAGTGGTGCTATAGCTTAAATCAGCATTTGAATGTGGGTAAGTTTCATAAAAAAGCTAAACTGCATTTTTGTCAGAGACTCAACAATGATCAGAAGAGATGGAGTTGATTGCTTCCATCAAGACCCTCAAGGCCTCACAGTCACAAACCTCTTCATGGGTCGACATTTCTTTTGATCTTTAAAATAAAACTTGTAATTCGACATTATTAGAAAGTGCTTATATATATGAAGAGTTCTGATGCAAAACCAACTAAAAGCCATCTCGGTCAAAAATGAGATAATGATACTTAATGAATGCTCTCAACACATATTATACATCTATCAAATACTTTTACTTCAAAATCGCTAAAATCCCACCCTCAGCCCAATCAGAAGAACCAGTACTTACATAGAAACCTGTACATCGGAGCATGACAAAAATGCATTTTTTTTAAAAGAAAGATGTCAGATGGATTTAGAGGCTTTTGCATCTGAACTCTTCATATATACTAACAATTCAATAAATTAAATTCCACAAGGGCATACTTTATAAGTGCACCTCTTTGTGGTATATATAGTATGTCGCCTCTTTAGATGCACCTTTTTAGTGTAAAGACAATGCCATGGTACCATTTCCAAAAACATGGTAACACTATGGTACCCTTTAGCATTTAGTTGTTAGTGTAATAAATCATCCAGGATTCTCCTCTAGCATCCGAATGCCTCCACAATAACAAGCTACACGCAGTTCAAATAAACTTAGTCCAAACAGACTGCTGAGCTCCCAGTGTGGGAATCTGGGTTCCTCCGATTTCTGCTTACAATGCACAAAACTGTCTTCTTTATGATATATTGCCTAGGAGAAGGACCAAGGCTGCCCATTCATTTTATTCCCAACCTGTTCCACAAACCATCCATAAAATATAGGTTGGGAATGAGACACTAAATATAACTTTCTCTATAGATATAGCTGTTGCGAAGTTCCACAACCTTCACATCCCAAAGCTGGAGAGAACAGAACTTGCTTATCTAAGCAGCGGTCTCCTTCGAAAACACACGTCAGTTTAATGCTGTAACTACAGGATGTTAGGTTCAATTACGTACATTTTTCTTCACAAATATTAGGGTAAACTAGATATTGTCCTGTTGAGATGTATGTTGAAATCTTGTATTTCTATGACGGGTTAGAACAGAAATCTTAAGCTGAATGTCAGCTTTCCAAACAGCAAGCTTTTAAATTTTCAAATTACTTGCAAATTTTAGAAATAATTACAAAGAATTAACAAATTAAATTCGGTATGGAATTTTAGAAAGACTGAAATAGTATTTTTGTAATTGTACTCTGACAGTATTTTTATTTACCCGACAAAGAATGCATTTTACCTTAAATATTTACATTTAAATGAATTTATATGCGAAAAAAATAGTGGTGAAACAATTTTCAATCATAAAAAAAAATCAATTAAACATGGATTTTTGGAGTAGAAAGACCGAAATAGTGTTTTTAATTTTTTTTGTAAAACATACTCTAATAATATTTGCTTTATTTACAACTTTTACAACTTTGAAAAATACTTTAGATTTTATTTATTTTTGTACAGTATTGAGTAAAAATGATTCGGACTAAAACTGAACAACAATAGCTTGACTCACCACACTGTAAAAAACTATATGTTGAGTCAACTTAAAATAATTTGTTACCTGGCTGCTTTAAAATTTTAAGTTGAGTCAACTCGAAAAAAAAGTTTAGTCAACTTGAAATGTTACGTTTTACAAAGTGACAACTTAGATATTTGAGTAGACTCAACTTAAAATTTTGTTTGTTTAACAAACTTTTTTGGTCAACTTGAATATCTAAGGTGTCACTTATAGTACAACTTAACATTTCAACTTGAATAAACTTACTTGAGTTGACTGAACTTGAAATGTTAAGGCAGCAGGGTAACAAATTATTTTTTGTTTTTTACAGTGCATGAAAAAAAAAGCACACATAAACCAAGTCTGCTTGAAGCTACACATGCAGTTTCAGGTTACAGATATTAAACACAACCAAAGCTCTGTCCCATTAACTCAGTCTCAGAAGCAAGGGTGCAGTAAATAGCTAATCAGGACAGTGTACGTTTGAGAAACTTTGCTGGGATAGCAGCTATTTTCACCCCCTTTCAACTTTATGTAATGTATATAATGTATTCCACTTTATGCAAATGTACCAATGACTAACCTTAATCATTACAGGCATGAACCAGATATAAGAGAGGGCTACAGATAGGGGATAGACAGCGTGTGTAAAAAAAGACAAATTATCGCAGTGCCTCAGATTTCAAAACAATAAAAGACTAAAAGACAAAAGCACAGCGTATAGTCTTAAACTCCACTGAAATGAGAGCATAGAGCATGAAGGAGTGTGTGGTTTTTAGATTTATGTGGATTATGTGGAAGGTGAATGAGATTTAATTTCACAGCTTGATGGCCTGGCAGATATTCCATAAAGAGTTCCTATAAAATCAGGCACCACATCACTAATGGTCCATTCACTAAGTTAATACCGGAGAGCGTTTGTCCTCGGCCCTTTAGAGATTGAAGTTTGAAGGTGCTTTTATATGTCCAAAAATAAAATGCACAGAATTTATTTTTTATTTAGGGGAACCAATTTATTTATTTGCTTGTTTGTTTGTGGTTTTGCAAGAAAATACCATTTTAGTCGTTCTACGACTAAATGGCTAATGGCTATTTGCCATTTCTTTGTGAAATATACAAGCAATTTCAATATTTTTATTTGAATGTGAAACATTTTTTTCAGTTTAAACTGCAGAAATCTTCTGCAATTGTGATCTGATTATTCACAGCCTCTCTTCCCCGCAAGGAGTCCTCTGTATTTCTTGGTAAAAGCCCCTTGGAAAGCATTTCTGAGAAACTCTCCCTTTGGAGTTCTTTGGCCACACAAAGAAGCATAAAACCATGAATCATCGCTGTGTGGTGGTGTACTCGTTTCTCAAGACGAAAGACAAAAAAACACCCACCAGTGGAAGAAAACGTACATTTTATGTTTGAAAAAAATGAAAATAAAATAAAACAACAAAAACAAAATGGATACATTTCTTAGATATCCATTTCACATTTGAGAGCTCTACACTTGAAAAAAAAAATATTTTTTGAAATTATAAAACAAAGATTGAGTATATTTTACAAGAAAAATACTATAAAATCAGCCTCTCTACTTCAAAATGATATTTAATTTAATGTGTTATTTGCTGTTTCTTTGTAATTAATCACGAAATTTACTAGCAATTTCTGAATAATTTTTTTTCATTGCTTCACATTTAGATTTTTTTTCCTTCACTGCTAAAAATGCTTTTCTTACTTTGATTTTTTTGTCTTGTCTCCAGCCAAAATATCTAAAAATTCTTAAATCAAGAAGAATTCTCTAGACAAGTTAAAATTATTGTCTTGTTTTCAGAAAAAAAAAAAAAACAAGTCAAAATTAAGAGTGTTTTTGCTTGAAACAAGCAAAATAATCTGCCAATAGGGTAAGCAAAATAACCATGTTTTCTGTTTGAATTTTTTTGCTTACCCCATTGGCATATTATTTTGCATGTTCTAAGCAAAAACACACTTAATTGTGACTTGTTTTCAGAAAAAAAAAAAAAAAAAAAAAAAAAAGAAAATAATAAGAAAATCCTTCTTGATTTATGATTTTTTAGATATTTTGACTGGAAACAAGACAAAAAATCTAAGTAAGAAAAGCTTTTTTTTTTTTTTTTTTTTTTTTTGCGCAGTGTTTATTTTATTGATAATACTCTAGTTTAGGGACAAATTCACACTATTAACTAGTTGCTTATTAGCATGGATATTACTAGTAATTGGCTGTTTATTAGTGCTTATAAAGCACATCTGTGACCAAGGACCACAGTAATAGCCAAAAATATGAGTATGTATTGACCAGTATGGGTCAAAATGATAGATTTTTCTTTTATGCCAAAAATCACTAGGATATTAAGTAAAGATCATGTTCCATTAAGATATTTTGTAAATTTCATAAATTTCATAAATCCCATTAATATATCAAAACTTAATTTTTGATTAGCAATATGCATTACTAAAAACTTCATTTGCACCGTTTTAAAGTTTATTTTCTCGGTATTTATAGATTTTATTTTGTTGCACCCTCAGATGACAGATTTTCAGATAGTTTTTCAAATATCTCAACCAAATATTCAATGAAAAGCTTATTTACTCAGGTTTCAGATTATGTATGAATCTCAATTTAAAAAAAATGACCCTTATGATCAGTTTTGTGGTCCAGGGTCACATATTATTGTCTTATTTTATATCCTACTCCATACCGAAACTTAACAACTATCTTATTAACTATTAATAAGCAGCAAATTAGCAGTTTATTTAAATGATTGTTTTTTCTTTTATGCCAAAAATCATTAGGATATTAAGTAAAGATCATGTTCCATGAAGATATTTTGTACATTTCCTACTGTAAATACACCAAAACTTAATTATTGATTAGTAATATGCATGGCTAAGAACTTCATTTGGACAACTACAAGAAGATTTTCTTAATATTTAGATTTTTTTGCACTCTCAGATTCCAGATTTTCAAATAGCTGTATCTCGGCCAAATATTGTCCTATCATAACAAACCATACATCAAAAAAGCTTAAGCATGAAAAGCTTATTTATTCAACTTTCAGATGATGTATTTCGAAAAACTGACACATATGACTGGTTTTGTGGTGCAAGGTCACAAATGTGCTTAAAAATAGCATTATCAGCATAATAAATTGAGTAAAACATTTATTTTGGAAAACTGGTCATTTTGAAATTATTATTTGGTAATAATTTAACGGCAGCTGCACAAACTCCACAAGTGTGCTGTGTAAAACCTGATGATCATGTTCTCCAGCATGATTTGAGACTGATCCAAAAAAACACTGTGATGCAGAATTATCAGTACTTCTTATTCAGCATAATATTTTTGTGGTTTACATTTTTCGATCTCTCTTTATTTTCAGGTTTAGACAAAATATTGGTTTTCCCCACACTTTCGGACCCCACTTTACAGCATCTCTCAATTAAACAAGTAGAAAGAGCATGCAATGCACAATGTAATATCCTCTACTATAGACTTCACAGCGTCTCTGACTCGCATAACGAAAGTGCTCTTTACAGCCTACCTGTCCTTTTTCTCCTTTGTTTGGTTTGCAGTGAAAATATCACCATCAAAGCGCCCATGTTGCCCCTCTCGCCCTCAATCTCAGCGACTCGCAAGCGGGTTCAGAGTTGTCCTGGAACAACTGTGGCTCTCCTCAAGTGCAGCTATTCTTCACTCGCACACATGAAGAGCTCAAGCCGTCTCACCAGTTTTGATTCTGATCTCAACCAATGCCTCCAAGCTGCTCCACTTTGGCACAGTTGAACAGCAGTTTAATTAGGCTCTCTGCGTTCTCGTCGTACGCTCCGCTGCTGTGCCCCCACTCTTTCAACAGATACTTCTTCGCAGGAAACGAGGAAGAGGCGGGAGGGAGCAGCAAAGGAGGAGGAGGAGGAGGGGAAAAGGGCACAGTGTGAACTGAGCACTGTTGCTGCCCGAGCGCCGTTTGTCGACTCTGACTTCTGTTCGCTGACTGTTTTTAATTCAAGTGCACCAATCATGCCGGAGCGAGCGAAGCCGGCGCTCATTAAAACGGCCGAGATTAATGCATAATAATACGTCTACTTCAAACCAGCAGTTCTCGACGGCACACACCCTTCATTTGAAGCAATACTTCCCCTGTGAGAAATGCAAAAAAGCTCTATCAAAGTACCCGCGTGGTGACTAGAAAATTAGCGGGTTGCTGACTTCTCCGGAAAAAAACATATTAATTGTGTTTTTTGGATTGCGGTATGTAAACAACAATTTGCTCTTAATCAAACGGGCGTACTGGCCTGGTAATTGCTATCTTGCGATCGCAAGAGGTGTAATATAAGAGAGATGTGCATCTGAGAGTCCACTTAATCATGACTCCAGGAGGAGGCAGTGACACATGGGGTTTTCTCAGAAAGTAACGCCATGTGAAGTTAACACCGACTTCCATGGAAACCCGAACCGAGGGCTGGAGGACAGAAAGAAAGGCTCTTGAGCATCTAGAAATGCTTCTCATGAGACGCTTGAGAATGTGTTTTTCCACTGGCGAGTCTCTCTTAAAGCTACTGATTAGCAAAAGCAGGCAGAAATGATTGCCCATGAATGTGTGGGTGTGCAAATTGCAAACGTAAAGAGCCCTCGCTTGGAGACACGGTTCAAGCTGTTTCCTCTTCATTCTTGCAGTTGACAGATGACAGCTAATTTCTGACAAAAGGAAATCTGCTACGTACATTTGAATCGCTCAGACATTACTCATTTCCTTTTCTATAAAGTACTTTGACATTTCATATCCGCTGGGATGCAGATTTATAGCTGAGATTTTTACAATGGACATCAAGTGACCAGACAAAAAAAAGTATACACTAATAAAATTGTGATTATTAATATTATCATGGTTGGTGCAAAACTTTACCACACAAGTGAATTAGTTTGCATTTAAAAAATAAATAAATATGTATTTATATTATTATTTATTTATTCATGTATTTTATGTATGCAATTAATTAATGTACTACAAGGTGTAACAAATATAATTACAATTAAAATATTCTTAAACATTTTATGTATTTTATTTCATAACATTTTTATATTACCATGAAATAAAGCAAGAATATAAAGATTATTAAGATTGATCACGGATGATGGAAAACCTTACCCTGCAAGTGAATTAGTTTGCATAATGAAAATAAATAAATAAAGTATTTATATTATTATTTATTTATGAATGTATTTTATGCATGCAATTATGTATTTATATTTTGTATAAAAGTAACAAAAAAAGTACATTTTATTTACATTTTATTTTATGTTTTTATATTACCAACTGCATAGGTTAAAAAAAGCAAGAATATGAAGATTGATTATTAAGATTGATCACGGATGGTGCAAAACCTTACCCTGCAAATGAATTAATTTGCATTATTAAAAAATAAATAAATACATTTATATTTATTTATTAATGTATTTTTTGCATGCAATTTATTAATGTACATATATTACATATGTAGCTACAATAAAAATAAAAATAAAATATTTATTTTATTTTTTAATTCGAAAACATTTGATATATTTTATTTCATAATGTTTGTATATTACTAAGAACTGCATAGGGGGAAAAAGCAAGAATATTAAGATCAATTTTTAAGATTGATCTTGGATGGTGCAAAACCTTACCCTGCTAGTGAATTAGTTTGCATAATGAAAATAAATAAATAAGTATTTATGTTATTATTTATTCATGGTTTTTATACATGCAATTTATATATATATATATATATATATATATTTTTTTTTTTTTTTTTTAATAAAAAATATTATTTACATTTTATTTTATTTCATGTTTTATATTACCATGAATTACATATGTAAAAAAAATGCAAGCATATTAAGATTATTAAGATTTGATTATTTGATTATTTGATTTGATTATTAAGATTTTGACCTTATTCTGCAAATGAATCTGTTATTAATGTAACTTTTTTTGAATTTTCTTATTATAGATTTGTTCACATTTTGTGAGGACAAGGTCATGTCACGCAAGCTGTCTATGTTGGCATCTGCCTAATTTGGCTCCAAATACCACAACACTTGTTACCTTTGACGTCAACAACTAAAATCATGGGAAGAATTTTCTCCTCTATTAATTTATTGATTTAAGTTAATGAATTTCTTTATTATCTTTATTTTACTTTTAATTACATTTAATTGTTTTATTAATTTGATTTAATTGTATTATTTTATTTTATGTTTTGCCATATACTAACCATGCTCATATGGTTTGTTAGCACCATTTTCGCATAGCAGACCCAGGATGCATTTTTGGGTCACGACCCACCAGTTGCAATTCATTGGTTTATTTGATGAAAACATTTGAGTTTTCTTCAGTGGCCATCAAAGGTGATAAAAGTGTCACAAAAGTTCATATAAAGCTCCATCACAAGCTTTTGTCAACACACACAAACACATCAAGCTTCACCTGAAGCAGCTGGAGAGTTCAGCTCACCTCTAAACACAGACACGCTCAAATCATCCTCCTCTTCCACCCACACCTCCGTTCATCCACGAACCCTGCGACCCTGTGCCAATTCACCACAAAGAAGCGTCATCAAAGGCCAATTTTCTCAGCGTGTCAATGGCCACTTTAGTGAGCTCAGTGTGCGGAAATGATCTCACGGTCCCTGCAAAACGGAACGAAGGCAGACAGAGGCGACTCTCTCCCCCTGCTCTCTTTGAACTTCACTCACTCACCGTATGTGTGAAATCGGTGGAGATTTATGAGAGATTTCAGTAGAACTGTGTACAGTAACTTCTTCTGATACAGAGGTAAAAGGAAGAAGGTCTCGGGGAAGCAAACATTTAATGACCTTCAAAAAGTATTTATGACCCTTAAAAGTATTAATGACCCCTGGGAACAGATTTCCATAATCCAAAAAGTGAAAGCAATCACTGAAGCTTGACAAGCAAACTACCTACATTGAAAATATAGTAACCTAAAAATGGTAACATCTACATTAAGGAAATATTACCGCTCCGCTCCGCTCACATGCTCTGATTGTGAGCAGCCTTCGTTGCTAGTTCCAAAACGTCATTTTAGACCTAGTAACGACGCTTGAGCCGTTGATAGCAGAATAATGCAGTTAATAATGTAGTTTAGACAGACAGACTGGCAGGCAGACAGACGGAAAGAGAGAGACAGAAAGAGATTAAGCTCGTGAATTACCTCTGTGATACTGTGCTTCCTCAAACGTGATCAGCAGCAGCGTCTCTACTTATAGTGAAACTTTGTTAATTTTCTTCAGGAACAGCGTCGTTGTTACCTCGCTTGTGAGAGCGAGGTAACATCTCACTACTTTTCATCTCACTACTTTTAATGAAGATGATTGTGCGCTGAGCATCTGCGACTTACTTTCAGTTTCATTTGTAGAAGTTTGCGTGTCGGCTTGCTGAAGAGACACTCAGCTACTCATCCGCGGTGATATTTGTTGCATTCTGACTATAACATGCCATATAGCCTATAAAACGCTCTCACACGTTTGTTATTTTAACATTTTGGGAGGAGTAAAATACGCATATGTAATTTCAACAACCAGATGCAGTTTCGTCTGGAATGTGGCGTAGACTACCTCCTGAAGTGGTTTGAGAGATCGTATTTAAATCAGTCTCGAAATCGTTTCAGAGGGCATTTACACCTTGTCGTTTCACGAGCGGATAGATATCCGATCAGAGAAAATGCATAAAGTGACCAGGTGTAAACAAAGTACCCCATGAGCGAAAGCCGTAATAAGTAAATGATATTTTTATAGTAAAATATTAGTTTATTTTAAATTGTATTTGTGAAAAAAAATTATTAACCAGAATTTAAAAATGTGCATGTTTTTCATTTATGCATTCAGCATGTGATGCTTCATATTTGTTTATTTTTGAGTTGTACATGGACAAATAAAGGTTTTGTTATTGAAAACCTTTATTTTTTATTATAGTTATATAGTTTTTTTTTTTTTTTTTTTCAATGGCTCTTTTGAAAAAATGCACTTGCCCAAAAATAAAAAATGGCTCTGGTGAAAAAGGTTCCCGACCCCTGTCCAAGAGAGAACATTTCAGCACCACGGACAGCGACTGTACATGACCAGCAGAAGCTCTGAGAATTAACGGGTTTGTTAGTCTTAGTCTGTCACACTGCAAGAATTAGTTCACGTACAGATAATTTACTCGGTCCCTTGTCATCCAAGATGTTCATGTCTTTCTTTCTTCAGTTGTAAAGAAATTATGTTTTTTGAAGAAAACATTTCAGGATTTCTCTCCATATAGTGGACTTCTATGGTGCCCGTGAGTTTGAACTTCCAAAATGCACTTTAAATGCAGCTTCGAAGGGCTCTACACAATCCCAGCCAAGGAAGAAAGGTCATATCTAGTGAATCGATCTGTTATTTGCTAAAAAAAAACAGAGTTTATATACTTTTTAACCTCAAATCCTCATCTTGTATAGCTCTGCAATGCATACTCTGTGCACTTCGGTTCAATACAGTTAGGGTTTGTCGAAAAACTCATCTCAAAGGGCGTTTGACCTCCTTTGCATGTTCACTTTGTAAACACTGAGTCTGTACTTCTGCTACCCTCAGAACCTAACTTTAACCTCTAACCCTACTAAACAACAATCTGTTGTTTCCAGAAGAACATTTAATCTATAGTTTGCATGCATTTAATGTTAGTACAGTGGTTAAAGTCACCTAATATAAAGTACAACCACTATTTATTTTAGAGGAATTTATTTATCTAAAAGCTGCATGGGACAAAACTGGCCACACAGTGGCAGTATGAGACAAGATGTGGAATATCTGAGAATATCCATGTCATATATGCTCAATATATCACCATCATAGATTGGGCAAATCACACCTGTCTTTTGGCAACAATATTATTTGAAATGTCCTATGAGCGTCTGAAGTATACATTAATAACTGCATTAAAACAAAAATCGTGACAAGATCAAGTTTTAAAGATGCCAGTAGTGCCAGGTTCAGCCATTTTTGTTCTAGTGTTGAAACACTGGAGCAACACAAAACTGCATGCAGAGCTGCACTCTTCATAGTCAGCCACGACTCATTTATTTCACTAGTGAAGTCTCCATTAATGATGGGGTTACTGAGACAAACTGAGTACATCAAGCTGCTAAACCCTGTAAAGCCTGACATATTAAATAGCAGTCATAAAAATTAAGTTTGTTGAAACTTTAGACTAAATAAATAATTTATGTGTCTTCATGTTGAATATCATATTTGATACAATGGCTTATACATTCATTAATTCATTCATAAAAGAATAAGTTAATTAATAAATACATACATACATACATGGCTGCTGCAGTATGTTGCTTTTGATTTCCTAAGCAAACATTTTAGGAAGATGTACCAATGTCCACATTCCAGGATGACTATGACATGATTCATTGGGCTCAAATTGTAAAAGAGTGATTCAGAGAGCAAGAAAAAGCATTTTCACACATTAATTGATCACTATATTTGCGACCTTAACCCTATTGAAAGTCTTCAGGATGTGCTGGAGTTGACTTTAAACAAGGGTTTGACTCTCAAGATCTCGGCCAAAAACGAATGCAACTCTTGATAGAAATACATGTTGTGATGTTGCATAAGGTTATTGGGACAATGGCACAAAGAATACACACTGTACATTAAAGTGTGCAAAATGAAATTCTGATTGTGCTGTAAATCACTTTTCAGATTTTTATAACAGTATTACAGACTACGTTTATAAAATGTGTCTTAAGTAGCATGGGTGTATTTATAGCAATAGCCAAAAATACATTGTGGGTCAAAATTTCTTAACGTAAATCTATCTTAAAAACTTAATTTTTGATTAGTAATATGCATTGCTAATAATTTAATTTGAACAACTTTAAAGGTGATTTTCTCAGTTTTTTTTTGCACCCTCAGGGTCACTCTATATCTCTCAATAAAATGTAAGATGATTTTTAAATGTTTAGTTTATGATGAAAGCTCTGTAGTTTTGAGTATGGGCCTGTAATGCAATGCAATGCACTGATGATTGAGATGAACAAACAAAAAGCCTTATCACATATTATACTCGCATGTTAACATGCTTGATACATGGATAATCAAGTAAACACAAGCTGCTTCAGTCCAGCAACTGTACTATTACTGCAAGGCTCAATTTAGACATTAGAGGGCGATCTTGTAACACAAATATGGACCTTTTTAACTATTTTCTCCTCCTGTAGTTCTAAATCTTAATCTAAATCTTCATGAAAGCTGCATAGAATTACTCTGTAATATAAAAACATGATATAAAAATGTCCTTCACTACCTCTTTATGTCTTTAAAATGCAATTCATATCATACTTGTAGAAAAATGAAGGGTTTACATTCTGAAAAATGCTAGAATAAGCATGATAAACAAAACTGTAGGCTTATATCATCATGTTTTGTGGAACATAAGTCTACCAATTTAGAAACCTATCAGCATATTTTATGCATATATTATAGCATAACACAAAAAGACAGCCTTGCCCTACAGGACCAGCAGAAAAGCTCTGGAATGATTAGCATACTGGCTGGTGGCGTGTGTGAATCCAGGTTTAGAGAGTACTGGCATTGCTGGTGTTGGTGCTGTTAGTATTAACTGCCAACTGCTCTCAGCAGCAGGTGCCCTGGCCAGCAGACTCTGTTATGCCATCACACACATGCCTCTCTGGCTAATGAGAATAATGACCTGCTGTTTCTAATTACAGCCAAATTAAGACGGTGGCCTTCAAAGGACACACATTGAGGGACTTCAGACATTCAGAAGCAGGTGCTTTACATGGGATCTTTTGTTTTGGTTCACAACTGCTCCTAATACAGGCACTGGACATTCTTAGATGCTTTGTAATTTACCTGTACACGACTAACCTTTTGAAAAAGCGTAACTGCAAGTAACTTTGCTATTGTATGTGCTTCAGATCTTAAAAGTGTAACTTAAGTGCACTTTTTAAAAAGTGCCCCCGCACACATCGACCATATAGACAGAGCGACACGCGTCATAATCTGAAAACCACGCCCACCGGGGGGAAAGCAATCCAACGCTCTCCATTGACTTTGTATTACGGGAAGCTGCTTCCTTGTCATTTCTGACTTATGATAAAAACAGAGCAATGTCTAAAAGCTGATATGTGACAAGGTGTACAGTAAACAAGATTAAAAACACACATAACTACATTTTTATAAGCTGTCAATCCAACAGACGACCGTTTAAGAACACAAAAGTAGAACGCAACGTATCATATTACTAGAGAACTACGCCCACTGGCAGAAAAAACTTAACGGGTTAAGTAAACATTCATTATTTTTAACCACGTCAAAGGATTATTTCACCACCCTGAGACAAGGAGATTGAGAGAAACTAAATTTTATTAGTCTATGTCCGTGCTTCTTTTCCTTACCTTCCCTTTGCTGGAGAAACGATCCAATTGAATGGCCCAACGTGAACTACCCTGACATCTACAACTATTTGTGATCTTAAAACACTTTTTTTTTGGGGTCGACAGCTTATATGAACATTGTTCTGTGTTTTTTTAGCTTGTTTACTGTACACTTTGTCACATAGCAGCTTTTAGAAATTGTTCTGTTTTTTGTTATAAGTCAGGAATGACAAGGAGGTAGCTTCCCACAATACAAAGTAATACAAAGAAATACGTTTTTATAAGCTGTCGACCCCCAAAAAACGAGCGTTTAAGGACACAAATAGTTGTAGATGTAAGGGAATTTCATGATGAATTTCAGTTTTCAGTTGGATCATTTCTCCAACAAATGGAAGGTAAGGAAAAGGAGCACTGACACAGACCAGTGAAATTTAGTTTCTCAATATATCTCCTCCTTTCAGGTTTACATAGAGTGTAATACTGTCAACAGCTTATAAAAACATAGTTCTGTGTTTTATAGCTTGTTTACTGTACACCTTGTCACATAGCAGCTTTTAGACATTGTTCTGTTTTTTATTAAAAGTCAGAAATGACAAGCAGGCAGCTTCCTGCAATACAAAGTCAATGGTGGGCGTTGAACTCTTTTCCCCACCGGTGAGGCGTGGTTTTCAGATTATGACGCGTGTCGCTCTGTCTCTATAGCGTGCCCATCAACACGCTTCGTTCGGCTGCGTGGGACTCACTCGGGAAGAATGTCTCTAAAGAATTTTGGTTTTGGTTGTAAGGCAAAGATAACTTTGCTCAGCTTCCCGAAGAACACAGCGTTACGTGAACAGTGGATGCAGTTTGTTTTTCCCGGGGCAGAAACTGAGTTTTGCAGGTGTGTTTGTTGACAAACTTTTTATAATGAGGTCTAGTTTGACGCTGGATTTACATATTGCTTGATACTGAAAGATGGAGCATGATTTAGATCCGGTCATGATTTAGAACTGCAGATGGTTAGTGAAATGGCATCAAATGTATGTGTTTTTATTGGCAGTCACCGTGCGAGTGCTCATCAGGACGATGATGAGTCCGCCTACAGACAGGAGGTTAAAGAGCTGGCTGACTGGTGCAGTTATAACAACCTGGAGCTCAACATGCTCAAATATGTAGAGATGATAGTGGACTTCAGGAGGAACTCCCCTGCACTTTCCCCACTCACCATCATGGACAGCACTGTGGCTACAGTGGAGTCATTCAAGTTCCTGGGATCTTTCATCTCCCAGGACCTGAAGTGGGACACTCACGTCGACTCAAAAAGGCCCAACAAAGGTTGTACTTCCTTCGCCAGCTGAGGAAGTTCAAAATACCACAGGAGTTGCTGAAACAGTTCTACTCAGCTGTCATCGAGTCTGTTCTGTGCATATCAATAACTGTCTGGTTTGTCTCAGCTACAAAATCAGACATCAGAAGATTGCAGAGAATGGTTCAGGCTGCAGAGAGGATTATTGGTGCTCCCCTGCCCACCCTTCAAGAACTGTATACATCCAGAGTGAGGAAAAGAGCTCAAAACATCACCCTGGATCCTCACATCCAAGCCATTCACTCTTTGATGTTTTGCCATCTGGCCGGCGCTACAGAGCCCCAAATACTAGGACAACCAGGTACAAGAACAGTTTTTTCCCCCAGGCAATCCACCTTATGAACAGCTAAAAGTTCCCCCCATTGTGCAATAATAACAATAATATTCTATTCTATTCTATTCTATTCTATCAGCTATAGCACAACTGTACATACCACTTTTTTATTGTCTCTGTGTTGTTGTTGTCTCTCTATACTGGAAGCTAATGTCACAAAAACAAATTCCTTGTATGCGCAAGCATACTTGGCAATAAAGCTCTTTCCGATTCTGATTCTGATCAATCTTTCGCTCCGCCCACAGCATGCCTTCAAGAGCTCGGCTGTTTTCTGAGAGAACCGTGAAGCTGTATCTTCACTTAAGTATATTCTTTAAAAAGTATATAATTTCTATAATAGGCACGTCCTAATAGTACATGTACTTAAAATAGCTCATAATCAGGTTTGTTTACTTTAAAAATGAGTACTAAGTAAATTGCACTTGTGATTTAGAGGTACCCACTAAATAAAAGTGGCACTGCATGATTAATTGATGGAGTGATTCATGTAGATGTTGTTTGTATGAGGAGGCGTCTGCTGCACAGCGAGAGCACCTGCAGCCCCAGTAGACCGTCTGACGCAGCTCCGCCGTGAGGACCACTGGAGGGCCTCTTGCTGCAGGTGCTCAGGAAGCTCTCAGTGAGACACATTTGGACATCTGTCCTGCTTTACAACTAGAAAATTAAACGTCTGTCTCAATATACTGTAAATCATCAAAATTTGCAATCAGGTTTTGAATAGCTGACTGCAAATGACTATGAAATATGTTTTAATGCAGTTATTTCATACAAACTGTCATTGTTTATTTTAACTTAGCCACTATTGTGAGAGCTAATGCACTATTGCATTTCCACAAAATGCAAACATGTACATCCATCTTTTTCACTTATTATTGTAGCACAGTTGATGTGCTGAATACAAAAAAAAAGAAAAAAATACATATGGGCAAATAGTATGTTATAAGTAGCTGAAACAACCCCAGAGGGTTAACTGTATTGAATGCACACTTGTAGCATACTTCAAATCCTAAAATTATATTTCTTAAAATATAACCCACTTAGGTACACTTTTATAACTATGCTTCTTAACACACTTAAGTACACTTTTAAAAACGGCACTTTAAAGTACATTTTACCCTGTTTTAATAATCTTTTGTCATGTTTGAAAGAAGCACACATATTTTGATGTGTTACTAAAATGCAACTTCATCAAATGTGTAATTGCAAATATATCTAAATAAGTTTAAACAAAAATGACCTTTTAGTTTAACATAAAAGCTTGTCAGTACATTCGTCAGTATGCTTTAACCGTATTTCAAAGACAACAGATTTATGAAACTACATACAATTATGCACTTAAATCATACTTTTAGGGGAGACTGTCCTCAAAGAAAATACGACCCAGTTGTACGTTTTTGAATCAACCAAATACGACCCATGTTTACGTTTTAAAGTTAAGCACCCTCTAGCGGTCGTAAAAATAATGACAGTGTCGTGTTGGATCTGACGTCATGGAATGACGTATGAGTTTTTATACCGATCTCACGGTAATTTAAACGTGTTTTACTAGGTGTAATTCGTATAAATGACCACACCTAACCCCACCCTAAACCTACCCCTTACAGAAATAGTGCAAAATCATGATTTCTAGTGCATATTCCAAAAAAAACATACAATGAAAACATATGCGTTCTCTGGTATCGAACCTGTGTTCATATGATTATACCACTTCGCAGTGCAACGCGCTACTAATTGACCTACACATAATGCTAAGGTTGAATTAGATACCTGTTACGGATAAGGGAGCAAATGTTGAATACGCTCTATACAGACGTATTTGATGTTGAATACGCTCTATAGAGACGTATTTGATGTTGAATACGCTCTATAGAGACGTAGTTGAGGATTTGTGAAAACGACTTACGTCGGTCGTATAAATTGGAGGACATGTTGTTTTAGGGGCATTTCCTCTGAGGAGGAAAGGGAGGCAGGGCTTCCTCAAAGTACAGGATGAGAAAAAAATTGTAGTACAAAAATGAAGAACAGCAGTATTACAAAATAAAAAGTGTATAAATCACTTGTTTTTCTAAAGAAACACTGTCCAACAGCAACACCAGCAGGTAAAGTTACAGCGGGAGTCCGCGTCACTCATCTCCCCTGAGTCCACTGAGTTTTAACAGACCCCCTAAAGCATGCAGGATGATTTTGAAGTTGGAGGAGAAAATAAGTTGGGAGTTTTTCAACCTACCCTAACTGTTTTGAACCACAATACACACGCAGTTCACGCAGAGCTAGACAAGATGAGCATTTGAGGTTAAAAAGTATATATTTTTTAAAGAAAATAACAGATTATTTCACTAGATAAGACCCTTCTTCCTCGGCTGGGATCATTTAGAGCCCCTTGATGGAGAAAAATCCTGGAATGTTTTCCTCAAAAAACATAGTTTCTTTACGACTGAAGAAAGAAAGACATGAACATCTTGGATGACAAGGGGATGAGTAAATTATATGTACATTTTTGTACTGGAAGTGAACAACTTCTTTAAAATGCCCTAAAAAGTTTTAAGTGAGTAATCAGCTTGGTGAAATATAATAAAATATAATATAATCTGCTTGTGACCAATATTTACTAAGCCTTGATGGCTGAATTAAAAAAAAAAAATCAAAATACTTAAAAGATGACAATTAAAAAGAATAGCTGAACATAAGTTTACTAACAAAATATATTGTTTTAACATTAAACTATTTTTTTTTTAGGGCTGGGTGATAAATCGATAATGTTAATTATCACGCGATATGAATTTCCTTGATAAACGATAACAAGAGTTTAATTTATGTTTGATATAATGTTTATGCAGAACAAAAGAGAGCTAGTCAAAGCGCGCCACTCGGACCCTTTTATCCGCTCGGATCAAAGTTCAAACGGCAGCACAGCGCGAACTTACTAGAAAAGATGCTTTCAGTCGCTGATGAGTCTCGCTCACTAAACAGCACTAGAAGTGCGTGAAGAACACAAATAACTCAGTTTATAGCAAGAAACAGCGCTGACAAACAAGAGAAACACTGTACTCAAGGATACAGTCAAAAGGCTTTTTAATCAACAATCACTATCATTTACTAGATTTACTGTAGTAGCACTAACTGCACAGTGGTATTGTGTCAGAAATGTGGATATATTTGTGTTGAATTTTATTATATTATTAATGTAGTATTAAATGTATTGAAGGAGGAGTAATGTGATATAATTACAGATTTCTTGGGGATTAAGCTAGAGTTTATGCATTTATACTAAATGTATTAAGACTACTGTTTTTTATACAAATACCATGAAACCATATTATATTTTTACCATGGTACTGAGGTGCTATATTTGTGGTTTTAACTGTTTTTATCAAGATACTTTGGAAGAGAAATGGTTAATTAAAAACAACTCAAACAGTCAGAATAATTAAATTTCACCATATAAAATTGAGATTGCTACAATTTTACAGATATTACTGATTTTGCTAAAGAACATACATCTACATCTGAATTCTAAATCAAGCAATAAAGAAATAAAAATTTGACATTTATCGTGATAATTATCAATATCAACTGATATGAAAAAAAATATATATTTTATATATTATATATTAATAATAGTATCTACTCTGCTTCAACACATTTTCTGAATGCCAAACATGGACAGACATGTACAGTTGAGGTCAAAAGTTTACATCCACCATGCAGAATCTGCAAAATGTTAATTATTTACTAAATTAAGAGGGATCATACAAAATGCATGTTATTTTTTATTTAGCACTGACTTGAATAATATATTTCAGATAAAAGACGTTTACATACTGTATAGTCCACGAGAGAAAATAATAGCTGAATTTATAACAATGACCCTGTTCAAAAGTTTACCCTTGATTCTTAATACTGTGTTGTTACCTGAATGACCCACAGCTGTGTGTTTTTTTGTTTTGTGACAGCTGTTCATGAGTCCCTTGTTTGTCCTGAACAGTTAAACTGCCCTCTGTTCTTCAGAAAAATCCTTCAGGTCCCACAAATTCTTTGGCTTTTCAGCATTTTTGTGTATTTGAACCCTTTCCAACAATGACTGTATGATTTTGAGATCCATCTTTTCACACTGAGGACAACTGAGGGACTCATATGCAACTATTACAGAAGGCTCAAACACTCACTGATGCTCCAGATGGAAAAATTGATTAATAGATGGGTTCATCTCATACAAACACTAGTTTTAGCTGACAATAACAACACTGCATCACTCTAGATTCCTCTACGGTTTGGAAAAAGCTCTGCGGCTAAAAGCAAATTCAGAGTCAAGCATGTTTATAATTATGTAGTTCTGTTAAGCAGCTAAAATTAGCTAAATGATCCACGGCAATATTAGTTGAGGACTCAATTTAGTGTTATTGCACATCACAGAAATCTTTCCACTAAGCAATAAATGCAAATCAGTTTCTGTTTCTTTTCACAAACATTTTAATCCGTTTTTGTCCAGTTTTATTACACCATCTTGCAGTATTAGCTCCTGACTAATTAAATAGTGCAACCAAGCATTTGATCAAAAAAAGGCAACGGGTCTCATCTTCTGATGCAAAAAAATACAGTACATTGAATCTACGACCAAAGATCTAAGTTTAATTTTATTCAAAACAGAAAGACAGCAGTGTCCGACAGCCTCATCCTTCACGTGAAATATCCACAGACATCATGATGTATGTTGCATTATTGCATGGCACCAGCTCAAGGTTTTTTTTTTTTACACGCTACAGAGCCACTCACACAACTGACAGTTCCTTCATGGCTGTAATTCACTGGCTCTGACAGTAAATGGCTGTGGCCCTTGTAGATCGCGAGCTGTCACAAAGCAAAGCTGTGCTGATCCAGGCCGTCTGCGGTGTGAGACTGTGAGAGAGAGTCTGAGTGCTTGAGAGGTGGTCAAATGCTTTAAGCTTTAAGCCTTAAGTCAAATGAACCTAAAGACAGACACTAAATACGGTCAGTAAAAGGGTAACAGCTATCGGCGGACACAGCTGAGCCCCTCTCAGGAAAATTAGCACAAATTTCACAGGTACATTTAGACCGCATGGGCTACAGTAAGCGTTTTACCTATTTATAGCAAGCTGCAATTCAAGCACACTTGGGAAACCCTTTCCTCTAGATATAACTTACCAACTGAAACGGATACGCCTGCCTGTAGCTCAACCCTGTAACGGAGCACTTAGCGTGTGGACGCTAGCTGACTCCTGCTGCGCTCTTTTTACACATCGCTGCTGTGCCAAGGTATCGCTGGTGCCATGCAAATGAGTCAACGTGCGTGTAAGATTTATGAAACGGATTTGCATGAGTTCTGTGTAAAAAAATGTAAATGCAGATTCGGCGTGATGAGCACAGATGCTGGTTTAGGAATCAGAGCTTTTATCTGCTTCTGTAAAAATGACTTTAGCTGACTTTTAGTTTTAGACACACCTTAAAATATTACTGACTAGTCGCACCTGACTTTTGTCATCCACCACATGATCTGAGAAGATACTGCTGTTCTATAGACATCTTGTGTTTGGATACATTTAAATAGATTTTCTCAAATGTATAATAATAATAATAATAATAATAATAATAATACTATGCTTTTAATAACCATTTTATTGTTATTACAAGATATTGCACAATTCTATGTAAAGTTCTGTGTGTTGAAATAGTTTTTATAAAATTATTTTCCCCTACTACTACTACTACTACTATTAATAATAATAATAATAATAATAATAATAAATATATGATTATATTAATTATATATTAATAAAAATGTATTCTAGCTATAATTCAATTTTTAAATAAATCATTTCATAAATATATACACAATTCATAAATGTATTATTAGTAGTAGTGGAAGTAGAATGTAACAAGGATAAACCTTTTTTATTTGTATTTTTAATTAAATTTTTTCTGACCAATCACATCTTAATAATAATAGTAATAATAACAATAACAATATTCTTTTAATAAAAAAAATACTGTTAACCATATTGTCTGCCAAGATTAATTTTTTTTTCTGACCAATCACATCTTAATAATAATAATAATAATAATAAATGATGGTGATAATGTTATTATTATTATTATTATATTAAAAAATAACTATAATAACATTATTACTTTGTAAATAATAACAATTATTATTATTATTATTATTATTATTAGTATCTATGAATTAATGAATTAATCTATAAATACATTATTATTTATTTTTAATTACATGTTTTTTTATAACAATTTTGTTATACACACAATTGTCTGACAAGGTATTGCGGTATTAGTTTTTACACGTTGTTGTAGAAAAATATAAACAAAAATACATAAAATAATAAAAAAATATATGTATTGTTGTTGTTGTTATATTAAAAAAACAATAATCATAACAACAATGAATAACAATAATAATAATAATAATAATAATAATAATAATAATAATAATAATACAAAAAATATTTGTTAAATAATGAATAACTTCTTAATAACAATTTGGTTTTCCACAATATTGTCTGACTGAATATTGCTGTTCACATCAACAACAATTATTAATATTATATTATATTATATTATATTATAAACAATCAAACAATAAATAAACAAATAAAAATATTTATTTTTTAATAATAACATGGTATTTTTTAATAACAATTTTGTCGTACAAGATCATATGATGTTTTACACATTATTATTATTATTATTATTATTATTATATGTATTAATTAATAAGTAATAATAAATAGTAAAATAAATAAATAAATAATAATAGTAAATAATAAATAAATAAATAGTCGTGATTAATTGAATCAAAATAAAAGTTTGCAGTTTATGTGTGTGTACTATGTATATTTATTATGTATATATAAACACACACATATGTATATAATAAAAATTGTATGTAAACACTTGTATATAATTTATATTATAGAAAAATATAAATATTTTACATAGAAATCTAACATATTTTTCCTTAATATATACATGTATGTGTGTGTATTTATACATACATAATAAATATACACAGTATACACATAAACTTTGCAAACATAAACTTTTAATTTGAATTGATTAACCGCAACTAATCATTTTGCAGCTCTAAAATAAACACATAAATAAATAAGAGTATTTTTATGTCACTAACACTTAAGAGGAGCAGCTGTGAGGCAATACAAACATTTATTTTCCTTTAGAATAATACGACACTGAGAAATCACCTACAATAAGACTGTAAACACAGCATTACAGTAAGAAAGTAAATGGGGTCAGTCCTCAGGGAAATCCATCAATAAAATCACTTCAGTCTCCACGTTTGACAACGATTGAAGAAGCACTAGTAAGAAAGCCTGTCAGATCTAACAACAGTAAACAAGGGGGTTGGGAGTCAACAAAGAGACACATATTGATCAGGAAAGGCCTGTAGTAAAGCAGCTACACGGTGATATTCACGCAAATACACACAGACACAGACAGACACAGAAACAAGTCATATTAACTAATGAAAATATATGGCATGTTCTCGCTTATTTATCCAGTTAAACCTTCATATGCATCTTATTATATTCCAAACAGCTCTTTATCAATGGTCTATTCATCTTATTAACATATTCTGTTCCCTAATTTACACACAAACATCTACTGTATTCCTGTTCATGAGCACTAAATTAATCATACTGCACACACTGTCCGTGCCGTCTGTGTCCTGTCCTTTTTTCTTGCAGGACACACTCAAAAGATGACAGGGACAACAGTGTGTTCCAGCAGGACGCCAGCTTAATTTATTTACAAGCGCCCGTGATGGACGTGTTGACACATTTTGATGATTAATGGTGCAAAGAGTTCGGCAAAAAGTGCAGTGCTGTTGTTATCGGTACTAATAACGCTGAATCCGGTGAACGAATGCGTCGCACACGCGTCTCATGATGGACAGTAAAGCTGCGGGATTACAAAATGAGGACGGCTGTGTATCTAAAGCCAGCCATGAATTAATCATGAGGTGAACCTGACTGGCAGAAATGCGTACCTGAATTATGCATCAAGCTTATTAATATTGATTTCAAGTGATGCTGTTTGGTTTTATCACCTGCTACGGGTGAATCAGTCAACTTTACATGTGTTTGAACATTTTTGTGGGGGGACGAGATAATGTTGTTGGTTTTTTGATAAGGAGATTCGGGGTGGAACTGTATGCATGCGTATGACGTCAAAGCCAACAGGTCAATACTACGATAAAGGACAAGCAACATCTGACATCTCAAACGCACCTTCTGTGGACTGTGTCAGACGCCTGGGGAAATCTGAATTCATTATAATAAGGCTGTGGATTTGTCAGCACCCCTCTCCTACAGCAGCATTTCTGAAGCCTGAGGAAAAACCTCACTGAAACGGTGTCATTTTAGTATTTTCTATATACTGTTATCATTTTTCTTATTATTTTGAAAGAGCTATTTTATATTTTCAGGTTGTACTTTATTTAAAGTTAATTTTTTTTTTTTCAAATAAATAAATAAATAAAGATCATTGGAGTATGTTTTACCAGGAAATACTGTGTTTTTATACTTCATGATGATGCATAATGTGTTACTTACCAGTTCTTTACATTTGATGGCAAGTAAATAAATCAATGAATAAACAAAAAATAAGTAAATAAATAAGATTGGAGTATGTTTTACCAGGAAATAGTATATGCTTTCATACTTCAAAATGACACGTTTAATGTGCTACTTGCCATTTCTGTATATTTGGTTGTGAATGAATGAATGAATGAATGAATGAATAAGTAAATAAATAAATAAATAAATACTATATACTCTCATACTTCAAAATGACATGTTTAATCCTGAATTTGATGTGAAATACTTCAAAATGACATGTTTAATATGGTATTTAATGCGCTAAACAAACTAACAAATACATAAATCAAAGATTATTGGAGTATGCTTTACTAGGAAATACTACAAACTGGTATATTTCAAAACGACACATTTAATGTGTTACTTGCCAATTTTTTTTATATTTATTTGTGAATGAATGAATAAATAAATAAATAAATATGTTTTACCAAGTATAAAATATATACTTTTATACTTCAAAAGGACACGTTTAATATGGAATTTGATGTGTTAAACAAATAAAGAAACACAAATAAAAGTAAATACAAATATTATTGGAGTATATTTTACCAGGAAATACTGTATGCTTTTATACTTCAAAATTATTGTTTAATGTGTTACTTGTCATTTATTTATTTTGGTTTGTGAATGAATGAAAAATAAACACAAACAAAGATTATTAGAGTAATTTTTACCAGGAAATACTATATGCTTTTATACTTCAAAATGATTGTTTACTGTGTTACTTGTCATTTATTTATTTTGGTTTGTGAATAAATGAATAAATAAATAAATAAACAAACACAAACAAACAAAGATTATTACAGTAAGTTTTACCAGGAAATACTTTATACTTTAAAATTACACCTTTAATGTACTACTTGCCATTTGTTTGTGAAATTTACTAGCAATTTTTAAGTGATAATTGTTTCCACACCATGTTTTTCTTGTGTACGTTTGTCTATTTAGTTTAAATATTTTTAAATTCATGTTTAATAAATATTTCAGTTGAGTTTTAGTCATTTTGTTATTAGACCTAAACATTTATTTAGTTGCCAAGTCAGCATTTCAAATTTCCTTTTAAGTTACAGCAAGTTTAACATTTCCATCTAATATTTATTTTATATTTCATAATTATTTCATATTATCCTTTATCTTTAGTTTTAGTAATGTTATTTTTATTTTTTTTTAAGATTTAATATATATAAATATATATATATATATATATATATTACTTTTAACCAACAACAACAACACTTCACTGAAAAAAGATAAATGATAAAAAATGAAAATTCACAATAAGACTACTGACTTATTTTTTACTTAAATTTTAGTTTTATTTCAGTTAGTTGCCAATGCAACATTTAAAATCTTTGATTAAGCTTTGTACATTTTTCATCTAATAATTATGTTTTATTTCAGCTTCATTTCAATTAACAAAAGCAGTTTTGGTTTTAATTCACTATAAAACTATAGCAATTATAGAAAATTTAGTACTTTAATAAGTAAAAGTAAAGTTTAACTTTTCATTTTATATTTATACTTTATTTTACTTTTAGCTTTATTTTTTTTTATGCTATTTAAGTTATCTTTATGCTCTTTTTATGCATTTTATTTAAATAGGACAGTAGACAGATGACAGGAAAGCACTGGGTAGAGACGCTGCTGCATGCACTAACCATGCGGCTACTGGTGCTGACTATTTCAGCTTTATTTATTTTTAATAGTTTTAGTGCAAGAGTGTTGATGCACTAAAACAACTGACTTTAATTCATTGGTGGTAAGCATAAAAATTACAGTATTATTCTATATAGAATTACAGTGCTCTATGGGACTTTAATTTCCATGGAAACATAAACTTTTCTGATTAGTAGAATTCTCTTCTGAATTACAGCATAGTATTGCACTGGGAAATTGACCATTTCTTAAATAATGAATAATTTAATTTGATTAATTTGAATAATTAAGCTGAAATCACCCTGGCTTATTGTGGCTTATCAAAACAGATGAAAAGGTACTTGGTTTCAAAGGTTTGTTCTGCAGAACACGGACCCGAAGGAAAACCCTTTCAGGAATGATAAATGCACCACTAGAGTTGAGTTTACTGGCTCTTTAAATCTTGATCTCCCTGGACCTTGAGTGATAAGCATTGCAATATTTCTTGGTGCTGTTCAATGGAAGTCATAGCCTATGTAGGCCTTGGGTCTGCAGTGATGTGAAAACAAGAGCTGAGGAAACATTCAGGGTGTTAAGAGGGTGTTAAAGGCTGCTAAAGTGCCATCTGCTAGACAATAATAAACGACATGACCTCGATACTTAAACTCTCAAAACTGTACAAAAAAAATGAAAGCTAATACTAGAGATTCTGCCTCTTCAGCTCCTTAATTATTTCTATATAATAAAACAAGGATCACAGTTAATAAATTATTCACTCAGCTTTTTATAGCATCTTATTTGTACATTATTTAGCTTCTAAATAATTCATTGTGTGTACATTCACAGGGTTGTCCATCGCTCAGGCTAAATATGTGCTGTGCAGTATGCATAGGTGTGTTATGAAATAGTAGTATGCAGGTCAGATGGGGAGTGACTGGAATTGGCTCCTGTGAGTCGTTCTGTGACCAGGATCAATTCCAAATCAATGACTTCATTTCCTGCTTCTGTGGCTCAGGAACTGGACTAGAATGGGGTTAAGAATGCCAGCAAGGATTTTCATTCCCAAATAAATGGGTGGAATTTACTTGAAATGCTCACTATGGCCAAAGTTATATATAAATAAGGCAATTAAAAAAATAAATAATAATAAATAACATATTACTAAATAAAAATAAAGAAAATATTGTAATATTTCACAGTGGGAAAAATGTGACCCTGGACCACAAAAGCAGTCATAAGGATACATTTTTTAAGATTCATACATCATCTGAAAGCTGAATAAATAAGCTTTCCATTGACGTATGGTTTGTTAGGATAGGACAATATTTGGTGAGATACAACTATTTGAACATCTGGACTATGAGGATGTAAAAAATCAAAATATTGAGGAAAATTGCCTTTAAAGTTGTCCAAATGAAGTTCTTACAATGCATATTACTAATAAAAAATTAAGCTTTGATATATTTACGGTAGGAAATGTACAAATCATCTTCATGGAACGTGATCTTTACTCAATATCCTAATGATTTTTGGCATAAAAGAAAGATAATTTTGATCTTTGAAAAGTTTAAAGGGAGCTTTAAAGGGAGCTTTAAAGTTTTCGTACAGTTTTCAATGATAATTGCTTCTCATTACAATCATGCACTGAAAAAATGATGTAGGAACAATTTTCACTCATTAATTGCTAGTAATTTTCACAAATAATTCCAAAGAATGTCAAGTAACACTGAATTAAATATGAAAATGTTTAAGTAGAAAAATCCAAAAAGTAATTTCTTGTGAAACGTACTCCAATAATATTTGTTTTAGTTTCAACTCTGAAAAATATTTTTTACAGAAGGTTAAAATGCTCACTGATGCTCCAGAAGGAAACACAATGCATTAAGAGCCGGGGGGAATTTGGGGGAATTTGGAATTTGAAGATCAGGGTAAATTTAACTCATTTTGTCTTCTGGAAAACATGTAAATATCTTCTGTAAGATAGAAAATAAGAAAAATGTACACATTTCATTCTCTTCAAATTTTACACCCCTGGCTCTCAATGCATCATTTTTTCCTTTTGAAGCATCAGTGACCATTTGTACCTTCTGTAACAGTTGCATATGAGTCTCTTAGTTGTTCTCAGTGTGAAAAGATAGATCTCAAAATCATATAGTCATTGTTGGAAAGGGTGCACTAAAATGCTGAAAAACCAAAGAATTTTTGGGATAAAAACAGCAGCTAGTTTAACTGTTCAGGAAAAACAAGGGACTCATGAACAACTATCACTAAAAAAAAACAGCTGTGGATCATTCAGGTAACAAAACAGTATTAAGAATCAAGTGTATGTAAACTTTTGAACAGGGTCATTTTTATAAATGCAACTATTATTTTCTCTTGTGGACTATATGTAAACATCTTTTATGTGAAATATCTTATTCACTACTAAATAAAAAATAACATGCGTTTTGTATGCACCTTATTTTGTCTTATTTTAGTAAAATAATTAATTTACAGATTCTGCAAGGGGTATGTAAACTTTTGACTTCAACTGTAGATATAGATACAAATGTAAATGCAACGCTGTATAAACCACAAAACTACTACTACAAAAAACATACTTTCGCTTAAAGCATCATTGGCTCTGTCAATGTTAAAATATGTACAGAACATTCAAACATGAAAAATGTAATAACATTGCTATATATAGCCGGTAAAAGGTTAACAGTTGAGTTGATAGTGACACTGAAAAGCTGTCATACTTTTGTATAATTGATAAGAAGAAGAAAAAAACATTGTATGCATGCTTATGTAGAAAGTCAAAGAGCATGTGAAATAGATTAAAATAAATAATTTAAGATGCATGTCTATTAAAAAATGCTGATTGTAATAACAGACATTGTCAGGTCTCAAAAGCCCTCATAAACCTCCACTCTGCTCTTTAACATCATGGAGTGCAGTGCATGTAATGGCCATCTGCAGGGAACGGCGTCCTGTCACAGTGACTCATGGCTGCCTTTCACTGGCCATTACATCACGTGATTCAATAGACTCACTAAATGCTGGAGTGGCATCTTCAGCATCGGTTACACAAGTACTGCAATATAACAGAAAGCAGGCAATCAGTGGAGGTACCACATGAGGAGACTTCAGGGAGCTGTACTTGTGGCCTCTTAAGAAACCCACGGAAACGCACTTATTATGAAATCACATAAAAAAGCACATATTATTATATAAAAAACACAAATGCATATATTCATCAAATGAACTGATTAACAGGTTGACCCACAAAATGAATCCAAAGCCTAGGTGTTTTGTTTACTATTATATAATTATATTATATAACACTTAGGGCTGTCACGATTCCTTGATTCCATTCAAGTACTTGATTTTAAAACTCCATCTCTGCATATTGTTGTGAGTTTGGGTTTATTATAACGTTCATCTGGCAACGGAGTGTGCGCCATTTCATTTGTAAGGCAAATCATTTCTAAAGCTACGCAAACACAGGAGAATACATCAATATCTTTCTCAATATGCTAACTGTTCATTGCGATTTCAAATTAAAAGCTTAAACCATCACTTTGATGTCCACATATTCAAGAAATTACAGTGGCTGCAGCATTTTTGTCGTAAAGAAATGGCCAAATATTTAAGATTAAGTGAACATTTGAATTAAATGTTGTTTAGTCAGTATTAAACAACGATTAGATTGCGCAGTAAAGTGTAAAAATGATCATCAGGCCATTGGCACCCTCTGCAGTCATTAGCTCTATGTTTATAATGTGTTTTAACAGTTTTGTTTAATAAAACCATATGATAACTTGCTTTTGATACTTTATCTGTACTAATTAGTATTGCTTCATTGCTATTATAGATGTATTTTAAGTAATTTTACAGGCTATTGTTTGCTTAGGTATATTTTTATTACCTCAAAGAAATTTAATACAGAGTTCTGGCATGAAATTCTAGAATGCAGTCCGATGGGTCTAACTCAATCTAACAACATGACATCATAATCACATGGCACAGCCGATTGGTTCTCTCCTGTATCAATAGCCAATGAGCTCACTGCTTAACATTCAAATATATGACTAGTGCTAGATGTAGCAGTTGCAGGAAGCTTCAGAAACCCTCCACCTTCCCCAGCTCCACCTGTGTAGATCTGCTACAAGGTGATTCATGTATGCTAAGGGGGTTAATTAGGGCCCGAGCACCGATGGTGTGACGACCCTCTTGGAATTGCTCCGTTTCTTCTTCTTCTTCTTCTTCCGATTCTTCTCCAAAGTGAATCGCATTTTTGAGGGCCTAAACATGCTCGAAAACTCATGAAACTTTGCACACACGTCACAACTGGCGAAAATTTACATCTGATATGGGTTTCATAAGTGGGTGTGGCAAAATGGCTCTGTAGCGCCACCTATAAAACTTTAAGGGAGTGCGCCTCGAGCTATATTTCACGTACGTGTACGAAACTCGGTACATACATGTACCACACCAATACCTACAAAAAGTCTCCTGGCACAACATCCCAAACCCAACAGGAAGTCTGTTATTTTTAATTTCCTGTACGATTTTTGTGCAGGTTTTGCTGTTTTCAGACCTCGTATTTTAACGAACTCCTACAGTTTTTGTCGGATCATCTTCAAATTTGGTGAGTGTGATCATAAGGCCTTTGCAACGCTAAATTGCGAAGATCTTGAGTTTTCGTCGAAGGGCGTGTCCCTGGCGGCCTGACAAACTTTGATGTTTTGCCATGAAACAGGAAGTTGCTGTAACTGGGCCTAAACATGCTTGAAAACTCATGAAACTTTGCACACACGTCACAGCTGGCAAAAATTTACATCTGATATGGGTTTCATAAGTGGGTGTGGCAAAATGGCTCTGTAGCGCCACCTATAAAATTTTAAGGGAGTGCGCCTCGAGCTACATTTCACGTGCATGTACGAAACTCGGTACATACATGTACCACACCAATACCTACAAAAAAGTCTCCTGGCACAACATCCCAAACCCAACAGGAAGTCTGTTATTTTGAATTTCCTGTACGATTTTTGTGCAGGTTTTGCTGTTTTCAGACCTCGTATTTTAACGAACTCCTCCTACAGTTTTTGTCGGATCATCTTCAAATTTGGTGAGTGTGATCATAAGGCCTTTGCGACGCTAAATTGCGAAGATCTTGAGTTTTCGTCGAAGGGCGTGTCCCTGGCGGCCTGACAAACTTTGATGTTTTGCCATGAAAAAGGAAGTTGCTGTAACTGTAACAATGTCTGATCTGTCCCAAACTTCACATGTTTATTAACAGCCATGTCCTGAACACGTCCATGCCCATATTTAGGCACAGTCATAGCGCCACCTGCTGCGCTCTGCCTCCGGGCTGGGATTACGGCTGGCCCTGGGGGGCTTGGGTCCTGGTGGGTGTGCCGCCGGGGGCGTGGGTGGATGCATGCGCCTGGGCCCGGCCCTGGTGCGGGGGCTTCCGATGCATCGGTGGGGCCGGGGGTGTCTTTAGCTGGTGGGGACGTCGTTACCATCTGTCAGTATTCACTCTGCATGGAGGGAGGGAGGGACCCAATAGGGGCGGAGGACTGGTTTAACCTGGGTGTCTATTGTCTTCGGTAGTCTGGGAGTCGACTGAATGATGGGGTGGGGGTAGTTTTTCCTCTGCTGTGGGGTCTGGTGGGCCACCCCGGGCTGCCGTGGGCCCTGGTCTGGATGGGCCTGGGCCCCCTGCCCGGGGCGGGTTTGGGACAACGGGGGTGCCTATGGGGTCAGCGGGGGAGCTGGCTCCAGCGGGGGGGGCACTTTGCCTCCTCTGATGTTTTCCTCCCCGTCCCTAATGCTTCCCCTCTCCCGCCCCATCACACCAACATACAGGTAGGGTTTTTGGGGTGCGGGTGTGTCGCTGGGATGCAGGGGAGTTGGGACTCCTCTGTCTCCTCGTGGCCTCTCGCATCCCAATCATACATCATTACTTAGACACTCTCATTACTTACTGTCACATGACACATACATATAGGGCCTTGGGGGTGGGCACTCTGAACGGCGTCCAGAGGGTGGTCTGTTCATTCAGCCTTCCCTCTGGTGCCGATGCCCACTTCTCAATTTTAAGTTGCACATAGACATTGAGGGCTCTTGGGAGGGGCCGAGCTGACACGAGCTGACGTGTCCTAGTGTCTTGCCCCTCCCCTGTTTTAAAGCACTTTAGAACAACATACACCAACACTACATTTGAGCGGGTGAGGTGAAGCACGGGGTCTTCCTTTTTTTTTTTTTTTTTCCCTTACACCCCTGTTCTCTGTTCTCTGTCCGGGGCTGGGGGCTGTGAGGAGGAGCTGGCCGTCCAGTCGGGGTCTGGGCTGGTGGTCTTCTCTGCTGCTGCAGGGACGGGGGTGGTCTTCCAGTCTCCACACCGGAGCGAAGGGGATTCAGCTCCGGGGTCTGGCGCTGACTGGCCTTTTGGGGTTAGTGGTGCCTGGTCCCAGGAGTATAGAGTACAAATGGGGAGTGTGAGTGTGGGTACAGTGTCCTTTTTTTTTTTTTTTTTTTTTGTGCGTCTACGTGTGGTTTGAGTGTGAGTTTTTGGTTGCGTGCATGAGGGTGGGATGCTTGTGTATGTGTGTTTATGTTTGTCTATGTCCATGTGTCAGGTCAGGCCTTTGACTCCGCCTCAACCATCATTGAGGGCCCACCCCACCACCATGCCCTGCCGGTGGGGGATGCCCCCGGCCGCCGGTGCGTTGGTGGTTTCTGGCTCCGGGGCGGGATGCTCGGGTGGGCTCTGGCCCGCTCTCGACGGTCGCTCGGTAGGGCCTGGCTTCGCTGGGCTTCGCTGGGCCCCTGCTGGGGGGTGGGGGGGCCCTTGGTTCTCTGGGCCCGGGCCGGTCTGCCCTGGTGTGGCCGACTGCCGGCGGGACCTGCGGGCTTGCCGCCATGGCCCCCTGGGGCGTCTGCATTGTGGCTGCCGGATGACCTCCTCCGGGCTCTCCTCTGCCCTTTTCTGGGTGGGGGCCGCGGTTATCCCTGCGGTGGTTTTCCTGGGGTTCCCGCGCCCTGGGGGGCCTCAGGATGTTTGGGAGCCCGGGTCTCCTTCGTGCCTGCTTCATGCCTTGCGGGGCGGGGCTGTGGTTCCCCACTCACACTATCAAGCATTTACATGGAGGAACCTTATGAATACAAGCACGTTCACACACACAGGTGTGCACACAGGTGTACACACAAGCATTTACATTGGTGTAAAAACAGGTGCTCACAGACACTCACTGTCCTAAAATGCTGTTGCTTCAAACATATTTTGTAATATTAGTTATGTGTGCTGCGCAATACCATTTAACATTTAGTATTTACTGTGATACATACGGACATTGGATGTTGTTGTAGTTTTTCTGCTGTTGTGTCTTTTGTTGTTTTCTCTCTTTGTCAGCAGGTATGGAAGCAGATTATCTGTTTTTGCTCTCTCTCTCTTTCTCTATCCTCTTTTTTTTTTTTCTCTTTTTTTTTTCTCTCTCTTTTCTTTTCTTCCTTCTTTCTCCTCTCTTGGTTTTCTCTGTCCCCCGGTCTTGTCGGTCATAGTATGGTTAAATAAATAAAAATTAATAAAAAAAAATAAAAAATAAAAAAATAAAAAAAAGGCTGTGAATGATGATAGCATAGCTACACATACACACTGTTATGTGTTATCTGTGTTACTGACAGGCCGGAAAAAAAAAAAAAAAAAAAAAAAAAAAAAAAAAATAATACAATCATAGCGCCACCTGATGACAACATGAAAATCACTCAATAACTCAACCATACCATGTTCAATCTGCATATGTCTGATGACAGTGCCGGCCTGAAGACATCTACATGCCAATATCCAGTTATAGTTATAGCGCCACCATCTGGCAGCAGGAAGTTGGGTACATATCAGGAATATGTCAGTCATTTATATTTACCACATTAAATGCATAAATTGGTCAACCTTTGCTGTTTTTCTAAAGCCACCGGTCGGCGGTGAGCCCGGGTGCGAGGGTCCGTTCATCGCTGCTTGCAGCTTTAATTATATATGTTATATGTGCAGCAGAAGTTTTTCTTACATGCTTACAGCAGCATGTTGTGGATGTATTGGCAGTAGGAAGTCTCGGTACTTGGCAGCGTAGCAGATCTATTCCGCCAAGACCAAATACATTAACATTGTCATGTACATTACCATGCCAATCCCTCCGAGAGTTGTCATGACAGAATTATAGGGTCTGTGAGACCCTGCAGGACATTCACAGACCTTTAGGGAAAACCCTGAAAGTTTTTTTTTAGTTTGGTCACCTGTCCAAAAAGTCTGCATCTTGCTGTCTAATTCTCAACAGCGCTATGGCTACGTCTTGAGCGTGGCTGAGCACATTGATTGCTTGGTATAAAAACACATAATTGTTGGTGACTCAGGCTCTTAAATTGCCTAGAGGCTTCTTCAAGTACAATTTGTACCAGCATCACTCTGCCTGGGGGCTTCAGGGCCCAAAGGAAATGCGATCATTCAAAACGATAGTGAGAGCTGTCTGTAGGCTGCAATTCTGCCTGTTCAAAGCAAAGAAACCAATGCTGATTGTATTGATGAAAGGCTTTTTAAATCTGCAATGTCTTGGGCATTAAATGATGGAAATGGAATCTCATTTAACGTGAAAGACATTTTGATCCAATGAATCTGAGTGGAGGCTCCGGTTACAAACCCGAGAAGTGAGCATTGTTTAAATTCGCAGGCTATTTCCGGGAGATAGAAAAAAAATGTTTTTTTTCAAATAAAAAAATGATCATAAAACATGTCTGCATTTAATTACTGTACACAGTTGATAAATAATGAACTATTTAATCACAGATAAAATCCTCAACCAATGATCAACCAATTTTATGAATTATTAAAGGATCACTTAAGCCCGTTTAATATATTATGCACTATATTAAGCAAATGACAGCATCATTTGTTAGCACAACAGCATCATTCATGCTTCTTTTCTAATAACTAGAGAAATTCATCAGGGAGTCATGTAGTAAGAAATGGTCTTACGCAACTTACTCCTCAAAATTGACAGTTTGTTAATGTGTTTCCTGCTGTTCAACGTTTGACGTGAAATATCTCCCCACACTGTGCCTCACGGATAAACGACTAATATGATTATTGCCATTATCTGTTCTCCTAATGCCATTTTTTGCCATTTGATGATGTTTTTATACCCATGCTGAGAAACACTGGTTTAGTTTCAGAGAGCATCACAGGAGGTCTATTTTTCAATTCAAATAGCTTCCTAAATTAAGCACGGAGCTGTGGGAGGTGCAGTTTAGCTCCATTGTGCACAGAGCAGAGCTTACTATGAATGTCTCCAGAGACTGACGTTTTACCTCATGGTTACAGCTCAAACACAGATAAGCATTTGAACACGCACCTTGGCAAGCTAAATAGCTTTATGAACCTGTAAAATGAAAGTTGACTTGATTGATGAGACGACTGGCTGTCATTAGCTGTTTCCATCCAAAGCTGCCTATTTAACTTATGTACAAATTTTGAATATTGCATACAACATTTGCGAATAAAGCACTGTTTCCATCCAGCGAGTTGAAGAGAATAAAATGATATGTTCCTGTCAAAATGGTTCCAAATATCACTCAGAAATATGAAAGTTGCTGCAATATGAGAAGCCGCCTCTTTTTTAGTACATAATAAATGACTTGCGCCTCAGAGCGCAGACAAAACGCAATAAACACTGTCATGTTATCTTGTATTCAAATGACTGATATTTGATAACGCAATCGTGTGACACAGTTCTGGGAGGTGATTATACCAAAATCTTTTGGATGACAGATTTTGGTTCAAGCATTTTAGAGTTATTAAAACAACATTTGAGACTGATCCTCTGGTTAGTCCAGTGATCCAAGTCAAGTCAAGTCAGAGGAATTTATTCAGCAGTTTTATTTATTCAGTTTGTGCACGTCTTCTAATATGATAAAAACAAAAAGTTATCCGACTTAATTGAGTGCAAGCATTTATATGTTCATTTTTTATCCAGTGTTTTTGTCGAATATTCCAAAATTCACGTAGGTGGATGGAAAGAGCTATTGAGGTAAAACCGTATCTCATAACAAAGGAAACTGAATATATTAGGCCCAAAGAAAAGAGTTTAATATTTTCCTACACATTTTATTTTTTCTACCTGGTAAAATGTACCTGGGGGCACTTTTTCACGAGGTGCAAAATACGTACCAATAAGAACATATCACTGCAGTTTCCAAAAAAATGAACTCTAGAGGCAGTAAAACTCAGACACCTTTTATTCACACAAAGCATGATTTTCAGAGTTTGATAAAGCATAATTTTTGCCCAATTACTTGAATATTATATTATGACTTAAAAACAATATTAATATGCTGGGAGATTTGAAAACTGATGCTTTTAAATGTTAGCATAACATATTTAGCTTTATATCTATGGGTTTTCATAGACGATAGGTTTGTTTGGTAGCTCATGCAGTACGAAGATGTACTTTCGAGTTGAAGAGCTCCGGTTCGAATCCCATGTAAGTACGGTTCGACAAAAGAGTTCACATCTACACACAAGGAAGATACAAATATTGGTTTTGCATTTGTTAACACTATCGGGTAGGTTTAGGGTTGGGTTTGGTGTATTTCCAACAGGATAGAGCATTAACTTTTAGCAACAGTCCCCGGATATTTGAACTTTGAACTGTCGCAATACGTAACTGGAGCAACGTAATAAAAACACAGCAATATGTACCTATTTCAACGTAATAACTATGTGCCAGGGTTCACGTATTGAACCTGTGTTTTAGCGCCACTCAGTGGACATTTATTTTTGAAACTGCTGTGAAACATGCAGTAAGGTACGTAAAAATGCGCTGCTAAAAATTACTCAGAGGTACGTATTTTTATGAGACTGGGGCTGTATCGGAAATCGCCCCCTATACCCTCATTCACTATTCCCTACATTAGTCCATTTATTCAGTTCACTTGAAGGAGTGAATGAAAACAAGTGAGTGAATTCGGACATACCCGTCTTGCGTTGCGCTTGTATGCCGTGGACGACCGCACTGTAAAATTAATGAATGGATGATTCGGCTGCAAGTGCCTTTTTTCGGCGAGAAGCGGGAATTTATTCGGCACGTGACTCTCACAGTGAATTTTGGGTATTCTGTAGCCGGTGAGGGTACATCAGTTGTACACTCATTTTTGCGGTGCATTGTGGGATTGAATGAGTGCACTCGAGAACGTCCACTCTGGTTACGGACACCACTAAAAATGGCTGTAGGGGGCGATTTTGGATACAGCCTGGGTTGTATTTTTTCCAGGTCTTTTGTTTAAAATTGACATTTTTTTAGTAATTAAACAGGGAATGTATTAAAACTTAATTTAATCAATCTTTTAAAATGTAATCAAATGAAAATATAACAATTCACCAAAAAATAAATAAATAAATAAATAAATTAAATAAAGTGCTTTATAGTATGGAAGCCCGTATGGAAGGTAATTGTAAATTTTTATCTCACAATTTTGATTTTTTTCTCTCAGTAAGATATAAACTCACAAGTGTGAGTTATAAAGTCAGAATTGACCCTGGACCACAAAACCAGTCATAAGGGTCAATTTATACATAACCTGAAAGCTGAATAAATAGGTTTTCCATTGATGTATGGTTTGTTGTGATAGGACCATAAAATATATATATATAGAGAGAGAGAGAGAGAGAGAGAGAGAGAGAGAGATTCAGAGGGGGCAAAATATTTAAAATATTGAGAAAATCGCCTTAAAAGTTGTCCAAATGAAGTTCTTAGCAATGCATATTTACCAAAAATTAAGTTTTGATATATTTACTGTAGGAAATAGTCTCAATGTTGTAAGAAAAAAAGGAAGATTTGCAAGATGTAAACTCGCAATTGGGAAGGGAAAAAAGTTAGAATTGTGAGATAAAAAGTCACATTTAAAAATGTTAAAAAATATATATATATTCAGTGGTAGAAATGGGCTGAGAATATTCTAAGGAAATAAGTCAGAATTGTGAGGAAAAACAGTGTTTTATTTACTTTTACCTGCATTTGTGTATTCAATGTCACTAAGGAGAAAAGAGAAAGGAGAAAGGCTCATTATGAACCACTTACACTTAAGCCACACTTATTCAGTGGACTTGACAGCAAGAAAAGGAAAAGGAAAAAAAAAAAAAACATGCTGTACCAATGACATCATAGTCCTTTATTACTGAAGGTGACCAAATCCAAGACTTGAGAGCGCTTGAGAGAACTGAGGTCAAAAGGAGAAATATTTTTAGCTATAACATGACAGTTCACCCTGGCACTTCTGCAAAATCCATTTAAATGTTCACTTATGCTTCCATCACACCAAATGACGACCAGCATCTAGTTTCTAAGGGCCAAATTGATAATTTAGCTTAACAGAAGTCTTCTGTTGTTTTATGTTTCATTGTTTTGGCAAGTAAAAATATCCTTACTGAAATATCTTTTTTTTTTTTTCCAAAGCAATAAAAGAGCTGCTATTATCTGGATGGCAATTAACACAGGATGAGCTTGTTTAGATGTATTGCTTCCAGCTAAGCATTAGCTGTTTTAAAGCTTTGTAACAAGTACAGCAGACTTTAGCACTTAAGTAAAAGTGCAATGGATCAAACCGACAAAAATGTTAAAGTGACGATTGTTCTTTGTTGTTGATGTTTTTTCAAAGGGCGTTAAAATACATGTGTGCCATTTCACAATGAAAGTGCAGTAATTAGGAAAAAAGCAAGTAGAGTGTGTAATTAGTGAGCTTGACGCAGATGTATGAGATCATCAATGAGACCATTAATGTTGATAAAAACATTTGGTTTCTGCTCAGTAGATCTTGTTCATTTTTCACATAATATTTAGATAATTCACTGACATATTTTCTGTCTGTCACAATAAAATAATGTTTTCTTGTTTTCCACATTAAAATAAAACTGTCAGAAATTTGCTTTGAAATTGCTGCAGGCTAGGTCATTTTTTCTCTTGAGCTACAAAAATTTAATTAGGTATGTTTGGGCAAAGCATGGGTACGAATGAGGATTTATAAATGGATGTTATTTAGTATTAATAGAGCTGTGGGTAGTGCTGTTAATGTAACTCTTTTGTAAATAGTTGTTTCATTTTAAATCTCCATTATGGTGAATAACTTGAACCCTGTTCAATTATAATAAGTTTTTTCCACCTAACAAAATCAAATTCACCGCAAATGAGCACATGTTCCGCTGTGAGTATACTGGGAGAATTTATTAAGCTCCATGGCACACATTTTCACATGCTATTGAAGCCTATTTCTGCCTCAGAGTAAAATAAAAAGAATTAAAAATTAATTATTTTCCTACAATAAGAAAGAGTCACATTATGAGATATAAGTTACAATTGTGAAAAAAAGGCATAATTAAAACCACAAAAGCCACAAAAATATTCTCAATTATGACATATAAAGTCACAATTTGAGACAACGTCAAAATAGCAGATATAAAGTTGCAATAAAAATACATTTTCTCAATTACATGATATAAAGTCACACTGTGAGATGTAAAGTTATAAATGGGATACAAAGTCTCAATTACAGCAAATATTCTCAATTATGAAATATATACATTGTAAGACATAAAATTGCAAGTGTGGGATATAAATTTGCAAAAATTACGAGAAACGTCTCAAGTACTCTACAGTCACATTGTGAGATAAAAATTCATAATTGGAAGAAAAAAAATGCAATAACAAAATATTCTCAATCACGAGATATGAAGTCTCAGTTTGAGATACAAAGTCATAATTGGGAGAAATAGTCGCAATTACAAGAAATAGTTTAATTATGAGACATAAAGGCAAGTTTGAGATATAAAGTCATATTTGGGAGAAATAGTAGCAATAACAAGAAAAAGTTTCAATTATGAGATACAAAGTCACATTATGAGATATAAAGTCATGATTGGGAGAAATAGTCGCAATTACAAGAAATATTTTCAATTATGAGATATAAAGTCACAGTTTGAGATATAAAGTCAAAATTACAAGAAAACGTCTCAATTTCTCTACAAGATACAAAGTCACATCATGAGATATTAAATCATAATTGAGAGAAAAAAGCAATTACAAGAAATATTTTCAATTACAAGATATAAAGGCACAGTTTAGGATATAACGTAATAATTGGGAGAAATAATCACAATTACAAGAAATATTCTCAACTATGAGATATAAAGGCAGATTGAGATAAAGTAATAATTAGGAGAAATAGTTGCAATTACAAAAAATATTCTCAGTTACAAGATATAAAGTCACAGTTTGAGATATAAAGTCATAATTGTGAGAAATAGTCACAATTACAAGAAAAAGTTACAATTATGAGATATAAAGTCACAGTTTAAGATATAAACTCATAATTAGGTGAAAACGTCTCAATTACTCTACAAAATACAAAGGCACATTATGAGATATAAAAATAATTGGGAGAAAAAAGCAATTCCAAGAAATATTTTTAATTATGACATATAAAGGCACAGTTTGAGACAAAGTCAAAATTGGGAGAAATAGTAGCAATTACAAGAAATGGTTTCAAATATTAGATATAAAGGCACAGTTTGAGATATAACGTAATAGTTGGGAGAAATAGTCACAATTACAAGAAATATTCTCAACTATGAGATATAAAGGCAGTTTGAGATATAAAGTAATAATTGGGAGAAATAGTTGCAATTACAAAAATTATTCTCAATTGTGAGATTTAAAGTCACAGTTTGAGATATAAAGACACAATTACGAGAAAGCGTCTCAATTACTCTACAAGATACAGTCACATTATGAGATATTAAATCATAATTGAGAGAAAAAAGCAAATACAAGAAATATTCTCAATTACAAGATATAAAGGCACAGTTTGAGATTTGAAGTCATAATTGTGAGAAATAGTCACAATTACAAGAAAATGTTTCAATTATGAGATACAAAGTCACATTTTGAGATATAATGTCATAATTGGGAGAATTAGTCGCAATTACAAAAAATATTTTCAAATGTAAGATATAAAGTCACAGTTTGAGATCTGAAGTCATAATTGTGAGAAATAATCACAATTACTCTACAAAAAAAAGGCAATTACAAGAAATAGTTTCAATTATGAGATATAAAGTCACAGTTTGAGGTATAAAGTCATAATTAATTATAATAAATTATAAGTATATATAAATTCCTAATCCAAAATAGGCACAATTACAAGAAATGTTCTGTATTACAACATATAAAGTCGCTCTTTGCGATATTAAGTCATAATTATGAAAGAAGGTTGTGATTACAAGAAATAATCTCAATTATGATATAAAGTCACAGTCACAGTCTCAAACATTTTACATTTTACACGTTACATTTCAAGACAGAATCAAATTGAGATATAACGTCACTATGAAATAAAGTTGCATTTGTGAGACAAAGTCACAGCTACGATAAACAAATTACTGTACAAGATAAAAAGTCACATAGAGACTCATATACTCATACATTTCACATATGTGAAATATAAAAACGTAATGGGGGAAAAGTAGCAATTATGAAATACACATTATATACATAATGAGATATAATATTACACTGTGTGAGCTAAAATCATAATTCGAAGTCAAAGTTGCAATTATGAGAAAAAGAAAAGTCTCAATTACCAGAGTTAAAGTCACTTTTTGAAATATAAAGTCCCATTGTGAGATATAAAGTTACACTGTGAGAAACTACATGAAGTCATAATTTGGAGACATAAAGTTGCAATTACAAGAAATAAAGCTGCAATAAAAAAAATGGGCTGAAACAGGCTGAAACATTATCCTCCCTAATTCCCACGTGGGAGTCTTTAGTTTGTTCAGAGAAGAACGAATGGCTACAGAGCTGCAATACTATTACTGTTCATCTGTAAATACACATTTGATGACTGTTGTGCAGACACAGCTTATCACAGTGATTCCACATTACAGTATTTTCATGCTCCTGTTCACAGTATATAATTGTCATTAAACTGTAATCAACAGAACTATTAGGTTAAATAATGCTAAAGCAACAAGCATCCAGTAATTACTGCAAATTCAGCAACATTCACTATGAATGCACACAGGCCTCTGAGGCACAGTTAGTCATAGTTAAAAAGTCTCTTTGTCCTAGTCCTTGCCTTTGTCACCAGAAACGCTACGTTTTACACCGACTGCCCGGCTTTTTTGAGGATATTTCTTTGCGAATAAGAAATATGGGCGAGAGAGATTCTATTCCTGCAGTCTTTCTGGTGCAGTGCATCTGTCATGGAGATCTATGGCTGTAATTCTCATTATTAAGCAGTCAAGCAAAGCTGCGAATTCCTTACTAGCTAGTGCAGCTTTGTAGAGTCACCATGGAGATGTATCCCCCACAAACCAGTGACCAAGGGTGGCACGTCAATGTCAAAAATGTAATCAGCAATTCGCCCTCATGTAATGAGGTTTTGCGCATCGATCTCCGACCTCTGATGTCTTTGTTGGCGATGTATCTGTCCTTGTTTAGAAATCAGCGTGAACGCAGGTGACGTCACATCGAGTCTCATTTTGAAGGTGTGGGGCACGTCAGGTGTAATTAAATTATCTAGCGGCGCTAAAGAAGGCTTGTTAACTTCACTCAAACATACGCAGACTTAAAGGTTTGCATAAAATAGGCCATTTCATGGTGAGTGAACAAGATAATCAAAAAACTGATACTCTTTGTGGGCGATAAGGAAATCAATTATAGATTCACTCTAAAGCTTAAATCAGCACACAGAGGATATAAAAGACAAATAAAACCAAGAAACAAAACCGGTATTTCAGCTTTGAGTTAATTTACTGCAGGGACACTGGCTTGTGCCGTTATACAGTGATTCAGAAGACAATTCTCCCGTTCGTAAGCCTTAAGCTCATTAGCGCTTAATGTAGTGAGACTGACTACATCCATATTATTGGCATTGCTTCGCATTTAAATTGAATCCATAAAAAGTATTAGTTTCTCAAAAGTCTGATTTTGACAAACTGTCCTTTAGTAATACAAATCCTCGATGCATCACATCATGTGTTCATGGTCTATAGGGGCTATATTATTTCTTATCAGAAAATCTGTTTTAAAGGAACAGTTCACATAAAAAAGGAAAATTTGCTTTATCGGAAAACAAATTTGGAGTAATGCAGCATTGCTCACTTGCTCAATGCAGTGAATGGGTGCCGTCAGAGTCCAAACAGCACATAAAAACATCACAATAATCCACAACCAATCCACTCCAGCCCATCAATCCATCATTAAATGAGAAGTTCACTTCCAGAACACCCCCTTGTCATCCAAGATGTTGATGTTTTTCTTTCTTCAGTCATAAAGAAATTATGTTTTTTGAGGAAAACATTTCAGGATTTCTCTCCATATAGTGGACTTCTATGGTGCTTGCGAGTTTGAACTTCCAAAAGTCAGTTTAAATTCAGCTTCAAAGGGCTCTAAATGATCCCAGCCGAGGAAGAAGGGTCTTATCTAATGAAAAGATTGGTTATTCTCTAAAAAAAATTTTGACAATTTATATACTTTTTAATATGTATGGGACAATAACCAGTTTCAAGGTAAACCGTGGTTTGGAAAAGTCGGTTTCAAAACCACTAAAGTTTCCCGTCATACCGTTCCTGCGGTATGCACAGTTTTTTTACGCAACATCAAAGGTGGAAAGTGCCGAACCCCCTACTTGCGTGCAGTGAAGACCGTAATGAGTCACACGACCCAACCCCTCTGGTTGGTGCGAGCAGTCAGTAAGAGTCACCTGTGTGTAGGATGGCTGAAAAAAGTGAATCCCTGGAACTTTTTCTCCCGTCGAAAAAGACGCAGTCTGCCATATGGGAATTTTGACGGTAATGTAGGCTAACTATGATCCGTACACAATGATGATCCATACAGATGCATTTTAGCACCGATCGTTGAATAAATACTTTCAGGTTGTACATAAAATATAAATGTGTCGTCTTCATTTCTCCCTCTTTCACCCCGATCAAGAGAGAGACCCACCGCCATTTGTTTCAGTGCTGAAATAAAAACTATTTGGCTTGTTACTGAGGCAGATAACATGGCTAATGAACTACACTCTAAAAAAAGATGGTTCTTTGAAGGTTCTTTACATGTAGTAACAGTTCTATTTAGAACCTTAGCATCCTGAAGAACCCTTTTAATGCTGAAATGGTTCTTAGAGTTAGAGTTAGGGTTCTTTATTCCCGCCCTTTTGATTTTCAAATCTGTAACTGTCAAAGCACCTTATTAGTGAGTTTCTGGAGCTGAGAGATCCAACTACAGACTGTCAACACACTCTCAACAGGTAAATGATTTCATTCTTACTTTTAAATACAAAATTAAATTTAAAATTGTATTGGTTTCCAAACAAATATGTTCTTTTTGCTTCTTTTTAAATCACATGTAGCTTAAGTGTGAGCAGCTCTGACAATCCTCTTCACTACGTAAGTAACAGATCCATATTGTATCCATCCATTTTTTTTTTTTTTAATTACTTATGTTTTACCAACAGAAAAAAAGTTGTCTCATTTCTGATCTTCTGAAGTTCAGTTATCCAACAGACTGCCAACACACTCTTATCAGGTAAATATTTGTTTCTTATAATGTCTATAATTTTTTACTTTTTAAATCGTTCCTGTTTTCCAATCATGTGTTTTTCTCTTTTCAGTGTAAGAGAACATGTAAGTGACCAGCCCTGTTCAGTTAAGGATGCTTTTTAAGGATACCTCTTCACCACTTAATAAGTAACAGTAATGTTTAATTTATGGTTCTTTTATTGTCTTTTGTTGTGTATTTCAGATGCTGTCACATCCTACAACCTCGACATCTGCAGAGAGAAACTGCCATTCAGTCACATCAAAACACATAATGATGAACTTACAGGTATCATAGAGGATTATGAAAATACAGTATTTCACTGGAACCTGGTCTTCATTTCACTATTTTGATTCTATTTTTACTTCTTTAAGCATTTATGTTCAATGTGAAAGGCATCTATTAATGTTTTCTTGTTGTTATAGTGCTGTCATTTTTTGCTGCCAATTCATGTCATTAAAAAATAAAAAGTACCTAACTGACACATGTTGTTGTTGTATATACACTACAAGATACTGAAATACCAGACAAAAGAGTAAAAAGCAATAAAACAGTTAATTAATACATAGCATATTCAAATAATATTAATAATTACATGAATATACTAATATTAATGAAAATAAACTAGCATTGAAAAGGTTATTTATAATAAAGCTTATATTTATAAAGTTCTATATAGCATTTTCAAAGCATGGTTCTTTATGGAACCCTTTAAAAAAGGGTTCTATTTAGCACCAAAAAGAGTTCTGCTATTGTTACAAGCCAAAGAACCCTTTTCTGGTACTATATAGAACCATTTTTCTTAAGAGTGTAGCTAACGTCAACTGGTTTTCTCCCTCAAGCAAACTAAAATACTACGTTTCTGTGATTTAGTACAATAAATACATTTAGCTGGTATCACGTCTATATTTTAAGCCTCCTGCTTAAAATGACTACATGATTACATCTGTTCAAAATCGCAACGTTTAAAACACAAACAAACTGCTGGCTCTCAGGTGTCGAACACAGAAGAGACTGTCGCTCTCTCTCTCCTTATGTGCACACGTCCTCGTACCTCACCCTCTAAAATTAATCCAGGAAAAGTGAACATTCCTGCATCAAAATTTAGGCTGAAAGATGAATGTGTAGAAAGTGAGCACATGTCCAAAGACCTTGTTGAGCTGCAGGTTTAACGACTGCAAATTTGTTTTTTGTTTTTTTTACAGAAATTATGTTTTGATTATGTTTTTGACTATTGAGCTGCAGGTTTAGGCTCACTTAAGTGACTGCACTTAATTTAATTAGGAAGAATTAAATTATTCTTTTTAATTATTTATGTTCTGTATGTTTTTTATACATATATATTGTGTTCAGGGGAGAAAAGTTGTTGTTTTTTTAACCAGACATTTAAAAATAACATATTTTAGAATTCTAAATACCTTGGTACCATGAAACGATGATATATTTATCTAAGGTTATCATACCGTCAGAATGTCATACCGGCCCATGCCTTCTGTTTAACATCAAATGCTCATCTTGTCTAGCTCTGCGTGTACTCTGTGTATTCCGGTTCAAGACAGTTAAGGTGTGTCGAAAAACTCCCATCTCATTTTCTCCTCCAACTTCAAAATCATCTTAATTCTCTGCAGAAGTACTGACCATGTGTTTATAAAGTGAACATGCAAAGAAGATCAAACTCCCTTTACAAAAAAAGGGAAACAGCGATGTAGGACGATTTTAAAGTTGGTTGATTTTTGAAGTTCATGACATGTCAAGACAAGCATTTGAGGTTAAAAGTATATAAATTTCAATTGTTGTTTTAGAAAATATCTATTGTTTTGCTAGATAAGACCCTTATTCCATGGCTGGGATCATTTAGAGACCTTTGAAGCTGCATTTACACTGCATTTTGGAAGTTCAAACTCTTGGGCACCACAAAAGTCCACCCATTCACTGCAGAGGATCTATTGGTGAGCAAGTGATGTAATGTTACATTTCTCCAAATCTGTTCAAATGTAAACATCCAAAATTGTCTGAAGATGAGTACATTTTCACCTTTTTTTTTTTTTTTTTTTTTGGGGTGAACTATTCTTTTAAGCTAAAACTAAGGTCCAGTTGACCTTGCTGAGGTGAGTCATTACTGTAAAATGAATGGCTTCCACAGTCTCACTGAACTTGCATTTCTGTTAATAGCTAAAATAAGTCCCAGCTATGGGGATAAATTACAGCCATCTTAACATTACAGCAAAATAAAACCCAACAGGGTACACAAGACCCTGACAGTGTCCTGCCTGTCAGATTCTAACCATAAAATGATGGTTAGTCTTTTGAGGCTTTTAAATGGGTGTATGTGTTTACATATACTGTAGATCACATCTCTAGACTTTACTACAGTCAAACTACTCTAATATATTCATAACAATATGTACAGTACAGTAAGATATCAGCGTGTGTTTGTTGCAACACAAGCTGCGACATTCTGCAGAACAATACAAATGTGAGTTGATTATGCTAAACACATGCTGCCACAACAAACTGTAAGAGAGAAAGAAACAGATGTTCACAATTCACATAGAAGAAAAGGTCAAGAATTCACTATTAAATTCATTAACTCAAGACTGACTATTAATTAAAGTATAATCACACTGTACCAAAAGGCTTGCATATTATAAACTCCAAAGGCAACAGAAAGAGAACCCTATAATTACTGAAAAGGATACTAACAGCATATACGTATAGCTAATACTGGATATGAACGGAAGTAAATGTGATAAAGACCTGTTGAAGTTCCCAATATATTTTACAATTACACATTTAATTTAAATACCTTGTGAGGGTTGCATTACTGTTTTTATGTAAACGGAAATTTTTACTGAAGTGTTTATTAAACAAATCTACTTTTTAATGCCTGGTGTCCACTAGAGTTAACATAAATATTTTCTATTATGAAAAGTAAGCAAACTAAAACTACATGAATAATATTCAATAAAATGTCTTTCTTAGTACTACTGGATATTTGGTATTTTGTTAAATTATCAGCATTGTATTTATTTATTTATTATGTGTGGTAGATAACTGTCAGAAGCATAGAACTTTTATTTTGACAATTTTAAATATCTAATAAATTGTTGTGCACACAGATTTACTTGGTTACTAAATGCATTGCTGTTGCATTGTATTTTAAGAACTTCTTAATTTGTAAAATAAATAATTAAAAAAATACTACATTAGGATTACAGCATCAAGATGTTGCTAATGTAATTGTTTATTTTAATAAAGCTTAAGTAATTTTTCATATTGATTTAATTAAAAATTATCTCAACAATTACCTAAAATGATCTAAAATATGAATAAAATAAATATAAAATCTAGGTAGTACTTGGAATTTCACCACTTTTATTTTCATATTGCATTTATGTTGTCATAAAAAAGACATATAAAAACAGATGTTTGGAAAAAGCTTGAATTTCACCATGCGAGTGAAAAGCATAATTCCTAATATGTACCCAGCGTCATGTATGTGATAAATCTATTCTCGATTTCACAGTGACATTCAGTGTTGTTGTGAAGGACACTGAATGTCATTAGTTTGAATTTGTTGCTGTGAAGGCAATATCAAGAGGAATTAACATTAAACAACACTGACTAATGCAAATCTAGCGGGAAAAACATTTCTGCGGCAAATTGTGCTTGACGCGGCTTGAATATGCATTCGTGTAGGCTGAATGTTCACTATGAGAAGAGACAGAAGATACCTTTGAAAACAGATTAAAAAGTGAAATGAAAGAAGCATAGAAATTGACATTCTTTTCACACATTCTTAATAATTAGAAGAATCCCTTCATACTGATGTAAAACAGGCAACAAAACCAACCCAGGCTCATTGGAAAAACATGCCTCTACCGTACCTACATTTATGCAACTGCAGTTTCCAGATGAAATGAACACCAGCCGCAGTAAAACACCAGCAACATTAACTCCTTTTCACACAACTTATGATTACAGGAGCAAATTATAGAATAATGAAGGCTTATTTTCACATTGTTTCTTGCACAATACTATGTTATGACCTCAACACAGTCTTACCACACTGCATAATTTTTAAAGTAATACATTTCAACATTTGCATCACTCATCAGGCATTTCATTTCCGAACTGCCATGATAAGTGTGTGAACCAGTGTTATTAAAGGATTACTCCACTTTCAAAACAAATATTTCCTGATAATTTATTGACCCCCATGTCATCCAAGATGTTCATGTCTTTCTTTCTTTCTTTCTTCAGCAGCAAAGAAATTAAGTTTTTTGAGGAAAACATTTCAGGATTTTTCTCCATATAGTGGACTTCAATGGTGCTCAATAGATCGAAGGTAAAAATGCAGTTTCAATGCAGCTTCAAAGGGCTCTACACGACCCCAGCTGAGGAATAAGGGTCTTATCTAATGTAACAACTAGTTATTTAAAAAAAGTACAATTTATATATTTTTTAACCTCAAATACTAATCTTGTCTATCTCTGCTATGCGCATGCATACTCTGTGCACTCCTCTTCAATACAGTTAGGGTATGTCGAAAAACTCGCATCTCCCATTCTCCTCCAACTTTAAAATCATCCTACATCACTGCAGAAATACCAATCCAGTGTTTACAAAGTAAATGTGCAAAGAAGTTCAAGCAGCCTTTACAAAAAAAAAAGGTAAAACAGCGATGTAGCGATTTTGAAGTTGGAGGAGAAAATGAGATGAGTTTTTTGACATACCCTAACTGTCATGAACCTACAGCCACAGAGTAGTACGTATGCTCATTTAATTTTTGAAAGAAAATGACACTGCATTTTTAAACTTCAATACATTGAACACCACTGAAGTCCACTATATGGAGAGAAATCCTGGAATGTTTTCCTCAAAAAACTTAATTTCTTTGCAATTGAAGAAAGATTAACATGAATATATTGGATGACATGGGGGGGGGGGGGGGTGAGTAAATTAGCATCAAATGTTTATTCTGGCATTGGAGTAATCCTCTAAATGTTGGCACAGTCACATTTTCGGATTCTAAAAAAGAATATTAAGAAAATAGCTGAGTAACTTTTTCAAATAAGTAACATTCCCATTTGCTGACTGACAGCTCTACTCTCTGCATGCTGAGAGAAATCGTGAGTAAGTGCAGAGACAATGTGTGCGCTGTGTAAATATTAGGGCTACGTATCGATTCAGATATCCCGATTTACAAGCTCTCGATTCGATTCGATTTTTGAAACTACATTCAGTGAATATTGTTTTAATACAATTGCTACTGATATTTCTAAAAAATTAACAGTTAACATCAGAAAATAAGAGCCGCAAGCTCTTATTTTACAACTTTTTTTTTTTTGCATAGGGTCCTTTTTTAAAACAATAATAGGGCCCTATAAAATGTTTAACTTAATTTTTTTCTGGTAATCAGATGAAGGCATAAAACATTAATTTAATTTATCCTGATCAAATGAAAATTAAACCCAAACAAAGTGCTGCACAATAGAGGTTTACTGTAAAAATGAAAATAAAAACAAATGTGATTACTTATTTAAAAATAAAGATTTATTTATATTTTATTAGTAGCAGTAGTAGTAGTAGTAGTATGTTGTCACATTAAGTCTTAAGACTGCTAAATAGTAATATATTTCTGACACAGTTTAACGTTAAACTAAACTTTTATTTTGACGAGTTGCCGTGAAGAACTTGCAGCTGCTGTGAATGTGATATGACCGTAGTTTTCTCAATTTAAACGGTAAAATGGTAATGAAGTGACTCTCAGAGCAGCTGGAAATCCGGAGAGAAATCCAATGATAAGATTCACATTAATCAGATCTTGTTTTGAATGTTTGCTGAAATAAATACAGGAAAAGATACATTCACAGCTTTTGAGATTCTATTTCGAATCAATGTAATATATGTGTCAGGTGTCGTGTAGGGGAGGACAAACGAGGAGTACGAGGTCGAGCTCAGATACAAAACAAGTCTTTTAACAATTCAATCCACAAAATAAATCCAACAGGAGACGGGCAAGGAGACACGCACACAACGACGAGAACGGACAACCAAACACTGAACAGAATACAACTTAAATAGGGTGGTAACGAGACACAGACAGGTGAAGGCACTTAACTGATAATGACTTAATTAGGGGTGGAGACAGGAACAAAACCAAATAAGGGCAAACAGGAAGTGGAAGGAACCAAACTAAAACAGGACTGAACCAACAGAAAACACTACAAAAACAGTCCCAAAACCTGACAATATGAAAAAAACAAAACGATTCATCAAAACTTTTTTTTTTGCTCGGATCTAGTAAACATAATGTTACTGTGGTTCTAGATTAAATGTAAACATTACTCATCTGACTTGCACAAAAACAGATTCAGTATTCCTCAAAATGAATAAAAATTGTGAAACGAAAACTTATAATGTAATGCTTATAATATAATAATGAGGCTTATTCATTTCACTTTTGGTGTAAAAATAAAGTAATGTAACGCATTACTTTCCATAAAAAGTAACTTAATTAGTTACTTTTTAGGAAGTAACAAAATATTGTAATGCCTTACTTTTAAACGTAACTTTCCCCAACACTGAGGATTCAGTTTATATTCAGCACTGAATTAGAAGCCAGTACATGTGAGAATGTAATATGTGACACTAAAACCCACTAAATAATACATTGTATGGGTCAAAATGATAATTTTTATGCCAAAAAAATCATTAGGGTAATAAGTAAACATGTTCCATAAAAATATTTTGTACATTTCCAACTGTAAATATATCAGCTTAAGCTTAATTTTTGATTAGTAATATGTATTGCTAAGAACTTAATTTGGACAACTTTAAAGACAATTTTTCTCAATATTTTGATTTGTTTGCACCCCCAGATTCCAGATTTTCAAATAGTTGTATCTCAGCCAAATATTGTCCTATCCTAACAAACCTTACACCAACGGAAAGCTTATTTATTATTTACAGCAATCAGATAATACACACATCTCAATAAAAAAAAAACTGACCCTTATGGTTTTGTGGTCCAGGTTCACATACTGTACACAAAACCTTAGAGGCACAAAAGACTAGGAAAAAAATAAATACAAAGTTGAAAGAGACAAAGTAACATCTTACAATATGTCCAACCCTCTGGTACTGAAATGACAGCTCAAACACACAATGACCTGACAGCAGGAAGGAAAAGCCATTTACAGGAGCATACGCGTTTAGAAGCACAAAACAGAAAATGGACGACCTTAAAGAGATTGTTGCGAGCCATTTTCCAGTGCATGCGGAGGGCAGATGCGATAATGACACGAGTCGTATGGTTGAGTAATAAAATGATAGAATGAAAAGCAGCGAGAGCGCACAGACATATAAAGTGCACTCAATTTATGAGCTGACTGAACACACCACCTCCATTTCTGACAGACCAGTGGCCTTGGCGTTCAGAAAGCCATTAGCTTAAGGGAAGCGCTGGCTAAAGGTTAAGAGTTTTTTCACTCCGGTTTGGCCTCCTGAATCTGGCACGTAATTTCTGCACAAACGGGCGGTAAAAACGATTAATCTGTTGAACGCAAGGTTTCGCATGAAGTCCGGCAAGCATCGGGCGCTTCTAAAAATACCCGCGATGTTCTGCGGACTGAAGAGATTCTCATTTACAAACATTAGCGCAAATGAAAAAACTGATTACAGTAAGTGAAGAGGCTGGAATGGAAACGTCTGAAATGGGCTGACTGGAAGCTGCAGTCTGAATCAAATGGCAGAGAAAACAATAAAGCTCTGGGCTCCCAAAGGTCTGGGGAAAGGCTCAGATGATTGCATTGTGGCCAAGGCTGCAAGAATTTCGGAGATAAGCCTAAGAGCATGTACCATTCATTCTTAATGTTATTTGGCTGAGATAAAACCTTCAGGATGGCAAGCAACACCGCTGAAATCTGCTACCAATAACACAAAACCGCTGAAGACAGAAACAAATCTTCTCCACGCACATTTAACAGGATGACACGCAGCATGTACAGCATTATTTTGGCTACTAAAATGCATATTTATTACATTCTTGGAAATGACTAGGCCTGCTTGAATATCATTTGGAAAGCACAGCATTTTAGACATGCAGACGATGTAACGAGGGTTAAGAAAGTGATATATATTTATCTTTCGTAGTGTTTACTGACATAAATTCAGTACAGTACAGTAAGTGCTGTACATATTAACAAGACTCATGAAAGGGTTAAAAGTAATCAGAGGCTGACGCTATTATGATGTTGTCACCATCTAATTATTCACAGAACATGCTATAAATTATACCAGGGTTTAATTAGGTTACTGTTACCATCTATGTGTTGAAACAGCCTAATTGAAGCAAGCTAAATTAAAATGGGGAGAAGGGCTCTGGATGACCAAGATAAAGTGACCAAAAAAGAGCCCACATTTATTTGCTTGGTCGCAAACAAACAAATAAATGCACTCCACTGTTTCACTATATATAAATAAATAAAGGTTCTCAGCATTGCACTGAATAAATAAATCATTTTAAAAAAGTAAATAAATGTGGTAAACTGGGATTTAAACAAACAGGGTCTCACTACAATAAATAAATAAACTGTCAACTGTGTTTTACATCAAAATAAATAATTAAAAAAAGTGGTCAACTGGGTTTCACTAAAATAACTAACTAAATAAATGTTTCTCTTAGCATTTCACTAAATAAATAAATTCAAAAATAAATAAATGTGATCAACTGGGTTTTATACAAACAAACAAACTAACTAACAAACAGTGGTCAACTGGGTCTCACTAAAATAAATAAATAAATAAATAAATAAGTACGCTGTCAACAGTGCTTCACATGAAGAAAGAAAGAAAGGTCAAGGTTAACTAAAATAAATAATAAATAAATGTGTTTCTTAGAATTTCACTAAATAAATAAATGTGGTGAACTGGGATTTAAACAAATGAACAGCGGTCAACTGTGTTTCATTAAATAAATAAATAAAGCGGTAAATTGGGTTTCACTATAATAACTAACTAAATAAATAAATGTTTTTCTTAGCATTTAACTAACTAAATAAATGTGATAAGATGGGTTTTATATAAACACAAACAAACAGTGGTCAACTAGGTCACATAAAAAAAAAATAAATAAACAAATAAAAGTGTTTCTTAGCATTTAACTAAATAAATATGATCAGCTGGGTTTTATATAAACAAATAAACAAACAGTGGTCAACTGGGTCTCGGTAAAATAAATAAATAAATAAATAAGCTGTCAACTGTGTTTCACAAAAATAAACAAACAAATAAATAAATAAATAAATAAATAAGTAAAAATAGTGGTCAACAGGGTTTCACTAAAATAAATAAAAATAAATCAATAAATACATCTATTTCTTAGCATTTCACTAAATAAATAATAGTGGTCAACTAGGTTTTAAATAAATAGCTGTCATCTGCATTTCATAAATAGATAAATAAATAAATAAATACGCAAGCTGTCAACAGTGTTTCACATAAAAAAATAAATAAATAAATAAAGTGGTCAACTAGGTTTCACTAAAATAAATAAATAAATAAATGTGTTTCTTAGCATTTCACAAAATAAATAAATGTGATCCGCTCGGGTTTATTTAAACAAACAAACAAACAAACAAACAAACAAACAAACAAACAAACAGTGGTGAACTGGGTCTCACTAAAATAAATAAATGTGTTTCTTAGCATTTCACAAAATAAATAAATAAATAAATAAATAAATAAATAAATAAATAAATGTGATCAGCTGGGTTTTATGTAAACAAACGAACGGTGGTCAACTGGGCTGCACTAAAATAAATAAATAAGCTGTCAACTGTGTTTCATGAATAAATAAATAAGTACATATATAAATAAAGTGGTCAACTGGGTTTCACTGAAATAAATAAATACAATAAATAAATAAATATGTTTCTTAGCATTTCACTAAATAAATAATTGTGGTCAACTAGGTTTTACATAAATAAATAAATAAATAAGCTGTCAACTGTGTTTCATAAATAAATAAATATTTAAGCAAGCAAACCACCAACTGTGTTTTGCATAAATAAATAAATAAATAAATAAATGTGTTTTATTTAAATAAATAAACAAACGAACAGTGGTCAACTGGGTCTCACAAAAATAAATAAATAATTAAATAGGTCAACTGGGTTTCACTACATTCAAACAAACAAACAAACAAACAAATAAATAAATGTGGTTTCAATCAATCAATCAATCAATCAATCAATCAACCAATCAATAAATACCCACCCAGTCATCTGGGTTTGAAACACCATCACAAAATTCATGAAGTCAGACATAACAGACCACTGATGCTAAGAAGAGCACCTGTAAAACACATGCGTGTTTCCAGAATTTTCTCTCCTGTGGCCGTGGATTTAAAGGTCAGGGAACTCCAGCTCGAGGGCCACACTTTAAGGTCACTGTGCTAGTGCTCACATCACTAGTGCCATTTACACTCTGATACTAATGAGACACGAGCCGGAGGCCAAAGGCTGAACTAAACTAGGCAAAATGTAACTGAACTCATTACCCAAAGTTCATGAGGGAGTATACAAGCATTGATGATGTATGAAAAGGCATGTGATGGGATTGTGAGCTTGCAGCTGGGCGATTATAATCAGTAATTGCATAGAAGAGTACAGCAGTAGTAGAGATGCAGAGATCACACACAGCATACTGGTACATGAATTATTCAGAAATAAAGACGCAGACTCTTCTACTGCTTGGTTCTGAAACCCAGCATGAACACCAACACAAAGGCAAATTTCATGGAAAAACACAAAAAAAATTCTTGTACAAGTTAAACAGCCAAAACAAGATTGTCTGTTTGCTGTTTTTAAGGTAAGCAGCTAAACAATCTTAATTCATCAACAATCTGTTTAAAAGACATTTTTAAATGGTTAATTATCCTGACATTGTTGAGAAAACACTAAATTATATTTATAGTAATATATATTATAGTACATATTCATTATATTTGTGACCCTGGACCACAAAACCAAACTTTTGAAACTGAATAAATAAGCTTTCCACTGATGTATAGTTTGTTAGGATTGGACAATATTTGGCCGAGATACAAACAAAATCTGAATCTGAGGGTGCAAAAAATCTAAATACTGAGCAAATTGCCTTTAAAATTGTTAAATCTAAATCTAAATACTGAGCAAATTGCCAAATAGTTTGTTAGGATTGGACAATATTTGGCCGAGATACAAACATTTCAAAATCTGGAATCTGAGGGTGCAAAAAATCTAAATACTGAGCAAATTGCATTTATGTAACATTTTGATATATTTACTGTAGGAAATTTACAAAACATCTTCATGGAACATGATCTTTACTTAATATCCTAATGATTTTTGGCATAAAAGTAAAATAATTTCGACCCATACAATGTATTTTTGCCTATTTCTACAAATATACTTAAGATTGGTTATGTGAGACTTCGTCCAGGGTCACATTTATCCTTTTATTACTAAAGGCAAACATAAAATAGTAATTTAAAAAATTACCTTTGTACCCAGTATTTTTAAATACTGTATATTTTTACGCTTATTAGAGTACCACATTACTTAGTAGCTTACATTTATATTCATAAATTAAATTACCTCTGAGAAATTATTTGTAATTACATCTTAAAAATTCAAGAATTTCTACATCTTAGAAAATACAATTTCAGGTTATCATCTACAAACTGTTATATTTAACGTGTTACCTGCAAATTCTTTGTGATTGTTTGTAAAATGTACTAACAATTTCTAAATTCAACAACTGTTTTTGAATCAAATTGTTCTACAGTGTTGGTTATGGTGTTTCAAATTGTTCTACACACACACACACACACATATATATATATATATATATATTTATCTCACACATATATTTGTACTTAAACATTTTAAAGTAAGAAGTAAACATACTATGTTTTGGAAACTTTTGAGGATTTTCTCATTTTGGTAACTTTGATGCAACTATCTAAAGCAATCTGTTTTAGTCTGTAGCATACAACAGATGTTAAACTAATTACTATATTCAGAAATATTCTGTTACTTGCCCGTGTTAAACAATAAAATCAGCAGATGCTGGTTTGACAGTAGTCATTAAAAGACTGACCAGATACCTTACAAGATTGCTTTAGGACAAAAATATGCCAGAATAGAAGATAAGGATGTAAGACATGTTTCATAAGCATATTTATAATTGGAGGGAATGTTTATGTCATTAAGACCTGTAAACCAATGATTTTATACTTTCTAAGTATGAATGACAGTGTAAAATCTAGAAAGTAAAAAATACTTTACACATATGCACACAGAAAAGAAGCTGAATAGTTTCTAAATTATTAAAATATATCAATAAAACTGTATTTGTTTTTACTCAGTTTAATTTTTCCAAGCATTCTTGAATAGTGTTTGTGAGACATTGATCGAGGAAAAAAAATTCTACTTTGTGGAAGTGAGTAATGAGAATATGATATGGAGAAGCTGCCCTACTTCCTCTGCTTTGTCTGGCAGACAGACATCGAGCGGCTGGAATTTAGAAGCTGAGGTTCATTTAAAGTGTCTGCTCAGTTAAAAAACAAAGACATGATTAATGTTTCATTGAAATGTGCTGTGCGGTTTCAGTCATGGCAGTCAATTTGACAGGTGATTGCCAGCTAACCACAAACAATACATAAAACCCTTCAGAGAACAGATATTAAATATATCATTAGGCATACAGGTGTGCTCATTTAATCAAAGAACGATTCTGTTCACTTTAAATAAAGGAAGGAAATCTAAACTAACTTCACATACATTCTTAAAGAGATAGTTCAGCCAAAAATGAAAAATATGGTCATGATTTAATCACTGTTGTGTCTTTTCAAACTTGTATGAAAAAATTCACAAAAACATTATAAAAAAAAAAGGAAACTACCCCATTGTCTTGCTGTGTAATTGTATTGGATGTTAACTTAAGGCATACTTTAAATTATAAAAGTAGATTTTAAAAAGTACTTAAAAAAAAGGCAGCTGGAACGCAGTAAGCAGAAGCTAGAGATTACAGGTGATAAGTTGATATTTTTCTTACAAAATGCATCAATTCACTTTAGAAGGTCATAATTAACCCCCTGGGAGACATGTGGAGTACTTTTTATGATGGATGGATGCACTTTATCGGACTTCAAAATCTCACCTGCCATTCACTGCCATTATAAAGCTTGAAAGAGCCAGGACATTTTTTAATATACAATTAAAGTCGTAAATTTAGATGCAAAATGTTAATTATTTAACTAACATAAGAGGGATCATACAAAATGCATGTTATTTTTTATTTACTGACCTGAATAAGATATTTTGCATAAAACACGTTTACATATAGTCCACAAGAGAAATAAATATTTGAATTTCTAAAAATTCTAAAAAAAACTGTTTAAATACACTTGATTCTTAATACTGTGTTGTTACCTGAATGATCCACAGCTGTTTTTTTTTGTTTTGTGTTGTTCATAAGTCCCTTGTAGGTCCTGAACAGTTAAACTGCCCGCTGTTCTTCAGAAAAACCCTTCAGGTCCTACAAATTCTTTGGTTTTCCAGCATTTTTGTGCATTTAAACCCTTTCCAACAATGACTATATGATTTTGAGATCCATCTTTTCACACTGAGGACAACTGAGGGACTCATATGCAACTATTACAGAAGGTTCAAACGCTCACTGATGCTCCAGAAGGAAAAACAATGCATTAAGAGCTTGAGAGAATTTGAAAATCAGGGTAACTTATTTTGTCTTCTGAGGAACATGCAAGTATCTTCTGTAGCTTCTGAAGGGCAGCACTAAATGAAAAAGAAAGAAAAAAAAAAGATATTTAAGCAAAATAAAAAAAAAATGTTTTGATCCTCATTCCGTTCAAAAGTTTACACCCCTGGCTTTTAATGCATCATTTTTGAAATATCTTATTCAGGTCAGTACTAAATAAAAAAATAACATGCATTTTGTATAATCCCTCTAATTTTGGTAAAATAATGAACATTTTGCATATTCTGCAAGGTGTATGTAAACTTTTGACTTCGACTGTAATTTCATCTGCATTTTTCTGAAAGAAGAAAGTCAGCAAAATAATCTTATTTTCAAGCAGAAAACTAAATTATTTTGCTTAAACTATTGGCAGATTATTTGCTTGTTTCAAGCAAAAACTCACTTAATTTTGACTTCTTTTTTTCTGAAAACAAGACAATGATTTTTACTTATCTAGAAAATCCCTCTTAATTTAAGAATTTTTAAATATTTTGGATGGAAACGAGAAAAAAATATAAAAAAAGCATTTTTTTGCAGTGTATACACCTAGAATGGCTTGAGAGTGAATAAATCATGTTTTTTTTTTATTATTGGGTTAAGTATTTTACCCTTTAAGTGCATTTACATTCACTTTTATTGCATGGAAAAGAGCAGCATGAACATGGTACTAAACTTCCTCTTTTGTGGTTTACATAAAAAATCGTTTGGAACAACATGAGGTTGTGTAAACAATGACTGGACTATCCTTTGGGATAATTTCCCACTATTTTTCACTGCATGCTCACGATCCTCGCTTAGAGCTTCCTGACAACACCTACAAGACTGTTAACAGAGTCTGTCTAGCAAACTGAAGTGATAGGGCATACTTAAGCCACAATGAGCTGGCATCTTGGATTAAATATTCAGTGTTTGGTCAAGGATTATGTGGGCTCCTGGAACGCTGTCTCAGAGGACAGCTGGAACATGACCTGGTAATAGCTGTCGAGAAACCAAAGAGACGAAACCTACACGACTCATGTCGCAAAGAATGTCCAAATAAACAAACAAGACTGACATGACTACAGGCTCAGTCTTGAAGCACAGACAAAACTATAAATGGCTTAATTGTGAATTATGGCCAGTAAGAGCATCAGATAATTCCTCATACTCAAGGAGAGTTGAGGTGGAAAGAGCATAATGTCAACGCATAGACGTTTCAGCCTTGCGAGATCTCCGCAAATTGCATTGACAGCCCAAATCAAATCACTTGAAATCTATAGCCATCTACTGCTCTGAATGCTAAAAATGTCTATGTGCACCTGAGAGGTTTGCGTGAGAGATAAAACGCGATAAAGCAGAAGAGAAAGTTCTCCAGATGCTTACAGGCAAGATTAGAAAAATAAAGGCCATTTTTGTCTCTTTTCCCCAAAGACGAAAGGCAGACGCTGTTCCAGGTCCCGTGCCAAGTATTTCAACCAGTCCCCCCTCTAAAAATGGATGATATATTGCAGCGGAGCATGCGTGTGACAGCAGAAAGCAATAAACTGGAGGAAAACAAAAAAGGCAAATGTCATTTGTTCACAAGAGAGAGATTTTGAGTGTTTAGGCGTTAAGAGCGAGGCCACAATGTGATAAATAGCTGGACACACTCCTCTAACTCCATGTGGCTCGAAATCAGCTGTTAAATTCAAAGTCTTCAGGGTCCAAGAGTCTGAGGAAATATGTGCAGTTGCCACTGTCCTTTCTGTGGGACAACTGAACATTATGGCACGAAACAATTTAATAGGTTGTTCGAAGTCATTTATAGCAATGAAATAGCTGAAGATGTTATAGTGCTGGTGAGATAAAACAAGGATTTCATTTTCTTTATGGTCTTTAATCAAGACAGCGAGGATAAAAAGGTGAAGACACATTTTTAAAAACCCTACACTCTTGAAAAAAGGCTCAAAAAGCATTTTGTCCCCACTGAAAATAACCATTTGTGACCCTGGACCACAAAACCAATCATAAGGGTAAATTTTATGAAATTGAGATTTATCCGTCATCTGAAAGCTGAAAAAAAAAAAAACCTTTCCATTGATGTATGTAAGTTAGGATTGGCCAATATTTGTCTGAGATACAACTATTTGAACTATTATATCTAAAATATAAGGGTGGAAAAAAAATCTAAATATTGAGAAAATTGCCTTTAAAGTTGTCCAAATGAAGTTCACTTACTAATTACTAATCAGAAATTAAGTTTTGATATATTTTTAATAGGAAATTTACTAAATATCTTCATGGAACATGATCTACTTAATATCCTAATGATTTTTGGCTTAAAAGAAAAATTGATCATTTTGGCTATTGCTACAAATAAACCCTTGCTACTTATGGCAGGTTTTAGGGTCCAGAATCACATTTTATTCGTACAATCTTAAAAATAGCATTCCAAAAATAAACATTTTTGATTTCCCCAAAGAACTTTCCTTCTGCTGTTTTGACCCATTTCATACGCTCTTCATGAGATCTTAACCGGTAAAAGTAGCATCGTATGTATGCATACAACAAATGCATTTACCCTGTGCAAAACATTGTTTTCAATCTTCAAGAAGTTCCATCGCAAAACATGCACTACCAGTCAAAAGTTTTTGAATAGTACGATTTTTTAGTGTTTTTTAATGCATTTATTTGATCCAAAATACAGCAGAACAAATGATGAAATATTTTCACTATATAAAATAACTGTTTTCTATTTGAATATATTTTAAAATGTAATTTATTCCTGTGATTTCAAAGCTGAACTTTTAGCATCTTTACTCCAGTCACATGATCCTTCAGAAATTATTCTAATATTTTGATTTGCTGCTCAAAAACATTTCTTCTTCTTATTATTATCATTATGTTGACAATAGCAGGTTTCTTTGATGAATATAAATCTGAAATAGAAAGAGAATTTATCTGAAATAGAAGTCTCTAAAACATAAATGTCTTTATCATCACTTTTGGTCAATTTAAAGCATCCTAAATAATAATAAAATAATAATAGTATTCATTTCTATAATTTCTTTCCAAAAAAATGTATTTGAATGGTATAGTGTATAATGTTACAAAAGCTTTTTATTTCAGATAAATGCTGATCTTTGGATATTTATTAATCAAAGAATCCTTTGATTGCATAATATTCAAATAGAAAACAGTTATTTTTAATAGTAAAAATATAAGTAAGTTTTACTGTTTTTGCTGTACTTTGGATCAAATCAATGCAGGCTCGGTGAGCAGGAGAGACTTTAAAAAACATAAAAAATCTTACTGCTCAAAAACCTTTGACTGTCATATAAGCTCCTTGTTTTGTTTGGTTTCTTAAGGTTCAGTCTTAAAAATGACATTAAAAATGACAAAAATAAAATTAAAATGGGAGTTTTGGGGCTTTTATCCTGTTAGCATTAATGTAATTTATATAAAAAGGAGCAAACACTTTGTTCTATCCCAAATCTGTGTTTTAATAGTAAATGTGTCAACACAAGATTTTGCAGCGTCTTGAAGATTTTTTTTTAATTAGCACAGGTAGCATTCACATTAATGATTATGTAGCATATAACATAACACATAATAGAGCGCTGCTGCAGTGACGTCAATGCCCAAAAGACTAATTAGCCATGGGCTCCTTTGATTTTTTTTTCTATGGGTTTTTAATGCAGTTTTGAGTACAAGGTTTGTGATAAACATAAACTGGTAATACTTAGACGTTTTGTTGTACAACATAAATTACACACAAATACAAATTTTGAAGCAGTTATGTCTATTTTTAAAAATGCATGTTTGTAATAAGTAACATTTGGAGAGTGTACAGTTTAACTTACAGATCAAAATGTCAAGTATCATCAAGCAATGATTACCAGAGACATTATTTGACTCACGAATTGAAAAACTACAGTGTAAAAGCGGGTTTTGATGTCACTGAGCTAGCACTCTATAGCTAACCCATCACTTCACTGCGTTAAATGTGCAACGCGAGCATGCAGCGTAAGACGATTTCTCCAAGGACAGAGATTTCCAGTGTCCCTCCACTCTATTCCACATCAGATACCATTAGAATCAGGCTCGGGTCAGGCTTTATAATTGACAGATGCTTTGGGGTGATCGATCACTCCTGATCACTTGAGCAACAGCTATTGATGTTCAGTGTCTGCGCATTGCTTTCAAAGATAAAGGATATACTGTTTGCCTTACAAGAGTGGTTGAAATTTAAGCATAAACATAGTGAAATCACAAACGGCTAGATAATCCGTTTTTGGAATCTAACCTAATTTTCCTTTGCTAATCCATTTACGCATTATGTCACATATTGACCAAATGTACACATGCAGTCACATGTTTTTCATCTTCTTCAAATGCAGTCTGCACTCCAAGGTTGGGTAAAGTTGCTTTGTATATATTTAAACTAAAAAAGTAAAAAGTGCATTCGAGGTGAGAACAGAGAAAAGCAGGACAAAACAGAAACAAGATCGCTGTTCTACATCCACATACAGACGGACTGTCTTATTGTGTCAGCCGAATCAATACAGCACCTCAATAACGATGGCAGAGAGACAGTCTCCAGCAACTTATAGTCAGAAAAGCTGTCAGTCTGCCAGACCATCAATATTAAAAGTCATTTTCTGTGACTCAGCAGAATACCTAGCACTGGGCTTCCTCCAGATCCCTTCCAGCACTTTTAATTCATTATTGATATCTTCTGGTAATCATCACCAAACAGCCGACATCAATATCAGGATAAATTAATTTTTCATGCATTTGACCCTTAATCTGATTAAATCACCATTTGGCAAACTGTTAAGTAATGATCTTGAATAGAGCAGTATATCTGTAACTATTTAAGCAGCACAAGAGACAAATGTAACCCTCGACCACAAAACCAGTTATAAGGGTCATTTTTAAAATAAATGATGAAATTGAATAAATAAGCTTTCCACTGATGTTTGGCTTTTAAGGATAGGACAATACTTGGTTGAGATACAACTATTTGAATATGTAGAATCTGAGGGTGCAAAAAAAAATCTAAATATTGAGAAAATCATCTTTAAAGTTGTCCAAATGAAGTTTAGCAATGCATATTACTAATAAAAAATTAGGTTTCGACATATATACAGTAGGAAATGTATTTTTTGCATAAAAGAAAAATCTATAAATTTGACCCATACAATGTATTTTTGGCTATTGCTACAAAAAGGGTCATACTATACAGTATCAATTCATATTTATGGAGAAGTCTTGTACTATACTAAGCATCTATTAATTATAAAAATACATGAATTTCTGTGTAAATCATTCATAAAGTTTACTGTGCACTGTGATTTTTTTTTTTCCAGTATGTAAAACAAAGATTATCTTCCAATAAAATACTACTTCTACAAAATTTCACATTTAATTCCATGTTACTTGCAGTTTATTTGTGAAATTTGCTAGCAATGAGTGAAAATTGTTTCAAAGTAAGAAAGAGAAAAAAATATTAACGTATCCAAATACCAACATATTCAGAATACACGCTCTGAAACAATGTCTAAATGTCTCAATGATTTGTGCTTAAAAATAGCCTATACTGTATCGTAAATTTTACTGGAAAATTAGTTTTTTTTTTCACCATAAATAAGACACCAGGTTATGATCAATTGCACCAAAATGAAATGCTTGGCTATGCTAAAATGAATTCAATAATGAATATAGCTGAAAGCAGCAATTACCGCGGTTCAATCGCTTTATGGCATTTGAGCACTTATGAAAAAAGACATTATGTAGGAAGGCTTTTTTGCAAATACAGGTAATTTATCATAGAAATATTATGTTTTGTAACATTTATGACTGTTATAGTGCCAGCTGTGGTCCGATGTCCTTAAAATTTGCACGCTTTTTTAGAATCACTGGTCGCAGATGCTCACCAGGTTTTCGTAAAGTTTTGAGTTTTACTTTAAGGCTTAATAGAAAATAGAAATCTTTTCCAAATAACCCCATTATAGCCTCCCAAAGGGTAATTATTATTATTATTATTTTTTTTTTTGAGAATTATTGATCTAGAGAGTCCAGAGAATTGTACTGCAGTGTTTTTTTCCCAGATTGAGTGAAAAATCTAGGAGTAGTTCGCAAAAGTAGCTTTTTTTCTCAACCATTTAACAATTGTTTCCAGAGGCAAAGTTGTCCGGAATGAGGAGTTCTGTCATATGGTACAAATATCACATGTATGTGCAAAATAACACACTTTGAAAAATGCAATATCGCCCCTCAGTGGCTGATTTCTTTCAAATTTCTCATAAAACTTGAGTCACACAGGCCCACCAAACAGGTCATGAGTCAAACAGGCCCACTGATTTTCATTCTGATCAGCCTCTGGTAACCATGTCTAATAGGTGCTCAAACTTTATCTGCCAATAATAAAGTAATGTCTTTTTTGAGATACGCAAATGTCCCTATAAACGCGTGTGGCACTTTGGACCACGACTGCTCACATCGATTTTCACATTTATAGGACAAATGGTTTTGTAGGTATAGCCATTTTTCCCTTTTATAGCGCCGCCAAGTGTCCTGCGACCTCAGGTTGAGCTCTTACATAAGTGTTCTGAGTTTGGTGAAGACATCTTATTCCATTCAGGAGTTATAGGCATTTTACTAAAAGTGGCAAACGTTTTGACGTCCCTTTGCGACGGTGAGTCAAAAGTTCAACTTTTGTTCATTGTCATGTATGTTTCATTTTGTAAGCTGTGATTTATCAAAAAAATGGGTTGTCATTGCCATCTAGTGGTAGAAAAGTGTTATTGCACTATTTTTCTAGAACGCAACGGGATGTTAAAAAATCGTAGAAGAAGAGACGTGATCGGCTTCCAGAGACTCGTTGTTGTTTGTTTGGCTCTTGTGATAGATACGACCGTAAGTGACAACTTTTATTTAAAAACAAACAAAAAACATCTGTAATATTTTCTTTGTGTTAGCTAATGAAAGAGGATCAATATTGTGATGTGTGTAAAGATCGTTGTTCTGCCTTAAAATCTATCGCAGTCTAATAATTAGCATGCTAACGAAGCCATGCAAGTTGTTTGATATACGTGCACATCATTAATGTGCTTTGATTGTTTATTTAGCTATTTGAATATGTTTGCCAGCAGTTATAAATGCGAAGTTGTAAATCGTTGTGATACTTTGTAATTTCTACCTTTGTGTTTCCCTTTAGTTTTACAAGCAAATCAAGTAAAGTATGCATCACATGCGCAAAAAGAGAGTGTGATGGTGCTTTATTTCCGTTAACTATCTGTCAACGTTTTGGTTCGGAACACCACTGCTAGGACAGAATAGTAAAAGGTCGACTAAGAAGCAAGAGAAGACAAGCGCAATCTTATTCAAGTTACTCTGTGACATCAAGATGGACAAGTCACAGACCAGCAAGAAAACAAATGAAACTGACCAAGCACTAGAAATAGGGTCACGGTCAGGCAGATCACAGCGGTCTACAAGATCTTCAGCCAGTGCAGCTGCGACTACAGCAAGAGCTAAAGCGGCAGCGTGCAAAGTAAAAGCCTCCTATGCAGAGAAAGAAGCTATCATGATGCGAGAGAGAGCTCAACTAGAAGAGCATCAACAAAAAACACTAGCTGAAACGGCACGTAAGAAAGCAGAGGTTGAAGCTGAACTGTATGTTTTGAAACTCCAGAAAGAAGCTGTAGCAGCATCTACAGAAGCAGACGTTTATGAGGCTGCAGTTCTCAAAGAATATGCTCTAGATGAAGACCTAGAAAAACTTGAGTGCATTTCAAACAGAACTGAACGCACTAGAGAGTATGTGCAGACACATTCTCAGCCACTAAACACTCTTAATCAGACTTCTAATCCGCAAAATGGGAGTGAGAATTCCAGTTATGTGACTCGAAGTTATGTTGCAGGATCACTTAGTTCCCTCCCGCCGACAACGAAAGAGGAGTCTAAAGCAGAGACGGTTTCTATGAGGCCGGAACACACGTTACAACAAAATCTTCAGTGTTTTCCTTCGAAAGTTAAGACTGAGCAACTTGAGGGAGATGAAGAAGTGAGGCATCAAAGCAATCCTCCTCAAATACAGCAAGAATCAGACCTGCCCTCACAAGTACCTGCTGGGTGCTCTACTCCAGCACCACCACACGCCAATGACTTTGCTACATATCTGTTAAGGAAAGAAATGGTAAATTCGGGCTTGTTTCGATTTGATGACTGCCCTGAAAATTATTGGGCATGGAAAACATCTTTTCAAGCTGTAACCAGTGAACTCAATTTAACTAGTAGGGAGGAGATCGACCTTCTCATCAGATGGCTAGGTCCTGATTCCTCAAGTCATGCCAAACGAATTAAATCAGTTTATGTCAGTAATCCTATCAGCGGAGTTGGTGTGATATGGCGCCGCCTAGAAGATTGCTATGGATGTCCGGAAGTCATTGAGCAGGCAATGTTAAAAAGACTGGACATTTTCCCTCGCATCACAAATAAAGACACCCACCGTCTGAGAGACCTTGGAGATTTGCTGCTTGAGCTGCTGTCAGCAAAAGAGAGTGGTCGTTTACCTGGACTTGCTTACCTCGACACGGCCCGGGGGGTCAACCCCATTGTAGAAAAACTCCCGTTCGGCCTTCAAGACAAATGGATCACACAAGGTTCCAGGTATAAAGAAGACCATAAAGTACATTTTCCTCCTTTCAGCTTCTTTGTTGAATTTGTCTGTAGACAAGCACGAACTAGAAATGATCCTAGTTTTGCACTCACTTCCACTGGCTGTGTGAGCAACACAAGAACAGATGGAGCTGGCAAGTTGAGCAACAGAACTTGTGTCTTCGTTAAGAAAACTGAAATAACGGCTGCACAATCAAATCAAGACAGAACCTCAGAAAGGAATGTGGAACCAGATAAGTTCTGCACTATGCACAATAAGCCTCATCCACTTTACAAATGTCGCACATTCAGGAGTAAGCATCTGGATGAACGAAAAGCACACCTGAAGGAAAAGTCCATCTGTTTCAAATGTTGTGCTTCTACCAAACATGTGGCAAGAGACTGTAGAGTTCTGATTAAGTGCAGAGAATGCAATAGTGATCGACATATTGCAGCCATGCATCCTGGACCTGCTCCGTGGTCACTTGAGGCATCTGAGACTAAGACAGAAGATGCAGGCGAAGACTCTACTGAGGTCACCAACAAGTGCACTGAGATTTGTGGAGATGCTAGTAAGCCCAAATCATGTTCAAAGATCTGTCTCGTGAAAGTTTATCCCTCTAATCAGAGTGAAAAGGCTAAACACATTTATGCTGTGTTAGATGAGCAGAGTAATAGATCTTTGGTGAAGTCACAGTTCTTCGATCTGTTCAACATTGTTGGCAGTTCTTCTCCTTACACATTGAAGACGTGTTCAGGCATAGTGTCTACGGCGGGGAGAAAAGCAAGCTGCTTCTCTGTTGAATCTCTTGATGGAAAAACAGTTGTTGCCCTTCCACCCTTGCTAGAGTGTAACACCTTACCAGATGATAGATCCGAAATTCCTACACCAGAAGTAGCTATGCGCTTTCCCCACCTCATTGCAGTGTCGGATAAAATCCCGCCTTTAGACCCTAGTGTTCCTATCCTTCTTCTCTTGGGGCGAGATGTTCTTAGTGTGCACAAAGTGCGTGAGCAACGCAATGGACCTCACGACACTCCTTATGCCCAACGCTTGGACCTGGGTTGGGTGATAGTGGGGGAAGTTTGCCTTGATGGCATTCATCGTCAATCCAGCGTAAATGCTTACAAGACTAACATATTACTCAATGGACGAACCTCATACTTCTCTTCATGCATGAAGGGTATCAGCATCGCAGAGCAAGCTGATTCACCTCTCTTGTCATATATACCTGACCCGTCGTGCTCTGTCAAATCTAATGAGAGCTTTTCAAAGAGCTTAAAGGAAAATGTGTTTGTCATATCTCCAGATGACGACAAGGTAACTCTGTCGGTAGAGGATAATGTTTTTTTGGAAATAATGAATAAAGAGGTGTACCTTGACGAAGATGGCCACTGGGTGGCACCACTTCCATTCCGCTCTCCAAGGATTCAGCTTCCAAACAATAGAGAGCAAGCTATGCAGAGGCTAAGAGCTCTACAGCGAGCACTCTCAAAGAAACCAAATATGAAAACGCATTTCTTTGACTTCATGCAGAAGGTGATTGATGATAAACAAGCAGAACTGGCTCCACCCTTGCAACAGGGGGAGGAGTGTTGGTATTTGCCAATTTTTGGAATTTACCACCCCCACAAGCCTGACAAAATTAGGGTGGTTTTTGATTCGAGTGCCCAGTTCAGAGGGGTTTCCCTCAATGATGTTTTACTCAGCGGTCCTGACCTCAACAATACCCTTTTGGGTGTGCTGTTGCGCTTCCGTAGGGAGAAAATAGCTGTTATGGCAGACATAGAACGCATGTTCTATTGTTTTAAAGTAAAAGAGCAGCATCGCAACTATCTTCGCTTCCTCTGGCACAAAGACAACTGTTCAGGAAAGGAGATAATTGATTACAGAATGGCCGTACACGTCTTTGGCAATAGTCCGTCTCCAGCGGTCGCAATATATGCTTTGAGACGAGCAGCAGAATATGGAGAAGCAGAGTGCGGAACGGATGCTAAGAACTTTGTGTTACGTAACTTCTATGTAGACGATGGAATCACATCAGTCCCGACTGAAGTTGAAGCCATTGATCTCCTAAAGCGCACACAGACAATGCTGTCGAAGTCCAGCTTGAATCTGCATAAAGTGGCCTCCAACAGTGCTTCGGTGATGGAAGCTTTTCCTTCTAGTGAAAGAGCCAAAGATCTGAAAGACCTAGATTTCAGTAAAGATACAATACCTCTCCAACGCAGCCTTGGTATAGGATGGAACCTCAAGACAGACTGTTTTTCGTTTAAAGCTTCCCAGGAACTCAAACCCTTCACCCGAAGAGGGATCCTTTCCACCGTAAATAGTTTATATGATCCTCTCGGGTTTGTCTGTCCAATCACTATACAAGGCAAAGCTCTAGTGAGAGAACTTTCAACAATCCAGCAGGACTGGGACACGGTTCTTCCATCAGACAAAAAAGATTCATGGAAGGTATGGGTTTCATCTTTAGCAGAGCTTGACCATTTGCAGATACCCCGAGCTTATGTCTCGACCTCAGTGTGCGGAGCCCAACTTCGTGAGCTGTGTATTTTCTCAGACGCTTCTACTCTAGCTATTGCTGCTGTGGCATACCTTCGAGTGACAGACTCAAACGCACAGTCTCATGTGGGGTTTGTAATGGGAAGATCCAAGTTAGCCCCTTTTCCAGCTCATACGGTTCCTCGCCTTGAGTTATGCGCAGCAGTGCTGGCTGTGGAGTTGATGGAACTAATAAAGGGAGAAATTGACTTGGAGCTTCACAACATCCATTTTTATACTGATAGTCGCATAGTGCTCGGTTACATTCACAATGTAACACGCAGATTCTATATGTATGTGGCTAATAGAGTTGCACGCATAAGGAAAGCCACAGAACCTAATCAATGGCACTACGTCTGTTCTGAGCAGAATGCAGCAGATCATGCCACCAGGTTCGTGCCAGCAGTTCACTTACCTCTAACCAACTGGTTTTCAGGTCCAGAGTTCCTTAGGAAAGGTGGTCCAATTGGATGTAGTATAGAAGAATCCTATGGACTTGTCAAAGCAGAAGAGGACGTTGAAATTCGCCCTCAAGCAAAAGTCCTGGCAACTGGCATTACTGAGCAGTCTCTGGACTCAACCAGATTCCAACGTTTCTCGACATGGAGGTCTTTGTTGAGAGCTGTCACAACTCTTACTCATATTGCAAAATTCTTCTCACAATCTCTACCTAGTAGTCTCTGTCGAAAATGGCATTGGTGTGCTAAGACATCGGACATAGAGAGATCACAAGCTAAGTCAACCATAATTAAAACTATACAGCAAGAAGTGTATGGAGAAGAGTTCGAGAGTCTGAGCAAGTTTGGTAAAGTCTCGCAGCATAGCACACTCCTAAGGCTTGACCCCTTTGTTGACAAGGAAGGTCTGTTAAGAGTTGGTGGTCGCATTCACTGTGCTGACATCTCAGATCCAGAAAAGCATCCCTTGATACTCCCCCCCAGCCATCATGTGACTGGTCTTTTAATTCAGCATTATCACGATCAAGTGGCTCATCAAGGCCGCCATTTTACGGAGGGTGCTATACGTAGTGCTGGATTGTGGATTGTCAATGGCAAAAGACTTGTTTCAAACACCATCCACAAATGTGTACTATGCAAGAAGCTGAGAGGTAAGATGGAGAGTCAGAAGATGTCTGCTTTGCCCCCAGATAGGGTCTCGGTAGATCCACCTTTTACGCACACAGGTCTGGATGTTTTTGGACCTTTCACAGTGGTGACACGCAAGACAAGAGGGCACAGCATTGAGAACAAACGATGGGCTGTCATTTTCAGCTGCTTGAGTACCAGAGCAGTTCATTTAGAAGTCATGGAGTCTCTATCAGCATCAAGCTTTATTTGTGCTTTGAGACGTTTTTTGGCTGTCAGAGGGCCAGTAAAGCATTTTCGTTCAGACAGAGGGACGAATTTTATTGGAGCAGTGAAAGAACTCCAAATCGACACGGGTAACTCAGAGCTGCAAGGTTTCTTGCAAAAGCAAAGCTGCACGTGGACATTCAACGCTCCACACTCCTCTCATATGGGAGGGGTGTGGGAAAGAATGATCGGAATAGCCAGACGTATTCTTGAGGCACTCTTGATGAAAACTCCCACAAGACTCACACATGAGGTCTTAACAACGTTAATGGCAGAAGTCATGGCCATTATGAATTCCCGTCCTTTAACCTCAATTTCGACAGATGCAAGTATGCCACAAGTGCTCTCACCAGCGATGCTCTTAACTCAGAAAGCAAGCGTGGCTCCAACTCCACCAGGAAACTTCGAGTTAGGTCACCTGCACAAAAGTCAGTGGCGTCAAGTCCAGATGTTAGCGGATTCATTCTGGAAGCGATGGAAGCAGGAGTACTTGTCTACCTTGCAATCCAGGAGGAAATGGACAGAGGAGAGAGATAATATTCGAGAAGGGGACGTCGTTTTGTTAAAGGATGGGGAAGCTAAGCGCAGTGAGTGGCCAATTGGTCTCATTACAAAGACTGTGGCCTCATCTGATGGGAAAATTCGGAAGGTTATGGTGAAGACTGCTAAGCTGGGGATCGTCAGAGAGTACTTGAGACCTATATGTGACGTAGTCTTACTTTTGTCTAGTAATCAAAAGGTATAGTGGTATAACTTAAGGTATACCAGACGGGGAGTGTCATGTATGTTTCATTTTGTAAGCTGTGATTTATCAAAAAAATGGGTTGTCATTGCCATCTAGTGGTAGAAAAGTGTTATTGCACTATTTTTCTAGAACGCAACGGGATGTTAAAAAATCGTAGAAGAAGAGACGTGATCGGCTTCCAGAGACTCGTTGTTGTTTGTTTGGCTCTTGTGATAGATACGACCGTAAGTGACAACTTTTATTTAAAAACAAACAAAAAACATCTGTAATATTTTCTTTGTGTTAGCTAATGAAAGAGGATCAATATTGTGATGTGTGTAAAGATCGTTGTTCTGCCTTAAAATCTATCGCAGTCTAATAATTAGCATGCTAACGAAGCCATGCAAGTTGTTTGATATACGTGCACATCATTAATGTGCTTTGATTGTTTATTTAGCTATTTGAATATGTTTGCCAGCAGTTATAAATGCGAAGTTGTAAATCGTTGTGATACTTTGTAATTTCTACCTTTGTGTTTCCCTTTAGTTTTACAAGCAAATCAAGTAAAGTATGCATCACATGCGCAAAAAGAGAGTGTGATGGTGCTTTATTTCCGTTAACTATCTGTCAACGTTTTGGTTCGGAACACCACTGCTAGGACAGAATATTCATAATTATTTATATTCGCTCTCCAGAGAATCTTTCTGCACTAGTTTGGTTCTGATCAGACGAAAAACCCAGGACTAGTTTGCAAAAGTAGGTTTTTGTTTTTCTGTCAGGCCGATTTGGGTGAGCCTTGGTGAAACTGTTGGTGGTGTGAGTACTACCATCCCTCCAAGTTTCAAGTCTCTACGACTTACGGTTTGATCATAATTAGTTTTACGGGGAGATTGCCGACCCGTGATCCTTCTGACAATTACAGTAGGGTTTCAGCGCTATGTGCTTGAACCTCTAACTTGAAAAACCTGTCACAAACACAGAAGACACATCTTGTATCAACACATGACCCCAATCAACACGAGACGTTAATGAGGAAAAGACTTCCTTTCCCTGTCAGTGATGGTGATCAAACACTATATCAGACCGCCTACTGAAACCTGCTTAAACGAAACCCTCAGCAGTACTCAAGCCTTCACTGCACGTCTTTTTATCTTTCTCAAAGGGTTACATGAAAAACTCCTCCATGTACACAACACATTAATGCACGGTATTCATAAAAAATAAGACCAGCAACGCAATGCATGCCAGGTTTTGCCAACCGTGGTCTTTGTTGTCAAACACTCCCACACATTCAGACACACAGATTCACATGCTGCAGAGATACACTGCATATTCCTCACAAGCAAAACAGATACACCATAATCAATAAACGCAAAACAGAAGCGTATAGGGAAAGAGCAAACAAAGAAACTGTCAAATCACACATGAATCCCATCAGATTCTGCCTGGATTATCTAGAACAAAACTTCCTCATGCTGAAGCAGTAAATTACCATAAGTAGCAAACTGCAGTCCTGAATGCAAAGAGCAACTTCATCTAAAACGGAAAGACATCTTCAGATTATGCTAATTAAAATGGTGATTGTTATTTAAAGTATTTGATATTTTTATACCGTATTTTTAGTGAAATATATATATATATATAAAAACCATATAATTACATTTAAATTTAGGGGTTAAAAACTCAGGTTTCAGGTTATTTTTAATTCAACGTTATTGTAATTAAAATTGTGATATTTGATTAAAATATTTTATATTTGCATTTATTCAGGGAGTGGAACATGTATTTGCATAATTAATAACTATATATATATATACTCATATTTAGATTATGAACTTTTGGGTTCAAGGTTAAATAATATTTAATATTTTTACATTTGTATTTTTCTAGAGACATATATATAATTTATATAATATATAGGTTATTTAGTTTCAAGTAAGTGATATTTATTTAAAATATTTTATATTGTGCTTTTTAATTCTTTGGATTTACAATGGGTTTCCGCAAATAATAAACAATAAATAATTACATAATAGAATTATTAAATAAGTAATTTTAAGATAATAAATAACAAATAATGCAAGTATTAGTTATATTTACATTATATGAGTTATATTTAAAATTTAAATAAAAATTATTCATTGTAATTAAATATTTAATAAAAATAGAATTAATTATTTGTTTTACTGTTTATAAATTGTATTATAAATTGATTTTATTATTTGAATAATTAAAAATAATTGTAATAATTTAATTTATTTTACATATAACAGTAAAGGGTTTATGATGGATGCAAAGAGCACATCTTGACAAGTAAATCATTTACCAAGGTCAACACAGTCACTACACGTAATTGTTTTGATGTATAGCTGATATCCTGCAACAAGCCTATACATTTCAGAAATATGGTCCGCTGGCCAAATTACCTTCACGCAGTTTGACATAATTTGTAGACACACTGGGAAAACTACAGCAGGAGACTCAAGGACAAGACATCATGACTAAACATGCTGCAATCCATGGAGAAGAGCCCACCTCTCCTTGAAACAGCTGACACATCAATTTATATTTGGTAAATGATGGGGAAAATTTGTTTGCCTCCCTCTAATTGTCAGGAGCCTGGGATTAATTGACATGATTAAGGAGATTAGGAAGGAGAAGATGGATAACAAAGGTCAAAATGTGCTTACGAGATGCCTGCAGGTTGCTTGAGCTGCTCAGCCTCAACTTACTGTATGGTATGTATATAACGCAAGCTTGCAGTGCACCACAGTATTTTGTAAGCCATTGTGAATGCAACAAAGAGCAAACTCAAATGTCAATAATTCCAAGATGAAAAACTTTGGAGAATGAGAAAACGCCTCCAACTTTACCTGCGTGGAGTGTACCGGTAACAAGTCTGAAGAGGTACTGAGCAAACTTCAGTATCTCCCTCTTGCATCTCTTCCTGCAACTGCTCATGCTGAGGTGTCTCTCTGTCTTTTTTCCCGCTGTTTAATCCTCAAAGGGTTTGATGACAGAGGAAAACTTCCTCCCCGTGGCCGCACTCCTGCCCGAACCTGCTCTGCTCGTGCGTCTGTGAGTTTCGGCTCATATGGAGCTGTGCGCAGCTCCTCGCTGGAGATCCTGTCTGCGCGAGGGGGGTCACTCACTGCCGTTGGGTCATAAATATTTCCTCTGGAGCGCTCGTGTGTCCCGGAGGTGCTGAGCGCTCCGTCTTCACACTCTTTCTGTCACACGCAGAGTTGTAGTAGAGCGGCTGCTTGTGAGTCTCAGCACCATCTGTGGCTGTTTCAACCTCCACGGCCGTTGCTGGGGAGGCGGTGCCAGCGTGGCCCCGGAGCGAGAGCACAAGAGAGGGAGAGCGATGAGGAGGAGGGGCGGGAGGTGAAAAAAGAGAAGGAGAGTCCGCGAATCAGCATTGACAGGCGATTATGGAACTGTCGTGTTGCCAGTTACGATGCTCCAACACTTCTGAGGCGCTCTGGGTGAGAGCCACGAGATTAAAAAAAAAAAAGTGGACGAAAAGGAGGGACGGAGAGGTTAAAGATAAGAGAGACTGTGGAGACAGCCTGCTCTTGAAAGAGCCAGAGATACGGAGAAGGAAGATAAAGGTGAAGGTGTGAGAACGAGTGAAAAGAGATCCGGACAGAAAGACAAAGGCTGAGGGACTCAGGTGTGAAAAGCAACACGAGGCTAAGACCGAAGGCAACACAAAGAGACACGCAGAGAGAGCGTGAGGTTAAAACTGAAGAGACACACCTTGACATTTCAGAACGGCAGGTGTTCAGATGGAAGAAATAAGGGTGGAGTTCATAAGGTCAGACTTGATGACTCACTGCCTCAGGTCCTTATTTTACAAGGCCCACGAAAACAAGTCTAGGTCATGTTTTACCCCTAAATCAAAGTAAAAATACAGGTTGCCAGGTTGTAGCCAGTGTTGGGCTACAACACTTTTAAAAATGCATTACAATATTGAGTTACTCCCTAAAAAAAGTTCGATTTGGCTTGTTTCCAGCCAAATTATAGAACAATTCTTAAATCAATAAGGATTTTCTCAACAAGTAAGAATGCTTGTCTTGTTTTTTTAGAAAAAAGAAGTTAAAATTAAGAGAGTATTTGATTGAAACAAGCTAAATAATCTGCCAATGGGGTAAAATAAATAATCTAGTTTTCTGCTTGAAATAAGATTATTTTGCTTACCCCACTGGCAGATTATTTTGCTTGTATTAAGCAAAAACTCACTTATTATGACTTCTTTTTTCTGAAAAGAAGACAATAAGTTTTACTTGTCTAGAAAATCATTCTTGATTTAGGAATTTTAAAATATTTTGGATGGAAAAAAGACAAAAAATCTAAGAAAAGCATTTTTTGCAGTGTAGTTACTTTTTGGAAAGTAATGCGTTATGTTACTATAGACCAATTATCAGTTTGTAAACATTCTGGATGAGATAGCCTACAGCTAGAGAACTGCACAGATATGGTACAAAATACGTTAATTTAAAAAGATTATAGATTATATTGATTAGATGCCATTTTCAAAATGTCCTCCGCATATTACAAGAGCTTGTCACCCAGCCATAAGCACTGTTATTCAAACAAAATTGACGTTAGATTGTGGGATAGTCTTATAGATCTGAAACAGGGACAACGTTTTTTTGTGGGTAAATTTGATTTTATATATATTTTTTTCGACTTTATTTTTGCAATTCCGAGATTATATCATACAACTCTAATAAGGAAAAACAACTCGTAATTTTCTCTTTTTCTCTGGATTAAGAGTTTATATCCCACACTTCTGGCTTTTACTCCCTCAGAATGAGCAAACCCACTAGTTTTGTTAAATCGAGTTATAAAGTCTGAATAAAAGTCATAATTCAGAGATAAAATAAACAAATGTGATGTAAAAATTTTAATAGTAATAAGTTTAAATAATATTTCATGCTGTAACTATAGGGCTAATACAATATGTTCCCTATAAACAGCAAAAAGTAGAGTAATCATGTCAGTTTTCATCCATAGTATGTCCATTTAAACATCTGCGTTTATCTTCAAACTGCAAAACTCTTTGGCTGCAGTATTCTATAAAAATTTGCATTCCGATTTTGCCATCAAAAGCCACAAACAAAATTTTTTCTCTTATTCCATGGATTTTACCCGTTTACCTGCACTTGTTACCAGTGTTTTTCTGCAATCAGTATGCGCACACATTGGTCTATTGCATTACTTTTTAAATCTGGGCTGGGCTTGCTTGTTTGTTTTTAATGTAAAAGGAGCGCTTTTAATGAATAAATGGGGAGGAAAAAAGTAACTGCTGTTACTTATTTGAAAAGTAACTCAGATATTTTCTTGACAATTAAAAAGTAATATGTTAATTTACTAGTTACTTGGAAAAAGTTATATTATTACGCAACTCGCATTACTTGTAATACGCTACCCCCAACACTGGTTACAGCAAACATTTAAGACTTGAATTTAGGAGCACAGTCAAAATTTCAGAAGCACCAATAATCAATAATTAAAAAATCTGATCAAAAATGTGCCTTCCCATTACACAGTGATATTTGACTCCTTAAAGTGATTTATGGGCTAATTTTGTTTTTACCTTTGTAATGGCATTTTTGCCAACTTTATTAAAAGTATGTCATCTTCTCATAAGAATAAGTTACCAATCAAGTGAAATCAGTATTAACAAAATGCATTTGCACTACAGAGGTGGCATGGAAGAACACAAAAGTGGCTTGTAGGTGTATTTTCATATGTTTAATGAGGCTCAGAGGTTGCATAAGTGCAATCAAATTTATGAATTAATGTTGAGATTAATGTTTTGAATATACAATTTTGAATACAGAAATGTTAAATGATAACAGAAACTGCTTTTTTATGAAACTAACACTGCCAGTAGGTGGCAGCAAGTCAGTGATTTAATTACTGAATCATCATTCATTTGATTAGTTCAAACTGCTGATTCATTCAGGAATAAAGCAAATGACTGTCTTTATGAATGAAAAATTACTCACTAGATTTTTTTAAAAATGCACGTTCATTCATAAACGAAACACCGCTGTGTTTAAACGTGTCACGGGTTATGTGGGGAAGGATAAGGAAGGAGCAGAGGATGAAGGTCAGGTGCAAAAAACAAGCCTTTTAATAAATCCACAACAGAATATCCAATAATGAACAGGCAAGGAGACACACACACATTCACGAGAATGGACAACAAACACTGAACATAATCCAACTTAAGAAGGCTGGTTAACGAGAGACAGACAGGTGATGGTGATTCACTAATAATGACCTAATGAGGGGAGGAACAGGAATATAGCCATATAAGGGCAGACCGGAAGTGGAAGAAACCAAACTCAAAAAGGACTAAACCAATGTAGGAGAAAAAACACAACAAAAGAGTTCATAACTGTGACAAAACGGAGAAGCGCAGCGGCTCAGTTGTGACTTGTTTCAGACCATTTTTGATGCCGAAATGGAGCAAAATCAGGCAATAGTTTTAAAGTCAGACAATGTAAGTCACTTAATATTAACTTCCTGTTTATTTAACTGTTGTATTAAATCAATATCTCATTTACAAACTCCATTAAAAGCTGTCACTCAGCTTAGTTGACTCATCGCAACCTCACAAAGTTCCATTATAATCAACAAAGCTCTCTACGCTGCACAATGAATCTCTTATTTAAACTCTCTCCACACTTTGTTTATGAAAGGATTTGTGAGATATGTCTGTGATACATTACTCAACATTGCAAAAACATGTCGAAACCTTTGAAGTTCTCTCAGCGCAACACAAATATTCTGATTAGGTCAGTCACGCATGGTGCTCCTAAATATTTTTTTAAAGTCGCACGCAGTGAATTGAACTGAAATGGTTGCACTGTAGAGCCCTGGAAGGCTGGTAGGGTGGGTCCATTCCTTAATAATTCTGAATAAAGATCTGTAGATATTTAACGTTACAGTCAGGTTAAGGCGACTGGTATTTTAGTGGTCTGTTGGCATCTCTGAATGGTATTGCTTTTTGTTTTTTTTGCTTTTGCACTGTATACATCAATTGCGAATTATTAAAAAAATTAAAAACAAAATGTTTACATTTTTCTTTAAAAGAGCTTGCAGAAAACGTATATTGTGGGAATCATCCTCAATCTTAAACTTGACAATTATCATTATTTAAAATATTTATTTTACTTTTTTTATACTGGGATAAATGATATAACTGGATGTATGCTAAGATTGTTAGATGTGGCGCCCCACCTAGAAAATTTTCCACCAGCCGCCACTGGTTTAAAATATGCATAATCTGCAATGAGAATGAGATTTAATGCATTGTGTCATTAAGAACTCCTTTAATAAAACAACAGAGCTGGGACAGTTCACCCAAAACAGAGTTACTGTACTGTAACTTCAAATAAAAACAAATATTAAACTATTAAAAATTGTTTTCACTATTATTTCAAGCTGAAATAAAATAAAATATAAATATTAGACAAAAAAACTCTCATTTAAAAAACCTGAAGGTATTTATTTAATTTAGTTGCCAAGTCAGCTTTACTAATGTTTATTTTAAATGAAAGTGCTAAAAAATTTAAATATTTAAATAAATAAACAAAAGCATAACAAAATTACTAAAACTAAAACAAATGCTTAAATTAAAATAAAAACTGAAAATATAAAATATAACTGGATATATATATATTAGGGCTGTCAAACGATTAATCACATCCAAAATAAAAGTTTATGTTTACACACTATATGTCGGTGTACTGTGTATATTTATTATGTATATATAAATACAAGCACATTCATGTATATATTCAGGAAAAATATTTTAGATTTATATATAAAATATTTATATTTATTTATAATCTAAATTGTATACAGGTGTAAATATATATACATATAAATGTGTTTTTAATTATATACATGTATGTGTGTGTTTTTATATATACACAATGAATATACAGAGTAAACACGCATATAGTATGTAAACATAAACTTTTATTTTGGATGCGATTAATCGCGATTAATCATTTGACAGCCCTAATATATATATATATATATATATATATATATATATATATATATATATATATAAAAGCCATAGTAAAATAAAACTGTCATAATTTATTTAAAATACATTTATTTCATATTAAGTATACTTCTAATCCATTAACATATTTATTGACATATCACTTAAGACATTGTGATTTAAAATTATGATTATTACTTTATTTGCAGTATTTCTTTACTGCACAATGCAAATTTCTTAATATTATGCCTAAATTGTGCCTTTAATATATTTATTGTATTATATTTATTAAGTATTATATGATCTCTGTATAATACCAGTCCTCAAATACAGGATATTTGTATTTTCTGTGTATTTATTTACTAGGGAGGTTGTTCAAAATATTAATAAATACTATACTAGCATATATACAATTCTAAAATAACACACAAAATTGAAAATGTGCATTATTTTATGCGTACAACAATAATTCATTTAAAACATGGGGTGTCAAGCTCCAAAAAAGGACAAAAAATCCTTTAAAGTACCATAAAAATTGAAATTCGTACACTATATGGTAGGGATGTAACAATATCAAAATCTCATGATACAATAATATTGTGATATTAAAAAAAAAAAAAAGAAGAAGAAGAATTGGAATTTTTTTTCTTTGAGAGTTTAAAATTAAGAGCTTCAACCCAACTCCAAGTTCTTATCTAAGAAAACTTAAGTCAGAAAAAAAATCAATGAATTGACTTGTACATTTCCATTTTGGAGTAAACTACTCATTTTGTTTTCTGCAAACAGGCCTTCATTTAAAACGATGGTTCACCCAAAAATGACTTCCATAGTATTTTTGTTTTCAGACTATGGAACTCATTGGCTACCATCAAATATTTAGTTTCCAACATTTCTAGATAGAAGATAGAAACACATACAGGTTTGGAACAACTTGAGGGTGAATAAACAATGACAGAATATTTATTTTTAGGTGAACTATCCCTTTAAGCAAAAAACAATTCAAATTCTTTAGATTGTGGAGTAAAATTTGACCATCTGACCCAGGTTCTGTGAGGTTCACCCACATGAAAGATGTTTGAAGTCAACTTCAAACATCACAATTTCTTCCACTTCAATTATCATTCAGCGCCAAACCTCACACATTCTCAACTATCTATCCATCAAAGCCTCAGTCCAGATCCCTGATCAGTTACTGTGGAAGAAAAAATGTCCATCACCATGTGACGATCTTTTTATGTGTAAAACACTTTCATTAACGTTCCAGCAGAATCTCCGGGTCAATATAGCAGCTCTAGGTAGAGACAAGCCATTGAGATGACAGATGAAACAGCTTGTATTGTATATGAAAGACGAGTGGATTCCCATTGGTCATCGGTGGTTCAGACAGGCCTATTTCAGGAAGAGCACTCCAAAACCAAGAGGCTTTTTTCCACAAGTGACATTCTCACAGAAGATTTAGACCCCTCAATGTCCCCCGGCGCTCTCAAATAGGAACGCTGTTTCCGCAAAGAGGCGTGTTGTTCTGAAAGGAGCTCTGGGTTGTTGTGACAAGAGAGAAAAATGTGGGTGAATGCGAAGAGAACAGATTTTCCATACAGATTAAGCTACAGTGTGTGCACACTGTCACCGCACTGCACAGTCATACAGCTGCTCTGCGGCTACACGTTTGATATGACCTTATGAGTAGCATAGCAATAATTCATGAACTCAAATTAATTTCATGTTCCAAATCTAAGGAGACATGTGGCATTTTACTATTGAGCATTACTAGGTGCTTTGAAAGGTCATAGCAATGAAGCAGCTTCATTAGATTTGTGTGTATTAGATATGGCTTTAAAAGCAGTACACTTTAGCATACTTTTAAAAAGAGGGTTTATTACGGAAATAAAAGAATATGCTTAAGTGTGAACTGATGTAATGTTTTCAGACACTTAATTGCATGTTAATTGCAACTAAATGAAATCGTTTTGTAGTTTGAATTCATATTATATGCAACTTGCTGAACTTTAAAGTGCTTTGTGACACACTTCAGTAGTACATCTTTACATGTAATTTCAGTAATGACTTCTACTGTCTACTGTCTGAAATATGGTTAAAGTGAACTTCTGAATTACTGACAAGTATTTATGGTAAAATAAAACGTCTTTTCTATTGGAACTTGTATGTCATGGACTTAAATATATCTGTAGATACATTTTGTAAAGATGTAAAGTGCTTTAGTATGCAAGTCAACACATTCAAATTAGTGTACTTCTATACAGATTAATAAAACAAATAGATTTATTTAATTTGACATTAATACAAAGTTCGCTTTTTAAAAGCATACTACAGTGTGTTAAGGAACAGTTGTGAAAGTATATTCATCTTAAGTACATTTAAGTAATATTTTTAATTAATACTATATTATCTGAATGTATAGCAGTTTTAAATAACACAAATTCACTTTCAATACAGTTAAGTGCACTTATTTTTCAGAAAGATTTTAGGAAAGATTTAATAAATAAATAAAAAGTATAATAACTTAAAACCATGTATGTTTTCTGTTCAAATACGCAACAGTGTAATTGTGTAAAATAATTATACACAATAACAATTAAAACACAATTATAATGTTTTTATTGAAATAAAATACTTATGGTTATTTTGAGTTATAAATGTCAAAATATTAATACAAAATTTCATTTAATACAGTTGAATTATTAAAAACACTGAAAAATCAATGTAAATTTCACATGCTATATCATGGTCTACGCTGTAAAACTATTTGTTGAGTCAACTTAAAATAATTTGTCATCTGGCTGCCTTAAAATTAAGTTCAGTCAACTTAAAAAAAGTTTAGTTAACTTGAAATGTTACGTTTTACTAAGTGACAGATATTTGAGGCAGTCGAGTAACAAACAGCGTTAAGTTTAACAAACTTTTTTTTAGTTTAGTCAGCTCAAATATCTAAGTTGTCTTAGTATAACTTGTTCAACTTGAATAAAACTTAGTGTTGACTGAACTTAAAATTTGAAGGCAGCAGGGTAACAAATTATGTTAAGTTGACTCAACAGATTGTTTTTAGAGTGTTATGCAATATAAAAGATAAGTTACAAGAAGCCAAGACATGCATCATTACTATTGCTACTTAAGAAAAAAAAAACATTAAACCTAAGTATTAAACTTTAAACTTGTCTTCCACTGCTTGCATAATTGTCAAGAATAATGCCTTTTTATTACATAGGCAGCCACCACCATTTACATTTACTTCAGAAGGTGTACAAATCTACAATCAATCATTCAGGACAAGATCTAAGAGATTGCTATGTGTATTTAGGAAGAGTTTTAAAATGCATGACATGTACGAGCTTTACAGAAAGTGTTACCAAAAATTTCTCAGTTCTACAGTTGAGCGTTATTTTTAGCCTGTGTCAGTATCTGTTTGGGGTGGAGCTGTCTAATTCAGACCAGACCTCAACGAGCTACTGCAAATGCTCCTCATTAACAATTAGCAGCTGCTACGCAACCCCCTGAAACAATCAATCTGCATTCAGTTCAAACCCAGGCAGCTATTGAGGAGCTGCACACACAGCTCGAGTGATAGACTTGCTGGGTATGAAGAGTATTTGCCGGTTACCGGCATGTGTGCAAAAACCAGCTTCCGCACCTCTTTGAATTCATCCTGCTGCATGCACCTGCCTCACAAAAGCAGACATACACTCCATATCTCAAAAAGCACTGATGTCATGACATATCCTAGCCAAAATCCAGCACTGCCAAAAATGGACAAAAATGTCCTACACTCTTAAAAATAAAGGTACCTCACGATGCCATAGAACCTTTTTTGTCTAAATAGTTCCATAAAGAACAAAAGCTTCTTTGTGGCAAAAGAAGGTTCTTCAAATTATAAAAAGGTAAGAAAGAGATGGTTCTTTAAAAAACCTTTGACTGAATGTTTCTTTGTGGAATCAAAAATGGTTCTTCTATGGCAACGCTATGAAGAACCTTTTGAAGCATTTTTATTGAGTGTAAGTGGTCAAAAAACTAAAATCGCATATACACTTAAAGGATTAGTTTACTACCAGAATAAAAAAGAAAAAAAAAGAAAATAATTTTTTTTTTTTTTTTTTTTGAGGAAAACGTTCCAGAATTTTTCTCCATATAGTGGAGAAATAAGGGTCTTATATAGCGAAACATATAGTCATATATAGTCATTTTCCCAAAGAAATACAAATGTATATACTTTTTAACCACAAATTTTCATCTTGCACTAGCTCTGCAAAGCACATGCATATCTTTAAACATTGCGTAATCTCGTTTCGTCTGTGTACTTCGGTTAACCCTATGAGGTCTGAGGTGGATTGGAGCCCTGGGGAAGTTTTGACATGCCCTGATATTTGCGTTTTTTCAGTATCTTAAAAACATATTAAATGTCTAAAGTCTGATTACACTGTAATCAGCACAAACTGGGCTACAATAATATGTGACCAGCATGAATGTTTGTGTTTTTGAGAAAACAATGTTTGTGTAGTTAGTGAAAAACCACTGAAATAAGCCCATAAAACACATTCAGAACAATTGTTCACAAGCCTTTTGAGAACTGGATGTGGTAGAGTTTTTGCTACAAAATGATGTGAAAATTCTCAGAAAACAATATACTGATTTAACTTTTGTAAGACATGTTTTATGCTAGAAAGGCTGTTAGCGAGGGAGTGACAATGGCCATGAATATTTAGTGATTCACACCTGAGAGACAAAGGTCCCATTACAGACAGTAAGCTCAGACGGGAAAAACTTCGCATTAGTTTCATACAGATTACTTTATCGGAGAATATTTATTTTCAATGTGATTTACTTAGTTTAAAAGTAGACATTTCAAGCTTTCTATACATATATTTATGTCAGTGAGGCAAGTATATTCACTGAGATTCAGGTGGTTTTATTTATGTCTCTGTGAGGAAACTTGACAGAGACCGAGACGGCAAAGAGCGCACCCTGTTTATTTTCTTTATTTTACAAAAGCATATGTGACTCTGGACCACAAAACCAGTCATAATGGTCAATTTTTTTTTTATTAAAGAAACTCTCCACTTTTTTTTTCGAAAACAGGCTCATTTTCCAACTCCCCTACAGTTAAACAGATGAGTTTTTGAATCAATTCAGCCGATCTAATCAGATTCAATGATTTATGCTAAGTTATGCTAAAAGTGCTAACAGCAGACCCGGTGATCAGCTGAATGGATTCAAAAATGATAAAACTCATTTGTTTAACTCTAGGGAAGTTGGAAAATGAGCCTATTTTATTTTATTTTTTTTAAGTGAAGAATTCCTTTAAGAATAAAAAAATCAAAATACTGAGAAATTCACCTTTCCTAACAATAAATACTACCAATCAAACATTAATTAAAATAAAAGTAGACCTTTTGCCACGTCAACGATACCTTTTTCTTATCTGTACAATCAATAATGACAGTATTTTTGTTATTTTTCAGCCATCAAGAAAAAATGAGAAAGACTGAAAGAGGGTTAAAAAAAAGGGTAGGACTAAAAACTCCATCTCATTTCAAAATTAAGTGTATTTTTGCTTGAAACAATCAAATTAATCTGCCAATGGGGTAAGCAAAATAATCTTGTTTGAAAAATAAGAATATTTTGCTTACCCAATTGGCAGATTATTTTGCTTGTTTTAAGCAATTTTGACAATTTTTTTTTTTCTAAAAACAATATATATATATATATATATATTTTTTTTTTTTACTTGTCTAGAAAATCCTTCTTGATTTAAGAATTTTTAGATATTTTGTCTGAAAACCAGAAAACCAAAAATCTAGTGTAGATAAGATCTTTATTCCTCAGCTGGGATTGTGTAGAGACCTTTGAAGCTGCATTGAAAGTGCAATTTGGACCTTTAACCCGCTGATCCCCATTGAAGTCCACTATATGGAGAAAAATCCTGGAATGTTTTCTACAAAAAATGTAATTTCTTTGCAAAGGTAGAAAGAAAGACACTGACATCTTGGACGACATGGGGGTGAATAAACAATCAAGAAAGCATATATGTGGACAACACAGTACTCATATATGACAATCCAGAACAGTCAATATATTTTCTGAGCGTCATTCCTCATGACTGTCATGAAAGCGTTCTTCCAAACTGTCTGCTGTGTCCCATGCTGCAACTGCAATCCCTCAGCGTTGACCCTGCAGACAGGCGACCCGACTCATACATCACCTTAATGGCTTCCCCATGCAGCTCAACTCATGTTTGGTGTAATGTATTCTCCACACGCTGGAATTCAACAGCCTTATACAGTAAGAGACACGAGGGCCGCTGTGTTTACATTGAGCTGGTGTCTGTGACAAGACTCTCATGATGCGGAAGAGCAAAGACGTCAACACTACAATGGACAGTCGTGTACCTCATCGCGATTTCCGGACATCAAATCAGTGGTCAACAACACAGACACTACTGTTTACATTCAGTTACACAAAGAGAAAGAGAGCGACACAAATGAATCTTAAGAACGAAACAGGTGTTGCTTTTTTGGCATGTCTGTGAAAGCACTTCCTCGACCATTTTTACTGGAGCTTAATGCATTTATATAGTACAAACACAGTAATTATGGCAAAACTGAAAGAGAAAAATGGGTAAGACTTCAAATTAAAAACACTTATTTTAAGGACCGATTCTCACTTATAACTAGTTGCTTATTAGAATGCATATTACTAGTATATTGGCTGTTTATTAGTACTTATAAAGCACATATTCTGCATCCCTTAATCCAGCCCCATACCTAAACTTAACAACTATCTTACTAACTATTAATAAGTAGCAAATTAGGAGTTTATTGAGGAAATTAAGCTTTAAATGGCTCTACATGATCCTAGCCAAGAAATAAGGGTCTTGTCTAGCAAAACGATAATTTTTTTTTCTAAAAAGATAAACATTAATATACTTTTTAACCACAAATGCTCATCTTACACTAGCTCTGTGTCTACGACTTCACGCATTACGTAATCATGTTGGAAAGGAATGTTTTCCTCAAAAAATGTATTTCTTTTTTTCGACTGAAGAAAGAAAGACATGAACATCTTGGATCAGGAATTTTTTATTCTGAAAGTGAACTAATCCTTTAATAGTAAATATGTGTTGCCGGAAAAAGTTTTTTTGATTTGATGTCAACTTTCATACTCCATTTTCTCTGAATCACAGCATACACTTTAAAAAACTATTTGTTGAGTTAACTTAAAATAATTTGTTGCCGCTTTAAATTTTAAGTTCAGTCAACTCAAAAAAAAAAAAAAGTTTAGTCAATTTGAAATGTTACGTTTTACTAAGTGACTACTTAGATATTTCAGTTGATTCAACAAAAAAAGTCAGTAACAAAAACAGCTGTTAAGTTTAACAAACATTTTTTTAGTTTAGTCAACTCAAATATCTAAGTTGTCACTTAGTACATCTTAACATTTCAACACAATTCAATTTCTGAACTTAAAATTTTAAGACAGCAGGGTAACATTATTTTAAGTTGACTCAACAAATTGTCTCTTTTGTTTTTTACAGTTAAACCAAATTGATACAATTAAATTACAATAAATAAAAGTTAATAAATAATAAAAAAGTTGTACAATATTATTGGAGTATGTTATACTATTTCTAGGAAATATGATTTCAGTCTTTCTACATCAACAGTTTACATTTATTTCAGTGTGTTACTTATTTGTAATTATTTGTGAAATTTAGTAGCAATTTCTGCGTTTTGAATTTCTGAATTATTGAATTACTAAATAAAAACCTCAAGGTGATTTTGAGTCAATATTTTAGGAGTTTGGCTAACAAAAAGTTTGTATATGGTTTAAGACAATTGTGGCCAGTTGCATTAACTTAACCATGTATATTAAAACTAGTTTGACCAGAACTTTTTGTTCTTAATTAGAACAAGTTTAATGTAATTAACTTAAAATAATGATTGTCTACAGAAAACAATTAATTACAAACTTGTAATAAGCAGTTTATGCAACAGACCCCTGCAGATTTCCTTATAAAACTTTCTTTTTGTGAAATGTGTAGTTTCATGCACTTCAAATTATAATGCAATGAGGTGCCTGAAAACCGTTTAAACTGTTTAAAAGTGTACTACTTTTTCACAAATGGAAGCTACGTATGTTACTGCCTTTGTAGGCCAGTAAGGTGAACCCAAAGCATATTTGCACAGCTAATCAACACTTATTATTAAAAGCACACATTCATATGCAGATGTATGTGAAGAAGTTTCTTCTTCTTCAAAGTTGAACCCTGTGGATTCATGTAGTGAATAGATGTGTGACTGATAGAGGATCTAAAAGTCATTTTGGAGTTATTATTATGTGCCATTTACTGCATTTGCATGCTCAAAAGCTTGGTGGCTCAAGCTGGTTGTTAATGTGATGAACTACACACTGGTTAATCTACTATAGGACACCTGTGTGAACCTAAGAAGAATTGACTGTATACATTTACTAAAAAAAACACCATGAAATCAGTTTAGTCTATTAAAAATGGCATAAAGTTCTGAGAAAATCTGTAGCATCATTTGTGTGCAGATGCCACTTGGTCATTTTGTTGTAATGCAATGACATTCATACAGTCAGACTTGTGTGTCCAAAACCTGGTGGTCTAAAAATACATTCCTCTACTCATTTATCTATTATTATTTCAGACTTAGCAGATGATGCTGATGATAAGAAGAATCAGTCACAGTCACAAAGGCCAAGCACAATAGCAGTGCAGAGACAGATTTCACATTTCCTGTCTGTGACGTGTGTCTCTACGATGTCTCCAGATACAGTCACAGGCGCAGGGCTAATGGCGTTCTCATCTCCTGCAATGTCCTTCAGTGTCCTTTGAGTGCTGTGTGACCTGGTTTCCACTCCGGCCCTCACAGGGCAAATCAAGAGGAAGCAGGACTCCCTGACTTAACATGCTGCTGAAATATTAAAGATGAGTCCCTGGACGGAGAGCCTCGTGCATCGCCACCACCAGCCACTGGCCTGCTGGGAGAATAATCCACACAAACAGTGGGAAATCCAGAGCGAGTGGGAAGGGGGTGTGGGTATATGTGAAGACGGACACGAGTATGAGAACCCGAGAACAGGCTCCTAGAAGCAAAAGGAGGATTTTCCTACAGCAATCATAATAAACAAAAGCAGATTTGAACACTTGTGTCCATTTGAGCTTTAGATCCCCTGGGAAATGATCTTTCAAAAGAATCATTTGAACCATTTGTTCACAAATCACTGAATCGAGTGATTCTTGAAAAGCTCACCGACTCTTTTGGACATGTCAGACTCAAGAATCTGAAGAAGAATCTGACTTCACCAAAAGCTACTTTAATACCCAAATATCAGATATTTTACAAATAAAATCATACTGGAAATATTTTTACTTGATTGAGTGATTGTTTTATCAACATTCACAACATTGGTTTTAATAAACAGAATAACACGCAAAAACTATTTCAGCCTAGAGATGTAAATTACTTTAGCATTGCTTAATTTAAATGAAAATGTATATATTATATTTATTAATGTTACATTTTTTATAAATACATTATAATGTAAGTTAAAGTTTTAGCAATTTTTATGTATTTTTTGTTTTTAATAGATTGTTTTTTATGTCTATATAGATTTTTTAAATTCATTTTTATTTCAGTTTTAGTTTTAGTTGATTCATTACATTTAATTTTACAACTTAAATTAAATGAAAATTAAAGGTTTTCTAGAAAAAGCTAAAACTGAATGTGACCCTGCATGACAAAACCAGTCATAAGGGTACTTTTTTTTTTTAATGAGATCTATACATCACCTAAAAGCTGAATAATTAAGCTTTCCATTGATGTATGGTTTTAGGACAATATTTGACTGAGATACAACTATGAAAATCTGTAATCTGAGGGTGCAAAAAATCAAAATCGCCTTTAATATTGTCCAAATTAAGTTCTTAGCAATGCATATTACTGATCAAAAATTAAGTTTTAATATATTTACAGTAGGAAATGTACAAAATATCTTCACGGAACATTATCCTAATGATTTTTGGCATAAAAGAATAATAATTTTGACCCATACAATGTATTTTTGGCTATTGCTACAAACATACATGTGCTACTTAAAACAAGGTTAAGGTTTTGTGGTCCAGGATCACAAATAAGTAAGTTTATGTATTTATTTATTTATTGATTTATTTCAGTCTATGCTTTTTATTTATTTACTTAGAATATCAAGTAGCAACTTTTTTTATGGTTTTAGATTTAGTTTAACTATAATAACCCTGCTCAGGAAAAAAAAAAAACCTAAATATGCCATAATCTTTGTACATTTGACCATTTCACCCCATATATATCCATCCCACAGAAGATAATAACAAATATATGCTTTTAAAATGTACCATTTCACAGAGGAGAGGACGCCAGAAGTGCATAACGTACACTAGAAATGGTTAGAGATGCCAAAATAAATAAAATGCTACCATGACCTTAAATTAGACTATTGCTGAATGAGGAAAAACATGCTTTGTAAAGTGTATAATGATTTATTACCAGTAAGATGTTTTTCGTGACCTGAGCTCCTGAAGGACACATTTTTAAAGTGTCCTACAATGTAACCTCAGGAAAAAAATCTCAAACTTGACGGAGCTTATGAACCTGTAAGCCTCAAGAGAATGTCTCCCTGCCAAACTTTTTGATAGCGTAGCCTTGCCTGAGGCACTTCAATAAATGTCAACATCATTTGGCAAATTGTATAGGGAGGAGAGCCTATTGGTATACTGAAGAAGTAGCCCTTATGACATTTTCAGAAAACTGGATTTGATTGAACTGACTGCCAAAAGCTAAAGTAGCCTGAGTACGATCGCAATATCCCGCACTGTCAACAGTGACACAAAGAAACAAACCTCGGCTCGGGCTGCCGGCCATGGAAATTTTATGAGATGGCTTCAAGTCTTGATGTGCTGACACTTTTATTGATCTTCGCTCTGGAGCAAAAGTGCCACTGCATATCTGCAAGTAAATACGGCTGATTGCATCACTTCGCGGCTGCTCTGGGGACGCAGAACAAATGCGATAAGAATTGCCACATCCAGAAATGCCTTTACCGCAACAATAAAAACAATAACAATGCTAATAATGTCGATATTAGATGTCGAATTTAACTTCCGACTTTCATGCTTCAGGTCCAATAGATTTTAATTATTCCTTGTCATCATTTAGTAAAGGCCCCTGGTGAGCTGCGATCAATTAAAAGTCATGAAGTCAATGTGATATACTCTAATCTTGGCTGAACACCTAGGCAAGAAGCCAGGACAAAATACACCAAGAGAAATCGTAATTTTCTAATACATAATGCAAGATGTGTCTGTCAATATGCTTCAGTTTCAGTGCAGACTTTCTCTGGAACATCTGCAAAGTAGGCCTTGGTACTGTGTGTATGTGCCTTCTTTTTCAATGGTGCATACTAGCTGAAATGCACACCAGCATGCCATTTTCTCACTCACAACTGAACACTTCAAGGTTGCATTATGACTGGCAAACACAAAAACACGAATAGAAGCAATGCACCAACTCTCTTCAATGCATTTTGAAATCAACAGCAGAATCTCACTAATCTCAAAACTCAGTCCCACTATAGCATTCACTTGGCAGAAACATCAGAATAATTTGCAGTTTGCAAGTGACATGCATTTATAGAAGTCAATAAATCTCCAACATAGAGGGAAAGCGACTTGAATGAAGATAAATGATAAATACGAAGGATGCTCTCAAATGGGCTTAAGTCGATTTGAGAGTATATGGAAGCGGCACAATGGAGATTGGTTTCGAAAGGAAGACCATTAGATGAGGCTTTTAATGCTGCGGTGCCTCATAAACCTCAGGAATAATGGTGTTCGCTTCCTTGTGTGTTGGAAACGTGGATGATACGTTGGGAATTAGCCAGATGATTGAGCATTAGAGAGCACACTGAGCGATCAGACTACTCCAGCTACAAGACATAAATGACGTAAAAGGAACAATCGCATTACAGATACTGTAGTGATCGATACAGCGGTACAGAGAATTAATGTATGTTTACTGTAATGTATAGCTACAAAGTAAATATTCACAGCTGTATGTCATTTGGGTCACTTGGGAGTTGACGCTTTTAAAAAAATATGCCAGGAGATCTGCAATGTAGCAACAAAAAAATCTGAAAAAGTCATCAATTCAGCATCAAACCATTACATGAAAAACAAAAAGATTAAAACCTCCTGAAATTATAGGAGAAGAGATGCAGAACAACATGAAATTGTTCTCAAAAACCAAAAATGCTAATAGAGTTCAAGTCTGATGACTGTAATGAAACGATCAAATCCACATTCTTAAAAAAAAAACAAAAGTTTTTGCGGTAATGTGATTTAAAGGAACACTCCACTTTTTTTGAAAATAGGCTCATTTTCCAACTCCCCTACAGTTAAACATGAGTTTTACTGTTTTCGAATCCATTCAGCCGATCTCCGGGTCTGGCGGTAGCACTTTTAGCAGAGCTTAGCATAAATCACTGAATCTGATTAGACCAGATTAGATAGCATCTCGCTCAAAAATGACCAAAAGGATTTTTCCTATTTAAAACGTGATTCTTCTGTAGTTACATTGTGTACTAAGACTGACAGAAAATAAAAAGTGCATTTTCCAGGTATGGATAGAAACTATACTCTCATTCCGGAGTAATAATCAAGGAGCTTTGCTGCCGTTCCATGGGTGAAGCAGGCGAAATGATATTACGCAGCGCCTGAAAAAAGTCCCCAGCTATTTTTCTATTAACTTAGTGGCTTAGTGCCGGTTACGTTGGAAGTTACCTATCTGGGGACTATTTTCAGGCGCTGCATAATACCATTGCGCCTGCTGCACCCATGGTATGGCAGCAAAGTTCCTTGATTATTAAGACGGAATGAGAGTATAGTTCCTATCCATATCTCATTTTCTGTCGGTCTTAGTACACAATGTAACTACAGAAGATAGTTACATTGTGGATTAATAACTAATTTTTTTAATTTGTAGATAATCCTAAATTTAATCCTAATTTTTTAATAATCGCAGAGAATTTTTTTTTTTTCTGTCGATATTGCTTTTTAAGTAATTAATTACACAGAGAAGTCGTGTTCACGTGAACAGGGCATGTTAATCAGTCAACAATGGCTAGCAGAGGAACAGAAGAACTCGAAAAGCCTCCCGCGTCATTCAAATCGCATGTAGCCTATGGGAGCATTTTGGCTTCCTTGTAAAATATAATAATGATGGAAGAAGGGTGGTGGACAAAACTGTTACAGTGTGTAGGCACTGTGGCACGAGAAAGCCGTATGAAAGCGGCAATACATCGAGCATGTGCGCTGTTCTGTGAATGCGCTCAGAGACGGAACAGAACACGGACAAGTAAAGTGAACGTTTAGCTTAAGATGTTACCTAAACGGTCAAATGCATGCAAATATATGTCAAAATGTGGCGTTTGGTGATTATTCGTGCAATCCTTGGTCAGTTGTCTCAAATTAATGCAAACAGTTGAGAATGAAAACATGTGTGTAACAGTATACTGGAAGCTCTTAAAGCGGCCACAAGTAATATTCCTTCTGCCGCCTTTGTGGTTAATAATCAAACAACAAAAGAAAAAAAAAAAATCACTCACTGCTCTTGACGGACGGACTTTTGTAGTTTTTATAAGAAACAAACACGTTTAATTCTTACAGTGAAGACTATGCTGTTTTATTTTCCATTCAGTTAATTACATTAACCCCCCCCCAAAAAAAATTTTATTCCATTCTTTCACCATCTTTTTTTTTCTATTGTATTGCTATCTTTAAATTAACCAATCATATAAAGCTCCGGACTCACTCATAATCGTGTAAAAAAATTGTGATTACAATACTGACCAAAAATAATTGATTAGTGATTATGATTTTTGCCATAATCGAGCAGCCCTACTTGTAATAAATGGAAAGCAAATTACATTTGTCTCCTCTTTTTGCTGATCCGAAAAATGGTCCGATCCATGACTCAAAAACCGTAATGTGATCCGAACCGTGAGTTTTGTGATCTGTTGCACCCCTAACTAACGGTCTAATCAGATTCAATGATTTATGCTAAGCTATGCTAAAAAGGCTACTGCCAGACCCAGAGATTGGCTGAATGGATTCGAACAGTAAAACTGATCTGTTTAACTCTAGGGGAGTTGGAAAATTAGCCTGTTTTCAAAAAAAGTGGAGTGTTCCTTTAAGAACCATTCTGGGTTCCACAAAGAACCTGTCAGTGAACAATTCTTATTTTGAAGAGTATTTTATTCATCTAAAGAGCTCTTATTTCCACTATAAAGAACTTTTGTGCATTGGAAAGTTTCCATGGATGTTAATGTTTCTTTGTGGAATCGAATAAATTTTATTTAGCACATTTTGGGATTTAAAAACTGGCTGCTTTTACAATTCATAAGCTAGAATTTAAACTGAACTGGCCAACACCAGCAGTTGAGCACATGCTGCAAGTAAAACTAGTTATAAAAAGTTATCCTAGTTTAATTATGTATTGAGAATGTTTCTAGCTTTGTTAAATTTGCTGTTTTGGGTCTTGACTTTTATATGTCTTTTATATTTATTTCATCTGATGTGACACAAAGAGTGACGTTTTTCTCCAAATATCAGCATGAGTGCAAATGTGATATTGATATGATGAACAGCTTAATAAAAGTTGATATTTAAATGACTTGCAGCAGAACTGTTTTTTAAACATCGAAAGATTACTTATGCATTTGTAACTGCATTCATATCCTGCATTGAAAGCATCTAATTGCCACTTCAGATGCAGATTCTGTGCCACATCTGCACTGCAACTGCAAATTTTGGATTGGCAACAGCCCTATAGTGAATTTACTGATTATGTTTAAGAATTTTACAAAAAAGATGATGCATACATTTAATTAGGTTAAAAAAAATGCTGTATAAAAGTAAAAATGCCCATAAAAGGTCAAACTTAAAAGTGAATTACTGTTACTCCTGCAAACAAACCACTGCACAGAATATGAACAATACCAAAAGTCAGTTGTCCACGGCAGTCCTAAACCTGTCAAAGTACCTGCACAAATGACACACTCAGCAAAATATTGTTTAATTATCATTATCAACAAAATTCCAGAAAATACCGATATAATTTTTTGTCATTGTCGCACACCCCTAGTCCACACTCTCAAAAATAAAGATGGCAAAAGATGGCTTCACAGTCATACCATAGAAGAACCACTTTGAGATCCACAAAGAACCTTTCAGTGATAAGCTCTTAAAAAATGTTTTTTTCTTAGTTTGAAGAGTATTTTAATCTAAAGAACCTTTGCCCAGTATAACGAACCTTTGTGATTGTGAAAATCACTGAATACTTATGCAATGTATTTATTTTGGTTATTTTGTGGTAATATAATACAATGATGTACACTAAAATCCTCCTATTACAATCACTGTCTATATGACAAGCACACAGTGTGTGCAGTTTCACACATCTGTCTGAAGGCACTGTTCAGCGTGAGCTCACTGCTCACAACACTCGCACACATTATAATCAAAGAAGCTGTTGCTTCGCTCACTCGGGTGTAGAAGGGGTGTTAAAATACAGATACTGCATACTAAATCAGTACAGTGCATATATAAAAAGAAACAAAAACTCAACGGTTTCAAGGAAGCATAAAATAAGGTTTTGGGCTATTTAAAAAAACACATTTGGCAGTGATCTGATCATCAGAAAACACGAAACATGGACTTTTTTTAATAAGCAGGGGTGCATTTGAGTGCATTTATGATATTTATTAAAATCACCCTGTGAAGGCTATTAATATAACATCAATCCCCCAGCAGGAGTGGAGACTCCTGGGTAAGACAGCAGCAGCAGAAGTGGGACGAGGAGGCCAGCCGCAGGGAGGGAGGAAGGAAAAGCACAAGAGCTGCTCATAAAAAGTTTGCTGCAAGGACACAATTCATTCTCAATGAGACAGGCAGGTAGACTTCAGAGTGGGCGCAATCCTCTGAAAAGGCACGAAAGAAAGAGTAGTAGACTGCAGATGGATAGGAATACTTCAAATTCATTTTGAGGCTGTGGAAAGAGCCAGACAGTGAATTTGATCTCCATACAATGGGCTAAGACAGAGTGTTGCGGCAAAAGCTGATAATCAAATCCTGAAGTTTTTGTTGCTGTGATGGACCATCCTCATTAAAATTGAAGCAACTGTGGTGGAAACTCATATTTGCACTGACCTGGGGATGTCGGAATGTATTATTTCTTTAAATATTTATAAACTGGTTTCTACAGCAATCCTATTGGGAAAAGTCCCAGTGTTTCCTGCTCACAGAATGTTCTACTGGAATTTTGAATTGCAATGACAGGAAGAGAAATTGTAATTCTATAATTTTTTAAATATGCCTATTTTTCTCAACTTGTTACACGTATGTCTCTACTTTATGGATATAAAACTTCAATCAAAAAAAAAAAAATATATATATATATATGAGATTGTATATTATCAGTATACTGGTCAAAAGTTTTTGAACTGTAAGTTTTTTATGTTTTTATTTTTTGTTTGTTTTTTTTAAGAATCCTCTCCTGCTCACTAAGCCTGCATTTATTTGATCCAAAATACAGCAAAAACAGTAATATTGAGAAATATTTTTACTATTTAAAATAAATGTTTTCTATCTGAATATATTTTAAAATGTAATTTATATCAAAGTGCAATTTTCAGCATCTTTACTCCAGTCTTTATTTTTTTTTTTAGGATTCTTTGATAGATAGAACGATGCAAAGATCAGCTTTTATCTAATAATAAAAAGGTTTTGTAACATTATACAAAGGAAAAATAAATTGGGAAAGAAATCATAGAAATTAATACTTTTATTTAGCAAGGATGCTTTAAATTTAGCAAAAGTGATGATAAAGACATTTGCAATGTTACAAAAGATTTCTTTTTCAGAAAAATGCTGTTCTTCTGAACATTCTATTTATCCAAGTAACCTGTTTTCAACGTACTAATAGTAAGATTTTTTTTTTTTTTTCAGCAACAAATCAGTATATTAGAATGATTTCTAAAGGATGATGTGACTGGAGTAATGATGCTAAAAATTCAGCTTTGAAATCGAGAATATAATAAAGTGAAAGTAAAAAGTGTCTTTTACAAAGTAAAAGTTTAAATTCCGTTTATTACATTTACTTTACAAGTTTTTTTTATCTTTATCTTGTGTTGCTACATTTCAAATTTAATTCAAATAAAAAAATATTCTTTATTAAATTCTAAGTGCTGTAGAATCATGGGACACTCATTCTAACAACTGAACAGTATTGATTTTTTAACAAAGCACACAGAATCCTTGTAGTAGATGAATAATTCATCATGTGTCCATAGCACCAATGATTATGCTATTTCTTCAGGAAGAAAGAGGGGAGAAAAAATATTGAATTAAAATCAATAATGCAAAAAGTCCATTAAAAGGTGATAGGTTGTATCCCGAAATAGCACAGCTGAACTAAACTGCCTTCCATGATCAAGTACTAAATGTGTTTAAGTTGCCTTTTTTCCCCAAGACTTCTCTAGGAATCCTTCACACACACTGGATCTTCTATGGCTCCAAGGCAGGAACAGATACTGTATATAACTGAAAAGCTTTGAGGACAGCTATTACTTTGAGCTGAGATTCATCGGGTGTGAAGGATCACCACAACAGCTCGCTTTCAGTGACTGAACTTCACATCAACAGAAGACATTTTTCAGGAAGAGAAAGCTTTAAGTGAAACTACTGAGGGAATCTTTTAAGCTTTAAGGCCTATGACCTCTGTGGTGTTTTAAAGATTTGGATGGCTCTGATCATAATGACAGGAAGTAAACAAATCAAAACTAAATAATTAATCGAATGGAGCACAATTCTGTGTTGCTAACCTTGTATCACATCACTATGCCAGGGTTGGATTGGGTGAAAAATGACTATAGCGTAATTCAGCTCTGTACAATACGACTGAGCACTGACCTCTCTAAACTAATTTTCACTCCTCATTTTATGCAAGTTCAAAGTAATGAATCTAAATGTCCCTAGCGGGAATCTGCATATCTGTCTATTTCAAGACATAATGCCTGTGCTTTATCTTGTTCCACGAATCAAAGAATGGCCATTCAGTAGGACGAAGGGGTTTTGAACAGGACGGCGATAAGAAAAGCTCACTGTAACCCTGCTTAAAATTCTGTAATTGAACACTCTTATCTTGGCTGAGAAACTTTACCTCCATTTTGTGGCTTGATACAATGTAACAGTGGAAGCAAGAGGCCCTTAAATACCCGAAAAGACCACAAAGCTAACAGAACACCTGCCATTAAAGGGATACTTCACCCCAAAATGAAAATTTGTTGAGCAAACACTTACCCTCATGTCGTTCCAAACGCCTAAGAGCTTCATTGGTCCTCGGAACACAATTTAAGATATTTTAGATGAAAACCGGGACCCTTCTAACTGTCCCATTGACTGCCTGGTAAATTAGACCGTCAAGGTCCATATATGAAAGATGTCATCAAAATACTCCAACTGCCATCAGACGTGCAATCGGGGATATATGAAGCGACGAGAACCGTTTTTGTGTGGAAAAAAAACTAAATGTCGACTTTATTCAACTTTTCCGTCTCCTCTGTGACACTTCCTGCAAGCTCGCTCAAGAGTTCACAAGCAGAGCATGGCACAAGAATGCCTCAGATGACGCACAATGCAAACAACATGAAAAACGGTTCTCGTCGCTTCATATAACCCCGATTGCATGTCTGATGGCAGATGGAGTATTTTGACGATGCCTTTCATACTTTTATGGACCTTGACAGTGTAATTTACCAGGCAGTCAATGGGACAGTTAGAAGGGTCCCGGTTTTCATCTAAAATATCTTAAATTGTGTTCCGAGGACCAACAAAGCTTTTAGGGGTTTGGAACGACATGAGGGTAAGTGTTTACTCAACAAATTTTCATTTTGGGGTGGAGTATCCCTTTAAATCGTGCCATATGATAAAATCTGTAATTAGTTCATATATTTGAATCCATGCTGATGAAATTCACTTTCAGCGAATTTACAATATTTCTCTTCAGGGACTCAAAATACTGGTATCTCATTCTGGACTACACTGTAAAAAACAACTTAAAACAATTTGTTAAAATTTTAAGCTCATTTAACTCAAAAAAAAGTTTAGTCAACTTGAAATGTGACAACTTAGATATTTGAGTTGATTCAACTTTTGAGGCAGCAGAGTAACAAACAGCAATTTTAACAAACAATTTTTTAGTCTAGTCAATTTCGAAGTTGTCACTTAGTACAACTTAACACTGAATAAGAAGTTTAAGGCAGCAGGGTAACAAATTATTATTATTTTTTTTTATTATTTTTTTTTACAGTGTGGCTTTTTTTTATGGTTACTGGCTTTGGTTGTGTTATTGGATATTGGATGTCCTCCTGTTTTGATATAAAAATATGAAACATGTATTTCAGTTGCATCAGAGTGTTATAAGAGATGTTATCTGAAATGGGAGGCAAACACATATCACTGTGAGTATAAAATGCCAAAAGAGGAAATTTGTTGAACGCATACCTCAATAGCTTTGAAAACAAACATAAGCGAAACCTTTCAAAGATCACACAATGAAATACCACCTAAAAAAAAAGCTGAACGAGACAAGAAAAAGGAGAAAAGCCATTAATAAATAGCACTGGCCATATCAAATCATTTTTTTAAAAGAACATTCAGAGTGGGAAGTCTAATTTGTTGAAAACTGTATATAGAAAGAAATGAAATAAGGCGTGAAATGATACTGCTTATGGTGAATCAAACACAGGAAGATGAAACATGAAAACATAAGAGCTGTAAAAAAGAGCTGCACCATAATGTCAGTGATTTTTCAGGAATGCGTTTAATATTCATACTACGGAAAATATTTTATCTACTCTTTTTAAAGGTAATATTTGTGAGGTTTTTTGATGGCTTGTGGTTTTAAGCAGCAGTCTCAGCCAAAACGGCCTCAACTCAACAGATGCCTGTGTTAGCTTTCCGTGAAAGCATTACTGAATATCCCAGCTGAGCACGAACACCCCTGAGGGACCATTTACTGCACTGGCCACATTAAACAGGTCATCAGAGACCCGAAAAAGCTCAGCCTTGAGCTGTTTATAATACACACAACATGAAAAAAAGACACAAAAACAATCAGATTAGTGCTTGTTAGGAGTTTTTAGGAGGAAAATGTGTGTGTATGTGTACAGTATGTGTGTGTATGAGAGTGAAATAGAGAGTCTGGTGATAATGAGGAACTTTAGGCAACACCGATGATTACTTCATAAATCACTCTTGATGTGGCAGCAGGGGACTCACTGTCTCACCCCGAAGGTACAAAAAGAGTGCAAAAGTGAAGCAAATATCCTACTTCTCTTACTTTTCCCTGAGCTATGAAAGACATTAAATACAGCTTCCCTCAAAGGACAAACGGGTTCATTAATCTGCTTCAACAAAGTGCTTAAAATTATATATTCAAACTAGGGTTAAAAAGATAGTTCATCCAAAAATTAATCATTTTCTCACTCTTGTCTTGTTTCAAACCTGGTAAACGTAGCGTAAACTACTTTTATAATCATTTAATAGAATGTTTTGTTAATGTTTCCATCAAGTTCTAATAAATTTACTTTTTTTTTTTAAATGTTTCAAAACCGTTTTCCTTGATTATGCAAATGTTAAGGGAACATTCCATTTCATCATTTTGCAACATTATGGAAACGTTACATTTAAATGTCCTCTGAACATTCTAAAAAAAGTAACATTAGATGAACTAAATGTTTAAAAAGGGTAAATATGTATCATAAATGATGTGTTTTTAAGTAACACTTTACAATAAACGAAGTTAACTACATTAGTTAACATGAACCCTAGTAAAAAAATAAAAGTTTTAAAATGCAATTATCTTATACTAAGTATAGTTCAAGTCTATTAACAATTACTGACGTTTTGTTCAAGACTGATATAAAAATTTATTAAACTTTATTTGGAGTACTACTTGTGCACAATGCACATTTATTGAGCCTAAAATATGTCACTACTGATGAGGATTATATGATCTTTAAATAATATCAGTCTTTAAATGCAAAATATTTAAGTGTACCTGAAGTATACCTGTAATAGTTCCACTTTAGTTGGACTTCAGCACTACTTCTGCACAATTAAAGTGCATTAAGCACAAAAGTAGTTGTAAATATACCAGTTTGGTATACTAAAAGTAAAACTGCAGGGTATTTTTATTAAGTACATATAGTACTCACTGATGCTCCAGAAGAAAAAAAACATGCATTAAGGGGGTGAAAACTTTCAATTTGAAGATCATGGTAAATGTAACTAATTTTGTCTTCTTGGAAACATGAAAGTATCTTCTGTAGCTTCTGAAGGGCAGTGCTAAATGAAAAAATATGATATTTAGGCAAAATGAGCAAAATGTACACATTTCCATTCTGTTCAAAAGTTTTCACCCCCTGGCTCTTAATGCATGATTTTTCCTTCTGGAGCATCAGTGAGTGTTTGAACCTTCGGTAATAGTTGCATATGAGTCCCTCAGTTGTCCTCAGTGTGAAAAGATGGATCTCAAAATCATACAGTCATTGTTGGAAAGGGTTCAAACACACAAAAATGCTGGAAAACCAAAGAATTTGTGGGAGCTGAAGGATTTTTTCTGATGAACAGCAGACAGTTTAACTGTTCAGGACAAACAAGGGACAACTATCACTAAACAAAACAACACCGCTGTGGGTCATTCAGGTAACAACATGGTATTAAGAATCAAGGGTATTTAAACTTTTGAACAGGGTAATTTTTATAAATTCAGCTATTGTTTTCTCTTATGGACTATATGTTAATGTCTTTTATGTAAAATATCTTATTCAGATCAGTACTAAATAAAAAATAATTTTAAATGCATTTTATATGATCCCTCTTATTTTGGTTAAATAATTAACAAATGAATATTCTGCAAGGGGTATGTAAACTTTTGAGCACTTTTGATATATATATATATATATATATATATATATGCAGGTTTAGAACAATATGAGTTATGTGTAAATAACGATAGAATATCCATATTTGGGTCAACTATCACACCAACAGCTGTGAGTGCCAAGAAAATGATTTAGGACAGAAATAATCATATGTGAAGGTATAAGTATCCTGAAAATTTCAGAAGCTTGTGAGGTACATTACAGAAGTAGAAAGCAATTTTGTGGAGAAACACATTTGGAAGACAGTGTGCTGTTATTAAAATATTAGGTTATGAAAACTGCAGTTGGCGCCCTTGACATTTCTGAATTATCATCAGACATGACTGATGCTCTGTTCTCATCCATTAGACACTGAATGAAGTCATTATTAACGACAGGCAGCAACATTTAAAACCCGTACAGTCAATCACAACTATGTGGAGACAGTAAAGGTTATGAGAGGTGAAAACTAGCAGGATCATTTTGTCTGTATGTGACAGTGATAAACGAGCACCTTTGACATCAGTCAAATAAATAATAAATGGTCACATTAAATATATTATATGGGAGTGATAAATGTCAAGCATATTCCAGTCTATTGACTTAAAAGCCATTAAAAATGAAAAAAAAAAAAAAATTCACGTAATGTAACTAAATTGTATATGTAGCAGATACGCATCATAGATCATTTTATTTGGGATTCTTCAGGGGGCAAAAAGAAAAAAAAAAAATCACATATTGGTAAATACTGATGTGTTGAAGTTTAATTGAAGCTCTTAAGAAGTTTCCAGTTTATCATGGAACTGTCTAAAATCTTCAAAACAGACCAGTCATTTCAAAGCCAAGATGAGACATTTTTAAAGACACATATGAATCGTCACAATATAAACCTGCAAAGCTCATGATGACCCAGTGGGCTTCATACTGTGGCATTTGACAGGCCAGAACGCTAAACTGTAATTACAATAGGGTGACAACAGTAAAATGTATGATGTTCCACATGATGGAGTGAGTCCTGCTGCCTCTTTTTTGATAGATTTGTTTTATGTAATGCACTGACATTTGCTTAAAGCTTTTGTCAAAGATGCTTCAGCACCTTTAGCATCTTATCTTTCATTTTGGGTAAGAAGCCTGAAACTGATGCCCTCACCTGTCTTGTCATTTCGAAAATGCATTAATGTCACATCACAAAGACACAAGCCATTGGAGGGAATGTTTTTTAACTTTCAGAAGGTGAAATGCTGAGAAAAGGGTTTTTTGTGTGTCGAATTTGCTTTGTCTCCCTGTCTATTAAGATTACCTTCATGTTTCACATCCCTTGTGAACTACACTTCAGAAAACTTTTAAAAAGAGCACATATTATGGAAATAATAGGGGTGTACCAGTATTATCATATTGTGGTAAATCGATATTATCATGGTCACATGTCGACAATAGGTTTTCCGGGCAAAAACTGTAGTTTTTAAAATATATTTAAACCTCTCATTTTAACATGCTTTGGCATAGTATCCGCAAATGAACTAAAACTGAAAGCACAAAATAGCTTCATCAAATCTGTTTTGGCTGCACGTTTCAAAGAGAAGTGCATATTCAGGTGATCAGCTTGTGATCTGTTGTTTTCCATGCCTCAGAACGGCTCCGTTCACAGTGAATTTGTTTATTGCATGTGCTGGGAGTTCGCCGCATGTTTGAGAATGCAACGACCACCAGTTTTATTTATTTTCATGGGAGATGATTACAGCATTTCACTAGATTTGTAGTAAGACACATTTTTGTAAGCCAGTTTTAACTTTAAACTTTTGCTTTTCCTTCTAAAAAATAAAAGCTCTACTGCAGTTTCCATCGTTTCTGCAGTTATTTTAAAATATATAGCTATTACTGTATATAAAATTGTTATTACTACTATTATTATATTCAAATTAGTTTGGCTTCCTAAAGTCCAAATTGTGAATGTAATGTAGACTGAGACAGCATATCACAAAAAAAATAACGGAGTAACGGTTTCTAAGATATTGTTTTTTTAAGCGCTAATATGCAACGTTGCACAAACCATAAGGCAAAACCTGCCATGTTTGGTATCGCTGGATTTGGCAACTATTCAAGAGTCTAAAAAGGTGACTCCCGTGAAAATAAGTCGACCACACCCAAAGTTATAAGCATGTGAATATTTGATTTTACCACTAGGTGCCGCTGGCTTGAAACTTCTCAGGCACCTTCAGGGTACTGCGCTGATGACCCATACCGATTTTTGTAATGATGTCAATGCTTTCGCAAAATATAGCATTTTACAATAAAGTGCAAAATTGCCAATGGCCAAAATGTTTTACATGGGGTATAATTCGACTCAGCATGATGCACCGAATCTAAAGAGGCCAGATTTGCTCGCACGTTAATCAAGAATGGTTGGACGAATCAACTTGAATTCCATAGATTTTTGCCAGAATGGTCTTAAGATGATCTGAGCCAATTTTGGTGAAAATCAGACAAACCGTCTAGGACGAGTTAGATAAATTAGGTTTAACAAACAATAAAAAAAACTAAAACGAATAAACCAAATCTTACGATTTTTAAATTTTGGTGTACATACAAAGAATTTTCCTGATGGTTCAAAAGTTATTAGCATAACAAAAGTAAAACTTTGGACAAGTGGTGGCGCTAGAGGGTTTGAGTTAGAGACTCCAAATTTGCTATAGTTAAGGTTAAGACTGTCTGTGTGTCCGTCCTCTATCAGTGTGCCCAATTTCACAACTTTCCCGCAAGCGGTTCTATGGGCTGCCATAGACTCAATGGCGGAAAAAAACCCTTTAAAGTTCAGCTACAAGTTAAGAATATGGGTTGGAGCTCTTAATGTTGAATCATGAATCAGAAAAGAAACAGCAAAGAGAAATATACACACATGTATGTACACTGAACAAAATTATAAACACAACACTTTTGTTTTTGCCCCCATTTTTCATGAGCTGAACTCAAAGATCTAAGACTTTTTCCATGTACACAAAAGGCCTATTTCTCTCAAATATTGTCACATGATCCATCAGAAATTATTTTAATATTTTGTCCCAACACTGTTTAGAAATCACTTTTGAATAAAATAATACATTTCTATAATTTTTTGTTATCCTTTACCCCCACATTCGATTTTCTTAATAAAATGTTACATAACTACAATAATAGATATAAATCTGCAGAAAATAGCTGTCTGTCTACACCAAAGAGTTTGTCCCCTGAACCTTTCCAGCTCATTAATGTGTAGTAAAATCTATCACAGAAACAAAACACATTTACAATCTGAGTGTACCACATAATACTGTACAATCCTATATGATACATTAACCCTCACCGTTGTATTTGTCTAAGGAGGTCTGTTTGAGATCAGTGTATACAACAGTAATCAGTACAGAACACTTCTAATAACAACATTCAAGTGGTTTGTGATAAAACAAACTTTATCACCTTGGTTTGACTTGAGTATTACCCAAGAACAGTGAGCCGATTAAATGCAAGTTTTTACCATGATTGTTTTCTTTGCTATCAGAATTGTCATTGTCACATTACAAACTAAATGTCGGTTAAAACCAACAAAAACTGGGTCCTATCTGCTCAAGATGACAGGTTTGTGAAACAGCTGAAGGAGATAAGACTCCTAGACAGAGTCGTTTGGATTGTAGGTTGAAAAGAGTAGGTTGGACATAAAGTCATATAGGTTTGGATCAACATGGAAGCTTTTTCATTTTGTGGTGGTGAATTATCCCTTTATTTGTTCAAACCTTCTTCAGCCTTAAATAACATCTGCACAATCCCTTTTACTTTTCAGCTCTATCAACTAAAACGGACTTATCTGTCCAAACAGAACATGTATTATCTACAGTAAAAGGGCTACTGGTGCTGACACAGTTTTTCCACGGCCTGGTTTGTTTAGCTGAACCTTTGAAAAAGGTCTGGAGCTGTCGGACGACCTACATTCCCTCAAACCAGACTCCAAGCTCAGCCTAAACACAAGACTAATCCTCCCGCAGGAACCTAAACAACCAGCTGCACCCACTTACAGCAAACAGACTTTAGGGTTACCACTGTTTCCTAGAATGGTACTTTCACAGCAGAGCGGTCTTCTTATCTCATCACATGCTTCAAATGAGCTTACTCAAGATGGAAGAGTGTAACACTAACAGTGAAGCCAACTGAAAACGGTCAGCGAAGAGATCTGTCGGACTGCACGGACGGTAGGAATCATGTTTTCCATTATATACTAATTTTATGAGAGGAATTGTTAATGAATTTTGGAGAATATGGTGTGTGGACTTTATAACATGTCCTTGTAAGAAAAAGTGAAATATTTTAAAGGTAAATACAAGAATCTGGTGCATTTTGACTTTTAGTGTCTAAATTAACCAGAATACAACTGTCTTTGCCTTGCCTTATTTTACTTTACATTTAAATGAAAATACTTATACCTTAACATCTTAATTTCTCAAGTTTTTATTAAGGGTTCAGGTGAGTAATTGTTAGTGTGGCCAAGGATCAGCAATCTCCACATAAAAATGATTGGGCAGACCAAACTGTAAGTCGTAGAGACTTGAAACTTGGAGGGATGGTAGTACTCCCAATATCTACAACTTCACCAAAGCTCACCCCAATCTACCTGACGGGGGCGCTACAGCGATCAAAAGTACGAAATTGCTTATAACTCCTTAACGATTTGTTGGAGGCTTAAGAGTCTTGTCATTGGAATCCTTGGTTCACACTGGACAAAGTTTATGCCATTGATTCATCCGTCACCATTGAGAAACCTACTTTTGCAAACTATTTAGAGGTCTGTGCAATATCGTTTTTTTGTATATCGCACGTTTTTTTAATACACACAATATTTGTATCATACGATAGACCTCCTTGTTCTGAACAACTTTGCCTCTAGAACCACTGCTGTCAATCAAACCATTAGTTAAATGATTGAGAAGATGTGAAAACCTACTTTTGCGAACTAGTCCTAGGTTTTTCACTCAATCTGGAAAAAAACAGTACAATTCTTTGTATTCTTTAGGTCAATAATTATCAAAGAATGCCTTGAGAAGCTATAAGTAGGTCGTTTAAAAAAGGGGCCTGTCCAAATATACCCAGAAGCCTATAAATTCTAAACGAAAGCTAAAAACTTCACAAATTAGAACACGAGACACGTAATTTTAAACAAGCATGCAAAGTTTTAGGGAGATCGGACCACAGCTGCTGCTAGAACAGTCATAAATGGTAAAAAACATATTTGTATGGCAAATTACCTGTATTTGCAAATACGTTTTTTTAAATCATTGATTTAGGTGGTTACAGGCTTGCTCAGTAATGTGTAACGTATTTTTTATTTGTGCTTAAATGCCTTAAAGCGCTTGAACTCCGTTAATCGCTACTTGCAGCTATATTTTTGGCTGAAAACTTCTTAAGTGTTTATGAAGTTTACAAACCTTTCTCATTACAAGTCATTACAGTTCACAACAATTTTGGAAATTATGCAAAATGTGAACACTTGTCGATTTTAAAGTTAAAAGCATCAACTTGAAGATCTTCAGCTCCTTTTCTGTCTTGAACAGAATACACAATGCATAATTATTATTATGAACAAATATTCAATAATAAATACAATTTACTATAATATAAATATTATTTTCTTTACACTAGTAAAATTGCAATATTTCAGTTTCTTAATCTTAATGTCTGTGTTCATTTCCAAGAGTTGAGCTCTCAAGTTGTTATTTTGGCAGAAATGAAATATATGCATGTCTTAAGGATATTAATTACTTTACATTAGTAAAAATATAACACTTGCGTCTTAATTTCTTAACCTTAATTTCTTAATTTCCTCACTTAAATTTAAACCCTCAAGAGAAACCTACAGGGAGACATTTAAGTTTCTGTAAACAGGTTTACAAATCCTTCTCATTACAAATCTCATTACAAAGTTGTAATCATTTACCCACAAAAGTGTGAAAATGCATGTAAAACTGGCAAAGATTTGAGGAGCCTCTGATGCTGACCTTTCCAGAGTGACAGACGCATTGTGGAAATCAGCGACAGTATCTACATTTTAATATCTGTGGCTGTAAATAATATCAATAGCTGTGCATGTTACAGTGGTGCTATCTGCAGAACCAGACTGACTAGTCACATGGCATTTACAGCTCAGATGATTGGCTCAAAAAAAAACAGCAGCAGTGGCCATTAAAATGAATAACTCATTATCAAACAACAAGACAATGTGATACACAGAGAACCCAATTTCAAATACACTTAAAACAAGCCAGAGGAACATAGCCAGGTTGCCTTTTCTTCTTTTTTATACAACTAACAGAGATGAAATCTGCTAGCGCAAGCTTTACATAATCATCTCAGAGACCCTAAAACCCATACATAGCAAAGTCATAAACATACGCACAGACCTTACATCAAAGTCACACATTTTAATGCGCTGCAGTAAACATCTTTCCTAGAAGTAAAAAAAGAGGGTCAGGAAGCTTACTTGAAAATTCTATTACAGATTGTGTCAAGCTCAGTAAAAGATGGACCCTTTTGAATTGCTCACTATGGCTCACTGTAGAAAACCACACACACACATAAACCATCTCTCACTGCCTCGCATTGTGAACAGCTTTCCTCTCTATATTCTTATTTCACTGATTGCAGGCTAACACCTAAAGTGATGCATTATTCAGAAGCGACACCCATTGCTTGAATACATCGATCACAGCCATGATGTGAAGGCACTGCTCTCTTAAAAGTCAGACCTAGTATATTTCGCATTGAAATATGGGTTCCTTCAATACGCAGATGAATAAAAACTCATTGTTTTAGAAGAAAGCTTTGATCAAGACCTCAATCTCATTTTCATTCATAAACGTCATTTATTTCAGCTCTGTTAGCATCCTTCCTCTATTAAGGCAGAGTGTTGATGAGGCGGTGTAATCAAGGGTAAACAAAATGGGATGCTTAATTATTTGAATCTGTCCTGACTTAAATATGAATGTCAAATTAGCTCAAATTTGCATGAATGAATCACCAGCAGACTTTTGTCTCAAAGACGTTCAAAGGACATGACATTGCATGTCAGAAATTTAATCCAGCTTCTTAAAAACAGTGGTACAAAGAGCTCAGATTTAAGTGACTTAAAACACAGCGCTCTGCCATATATTATATTTTAAACTGGCATTTTTGGCATTTCAAGCACATAAAAGAGAATGGAGATCAAAGTGCCCAGGCAATTCATTGCCTCTCTGGACATTTTAAAGGAATCCTGATTTTGTTTTTTTAGTTCGGTGACATTGGAGGTCATGCTAAATTAATAATCAATTTAAGATTTTGAGACAATGGCAAAGTAAGGGCCCTCAAAAATGAGTCTGTTTACCGCTAAAACAAAAAAAAAGTTACTAAATGGGGGAAATATTTGCTCCTGGAATCTTTTCAGAATGTAGTTTCTATTTCATTACATCAGAAAATCATTTGCCAAACTGGCAATCCTCACCCTTAAAAGTTTAATCTAGAGGAGATCTCAACTAACGGCTTCCTTTAGGCCTAAAACACTATTATTTCAATTTCCTCATTCCATTTACTGACTCAATAATGACATACAACTGCAGAAAGAAGTCTGAATTCTCATAGTCTAGTTATATAGTAGAATTGCTTTGGGTTAACAGTTTGACATTTGAAAAAACTAAACTATTTTAACATCATTTAGCATTAAACTGCCATTTTAGGTAATGAGTATGTGGCTCATCAGACAAGAAAACAAAAACAAACTTTCACATAATTATCATTATGCTTTTTGCAAAGCATTTTCTTTTAAAAGCAGAAAGCCTTGACATCTAGCAAAATGTTTCTGCTTGAAGATGGATCGTTTTCTTCTACCAGTGTTATTGCAAAAGCAAATGGTGTCTAAAAAACATTTTCCTATTAAACTTTAGTTCCTTGAACGTAGTTACCCTACCTGCCCTGATATCTACAGCCATTTGTGCAGTAGTATAACTTGAGCCAGGCGATATGGCCAAAAATTACAATATTTTCTTCCGAATATTGAAAATTCATCACAACATTAATTCGTTTTTCAAATGAATTCCTGAGAATTAATGTAAACAACTAATTTTCTTCACAGTTACACTTCATAGAGTAAGTTACCCTTTATTTTTCCTTCCATATTCTCTTCCCTATCCTTTTTTCCTCAAACTTATCATCAAAATGGTATCTAATTAATTACATGAGCTAATAAAAATGTTACAATTTATCCAATCTTTTAAAATGTAATCAGCTACCAATTAATTTACAACAGAACATTGCATTTTTACTTTTTCTCAAAAAGGATTAAAATATATATATTGGTTTGTGTGATATTTCTTAAAATATTAACCCCCAGGGGTCGAAGGTGGCGCCGGCGACACACATGCATATTTTCTAGATGACAGCAAAAAGAACTTAAACTGCTCCGTCAGTTTTGATCGTACAGATAAGATCAATACATCAATCGAATCTGTAAAGGGTCTACTTTTCTTTGTACAGACACATAATAACAATAAAACGGTGAGCTATTATTATTACTTTCTAGAATACAATATGGATATTTGTCATAATTTCCTCAAGATAAACTGCACTTTTATTTTGAAGGGTTGTTGTGAAGATCTTTGAGTTTCAATGTGTATTTAATGGTAGTTCTTCTCAAAATTAAATGTTTAAAAGCTGGATAAGGTGCAAACACATTATAGTCAAATTAAGTGACTCGGAGCAGCTCTGGAGATGAAGTTCATGTGTTCACGTCCTAATACACTGAGATGCAGACGCTGACTTCACTGCAAGTATACGGCACTCATTAACATTTAAATTTAGACATTTAGCAGACGCTTTTATCCAAAGTGACTTACAAAGGAGGAATCAATAGAAGCAATCAAAGTCAACAAAAGAGCAATAACATGCAAGTGCTAAGTCTCATTTAGCCTACCACAGTACAAGTAGCAAGGATTTTTTTTAAATTATATAATAAACATAAAGAAAATAGATAGAATAAAAAAAGAAAAAGCAAGCTAGTGTTAGAGGTCTTTTTTTTTTGTTAATTGTATAGAGAGAAGCTAGTGTTAGTCTTTTTAAGAAAACAAGCAGTAAGTAAATTAATAGAGTATAAGTCTAAAAGGGCATTTTTTTAAAGAATAAGATAGAATAGAATTAGAAAAGTGGGTGCTAGACTTAGAGGGTCAAATAAAGATGGAAAACGTGTTTTTAGCCGATTCTTGAGGATGGCTAAGGAGCTGTTCGGAGTGAGTTGGGCAGGTCATTCCACCAGGAGGGTACATTTAATGTGAAAGTCCATGAAATTTACACAGAAGCACAGAACGTGCGTATTAGTAACATGCACCAACTGGTTGTTTGCATTTATTTACACTGTATGATCGGCTATTAGATGAATCCATATTAAGTAAAAATGTTCAGAGCTTTTTAATCACTGTCAACATATATTTGATCACCATTCATCTCAATATGTCATTTACGCTCAGCCTTAAAATGTAACTATATGCACCTTGCACAACATAAGTTGTCACTTTAAAGTCATCCAAAATTATTTGGGTACTTTTTTTACTCAGGAACTTCTAGTAAACTATAGGGATGACACAATTCCCAATATAATATCGAACTGTTTGGTACGACATCCATGGTTCAATATGCACTTGTGAATTTCGGTTTTGCATTTAAATAATTTCCTTGTGTTTATTAAACGAGTGTTTATTTTCCTTACATTTCATCATTCAAAACGTTTAACATTATATCTTGTTTTTATTCAGTTACAGCGATAGCGATGCCTTTATCCATATTAGATTGAACTGCGTCCTCTAGGGGTCGCTATGGGAAAGTCTCCTTCGTGACCCGTGTCTGAAGCATACATACAAAAACTACAACACTACTGGCCTATGACATCATTACCGGTGCAACCTTCTTCTTCAGCGACTATGTTTACAGCTGCATCTAAACAGTAAGATTTTTTCCTTCCACTATGGCTAGCACTGATAAGATGTTTAAAGGGGGGTACAATTGTGTTTTGTGTATTCAGAGTTGTTTACAGCGTTAAACAGTTGGATTCTCATGCTAAACATGGCCAAAATGTAAAAAAAAATTTATTTTGGACGAATGACAGAGAATTTCTGTGCTGAAAATCTTACTTCTGGGTTGGTACAAGTTTCGACTGATAATTTTTTTGATTGTGGATCACAACGTCAACCAGATAGCGAGACTGCGCCCATCAAAGCGTCTCCAAATGTCTCCAAATAAGTGTGTTTTTGGATGTGAGGGAAAGTTTACCGTGTTTAGAACCCAGCGTTACACGAACAGTGGATGCAGTTTGTTTTTCCGTGGCAGCAACAGAGCGTAGCAAGTGCGTTTGTGTGTTTCCGTCATTTCAGTGACAAATGTTTTATAAACAAGGCCCAGGTCTACGCTGGTTTGCACATCGTTTGCTATTAAAACATGGAGAGGTCCCAGTGATAAAAGATCCCAGTCATGCAAGTACAGCTGCATCAGATTTCTGTCTTTTGTTGGAAATCAGTACATAAGTGCATATACGTTAATGTAAACAACACAAAACATCCGCCCACGGTGCGCCTCCAGGAGCTCTGCTTTTTCCATAGAGAATCGGAAAGCTGCATTTTTCTAAATATGATAAAACTAAAGCCTTTTTGAAAATATTAAGGATGCAGTACTACACTATATAGGTACTCAAAATTAACATGAGATTAGTTGAAACTGTGTATGTTATGTACCCTTTAAGAAGTATGTGCATCTGTGCCCAAGTTTTCTGAAAGGCTCAGGCCTTTTGGCCAAAGGGATTAAGTCACTGACAGCCGTTTTGACATCATTGGGGCAGCTCCCTCGCCTTGGGTAGAGCTGGTACTTAGTGCTCGCTTTTATGTTTAGCCTGCACTCCCCTCAGCATGGCAGCGTGGGTACAACCATTCCCCATAGCGACCCCTAGAGGACGCAGTTTGATGTTCCCTGGAAAGGGAACGTCTCAGGTTACGCATGTAACCATAGTTCCCTGAGAAGTGAACGAGACACTGCGTCCTCCAGGACTTATCGCCATTCGGTCATAAGCTTCAGTCGAAGAAGCCGATGATGTGTTTGAATGGCGCCCTTTTATACTATGTGGTCGCACCGGTAATGACACACTGGCAGCAACGAGTCGCGCCGACAGTGACGTCATAGACTGTCGCCAGCCAGTACTGTTGTAGTTTTTGTATGTAAGCTTCAGACACGGGTCATGAAGGAGACATTCCCCATAGTGACCACTAGAGGATGCAGTGTCTCGTTCCCTTCTCAGGGAACCATGGTTAGATACGTAAACAGGGACGTGTCCCGGTTGGAACGGAACGTCATCAGTGTTACTTTAACGCATATGTGGATTTTCTGCATGAGGGAGCCCTCTGGCGTCCAGTATGAATGAAACCCATCCATTGCGTAAGAATCTAAAAAATAATACCTCCCTCAAAAGAAATATTAAGCAGACATAATAATCCACATTTTTCCAGTGTACAGAGGTTTACAGGAATATTTAGTTGTTAATTTGTTGCAAAAAAAAAAAACAAAAAAAAAAAACACTGATGTGGCCAGCTATCAGAACCGAACTAAAAAACCGAACTAAAAAACTATATTGTTGCATCCCTAGTAAACTACACAAATAATTATAGAAAGAAATGGCAAGTAACACATTGGATTATACTGAAGACTAAAATAGTGTTTTTTTGTAAAATATACATACTCAATTTTTGTTTTATTTGCAACTTCCAAAAATTATTTTGAGAGTGTATTAGACGAAGCTCCACCAAAACAGCATAAGTTTGGGAGGAGCACACTAATATATCAAGATGTCTGCTGAAGATCTTTTAGGGCAGTGCATCTGTAGATGAAGATGCATATTTTCTGTATTTTTTGGTATGTCTCTATAATGCTGTCAGCAGTTGAGCAGTTTCAGGAACTCGGTTATAAATATGCCATTTTTTAATTCTTGAAATATGACTTGTACTTCACTTTGAAACTTCAGCTTCAAGTTCCTATTGTAAATAACATCTCTAATGGTGTATTGCTCTAACTTGCATCTGAAGCATCACTGCATCTGAATCATATTAGTTTATTCTGGCATGTGGGACACTGTTACAGTACATTGACTGCTGCTGGCATGCACTCCTGTAGTTTGGCGCTGAAAGTAGAAGTCAAGGTTGGCAGAGTCCTTGTTCTTGTCACTTATGTCCAGAGGTAGGTGTTAGCAGTTTTCCACAAGACTGCCAACAGAAATAACAGTATCTGTCAAGCTCAGACAGTGTCTCCAAAATATCCAAAAGATTGACCTTGAGTGTTTTATTTTAGATTATGACATGACTCCTAAGTCTAATGCTTAATTAGTAGACTCAGTTTACTACTATTCATAGAAAAACATGCTTTGTCATTAATATTTCAGTAATTGGTATGCATTTTTAATTGCATTCTTTACAGTATAAATCTTAGCATTGTTTCTGCGTCTTGTGTTGACTGCATGAACAGTAGACAGTGTCAGTGCTTGACACTGATGCTGGGCCAGTAATTGAAGATTATGACAGGCACAAGTGACTACAAAGTGAAGCCACCTCTAATGCTGAAAGTCATCTCTGCCTGCAGGCAAGGGAACTTACAAGGGTTCACCATATGCCGTATCAATCATTCCTACTATTTATAGATTGTGAAGCCATCACTGGAATACAAAATTGGCTAAAGTAGGTTACCTTCAGAGTAAGGGTACAATCTGGTATGAACCTGACAGAGGAATAACCTTTGGGTCAAAGTCTGTAGAAAGTAGTGAAGGTAGCAATACAGTAAATATATCTAGATTTTTTATTTTATTTTTATTTTTTAGTTTTAATGCTGGAGACAACTGCACATACACACATGGTGAAATGTGTAATATAATGTATAACCTCCAAAGCATTTTCATTCACTTATTTCACACAGAATTGATCAAAGTTTGCATTTTTTGAATAAACACCAAGTAAAGAATAATGTTTTAGAGGTTATAACAAACATTTTCATAATATTTTTAGATTTTCATTATGCAACATAATTTATTTCCAAAATAACTGCAATGCTGAATTTTCAGCATAATTTTCTCCAGCCTTCAGTGTCACATGATCCTTCAGAAATCATTCTAATATTCCTTCAGAAATCATTCTATATGTCAAAGTTTGCATTTTTTGAATAAACACTGCAAGTAAAGAATACTGTTTTACATACAGTTAACATACATTTTTATAATATTTTTACATTTTCATTATGCAACATCATTTATTTGATCAAAAGTGCAGTACTTTTTTTTTTAATTATTATAATTTAATAGAAATGTGCTCTATTGTAATGTATTTTAAAATGTAATTTATTCCTGTGATGCAACGCTGAATTTTTAGCATAATTTCTTCAGTCACATGATCCTTCAGAAATCATTATAATATATGGTTTGCGGCTCAATGAACATTTCTTATGATTATCAATAATGAAAAGAGTTTTTGCAGCTTTTTTCTTTTTCAATTGTTTATTCTTGCAATGTACTACAATTAAAACAAATCAGGGCAACTAAGATTTAACAAATAAAAAGGAAAATTAATTGATTAAAAGTTTTATTTTAAAAATATATAAAAATACTGTATTAACCAAATAAGGATGTTTTCAACATTGATAATAATACGAACCATTAGTAATAATTAGGCACCAACAATAATACCAGGAATAAATTATATTTTAAAATATGTTCAAACTGAAAAAAAAAGTCTTTTGATAAGCAAAAGAGACAAAACATTAAAACAAATCTTAATTGTTCCAAACTTTTGACTTGTGTATATCATTATTTAATTATATAATAGATATTTTACACACATTGTCAAATAAAAGTATCAGTACAGGGTCAGTGTCAAGGTCAATGTTCATTTCAGTTGTCAGTTGTGATCGTTTTACTGTAGTTGTGAGCAGGTCACAGATGTGCATGACCCCAGTGTCGAGTTTTCTAAAGACATGTTGTGTAACATATCAGATGACACAGACAAAGCATCCTGTCCATCAAGCAGCTACTATGTCAACAGGCCAATTTCAAGCTTGCCCATTCAGGGCTAATGCTTGGCTAACAGCCATGCTTAACCGCTAATACTATCCATCATCTCCACTTCATCCCCTCTAGAGAGTGAACTGCCACCATGTGAAGCTACTGGAGCTAGTGGAAAATTCATTAGCGAAGTCTTCCTGCAGACAGCAGCTAATGTTCACTAGGCTAAGTTTAAACTACAATGCTAATTACAGTGACACTGACATTACTGATCTCTACTGTACTGTCGTCGGTTTTCAATCCTGGTCCTGGGGACCCACTGCTCTGCACATTTTGCGTGTCTCCCTTATTTAACACACCTGATTCAGATCATCAGCTCGTTAGGAGAGAGATCCATGAACCGAACTGAGTGTGTCAGATAAGGGAGACATACAAAATGTGCAGAGCAGTGGGTCCCCAGGACCAGGATTGAAAACCACCGAGTTATGTGTGACCCTGGACCACAAAACCAGCCATAAGTGTCATTTTTTCAAAATTGAGATGTATATCTCATCTTAAAGTTGAATAAATAAGCTTTCCATTGATGTATTGGTTGTTATGGTAGGACAATATCTGGCCGAGATACAACTATTTGAAAATCTGGAATCTGAGGGTGCAAAAAAATTAAAATACTGAGAAAATTGCCTTTAAAGTTGTCCAAATTAAGTTCTTAGCAATGCATATTACTTATCAAAAATTAAGTTTTGATATATTTATGGTAGGAAATTTACAAACTATCTTAAAGGAACATGATCTTTACTTAATATCCTAATGATTTTTGGCATAAAAGAAAAATCGATAATTTTGACCCATACAATGTATTTTTGGCTATTGCTACAAATATGCCCCAGCGACTTAAGACTGGTTTTGTGGTCCAGGGTCACATATTATGTTAAAACAATGATGTTTGTCGTCTAAAATGAAAAAACTGCTGAAACTTTACTTACCCTCAGATCACCCCAGATCTAGCTGAGGTTGTTTCTTTATCAGATTTGTGGAATAGTAGCATTGCATCACTTGCTCACCACTGGATGCACTGTAGTGAATAGGTGCCATCAGAATGAGTCCAAACAGCTGATAAAAACATCACAATAATCTACAAGTAATCCACACCACTCCAGTCCATCAGTTAATGTTTTATGAAGTGAAAAGATGCATGTTTGTAAGAAATAAATTCATCATTAATCCATTTTAACTCAAGCCCTTGCTTTCACCTAAAATATGAGTCCTCTACTAATAATGACGCTTCTTCAAGTGAAAAAGTCATCTAGTCTGAATGACAAAATAAATCAATCATGTGGATTATGATGTTAGAGGAAAACAGAAGATGGACTTTTTCATTGGAAGAAGCATTATTATGGACTATGGACTCATATTTTGATCAGCCAAAATGAGCTTTTGTTTTTTTACAAACATGCAACTTTTGGCTTCATGAGATTGTGAGTCTTGTGGAGTGGTGTGGATTACTGTGATGTTTTTATCAGCTGTTTGGACTCTTATTCTGACAGTACCCATTCACTTCAGAGGATCCATTGAGCAAGTGATGTAACGCTGCATTTCTCCAAATCTGCACTGCAAAAAAATATTTTCTTACTTTGATTTTTTGTCTTGTTTCCAGCCAAAATATCTAAAAAGAAGGATTTTCTAGACAAGTAAAATTATTGTGAAAAATTAAGTCAAAATTAAGTGCATTTTTGCTTGAAACAAGCAAAATATCTGCCAATGGGGTAAGCAATATAGTCTTGTTTTCTGTTTGAACATTTTGCTTACCCCATTGGCAGATTATTTTACTTGTTTTAAGCAAAAACTCACTCAATTTTGACTATTTTTTTCTGAAAAAAAGATTTTTTTTCACTTGTCAAGAAAATCCTTCTTGATTTAAGAATTTTTGTATATTTTGCCTGGAAACCAGACAAAAAAATCTAAGTAAGAAAAGCGTTTTTTGCAGTGTGTGCCTATGAAGAAACAAACTCGTCTATATCTTGGAAGTATTTTCATTTTTGGGTGAACTACTGTATTTGTTGGGTCTTAGAAACTATTGTACAACAAATACTTAAATACATGAGAATAATTTTGATGTTGCTATGCTTTTAAAATGAAGTATACTGTACTTCTAGTTCTTTTTATCAAGTACATTTAAGTTTAAATACATTTTCTACTATCCTTTAAATAGCCTTGCAAAAGTATTCATACCCTTATTTTTTCATGTTTTGTTATGTTGCTGCCTTATGTTAAACTGCTTTAAATTACTTTTTCCCACAACAATCTACACTCCACACACCATAATGACAAAGCAAAAACAGAATTGTCACAACTTTGTAAATTAAAAAAATAAATAAATAAATAAACAAACAATTCATACTCTTAATTCAGTACTTAGCTGAAGCACCTTTTCCGCCTCAAGTGTTTTGGGGTATGATGCAAGAAGTCTTGCATATCTGTATTTACCAATTATCTGGTTTCCTTCAAACATGACGCTTGGAACTTAGGTTCATCAGACCAGAGAATCTTGTCCTTTAGGTGTTTTTTTTTTTTTTTTTTTTTACAAATTCCAAGTGTGTGTTTTCATGTGTCTTCACTGAGGAGAGGATTGAGTTTGGCCACACTGTCATAAAGCACAGATCTGTGGAGTGTTGCAGTGATGTTTGTCCTTCTGTAGGTTTCTCCTATCTGCATATATGATCATGGAGCTCAACTAGAGAGGTCACCACTCTAACCAATTGCTCAGTTTGGCCAGGAGGCCAGCTCTAGGAAGAGTCCTGGTTGTTTCAAACTTTTTCCATTAAATTAAGGTTAATGGAGACTACATGCTTCTGTGAACCTTCAATGCAGCAGATTTCTTTCTGAACTCTTCCCCAGATGTGTGGCTTGATGCAGTCCTGTTTCTTTTAACACCAGTGCTTGCTTCTTGCTCTGATATGCATTTTTTAGCTGTTAGACCATTTTTAAAACATGTGTGTATTTCCAAATCAGAACCATTTAATTGAGTTTGCTACAGACTAACTCCACTCAAAGTGTAGTAACATCTACAAGCAATATGTATGCTCCTGAGCTAAATTTCAACTGTCCCAGATAAGGGTATGAATACTTATGCAATGGAATAATTTAAGTTTTTATTTGCAAATATATTAAAAACTTTGCTATTTTGGTGTATGGAGTGTAGATTGATGTGGGGAAAAAGTAATTTAAAGCAGTTTAACATAAGGCAGCAACATAACACCTGAACAAAAAGGAAGGGGTATGAATACTTTTGCAAGGCACTGTATGTAGTAAGTAAACCAACAATCAGTGTACTAGTAGCAGTAAAATGAACTGGCTGTTAATCCAAACGGTTCTATTCCAGCTCCTGCTGTTAAACCATTTATTATGAATAAATCCGATTAACTTTGCACTGTGGTCAATAAAAGCATTGGGAGGAAAGGTCAATAGCTTTATTGACAAAAATAACATTTAACAGCTTTAACCGATTTTTATGAGCACATGTGAAGCCCCAATAAGATGAAATAGATAAACAATTCATGTTAATTTTTTTAGACAAATTATTGTGCTGAGGATATAGTTATGTGCTGGATAATGTTGGTGTTGGAAATGGACAGTGTACTAAACAAGCACTTTACTTGGAAATATTACTGACTGACTTTATCTAAGTCAATGGAGTCTAATGACAACGGCTGTCAATGATATCTCCATATTCATGGCGTCATCATTTATTCATTTTGTGCTGCTAAGCTTAATCTGTACACAGAGGCCATTCATCAACATGAAGAGCTGTGCGAGGCAACGGGGGCATCAGGCAGGCAGCAGAGACGGCACAAAAATACTGATATAAATCAAGTGGCGCCTGGATTGTATCACGTATACAATTATAACTCTTGACACGCCACACTGACAATCAATCCCAGGACAAAGTACAGCACTGAACATCTGGTAACATGTTACAGTAAGACTTTATAATGCAAACTTGTGCAAACACAAGCTGCTTTTTATCTTTTAATCTACATATTTATAAAGATCTATGAAAATGTAATGTAAAATTTGGTCCCAAAGCAAAACCAGTTGCAAATTAGTCTCTTACACATTCATTTGAGATTATTAGTATTCAGATGTTTCATTCTACAAACGAGTTTTCACAAAAATAATCCACTTTTGTTGAATATGGTACTGAATGTAATGTTTGCGACTCTGCATAATGATATATTAATGACAGAAGGCTGTGGGGATATTAAGGAACTGTAACTAGGCCTTTCAGATGGTTTAGATGATGAATGACTCACTTTATGCCAATTCATGCATTAAACATTTTCCTCTTTCCACTTTTCACTGCAAAGTCTGAACATGTACTAAAGCTGCAAAATATACAAGAATCAAAAAGTGTAAACAGTAGCTGTATTAGAAATCCATCATTGCCACCTACTGGACAAAAAAAAAATAAAAAATAGGGTTCGAAATAAAGTACAGCCTAGAAATGTACTTCTGATATAAGCTCCAACATTCAATTTTATTAAGAAGCTCCTCCTCATGGTTCTTGCCTTTCTCTTATTCTCTTTCAAAGCCATTATGACTGACTTTCTTCTGTGAAAGTCAGAATATAGCAGAATGTGAAAGATGTTTGGTGGTGTACAGGATTTTTCAGTCTTTTCAGTGAATTCTAACTTAAATTTCAGTCTGTTTATCACAAAGAGTGATCATTTGGCTTAGGGAGAATTAGACTGTTAAATAATAATAATAATAATAATAATAATAATAATATGAACTACTTTTATGATGCTTTTTGGAAATTACTTTCTTGTAAATCAAGGTTTAAAAATACTTATTATGAAAGTATATAATAAACAATATACTGAAGTGTGAACTGAATGTAAAGTGCAAGATAATTGCAATTAAATTAAATGTAATGTAGTTTAAATGCATATTAAATATAATTAGCATTTATGTTAAATGGAATTTAATTTATGATATTATACATTTATGATACATTACTGTCTATTAAAATGTCTTTTATTTAAATATTTGTAATTACACAATGCAATTTAGTATTTACATATATGTTAATTTTGAATATAACATCAAATTAAAATGCAAAATAAAGGCAAAGACTGTCAAAACAATGATTTAAAATGTACTTTAAAAATGTACTTTATAAGCATCTTAAAGAAACATTGATAAAAGTGACTTTTTATTTCACTGATATATTATTAGCAAATACCATTTTTTTTTTTACATATATTTTAAAGATCTTAAGTACACTATACATGCACATTAAATCCAATTAATCAACTCTTTCTTACAAGGGTAATCTTTGTCCCAATAGTTTTACCGAACAGAAATGAGGAGCTTCTGCTTTTGTGTTGCACAGAAGAAAGAAAGTTATACCAGTTTGGAACAACGTGAGGGTGAAAATGATGATCATAACTCAAACATGGATTAAATATGGAAGCTGCCAACAAGTTGCTATAAAAAGTCTACAACTACCACATGAATATGTGTTAAATGAATCAGCTTGATGAATCACACAGTCATTAAAACGTAACTTGGTAGAGGCCGTAATTTGTGTGGTAGAACAAAGGAGAACAGCCTTTTCCTAGTAATGCTAAACCACAGACCTTATTTAAACACTATTACCAAAATCCACAGGACATTCCCATAGTGAATTAAGAACCCATAGTGAATTAGCCTTAAGGGTGGCCTGCAAAATGACAACGGCTCTATTATTAGAGGATTCAGTTTCTGTTGGTCTAGTCTAGTCATACACTATTGTTGTTTGGCTGAGTGAATAAGGAAACATATGGATACAGCCCCATCCAGTGGTCACAGCAGTACCACAGTCATCTGAACATTTATAACAATCTTTCTGCACATCAAGTAGTTCAATGATGCTTTAAATTACAATAATGACTAATTGTAGATTTATTTGTGAATAATTTTCAGAAATAAGTATTTAGACCAGTGGTTCTCAATCGGGGACTCTGCAAACTTTCAAGGGAACCTAGGCTGTATCTGAAATCACCCCCTATACTAACTATACTACCTATACTATTTGAGGGGACAGCCATTTTTAGTGGTGTCCGAAACCATAGTGGACGTTCTCGAGGGCACTCATTCAATCCCACAATGCACCGCAAAAACGAGTGTACAACCGGTGTCCACTCAACGGTAGTGTTGGGAAGGTTACTTTGGAAATGTAATAGGTTACAGATTACAAATTACCCTATTCAAAATGTAATAAGTAGTGTAACTTTTCAGTTACTTTATAAAAGTAAAGTAACTGATTACATTTGATTACTTTTTGATTACTTTCAAGTTTCTAATAGATACTTCCAGATAAATAATTTCCAAACATTTATAACTTTGTTAACCTTAGAGTAGTACTCAACTCTTGTTTACTGTTAGAATTTCAAAATCTTTCATCACTTGAATTAAGTTTATATTAATTTAATTTTTAAGCATAGCCACAACAAAGCCAGACTTCATAACAAAAAAAAAATGAATACTGTTTTAGGAATCAAATCTTTGCATAGCTATGACAGGACACACTGGCAAGTAACACTGCCTTGAGAAAAAACTTAATCATATACATAAACCCAAACAGGCAATAAACAAACAGTTATTAAAACAGTTAATACATTTAAAACAATGGTGTCTTATAGCTTTCAATGCAAATAGGGAAAGAAATTAATTAAATGTGTGTGTGTGTGCGTGTGTACTTATACACTCTTTATCCCTCCAAAAATCTCCAAAAATTGGGCAATAGAGTGACAGATAAAGTGTTCACACTGCACATCAGCCATTAACATTTTAACAGCTGGCAAGCACATTTTGCACTGAACTGCTATATTAGCACCCTTATTGGATTTCAGGATGAAATTATTTTTAAATTTCCAGCACTGAAATGCATTTTTATCACTCGCCATGGTGGCAACTCGTAGACTGGTTATAGTAGCGTAAACTTTCGGTGGCAAATGTGGATTAACGTAATTGGCAGACATGGTGCGCCGAAAATTCAAACCAAAGAACCAATCAGAACAGCACCACTTGCAATTAGGGAGTGCAACAAATTATTATTATTCAACATATCCTAGGTTTTTAAAGAAATTGTTCAGATGTAACGCAATTTGTAATCTTTAACATTTTCATAAGTAACTGTAATTTAATTACACATTTTTTCTCAGTAACTGTAACAAATTACTGTTACATTTATTTTGTAATTAAATTACGTAACGCCGTTACATGTAACTAGTTACTCCCCAACACTGCTCAACGGCTAGAGATAACCCACAGTGCACTGTGAGAGTCGCACACCAAATGAATGCCTGCTTCTCGCTATTAATCTTACTACTGGAATTGCCCTTTCAAATGATTATTAAACAGCAAACAAACTATGCAAAAGCAGCAGTCCTTCCGGTGCATTCAGTGTCCGAATTCACTCACTCGTTTTTATTCACTACTTCAAGTGGACTGTATGAGTGGACTAAAGTAGGGAATAGTGAATGAGGGTATAGGGGGCGATTTCAGATACAGCCCTAGATTACTTACAATGATTTAGAATTAAACAAAACGATTTTAATTAGAATTATTTTAGTTGCCTTTTTCAATTCACAGTAACTAGAAATGGCCATAAATTAAAATAAGATTTGAAAACAGGGCTTGTTGTGGACAATGAAGGACCTTGAGGTTAAAAAGGTTGAGAATAACTATTTAGACGGCCTCTGTAATATTAAATATAAATATATCAAAGACTTTGTTTGATATGTTTTAGGTTGCCGTTTTCCTTCTCTTTGATGTATTAAAAAATAAAATTTTTCTCAGCAGTTGCTTATTCAAGAGCAACTAGCTCATATAATGGAACTCACTGTCAATAATAGTTTTTTCTTTACCAAAGAGCTCTACTTTTGTCTCATCTGTCCACAGTACGTTCTCCCAGTAGGATTGTGGTTTTGTCACAAAAGTTTTGGCAAACTCCAGTCTTGCTTTTTTTATGCCTGGGTGTCCTGCCATAGCATCCCTTTTCATTCAGATGTGACGGATAGTGCGAGCTGCCACTGTTGTACCTGTGTCTGCAGATCAGGTTGAATTTGTTTGGAAGCTAATCTGGGTCCTTTATCCACCATCTGAACAACCCTTTGTTGTAATTTTGCATTACTTTTGCTCTTCCGTCTGCATCCAGGGAGGTTAGCTACAGTGCCATGGGCTGTAATCCTCTTGATGATATTGCGCACAGTGGACACAGGAACATTAATATCTCTGGAGATGGATTTGTAGCCTTGAGATAGTCCATGTTTTTCTAAAAAAAAATTCTCTCAAATCCAACTCTTTACACTTCTTTCTTTTCTCCATGCTCAGTGTGACACACAACATAAAGGAGTCAACTTTTCTCCATTTTAACTGGTTGCAAGTGTGATTTCTATATTGCCCACACCTGTTCCTTGCCACAGGTGTGTCTAAATACAAATTACATGAGCATCACATGCTTGAAAAGCAATTATTTCTTACCATTTTGACAAGGTGCCAATAATTTTGTCCAGTCTATTTTTGAGTTCTGTGTGAAATTTTATCAAGTTGACTTTTCTTTTGTGTGTGTTGTTCCAGTGCAAACAAAAATTCAAGATATGGGGCAAAAATGCCTCTGTTTGTTTTTGTCTCATATTTACATCATATAGTTAAACAAAATCATACGAGCAATAGACTAAGTGCAATATCACACAAGTGCAAATGTGATGCCGATCTTATACTACAGTTCAGTAAGAAGTTAATATTGTGTAATTTTAGACACAATGTCATCTGTTTTGCTCAATTTTGCCAACGAAAATAAAAAAGACAAAGCAGAACTGTTCATCGCCAAACAACGAACAGCAGCATTTCATTTTTTAATTCACGTTCTGAATGAACTGGGTAAACCATTTGGCGCGTTGAAACACTGGCCATAAATTATATTTTGGGAGTAATTTCTCAGCAAAATTTAATGTGCTATTAATTTGCGATTAATTAGATAAATGAATCGCTACATCATGTAATTAATTAGATTAAAAATTTAAATCGCTTACCAGCCCTAATTTTAAGTAATTTTAAAGGCGATTGTTCACTTAGGTCTATTTTTATTACAAAAAAAATAATCAACAGAATAATCGACAGATTACTTGAGTACCAAAGTAATCATTAGTGACAGCCCTACTAGGCACTCTCACATTTAAACAGCATATTTCAAATCAGCAAGAAAATCTGACATGAACTGTCCCAAAAGTGTTGTTTCATATACTCAAATAGCATTAAAAAGCTTGCATTTGAGGCTGGTTTAGCCATTGCACATGTGCAGTTCAGAGCGACTGTTTTTATGGCTACAGATGGTAGATTCAATAGGTGCTGATTCTACCAACTGGTCAATGGCTCCATAATGTATAAGACGGGACTTATTTTGCCATATTGCGCGTTGCACTTTCTTCCATTCACAGTAACATGGGAGCACCATCATAGTATTTCTAAAGTCTTTGGTTGTACTCAAAAATTAATGTAAGCTTGTGAAGTACAACAGATAACACCAGAGAAAAATATGCCATTTTTACTCAAAGACATTATGAGGTCGAAATGAAATAATACCTCATATGCATGGATGAATCGTTTATAATGAGACCTACACTCTTAAAAATAAAGGTACTTCATCAAAGGTTCATCACAGCAATGCCATAGAAAACCATTTTTGGTTCCACAAATAACCATTCAGTCAAACGTTCTTTAAAGAACCATCTCTTTTTTTCTTACCTTTTTATAACCTGAAGAACCGTCTTTCGCCACAAAGAACCTTTTGTGAAACAGAAAGGTTCTTTATGGTACCACTTAAGACGAAAAATGTTCTTCTATGGCATTGTGAAGCATTTATTTAAGTGCGAATACCACATATTTAAAAAATATTTTTTATTTCATGCCGAAATCCAGGTTTTTGTAGGTTAATGTAATTTCTAAAGGGATAGTTCACCCAAAAAATACAAATTCTGTCATTAATTACTCACCCTCATGTCTTTCCAAACCCTAAGTTCATCTTTGAACACAAATTAAAATATTTTTGATGCAATCTGAGAGCTTTCTGACTCGGTCTAGCAAAGCAACTACCACATTCAAGGCCCAGAAAGGTAGTAAGGGCATGTGACATCTGTGATTTAACCATAGTTTTATGAAGCTATGAGAGTAACATGAGTACTCACGCACGATCACAAGAGTATCACAACACTAGGGCTCTACGCTTACTTTTTTCCTTAGGAGCACTTTAGCACAGTCAAAATTTCAGGAGCACCTTCTAATCAATAATCAAAAAATCAAAAATTTGCCTTCCCATTTTGAGGTGGTATTTGACTCCTTAAAGTGATTTACAGGGGAATTTTGTTTTTACCTTTCTAATGGCATTTTTGACAACTTTATTAAAATAATCTTTTATGTCATTTTTTTAAATGATATATTTTTAAGCATTTTATAATTTATAATTAAAACAACAGAATCAGAAGTAGACTAAGAATAAGTTACCAATCAAACAAAATCTGTATTAACTTAATGTATTTGTTCTTCAGAGGTGGCACAGTAGAACACAGAAGTGGCTTGTAGGTGTATTTTCTTATGTTTAATGACTCAGAGGTGGCATGAGTGCAATCAAATTCATTCATTCATGTTGAGATTAATGTTTTAAATATAACATTTTGAATACAGAAATATTAAATTATTTAAATAACTAAAAAGATACTTGATGAAACTAAATCTGCCAGTAGGTGGTGGCAAATCACTAATTTAATTACTGAATCATATCATTCATTTGATTCATTCAAACGGATGATTCGTTTAAAAACGCACATTCCTTTGTGAATGAAACACAGCTGTGTTTGAATGGAGATGCACAGCAGCTCAGTTGTGATTTCTTTCAGACCATTTTTGATGATGAAATAGAGAAAAATCAGGCAATAGTGTTGTAGTCAGACAATGTAAGTCACTTAATAGTTTATTTAACTGTTATATTAAATCAATATCTCATTTACAAACTCCCTTAAAAATCATTAAAAGGTGTCGCTCATCTTAGTTCATCGCAATCTCACAAAGTTCCATTAATTATACACCATAACATATACTATACTGCAATATCTGAGTTGAAATGATTACAAACTATTCATGAATTATGGTAAATAATGGGCTAGATTGAGCTCTAAATGGAACATTTACATAAATACAAAGGAAATCTGCAACTGAACTGGAGCTGCACAGCAAATTAAATAATCAATGAGACTATGAAACATCCATAAAAGTTCTGTGCCTTGCAATTACAGTTTCATATAATACAGCGTTATACGGCTGCATTGCAGATATAATATCCAGAAGACAGATTTGATGCCATATATCACTTTAACTAATGCAGTTTTCTGCTGTTTCAGTTTAATCCATCTTGAAGGTTATGCTTTTGAATGCAATTATATAGTCAAAGCAGATTATGCTACTCTGAGACAAGCCAGTGTTGAAGCAGCCAAATAAACCCATTGAGTTTGTCCATTTGAGGCTGGACACTGACAGCAGCACCTGACACTATGAAGGGCCCAGCTGTTTCCTGAGCCTATGTGATTACACCACACAGCGCCTTGGATAATAACTGTCTTATGAATAGAGACACAAATACAAATACACATACAAACACAGGCTGGGACTCCATCACGCAAACATCAACACACATCGTGATCCGCAGTTACCAGAATGAACCACAAATCTGTATACAGCACGCGATTTCTTTTTTTGATGCCACTCTGAATTACACTCTCTTGAGAATTTCAGAAATCTTTTTGAACCACCACATTCCCTTAGCATCTGCTTTACTTTCATTAGTATCGCTTCCATTACAGTTTCCATGGACTTTGCCAGAATGGTCTTTTTTTAGCTAGCAACACTCACTTGGCAGTTTCAAGCTACATTTGGAAGCTGTTTAGCTATTTCACACTGTATGGAGAGGAATAAGATTGAAAGAATCCACTTAAAACCAACGCAGTACCACAAACACTCTCTTTAGTCACTTAACAAATAAGAAACTGTAAATTTACAACTGTAAAACTCATCGATTTCCCTTTCACTGTAATATAATGATTTATTATGCTTGCCACTTCACACAAGACCATAAACTGTGATCAGTCGAAACACTGAACGCAACATAAATCCAACAGAGGGCAGTAAAATGATCAATATCACATCAGCATTGCTACCCGAGGTCCCTCTTTCAGCAGATTAGACATCAATGTGTCAAGTGGCTTGACTTCAACATGCAGAGGAAGCAAAAATGTCTGAAAAATTATATTACTACCGCTGTTTATTAAAGGGAAAGTTCACCGGAAAAATTAACATTCTTTCATCATTTATAACCTCATGTTGTTCCAAACATATACGACTTACTGTACTTTCTTCAGTGGAAAGAAGTGAAAGAAGATATTTTGAGAAACGCTTCAGTGGTTCCAAACAGTGGGCATCAATGGTAACCAAAATTACTTCAAAATATCTACTTTTGTGTTTGCAAAAGAAATAAAGTCATGGTGTGGAACGACATGAGGTTATAATAATAAATAATGGAAAAAAAAAAAAACTATTCATTTAATACAAACAAGTAAAACTGGTTTGTGTATCTCTATTTGGACACATGCAGATTCTCTGATGAAACAAAACTTTTTGGCCAACACATGAGACTGTAAGAGAGGCAAATGATGCTGGAATTGCTGGCAAATGATAGTTTCAAATCAGATTTGAAGCATATTAAAATGACTGTTTTTAAAAGCAACATTCAGAAGAACTCCAAGTGTCACTTTCTGAAATTAGATCACCAGTTGTTGTGCCAACTTGCGTCAGAATTAAACATTTGCCTCATCCTGGAACTTTACCATGTTCCCATTTTTTTCTAACTGATTGCAAATGACAGTATTATTTTTTACAAATCCTAAATTAATGGACTTCTGTTCTTTTTTCCATGGAAAAAAAATAAACTTATAAAGAGCCAGTGACATACAGAGAAAAATCTAGCACAAACTTTTAATTAAAACCAAAAATGAAAATTCACCCTCATGTCATTACGAAACCTTATATGATCACAAAAGAAAACAATTTGAAGATTTTTTAACCAAATTGTTTCCACTGTCCAGAGACATTTTGGTTACACTTTATTACAGTATGTGTACTTACAATGACCCAAGAAAGTACTGTATAAAACAGGGTAACTACTTTAAGGTTTGGTTTAGAGGTAGGTTCATGGTTAGTACCTAGTTATTACCCAGTTATTGTTATTGCTTTAATAACTACATAATATGTACATGCGGAACAGGACTTTAAAATAAAGTGCTACAGACATTTCTCAAAATATGTTCTTTTAGAACAAAGAAAGCAATACAGGTTTGAAATGATTACAGAATTTACATTTTTGGATGAACCACCCTTGAAAATACAATTTAAAACACAAACGTGTAAAATCATGGAACTGACTGACTTCTTTGTTTTTAAGTACTTTATTGTAAAGTACAGTACTTAAAAACATTTAAAAATCATTACACTCTTAAAAATAAAGGTTCCAAAAGGGTGTTTTTGCAATGATGCTATAGAAGAATCATATCGAGTTCCATAAAGAACCTTCTTAGTGAATAGTTCCTAACAGAACCTTTCTTAGGAACATTTTAAAAATCTAAATAACCTTTTGTGACCTAAATTAATGGACCTTTGTTCTTTTTTCTATGGAAAAACTGCAATATACAGAGAAAAATCAATATTACAGGAATAGTTAAACCAAAAATAAAAATTCACCCTCATGTCATTACAAACCTGTATGAGATCACTAAAGAAAACATTTTGAAGAAGTTTGATAACCAAATTGTTTCCACTGTCCAAAAAAATTATATTTTGGTTACACTTGTGCTTACAGTACTGGATAATATAAGGTAGCTTGGATTAAGGTTAGGTTTAGAGGTAGGTTCATGGTTAGTGCCTAGTTATTACCCAGTTATTGTTATTCAGTGGTGGACAGTAACATAGTTGTAATTCGTTACTGTACTTAAGTACATTTTTCAAGTATCTGTACTTTACTGGAGTAGTTTTATTTTGAGCAACTTTTACTTCACTACATTACAAAGCATAAGATCGTACTTTTTACTTCACTACATTTCATAAAACATATCATTACTCCTTATAATAATTCACGTGCTCCGAGATGCAGAAGCGGTGTCTGGGAGAGCGTGTGCGTGACTGATGCTGCGAAAAGTAAGTTACTAATGTCGAATTTTAGGATTATTGTAAATGAAAATCATATTTAGGTCAAAACGGTCACTTGTTTGTGAACTAAATCAGCTGTAAAGGGTGATTTTTACTATTTAAGCCCACTGAAATGCAGACACATTTTTTTTATTATTATAAAAATATAATTATATTCTTAAAATGTTCTTCCTAAGTTCAGGCCTCGTTCTCATATCATATAACTGTGACGTTCTGAAAAAAAAAAAAAAAAAAAAAAGCTTTTTTTTTTCTTACTGGTGAAAATTTGATGTTCAAATCTGTTTTCTCTGAGATACCTGGCAGTGTTCACAGTGAACATTACTACATCACTCTCATCAATGTAGTCCATATCAACAACAAAGAATGATCTTGACTCCATATAGTGGTTATTTTGGGAAAATCCCAGGTATTTTAAGCAGTAGGATTACAAAAATATGTGCTAATATAAAATTAAATAAAGCAGCCTATGTAAAATTGCTAAATAAATTTGTACTTTTCTACTTAAGTACATATAAAATCGAGTACTTTTGTACTTTCACTCGAGTAAAATTGAAAAAGGAGTACTTTTACTTTTACTGGAGTAATATTTTATTATCTGTACTTTTACTCAAGTCCTTGATTTGTGCACTTCGACCACCACTGTTGTTATTGCTATAATAAATACATAATATGTACATGTGGAACAGGACTGTAAAATAAAGTGCTACCAATATTTCTCAAAACATCTTTTAGAACAAAGACAGCAATACAGATTTGAAATGACTACAGAATTTTCATTTTTGGATGTAGCAGCCCTTTAAAATACACAAGAAAACATACATATTGAACTGACTGACTTTTTTTTTGTTTTTAAGTACTTTATTGTAAAGTACAGTACTCAAAAACATTTAAAAATCCATTACACTCTTAAAAATAAAGGTTCCAAAGGGTGTTTTTGCATTGATGCTATAGAAGAATAATTTTTGGTTCCTCAAAGAACCTTTCAGTGAACTGTTCCTAAAAGAACCATTTTGAAGAACATAAAAAACCTAAAGAACCTTTTTTGACCTAAATGAATGGACCTTGTTCTTTTTTCCATGGAAAAAAAACAAACTGATAAAGAGACAGACTGTAATACACAAAGAAAAACCTAGCAAAACATTTCTCAAAATATCTTCTTTTAGAACAATGAAAGCAATACAGGTTTGAAATGATGACAGAATTTTAATTTTTTGAATGAACCAGTTCTTTAAAATACACTTTAAAAAGCAAACATACTTTGTGCAAAATCATGGAACAGACAGACTTTTTTTTTGTTTTTAAGTATTAATTGTAAAATACAGTACTTAAAAACATTTAAAAATAAAAAAAGTTGTTTTTGCAGTGATGTCACAGAAGAACCATTTTTGGTTCCAAAAGAATCTTTCAGTGAACAGCTCCTAAAATAACAATTTTGAAGAACATTTAAAAAAGAACCTTTTTTTGACTAAAGAACCTTTTCTGCATTTGAAAGGTTCCATGGATGTTCAAGATTCTTCACAGAACCTTAAATGCCAATAAATTATTTTTAAGAGCTTACACTCAAGATTTCAAAAGGCAGTTTTCATAGCAATCCTTTTTTTTGGTTCCTCAAAGAAACTTTCATTGAACGGATCTTTTAAATACTTTAAAGAACTTTTTCCACTATAAAGAACCTTGTGTACAATGGAAACAAACAATGGAACCAAAGATGCCAAGAAAGAACCTTTATTTCATCTAGTGTGGTTCCTTCAAACTCTTGCAAAGACAGAATTAAACTCTAATGGACTAAAATCTTCATTCAGGGTGGTACTAGTGTACAGCGATGGCCACTTATCTCAAAGAGCGATTTACCTTTTTTGTTGGGGGAAGCCCAGGAGAAGATCCGCCTGACCAGACAGCAGTTGAGCAGCACTTTCTTGGAAAGGCCATGTTCCTTACGAAACTGAGTCAGGTCTTCATCCCACTGGGTCCTCTTGTCTGGGGCGGACATGGTCACACTACAACTAGTCAAATCCAATAGGTGCTTCCTAAAAGTCATGAATAATAATTTACATTTTCTCTTTCTCCAGTGGGCTGAGAGGCTAAATTAAATATGACTGTTCGGGTCATTGAACCTTCTGCTCTATAATAGCTAATCGAACAATTTTTCGACAAAAAAAAACTATTATGTTTTTCTATATAGTTCCTCAACTCTGAATTCATAATATAACAGAAAAGGCATACATAGCCACCACTCCTATGTAACAGCAACTAGTGTTACATTTATCATCTACACATTGAAAAACACATCAAACTAAATAAGAGATAGCTCCCGCTCTAGTTTAAGACTACATAGTTAATTTGTTTTTTAAGCAGCCTTATTGAACCCGCAAAAGAGTCTTGCACTCTCTCCTCCAGCGAGAGTATTTCCTTACCTTGTGGTCTTAGAAGAGCTGCTGAACCTTCGGCGGCTTCTCAGCAACAAAGATGCTCAGGTTTCACGCTACTGAATGGTTTCTCTTATTTCGTGTGAGAAAAGAGGAGTGGAGGACTAGAGATACTCCCGCTGATCAGACTGTCTTCTGGTGGGCTCAAGCCGTTATCCGTCCCTCTCTCTCACGAGGGGACAGCGAAACATCATCAGCATCAGCATCAGAGCGGCCAATCAGAGAGCGGCATGATCATTCATGTCAATGATGGACATTTTACTCACAGGACCCAAGGCTGGACCCATGGGAAGTATACTTTTCTGTCGAGAAATACACACACACTTGTCATTCTCTGCCCTCACTGTCACACACGCACAGGCAAACATAGAGCCAATAATGAAGTGTTGGCTCGCAGACAGATTCCCCTGCTGCTCGGTTGCCATATATAGCAACATTTAGACCCCCCGCGCCACCTCCCATAAAATCACTCAGCGTGCGGCATATACACAAATCAACAGGGCCAGCTATACTGAGAATACACGCATGCTGTACACACCTGATCCTGTCAGCAAACATTTAGTCTCAGATGCTATTGTATAATGATTACATGCATATCATTTTAAATGATAAATATATATAACCATTGATGGGTATGTTACTGAGTACATTACTGATTCCAAATTACATGACAAAAATTTGAATTAGTAACTAGGGATGGCTCGATACCATAAGTTTGGCTTCGGTACGATACCAGAATGTAATATCTTGGTAGCGATACTAAACCGATACCATAGGTGACAAATAACCAGCCTAAAAAGATAAGTAAAACTAAACACTTGTTAGTTCGTTTATCATTTTTTAACTAATTATTGATCTAGATTAATAAGTGCTGTTATACTGTTAGGTCAACTTACCTAATGAATTTTAACAAAGGTTGCTGTAAAGTGTTATTCTAACAGTCAAAGTATTCAAAATCACGCTATTATCTCTCTCTCCGATTGTTTTCAGATTTCAGACTGAGCCAAAGAAAAAGGATTAAACGTATCTCTTACTAGCGGTTGACGGTGCGGGAGAAACAGTCCCTCATATTATTGATACTAAAATTAATTTAGCAAAACTCTGGCTTCAATAAATTTAGGGATGAGCGATATATATCGATCGATATTATGCGCATCTCATCAGTAAAGCCGGTTCTTTGATTAGCGGTAAATCACCTGTTTTCAAATGGAGCGCCAGTTTATTCACAGAGCCGTAGATCACTAACAAGCTGCGCAATATCGGGTTCAGTTTCGCGGGTGATTCATTGGGGTAGCTTTTCAGTGATCTACGGCTCTGTGAATAAACTGGCGCTCCATTTGAAAACAGGTGATTTACCGCATAATTAGCTACGCTAATTATGTTCCTATTGTTCTCTGTTTCTGCCACGGGATTGACATCCCGTGGTAACTAGGAATAACACAAGCTACAGTCTGGATCAGGAGCACCGAAGAAGAGATGATGATGCCAACCCCTTGGAGGACTTTAGATGATATCAGCCCTGAAACACCATACATCATTACCGAATTTTACTACAGTGATTTGATTGCAACATATAATCATTAATGTTAACATTATACAAATTGTACAAACTTTAATTATTGTACAAACTCTAATTTAACAAACGTTATTGTACAAACTTTAATTATTGTACAAACTTTATTTTAACAAATCTTAATTATTGTAGAAACTTTAATTTAACAAACTTTAATTATTGTTACAAACTTTAATTTGCTGTTAAGCTGCTTTGAAACGATTTGTTTCGTGAAAAGCGCTATACAAATAAACTTGACTTGACTTGACCGCTAATCAAAGAACCGGATTTACTGACGAGATGCGCATGAATTTATCGATCAATATATATCGCCCATCCCTAAATAAATTCAATTAATATTTGATTGTTTGATATGAAAGTGCTAATATTATGTGACCAAAGCTAACCTAATAGCGTGTCACATACTGCACTTTTGAGCTTTTGTGTTTACTCTGCATCACATCTAAGGTATGTGCTTTGATCAGTTGTGTTATAAAAGTTAATTAAACCTGAATTTTGAATGATGAACTCACTTGTCGATCTCTTAATTAGCGTTAAAGATCAGGATGAGCAAGTGACAAACACTTGGCAAGATTTGATGTGTGCCTCCTGTGGCAACAAATTATTTTTTTTACAACAATGCTTGCATACAGGTGCAGTAAGGTCAGCTTGTTTACCTTTATCATCTATTTTGTATGCAAAATGTGCCATATTTCACTTCTACTGTTATTTATTTATTTACTACTTTTGAGCGCGTTGATGGAGTTTCATCTGTTCAATGATCAACCGCGTTGTTCTGTTGTCACGTTTACCCGTTTTGGAGCAATTGGGGAAGCACTGCCACCTACAGGCAAACTTCGGAACGTATAAAATACCAAATTGATCAAAATGATAGTATTTTGAAATAAAATATGTACTGATATTTTCCCGTATACCACGCATCCCTATTAGTAACATAATCCATTAGATTACAAATTTATGGTAATATAATCAGACTACTTTTCAATTACTTTTGACCTAACTCATTGGTCACACTGATAGGATAAGCTTGTATCCTACTGATATAAAAACAGAGAAAGAAAATTATATTACATTTGTCATTAACAACATGAAGTGAATCATTTGTTGCTATTGGGAATTGTATGTAATGATAAAAAAGTAACTAGTCTGATCATGAATATTTTAAAATGTAAATACTATACTACAATATAATACTATGAAATACAATACTATAATATACATTTTTAAAACATTTAATACAGAACTATATGTTAAGATTAGTTTCCACAATAGCTAAAATAATTTTACATAATTTATTAATCTAAGTTTTAATGGCACATACCTAATTTTAAAAATCTTTATTTTCCACATTATTGATAGTTATTAACACATCACCTGAATTATTTGGATTTTGGGAAACCAGAATATTGACTAATATATGATGATCAAATGAATGTTTTCATGACACACACCTATAAAATAAAAAATATATATATATCATGAACAAGCATGATTTAACAATAAAAAGGCTGACTTTTATTTTTGCATTTATTAAAAAAATTACATTTTTCTTCTAGTAGATTTATTTAAAAACACACACACACACACACACACACACACACACACAAGACAAAATACTGTTTAAAGGGATAGTTCACCCAAAAAGAAAAATTGTGCCATCATTTACTCACCCTCAAGTTGTTCCAAACCTGTAGGCGTTTGTTTCTTCTACAGAACAAACAGCTGATTTTTTTTCCATACTATGGAAGTCAATGGCGACCATAACTGTTTGATTACACACAATCTTTAACATATGTAACTCTGGACCACAATAAGGGTACATTTATACATCATCTGAATTAATAAGCTTTCCATTGATGTATGGTTTGTTATGATTTGAAAATTTGAAAATCGGGAATCTGAGGGTGCAAAAAAAATTAAATATTGAATAAAACTGCCTTTAAAACCCCAGCGACTTATGCCTGTTTTTGTGGTCCAGGGTCACATATGTCCTTTTGTACTCAACAGAAGAAAGAAACAAATTGAGAGTCAGTAAATTATGTCAGAATTTTCATTTTTGGGTGTACTATCCCTTTATTTCAAATAAATTAAGATGCAGATTCTTTGTCCTCTGACAACTTTCAAGGCTCACTTCTTCCATTCATTTCGACTCAGTTTTAGTCACTGTACACAGTAATTTAATCAGCTCGTTCATTCTCATTCATGTCCTTGATAATAGCACACAAAAGCACAACAAATTGCTTAATGTAGGCCATTATATGTATACAACTTTGTAACACATATTAGTAAATCTAACTCATATTTACAGCTGAATTATTTGGATTTCTGGAATTCCGAACGAACGATATTTTTACGCGGTCAATGCCAGCATTTTTAGCATACAGCAATATTAGCTGGTTTGGATTTCAGTCCAGCTTTGCGATTCGTCCTCTGTACAGAATGACCTGAATTCACACAGAGAGGTTCATATTCACAGGTGCATTAAAAAGATTGATCTATCAGCCTGCGGAGAGAAATCCAGTAAGACAAAACAATCACAGCTCCAGAGCTTCATAACATCATTATCCTCCTCTTGCTCTGCTGTTTCTATTTTGAGCTAATGTGACTGATTAATCACACAGATTACTAACAACAAATACGTAAAGTGAACAAACAAAATATAACACTGGGTTTGTATTATGATGCATTTCTGACACTCTTGATATTAACTAAATAAAGCCAACAAAATTTATGACACGGTTCACTTAGTGCTGAGTGACTTAAAAACGCAAGTGGACACACCACTGCTCTTTAGTTAGAAACCTCTATTGATCTCAAGATGAAACCAGCCCTGATCTACAGAAATCAATAGAGACCACACAACCACATATCTGCTTTTACAGATAAAGATTGAACTGAATTCTGCTCGATGTTAATGCATTTTTCCACAATGCAATAAAAGATTTTTAAGCAATTTGAAAAGACATCCAACAAACAAATGTGTATCAAGCAGGGCTTCAGACTGCGACTAAAATTGTTAACAATTCTCATTTATAATCGATATATCTGCTAATGCAATGATGAACATCAGCTGAACAGAGTTGAAGGTTCCTGTAATGTGGAAGTTTGAATGTGGTATCCAGGCTGCAGGATGTAGGTCACTATACGACTGACAACTCACAAAAAAGACCCATCACAAATGTTAACGTCATTGCAAAAATAATGTAGGTGTTTTTAACGTATAAATTAAAATGAGGCTGAAGTACAGTGTTTACAGTGTGACAAAACGCGAGATCTGAAAATTCCATACAGTGTGAGTCCATACATTACAGCTTCATTTTCATCCACATAACTGAATATGGCATCTACCCTGATTAAGGTAAATGTGGTCATCTAAATCAGTCAATCACAACACAAGTGTATATGAAGAGCCACATACCTCACTGCTAGTGCTATTCATCCCATGGCCACTTCAGTCCTTTGTTTTAGTTTGCTTCTGTTATCTATACATTACTCTTCATTATAGTCCACAGCTCGAGCCCTCCATGGACAGCAGGCCACATCTTTCCTCGTTAAGGAAAAAAATATCACTCTTACTTAAGATAACAAGCACTTTCTATAGAATCAGCTGTACAGCATTGGACAAAGTCTGCATTAAGCATATCTGTAATCCAGTCAGCTACTGTTTATGTACTCAGATCACAAAGCCAAACTTGGAGCACTGCAACGTATCTTCAAACAGAGAGTTAATTAATCCAGCACTCACAGATTGCAAAGTCCTGTGCCATTAAAACACAATAGATGGATTTAGCTGAAAATTGGATACATTCCTTTCATCTGAAGGGACCTGTTTATCTGAAAATAAGGAGATAACAGCATTCTGTCTGCATTAAAGAAAACATCAGAACAAAAACAGACTTCACTTACTGAGCTACAGTGCTGTTCATGTTAATGCCGTGCACATACATAATGCTGTTGTCTTAATAATGTATGCAATTTATAAAGTGCATCTATAGTACATTTATCTTGTTAGATATTTGTAATCAAAAACAAGACAAAATACTAATCAAAAAGGTTTTATTTCATTACTGAATGAAACAATTCATAAATGACTCATTCATCAAGGTTGCTGCTTCCTACTGGCTGCTGTCCTTTAATTTTTTTCTCAACATTCCTTAAAAAAAACATTAACGGCCATTTATTATCAGTATTTATACAATAAATGTGACTCTGGACCACAAAACCAGTCATAAGTGTCAATTTTTCAAAATTGAGATTTATACATCATCTGAAAGTTGAATAAATGAGCTTTCTATTGATAGGACAATATTTTGCCAAGATAAAACTATTTGAAAATCTGGAATCTGAGGGAGCAAAAAATTTAAATATTGAGAAAATCACCTTTAAAGTTGTCCAAATTAAGTTCTTAGAAATGCATATTACTGACCAAAAATTAAGTTTTGATATATTTACGGTGAGAAATTTAGAAAATATCTTAATGGAACATGATCTTTACTTAATATCCTAATGATTTTTGACATTTGACACTGAAAGAAAAATCAATCATTTTGACCCATACAATGTATTTTTGGGTATTGCTACGAATATACCCCAGCGACTTAAGGGTCACAAATGCAATAAATAAATTAATAAATAATTAATAAAGTCTCTTCTGCTCACTAAGCCTGCATTTTTTTTTATCTAAAATACAGCAAAAGCAGTCATGTTATGAAATATTTTTACTATTAAAAATACCTGCTTTCTATTTGAATGTATTTTAAAATGTAATTTATTCCTGTGATCAAAGCTTAATTTTCAGCATCATTACTCGTCTTCAGTGTCACATGATTCTTAAGAAATCATTCTAATATGCTGATTTGCTGTTCAAGAAACATTTTTATTATTATTATCAATATTTAAAACTGCTGAGAACATTTTTTTCAGGATACTTTGATGAATAGAAAGATCCAATATATGATAGAAATATATAAGAAATTATAGAAAATAATACTTTTATTTAGCAAGGATGCTTTAAATTGATCTAAAGTGATGATAAGGGCATTTATGAGATTACAAAGTATTTCTATTTCAGTTAAATGATGTTCTCCTGAACTGAAAAAAAAAAAAAAAAAAAAAATATATATATATATATATATATATATATATATATATATATACACTCAGCTGTTATCAACATAATAATAAATGTTTTTTAAGCAGCAAATCAGAATATTAGAATTTTTTAAGTATCATGTGACACTGAAGACTGGAGTAATGATGCTGAAAATTCAGCTTTGAAATCACAGGAATAAATTACATTTTAAAATATATTTAAATAGAAAACATTTTTACTATTTAAAATAACTACTTCATAATTTTACTTTTTTTTTTTTTACACTGTCCAAAAACTTTTGACTGGTAGTTTATACCCACACACATATATTCATGTTGTGGCCACAGAGTATGCACAGCTTTGCCCTAATTTCCTGAAGTTTCATAACTCATTATGGCTGTGAATCACTGGAGGTCTCTAGTCCCTCCTCTATCACCCTTTCAAAGTCACAGTAGTCGTGACAGTTACTGTCTATGAACTCAGCGGGTCTAGACAGAGATCTGTGAACTTCAGCTGAGTGCTGCATTGGACATTAAACAGCAGCCATGATCCACTTCAGAAAAGAAGTTAATTGTGCACAAACGCATGGGCATAATAGTCACATAGTCTTTCTAAAGCCATTTTGTTTTAACATGGTGTCTTATTATGGAGAAAATTAAGTTCAATATAGACTTACAGCGAGATGACTTTGCAGTAATGTGCTTCGAGGATGACAGATTTTTATAGGCCGAAACACAGAAACAAATTTGCATTTTAACTTTCCACTTCTGCACAGCAAAGCATGTAAGAATCATAAACTTTTGTTGATCACAGAGCTTATTTTCTCCAATAATTCACAAGCCAGTGGAAAATTTCTGTTCGGTCGAGGGAACCAGGGTGGTGCTAACTTTGGCCTATAAAAATACACATGACTGCAGCACTTTATACAGAGGTTACCGTATCTGGGGCTGATAAAGCACTAAGCATGATCTCCATTAGCACAAACAGTTGCTCACAGCATGACTGGTGCTTGTTAGCAATATGTTTATACTTTGTAATTGTGCCAACTATTTTGTAAACTGCATCTGTATGCTCAGAAAAATAGTTCACTTCTACACCTGACAAACGGTAATTCGCACACATGCATACATACACACCGTCCAGGGGACCCTGAGTTGATGTGAGGGGATGTCCACATCAATTATTTAGCTAATCTACCGAGTAACAAGAGATAACAAGCAGCACACTGCCAGCCAACATGTTACAACAACCCAAAAACCACGCTTGGTGATGCTGACTTGGCCTCAAGTCAGACTGTGCTACAACGCAAGGTAAATCAGTACTCCTACAGGTATTCTTGAAATATAATGCCAAAAATATATTGACCAAACTGACCCTCCTGTTCCTTTGCAATATATGATATAACAAAAACACCAGAGATGTAATGGTAACACACTACAATAAAGTTCCATTAGTTAACGTCAGCTGATGTTTTAAGATGAACAAACGATGAACAATACATTTATTACAGGATTTATTAACCGTTGTTAATGTTAGTTAATGAAAATATAGTCGTTCATTGTTAATTCATGTTAATTCAGTGTATTAACTAATGTTAACAAACACAGTTTGTGATTTTAATAATGCATTAGTAAATGTTGAAATGAACATTAACTAAGATTAATAAATGCAGTAAAAGTATAATTCATTCTTAACTCATGTAGTTAACTAATGAACCTTATTGTAAAATGTTACTGGGTTTTCACATACATTTCTGTAAAAAGCTTGTTCAACAAGTTTTGATTTGTTTAAATTTATTCATTATTTCAAATCAACTAACAATAACCAATTACTCTACTGCATTTCTAATTTAGTTTATGTTGATTTAAAGATTCAAAAATACATTCTACAATCAAAAGTAATATCTGTTCACATCAGTTAAGGCACTGTGAATGAACGTGAACAATTTGTTGAGTCAACTTAAAATAATTTGTTACTCTGCTGCCTTCAAATTTTAAGTTCAGCCAACTCAAATAAGTTTATTCAAGTTGAAATGTTAAGTTGTACTAAGTGACAACTTAGATATTTGAGTTGACTAAACTAAAAATGTGTTTGTTAAACTTAACAGTTGAATCAACTCAAATTTCTAAGTTGTCACTTAGTAAAAAGTAACATTTCAAGTTGACTAAACTTTTTTCGAGTTGACTGAACTTAAAATTTCAAGGCAGCCAGGTAACAAATTATTTCTTCACTCAACAAGCGTTTTACAGTGTAACACAAAAAACAATGTTAGTTCATTAAACCTTTTAAAGTGATTCCTCTCGTATCTACTGTCAAACATCGCTCCACCTTGTATACTTTCCATATCATATGACCCTTCAAAGCACAATTATATTAAAAAAGTAAAAAAAATAAAAAAAAATAAATAAATAAAAAAGCATTTCAAAGACTGTGTTATGTGTGGAACTGCTATCACAGTCTGCTGTTTCCAGTTAAATTGATATGGTAAACCTTTTTATTGAACAGCGTTTTTGAGAAATCACCAGAACAAGGAGGCGGTGTAATATTGAAGTTCAATAAGCAAGTTAAAATTAAATAGCTTACATTTTAGACATAGTACTTCATTGCAACACTTAGCAACAGTGGTGTTTCATTCCTGAATGATTCAGTGTTTTTAAATGAATCGGTTAAGTGAATTATTCAATGACTCATTCATAAAGACAATTGCTGAATTCAGAACCCAATAGTAGACTTCTAACTATTTTTAGCTTATCTTTATATGATAAAAAAGAGCAGTGTGCCAACAAGTGGTTTCAAATTCAACAACTTGTTTGGTACTTGAATGATTCAGCATTTTGAAACGAGCCAGTTTAGTGAATTATTCAATGACTTATTAATGAAGGTGACTGCTGAATTCAGAACTGAATCATAGAATACTAATTATTTTTAGCTTATCTTTCTATTATAGAACAAAAGAGCAGTATGCTAGCATGTGGTTCTAATTCAAAAACTTGTTTCGTTTCTGAATGAATTAGCCTTTCTGAATCAGAAACAGCTGAATAAACAATTCATTTATAGACTCCTGGCACCTACTGACATGATAATGTTATGCTCCTCGACCACACTGCTCTGCTGTCTGATTTGTTTTTTATTAAATGTTTTATGTGTACTATACATTATTATTATTATTATTATTATTATTATTCATACATTTTATACATGTATTTGAATATAAAAAGTATAATAAACACCAATGTCAGGTTTAAGCTTCATAAAATAAAACAAAAATGCCAGAAAAAAATAGGACAGTGTTACGTGTATTTCACATTTGATTCTGGAGAGCCTTTCTTTTATATTTGTATGCAAGAAATGTTTATATGTGCCAAAAGTAATGGAACCATAATGGAAAACACTAGATCATAATATTAAATTTATTATAAGTCAAAGTGTTTACCTCAATTACAATTTACATCCATAAACAGCATTGATTATAATGGGTTTAATGCTGTTTTTTGTCGTGTCGCATTGTAGACACGGTGTTGTCTTATATTTCCTCTCTTCTAACCCATATTATAACGCACGTCCTGTGGCACCTGGGCGTCACACATGCCTTAAGTTTCTCACTGTTTACACTCCAATTGATGACTGTGATCGTATAGAAAACGCTGCTACATTCACTGTGCTTGCGCCAGATGACAGTTCACCAGTCAGATCTAGGAGCAGCTGCCATGGAACATGCTACAGCTGAGGTAAAAATCACAGGCATCAATCTGTGTCCTGTGACTGTAAACAGTGAGAGATGTTGCTGTGGCAGGCGCATGACGTGTAGGTGCCACACAATATTTTACAATATGATAGGCTCGGAATGCATTTTCAAATTCATTGTGGGGTTTTTATAAACGTCACATATGTAAATGTCAATGCATTTAAGAAAAAAAAGATTAAATCAGTATTTTGCTACTCTTTTGCTGCACTTTTGGCTCAGAATACATTCTGGAATTCTCACTGCATTTTGCTACAATTATCACGTGGTATTATGATGAAAATGCAAAGTCTAAATGCATTTAGGAAAAATTATATATTTAAATGATCATTTATGACCATTTAAATGATAATTTTGCTACAGTTTTCACTTGGACATGTAAAACATATCCAATCAATTTGGGTAATACATTTTCATTTTAATTTTGCAACTTATAAAGCATTAAAATATGCTTTTCATTTGCATATTAAAACTAGTGTAGGAAATGGCAAATGTAAATTATATAATTGCTTTTTCTTTTTCATTTTGCACTAAATGTTGCACATATGTATTGGAAAATGCTAATTTAAATACAGAAATACATTGCATTGCCATTTTGCATATTACATTTCAAATTTCGCCCATAAGCTTCCATAGCCCCAACCATCGAGCCATGATAAAGTCTATGTTTGTTTTATCATTCATGCTAAATTTGAATCACAACCTAATCATAAAATAGATACGTTTAAATTCAAAAGCATAAAAAATGCATATGAAGAAAAATAATAAATGTCATCATTTTTGCTCATTTCTGAAATGTATTGCCTCCAGTCTCCCCTTAAGTGAACCATGTTTTAAGGAACACAGAAATAAATGTCTCTGCAATGTAGCTTTGCAATGCAGCCACTAGATGTCAGTGTTGTATATCAGTGTATTCTCAATCAGAAGCTTTATATTACACTGTTACAGCGAACACTTTACTGCTCTGAGAGGCCCAATAAAATCCCACACCTGCTCCTACTTCATTATTCACATTGGTGATAATTTATGCTAAAATTACTATCTGACACTTCATGTGATTACAGGTAGGGAATGTAAACACTTTCTAGAGGAGTACAGAGACACTAGTTTGTTGCCTTAGTTTTAAAAGAAGGAATAACACAGCAATTCTGCTTAAAATGATCTGTGCATTGACATAAAAGATCACACACTGATATAAGTGTTACTGCTAAATCTTGTTTGTGATAAAAAATATTAATAGTATCTGATTGCAATATTTTTACTTTATATAGAAAGCATTAAACTCTTCAGGATTATAAAACTTTCTTTATATAATAACTCATGCTACTTAAGCACACAATGCCTAATCTTGCGGATTGAGGGCACATATGTTCTGAGCGTGATGGAAAAAGAAAACTTTAGTGATGCTTTAATATATTCAGATGATAAGAGAGTTGCATCAGTGATTGCGTTTGATCTGTGACGAATCTGTTTGCACGCCTGTCTTTAGATTCTGTCATATCTTTGATCTTACAATAGTCAGTTATGAATTATATAATCTGAAAACTGTGGACGGTGAGAATGACAGAAAGGAAGACATCAAAACTTGCAATGAAATACAGTTTATGATCAGTATCTTAGGATTGATGATATTGATACACCCTTTGGAGGCAAAAGTGCAGCTGAGTATGTGATAGCTACACTCTTAGAGAGACAGTTCACACAAAAAATGCACTTACTCATCATACACTTGGTCCAAACCTGTATAAGTTTCTTTCTTCTGTTGAACCCAAAGGAAGTTATTTAGAAAAATGTTGGTAACTAAACAGTTGAGTTGGTAAATAGTATTTTTCCATACAAAGGAAGTCAATGGGTACCTTTTGGTTGCCAAACATTCTTCAAAATACCTTCTTTTGTGCTCAGCAGAAGAAAGAAACTCAGGTTTAAAACAATGTGAGGGTACGTAAATGACAGACTTTCCATTTCTGGGTAAACTATCCCTTTAAAAATAAAGGATACTGGTATATATCTGTGGATCCATGGATAACCTTTAACATTCATTACAGAACCATTCCACTGGAAAAGGGCTCTTAAAAGTGCGAAATAGTTCTTTAGATTTTTCAAATGTTTAGACTAAAAAAAAAAAAAAAAAGATTATTTAATGAACTTTTTACACAATGAACAAAAGATTGCTAGTCAAAGCACGCCACTCAGACTGTTTATCCGCTCGGATCAAAGTTCAAACGGCGGCACAGCGCAAACAGATATTACTGATTTTGATAATGAACATGCAGTAAATCTACATCTGCATTCTAAATCAAGCTACTACCAAATGTATATTTCTATTTTTTTTATTTTTTAATTATTATTATTCATATTATCAGGTAACACAACCCTGTTTCTTGATTTGAAACAATATTACTCATTAAAACATGCCGAACTAAGAAATTATTTTTTCTATTAAGATACTTATTTTATTAAGGAAAAATAGCTGGAAAAAGTGTTAAGAATTCGAAAAACATGAATTCATATTCTGACCATAAAGAATATTTTAAAGTCACAGTTAACTTTCTGGTTTTTATAACTTTTACATTGTAGCAAAAATCTGCCTTTAAACTTGAAATAAATAAAAAATTGACATTTATCGTGATAATTATCGATATTGGCTGATATATATATATAAATTCTATAATTAGTGGTACATTTAGCATTTGACAAAGTGAAGAAAAAAGCTTTCCATTATCCCAAAAACCCAAACATGACCTTACATAGCTGCTTTGAAACTATCCATATTGTATAAAATGCTATATGCTATATGCTTATAAATATGGGTGATCTGTGCGAATATGTGCATAAAATACCATCTATGTTTGCTATTGTCCACCACTTTACATTTACTGGGTAACATAGTTGACAGTAACTTAGTTGACATTTTTAGGGTTTTGGGCCTATAACTCACCATGGAAGACTAGAACTTATAGTGTTTCATCCATGTGCTTCTAGAGGAAATATCATCATACTGTGCGAATAGGACAAACCATTCCTTTTTGACGGGGGTTTCTAGTGGGTAACTTGACAATGGTTTTTCAGACACAAATAAAACAAGTTATATCAAAATAAATACTTATTTTTGAAGCGCACACCCAAATGTCTTGATAACCTAATCTAACTAAAGACACAACTATTAAAGTAATTTATATTTGAGGTCATTTTCATGTTTAAATGCAGAGTAGAATGAGCAACTTCATAAACTCGGACAGCTGAATACCAGGGTTTTATGTGATATGAAAATTTTTTTAACAAAAGATATGGCCTTTTCAACATATCCATAAGTTTCATGTGACATCACTGTAGTTTATCGCCGCCATTTTTGTGTCCACGCTACCTGTTTCAGTCTATGGTCACAGCAGCCACAACTACAAGAAGATCAGCGAAACACTCCCAGAAGGTTCACAACAAGGTTATAATATGAAAGGGATATATTGTTCTGATAGCTGTAACAACTGCCATCAGAAAAATACCCAACTACAATTTTATTCGATCCCAGTCAGTGCTTGAAGTGGGCCGGTATGCTTATAGCCGTTAGTGTACCGGCACTTCTGACATGTTACCGTCAGTGTCTGGGTGAACAGAAATTACACTAACGTTAAATACATCACACTACCAGGAGGAGTCACCTCTCATCTCGACAATTCACGTGAATGAATGCAACCGGAGTCAGTCTGGGGTGCGAGAGCATGTCAGGAGAGGCAGAGTAGTGGAATAGTAATTATTGACTACTATGTGAATCAGTACATTATAACGAAGACAGTGTCCTAAAAATGAAAAGAAGCTGTTTTTTGCAATCATATCATTTTAAACCGGTCAACCCCTAAGTCCAAGCTGATCCATTAAAAGAGAAAGCATTCAAACAGTAAGTTTAAAACAGTGCTAATGCGGAGAATAGCGACTTACAGTACATCTAGATGCCGGTAAATTATTCGTTTTAGTGTGTATTTGGCTTAACAGCAAACGTGTTTTATAATGAATGTCATTGCCATGTCTGCAGTAAAGCATATACATGTACAAAGGTTCTCAAAAATAATCATATTCGTTTTGCTAAAACTATTTATGTACAATTACTCAAAAAATAATAATTTGTCATACAAAAAATGGCACACAAGTTACACACAAACCATCGTCCTGAGCAAAATGTACCTTTGTGAATTGTGACTGGCTGCACAAGTGGTGAAATAATTTAGGAGGTGGATATACTGTGAAATTACATAACCTACAAACACATAAAACTTGAAAGCATATCAGAGAAAGTCTGAAACATCAGTAAAGCATTTTTTTTAAACAATGGCAAAATTTAACTAAAATGTTATTGCAGCCAAATAGCCTATGAATTAATGAAAATGCATATTTAAAAAAAAAAAAGAAATCACATGCTTTTGGTGTTTAAATTTGTGCTTTACACAAGAAGTGAAAGACGTCTTCTCTCAGGTATATATCCATGTTTTCTTGGCTTGCTGGATGTTGGGCTCATGCTCATACATGGGCGTAACCACCATATACTTTGGGGGGGGGGGGACGTGTCCCCCCCAATATTGGTAAAAAAACCAATCTGTCCCCCCCAATAATAGGCCTATTATATTGTAATATGTTACATATGATATGCCCTCCTTTTGTGAACCCTGGTTGTAGCCTAGTGGATCTGTTGTTATTTCCGATTTACTTTCAATTTAGGAAAAACAAGGGAAACAAAACTGTGTGACCACCCCCCTCGAATGTACACTTGGTTGAGCCCGTAAACGCCGGCTTGCGGCATCGTTTGAAAAAACCGCTCAGTCCGATTGTCACTGGTGCTTAAATGAAATGAAGGTAGGAGTTAAAAGAAAGAAGCAGGACGAACAGGCGGACATTCGCCTTTTTTTTCAGACGGTAAGCAAGTAGACACCTAAAAAGTAGTGCCATGGTCAAAAATACCATGGCAATTTTTGAATAAATGTGAAAAAATATCACGTTTACGTTCACAGACCAAGAAGTTAACGCACTTCCCACTCCATTGATAAGAGTGCATAAGGCATAGTGTAGTTGTAAGTTTGATTTCATGATTGATATGATTTCATTCACATGAAACACACAATATTTAAACCAAAATGCTTTAGGCATGTAAGTTTTCCTCATTGGAAGCCATCCTATTTGCTGCTATGTCAGAGAAATGACATATGACAGATGTCACTGTTCTTTTAATGTTAATTCAAATGGTCAATGTATTCTTCAAAACTATGTTCTAGATGAGCAAATCTTTATCAATAGCCCATATGAAAATTGTGCATTGTGGGAAATGCACTTAAAAAAAAATATCTGGGGAAGGGCTCACATTTGGACCCCCCCAATATCTATACCATGGTTACGCCCTTGTGCACATATATATATATATATATATATATATGCATTATGCATTCGCGAAAACTAATTTGCCGAAATCAAAGCGCGGACTGTAAGGGAATTAGTGCGGTCAGCGCCAGTACCGCCAGCCGGCATAGGATTCTTCAAGGTCTTAAAACCTTTAATTTTTAAATCTCATCATTTTTAAATCTCATTTAGATAGCCGTGTCTGTTGTCATATCGGACACAAATATGGCGGCGAGCATAGCGGAAGTGACGTCTTTGGTACTCATGGATAGTAGTGTGATTGGGAAAAATATAATTGTGTACTAGAAAATTAAGCATCGGGCTTTATATTGATAAATATATTAAAAATATACTTCACGGACATGAGATGTAACCACAATTATAGAATGACCCATATATAAGATTTGAGTAAAATTGTAATGATTTTTATGACTTATACCAGATGTGAGGTTTTGAGGTGGAGGGTCAAATTCCCAAAGAAAAGGCAAGTAATGACACCAAGACCAATCCTAAACAATAACCTTCACGGCAGCTTAACATTCACTCAAACCGCAGCGGACGGATGCTGAAGTGTGCGGTTGAGGAGCCGCTGGCATGACACCTGAGTAAGCAAAGACACTGTGAATATGTGGCATAAACAAGCCTGGAGGGAGCTTCTAAACATGAAAGCGTGTCCGTTCTCCTTTTGGCCCCGGGCGTTCATAAACAAACGCCTTCTGTTCGCTCTTCCCAGTGAGTTTATTTCTGACGCGGGCTCTCTCCCCTCCGCCGCTCACGCCTGGCCCCACTCCGACGGCAGGCGGCCATCCTGGCAGCTGCTTACCGCTCGAGCTCCCGACGGGAAAAACAGAAATTGGCTCCACTGCAAACAAAACCTGGTGGAAAAAGCCCAAGAGACTGACGGGAAGTGCTCGTGGCAATTAATCCTTGGTTTTCCAAGAGTGTGAAGTGGATGAATATTTTGGGGCTCAAAGATGCAGAAATGTATTTAAGGTGGCAATTCCAAGATTTTCAAGAATTCCAGGATTTGAAGCTTGAGTTTGTGCTTCTTAAGTGCATCATATGTGCAAAAGTGTAATTTTAGTATTGTTAAGATACTTCTTATTAAAGGATTAGTTCACCCAAAAATTTAAATTAGCTGAATATTTATTCACCCTCAGGCCATCAAAGATGAAGATGAGTTTTTTTCCCCTTCATCATATTTGGAAAAATGCATCATTACATCACTTGCTCACCAATGGATCCTATGCAGTGAATGGGTGCCGTCAGAATGAGAGGGTTTATAATGGTAATTTTAGAAGACCTTCACTGCAAAAAATGCTTTTCTTACTTAGATTTTTTTGTCTTGTTTCCAGCCAAAATATCTATAAAATCTTAAATCAAGCAGGATTTTCTAGACAAGTAAAAAATATTGTCTTGTTTTCAGAAGCAAGCAAAATAATATGCCAATGGGGTAAGCAAAATAAAATTATTTCAAGCAGAAAACTAGATTATTTAGCTTACCCCACTGGCGGATTATTTTGCTTGTTTTAAGCAAAAACTCACTTAAGTTTGACTTCTTTTTTTGAAAACAAGACAATAATTTTGACTTGTCTAGAAAATCCTTCTTGATTTAAGAATTTTTTAGATATTTTAGATGGAAACGAGACAAAAAAAAATCTATTTTGATAATGAATATGAATCTACATCTGCATTTTAAATCAAGCTGCTACCAAATGTGTATTTCTAAGAGACTAATTTATTTTTAAATTATTATTATTATTATTAATATTATCAGGTAACACAAACCTGTTTCTTGATTTGAAACAATATTACTCATTAAAACATGCAGAACTAAGATTTTTTTTTTTCTATTAAGATACTTATTTTATTAAGGAAAAATGGCTGGAAAATTTAAGAATTCAAAAAACATGAATTCATATTCTGACCATAAAGAATATTTTAAAGACACATTTATCTGTCTGTTTTTTATAGCTTTTACATTGTAGCAAAAATCTGCCTGTAAACTTGAAAGAAATAAAAATGTGACATTTATCATGATAATTATCGATATCGACTGATATTAAAAATAAAATCATTGTATACATTTTTGGCCATATAGCCCAGCCCTATATAAGATTTTACTAAAATTGTAATGATTTTTAAGACTTAACGGATGTATTTAATTATAAAACCCTTTAGAATCTATAACATTTATTAACAAATTATTTCATATTTTCTTTATTACTGTATTATTACTTTCTTTAAACCTTCTTGTATATTAAGGCACCTGCAATTCTGGCCAAATTAAGATAAGTTGTTTTATTATTAATGACCCCCTGTGTTTAATTAAAAAAGAAGGTCTCTAAAAAATGTCTCTAATTGGCCCTCAAAACATTTCTTATTTGCTGATACAGTATTGCATAATTTGTAGATTATATTTAATAGTTTAAAATAATAACATACAATCAGGCTGAATAAGTTACCATTCAAATAAAATCAGCATCAATAATTCATCTTTGAATGTCATAGATGAGCTCAAAAGTGGCTTGAAAAAAAAAAAAGAGGCTGAATTAATGCATTTCAATGTTATGAGATTAATGTTTAAATTTAAAGTTGCGACTATAGAAATTTAAATAATTTAAAAGACTTTATACTTAATAAAAAATGAAACTGAAACCACCAGTAGGTGGCAGTAAGTCAAAGTCTTTGTGACTGAATAATTAATTAAATTCGTTCCAAAGCCAGTTTCAAAAAGATGCGCAGCGGCACAACCGAGGCTTTATTTGGAACTATTTTCGTTGACAAATTAGAGCAGAATCAGACAACAGTGTTCCTAAAATGTAGGTCGCTTAATATTAACTTATAAAATCAAAAATGTATAAAACATTTCACATTCGCAAACTGCCTTTATAATCATTAAAAATCAGTCTAAAAAGTCTTATTTCTTCGTGATCTCACAAACTTGCATTTTAAATAATAAAGCTCTCTACACTGCACACTGAATCTATTATTAATGTCAACACTTTGCTATAATGAATGACAAAAACTGCAGTCTGCTTTCACAATCTGTGCTGTGAGAAGCAAGACGTGCATCGATAGAGAAGTAATTCCATTGGCTGCAGTCTCCAGGTATTATGGCAAAAGACCGCTGCAGTTTTAGCTAATATTGCACTACGTTTATATGCAGAACTGTGATCGCTTTCGTAGTCTTTTAAATGGGTAAATTATTTTAATTTCCAAAAAAGCCTAACCTGTTGGAGGTGAAACGCCCATCCCCCCAAAATTCACTCCCCACTTGGTGAGTAAGCGAGGTAATGCTGAAGGTCTTATTTAATATTTATCTGCACTGATTTTGGACCAAAATTGTGAGTACTACACTCATGTTGGCACATTTTTAATCTGGCTACAACTCAGTTTCTGCGTAAAAAATATGATTCAGAAATGAATTAACTGTGAAACTGATGTGTACCTATCTGTGTGTGTACTCTGCAGACATCCAAACATCGATCTGAATTTCAGACGCATCACCGCCAACTTCCAAAGCAGATCTCCACCTCCAGCACATGACAGATTCAGGGCAAAGTATATTCATCATCACTACAGATTACTGCACTGGAGACGGTCCAGCTAGCACAGCACAAAGCTCTCTATGTGGTCACCATCTCCATCCAAGAAGAAAGGCTTTACAACCAAACTTTGTGCAGGAGAATGAATAAATTATTAGACCACTTACTGAACACTAATGGCATAAATAATTTGTCTCTAAGAGGCAATACCATTGTTAAGTGGTAAATAAGCATCTTACTTTGAAAAAGAAGGAATCTAAAGGGTTAGTCTGTCATTAATTACTCCTGTAAGACCTTCAGTCATCTTCAGAACACAAATTAAGATATTTCTGATGAAATCCGAGAGCTTTTTGGTCCTACATAGACAGCAACGTAACTGACACGTTTAAGGCCCAGAAAGGTAGTAAGGACATTGTTAAAATAGTCCATGTGACATCAGTGGTTCAACCTTAATTTTATGAAACTAGGTCAAAATTTTACATCCTCCTTTCAGAATCTGCAAAATGTTAATTATTTTACCAAAATAAGAGGGATCATACAAAATGCATGTTATTGCTTATTTAGTACTGACCTGAATAGGATAAAATATGTTTACATATAGTCCACAAGGAAACAGTTGAATTTAAAAAAAGGCCCGTTTAGAAGTTTACATACGCTTGATTCTTTATACTGTGTTCTATTTTTTATTTTTATTATTATTTTAGTGATAGTTGTTTGTGAGTCCCTTGTTTGTCTTCTGGGAAACATGTAACTATCTTCTGTAGCCTCTGAAGGGCAGTACTAAATGAAAAAAAATGATATTTAGGCAAAAAAGGAAAAATGTACACATCTCCATTCTGTTCAAAAGTTTTCACCCCCGAGTCTTAATGCATCGTTTTTCCTTCCGGAGCATCAGTGAGAGTTTGAACCTTCTGTAATAGTTGCATATGAGTCTTTCAGTTACCCTCAGTGTGAAAAGATGGATCTCAAAATCATACAGTCATTGTTGAAAAGGGTTCAAATCCACAAAAATGCTGTAAAACCAAAGCATTTGTGTGACCTGAAGGATTTTTCTGAAGAACAGCAAGCAGTTTAACTGTTCATGACAAACAAGGGACTCATGAACAACTATCACTAAACAAAAAAACACTGTGGATCATTCAGGTAAGAACAGAACTTTTGAACGGGGACATTTTTATAAATTCAGCTACATTTTTTTCTTGTGGACTATATGTAAACATCTTTTATGTAAAATATCTTATTCAGGTCAGTAGTAAATAAACAATAACATGCATTTTGTCTGATATTGTTTTAAACAGGACAAGCTAGAACAAAAAAAAATTTTTATCTTGCAAACAAATGTAATATGGCAAGCATGCTTTATCATGTTAATTCCTGTTAAAACAGACGAGAATTAGTCTTAAATAAGCATGAGGCTGAAATATTAATGCCAGACAGAATAATAACCTCATTCCTGTTCCAACTCTAATAACTACACACCTCTGGATGACAGAAGATAAAATTATAACCAAGAACACATCCAGACAAGCTGTAGGTGCCCTAAAATTGCTTTAGTTAATGAAATGCATGTACAAATAAACATCTCTATCATTACCGCAATTTCTCCTTACTGAATTCCCCCAGACAGTTTATTCTCTTTCTTCTCTGTTGTATCCATGCACACTTTACACAACCAATCGCCAACTAGAGCAATTAAAAGATCATTATGCTCCATAACTGCGGTTAAATTTTTTTGGCTCCCACTTCCTGCTTTCTCATTCTCCACTCTCACTCTTTTGCAATTTCAGTGATGCACACTGATAATCTGGGGCGTTTTGTTACACAAAAAAGTGAAAAGCTTCAGTCTTGTACTGTGCACCTGCATTAACATTTCTTTTACAGGGAATATGTAAAAGTATGGACATGTAATCCTGATTATAAACTGCAGGCTGGCAATGTTACGTTTTTAAAATAAAGACTTTCACAAGTAATACTGCAAAGTCCACCTGGCAAGTCCTTAGTTCCACCCACTGATTATGCAGCGACAAAAAGAGAAAGACACACTGAGAAATGGACATTCATAAGCCAAAACTTCTACAGAGGCTGCTAGTCCTAACTAACAATGTGTGAAATAATACATACTGTATATAAAGGATATAAAGGCATTAATGACACTACCAGACCTCTGGCTTCCGATGAAGCCTCAAGGTCACCAGCGGTAATGCTTTAGTAATGCTAAAGCAAACACACCTTTTGAGTCATTCACCAAGTGCACACCAAACAAGCACAGTGTGTGGACCTTTTGAAAATGATAAAGCACAAAATTACAGTCAATTTTCAAACCTTTCAAACATTTGGAAACAAGTGTCTGCTCATTATACGTTGTAGGCAGAATGCCAAATGTAAAATACTATTCCTGGATGGTCTGGATTTTAAATATTTAACATGCTCAGCTCAGACTCGCACTCTTCTATATGGAAATATGTACTTAAAGGTTCAATAACAGTTACATTTTCAACTGAGTGACCAGCGTTTCCAAAGCGTGGGTTTGAGAAATAAGTAACTTGCAGAGTAAAACTGTCGCCTACCTAATATTGGCACACACTATCTGCTTGTTTGCGCCAATTTGCTCTCTCTGCATGACCAGTGTGAAACTTAAAGGACTAGTTCACCTAAAAATGAAAATTAGCTGAAAATGTACTCACCCTCAGGCCATCCAAGATGTAGATGAGTTTGTTTGTTCATCAGAACAGATTTGGAGAAATGTATCATTGCATCTTGCTCACCAATGGATCCTCTGCAGTGAATGGGTGCCGTCAGAACGAGAGCCCAAACAGCTGATAAAAACATCACAATAATCCACAAGTAATCCACACCACTCCAGTCCATCAATTAACATCTTGAGAAATGAAGAGCTGAGTGTTTATTATAAATAAATCCATTATTAATAGCACTTCTTTCAGTGTAAAAGTCCATCTCCTGTTGTCCTCTCACATCAAAAACCACCCACATATCTGTTTAAAACTGTTTTGGACTGTTTTAAACAAGACAAGACTATTGTTCCACTGTAGAAAAGAATATAATTGATAGAGGACTTGTATTTTAGCCAAAAGCAATGTTTTGAATACCCTCTGGTAAGGAGTCACACTTACCTTCTTCACGGTCAAAGGTGACCGAAGCCTTTCCTTTTTTTTCAGGAAAATCAATGCAATAAATTTTTGTTCAATAATATTTTTTGATTACTACTAAGAATTTTGAGGAGATTTTATGATACTATGTAATATTTATTCAATTTTAATAAGCACATTTTTTTTCCATTGGAATTCATATATATTATTGTAGTTAATTTTTTAGATATTATTTTTCAATAAACGCAACATTTCATATTAAAAGAGAGTAAAAACATTTACAATCTTTTTTTTTTTTACTGAGAATTGTGCCATTGGTGGCATTAAAAAAATGTAAAACTTGTGAAATGTCATGTAACCTCCTGTACAGCTCCTTATATACATATATACAGAGGCTTATGAATGCCCATTGTTTTTTTTAGACAGTTTCTTCATTTTATTAGGTTTTGCATTTAGAAATGTTATATATTTAGACATTCTAAAAGACTACTTTTTTTAATTTTTAGATATTACTGGTTAGATAAGTATCAAGTTTTGTATTATGATTACAACCAGAAACCAGGGCTGTTACCAATTCATTCATCTCTTTCTCTATCTCTCGGTGTGTGTGTGTGTGTGTGTGTGTGTGTACGTGGGTGTCAATTTTGCACTCTTGACATTTTAGAGTGTCACCCCTTGATTGCTGTGCACTTTTTTCTAAACAGTGGCAAATTTGTAGTTTGTACCACCAAAAGATTCTCTGAGTTTTCATATATTTTAGTAGTTTCCATTCATTTCCTATGTCGCTCATTTTTGACCGCGAAGAAGTCAAGTGTGACTTTTTTTTTAACCTTTAAAATATCCGAATCATGTCCATGATTTTTTTTGTGTGTGTTGTTCACATTGCTAATGTGACAAAAGTCACCAAGTGTCATCTCATTCCGATGAAGCTACGATTTTTAACATTTTAAAATATAAACATTTTCGTCAAAAAAAAGTGACAGAAGAGGGCCAGATGCATTTGTTTATTACAAACATGCAGCTTTTAACTTCATAAGATGTTAATTGATGGACTGGAGTGGATCACTTGTGGATTTTTGTGATGTTTTTTTAGCTGTTTGGACTCTCATTCTGATGGCACCCATTCACTGCAGACGATCCATTGCTGAGCAAGTGATGTAATGCTGCATTTCTGAAACAAACTACATCTTGGATGGTCTGAGGCAAATTTTTACTTTTAAGTGAACTATTCTTTCAAGTATGTTCTTTTCATTCATTTTCTCAAAGGAATGTTTCATTATTTCATTATGTACCCACTCTTTTGTCATTTCAAATTTGAATGTTATGTTTGATCCCTAAAAAAAGGAGAAATTTTGAAGAATCCTCTATGCAACTTATAATCTTTCCTTTTTTTGATGTTTGTAATCCAAAAAAATTGCCACGTCGCATCATGGGCATTCAAAAATGCAGGATAAAGAATGAGACGTGAGATGTGCACTGCAAAAAATGATTTTCTTACTTAGATTTTTAGTCTTGTTTCCAGCCAAAAAATTTAAAAAATTCTTAAATCAAGAAGGATTTTCTTGTTTTCAGAAAAAAATAAGTTTAGGTGAGTTTTTCTTGAAACAAGTGAAATAATCTGCCAATGGGGTAAGCAAAGTAATCTTATTTCAAGCAGAAAACTAGATTATTTTGCTTGTTTTAAGAAAAAAACTTTTTAAAAAATGTTAACTTTTTTTCTGAAAATAAGACAATCATTTTTGATTGTCCAGAAGATCCTTCTTGATTTAAGAATTTATAGATATTTTGGCTGGAAACAAGACTAAAAATCTAAGTAAGAAATGCATTTTTGGCAGTGTGCTTCAAAAAGATTCTGTGAAAAAGGCTTATATTTCAGTCTGTTCCTCACATGACATTATCATGTAGCTTCAGAAGACTAAGGTGACTATGGTTCATTTATGATTTTTTTTCTATGAAGTGTGGCTGTATGGAAAAGAGCTGTTTGAAGATTCTTCAAAAATTCCTTTTGTGTTCCACAGGAAAGTGGAAAGTGAGGCATAAAAGTGAGTCAAGAACAAAAACTTTTTCATTTTGAGAATTAATTTAAATGTAAATTTAAATTTACCCTAATTCAGCCATCAATGTAATGTAGCAAGAAACATATCTAATTTTGTTTACGGTCATTTCATCTAACAGCATTCACGATTATATAGGTAAGATCATTTGATGGCATCAGAAAAGATTTCACATTCATTTTCATATCCCTCATCCTCATTAACCTTTGCCTAATGTCTGTATTAATTGTGTCTCGTCTCACAAGATGAATCAGCACGCCAGCTGTAAGAATTTCAACCCTGAAAGACAAGTTGAAATGGCATTACCCTTGAAAGCACTCCAAGAAAGCACAACACTTCTCTAATGGCAATAAACCTGTCTGAATGTGGAATTTGGAAGTGTGAATGTTAAGATCCATTTAGTAAAGCAAGCGCATTAATGTCATTGCAGATTCAAGGTTTAAGGACGTCTACATCATCGCCCTTGCAAAGAAAATGCTAATTATTCACATTGTCTATGTTGAGACTAACACCCTGTGTAACAAATTGTCGCAAAGTAGATGAGCAAATGGATGCAACGGTGTTGTGTGCTGAATAAAAATTTGTTCCTTTCGATTTAAACAAGCTTTAGGTTCTTTATCATTTAATACAGAACAACACTGACTCTTAGCAAGACATGAAATAAACTAATGCACAACAAACCATTAGTACAATTCTCGTTATTGCAGAGAAAACATCGCATGCATTTCTGCAAATGTTCTGCCATCATTTAATGCAGAGAAATCAGTGATCTGTGAGGGCATATTACCCTTTATACTGCTCAAGATAATAGGAAATTAACAATTTTCCACAGTCCTCAATGCACTTGAGGTACATCCAGCATCATATAGCTCATTTTATTGCTGTTATTATAATAACTGCTGTGTGTGCACAATAAAGTCACATCAGGATACACTACAACAGGAGTCAGCTATATAATAAAGCCAGATTGGCACTGAAAGGTTTTGCAAGGTGTATTTTTCATTAACAAAGTCAGGGCAGGTTTAATATTGTAGAATTCAATTAACCTTTAACATCATTTACTGACAGATAAATGATTTTGCACTTCACAGTTGTGTTATTTACGCTTTTTTTACATAAATGTAAAATCAGTGTTGGGTAGTAACTGATTACATGTAATTTTAAAATTAAATTCACAAGCTAGTTTGGGAAACCTGGACGTAATGTGATGTTTAATAATAATAATGTGCAAAAAATGCCTTTCTTACTTAGATTTTTTGTCTTGTTTCTAGCCAAAATATCTAAAAATTCTTAAAACAAGAGTGATTTTCTAGACAAGTAAAAAATATTGCCTTGTTTTCAGAAAAAAACAAGACAATAATTTTAAAATCTGCCAATGGGGTAAGCAAAATAACCTTATTTCAAGACGAAAACAAGATTATTTTGCTTACCCCATTGGCAGATTATTTTGCTTGTTTCAATCAAAAACTCATTTTTACTTGTCTAGAAATTCCTTCTTGATTTAAGAATTTTTAGATATTTTGGCTGGAAACAAGACAAAAATCTAAGTAAGAAAAGCATTTTTTTGCAGTGTATATTTTAAAATACTCATAATGAGACTACAGTTACTTTTTACTGATTACATATCACTCACACAATAACAATAAATTAATCAGAATCTTTTGATTCTCCCTCATTTTCCTCTCAAAAATAGCCTGCAGTTATACACTGCCCTCCAAAAGTTTGGAAACACCCCTGTGAAAAAAGACAGGCAAAGTGTGGTTTTGGACAATATTAGCATAAATCCTTATCATGTTTTGGTGCAAATACTTTAAAGTAACTTGACATGATCAATGAAGACCATCATGTCTGTCATGAATGGCCTCCCCAATCACCCGACCTCAACCCAATTGAGCTACTATGGGAGGAACTGGACCGTGATGTCCGTAAGAAGCGTCCAACCAGTGTAAATCACCTTTAGGCAATCCTTCAGGAGGCTTGGAGTAATATATCAAGTCAATGTTTGAGCTCGAGTGCCCAGATTATGCAGAGCTGTAATAGCTGCTAATGGTGGATATTTTGATGAATTGAAAATTTAAGCTTTTTGTATAAACTGTTTATGTAATAAATATGTTTTCGTAGTTTGTGTTGTGTCAGTGCAAAATTATCACAAATTAAAAAGGATTCATACCAATATTGTCCAAAACCCCACTTTGGGTTTCCAAACTTTTGGAGGGCAGTGTACATTCAATTTGTTGACATTCACACAAAATGTTTTTACTTTGATTTTTGTTATTTTATAATTGTTTTACTTTTTCATGACTTAATTATTAGCTTTTAATTAATTTAATTTCATTTGGGAAACCTGGATGTAATGTTTAATGCACTTCATGTTGCTTTTTTTTTTTTTTGTATTTTTATATCAATATAGTACAAGATTATCATATTTAAATCAACGTGATAAATGAGTTAGGTCAAAAAGTAATCAAAAAGTAGTCAGAGTATATTACTGAAAATGTGTAATGCAATGGATTGCATTCTTGACCACAATTGTGACCCTGGACCACAAAACCTGAAGAAGCACATGTATATTTGTAGCAATAGCCAACAATACATGAGTCAAAATTATCAAATTTTCTTTGGGAAATTACGTAAAGATCATGTTCCATGACGATATTTTGTAAATTTCCTACCATAAATATACGTTGCTAAGAACTTCATTTGGACAACTTTAAAGGCGATTTTCTCAATATTTAGATTTTATTCTTTTTTTTTCTTTTTTTTTTTTGCACTTAGATTCCAGATTTTCAAATAGTTGTATCTTGGCAAAATATTGTACTATCCTAATAAATCTATCCTGGAAAGCTTATTTATTCAGCTTTCAGATGATGTATAAATCTCTCTCTCTTTTTTTTTTTTTTTTTTAAATACCCTTATGACTGGTTTTGTGGTCCAGGGCCACAATTTTGTCATGTAATTTGGAAATTAAGTAAAGATCATGTCCCATGAAGATATTTTGTAAATTTCCTACCGTAAATATGCATTGCTAAGAACTTCAGTTGGACAACTTTAAAGGCGATTTTCTCAATATTTAGTTTTAGTTTTTTGTTTTTTTCACTTAGATTCCAGATTTTCATATAGTTGTATCTTGGCTAAATATTGTACTATGCTAATAAACCTATCCTGGAAAGCTTATTTATTCAGCTTTCAGATGATGTATAAATCTTTAAATAATTTTTTTAAATATATATATATATATATATATATATATATATATATTTTTTTTTTTTTTTTTTAATTACCCTTATGACTGGTTTTGTGGTCCAGGGTCACAATTTTTGTCATGTAATTTGTAATATACCCAACACTGTATTTTAGAAGTACTGTTTATATTCTTTAAATAGTAGACACTGACTTGATATAAAGCATTTAATTCTATATAGGTTTAAAACGAATTTTGATGGCAAAGCCCAGAAGGTGCTATAAATATTGGTAGATTGGTAGGATGAGCGAGTTTTTTTATACATGTATTATGGTCAAGGATTGTGTCCGCAGGCAGTGAGTTTCATCCCACCTGCTTGGCTGCTTCTAGCCGTGCGTTTTATAAAAAGACGCTGAAACACAATCTAAAAAAGTCGACAGTGAACAAACCGTGATGTTTTAACAGCGTGTGTCAGAGAATCTAGCTACTGTACAAACTATAACACATGTGGAAGTCCGACTAAGCTTAAATATCATGATAGGTGTTCATCTACAAGATACAAATGCCATGACAATAATTAAAATCTACCGGCTAAAGTAACAGGTAGTCTAATTTTTTCATCTGTACCACCACGAATAAGTCTTTGTGCAGCTGCAATAAAAACCCTCTCGTTCAAAGAACGGCAAAAGTACAAACATGACCGTCGGCTTGTCAAACTTACATGCAAAACATGTGCATGCATGAGGAAACGGGAAGGTGCGCGCGCGCGCAAGAATAATCATGCACCTTTGGTCCTACCACTCGATGAACTTGACGTGTCCACTCGGGCTGAGATGCTGTCGAGTTTCCTCTCCATTGTGAGAATATAGTTTGTTTCCAGTTTTCTCTCCGTGTGTATCGCACTTATGGGGGCAGATTGTGACTGTTGCGCTTCAGCGTTCAGCAACTTCAGCTGATGCCGCCTGATGCAGTCGAGGATGCGCGTCACCGCTGAGGCGCGCTCTCGCTGTCAGTGCTGATTTCATATGGGCCGTCAACTTTGTGAAAGGGGTAGTTAAAAATGGAAAGATTTTTATATCCTAAATGTAGTAATATATATATATATATATATATATATATATATATATATATAAAATTTTTAACACTTTACAATAAGTCTCATTTGTTAACAACAGTTAACATGTTATTATAAACGAACAATGAACAACACAGTTAACACACTATATTAATCTTTGTTAATGTTAATGAAAATACAGTCGTTCATTGTTTGTTCGTGTTAGTTCACAGTGCATTAAATAATAACAAACACAACTTGTGATTTTAATAATCATGGTTTAGTAAATGCTGAAATTAACATCATTCTTAGTTCATGTTAACTAATGTAGTTAAATGTTAACTAGGCTAATGAACCTTATTGTAAAGTGTTACCATTAAAATAAATAAAAGTTTATTTAAATATTATATATTATAAATATACATGTGGATAATATAATATAATTAATATAATATAATATAATATAATTTAATATAGGAAATGTTTTATATATTATAAAATATAAATAACAGTTCATATTATAAGTAGTATGTAATGGAATAGAATAGAACTGAAAACAATTCATATTTTTTTAAAATTATTAATATACTATTAAATATGTTAATATTAATATTATATTAAATATTTTTACATATTATGAAATATAAATAACAAAATATTACATTTAAATATTATATATTATAAACATACATATAAATAATACCATATAATATAATTTAATTATTTAATATATTTAATATAATATTAAATATATCTCATATTTATATATTATTATTTTATATTATAAATATATTCTAAATATATTTAATATAATATTAAACAAATTATATTAAATATTTTGTTATAATAAATATACAAATAAAATAAATAAAATCAGAAACATTAGAATAGAATAGAACTGAAAACAATTTATATTTTTTAACATTAATATACTATTAAATAATTATATTTAATAGTGTTAATGTTAATATTAATATTATATTAAATATTTTTACATATTATGAAATATAAGTAACAAATATTACATTTAAATATAATATAGTATATTATAAATATACATATAAATAATATAATATAATATAATATAATAATATCACATATTTATATATTATTCTATACATATAAATAATATAAGATAATATAACTACATTACAATTTAATAAATTGCTAGTCCATAGTTAAATACAGCTGCATCCAAAAGTATTTGAACTCTTAAGCAAATCTTTATATATTTAATAATTATTTGATTGTAATATAATTTATATTATTTAATATACTATATAACTATATTGCAATTTAATATATTAGTTTAACTGCATTTCTGCAATGTATTACTATTATTGCAGTAAAAACAGTCTTCTCTGAAAAAAAATCTAGGAAATTGGATTTGACCAAATTTATCGATGACTCATTCTGCACTACACTGATTTTGTCTTACTCCTGTGGTGTTTCTGCAAAGGATACCTTTGAACTTTAACTTGAGAGGAAATGATTTCACAAATTTAGTAAAAAATCACCTTTGGACCAGTTCATTAAAAGTGATTTCAAAAGTATAAAGTTGAGAAAATGTCAGCAGCACTGTTTGAAATTTTTTATCTCATGCAATGAAATTCATACCATGGGTTTTAAGTATTTAAATAAATTTTGGAGCAACTGTATATCATTCGTTCCAACAGTAACTTTTACACTACACTAGAATTTGGATCTATAGCATGATGGTAGCTTACTGTACCACAATATCTTCTCAGTTTGCGACTTTATACTGAAGAGCTGCCAGTACTGAGTACACACTGCCACGCTCAAGCTTGATATAGCGTTTCTTGGAGAATGGAAAAGAGTATATAAAAAGACAGCTCAGAATTCAGCAGATGGGATTTGACATATCTGACAGCTTATCGACTGACAATACCAGGCGTTTACACAAGCTCTGAAATATATTTTCACTAATTTCCAGTGCTCAAGATGTCCGGGTGTATTACTGATCTAACAATATTTATCTATTAGAAATATTGTATCAAAAGCAGAGTAAACCATTTGCTATCGTCATTATCTCTTGAAACCATAATTATCATAATAAATTAAGCATCAGCAATCAACATCCACTACCCAAGCTGTGATAATGAAATGCTGGTGAAAGGAAATGAAAAGCTGGTGAAGATGTAGGAGGGTAAAACTCCTCACAGGAGAAATTAAGCATCCACTAGGCAAACTTTATGTCTTTCAGACAAGAGGATAAAGAAGGATTTGGCTCCATTTGCTCAATGCAGTAATTCACTGACACCATCCCACATTTGACTGTACTGTATAGTGGGCGCGTACAGAGATTGTAGCCTGGAGACTAAAAAGATAATGTCTGAGCTATCAAGTGTGATGAGCTTATGTAACACAGACGTCCACACTTGTGTCCATGAGGATTGAGGCATATAAGCTGAATATGGGTGTTAATGTAGACATGACATTGAGGAAAACACATAACAATAAGATGCATTGTGATGCAAACAGCAGACCTGAAATCTTTCAATTAGAATAAGATGTTGTTTCACTCATACATGCTCATTTAGTATTTCTGTCCTGCAACATTGGATGTCCTGCAGCTTTGACAAGAACTGGATACAATTCAGCTACAGATAATCAGCACTGAAAATAACAATAAAAATCAAATGAATGACCTAGCAACAGATTTCCTACAAACATGTGTTTATAATATGTGACCCTGGACCACAAAAACAGTATTTTCACAAGTATATTTGTAGCAATAACCAAAAATACATTGTATATGGGTCAAAATTATCGAGTTTTCTTTTATGCCAAAAATCATTAGGTAAACATCATGTTTTTATAAATTTCCTACCGTAAATATATAAAAACAGATTTTTTGCATTGTTAAGATCTTCATTTGGACAACTTTAAAGATGTTTTTCGCAAAATTTTTCGATTTTTTTTTGCACCCTCAAACCATTAATGGAAAGCTTATTTTCAGATGATGTATAAATCTCAGTTTCGAAAAATTGACCCTTATGACTGGTTTTGTGGTCCAGGGTCACATTTAATATAAAATTGAAAGCAATTGGATGTAGCTTTGTATATTTTTGTGTCTTTGGAGCCTTCTAAAGTTAAATGAGTAGAATTCACTGTTGTAAATTTATCATTCAGCGTATAGCTGCATGCAGGGCCTAAAACAACTTTTTGCCACACAAATAAAGCTCTTTTTGCTCTTACTACTACAATGACTAAACATATTTACAATGTTCGTAATTTGTCCTGCTACTGGTGTCTCTATTAAATGCATTTTCCCTCAATTTGACCAATTATAGCCATTGAACATTACAGTATAAATGAAATCCATTGTTTTAACATTTAAGTGATTTTAAAACAATATTTACATAAACTATACATTGTATATACATACAAATATACATCTTTATTCAAGCTACAAAAGTTAATCAGCAACTAGAGCAGTCGAGTGGTTTCTTTTTTTTTTTCTTTACATCAATTTACATTAATGATAGACTTCAGCAGATTTCACTTTAAAATCAGTGCTGTCTCTTTAAAATCCGATGTACATGACGCGAATCCGACACATCCGATTTTCTCCCAAAATCTACTAGTGCGCGGCTCAGTTTATGCGTAGAGCCGAACGCGCAAACTTTACTTCACTGTACCGTTCAGGCGGCGTAACCCCAGGTATGTGTCGCCACATTCTCGGGTTATAAAGAATAAAGAAAGGCTGGTGATGAGGTTGCTAGTGGGCGTTCCCACTACTGGTTAACCTTGACAGTGCATCAGCTTTCGTGCAGCTAAATACAAACATTTTGGAGGCAAAAGACTAAATATTAGGGGTGTGACGAGACACGAGACTAGGTTCACAAGAAGGAGACGAGATTTTTTTATTTTTTATTTTTTTATTTGTTTTACTTTTTTTTAAAAAAAGAAATCCTTAATAATAAATTATATAGCCTAGGTAAAAATAGTATTTTATTTAACTGAAAAACAAAAAAATATAGGTGCATTTTGATATGAACTTGTACTTTATTAAATTAAACTTCTATTTGTATTAATTATATGCAGTAATAAACATGTAAACTTATGCTACATGATTCTGGATAAATAAATTAAAATGCACATGATTCTCATGATTCTGAAAAAAAAAAGATTAGATTAGAAATCTAAAAATATATTCGATCAAATTAATTAATAAAGACTAGGCTACTATTGGAATCTCCTGAATGAATGATTCATTGATAAATGCATTTTTAAACGTGCAGTTGTCACCACCTCCTGGTGGAAGAGGATAAACATTACAATACACCTGTTAAGATACTTTCGTTTTGATCGCTATTATAGACAAAAAGTGTTTATCCCCAAACTATAAACTTTTATTCTAGTACTTCTGTTATTTAAATGTCTGTAACACAGAAATAACGATCATTATGTGATTAAAAGACAGGGATAAGATTGCCTTGGCCTTAGAACAGAGATCGCAATCTTTTTTGGATTAATGGTGCAGCTCTAATGTAAACACTGCACGAACTATTACATTCTGGTGCCACGAGATCTAGTCACATTCCTACTAAATATAATATAAATATAAACTAAATCCGTACATACAAAAAAAAATAATGAGAAACAGAGCCTACTTTTTTTCTGTTGCGTATGTTTATCTACGGCTGAGATGAGAACGATCACACGAGCTCTGTACCGTCTTCCTTCCTATTGGCTGTCGCTCCTGAAAGTAGCTCTTCATTTGCATAAAGTTGAAGGATGCTGCGTGTCGCTTGTAGTGTGAACGGGAATCTCTTTAAAAACAGGCTGTTGTTTTCACTACATTGCATTGTTACATTATAAGTTTTACCCGCCAGCAGGCGACTGACACTAGGCGTGTTTCCATTACAAATGTGCGCAAAACTTTTGCGATATTTTCTAAATGTCGATAAAAACCTGTTGCGAAATGACGGTGTTTCCATTAACCATATCATGCGACTAAAACTCGTCCTCTCGCGATAAGTCATTCAAAACGCACTAGCCATTTTATATTTTTAATCGGATGCAAGTATGCGCTTGTTCTGGGAAGTAGGCTAATAATAGTGCGCGATTTCACGGAGGAACTGTGGATTCAGAATTTCTGGATGAACGCATTCACTTTTTTTTTTTAGCTGTGCAGTGCAATGGGGCCTCTTGTAACACCTGCAGCATCATGCACAAGCCAGTTTCTTTTTTACAGTCTATGGCCAGTTTCCACAAATAAACGAATAAAGAATGATCATATGACTGTTGACGTATATCAGGTGACCTGGAAATGCGAAAAAAGCGTTTCCATTGCCGTTTTGCGAATTATTCCTTTTTCGCATTGTCTGAAAAACCACCTCATGCGAGCGTAAAAACTTTTTTGCGATATATGGGTGTTTTTGCGAATTTGACGCGTTTCCATTAGGCGTATTTTCAATTCGCAATTTCAATTTGCGCATTTTGAAGGGTAATGGAAACGCGCCTACTGACATATACTCGCCAACTGCGATTTTTACTCGCATTTGATGCTTAGCAAGTGTTAATGTTAGGCCCTGGCTGCATGTATGCATGCATTTGTTGCTGCAATTAAGCAGTCTGCCTTTTTTGCGGAATTTCGTACTCGCTCAACAAACTTACATATTCAAAGAACAGACGTCTAGTATGGAAGATATTTGCTAAAGGTAATTGCAACTTTTTACCTCACAATTCTGACTTCTGTGAGATATAACTCAGAACTGTAAGATATGAATTCATAATTATTTTTTCCTAATAATTGCAAGTTCAGTTTTCGCAAAAAAAGGGTTTGCACTTACATCACGATTTGGTCAGTTACCCGGATGCGTGGCCATATTAGCGATACTTGGATGTAAACAACAGCATGGATTGCACAGTTGATGTACTACTAAATATGTTGTTCTGCTAATTTATGCTGTCTAAACCACGGAAAAAAATTTGTGGAAGCTGCTAAATCATATAGAGAAGAACTTAGTAAGCAGGAAAGGGCACAATATTTTGACAAACTGAAGTTAATAGGTGGTAAAGATACGTATGAGCAGTATTAATTAAGATATTAGCCTAATATTTCACCTACCTGACCAGAAATGATAAGAACAAACACCAATGTTATCAAGATTCTTATCCTTAAAATCCTGGTTCAGTTTGGACAAGCCTTTTGTTCCTCAGACAGTGAAGCCAATATAAATAATAAATAACAAAAGGTAATTTATCTTTTTTCTAACAATTCTGACTTTTTTCCCTCTGAAATGCAAGTTTATATCTCACAGTTCTGACTAGTTTACATATCACAAAAAGTCAGACAGAAAGGCCTATAGAAAAGAGTTGTGGGATTAAAAAGTTGCAGTTAGCTTTTTCATTTTTTATTCCGTGGCGGAAACAAGCTGCCATATTTGTTGGTGATTCTGGAAAAGAAACAGAATGCATTTTGCCTCATTAGAAGTTGTATTATCAGATTTGATTTGAAACTGTCTTCTCAGGTAAATAATTTGCACATTGTTTTTTTAAAGTTATAAAATTCATACAGGTTTGTGTTGTCATGGTTGTGACATTATTCCTAAAGGTCACATTTTATCATAATTGTTTAGATGCTGGGCTTTTTATTTAAAATGTAGAGTAAAACAACAGATACATATTGAATGTTTCAGTCTAAAAATCAATTATACAAGAAGAAAAAATTAAACATCTGCTACTTGAACATATTATTTAAATAATTTCAATAAACATTTTTTCAGCTATCTGAGGCAACTTATTTCATTTAGTTAAAGCTGAAGTACTAAAATAGCTTTAAACTAAACAAACCAAAATTAATAAATACAAATAATTAGTACTATAGATATTAAAACTAAAAAAAAAATGACAATTGCTTTAACTAAAAAAAATAAAAAAATAAAATATAAAATAATAATAATAAAAACTGTAACAGCATATCGGTAATACGCAAATAACACTGCCATAAGTTTGATTCTTTGGAAGACAGTGTGGTGTTTTAATTTGAATATATTTTTTAATTTGGACCACATTACATATGTATATAAACGGAAGTAAAATAATATGGAAGCTGTGGAATATGGAAAAGGATAAAAAAAAAAAAAAAAACTCCATCATTAAGACGCTTTTAACTTCAAACCATTGCTTCTGGCTAATATATGAGTCCTCTATTCATAATATTGCTTACCAGAGCAAAAACTATTGCTCCCAAACTAACTATTCCTTTAATGTAGGTTTGAGTCTGGCCTGTAATGTGTTTGATCTCATTCACCATTTCGTCCTCTCAGCCTAATCATCTCCTTTCACTCTTCTCTGTCCATCAATAAAGCAGCAAAAGTCACTGAAAGAAAACACAAGCTATTCACTTTTGTTTTCATGTCAGTGGTTGACTGATTAATTATGACACTCATTTCAAAAATAATAGTAGGCTGACAGGGAAACATATCAACTACTTTGTGAACAAATCTCCCAGTGCAAAACTAATCCAACCTTCGCCAAAATAGCCATCTGCGCAATTGGACCCCGAACCCATCTAGAGTCTCTGGCCTGCTGTAATGTCTTCTGTCAAACTTGATGGATCTGAAATCTGAGACATAAAGTTCGACTTTCCCTTCTGCTCTTGTTTGTTTATTTCCCAAGACATATTTGTAAGGTTGCAGTGTTTTCTCATTGAGTACAATATAGCTGGAGAGCAGCGTCAAGTTCCAGTCTGACAGCTGCTGTCTGATCACATCAGGATTTTGCTTGCTAATATTAATATATATAACACTAGATGACACTTACGCATCTCTCTGACCCCAGGCTTTATGTAAAAGGGATAGTTCACCCAATTTTTTCTTCAGTAGAAGAGTGAATAAGATTTTTTTTTAGCTGAAATTGTGGTTCTTGGTGATTCATAAAATGCAAGTTAATGGCTAGCATCACTCTGAGAGTCAAAAAAGCATAAACAGGCAGCACAAAAATAATATACTTGTGGCTCATAACAATATACTGAGGTCTTACGAAGCAAAGCAATTGGTCTGTGCAAGAAACTGAAAATATTATTCATTATTAGTTGAACGATAAGGTAAACACAAACAACCATATGTTCCATTAATAACATAATCAATAGGCTTAAAAGTAAGCTCAGGCTAAATTTAAAGACCAAAATATTTAAATTAATCAACATTATCAAGAGGTAAACCATCATCAAAAGAAATATTCAAATCAAAAGGGGAAAAAAATACTATGTTGTGTGCTAAAAATCATACAAGACTTCTTATTCAGAATGAGCAAATTGTGATGAAACAATTTTTGAATCAAGTTCAAATCAGATTGTAAAGAATTCTGAATTTGAAACAAATCAGAATTAGTAGTGTAAATAACTGTCATCAGCCTAAATATGTACAGAACAATTTAGGTGTATTTTAGGTAAATCATTAATAAAAATAGAAATAAGTAGTGGTCCCAGGATAGAACCTTGAGGAACGCCTTTTTCAACAATTACATAATCAGAGCTATACTGAAGTCTTATGAAGTGAAAACGATCGGTCTGTGAAAGACACTGAACATTTTATTAAATAATAAATGCATGATAAAATAAGCATAAACAACCATATTCTATTAACAATGCAATCAATATAGAGCTTACAAGTAAGTTCAGGGTCAATCCAAAGACCAAAATATTTAAATGAATCAACATTATCAAGAGGTAAACCATTGTCAAATGTAATTTCAAAAACAAGACAACACTGCGAACCAAACATCATACAACAAGACTTTTCTTATTCAATATAAGCATATTGTGAAGAAACCATTTTTGAGTCAAGTCAAAATCAGATTGTAAAGAATTCTGAATTTGAAACAAATCAGAATTAGTGGTGTAAATAACAGTGTCATCGGGATAAAGATGTACAGAACAATTTAGCGTATTTGAGGTAAATCGTTAATAAAAATATTAAAAAGTAGTGGTCCCAGGATAGAACCTTGGGGAACACCTTTTTAAACAATTACATAATCAGACTGAAAAACAACATACTGATGCATGTAAACCAATAGAACAGAGTTTATCAAGAAATAGGTGATGAGTGGCCATATCAAAAGACATTGCACACAACAAATGACCACATGTATAATGTGTTCCAGCATCAGTTACATTATGTTATGTGCTTGCTCTAAACAGGTGGTGACCTAATTCCAGATCTGTACACCTGTGTTCACAATCCCATCTCATCATGCGGTTTGGGAGCAAGACCTCCATAATAATAGTGTCAGGTTCCCAGAATTATTGTCTTTGACCCCTGGCCCGTCTTGTGGCGAGTTGTTGTGTTTTGCTGGATGAGAGAACATGGCGTAATTTATCCTCATCATTTATTAATTCCATATCCATTAATTTCCCATATCAGATCCATGATCCTTATCCACGATCCGCCTCCATATCGGCATCCTGCTTCGGCAAGTCTCAAATCATCACGGTGCATTAAAGAATTATAACAGCGAGTACAAATGGGTCTGCTTGTCATTAGAAGCTCTTAAAAAGCATTGTATTATCACAGCAAATATGACTCGAGTACAGTATTCACATGCATTAAGGGGGAGGAGGGTTTCAAATATGATATCTGATTACATGTCTGCTGCTAATTAGTCAGCTGTAGGTAACTATACATTCAATCCTATACTTTAGTCAAACTAATACTGTCAGGCACAGATGGGAAAGCATGGAAGATATCAATCTTCATCGTTGAGGCAAGCCTTAAACACACTGCCAGATGCTTCTAAAGCACATTTGCCAAAAATCAAAATATGCAAATAATTCAAAGCTTCTCTGACATATTCTGATATGCAATCTGGGGAGTTATAATATATATATATATATATATATATATATATATATATATCTTTTTTATAATTATTTTACCAAAATAAGATGAATCATACAAAATGCATGTTTTTTTTTTGTACTGAACTGAATAAGATATTTCATTTACATATAGCCCACAAGAGAAAATAGTTGAATTTATAAACTCAGCAAAAAAAGAAACGTCCTCTGACTTTCAACTGTTTTTACTTTCAGTGAACTTAATGTGTAAATATTTGTATGAACACTAAAAGAGTCAACACCATAAGACATAAACTAAAAATGTTTCACAATGTGTCCCTGAATGAAGGGAGGCTCAAAATCAAAAGTACCAGTCAGTATCTGGTGTGGCCACCAGCTGCTTGAAGTACTGCAGTGCATCTCCTCCTCATGGACTGGACCAGATTTGTCAGTTCTTGCTGTGAGATGTTACCCCACTCTTTCACCAAGGCACCTGCAAGTTCCTGGACATTTCTGGGGAGAATGGCCCTAGCCCTCACCCTGCGATCCAACAGGTCCCAGACGTGCTCAATGGGATTGAGATCCGGGCTCTTCGCTGGCCATGGCAGAACATTGACATTGCTGTCATGCAGAAACTCACGCACAGAACAAGCAGTATGGCTGGTGGCATTGTCCTGCTGGAGGATCATGTCCGGATGAGCATGCATAAAGGGTACCACATGAGGGAGGAGGATGTCTTCCCTGTACCGCAAGGCATTGAGATTGCCTGCAATGACAACAAGCTCAGTCCGATGGTGATGTGATATACCGCCCCAGACCATGACGGACCCCCCACCTCCAAATCGATCCCGCTCCAGGGTACAGGCCTCGGTGTAACGCTCATTCCTTCGACGATAAACACGAATCCGTCCATCTCCCCTGGTGAGACAAAACCGTGACTCATCAGTGAAGAGCACTTTTTGCCACTCCTGTCTGGTCCAGCGAAGGTGGGTTTGTGCCCATAGGCGGCGTTGTTGCTGGTGATGTCTGGTAAGGACCTGCCTTACAACAGGCCTACAAGCCCTCAGTCCAGCCTCTCTCAGCCTATTACGGACAGTCTGAGCACTGATGGAGGGATTGTGTGTTCCTGGTGTGTCTCGGGCAGTTGTTGTGGCCATCCTGTACCTGTCACGCAGGTGTGATATTCGGATGTACCGATCCTGTACAGGTGTTGTTACACGTGGTCTTCCACTGCGAGGATGATCAGCTGTCCTTCCTGTCTCCCTGTAGCGCTGTCTCAGGCGTCTCACAGTGCGGACATGGCAATTTATTTCCTTAGCCACATCAGCAGTCCTCATGCCTCCCTGCAGCATGCCTAATGCACGTTCACGCAGATGAGCAGGGACCCTGGGCATCTTTCTTTGGGTGTTTTTCACAGTCGGTAGACAAGTCTCTTTAGTGTCCTGCGTTTTTAGAACTGTGACCTTAAATGCCTACTTTCTGTAAGCTGTTAAGGTCTTAACGACCATTCCACAGGTGCATGTTAATTAATTGATTATGGTTAATTGAACATGCATGGAAAACATTGTTTAAACCCTTTACAATGAAGATCTGTAAAGTTATTTGGATTTTTACAACATTATTGTTGAAATGCACAGTCCTGAAAAAGGGACGTTTCTTTTTTTGCTGAGTTTATATAAAAAAAGGCCTTGTGCAAAAGTTTTTGATTCCTAATACTGTTGTTGTTGTTGTTGTTGTATTGTTTTTTTGTTTCGTGATAGTTGTTCATGAGTCCCTTGTTTGTCCTGAACAGTTAAACTGCCTGATGTTCTTCAGAAAAATCCTTCAGGTCCCACACATTCTTTGGTTTTTCAGCATTTTTGTGTATTTGAACCCTTTCCAGTAATGACTCTATGATTTTGAGATCCATCTTTTCACCCTGAGGACAACTGAGGGACTCATAAGCAACTATTACAGAAGGTTCAAAAGCTCACTAATGCTTCGGAATGAAAAACAATGCATTTAGAGCTGGGGGTGAAAACTTTTTAACAGAATGAAGAGTTTTCTTATTTTGCCTAAATATCATATTTTTTTTTATTTAGTACTGCCCTTCAGAAGCTACAGAAGATACATTTTTCCCACATACCAAAATAAGTTACATTTACTCTAACCTTTCAAATTCCAAAAGTTTTCAGATTAAGATTTGAAGCACTGATGTATTTTAAAAGGGCATATGGGACAGTAGAAAAAGACTACAATCTAACACACAAAGGTTGGCATAGGTAGCTTTGTTGGATCATAAGTGCTCCATACATAATTCAAAGCCTTTTCTCATTGTCACATTCAGGAGGGTCTGGCAATACATCTCTGTCTGTGAGAAATATGCTTTTAATATATCATTAGTGGGCTGAAAATGAAGAACATCTTGTCTCCTGTCCATCGTTAGGTCAGATACAGCAGGTGACGTTAATGGATACGTTCAATAATTTTTGAATGAATTGTTTCTGCATGACCTTCACAAAGAAATCAGAGTCCATGGGCTTTAGCTAAAACACACTTTATACCATCTTTCAGGATTACTGTCCGTTGGCGTCATTACTGGGGACGTAGATTTCTGGGACATGAAGTGGGCATGTCACCCATGAATCCATCTGGACAAACTCACTGGACATCAAGGGAGAATCAACAACTCAATATGGTAAAACAAGGTCAGTGGAACAAATGCTCATTAACTGACCAATAAGAATCTTATTTTTTTCATTTTTTAAAATGCATAATTTATGCATTTTAAATAAATTAGGATTAAAAACTGCATCACGTCATTGAACCATATTTATTTATCATCATAATCTTACTTGGTTAACATTTATATTTAAGTTCCAGGCAGGCACTTTCTCATCACAAGACAAGAAACAACACTGTGCAAAAATCTGTCTGTGTATTATGAAAGCAATAATCTCAATTTTCTTCAATGTCTCACGCAATATTGATACACGGCCTAATTTAACAAAGAGAAACCCCTGCGGACTTCATTAGTACCACTAAACTCACAGAGTATTGGTTGTTAAAGGAACACACTAAAAGTTGCCTTCTGATCCGCTATTTTTAGCTACATGTGTGCGCGAGTAAAGCATTATTCTATTTTCCTTCACTCCATCTTGTATTACCCTGTCGGGAAGAGCTCGACAGACTTGTGGCAAGTTAGACAAGAAGGGGGTAGGAAAGGTGAGGCTGCACTACAGCAATTATATTCCCGTCACCACTAATGATGACAGGCAGCCCGACCTGAGAGTCAGCCATCAATCACTGCGTGGGCATCCAGCTCTGGAGGCAGCGGCCTACAATTTCCTGCCCATCGAACTGGTTCCAGCGAAGTGCTGAAAAAACACAGGTAGATATCAAGACCTGCACCTCAATTAGAGACTCCATGAAACAGACGCACTGGCACAATGTGATCCCAATTACTCCAAACCCACAAGACCTAGAGGAAACCCTCAGATGAACTCACCTCTGAACTCAGAGATGAGATGAAGTGCGCTGCATAAAGAGATTTTTTTATTTGATAGCCACTATTACATGAAACTATATACTCTAAGGGCAGCATATCATGCATCTTCACATACAAAATGTCAGAGTGAAATATAAAATGGGTTTAAAGCAATTTGTATTACGTCTCATAGGTATTTTTTCAAATGTTGAACATAAAAGCACATTCTTTCAGGAACTATTTTTATGAAGCGTACCATTTGGATCAAAATCATACTAAAAGCTCCCAATTACTCAAAACCAGAAGGCCTGAACTCACCTCTGAATATAATTGAACACAATCATCTAAGTGAAAACACACTCAACACATGCATCTTCACACAAAATGTTAGAATAAAATACAAAAGGTGCTTAAAAGACATAAAAATAGAGCATTTGTAGATTGACCGATGCAGCCAAGTGGGGAACTATATGCTATGTAGGTAGTTTCTCAAATTTTGCGCAAACATTAAAATGTTTATTCTTACAAACTCTTCACAAATGCTCCCAATTACTCCAAACCACAAGGCCTAAAGAAAACTCTCAGATGAAGTCACCTTTGATGAGATGAAGTGGGCTGCATAAAGAGATGTTTTATTTAATGGCTGCAATTCAACACAATCTTCTTTAGAACGTGAAAACATTCAAATGTAAGAGATTCAGCCAACATATACTCAAAGGGCAGCATGTCTTGCATCTTAATGTACAAAATGCAGTTAAAAGGCACAATAATGGACCATTTGATGCAGCCAATTGGAAATTCTATGCATTTGCAGGTATTTTTCTCAAATTTTGAACAAACATTAAAGCACAAATTCTTTCAGGAACTTTTTACAAACTCTACCATTTGGATCAAAATCATAAAATTATCTCCCAATTACTCCAAACCACAAGGCCTAAAGAAAACTCTCAGATGAAGTCACCTTTGATGAGATGAAGTGGGCTGCATAAAGAGATGTTTTATTTAATGGCTGCAATTCAACACAATCTTCTTTAGAACGTGAAAACATTCAAATGTAAGAGATTCAGCCAACATATACTCAAAGGGCAGCATGTCTTGCATCTTAATGTACAAAATGCAGTTAAAAGGCACAATAATGGACCATTTGATGCAGCCAATTGGAAATTCTATGCATTTGCAGGTATTTTTCTCAAATTTTGAACAAACATTAAAGCACAAATTCTTTCAGGAACTTTTTACAAACTCTACCATTTGGATCAAAATCATAAAATTATCTCCCAATTACTCCAAACCACAAGGCCTAAAGAAAACTCTCAGATGAAGTCACCTTTGATGAGATGAAGTGGGCTGCATAAAGAGATGTTTTATTTAATGGCTGCAATTCAACACAATCTTCTTTAGAACGTGAAAACATTCAAATGTAAGAGATTCAGCCAACATATACTCAAAGGGCAGCATGTCTTGCATCTTAATGTACAAAATGCAGTTAAAAGGCACAATAATGGACCATTTGATGCAGCCAATTGGAAATTCTATGCATTTGCAGGTATTTTTCTCAAATTTTGAACAAACATTAAAGCACAAATTCTTTCAGGAACTTTTTACAAACTCTACCATTTGGATCAAAATCATAAAATTATCTCCCAATTACTCCTGTCAGATGAACTCACCTTTAAACTCTAAGTTCAAAGATATTTTATTATTTGTCTGCCACGATTATGTGAAAACACATTAGAAGATAAAAGATTCAGCCAACATATATTCAAAAGGCAGCATATCAGGCATCTTCACATACATAGAGCATTTGTAGACTAATTGATGCAGCCAAGTGGAAAACTATATGCATTCTCAAATTCGGCACATCATTCTTTCAGGAACTACTTTTTAAAAAATTATACCTTTTGGATCAAAAACATAAAACAAGCTCCCAATTACTAAATTATTTGTACTACTTATTGTAGGTATTTGTTCAAAATTTGAACATAAAAGCATAAAAAAACAACAACTCCCGATTACTCGAAACCAGAAGGCCTAAAGGAAGCTATCAAATGTGGGGGTCTGAACTCACCTTTGAACTCAACTGAAGTAAAAACACATACTCACATGCTTCTTCACACAAAATGTTGGAATAAAATACAAAATGTGCTTAAAGACATAAAATATAGAGCATTTGTAGACTGATTGATGCAGCCAAGTGGGGAACTACATGTCTATGTAGGTAGTTTCTCAAATTTTGCACAAACATTAAAACGCAAATTCTTACAGGAACTATTCTTACAAACTCTACCATTTGGATTAAACTCATAAAATAAGCTCCTTATTACTCCAAACCACAAGACCTAGAGAAAACTCTCAGATGAACTCACCTTTATACTCTAAGTTCAAAGATATTTTATTGTTTGTCGGCCACGATTACGTGAAAACACATTAGAAGATAAAAGATTCAGCCAACATATATTCAAAGGGCAGCATGTCAAGCATTTTCACATACAAAATATGCTTAAAGGACACAAAAATAGTGCATTTGTAGACTAACTGATGCAGCCAAGTGGGAAACTATATGCATTTGTAGGTATTTTCTCAAATTCGGCACATAATTCTTTCAGGAACCATTTTCGAAAAAAATTATACCATTTGGACCAAAATCATAAAACAAGCTCCCAATTACTCTAAACCGCAAGACCTAGATGAAACTCTCAAATGAACTCACCTTTGAACTCAGAGATGAGATGAAGTAGGCTGTGTAAAGAGTTTTTTTTTATTACCGGTATTTGACGGCCACTATTACGTGAAACTATATACTCAAAGGGCAGCATATCATGTATCTTCACATACAAAATGTCAGAGTGAAATATAAAATGGGTTTAAAAGGATGCAAACTCATGTTTTTTTTCTTTCAAGTTTTAAACATAAAAGCACATTTTTCAGGAACTATTTTTACGAAGTGTACCATTCGGATCAAAATTATACTAAAAGCTCCCAATTACTCGAAACCAGAAGGTCTAAAGGAAGCTTTCAAATGTGGGGGTCTGAACTCACCTTTGAACTCAATTACGTCAAAACATACTCAACACATGCATCTTCAAACAAAATGTTAGAATAAAATACAAAATGTGCTTAAAGGACATAAAAATAGAGCATTTGTAGACTGACTGATGCAGCCAAGTGGGGAACTATATGCTATGTAGGTAGTTTCTCAAATTTTGCACAAACATTAAAATGCAAATTCTTTCAGGAACTATTCTTACAGACTCTACCATTTGGATCAAATTCATACAATAAGCTCCCAATTACTCTAAACCACAAGGCCTAGAGAAAATTCTCAGATGAACTCACCTTTGAACTCGGATGAGATGAAGTGGGCTGCATAAAGAGATTTTTTATTATTCAATGGCTGCAATTCAAAACAATCTTCTCTACCATGTGAAAACATTCAAATATAAAAAGATGAGTCAACATATATTCAAAGAGCAGCATGTTTTGCATCTTAATTTACAAAATGCAGTTAAAAGGCACAACAATAGACAATTGCTAGGTATTTTCAACAAACATTAAAGCACAAATTCTTTTAGAAACACCTCGCAGAATCTGAAAATGTTAATTTAATCAAAATAAGAGGAGTTACACAAAATGCATATTATTTGTCATTTAGGTTGATCCACAGCTTGTTTTTTATTTGTTTGTTTGTTTGTTTAGTGATAGTTGTTCATGGGGTCCTTGTTTGTCCTGAACAGGTTCTTTGGTTTTTCAGCATTTTTTGTGTATTTGAACCCTTTCCAACAATGACTATGATTTTGAAATCCATCTTTTCACACTGAGAACAACTGAGGGACTCATTTGCAACTATTACAGAAGGTTCAAACACTCACTGATGCTCCAGAAGGAAACACGATGCATTAAGAGCTGGAGGGTGAAAACATTTGGAATTTGAAGATCAGGTTAAATTTAACTTATTTTGTCTTCTGGGAAACAAGTAAGTACCTTCTGTAGCCTCTGAAGGGCAGCACTAAATGAAAAAGTATGATATTTAGTAGGGGTGTAACGATACACGTATTCGTATTGAACCGTTCGGTACGAGGCTCTCGGTTCGGTACGCATTACAAACCGAACGATTCAATTCGCTGGACTAATCCTATTACATTTGGAAAATAAAAGAACTTGGAGTGTGTGAAATATCATTATAATGTTCTCAGTGCGAAACAAGGCACCCAAACGACGTAACAGAATGTCTGCCCCTCCCACTCCCAAAGAAAAACACAATACTCCAGGAGGGTTGTGACGGTGAGGTAAATTCGTTAGAATATCCCTTCTTTTCCACGCATTTATTCGCTTTTAAACAGCTTGTAAATGCCAGTGCGCATTTAGTTTCACTTTTGAATTAGCGCCAATTTGACGTCAAACTGTACGGAAAACTCACTTATATTAAACAGAATGATTCATCTATTATCAAAATACGAATATAGGCCTAATATAAAATAACAAATAACTTACACAAAGTTTAAATATAAAATACTGGAGATCAGCAAACGGTGGAAGCTTCCAAAATCTTAGATAAATAGCAAAAGTCTAAAATATTTTTTAAAGCAGCCGCTTTTGTACTTCGTTTTAAAACAAAAATATTTCGCCAACTAGCCTACTTTTTCTCACCTCACTGGTCAGCTGGACTCATTCTCCTCATGTGATAAATAAATCCGACCCCTGCCACTGATCTGAGATGCATAGCCTTCTTTATGTTAGTTTTAATAAATAAAAAATGTGTAAAAATCAGATAAATTTATCTGGCTTTTTTTGTTTGTTTGTTTGTTTTTTGCTGTATCGAAAACGTACCGAACCGTGACACTACTGTATCGTATCGAATCGAACCGCATATTTTGTGAACCGTTACACCCCTAATATTTAGTCAAACTAAGAAAATTGCACAGATCTTCATTCAAAAGTTTAAACTCGTTGTTCTTAATGCATGGTTTTTCATTCTGGAGCATTAGTGAGCGTTTGAACATTCTGTAATAGTTGCATGAGTCCCTCAGTTGTCCTCAGTGTGAAAAGATGGATCTCAAAATAATACAGTCATTGAAAAGGGTTCAAATACACAAAGTGATTAAAAAAAAACCTGAAGGGTTTTTCTGAAGAACAGCACATTATGCATCTTGAAATACAAAATGTCAGAATGAAATAAAAAATGGACTCAAAGAATATAAAAATAGACCATTTGTAGACTGACTACAATGCAGCCAAGTTGTAAACTATATGTATTTGTATGCATTTTTTTGTAGGTAATTCTTTCAGGAACTATTTTTACAAACTCTACAGTTTGGATCACAATCATTAAATAAGCTCCCAATTACTCCAAACCGCAAGACCAGGATGAAACTCTCAAAAGAACTCACCTTTGAACTCAGAGATGAGATGAAGTGGGCTGCGCAAAGATATTTTTTATTACTTGACGGCCACAACTGAACACAATCTTGTTTACAATGTGAAAACACATTCAAATATAAGCGATTCAGCCAACATAAACTTAAAGGGCAGCACATCATGCATCTTCACATACAAAACGTCAGAATGAAATACAAAATGGGCTTAAAGGTTACAAAAATAGACCATTTGTAGACTGACTATGATGCAGCCGAGTGGTAAACTATACGCATTTATAGGTATTTTCTCACATAAACATTAAAAATGTGAATTCTTTCAGGAACTATTTTTACAAACCGTACCATTCAGATCAAAATCATAAAATTAGAGATTCACAGTTACATATAAAAGTCGGATTTGTAGTCTCTGAGAAGGGAATCTCGCTACACAGTAGTTTCATGCTTCCACAAGCCAGTCTTAATGTTCCCAGAACTCTCCACGTTCAGGGGCGACAAATTCTGCAGTCTCTCTGAGTCTTTGGCAGGTCCGTTTTGGCACGCAAGGTTCAACCCGTAAGACTTGGGCTGCACCTCCAGTTCAACAGCGAGGGGCTGTTTTGGACAGTCTCTAGTTTGGCTGGTAACGTCGCTCCCTGATCCGTCCCCTCCTCCGACTAAGCCTCCATTACTGACGCCGTTCCCCACGCTGTTGCTGAGCCCGTGCCCAAAACCGTTACCCAGGCGAGCGCCTCCACCTTTGGCGAGGTGGCGCGAGCGGCGGGGCAAACTAGTGCTGGCGTCACTGCTGTCCTGTTGAAGTTGGCTCTGCTGGCGCTCCCGGTAAGCCAAATACGCCGCCCGTCGACTGTTGCGGGCGTGCAGGCTCTCGTGATGATGGTGGCGCTTGTGTGGGACGCTTTGGACGCTGCCCTCCACACTGGTGGGGACGTCGTACGAGTATTCGCGCAAAACTGTGAGCCTACTAGCCCGATGCGCTCTCGTACGGTTTTTGTGGTGTCGCCCAGCGTGTCCGTTGATGTTCGCGTTGCCCGTTCCCGGAAGATTGTTGTTGTTGACCGAACTCGGGCGGTATTGGACCTCGACAGGTGCGACGTGCATCTTAATCTCATTGTCGACTGAATGTTCAGTCAAGCTGTTGTCCAATAACACCGTCCCATTGGCCGTCGAAGGGGCCGCTTTGCACTGAGCCGCTTCCACTTGCAGATTGGTCAGTTTGCAGCCTTGGGTGGAGTTGCGAACGCTCGGCGCACTCTTATTAGTGCACGAGGATTCGGCGCTGCTTGCCGGACACTTTGCCGCCTCCCCGTTTCCCCTCGGCGTCAAAACAGAGCCGCCAGTTGCGACAGGCAACAGCAAGGAATCAACCTGCACGGCGTAATTGCGGCGAACCAAGCAACAAGCTCGTGACCAATGACGCCGCATGTCTTGACGGTTCACGCAGTGGTGCGCCACAAGAAACGCCCCGAGGGCCAAAGCTGTGGCGCCGAAGAGGCACGCGAACACCAAATCTGCCGGATGCTCTTGGGAAACCGCAAAAGCACCGAACACCCACAGTGCGACGTAAAGAGATAGACACCCTGCGACGCCAATGAGCTGGGCTACAAACGTATGTTCGTTCTCTAGAGCCGACATCGGGATCGGCTGAGCCCCGGCTGCGGATGAGGACTCCAGGAGGGACGGTGTGATTTCGGTCGCTTCAGCCACAGAAAGGTGCTGCTGTTCTTCAGACTGCTCTTTGAGTTCGAAGCGGCGCTCAGGGTGCCGACGGAGCTGAATGAGAATGCTGAGGAAGTACATGCAGTCCACGAAAACGATGAAGGCTGCAGGGCCGTAAAACGCACCGAGGCTGGGTTCCCATGCCATCCAGCAGCTGCGGAAAGACAAGAGATGCTTTTTAAAATCAGCAGAAATTACATTTCATCCCATTTATTTTCTAAATGTGTGTAATTGTCCTTAGCCATCTTCAAAAAACAGCTAAAACACATCTATCTTTATTTGACCCTCTAACTCTAGCACTCTCTATTCTTATTCTATTATTAAAAAAAAAAGACTTGCACTCTACTCATTTTCTAACCACTTGTTTAAAAAAAGCCCCTAACACTAGCTTCTCTATTCTTTTTGCATTTAGTTTTTTTCCTATTTATTATATAATAATAATAATAATAATAATAATAATAATAATAATAAAAAAACCTTCCTACATGTACTGTGTTAGGCTAACTGAGACATATAGCTCTTTTGTTGATTTTGTTTGCTTCCATTGTCCTCATTTGTAAGTCGCTCTGGATAAACGCATCTGCTAAATGACTAAATGTAAATGTTATTGTTTTTAAGTTAATTTGTGCATATGTTATAACAATTTTGCTGACTTAGTATTTGTTTATTAAAATATCTTAACCGGATTCTCTGGTGAAATTAAAGATTTATTTCCAGTGATGTATACTGGACTGCAATAATTTAGTTTAGTTTTAGTTTAGTAATATATATATATATATATATATATATATATATATATATATGAAATAAATGAAGGCTTGGAAGAACTGGACTTTTAAAAGTTGAATTATTCTATCTGATGCACTTTGAGAGTTCAAAATTAAGAGCTCCAACTCCAAGTTCTACTAATAAATCTTAAATAAAAATCACTGAATTGACTTGTACCTGAACTCAGGGGACTCATCCCCTGGACCACAAAACCAGTCTTAAGTAGCACAGTTTATTTGTAGCAATAGGCAATAATACATTGTATGGGTCAAAATGATAGATTTTTCTTTTTATGCCAAAAATGATCAGGATATTAAGTAAAGATCATGTTCCATGAAGATATTTTGTAAATTTCCTACTGTAAATATATCAAAACTTATTTTTTGATTAGTAATATGCATTGCTAAGAACTTAATTTGGACATTTTAACTTAACTTGTCCTTTCCTAACAAACCATACATCAATGGAAAACTTATTTATGTAGCTTTCAGATGGTGTATTAAAAACATTAAAAAACCCTGACTCTTATGACTGGTTTTGTGGTCCTGGGTCACATATAATAGTGATTATGGTCACAATTTTTACAGTTACATTGTAACCCTATATATGCATTAACAATATGTGCTTACTATAGTTGCTTGCAGTTATGCATTTGCAATTATGCATTACTTACTGTTATTATTACTTTTTAAATAAATACAAAAAAAATAAATAAATAATAGAAAGAGCGCTAGTGTTACAGGGTCTTTTTTTAAATAAATAAAATATGTAGATAAAATATAAATACTGCAGAATAGTGAGTGCTTGTGTTAGATGGTCAAGTTTTTATAAATAAAAAGAAGTAGATAGAATAGAAATAAGAGAGTGCAAATGTTAAAGGGTCAAGTATAAATAATAAAAAAAATAAAACAAAACCTTGGCTGAAATATTCTAAATACATTTGCAATGCTTCTGTTGCTCAAAAAGTGTTCTAAGAGCTCACATTAAACATTCAGTAACACTTTTATCTAGGCCTGTTCAATTATGACAAAATATTTCCCATGTCATATAATTATTATTAATGCTGATTATTTTCCATTGCCATATCAGCATCAAAGATTGTATTAATGGCAATAAAAATAATTACATTAATAATTTTCTACCATTATATCATGATCAAAGACTATATTGATTGCAGTGATTACATTATGATGATAATTACATTAATAATAATAATAAACTATTAAACAATAAATACATAAAATCTTTTAGTTTTTAATGTTCATTAATAGAATTTACATTAAAATACTAATGTTGTGCTGATATATCATATACTTTAAGAAAGTCTACCCATCTAAAACTAGCTGAGAACTGTATTCCTGAGAACTACTTTATTGCGGTTTTGTACTTCAGTAAATCAGCATCACATTGTCATACTTGGCAGCATGAAAAACCAAAATTGTGCATAAAATATACACAGAAGAGCGCTGGAACACTCCCATCTTGTTATAAATCACCGCAAATGTCACTCACTGCAGGTCCGCTCTCCTACAAGTAGCTTTTACATTAAGTATACATAAAGTTTACACTAGTGGTATCAAGGGCTTCATATTGTCAGGAAAGTAAAACACTTATGAAGCAGTTCTGTGATGCTCAGCAGAGCGCTTTTTCTTTTGTCACGGTAGTGCGAGATTAATTAAACCCCAAAGATCTCAGATGGTCTGGATTTTGAAATTAAACCATGCTGTTACACAATCCAAACAGCTGTCACAAGTGAAAGAAGGGAGCATGGGAAACCAACAGACACAAGGTGGGGAGCCAAAAATAGAGCACCATAATTAGGTTCACACAGCTTCAGAAGGTCTAAACTGCTGTAAAGTATTATTCTGCACTTTACTTTACAAAGCATGGGCATTAGGCTTCAGCGATAGCAAAAGCAATTTCTCATGACAGAGTAAGACTGTGCAATGACAGGAAGTGTTCACCGGGGGATTTGGAAAGCGCCTTGAGGCAGATACAGGCTGGATCTGTACAGTCTGTCGTTAATAGCAACCAAGTTAAGGAAACATATTATACCTTGCATTTTGTCTCGTATAGCTTAAACGAATCCAAACACAAAAATCTAACTGATTACACAAAACCTGTCAAAATACAATCAGTATATGTTCCAAACGCCTCTAGCTTGAATTTTATTGCAAGGGAGAGTTAAAAAAAGTGTCTTGAAACTGAAATACTTACTAAGGAGCGTTGACTTGACTGCCATAGTTCTTGATGTTGGCAGCAGCTGTTATTCCACAGACAATGATCGGTATGCCTCCACCTATTAAGTAGAATCTGTAGAAGGAAGAACAATTTAAACTTAAGTAAGATATTCATATCCTCATGTCAGAGGATTAAATAGGGCCCTGTGAAATCCATTTTATTTTTTTCCAAATTTCGTTTTTTTTTTCAGTTTTAATTTTCCTGGACTTTTTATTGGTTAAATAAAATCATATTAACCAAAAAATAATGTCTAATTAATTAAAATCATAAAACCTAAATTTTTTTTACATCAATTTATTATTTATTATTATTATTTAACAAAAATGACATGTCTAGGACCCTATTAAATATTATAGTTTATTGTTACCAAATTCTGGTTTTAGCATGTCTAAATCTGAATGCGTAACTTTTATTTATTCTTACAACAGCCTTGTGAATTTTTATTCTCTCAGATATTCTTTGATGTGTATTTATATTTTTCTGGTTATCAACTGAAGGCAAATAAAATACATTTATCTTTTAATTAATGAAAAAGAAAAAGTTTTTTTTTTGGCAAGTAAAGGTTTTATTAATTTTTCAACCATTGTAGTAGTTACTAGTATTACATACAATCTAAATATTAAAAATATATTTCTGTCATTTCTGCATCATTCATAAAAACAGAGACATGCGGAACATCCAGGATCCATATATTCTTTTGCGGCTTAATCAAGTAAAATAGTCTTTTTGTGGCTTAATATTTACACATACATATCGCAATTTGAATTAATGAACAAAATGCTTTCAAAAACCAGTTCAAAATATCATGTTTGGATGGAATCGTAGTCTGAAGCTGTGACCATCATAAAACTACACTATTTTCTGTAAAGTCAAACTTTCAGCAACTAGTGTCGATATATTCAAACTGCACATCAAAGCAAAAAAAAGTTCCAAAACAAATATTTAACCCCAAATTCTATCAACAGTGTTGTTACTGATAACTAAAGCTCTTAAAAATGTAATTGAAAAAACTTTAAAAAATAAATTATATATATATATTTTATTATAAAATAAACATTTACTGAAAGTACTGAAATGACTAAAACTGAAATAAAATAATAATAATAAAAAAAGCTTAAAAAAATTAATAGAAAATGACACGCACATAAAATTACTACTAATTTAAAATCTTAATAAATTAGGTACGATTTGAGTCCCTCTGACCTTTTTAAGTGTATTTTATCTACAGGGTCACCAAAATCTATTTTTTTTTTTTTTTTAAGATTTATTTTTGGCCTTTTTGGCTTTAATTATGACAGGATAGATCAATACTGACAGGAAGTGAAGTGGGAGAGAGAGAAGGGGGTAGGGTCGGGAAAGGTCCTCGAGCCGGGATTCGAACTCGGGACGCCCGTAGCGCTACAGCACTATATGTCGGCGCACTGCCCACAAGGCTATCGGCGCCGACACCAAAATCTATTTTTAAAAGCTTTTTGTATGAATTGAAATGTCTCCTTTAATAAGTTTTAAAACATGGCATACATTTTATCTTTAAATTAGAAATTATCTTGTTTTTTTTCAGTTGACACCACCTATTTTGTCATGTCCCTCATGTCCTTCTAGAAATGTATTTGGGATATGAATAATAAAATTAGAAAAAGCTCCATACATATTGCCATTCTCATAAATATCTATTTGTGCTTTTTTGCTGGTAAAGTAAATTCATGATTCTTTAAAATCCCCTCAACCCAGTTACACAAATTCTCCCCCCATAAAAATAATGAACTGATCCTTATGTGACATTAACAGGAAGTGACATCATATAAGTCTTCTGAACAACACTGCCAGTAGACAGGCAAGTTACCACCTTCTTTTATAGCTACAACTTATTAATATTGTGATATTGTGGTTGTCAAGCTTAATGAATCAACCCTGTTACATCAAATAAAGATACAAAACTATTACTTGTGAAAATGATCTTTGATATTTTAACAATATTCATGAATTCTTAATATCATGCATGCCATGTGTTATTCACTACATTTAGAGCAGCGGCCATTTAGAGCCAAAAAAAATTACTTATTTAATCATAACGGGGTTGTGAGATGAAGTTTTACAGTAATTTAAACCACATTTATATGTTGAATGTAGTAAAAATCTTAGAAAATCTTACAGTGAATCTGAGTAAAAAAACAACTAATTATATGTTAAGATGTATTTGTCTCTTCAACCCCGTTACCCTAGTCTCAACCCCGTCACCCCTACATTTTTATTAATTATTTTTACGTTTATGAAAAAGTAATTTAATGTTTGTTGAACTTTGAAATGTTTAAAGCAATCATAAGAATGCTGATTTTAGTTTAAATTCTGAAGTTAAGCCACTTCTTTGATCAAAAATGATGAGGTTGCTGTCACAAAAAGTTCCATTTCAGGCTTTAGTACAGCAAAAGTGTGAGATTTTATGTAACTTTTATATTTGCAAATACTGAATTAGTGTGAGGGACATCCGATTAATAGGAAAATGTTGATTTCATTACAAATACAATTTATAATCATATTCAGAGAGCTCCCATAGTGTCCATAACAGGGTTGAAAAGACTGGGAGTGCCCATATCTTAAAATAATGACCAATAATAATAGGGATTTGATGCCTGAGGTGGGAAGATATATTTTTCTGGAATTTAAATATGTTATTAATGGATACTGGAGGCTGGATACTTTTACTTTAATAGTACAAAAATAATACAAAAATAACAATTCACATAGTCATAATTCACTCATCCTTATGCCGTTCTAAACTTTTTTTTAACAATAAAAACATATGTTGTGAAATGTCAAAAAAAAAAAAAATAAATAAATAAAAATCTATACATTTTCTTGCCCACACAATGGACATCATTGGTCACTTAAATGGTTTTGTTATCAACATATAATATACAATTTTTTTTTTTTTTTTCTGGATTGGAATGACATGTAAATGACAGAATTTTCATTTTTAGTTGAACTATCCCTATCATTCTAAAACCTATGGACAATTTACCCAAAAAGCCCTGTTTTCTGTTGAATATTTACTGACACCAAGTGGTCAGCAGGGGAACCCACACTCATGCCTTTTGGCCAATTTCAGTGTCAAATAAAAGTTTCAGACTCTCTGTGCCCTAAAATAGACTAACGCATGTGTGTTTGTTTTTTTAAAATGACTATTATCTATTTTATTTATTTAATGATTTTTACATCATATTTTCCAGCTTTTTCCCCCTACTCCTTCATTACTTTGATTCATTACCTCAGCATAGGTCTGGGTGGAGGCGGAGGCTCATCCAGCTCCTCGTAGCGTTTGGCCTTCCGTGTCACCTGTTTGTAGATGTTGCGTGCCGTTACGCCAGACCACAATGCCGTAGCCAGTGTGGAGTAATGCAACACTATCCCCACCTTTAGGACGTAACATTAGCAAACATAAGACAACTTGAGATAAGATAACTTATAATCTATGAGATAACTATATACTGCAGTCCTGTCTATAAACCAAGAAACATTTATGAAGATTATGTAATTAATCATAAATAATCGCATACCGCTTGACAAACGCTTGCGTTGTACGTTTGATTGATGCCACCCACAAACACAGCACAGGTGAGGAGAATATGCAAGCACAGGTTAACCAGCATGTGCCAGCACTTCTTACTCACACGCACTGACCTGTGAACACATTAAATATCACATTACAACCAGCATATTTAAAACTTAAAGGGGTAGCTGGCCAAAAATTTATATTTGCTGTTATTTTACTCATATTCATGTCATTCCAAGATGTACATTAAGTTACTTTTTTCTTTAATAGAACAGTAAAGAAGCTTTTTAGCTGAAACCATGGTTTTTGTTCATTTATAAAATGCAAGTCAATGGCTACCGTCAATTTGACAGCCAAAAAAGCTTATACACGTAAGACAAAATTAAAGGAGAAGCTCACTTCCAGTGAAGTTCACTTCCAGTGAATTTACGGTTAATTTACTCACCCCCTTGTCATTTAAGAAGTTCATGTCTTTCTTTCTTCAGTCGTAAAGAAATTATGTTTTTTTTGAGGAAAACATTTCAGGATTTCTCTCCATATAGTGGACTTCTATGGTGCCCACGATTTTGAACTTCCAAAATTCAGTTTAAATGCAGCTTCAAGGGGCTCTAAACAATCTCAGCCGAGGAAGAAGGGTCTTATCTAGCGAAACAATTGGTTATTTTCTAAAATTACCTTTTTTTTTTTTTTTTTGTAAAGGGTTTGACCCTCCTGGCATGTTTACTTTGTAAACACTGGGTCGGTACTTCTGCAGCTATGTAGGAAGTTGGATTTTGAAGTTGGAAGAGAAAATGAGATGGGAGTTTTGACATACCCTAACTGTATTGACCAATATTACACAGAGTTTGCATGTGTAATTTGAGGTTAAAAAGTACCGTATTGACCGGAGTACGTTTTTTTTCTTGGAAATACATCTTGAAAAAACGTGTTAATCTTATATTCAGGATCTAGACTTTGACATATCAATAATACACCCACAACTATAGGTGGCACCAAATCCACGTAAAATGAGTGTGCCAAGAAATACGTAATCATGTTAGCCTGATGGAACCAAACTTCCTCTGTAAGTGATTTTAAAACGCAAGACAGTATCCAGATTTGAAGACTACAATAAAATTTCACTTCTACGGTTAACGAAATGGTGGTAGGCTACTATAAGTTGGATAGCGTAATTGTTATATAATTTAGATGGGTTACCTGTTATTTTTATGGTACATCAAAAAGTGTATATTTTTTAATCTGATTGTTGGTGAATTTTACCAGTATTTTCCATACTTTCAAAACAAAAACTAAAAAAGGAAAAATTATGCAAACATCATAAACAAGATCTGGTTTTCAAAAAGCCTTTTTCCAATAGGTACATCTTGAAAAAGGAAGGTCGTCTTATAACCAAGGTCGGGTAAATACGGTATAAAAATTGCACATTTAAAAAAACAACAACAAAAAAAAACCTTTCGCTAGATAAGATGCTTCTTCCTCGGCTGGGATTGTTTAGAGCCCTTAGTAGCTGCTTTTTAAACTGCATTTTGGAACTGCATCCTGAAATTTCCTCAAGAAACAATTTCTTTACAACCGAAGAAAGACAGACAAGAACATCTTGGATGACAAGGGACAGAGTAAATTATCTGTAAATTTTTGTTCCGGAATCGAACTTCTCCTTTAAATACCCATGGCTCCTGACGATATATTAAGGTCTTATGAATCGAAACGATTGGTTTGTGCAAGAAACTGAACATTATTTACAACATTATTACCTAGCTTTAGACAAATGAAGAAATCTGATTCTTTTTTGCAAAATGATTCTTTTGGACCGTTTGTTTCAAGTACCAGATAATGAGTGTCAAGTAAATTATATAGAGAAAGCGAGCAAAGAACAGTATCAACAGATTTTTGAAACTCAAGAATCAGTTAAACCACAAAGAAAAACAATTCCCTGTTTCGAAGCGCTCCAATCGGATTGTGAAGAAATTAGCTTCATCCCCCATGGCAAATCGCACCCTGCCTATGGGCAATTATACTATTTAAGCACCCAATAACAATGTGAAACATGGATATTTACTTCATGCAATTAAAACTTGTTCAAAAGAATGATTCGTTCAAAAACCTAAAAATCTTCTTTACCGTTCTACTAAAGAAAAAAGTGACTTGCATCTTGCATGGCCTGAGGGTTAGTAAATTAACAGTACATTTGAATTTTTTGGTGAACAATAAAAAAAACTGCATTGTTCATCCTCCTTGCATGAAGAAAGGACGAGTTCCAGCACTTACTTGTGATGGTAGATGTAACTGACTATGACTGACAGCAGGCAGAGCACCAGGACGATGGCTGTGGCGTAGATAACAGGGTGAAGCGGTTCGAAGCTGTACGCGTTGTTCCCGGTCCTGTTCAGATCCTGTTATACAAGAGTGCATCAACAGATTATATTTGCAAATGCATTTCAGCAGCCAATAATTTGGATTTTTCTGTCTTGTTCTAGAAAGGTGGGTGTTGAGGATGCGTGAAAAGATCTAATTACAAACAGGTCTAGAGTCAAAGGCTCACGGTACACGTCAACCATGAAGAAAATTGCATAGCAGATCAATCTAGCACTAAAAAAAAAACCTTGAAATAACAAGTAATTACATGACAAGAGGATGATGGGAACATTGGAATCTGTTACCAATCCTGCACATCCTTATTGTTACAGTCACGCAGCAGCAGAATTTTACACATGCACGCTATCATGTAATGTGAATATATATATATATATATATATATATATATATATATATATATATATATATATATATATATATATATATATATATATATATATATATATATTCACATTTTTCTATAAGGTTTTATCATTTTATTGGTTCTATATTTTTTTTTTTTAAATTTTCACCTAATATTTAATAATATTTAATATTATTTTAAATATTTCTATTTAGCTTAATTTTTTTTTCAGTTTTAGTTTCAGTAATTTCAACTTCGTCAAATATTAAGTTAACGTTTTTTTCATCTAATATTTATATTTATTTCCATTATTATTATTTCAACTATTTTTTGAGCAAGTTTTTGTCATTTTTTGAGCAAGTTTTTGTCATACTCAATATATTCCTACTAAATTTGTTTCAAAATTTTTATTTCAGTTAGTAGACAAGGCAGCATTTCTAATTTGTGTTTACATTTTTATACGTTTTTTCATCTAATATTAAAGGAGAAGTCCAAAACTTTTACAGATACAGTTAAAAAACCTTTACAAACATCCAAGATGTTCATGTCTTTTTTTCTTCATTCGTAAAAAAATTATGTTTTTTGAGAAAACATTTCAGGATTTCTCTCCATATAGTGGACTTCTATGGTGCTCCAAATTTGAACTTTCAAAATTCAGTTTAAATGCAGCTTCAAACGATCCCAAAATGCGGTTGTAAATGATCCCAGCCGAGGAAGAACGCTCATCTTATCTTGCTTTGCTTGAACTCTGTGTATTCTGTTTCAAGACAGTTAGGGTATGTCGGAAATTGTATTCCATTGTATTTCCTCCCTCAACTTCTAAAATCATTTTAAAATCAAAGATCATCAAACATAAAAAGGTAAACAAAAAAGGTAAAACAGTGATGTATTTTTCGACATACCCTAACTGTATTGAACCAGAAAGAACAGAGTTCAGGCAGAGCAAGACAAGACGAGTGTTTGAGGTAAAAAGTATTTCAATTGTATTTTTTTTGTTTAATGAAAATAATGATCATTTTGCTAGATAACACCCTTCTTCCTTGGCATTTACAACCGCATCTGAGATTGTTTGAAGCTGCATTTAAACGGCATTTTGGAAGTTTAAACTCGGAGCACCATAGAAGTCCACTATATGGAGAGAAATCCTGAAATGTTTTCCTCAAAAAACTATTTCTTTACGACGGAGGAAAACATCTTGGATGACAGAGGGGCGAGTACATTATCTGTAACTCCATTTTTGTTCTGGAAGAGCACTTCTCCTTTAAAATGCTAAAATACTTCTCCTTTTTTTTTTTCCAGCTTTTTTTTTTTCCAGCTTTATTTTAGCTAACAAAAACAACTAATGATTTGTAGTAGTTTTATTTTAAGTTTTTAGTTAAATTACCCAGCAGAACTTTTAGGTTGCCATAGACATTCTGTAGACATCACAAAAAAAGTTTTAAAAAGTACCACAGAAGTACTACACGCAGAAGAACATGGATAAAGAACAGACTGAAATTTAAGCCACTTTTATCTCTCTCACCATCAGTAAAGCATAGTTATTAAGTGAATCGCAGGACATTGTGGTGAAGTTGTCGTCCTGATGGAGGATCCGACACCCGGTGCTTTGCCAGCCTCCCTGTCCGCCCAGAAGACTGAAGTTCCAAAAGGCGGGAACAGCATCTGATCCGTGCAGGAAGCGCCGCAGGGTCGTGTTTACTGGACTCTGTAGGTTCTTCAGCGGAAAGCCCTCTAAACAACAGCAGAACGGACACTTAATCAGTTCATGTCACAAAACACAAAACCATTTTTGTTACGGACCATCTTTGATGATACGCTCTTTAAACCTTTAAAGGATTACTCCACTTCCAAAAGAAAAATTTAATTTACTCACTCCCATGTCATCCAAGATGTTCTTGTCTTTTTTCTTCAGTCGCAAAGGAATTAAGCTTTTTTTTTTTTTAGGAAAACATTACTGGCCTTTTCTCAACAGATTGAAAGTTAAAAATGCAGTTTCAGTGCAGCTTCAAAAGGCTCTACACGATACCAACCAATTAATAAGGGTCTTATCTAGTGAAACAATCAGTTATTTTCTAAAATTATTTCACGAATTATATACTTTTTAAACTCAAATGCACATCTTGTCTAGCTCTGCGATCCGCATGTGTACTCTGTGCACTCTGGTTCAATACAATTAGGTCAAAGTATGTCAAAAAAACTTCCCCTTTTCTCCTTCAACTTCAAAATTGCCCTACATTGAAATTTTTCGACATACCCTAAATGTCTTGAACCGGAGTGCAGAGGGTAAGCATGCGCATCACAGAGCTAGACAAGACGAGCATTTGTGGTTAAAAGGTGTATAAATATTAATTTAAGAAAATGACAAATCATTTCACTAGACAAGACCCTTATTCCTTGGCTGGGATTGTTTAGAGCCCTTTGAAGATGCATTGAAACTGCATTTTTAACCTTCAGTGATTTTGGGACCATTGAAGTCCACTATATGGAGAAAATTCCTGGAATGTTTTTTTCTCAAAAAACTGAATTTCTTTGCGACTGAAGACAGAAAGGCATGAATATCTCCGATGACATCGGGGTGAGTAAATTATCAGGAAATTGTAATTGTAAAATTCATGAAATCTTTCCACTGAACAAGAGGTTCTTCTTAGTGATAAAGGTTTTTTAGATTAGGAAAATGTTCTTCAAAATAAGAACTGTTCACTGAAAGGTCCTTTGGGGAACCAAAAATGGTTAATCTCTGGCATCACATTTTTCAAACTATTGTTTTTAAGAGTGTATGATGCAAGTACAGTTCATCGCTGTCCACTAGCCCAAAAACTGAAGTCAACTAAATGTCATCACTTGTATTGAGAGACGATATAAATAGTGCCCAAGTTCTGTGGCAGATCCTGGACAGTTGGTCGACTTCCATATCAGATTCTTCTCTACTCTGAAGCTTTAACATGGAATTTTAAACACTTTCTGCTCCGCTTAGCCCTCTCATTGAAATCAATCAGTTATAGCGAGGAAGTATTTCCTAGAAGCTCCCTGTGCTGTAGCTTGCCACCCCCTCACACTTCAGCTGCTCTCTAGCAACATTATTGCTCTGTTCACGACACAATGCCTCTTTACCTGCTTGAAGCCTAAAATGGTTGTGGGATGGATTATAATAGTGCTCACAGAACAAATCACAAAATCACTGTAAAAAAATATTTTTCAAAATTAATACATACATAATAGAAAGATTAATTGAGTATGTTATACCAGAAATACTGCTTCAAAATTTAATGTTTAATTCAATGTGTTACTTGCTGATTCTCTGTAGTTATTTGTAAAGTTTACTAGCAATTTCTGAGTGAAAAATATAGCGCTGCCCCCCCCAATAGTCGACTAACCATTAGTCAACGAGATGAAAATTGTATTAGTCGCTTAGTCTCAGAAAATAAAAGTGTTGAGTGTGGAAGCTGAATAGTAGCATGCTCACTGCATGATAGATCATTTGCTCTTAAAATACTCAATTTTTGGTCATACAGATAAAAGTAATGTCTTTCAAATCTGTAAAGTTTATTTGTGTGCACTCACAGTAACAACAAAATGTTGTGCTTTTGCAAAGTAATTAAAGGAAACAGAATGTGCTTTCTGCTGTCTCTGTGAACTTGAGCGCAAAACTTCGAAGCTCTGTGTATACTTGCCTTACAGACATGAAAAATATATCTACAGAGAGTGAAATGTCTACTTTTAAATGAACTGATTCGAATTGAAAACAAATATTCTCAGATTATGTAATCTGTATGAAATGCGCATATAGGCGCATACACTACTTCAGAGATGACGCATCTCTTAAGATTTTTTTGCATGCATCTTGAGCGCTTATTAGGCTATGTAGGCAATTCAAATCTGATTATTATGATTAATATGGTTTATTAATAAATGTGCGACTAATAGCCAACTAATGGTTAAAATGAACACCTACTAATCAACCAGAAAAATCTTCAGTTGAGGGCAGCCCTAGAAAAATGTTCTACAGCAATTATTTTATTTAGCACAATTGTATTTTTTTCCTATGCAATTCTGACCTTGTGCAACTTATGTTTTCTGGAACATATGATAATTGTGGTAACAATATTACTTGTTTTATTTAAAAACTTAAAAGGCAGAATCAAATAGTTTTTACCACCCATTGCGACAGTTATATCTCTGTACAAGTGTTTTACATCTTTAGCATCACAATATGGTAACATTAATTCATGCATTAGTTAGTTATTAACATTAACTAACAATGAGCAATACATTTCTTACAGTATTAATCTTCGTTGATGTTAATAAAAAAAAAATAGTGTATATTGTTAGTTCACATAAGATCAGGTTCATTAATTAATATTAACAGATAAAACTTTGGGTTTTGAGTACTTTTCAGTGTTCATGTTAACTAATGTATTTAACTAATGGAACCTTATTGTAAAGAAGTACCATTTTTTATTTTATTTTATTTTTTCAGTGCAATTGTATGTTTTTTTCTATGCAATTTTGACTCAACTGATTTTATTTGTGGTAAAAATGTAACTTCTTTAAATTATATATTTATTTTATTTTATATTTCAGTTGATTTTAGTACTTCAAATTAAAGTAAATGAAAACGACAAATACTGCTTTGGTAACTAGCTGAAATAAAATAATTTTAAGGTGTTTTTTTTTTATTAATAGCTGATTTTATTTTAAACAATTGCAGTTGTATTTATCTTTAAGGGTTGCATTTTATTTTGTATTCTATCCAGGTAGAAATATTGTATAACAGCAACAATGAAGAGTTTGTGTGTGGGTTTGAGCGCATGTCTGATCTTGCCCAAGGCGGTAAAATCAGCAGTGTGCTCTTACCGATCGTTGTGAGGATCACAGGTGTGACCACACTCCTCCTCTTACTGCCATCACTCAGGAGGGTGGAGTTGCCTGTCGGAGGAAAGAGTTTGCCGTTGCGGAAGGCCAGCAGGTGTAGCTTATAGACTGCTTCTTCAGCCTGACCCGAGCTTCCCAGAGACGAGAAGAGAGATGGGGGAAGCTGTAGAGACGCCTCCACGATAGTGTTCTGCAGACGTGGAGATGCAATAACGTTACTGTCAAAACATGATGGATATGTTTCTGCTTTCACAGCTTTATTGGAGTTCTGGGTTTGAAGAAGCACTCGGCTTACAAGTTATGACAAAACAACTGTACACGCACAGGAAGTGCCTGAGACGAAATGCTTACTTTGAGAGCCAGCGCAGACAGGTTGCTGGTCACGTTGCATTTGAAGCTAAGCTGGCGCTCCAGGTTGATGTCGGAGTCTCGGGGAGAGAAATGGGCCATGGCTGTGCGCTCCGGTGAGACTTTCTGGAACAGAGTGCAGGTCATCCCATTGAAGCTGCTGGCCTTGATGGCATGGGCCTCCAGAGCAATGTTATGAGAGTTCTGATGAAACACATGAGAATAAAGAAGAATGTTACTGAAGGACTGTGAATACAAGGTCTCCTTCAAACTACTCTATACAACGTACACATTTTTGTTACTTTTATTCAGCGAGGATGCATTAAATTGATCAAAAAGGGCAGTAAAGACGTTTATAATGTTCTAAAAGATTTTGGTCCCACTTTATATTAGGTGTCTTTAAACATTATGTACGTACATACACTTTTGCTGCTATTGAGGTGGCATACAGTTAAGGTTAGGGACAGGTTTGGTGCAAGATGAGGTTTAATTATGAGTTAATGGGTTGATTCAAACGTGTAATTATAGATGTAAATATAGAAGTTAATAACTGAAGTAATTACATTGAGTTTTTTTTTTATTTAATTTCAGTATAATTGCGTAGTAGTTAAAGAAACTTGATAAAAATGGGTTTAAAATAACTTTCTAAATTTAAAATGTATTATGTTTTCCACATAAATGTGAAGCAGCAAGATTGTTAATTGTTAATACAAATACAAATAAAGCAGATATAAAACAAAATATAAATATTAGATAAAATCTATGGTGCATTGCAATTAATGAAAAGTTTAAGTGAAAAATTAAAACAAAAACAGAAAAAAAAACAATATAAACTATCTATCCATCTATACACACACACTTTTATTATATGTTTTGAAAAATGTTTATTTAAAGTGATTTAATTACATTGTAAAAACTGGAATTCTGAGAACACTTTTTAATAGAAAAAAGTAGATATAAAACAAAATATAAATATTAGATAAAATCTCAATTTTGATATGGTGCATTGCAATTAACTAAAAGAAGTGAAAAATGAAAACAAACAAAAACAGACAAAAAGCATTATTAAAAAGAACTAATACAACTATTTTTTATTATATTTTTTGAAAAGTGTTCTATTTAAAGTGATTTAATTAAACTAGCATATATATATATATATATATATATATATATATATATATATATATAAAAAATTAATAAATAAAAACTATTTGAAATGAATGAAAGAAAATGATTAAAGCATATAAAATGAAACTAAAATTAAAATGAAAGCTGAAAACAAATATAAAAGCTAACTAAAAATATGAAAAAAGTATAAATATTACTATAAATAACTAAAATAACATATATACATATATGTGTGTGTGTAGATTGTATTTTTATTTAATTATTATATATTTATTTATACATATATTAATATTATGTATGCATTTTTAATTATATTTTTTGAAAAATGTTTCTATTTAAAGTGATTTAATTGTAAAAAATTTTGGAATTCTGAGAACTCACAGATTTAAAACAAAAAATAAATATTAAATAAAATGTAATGTTTGAAATGGTGCATTGCAATTAACTGAAACAAGTTTAAGTGAAAAAAATAAAAAATAAAAAAAAGCATTGAAAAAAAATGTATTGGAATTAATGAAAAGCCTCATAAAATGATTAAAATTAAATCAAATCTGAAAACAAATATAAAAGCGAATTACGAAATATACAAAAAATATAAATATTACTCAAATATCTCACATAATTGAGAGCATGAACAGATGATTTAAAACACAGTTCTTTTAAAATACACAATTAAAGTGATTTTCTCAATACTCACTGTAGAGTAGGCCAGGGCGCCGTTACTGATTCGCAGAACGGCAATTCTCTGCAGGCACTCAACGATACGTGAGCAAGCCCGCGCCTCCCTCTGAGCCATCCATAACACTCGCTCATCAGCCAGCATCAGATTACTGGAGATATCCACCATCACATCTCCCAGCTGAGAGAGGAAATGCAGTTAGAGACAATGCATGCACACCCACCCAGCCATTCACCAACCCACAACCCCGATGATCCCTTCAGGCCTGCATTATACCCACAAACACACTGCATACTCATTCAGCGCAGTTACACTCCCACCACAGACGCTAAATTTTGACTGCTTCACAAGCGCATTCCTAAAATGAACAAAGCCTGACATCACACTCAGAAAAATGTTAATGAGTTAATGTTTTTAGGAAGAGCTAAAATGTGATTACTAGGATGTGTTCGACTTTCCCACACAAAAAACAATGCTTAAAATGTTGGAGCACTAAACAGCCTGTACTTTGTCCGTTCAACGCGATCTGAATTCCTAAACAAAATGACAAAACCAATGCAAAATCACGAGGCGAGTCGAATATAATAAGGTGCTCTTGCAATATGTGAGATGTTGAATGATGGTACAGATCTCTGTGCAGGTGTTACAAGATAACATTTCCCCTCAACACTGAGTGAAGTGCAACCTGATCCTAAAAAAAATAGGCTCTACGATCCTCTGTGGCCCAGTGTCCAAATCCCTCCATTCTGATCCTATCTGCTCCTCTCCTCACTGATTCAACTGTAAAAGCCTGTTTTGTTCTCTAGAGATGAGGAGAGTCACAAACTGAGGTGGCAAATAGTAACATCGCTTTTATCTTTTTTGACTTCAAGTGGCTACATTGTACACAACAACATCCAAAGGTCCCATGATTAAAGATTAACGTCTTCCAATTAAAATTAATAGGCATTTTAAGTTTTAACAGATTTGTGTTCAGTAGTGTTGTTAAAACCAACACTATTAAAAATCATTTTCAGTAACTGAAATAAAGCTGAAATATAATAAAGGAATTATTAGAAGAAAAAAAAAACTAATTTAAATTAGTAAATGTAGCCAAGTAACATTTATAGTTTTTTTTAGTTTAGGTTAAGGTACTAAAAATGAAACCAAAATAGAAATAAATTAGCAATACAGAAATATCATAAATAAACATATATTCTGACTGACTATTAAAAAATAACTGAAAAAATGCAGAAATAAAATAAAAGCATTTGATGAAAAACTTAAATGAAACCTTTTGAAATGAATAGTTTGAAATAGCACTGGCGATTAAAATAGCTAATGAAAATAAATACTGAAATAAATATTGGGAAATCAAAAAAGGAAATAAAAAAACATTATTTATATATTTTTATTTATATATTTCTTATAATAATATCTAATTAAATATTTTTTTTCTTCTAATAATTATTTTATCGTTATTATTTTTCTGTTTTTCTGTTTTAATTTTTAAACACTGCTAAATAATAAAATCTGTTAAGCCAAACTTAACTTTGAATACATATATACATAAATAAATAAATATATATAAATAAATGAATAATTATAAATATATATATAATTTAATTCTATAAATAGAAAAATAAATGCTAATAAAAGCTGTAGCATTATATAAATATTATTAACATAACCCTGGTAAGTGACAGCTGATTTGAAACTGTTTTCTAATTCTCAAATGCTTACAATTCTCCTAAATATTCAGGTTTTCCCAGATTGTGGGAATCCTAATACTTCACTGAACAGCAGTTGAGGAGGTCAATATAACAAATATCTTTAGCATTGGCTTATTTTAATTTCTTGAGGCCCCCTGCTCTTTAAATGGCCTTGATTTGAGGCATAATGTGATGCGTCTCAGTATGATTTAAGTGTTTATGTAAGATAAGCCGATCACAGATCACATAAAATGTTACTTTTAGATTGCACAGGGGGGGAAAAAAACATTTCCCCTTTAAGAATTGATTTGAATCACCTCTTTATATTTCTCTGCAAACTTGCCAATCTTTTCAATCATCTCGGCTACAAAGATCACGTCCACCTTGTCAGAGAAGTTGGGTGCCTCTGCGGTGTAAGCCAACAGCTGCTGCGCCGTCTGAACCGCGTTGGTCAGATTCAGAGGCATCTGACATTGGAGAAAAGTGAAGCAAAAAAATGAGAACAGACAGCAGAATCAAACATCTCACATAAACCACTAAAAAGCTGCATGATGAGAATCAACTAGTTACAGTCGTGTACCTGGTTGATGATATAAAGCACACGCGTGACATCTTTCATATATTCACAGCGTGAGTAGTCATCATCCGCCCACTGTCCACTGCGGTCACATCGCCTCCAAGCGCGTCGCTCTTCTGCCGAGCTGCCCGAGTAAATGCCAGATCCGCTCACCTGTCGTTTACAGGGCAAGTATGCTGTAATCCCAGCCAGAGTCCGAGGCCATCTGCATACAGACACGTACATGTTAAAGCACAACAAAGGAAGTACCAATTTGTCTGTGCTGCTGCACTGAAAATAAATAGCCTTAAAAGTGAATATATTTGTTTTAATAAGTGTAAAACTGAATGAAAGAATAAGCTTGTGCACTAATATGCATTACATAGATCTGTTACCACTAGAGTGCAGCGAAGAGCAAAAAATAAGGGAAGCTGAACATATTTTTTGATATAGTCAGCAATGCACACACAAATGATTCAGTAAATCTATAAATCTATGCTAATCATATTTATACTGCTTTGAATGTAGCTAAGGTACATGGTGAGCAATCAGTGTTACTTTCAACACCTTTACTCATAAAAATTTGGGGTTAAGGAAGATTTTATTGACAGAAATTCATACTTTTATTCAGCACGGATGGATTAAATTGATCAAAAGTGACAGTAAAGACATTTATGCTACAAATGATTTCTATTTTAATCATTTCAAATTAATGGTTTTAGTTTTAACTTTCTATTCGTCAAAGAATCCTGAGAGGAAAAAGAAAAAAGTTTCTTAAGCAGCAAACCCGCATATTGGAATGATTTCTGAAGCATCATGTGACATCGAAGACTGGAATAATGATGGTGAAAATTCAGCTTTGCATCACAGAAATAAATGTCTTTTTAAAATATATTTAAATAGAAAACTGTAATATCATTGCTGTTTTTACTGTATTTTTGACCAAATAAATGCAGCCTTGGTGAGTCTTTTTTTCTAAACATCAGAAAAAGTCTTGCCAACTCCAAACTTTGAGCACTAGTGATCGGATGTTCATTAAACTCACCTGTATTCCCCCTTGTTGTTTGACACCCGATCTGGCAAGCAGTATTTGGCAGAACTCTCCAAAACTACAATGTGGACTGTCCTAGTGTTGTTTCCTCGACTGGTACGTACACGACACTCCCAGTTCCCAGTGAATCCTGGCTGGATGTTGGAAATGGTCAAGGCACTGTATGAGGACAAATCAAATGAGAAAATAAAACTATTGCTCTGGAGGAAACAACTATGAATTTAGCATGCAGATTTATTACTCAAATGCATTATTGAGAATTAAATCTAAAATAATAAATTTAAAAAAAAAAATAAAAACTGTGCATATATGATGAAAACCTAAAAATTTGAAATGTGCCTTGGAAACTAATTGAAACTAATTTTAGTTATAGTTAAATTATTAAAACTGAAAAATAAATGAGCCATATACAAAGCTTTTTGGTATACATTTTGCTATATTCTATGGAATACCGTTTCCACCACTGAATAAAAAAATAAAAAACATCCTGCAATACTGAAAAAAAAGTGAGAATTGAGAGTTCATGACAATTTTGAGAAAAAAAAGTCAGAATTGTGTGATTAAAATGTTGCAATTACTTTTATATTTTATGGAATATCGTTTCCACCACTGCATAAAACAAACAAACAAAAAAAAATAAGGGAAAATAAGTCAAATTTGCTAGTAAAAAAATCTATTAACATTTTTCTTTTTTTTTTTATTCAGTAGCGGAAACGGTATTCCACAAAATATAAAAGTAATTGCAACATTTAATCTCACAAATCTGACTTTTTTCCCCGCAAAATTGTCATATAAACTAGGGCTGTCAAACGATTAATCGCGATTAATCGCATCCAAAATAAAAGTTTATGTTTACATACTATGTGTGTTTAGTTTGTATATTTATTATGTACATATAAATACACACACATACATGTATATATTAAAACTAAATATTTATATGTATATATATTTATACCTGTATACAATTTAGATTATAAATAAATATAAATATTTTATATATAAATCTAAAATATTTTTTCTTAATATATACATGCATGTGTTTGTATTTATATACACATAATAAATATACACATTCCACAAATATATAGTATGTAAACATAAACTTTTATTTTGGATGCGATTAATCGCGATTAATCATTTGACAGCACTAACATAAACTCAATTCTCACTCTTTTTTCAGTATTGTACGATATAAACTCGCAATTGTGAGGGGGGGAAAAAAAATCTGAATTGCGAGATATAAACTCAATTCTCACTTTTTTTTTTAGAAATGCAAGTTTATATCTTGTAATTCTGACTTTATAACACGTAATCGCGAGTTAAGTCAGAATTGTGAGATAAACTCGCGATTCTGTCTTTATAACTTGCGGTTACGAATTTTGATTTAATGCAGTTTTGAGAAAAAAGTTAATGTGAGTTTATATTGCAAATCTGAGGTCAAATAAGTCACATTTGCTAGTTAAAAAAAGCAATTAACATTTTTTTTTTAATTCAAAACGATATTCCATAATATAGAAGTAATAGCAACATTTTAATCTCACTATTCTGACTTTTTTCTCAAAATTGTCATATAAACTCAATTCTCACTTTTTTTCAGTATTGCTTGATATAAACTCAGTAACTTTTTTTCTGAAAATTGCATTACTGTAAGTTATAGTCAGAATTACAAGTTTTCTCACAATTCTGATATAATAATTTGCAATTATGTGTTATGAAGTCAGAATTGCGAGATATAAACTCACATTTCTAAGAAAAAAGTGAGAAATGAGAGTTTATAGTTTCACACAATACTGAAAAAAAGTCAAAATTGGGAGTTGAGACAATTTTGAGAAAAAGTTGCGAGATTAAAATGTTGGATTTACTTTTATATTTTATGGAATACCATTTCCGCCACTGAATAAAAAAATTAAAATAAATAAAAAATATACATATATATATTTTTTACTAGCAAATTTGACTGATTTTCCCTCAGAATTCTAATATAAACTCAATAAATGTTTTTCTCAAAATTGCATTAAATAAAAACTTGTAACTGCAAGTTATAGCCAGAATTGCGAGTTTACCTGTTATACATGTTATAAAGTCAGAATTGCGAGATATAAACTCACATTTCTAAGAAAAAAGTGAGAATTGAGAGTTTAAATCTTACAATTCTGACTGTTTTCCTCGCAACTGCAAGTTTATATCACGCAACACTGAAAGAAAAAGTGAGAATTGAGAGTTTATATGACAATTGTGAGAAAAAAAGTCAGAATTCTGAGATTAAAAAGTATTTTTTTCCCCCCTCCATTCATTCATTCATTCATTTATTATTTATTGCCATATCATCTGCAATGGCTATCTCATGGCAAAACAGATAACAATTTTAAAAATAATTAATAAATAACATTTATATAAAACACTTACATAAATAAAAACATCAATAACAACAAAAATATAGAATATAAAATGCAAAATTACATCAGAGAAGGTTTTTTAAATTCACTTTAGTTAAAAACTCTTTTCCCCCCTCCAATATTCATAGTATTGTTGCTCTGGGAGGAAAAAAACTGAAACTACTAAAATTACTAACAATCCAATAAAATATAGTCTATATATAATCTATATCTATAGTCTACAATGTAATCTATATAAGCTATGCTTAGAAAAACAAAACTAATACAATCATTTAAAATAGAAACTTAAATAAAGAAAACTAAAAATATTAATATTTTGAATTACCTTTTATTTTTATAAATACTATAATAGTATAACTAATACTAAAACAACACTGATCCTTGGCAGGATCTACTGTTGCTGCACAACCTAGATTTTTCTTCCTTTAAGAACAATGCATTGCTTTTTTTAAGTTCTGGCATTTTTCAGCACAATGTTGGTAGATCAAGTGTTAGTTTATGTTTCAGGTATTTGTATCGTCATGCTCCAAGGCAAACACTGCTCATAGTGTGAATCATGTGTATCTAGTGTGCAGAAATGCCATCTTGCAGTGAGTATTGGGTTTGGTATCTCCTTCACAGCTGGTTTCTATTACCTGGCTATTAAAGAGCAATTCTGCACCATGCTTTTCTCAATGTAGATGCCCTGAGTGGCATCAGGTTCCACCATCTTCCCATCCTGATACCACAAAACCTGCATGTCCTCGTCCACGAAAGAGGCCATGCACTGAAACGGCAGGCTGTCTCCCTGGAAGACGATCTGATGCTGGGATGGAGTCATCTGGAAGGAGGGAAGCTCTAGAGGAGCGTCTAAAATAGAGAACGGAGGAAAAACAAAAGAGAGAGAAAGAAAAACCCTGTGGTGAGCCACAGATGACGGCTATGTGCAAAAGCTGACATTAATGAGTGATCTGAGAGCAGTTTCATTGTCGTTCTTGCACAAGCGATGGTTACAAAAGTCCAAAATCAACATAAACGGGAGGCCTGAACCAAGGCTGAAGGTCTTTTATAGCAGGATTACTTGGCTTTTGGTGCAAAAGAACAGGAAATCAACAACTAAACATGCATTTCTTTTTCACTATTAGCAAAAGTGTTATTGTACTATAAAAGTTTAGAGATTTAATGTGCAGTATGTCACAGATCATGGAAAGCTAAGGTCTGGTTTTTCTTATCAGACTTCATATTGCGCAATGTCATTACAACAGAATAAAATAAAGCACTTATCTCATTTAATCTAGTTTCTGTTTGCTAACAATGTAGGCCAAACCTGACCTGTTTGCTCATGTATGCAGTGTTGTTATTGGCAATTAAAAAAAAAAAAAAAGTTTATATAATTGAAAAAAAAAAAAAGTTAAAATAAAATAAAACCTAAAATAAAAGCTACCTTAGCAACTAAATGAAAAAAATAAAAATAATACAAATAACAACAATCAGTTATATATATGTATTTTTTTTAGAAAAGAAAAAAAATTCAATCACGCTAAATAGAAATAAAAAAAATAATAAAAAAAATTACTAAAACTTAAATTAACATCGAAAGGAAAACTGAAAATATATCAGTAAATACTATTACTGTCAGAACCTAATACATATATTTAATAATTATGATGAGAAATATAATATATACACTACCAGTTAAAAGTTTTTGCAGATTTTTAATGTTTTTTAAAAAGTGTCTTCTATTCACCAAGCCTGCATTTATTTGATAAAACATACAGCAAAAAATCATTTTGAAATATTTTTACTATTTAAAATTAATTTAATAATAATAAAAAATTTTTGAGGAGCAAATCAGAATTTTAGAATGACTTCTGAAGGATCATGTGACTAGAGTAATAATTGTAAACAAAATGACAAAAAAAATTAAATAAATAAATAAATAAATATTATATATATATATATATATATATATATATATATATATATATATACAGGTCCTTCTCAAAAAATTAGCATATTGTGATAAAGTTCATTATTTTCTGTAATGTACTGATAAACATTAGACTTTCATATATTTTAGATTCATTACACACAACTCGAAGTAGTTCAAGCCTTTTATTGTTTTAATATTGATGATTTTGGCATACAGCTCATGAAAACCCAAAATTCCTATCTCATAAAATTAGCATATCATGAAAAGGTTCTCTAAACGAGCTATTAACCTAATCATCTGAATCAACTAATTAACTCTAAACACCTGCAAAAGATTCCTGAGGCTTTTAAAAACTCCCAGCCTGGTTCATTACTCAAAACCGCAATCATGGGTAAGACTGCCGACCTGACTGCTGTCCAGAAGGCCATCATTGACACCCTCAAGCAAGAGGTCTGTGGGAAGGAAAAAGTGTGGCAGAAAACGCTGCACAACGAGAAGAGGTGACCGGACCCTGAGGAAGATTGTGGAGAAGGACCGATTCCAGACCTTGGGGGACCTGCGGAAGCAGTGGACTGAGTCTGGAGTAGAAACATCCAGAGCCACCGTGTACAGGCGTGTGCAGGAAATGGGCTACAGGTGCCGCATTCCCCAGGTCAAGCCACTTTTGAACCAGAAACAGCGGCAGAAGCGCCTGACCTGGGCTACAGAGAAGCAGCACTGGACTGTTGCTCAGTGGTCCAAAGTACTTTTTTCGGATGAAAGCAAATTTTGCATGTCATTCGGAAATCAAGGTGCCAGAGTCTGGAGGAAGACTGGGGAGAGGGAAATGCCAAAATGCCTGAAGTCCAGTGTCAAGTACCCACAGTCAGTGATGGTCTGGGGTGCCATGTCAGCTGCTGGTGTTGGTCCACTGTGTTTTATCAAGGGCAGGGTCAATGCAGCTAGCTATCAGGAGATTTTGGAGCACTTCATGCTTCCATCTGCTGAAAAGCTTTATGGAGATGAAGATTTCATCTTTCAGCACGACCTGGCACCTGCTCACAGTGCCAAAACCACTGGTAAATGGTTTACTGACCATGATATTACTGTGCTCAATGGGCCAGCCAACTCTCCTGACCTGAACCCCATAGGGAATCTGTGGGATATTGTGAAGAGAAAGTTGAGAGACGCAAGACCCAACACTCTGGATGAGCTTAAGGCCGCTATCGAAGCATCCTGGGCCTCCATAACACCTCAGCAGTGCCACAGGCTGATTGCCTCCATGCCACGCCGCATTGAAGCAGTCATTTCTGCAAAAGGATTCCCGACCAAGTATTGAGTGCATAACTGAACATAATTATTTGAAGGTTGACTTTTTTTTGTATTAAAAACACTTTTCTTTTATTGGTCGGATGAAATATGCTAATTTTTTGAGATAGGAATTTTGGGTTATCATAAGCTGTATGCCAAAATCATCAATATTAAAACAATAAAAGGCTTGAACTACTTCAGTTGTGTGTAATGAATCTAAAATATATGAAAGTCTAATGTTTATCAGTACATGACAGAAAATATTGAACTTTATCACAATATGCTAATTTTTTGAGAAGGACCTGTATATATATATATATATATATATATATATATATATATATATATATATATATATATATATATATATATATATATATAAACTAAATTATAATACAAGTAATACTAAAACAGTACTATACAATAATCCTAAAAATATTAAAAACAAATACTATAATAAAACAAACAAAATAACAATGATTATGCAAACCAAATCTTACGTATATTTAGCGATTATAATGGAAAATATATTTAATATATTTAAATAAATATAAAAAATATTTGTTACGATTACATTTAAATTTTAATAATTGTGAAAATTACATTTACAAAAAATACAATTTAAAAATATATAAAGACATACTAAGAAAAAACAAAAAAGTAAAGTAGGAAACGACTAGATAAAAAATATAATTTGTGTGAGGGTATAAAAACAGACGTTAGTAGAAAAATCACCGCTATGATAGAAAACAGGTCTGTGAGTGTGTATTCTTACCACAGGTGAGCGTTTCAGGCCTAAGCGAGGTTATCAGCTGACCCTGCAGGAAGCGAGGGAACGAGCAGCGAGTTTCCTTCACCCCGATAGCCTTCTCTTTGATCCAGACCACCAACCATTGCAGGTTACAGTCGCACAGAAGATAAGGGCTATCAAACTCCCTAAAAATGTATATGGCATGTTCAAAAACCATAAAAAAAGGACATCAGTGCCAATGATAAGATCACAAGAACATTCCTTTCTAGTGAGTGTGGGTCAACGGATGCATTAAATTTAGATCCGAGGGTAAACTCTGGATGTCCCCTATCCAAGCATAAGCATGTTTGAAGACATGCCAAGTGTTTTGAAATCTTATCGCAGGCGTTTAAGTTAATGAATATGAAGTGTGTGAACACAGGCATCAATAAATAGCAATCTGCAGTTTATTTTAGGTGTTGCACATGGCCATTTGTGCCGCCATTGCAATTTTGTCTGCAAATGATGCAAAGAAAAACAAAACACTTACAGTATTTTCAGAGAGCCAAGGCTGTCGAAAATCCCTTGAGACAGTGAAGAAAACTTGTTTTCGGAAAGGTTGCTACAATAAAAAAAAAAAGAGAATTAATGAGTAAAGTGTACCATGTTAAATGGAAACTTATGTTAACATTATTAGTAACTTTTGCACTGAAAAACAGAGATCACAAGTAAATTTCACAAATAGTTACAAAGGAACAGCAAGCAACACATTGAATTAAATGTGAAATTTTTATTTTCCTATAGTAATATACTCAAGTCTTGTTTCAGGGTTATTAAAGTTAATTAAAACATGTCATAGAAATGATATCATATAAATTAAATATTTAAAAAAACAATTATTTATTGTACTTTATTTCAGCTAGTTGCAGCATTTCTCATTTTGATTTACTAAAATGTGAAAAAAACACTGTTCCAGACATATGTGAAAACTGTGCAAAATTATTTTAATATTATGTGGACAACTTTCTTAACCACTGGGGCAAAAGTTTCATATTTGCTGTCAAATAAATAAATAAATAAAAAACAAAAACTACAAAAACCTTAAATTTAAATATTTTTTATTTATAATAATTTTATGAAAATGATAAAGTAAATGGTAAAATACATAAAAAAAATACAAACAAAAAATAAATAGCTAAAAATTAATACAATTACTAAATAATAAAATCTAAAAAATAAATAAAAACCTAAATATAAAATCTAATATACTAAAAACTATAATATTATCTCAAAATATACTAAAATAATCCTACTTTGTTTTATTTACAACTTCAAAAAGTTATTTTTGTGGATAACTTTAACCACGGAGGCAAAAGTGTCAACTGTTGTCTAAAAAGGCAAAATAAATAAATAAAATAAATAAATGAATAAATAAATACAAAAAAAAAAAAAAAAAAAAATTAAACTGAAGTAAAAAACAAAAAAACTACATTACTATAACTAAAATTAAAACAAAAAGAGAGAAAAAAATCTAAATATTAATAAAAACCATAATAGTATCTCAGTGATAATAAAATAAACCTGCCGTATTTTATTTACAACTTAAAAAATGACTGTGTAGTTTTATATTGTTGTGTCCTTGAGTATCTTAAAAAGGTGTTGATAAATGAAAAGGATTATTGTATTACTATTATTATGAAATATCACACTGATCTGGACATCTGTGAAAAGTGTGAGAAATTATTTAAAAATTTTGTGAAGAACCTTTTTAACCACTGGAGCAAAAGTATTTTTTGTTGTCTAAAATGGCAAAATAAATATAATAATAATAATAATAATAATAATAAAATAATAAAAAAATAATAAAAAAATCATCATATAAATAAATACAAAAAAAAACTTTAACAAAATTACTAAGACTTTATCTAAAATTTAAACACAGAAAAACAAAAACAGAAAAATAAAAATTATAGTGCCTTAATTATACTAAAATATTTTGTAAATTTGTTTTATTTACAACTTTAAAAAAAAATAAATAATAATTTTTACAGTGTAGGTGACCTTGAGTGTCTTGAAAGGCACTGATAATAAAATAGATTATTATTACTGTATTATGAAATAAAAGTTCAAGAAATAAATACATATAAAAAATAAATAAATACACAAAAAAAATTATAAAACCTTTACAAAAATAAATGTAAAATTTGAAAAATTACACACAAAAAACTAAATTACTAAAACTTTAACTAAAATTAAATAAAATAGAAAATTATAAATAAAATATATTTTATTACTACTACTATTGTGAAATACCACACACTGCTCCGGACATGTGTTTTAATATTTGGTGGACAACTTTCTTAACCAGTGGGGCAGAAGTGTCATATTTGTTGTCTAAAAAGACCAAAAAAAAAACAAAAAAAAAAACTCCAAAAAAATATTTAAAAAATAAACAATAAATACGATAAAACCAAAAAAAGTTGAGTCTTGAAAGATGCTGATAAATAAAATTAATTATTATAACTAATATTATTAAATATCACACACTGCTCTGGACATCTGTGAAAACTGGTAAATTATTTTCATATTTTGTGGACAACTTTCTTAACCACTGGGGCATATCTGTTGTCTAAAGTGGCACCAAAAAAAAAAAAAAAAATTAAGGACTGTAATTTTGATCAAATTTATTCAAGTGGGACCCATTAACATATTAAACTAAAAAGCCTCATTACAAACAGTTTATGTTTTCAATTTTTCCTGTATACCCTTGACATCGCATCTGTTTGGGATGAAATCTGTTCGGTTTCATCTGCTGTCTTAATTGAAATGACTGGATCGGGTCTAATGTTCACCTTCAGCAGGTGAAGACGACGACGCTCACTGTTACACCAGCAGCTGTCGCTGCACACACGGGACGCCGACGTTAACACGCTCATCTAACAACACCTGTTATGAGCTTTAGCATTCTGTGAAGGGTAATTAGGCTAATGAATCTCAGCCAAACACCACCAACGACATTCGTGTTCTCATCATCGCAATCTAATATGAATATCTGCAAATTAACAGACAGGGAGATGGACGGATCGACAGACTCGCAAATGGAAAGATTAGTATATATTTGCAGTATAAGGTGGATTACTGTTGGATTTATTTTGCACCAAAAGAATGTGGCTTTTTGTTGTTACAGTTGAGGTCAAAAGTTTACATCCCCCTTTCAGAATCTGAAAAATTTTAATTATTTTACCAGAATAAGAGGGATTATACATAAATGCATGTAATTGTTTATTTAGTATTGATCTGAATAAGATATTTCACATAAAAGATATGTACATATAGTCCACAAGAGAAAATAATAGTTTATCAAAAATGGTTAAAATTACCCTGTTCAAAAGTTTCCATCGCATTGATTCTTAATACTGTGTTCTTGCCAGAATGATCCACAGTTGTGTTTTTTTTTTTTTGTGTAGTGATAGAGAGTCCCTCATTTGTCCTAAACAGTTAAACTGCCTGCTGTTCAGAAAAATCCTTGATGTAACAGTCATTGTTGAACCCTTCCCAACAATGACTGTATGATTTTAAGATCCATCTCTTCACACTGAGGACAACTGAGGGACTCATATGCAACTATTACAGAAGGTTCAAACGCTTGCTGATGCTCCAGAAGGAAAATCTTTGCATTAAGAGAACTTTTGGAATTTGAAGATCAGAGTAAATGTAACATATTTTGACTTCTGGGAAACATTTAAGTATCTTCTGTAGCTTCTGAAGGGCAGTATTACATGAAAAAACATGACATTTAGACAAAATAAGAAAAAAAATTACACATCTTCATTCTGTGCAAAAGTTTTCATCCCCTGGCTCTTAATGCATCGCGTTTCCTTCTGGAGCATCGGTGAGCGTTTGAACCTTCTGTAATAGTTGCATATCCCTCAGTTGTCCTCAGTGTGAAAAGATCTCAAAATCATACAGTGATTGTTGGGAAGGGTTCAAATACACAAAAATTCTGGGAAACTAAAGAATTTGTGGGATTTTTCTGAACAGCAGGCAGTTTAACTGTTCAGGACAAACCAGGGACTCTCTATCACTAAACAAAAAACACAACTGTGGATCATTCTGGTAAGAACACAGTATTAAGAATCAAGGGGATGTGAACTTTTGAACAGGGCCATTTTTATAAATTCAACTATTATTTTCTTTTGTGGACTATATGTAAACATCTTTTATGTGAAATATATTATTCAGGTCAGTGCTAAATAAACAATGACATGCATTTTGGTCAAATAATTAACATTTTGAAGATTCTGAAAGGGGATGAAAACTTTTGACCTCAACTGTATAAATGTGCCTTACAATACTACAAAGAACCAATATTTCCATGAATTTATCTCATCATATTGAAAAAACTATTTTTTCCGAAGAATTTCCCATTTCAAGCTCATATAGTAGACATAAAAACATGACTTACAGTTTAACAAGGTTTGTGAGGCCTTTAAAGACGTCCACATGGAGGCAGCCGATCAGGTTTTTGGACAAGTCTCTGCAAGGTACAAAAGATAAGAGAAAGTGTTGGGTAATCTCATAAAAGCACTACTATTTAATATTTTTTTACCTGGATTTGTCTACATATAAAACATTTCATAAAATTGTGTTAACTAACTCTTACAAATCACATGCAATTTGCAACATCTTTAAGTATTTGAAATGGTCTTCTCATCTAAACGCTATGGAAGTCCATTTTTGCAACTTATGTCACAATTCTGACTTCTATTCTCAGAACTGCATGATATATAAATCACAATTCTGACTTATTTCTCACAATTGTGGATTTACATATCACAATTCAGAAAAAAATGGGAGGTAAAAAGTCACAACTGCCTTTTTTATTCTTTTATTCATTAGTGGAAACAAGCTTTCATAAGTACAGCCTTCAAAATGACGCTTCAGAACGAATTTATTGATTATAATAATCAAACATTATTATAATAATAATTATTTTAGGCATTGAGCTGTTTTTATATTTTCAGTCATATTCTTTTCAGTTCATGATTTAATTTCACTGAGTTTTAGTCATTTTATTATGTGCTATTGTCATTTTTATTAGGTGTTTTTTTATATATATTTCTACTAGGGTTTATTTCAGATTTATTTCAGCTTTACTTAATTTTAGTAATTTTAGTGCTTTAAACATTTTATTTCAAAGCAAGATTTCCAAATTTACTTTACGTTTTTCATCTATTTGCTATCGTTTATTCCTGATTTACTTAACTTAATTGCAACAACAAACAATACATTTTAGTAGTTGTCTGGACAGAATGAAAGAGCATCCATACAGCCTTAAAACTGCCTTTATTAAGCAAAACATCCCTTATAAAAACTTCTCCAAACACCACTCAGGAGATGATCTCATCCTGCCTATATTTTTCCATTATTGACAGCCAAACTACCATTACATCCTAGTCAAAACAAAATTATTCCTGTCAATCTAACAGTCGTTCCAGTCTTCATTCAAGACGCGACATGTTTCTGGCAAAGGTCTCTAAACCCCATCTAATCGCTCGCTTTCATGTCAAGCCACATGTTTCAGACATACAAGTACGAGACATAAAAATACAGCGCTTTGATTTATAACAAGCTTCATTCCAACATTCAAAAGCAAGTGCATAGATATGATTATAGAACGACAATAAAAGATGATAAATAAGCATAAATCTTAGTAGGAATTCAAAGTCACCTCAAACTGCATAAATGGTTTGAAATGTGAATTTAATGGCAAGTATGTGGTTTTATCGTTGCCATAATACAAACCCTTTGTAGGATCCTGTATTTGACTCATGTGACTCACAATGGAAATGGAAGTGACTATCATACCAGAGGGCTTAACCACAGCAGGAATGTGAGGCTTGCGTTTTTGATAAAGCCCTTGCATGAATGCTTATTATTCATCGTCTAAATCATCATTTGGTCGTGTAAAAGGTGAATGGTGGTCCTTCTAGTCCTTACTAATGTAGTTCCTGTGAGAATTCCTATAGAACTTGTTGCCAAAAATTACAGTAAAATGATATTATGATATTGTAATTTTTTTTGTTATTTAAAATAACTATATTCCATTCTAATACATTTTAGCATCCAATTTATTCCTGTGATTTAAAGTTGAATTTTTGGCATCATTACTTCAGTCATCAGTGTCACATGATCCTTCAGAAATCATTTTAATATGCTGATTTGCTGCTCAATTGTCATTGAAGTTCAGTTATTAATAATGGTTCTTATTATTCTTATTAATAGCATTTATTTGAAATTGAACCTTTTAACAATAAACATGTTTTGCTCTCACTTTTGATCAATTTAACGCATATTTGCTGAATAAAAGTTTTTTAACGTTTGAAGGGTATTATATCATGATTACCGCATAAATATTAATATTTAATTGATTTCTGAAAACCAGTAATCATGCTAAAAATTCAGCTTTTCAACACAGGAATAAATTAAATTTTAAAACGTATTATAACAGAAAACAGTGATTTTAATTTGCAATAATATTTTACAATATTAGTGTTTTTACTGTATTTTTAAGCACATAAATGCAGCCTAGGTGAGCATATTAAAACCAATAAATCATTAAAAACACTTGAAAATCGTGTTTTTAAACTTTTGAGAAGTACTGTATGATCAGGTAACAACTATTATTAAATATTGGGCTTTGACAACTATTTAATAAAACCGATCATTTATATTTAACAATCCAAAAAATAAATACAAGTTTATAGTCCTTATACTGTAATGAAAAACACATTTCTATGGACAAAATACATTATTACTTACAACATGAAGGAAAAAAGAAATGAATAAAGAGATATTAAAATACATAAAAACGTAACAGTCTAAAGACTAATTTTAACAATTATGTTTGTATATAAAAATTATAACATAAATAATAAAAATGACGACTCTTTTTAAAGATCAACTCCTGACATTCATCATTTTGCTGCAGTTATGAATATAATAATTCTTACATTTTAATAAGGTATGAATAATTCTCAATTATTGTTACATAAAACCGTCTTTTAGTCAACATATTAAGATATTATCATCTTAAACACAATTATCCTCTCAAGCTAATAACTAATGAATGCATTTAGTAATCAGCATCAGCAATACTTTTTTAAAGTTCAGGGCACTTTGACATTTTCTCCGCTGGATTTGGCAAAGTAACTTGGGCTATAAAACTGTGAAAATTCATCTTGTGTGCACTCTCTCAAAAGTTCGGATGACAGCAATTCTTTTTTCAGGGGAGCCGCATACTTCTCCATTTAGCCAGCCAAACAGCAGTTTATATTGGCAAGGAGTGAGTCATATTACACGGGCGCGCCATACACGCGAACCCTCACAAGAGAGAACGTATATAACCGACCGCTCGCCACATATGCACTCCGCTTCACTCTGCACAAAACAGGGAACAAACTCTCCTTTCTTTCTCCAACTCTCAGTAGTTCTCACACACACACACACACACACACACACACACACACACACACACACACAACTACTGGCATGTTAAAGTCGATAGCATCAGTCATGCTGTGCAGAGTGCTGTCTGGACATCGTCCACCTGGAGTGAAGAACTGCAGAAAGATGAAGTCTTATTTCTGTGGCTGCACACACCCAACGGTGAAGCTGTTTTCACTCGAAACCAAATATTTCCACAACAGAGGTGTCCACCAGTGTTAATTTGGTACTACTACTAAGTTTTTATTTTAAAATGTTAAAGTATTAGTAGCTGCAAAAAATTACCAATGTCACCACCTATCTGAAAGACGCAACACAATCTTGCCACAAAGCACTGGCAATAGTAATTACAATGAATGTTTCGGGGGAAACATTAAGAAAATATTAGTGCTGTTAAACGATTAATCGCGATTAATCGCATCCAAAATAAAAGTTTATGTTTACATACTATATATTTGTGTACTGTGTATATTTATTATGTATATATATAAATACACACACATGCATGTATATGTTAAGGAAAAATATTTTAGATTTATATATAAAATATTTATAATCTAAATTGTATACAGGTATAAATATATATACACATATGATATTTTGTTTTAATATATACATGTATGTGTGTGTATTTATATGTACATAATAAAGGTACAAAGTAAACACACAAATAGTATATAAACAAACTTTTATTTTGGATGCGATTAATCGTTTGACAGCCCTAGAAAATATTTGAATGATTCATTAATTAACTAGTGTATTCTGAGATAGTGTTGCAAAGACCCTGATTTGCAATCTATCTTTGGACGCACAGAAATGCATCTTTAGATTACATAATGAAAACTTTTATTTATTTGTTTTATTTCGTTAAGTAATAATTTAAAGTTTTCTATTTATATATTTATCATGTTTGTGAGGCATTTATACGCTGAGTTTTGCTTCATTTTAGTTTTGCGCTCCTATTCAAGTACAAGACGCCAGAAATTTGTGAAATTTGCGTATATTTGTTTCTTTCCTTCGTTTTGTTGATATTGTAAGTGCACATAAATAAAAGTAGACCCTTTACATTTCGAATAATGTATTACTCTTACCTTTGTGAGCAAAAATAGGGATAATTTTAAATTGTTTCGACTAACAAAAATGCAAATGATCGCACTGGCGCCTCCATGTTCTGCAAAGCGCGCTATAGCTTCCCCCTCCACAAAAACAATTGTATATGCGCCTAATAGCGCACATCTATCTAGGTTTAACGTTTAAACTAACATTGTTTTATACCTACTTTAATTGTTTTAGATCTATAGGTTTAATTTTAGACAAGTCATGATGATTTGAGAAGGTAATTTGATCAAACAGACTATGAACAGTCTTCTGCTGGCTGCTGATCGATCCTTTAAAAAACGAAAACTTATATTTAAAAATGCGCCAAACGTTTTTCTAAATTAACTTAATAAAAAACGAAACAAAATATAAATCACTTTGCTATTGCATTCAAAATGTAACCATTTTAATAGCTGAAACAGTAGTAGCTACAAGCGCTGTCGCCGTACTAGTGCCGGCTAATGAAGGGCATTTGGCACTCGGGATGTGCAATGAATCAAACACGGTGCATTCTTTTATTTCGACGTGGTGAACCAACCGCAGATGCTTAGTCATGTTGGTTGTGACACCTTCATCTTGTCCATCTTGTAAACTGATGTTTAGGTTACCAGATAAGGTCCTGGCAGATTGGACTTGCAGAAGTTCCTGGCAGATTGGTAAAAAAAAAAAAAAAAAAAAAAAAAAATGCGCACAGGAATCAATAAGAGGAATCGAATTTATTTTATAACAAGTATCCGATTCTTAATCTTAAGTATCTGATTCCAGAATCGGAATCGATTTTCGATTCCCAACCCTAATGTATTGTGATGAAAGCCAAAATATTAAATGTCATGGATGATTATTTACGGAGTAAACAACTATTTTGCAGATGATAATGGCAATTTTCACCTTAGATTCAGAGTCAAATTACAAGGGGTTAACTTAAAAATGACTTCAGAAAGATGGCAGCATCATTTTCTTATTTTTACATAGAGATTGGTAGTTCTATTAGTAAAATCTGTTGATTTTAGTAATGGTGACCATTCAAAAATAGGGAAACAGTACTTTTTTTTTCCCAAAGTTTGCACGCCTGTAACTCAAGAAGTATTAAAGATATTTGAATTTGAATGCCCTTTTAGATATTGGGTCTTAACAAACCTTCTTTTCTGCATCTTTATTTTTAATGCCCTTTGAGGTTTGGTTTCAGAGATATTGAAAGTTCAGTATGGCTCCAGAAGTAAATCGTTAAAACAGTTTCAGTGGTCAAAAACCAAATGCGATTCAGTTTGAAAAAATACAATACTTCATTTCTTTTAAAGAGGAATGTCTGAAGAACAAATAATGTTAAAGCTAGAGATGTATCTCCTTTTTTTCTGTCAAGATCACTGCATAAAACACACCAGCCATAATTATTTGCATGTACTGTATTTTTTCAGACTGACCCACATTTGGTTTTTGACCACTGAAAATGTATACATTTTAATGATTTACCCCTGAAGCAATATTGAAATTCCAATATCTCTGGAACCAAATCTCATAGGGCATTAAAAATAAAGACGCCAAAAGGACAGTTTGTTAAGACCCAACATCTAAAAGGGTAAAACACAACAAGAAGGAAAAAACAGGAAATTAAGGAAGTGCTAAACAGATAATTAAACAGGAACACATGGCTGAACACTATTATTAACAATTATGTACGTAACCTGTTATAAAAAAAAAAAAAAAAAAAAAAAAAAAAAAAAAAAAAAGTACATTATATTAGGGATGTAACGATATGAAAATTTCTTATCATGATTATAGTGACCTAACTGATCACGGTTATCAGTATTATCACGGTATTGATAAAATATGCTGGAAATGTTCAAAAAGTACTGACACATGAAACATTTCACCAACTTTTGTATATAAAATCAACCAAAATAAATAAAATTACTTTCTTTTTGCATAAACACTAAAACAATAACATTACCTGTGATATCTGGATTTTAAATGACAACATAACTGACAACAGTTTATCTAATAACATGTACGAAACGTTCAGATAAAACTTTGAAAAGGTTCCATAAAATGGTAAACCTCATATGTATTTTATCTTCTATTTCTAGATACATTATCTGAATTGTTAAAATGTATAGAATCCACATAAGCTTGTTTTTCATCAACCGGTCAAAATTTACAGCAGGGAATGCAAAACCGGTCCAATTGTTTGGCCAGTCAAAAACTGCACACAGGCTGAGTGTAAATGTAACTCTCTTTAAATCCACTCCCTGACACTAGATGGTGCTTATGGAAAAGCTGAATTACAGCTGTTTCCCGTAACTAGGGCTGTGCAATATTTGGACGCAAATTATCATGCGCATCTCGTCAGTATTGCCGGTTCTGTGATTAGTCGTAAATCTCATTCACGTGTTCATTCATGCAGCCGCGTTTACTACACAGAGCCGTAGTTCACTGACAAGCTACGCAAACATCGCCTTCATTATCGCAGGCGATATATATCGATTATGCACGCGAAACTGCGTAGCTTATCAGTGAACTACGGCTCTGTGTAGTAAACGCGGTTGCATGAATGAACACGTGAATGAGATTTACGACTAATCACAGAACCGGCATTACTGACGAGATACGTATGATATCGCGTCCGATTATCTGCACAGCCCTACCCGTAACCTCCGTGGATAAAGCAGCATTGCGATTAAGAACACTATCTCAAGTATTACGAAAGCAAAGATAGAAACAAAATGCCATTGAATCTTTTCTAAACCAGTCAGAACTTTCAGAGGTACATTTATATAATTAATTCATTCATATACATTTGTATAATTCCCTTAGCACTCTTTTAAAACCCATCTTTCTGCCACGTTTTCACAAAAAACGTGCTGCGTGCTGTGCACATGCGAGACTGTTACTTAAAAATGCAACACAGTATTTATTTATCCTCAGTTGTTCAAATCACGGTAATCAGATACGGTTTTAGTGATAATTAAATATGAAACGATAATACTAACCTTGGAGGGTTTTTATCACGATTTATCATTAAACCGGTAATCGTTTCATCCCTACATTATATATATATATATAAATAAATAAATGTATAAATACATATATTTATTATATTTTTATATTATTTATTAGGTCATTCTATTATTTTTTTATTGTATATAAAGCTTTATTTTTTTATTATTTTGTTACTTTGTATTTCAGTGTTTTGTAATTGTTTGAATTACAAAACATACAAAACATACAAAACAAAAAATAATTATTTTATTTCAACAAGTTGAAATAAAATAAATTTAAGATTTTATTTCAGCTAAAGTTTGTTTGATTTAAGGTAACAACATTTTTTATGGTTTTAGTTTTACGGCCTGGTTATACAACACCATTTTCAACAACAACAAAAAAAATAAATAATGTTATGCGTATGGGCATTATGTTTTGGCCATTCATTTATGCAACAACGTTTTGTGAGCCTAAAAAGGCAAACTTTTGGTGAACAATATCATTATTATCTTGACTCTAAAAACACTAATTTGCGAAAACAGTGACGCCATGTGAATGCATATTAAGTGTTTATTCTACAGAAATGCATATGTAGTGTTTCTTTACAAAATTACATCGCCAACTACTGGCCTGGCATACATAATGCAGCAAAAACGCAAAAGAAATACTTTTCTGTTCTTAGTACAACCGTCATGTAAACATATCTTTAGTTTACTATAATAAGCCTACTGTCAAAAACACATTTCACACACAAGCGAGACCCAATAATACTCACAGTCTTTTGAGGGCGAAAAGTCCATTAAAAGCTCCTGGTTCAATATGTGTGATTATGTTGTTCTTTATGTCCCTGCAAAGAAAAAAAAAAAACAGCTTTAGACAGCGAACATTATCAAACACTTCAAAAAAATGGCCTTTGGTTAATTTCAAACATGAGCCAAACTGAGCCAACCCAACCCTATAATAACAGGTTATTCAAAACTCAGAAAACATGCCAGTGGGTATAACACGCAAACCTTTTGATGCTTTGACGTGCTATAGCTAACAGCCATAAGCAAACGCGCAGCTCTTAATAAATCACACTCGTTTAGCAGTGTAACGTAACATGCGGATTGGAAGCTCTTCAAACGCAGTAACTCCAAATGAATTAATTTCGGTGATTCAATAATATCCTGCTGTACTGCACTATAACACGCATCAATTACAGGAAATGGCAATATACTGTAATCTTAGAATGACCATTGTAATGTGGCACAGTGATATAATAGGGCACCGTAATATAGCAGAAAGTGCCTGACCACCATTGACAATCCCATTCAACAATCCCAGAATCTGACATAAGAGAACGGGCGGGCAAGTTCAAAGACTACCGTCACTGATACCCAAAGCCCACACCTGCGCTAGTCGGCTAGCCCTGTTGAAAACATCATCACAGAGTTCCCGAGTCAAAGGCGGACTAAGCATGCGAGCCTCTTTGATGTCGTGCCATTTGTGGTTTGAGGGAGGAATGGAGGAGCACACAATATGGCAAGAGAGAGAAGGTAGACTAAAGTGAATTCATTCAATGATTATAGGAAGAACAGCAAAATTATGGTTTCCAGATAAATATGAAGCAGCCCAAGTGTTTTCAACAATGATAATAATCAGAAAGAGTGGCAAAACAGTATATTAGAATGATTTTGTGAAGGATAACATGACACTAGTAATGACTAGTAACGATGCTGAAAATTCAGCTTTGCATCACAAGAATAAACCACATTTTACAATATATTTAAATAGAAAATGGTTATTTTTAGAGATCGACTGATATTGGATTTAACCAATAGTTAGGTTGGACCACACTGGCTGATACCGATTAATCAACCGATAGTTTTTTAATAGGACACTGAACGGAAACTAAAATAGTGGTCTACCATTTAAAAAAGGGACTGAAGCATACTTATTAATATTCATTATATATTTAATAATATCAGTACATGTAAAAACTAAACACTAAAATAAAATAAAATTAACACACTAACAAGGAACAATACTTACATACAGCTTTTATTAATCTTAGTTAATGTTACAAATGGACTCTTATTGTAAAGTGTTACCATTTCATATCAACAGTCTTTAAACAACTACACAAAAGCCATAGTATTGAAATATCATCATATGGATATTGTATGTATAGTCTCACAGTTTAACTGCTTGTACTCTGGAACACTTGATGAATATCTAATTAAAATATTTAAGCCACAAACAGAGCAAAAACCCCGCGTCCGGAGATCCTGCATCCGTTCACACACACCAGACCGCGCTCAGTTCAAACAGCGGCCTAAAACACCAAATGGACATAGATGAGCGGCACAGATGAGTTTAAAGTTCAGTGTTTAAAACAACAGAGCAAACAGAAAGAGAAAGCATGATCTATATTATAGCTCTCTACATGAAACATACAGACTTTATTAGAGCCACAAAAAGAAAAATGTTTTGCTAAAAACGCACAATACACACAATCTTTATGTACATTTACATTGATTTGGGACAGATATGATGTATTTAATGTAAAACTCTGTGATAGCGCTCTGTGATGCGGCAGGATTTCTGTCAGCTGAATGAACACGGTAGGGCTGCACGATATTGGAAAAAACTCACATTGCGATATTTTGTTTTTCTGCGATAAATATTGCGATATGAAAATAAAAAATCATCAGATTACTTGAATAGCTCTTTGGAAAAAAAATGGGATGATTTTATAGTGAGTAAATCAGCGTTGAAAATAAACAAATTACAAACATAGATAAAGTTAACAGAACAAAGATACAAATAAAATAAAACACTTTATAGTCTAACAGTATTCAGGTACAGAAATTGAATAATCAAATGTAAAATTGCACTGCATATTCTTCACTGTATAAATGTAATCTAATAAATCTGTGTCAAAGCTAAAAAGTGATTTTTCTCTGTGTTTTGCTGTTTGATTAACATTCATGACACAGAAAGCCTCAGGAACATTAAACTGCTGTGAACCTGTTACACATCCATTTTCTTTCTCAATTGTTTATCTTCACTTAAGCAACTGTGTTTACAAGGATACTTGCAGAGACCTGTATTTTGACATAGTTTCGCGTGTATGTGTCATTTCAGGCATAAAATAGCAGCGGAAGTGAACGGAATTCCGTGTTCACATGCATCTGCGTGGCTTTCACCGTGTCAACACCGGGCGCGAGCGTCGCGACGCGCCAAATGCGGTAGAACACATTATAATCAGTGATGCTGTCTGCACTTGACGCGAGCGGCGCGACAAAATACTGTAGAAGTCATTATAATGACGCTCCCTGCACTGGATGCGGCGCGGCACGTCAAATACCCGAAAGTAAACTGCCGCGTTCCATTTATGTGTACTCGCACAAAGTTCAAATGATATGCAACAGTCGCTTTTGTCGCGTCCAGTGTTTAGACAGACTTTCACTTTAGATGTTGCGGCACAGGCAGCGCGACACGACAGCTGTCGCGTCCGGTGTAGACAAGGTGTCTGTGTGTAAGCAAAGAAAAGACGATCAGTAGCCTATAAATAAATATAACGATCAGTATAGGCTACTAAACATCGCACGTCCTGCGATGTGACTATTGCGGATGAGCACATCGCGATATCGATGCTGAAACGATGTATCGTGCAGCCCTAGAACACGGTTTGCTGTCTCACGTCACTAGCTTTAAATATGCAATTTGCTGGCTAACAAATGCATTAATGTGATCAGCTGGATATAAACTAATGCAAATAGATAACAATCGTGACATTAAGCATTTGGGTCGAACACTGTTTTGGTCACATTGTTTTAACCTCTTGAGCTAATGTTCGCTTTCTCTCAGCCTTGATAGCAAACATACTGCTGTGCTTTCTCTACTAATGCAGCATCTAGTCAACAAAGAAATTACTAAGTAATGGTATTAAAACAAGCACTGTAGTTTGTTGCCGATGTTTTAAACCCACATCTGAAGTGCTCTGTTCAGTGTGCAGTATCAGGTGTGTAAACAAACAGCATGTGTTGTCAGTGATTTCTGCCTCTAGAGGCCGCTCTCATCATACATATCTATGGCTCTAATACTGTATAATGACAGCGGAGCCTTCTCAGTCACTTCAGCATGATGCAACCCGAAAAAACTATCAGCATGGATTTTTGCCGATAACCGATAGTCCCACCAATCAACTATCGGTGCCGATTACTCGGCAAAACCGATACATCGGTCGACCTCTAGTTATTTTAAATTGTACAATTATTTCAGAATTTTGTGTTTTTACAGTATTTTTATAAATACAAGTACCTTGGTATCACTATTTAAGACTAGTAACACTGTTAACACATTAACACGATATTCCATTTGTTTTTAAATCCTTGTTTGCATTTTGCCTGTGGGGATTAATTGGCAAAACACCGGAAGTGGCCAAATATAGGATTAAGTGGACATTTGAATTAAATGTTGTTTAGTCAATATTAAACAAGGATATAACCATTGTTATAATGCGTAATGTACATTAGTTTTATTGTTTATAATACATTATGTAGTTTAACAGTTTTGTTCAATAAAAGCATTTGATTTCCTGCTTTTGATACTTTATCTCAACTAATTATTATTGCCTCATTGCCATTATATATGTATTTTTAAAGGCTGTTCACTTAGGTCTATTTTTTTTACTACAAATAAAATATATATAAATATCTGAATACTTGATTAAATCGACAGAATACCCGTCAGATTACTCTATTACCAAATTAATCGTTAGTGACAGCCCTACACAATATTAAGAATCTCAATGCATTTACATTTTCTATTTAGAGCAACATTATTACTAAGTACCATATGTTATTCTTTGACCAGTCTTCACAAGAAGAAAATCAAACAGTTTTGGAAGAGCACTGATGGTGAGAAAATGACGATTGAAACACCACTTTTCATTAAGAAATATTTCTGAAATTGCAAACGTGGAGTAGCACATGGAAGAGCTTTTTCTTTCTGTGAGAAAACACAGAGAAGAGCTGCTGGAGCTGTAGATCACAGTGGGCAGATCTCTGGAGTGGAAAGGCAAACATGCGTCCTGGTAGCACTGCTCATAACCTTTGCACAAGGGTCTGAGAAGCGAGGGGAGAGAAGGGGGGAAATGGTACACTCAATCTCAACGCTCTTCAGCAACTTCCCAGAATACATTAAAACGGGCTTTGAAAGAAAGAAAAAAAATACATTTTCAAAATTTATGCGTAGTCAAATTTCAACACGAATATGCTGTCTCAGCACCATTATCTGAAACAAAAATTAAGTATTACAGAAATAAATAATCAGAATAAATCATGCATCACCATAGTTCATGAGAGTCTTCGGAAGTCATGTGACTGTTGTGTTTGATGAACAGAACCAAACTTAAGTTATTTACTATCCTTTAGTGAGCTTTAAAAGGGACAGTTCACCCTACAATTAAATTCTGCCATCATTAAGACATTTTAAGAAATCTGAAAGGTTTTGGTCCCTCCATTTAAAGTTCACTCATTGAAAAAGTAAAAAAAAAAAAAAAAAAGCATTGCAAAATCAATATAAATTAGTTGTTTTTTGAAGAGATATGATTGTTAGGTATAATGAACATGTGACCCTGGACCACAGAACCAGCCGTAAGGGTAAATCTGGATAAAAATCTGAATAAATAAGCTTTCTATTGATGTATGGTTTGTTAGGATAGGACAATATTTGGCCAAGATATAACCATTTAAAAAAAATAATAATAATAATTTGCCCAAATGAAGTTTACAGCAATGCATATTACCAATCAAAGATTTAGTTGAGATATATTTACAATAGGAAATTTACAAATTATCTTCATGGAACATCATCTTTATTTAATATCCTAATGACTTTTTGCTTAAAAGAAAGAGTGATAATTTTGACCCATACAATGTATTTTTGGTTATTGCTACAAATATACCCGTGCTACTTAAGACTGATTTTGTGGTCCAGGGTCACATATTTTATCCATATTTAAACAGCGGCCAACACACCATAAATAGAGCACATCAAATATAGTAAACACAGAAGCTCAAATGTGTGCAATGCATACAAACCACTGACGTTTATTCAAGCATGTAATGCACAAACATTTGAGTTTCTGCATTTACCGTATTTGATGTGCTCTATGAACGTGCTGATCATAAAAAGTCATAAAGTGCTCACATCTCTTCACAAAACATATTAAAGCACAAGATTCACATTGATTTCATTTTCATTTATTGGATCTTCAGACTTTTGGCTGCAAAGACATTCAAAGGAAAACCAAAAACCTCATGTTTCACTAAAAATATGCTAATTTGTTTTGAAGATTAATGAAAGTCATAGGGGTTGACCAATATATGCGTTTTTCAGGGCCAATGCAGATATCGATTAATTACAGATCAAGTAAACTGACAACCGATATTTTGAACCGATATGTTTGTCTGGTGTAAAAATTTATGTCAAAAAGAAGAATAACTAGGCCTGACAAAAGCTTTTTTAAATGCTTTTAAATTAATTTAAATGGCAAATCTGTTTTAAAAACAACAGATACCGATAACCATAAAAATGCTTAATATCTGCACCGATAATTGGTTGACCGCTTAGTCTTACAGATTTGGAACAACAAGAAAGAGTCAAAGATGAGTCAAATTCATCAAAAAAAATTGTTTTCGACTGACTTAACAGATCTGATTCAAAACAACAATTCGTTCGCTGGTATGCCAAGAAAACCTAGGAATATCAAGATTTTTAGTGAACAAAAACTTACATCTCGGTCTATTCTTCACACAAAGTTTTTACAGGACTTCAAAAGACTTGGAATATAGTGCACAAGTCGTATGAACCACAGTTTTAGGATGCTTTTTTAAAATGATATCTATTATATCCATTTTTAATTTTGGAGCTTGATAGCCCAATTCACTTTCAGTATATGAAAAACTTCCACTGAAGTCATTCATTCAGGTTTAAAACAACATTAATGGATTGTCAGCTTTAGGTGAGCTATACCTTTAACTGCAATAAAAAGCCTGGCCTTTAAAAGCTGTTGGGTAAAAAAAAAAAAATAAGGCTTTCACCAATTCTTCAGTCTTTAAGAGTGCACACACACACACACACACACACACACTCCAACACATCGACAAAGAGCCAGAGAATAATGTGCGAATCAGACTGCTGACATCTCTGGCTTCAGCTTGATTCATTAAAATGACAAAAGCAGCGCTGTGCTCTGGGCAGAAGGGATCGGAGTGAGAGAGAAGCGTGAAAACAGAAAGCCAGAGAGGGCACAGAGGGAGCAGCACTGGAAGGTAACTGTGCCATGAAAGCCCAGACGCAGAAACCCGCCGTGCCGTCAAGAGACTCGAAGATGAATTCCTCAGGCTTTCAAAGCATGGGAAGATCAAAGATGTTTACACTTCCAACGTGTTAAAAAGACAAGGCTTTAGCTCTTTATCCCCTGAACTGTATCATTCTCCTGACATAAAAAGAGTGAAGAATTCCCTCACATTATAAACAGAACGATGCACAGATTGAGTCTTGAATCAACAGGACGCTTTGCAACTGGCTGAAATGGTCCAGTTGGAAGCTCTCAATTCCTCACGCATCTCTCAATACGACAAGGTCTACTGGTCTGCTGGAACGCAGGGTTTCAGAACAAATCACAACCATAACGAACATCAATTACTTTCGCATTCAAGCAAAACACAAGCTGAAAGTCCATCTGTTTCTTTGTTGCCTGAGATGATTCCCAGCTCATGAAAGCCAAGCTGCGAGACCTCTTCATTTGGTGGCACTATGACATGTGTACAAAACTTGTTTTACAAGGTTGAAAGAGTGAGTGATACTTGTGAAATTGTCCAGTAGCATTATGAGAAAAAAAACGCACAAAAGCCACACACAAAAACAACAGTTCTTTTTGGTCCTCGAATCTGATTGGCTGAGAGGAGTGCGATATTTTAGCGATATCGGAACTCCAACCGTTCCACCATTTTTATCACTCCACTTGTGGTATTTTGTGCCACTGAATGTAGTTTTACGAGTTTTTAGGTAATAAATGTAGTTGTATAGACTTGTTAATAAAGATAACATCTAAAGAAAATTTGTTTCAATGTTTTCAGAGATGTGAGCTCCAGGGCTTCAGCGGCTGATCAGCACTCTTGAACCTGCCGAGAGCAGCCTTACCTCGGCCAGATTTTCTGGAATTGCCCCTGGCTCTGATGTCTCTAAACGAGATATAATCCGTTTTGGGCAAATCTAATTGTCAGTCTTTGGTCTCATTAATCTAGTATTTGTTCCAGAACAATTCGTTTTGGCTGAGGGCACGTCTCATCACGTTATATATATTTAATGCTGTACAGTTGAGGTCAAAAATGTACATCCCACTTTCAGAATCTGCAAAATGTTATTTCACCAAAATAAGAGGGATCATACAAAATGCATGTTATTGTTTTCTTAGTATTGACCTGAATAAGATATTTCAGGTGATAGTTGTTCATGAGTCCCTTGTTTGTCCTGAACAGTTAAACCTAAAATCCTTTAGGTTTTGGTTTACCAGCATTTTCTGTGTATTTGAACCTTTTCCAACAATGACTGTATGATTCTGAGATCCATCTTTTCACACTGAGGACAACTGAGGGACTGAAGGTTCAAAATGCTCACTGATGCTCCAGAAGAAAACCCGATGCATCAAGAGCCAGGGGATGAAAACATCTGAATAGAATGGAGATGTGTACATTTTTCTTATTTTGTCTAATTATAATATTTTTTTCATTTAGTATTGCCCTTCAGAGGCTACAGAAGATTATACAGTCGGAATGAGTTCAAATACACAAAAATGCTGGAAAACCAAAGAATTTGTGGGACCTGATCATTTTTCTGAAGAACAGCATGCATTTTAACTGTTCAGGACAAACAAGGGACTGATAAACTACTATCACTAAACAAAAAATACACAGATGTGGATTATTCAGGTAATTATTAGGAACCAAGCGTATGTAAACTTTTATAAATTCAACTATTATTTTCTGTGGACTATATGTAAACTTCTTTTATGTGAAATATCTTATTCAGATCAATACTAAATAAACAATATCATGCATTTTGTATGATCCCTTTCATTTTGGTAAAATAACATTTTGCAGATTCTGAAAGGGGGATGTAAACTTTTGATCTAAACTGTACATCAGAGCACTGCCTTTGTACTTTTGACTGAATTGCCTAACAACCTTTATGATGGCTGTTGTTGTTTATTACATATTATTTAATAAATAATATTTCATATAAATAGTAGTATGTAATATTAGTATTTAGTATTTGCGTGTTTGTTTGGTTTGCTGTGTGTTTGTGATGGTGATTTTAGATATTAGTCATTATTCGGCCATTAGATTCAGTACATGGCATGCTTAATCATATTAAATGTATTATTTGTCTTCACATGAAAAATGTACGTTTTAAAGTATGTTCAAATAGAAAACAGGTATTTTATATTGTAATATTACTAATAAATAAATGCAGCCTTGATGAACAAAAAGCTGTGTTTCAAACACATTTAAAAATCTTCTGAAACTTTGTTTTTTTTAAACAAACTTAAAACTATTCCAGCAATTAAAATGGATCAACTGACACATTTATAGACATTTACAGACAACCCTGAAATACCTTAAATATTGACAAGACCTGGAATAAGCACAGGGAAAATACACCCTTTAAAGAATTCCTCATGGATGACATCATGTGTTATTCCAGCCTTAAGCAAGGCACAAAACTAATGGACCACATCCATGTTTCCAGGTTCAAATCCATTGATAGGTCTTAAATGAAGCAAGCATGAATATGCTTTCTTTACTTTACCAAGCTTATTGTGTCAATGCCTTTATTCTGCACTTCTTTGAAAGAAACCGGTTATGTGAACATGTCTATTGGTCAGTGACTGCGGTTCGTTTAAATCTGGGTCACGTATAGTCAAGCAGCAGTATAAGGGACAGCGCACCTACACAGCAACACTAAATACGGCATTTCAATGTACAGTCTCTAAATTTAGCTCCAGCATTTGACCAGCGCTGCTACAGTGAGTGACACTGAATCCCTAACGGAAGTACAGAGTAGAGAGGTAAACCGATGCCAAGACCAGACAATTGTGCTCCCTGAAAGCAACAGCTATAATTAACTTTCACTTGACCAGCCCCCTCAGTATGACCTCCTCGAGGTCTCCAACAGCCTCACGATCCTTCACCCGCAACACACTTTCTGTTTGACAACATTAGCACCTTGTCCACTTCAGAATAATGAACAATCGGCTTTTCACCGTTTCCATAAACCTGCTAGTCTTGGACCAGGAACCGCTAACGTCAGAGACCGGATGTCTGCTGCTAATAAATGTTTCAGAATAACTCAGAATGCCAAAACTGACAAAACAAAACTAGATTGTTCCCATTACAATCAACAGACATGACTTTACTATGAACACATGTCTGAATGAATTGCTTTGAATTGTAAACATTACATATTTGAATAACTCATTATAACATCAAAAGCCACTAAATGACAAAGACAATGAATCAATCTAATTTAGGTGTTGCTTTTGTAGTAACGTAATCAGTCATGCCATTTGATTATCAACCCTTATGATAAAGAAGTGCACTTAATTTAGTTCTACTAACACATTTTTAACTTTTTAATAAACTGTTATGATTTAAAAGGACACAATTTTATGTGCTGATTGAACATACTAAAGCACATGTAAAGTACTTGATTATAATTTCAATATGGTTAATGCATTTTAAATGTAGTAACTTGTAACCTAATTACAAATATGACATTCAAGTGGATTTTTTAATTTAACAAATGTAATTATGCACACAACAATTATAAAATTACGTATGTGACCCTGGACCACTAAACCAGTCATAAGGGTAAATTGAGATTTATACATCATCTGAAAGCTAAATGAATAAGCTTTTTACTGATGTATGGTTGTTAGGATAGGACAATATTTGGCCGAGATACAACTACAAACAAAATCTAAATATTGAGAAAATTGCCTTTAAAGTTGTCCAAATTAAATTTTTAGCAATGCACCTTACTAATAAAAAATTAAGTTTTGATATATTTACATTAGGAAATGTACAAAATATAGATTTTTGGCATAAAAGAAAATTCAATAATTTTGATCCATACAATGTATTTTTGGCTATTGCTACAAATATACCCATGCTACTTATGACTAGTTTTGTGGTCCAGGGTCACATCTAAAGATGTGCTTGAGTCATACTCAAGAGAGTAAAAAGCACTAACTGCATTCAAAACATTTTCATTTATTAATTTTCATCGCAATTAATTTTTTGAAATCATTAAATTTATGGCATACTTATGCATATTCTTTAAAGTGGTCCTATCCCTGTTTATGAAGTCTTGATTTAGTTTTTGGGGTGAACTTCATGCTTGATTTTTCCAAAAATGCATTTTTTAACATATTTCAGTCTGTCTCAAACACACTGTTTAGCTCCTGTTTTGATGAAGCCCCTCCTTCCAAAACATGACATGTGCTCTGATTGATTAGCTGTCCCAGTGTGATGTGATTGGTGAACCAATTAGAGCATTATATGTATATAAAATAAAACAGCATTATAGGACCCCTTTAAAGTATATTATGTCCATAAGTCCACTTAAAAAAAAAAAATTTAAAAGGGAAGGACTGTTCTCAGAAGAAACCAAAGTATTTTCATAATCACATTATTAAGTGTTCTAAAATAAAATAAAAAAAGAGAGAGAAAAGTATCACACTTTGCACTTACAGTCGTTCCAGTGATGACAATCCAACGAAAGAGCCATTCAGAAGTTCCTGGATTTTATTATTACTCAAAATCCTGTGGAGAAAACAAAAGAGATTGATATGAAAAATCAGCTGACCACAGACAAACAAAGCCTTACTTGAACTCGAAGTGTAAAGCACATCTAGTGTCATTTGCTCGCAAATTCATATTCTTCACCAGCGGCATCCTCTGGACTCACTGGACGCAGTACCTCAGAAGAAAAATATTTTGCCCATTGCATATTACATTAATCCTACATGATTGTTCATTGCAAATGCTTTTATTACCAAAATGATCTGGCAAATACAAGACCAGGCAGCTGAAAATACAACAGACTAAGCTCTTAATCATCAGAAACTAGCATCTAACAGCTGAAGATACAACAAGATACGGAAAATGACCATAGCAGCCAACAGGGGTGGTCGTAGATCTGAACTGGTAACTAAAAGGTTTTACAGACTAAATCAAACTGGACTGTATTTGTAGTAAGTGTTCTAGAAATTAGGTTTGGATAAAACCGACTGCGAAATGATAAAAAAAAAAAAAAATCCCAGACAGAGAAAGCACATAGACTGATTGAACCCATGAATCCTATTTGATCACTTCTGATTTAGTCTAACAGAACAGGTCTGAAACAAATCGGATGTCTCCTTGTTTCAATTTTCCACACAGATGACGGCCAGTTGGCTGACATGACTATCAGTGGAGCGGCACTTTAGTTGCTGCTCAGGCAAACAGCAGAAAATGTTTTTGCTATAAACTGCTGCAGTACTAAACACAGTCTTTGCCAGCGATATACAAGACAGAAAATTGTTGCAATGGATAAATAATTGCATTTAACTTGGTTTTATTCCAAAACAAAATGAAACTTGCCTCTATGCTAGCATAATATAATTTCAGATCACACTTCAGTTTAGTCCAATTGTCACTTTTATCTCAAACTCCTAATTTCCTGCATATTAACCATTTAACTGTCACTCCCATTTTTGAACAGAGACATGAAAATACACAATCCAAACGTAATTTTTTATAATTCATATTTTTATAATTTTTGACGTACATTTTCCATGGTAATGCAATGTCTGATTTTAAAACGGTTGTCAAAGGATGAATTTTGAGATTTTACGTTTTTAGTTGATATATAATTTCTTATTTCTAAAGCATGATAGGGGAAAAAGGCAATGAAGAAAGTCTTTTTGTGACAAAGTTCAGAACAGTTATGATGTAGATTTTTGAGGTGCACTCTTGGCATAAATTAATCTATTACCTACATAATTTGCACACAAAAAGTGGCAACGTATCTATTTAGAAGTCTTACACCTTTTCAATGATATATAGTTTGTCATGATTAGATTAGGTTTTTTTGTAATACGGTGAAGTAAACTTAGACATCCCACTGAGGGGATGGGTGACAGTTAAAGGGAAAGTTAGGAAAGTAGTTAGGGAAGGACAAAGGTATCTAATATATATAGCTATGTGCTTTATAAATACTAATAAACAGCAATTATGCTAGTAATATACAAGCTAATAAGCAAATTAATTGTGAAAGTGGTTCTTAAACTAATGTTACCTAATTAACTAACTTTTGTAACACTAGGTTACCAATTAGGTTTTATTTATTATTATTTATCTTATTTTACTAGTTAACTACACTGTTAACTAATAATGAACTGTCTACACTGTAAAAAAGCTAAAATTTGTTGAGTCAACTTAAAATAATTTGTTACCCTGCTGCCTTAAAATTTTAAGTTCAGTCAACTCAAATAAGTTTATTCCAGTTGAAATGTTAAGTTGTACTAAGTGACAACTTAGATATTCAAGTTGATTAAACTAAAATATTGTTTGTTAAACTTAACAGCTGTGTTTGTTACTCGGCTGCCTTAAAATTTTAAGTTGACTCAACTCAAATATCCAAGTTGTCACTTACTAAAACGTAACATTTCAAGTTGCCTAAACCTTTTTCGAGTTGACTCAACCTAACATTTTAAGGCAGCCAGGTAACAAATTATTTTAAGTTGACGTAAATAGTTTTTTTTACAGTGTACAGCATTCATCAGTAATCTAGGAATTTATTAATATATGTTTCAGATCAAATTTTTATTTATTTTTATTTGATCACATTTAAGTTTTTTTTTTTTTTTTTGTCTATATACACTTTTACATTTTTATTTCAGTTTTAGTTTTAGTCATTTCAGTCCATTACATTAAACTAAATTAAAATGAGAAATGTTGCTTTGGCAACTAGCTTACATAAAATAAAAATTAACTGGTAATTAATTACCTATACCATACTGCTCATTGTTAGTCAATGCATTAACTAATGTTAACAAATGAGATCTTTTTGTAAAGTGTTACCAACTTTAGAAGCAGATTAGTTTGAGGTAGTCAAATGAAAAGCAGCTAACATTATACACTGCTGAATCATGTTTGTTTTTGTTTTCCGAAGCCAAAACATGGGGGAAACATTTTCCGCATGTCTCCTCCATTTTGTGTAATTCAGCAGTAAACAGTGATGTTCATTCCAGAGGAAACACCACAACTGTTTGTGGTCGGCTGTTTTAGGGACAGTCGTACCGGATGCGGTCGTTCATGCTCACAACCCTTTATCCGCAGGTCCCGGCCAGGCTGTTATTATTACGGGGTGCTGAGGGGTGACTTTATTACAAGCTTGGCCTACTGAAACAGCCTACATACTTTTCTGGCTTTAAGAACACAAACAGTTCCTATCCTCTCCTCACTTTAACAGATTGCGGATTTTCAAGCTCCAGATGTGCAGCGCATTAAGAAAGAGGTACATCAAGTGTCTCACAGCAGCAAAAGGACACATTTGAAAGATGGAAAACTCAACAAGAAATTTAAACAGACACTGCTTTCTCTTAATACACAATAATTAAATAAAAATGTCATCAAAATGTCTCTGAAACGACTTTCCTTTATGGCTGATGTCATCAAGAACCCTTAGGTTTCAACCAATAGGAGTGAGATGTATCCTCCACTGCAATTTTCAGGTACTGAACATCCACTTATCACAATCCAAGCTCTCAAAGAATGAAATCAAGCCTCATACTTTATTTAGAATATTATATACGTTTTAATACACAGCAATGAGGCTTTATGCATTCTAAACAAATCAAAATCTTGCCAATATGCTCTAATAGATAAACGGCCAAAACAAACAATACTACAGAAAGAGTTCAATCGTCACTCGTGTTTATTTTAACTGTAGTCGCATGTAATGGTTCTCTCAGACCATCTTCTCATCTGTCTGCAGTTATAGTCGTGTTTGTTTTTCATCGTGTTTTTCAAGCTGGCCGACTTTAATTGTAGCTTTCCAAGCCTATTCCTTGTCAAGCGGACGAGGAAGAAAAATGTCTGAGAATATATTGAAGTTTGTATGGATAAACATGCACACGCTGGCTTGTGACTCTGATCTGTCAAGATAAATTTGAGAGCAATACTGATATTCATGAGCGCAGCGATCTCCCAGCTGGGAGCCGTTCCCCTCCCTCATGATTACAGTATGAGCCCGGGAGAATTACTGACACACAGCTCCCAGTGTGGGCCCAAGTACGAGTTTAACAGCTTCTAGAGATTTTACTCAGCACTGATATGATTTTACTTGCAAAATGGAGTCAACACACAGAACGAGTTGGTTTCTGAATGCAATCTGACAGTTATTAACTGTAGGATTTATTTAATAAAAACAAGAACTATGGAAGTCAATCAAACATTCTGTTGTTGCTTTCTCTACGTTTAGGACTAATATAAACTATTGTTTAAAATGTTGGGTCAGTAAGAAATTAGTAGTTTTTTATTCAGCAAAGATGCATTAAATTAACTAGAATTTTACATTGTAGACTTTTACGTAAGACAGAATAGACTTTTACATTGTTTCAAAACAATTATATTTAAAATAAACACTGTTATTGGGAACTTTCCATTTATCAAAGTATTCTAAAAAAAAAAATAAAGGAATCACATTTTTTTTTCTTCTGAATTTCTGATAGCTGAAGGATCATGTGACACTGGAGATTTGGCTGCTAAACAGTTTTGGGGAAAGTCACTTTTAAAAGTAATGCATTACAGTATTGTGTTACTTCCTAAAAAAGTAACTAATTACATTACTTAGTTACTTTTTATGGAAAGTTACTAAGTTACTTTTGCGCTACTGTTTAAATCTGGGCAGGGATTGATTGTTTGTTTTAAATTTAAAAAAATTTATTTTTAGCAAATGTGAAAGCCCTTTTACGCCAAAAAATGAAATGAATAAGCCTAAGGCTGAAGGAAAAGTAAATTCACGTCTGTACAGTAGAACTGTAGGAGAACGAAGTTCAACACTCTTCAGCAATGAGAAAAATGAAGCACAAATGTTAGCAAAATGGAATTAAATACATAAATAAAGTAACTGGCATTACTTTTTGGAAAAAGCAACTCAGATATTTTCTTTTAAATTAAAAAGTAATGCGTTACTTTACTAGTTACTTGAAAAAAGTAATCCGATTACGTAACCGCGGTACTTGCAATGCGTTAGCCCCAACACTGCTGCTAAGTAATGTCCGCTTTTTTTTTTTTTGTTGTTAAACCTTAAATAAATTGATGTAAAATTGTGTACGTTTCATGATTTTAATTAATTAGACATGCTTTTTTGATTAATAAGATTTTATTTAACCATTAAAAAGGAATCCAGAAAAATAAAAACGGAAAAAAACGAAATCCAGAAAAATTAAAACGGAAAAAACCAGAATTTGGAAAAAAAAAAAAAATGGAATTTGGGAAAAAAATAAAATTGATTTCATAGGGCCCTAAATAACTCACATTTTAAAATATGTTAAAATAGAAAATGTATCTTAAACTGTAATAATATTACAGTTTTTTTTTTTTTTTTTAATTTTCAATTAAACAATTACAGCCTTGGTAAGCTGAAGAGACTTTCAAAAACATGTTACCAACCCCAAACAGCTCAATATTTTTTATATATTTCAGTTACTTGATATGTAAATATATGTTGATATTTAGGTATTTGCTTTATTTTTCACTAATGAATAATGATATGCAATCATTTTAGTTTGCAGTTGAAGTCAAAAGTTCACATACACCTTGCAGAACTGCAAATTGTTAATTATTTGTTTAATTATTTTACCAAAATAAGTTTTTTTTTCCCACAAATTTGTTGTTCGTTTAGCATTTTTGTGTATTTGAACCCTTTCCAACAATGACTGTGATTTTGAAATCCACCTTTTCACATAAGGGACTCATATGCAACTATTACAGAAGGTGCAAAAGCTCACTGATGCTGCACAATTTTTAGGTGAAATATCTTATTCAAGTCAGGTCTGATTAAAAAAACAATATGTATTTTGTATGATGCCTTTTATTTTGGTAAAATAATTAACATTTTGAAGATTCTGCAAAGTGTATGTAAACTTTTGACCTCTACTGTATAAACACAGACATATATAAAGAGCAATATCAAACAACACATTATCATTTTATCACATTACAAATTCCATAATGGACATCTTTTTTTTAATTTCATATTAAAATAATTACACTATCCAGAATGTTGCATACTTTACATACCCAGCAGAATTATTGTGATTATATCATAAATATACATTATCTACCAATAAGACGTATTTTTATGTGTCTGGTGGGCAAAAATGAGGGACATACCAGTTGTACAAGGTAACATTTAGTGATTGGGGTGATGTTCAGTCATGTAGGACAGGACATTCATTCAATTAGCATTCAAATGAGTGTCTGGCACCTACAGGTCTCTTATGCAGGAGACAGATGGTGAAGATACAACCTTATCTTGATTTTCTGCAAGCGTGTAGTGACCAAACAAATAAAAGTAATGGAAACCAAAGAGAGCACAAAACGGTTTACAGAAATTCTAAATCGGTCCAAGTACTTTCTTCTGCATGCCCAAATCTTCCTAAACAAATCAAAAACTTGGAGTACATTTAAACAGCCGATATAATATTTGGAAATATGCTGTGCAACAGGCCAAAAACAGATAAACAGCCAAAACAAACTGGAGACAGATCATTTCTCAGTCTCATAAGAGGCAAATGATTACATTAAAGGTGAAGTGTGTAATTTGCGTGTAATCAACCTATGAATGGCTTATTGTTCTCTCTGCACGTTGAGCAATGGAAGAAATATTTTAACGTCAAAAAAAACCTTCAACGGTTTTTATTTCTTTGTTACTCGGGTCATGGATGTTGTATAACTATTGTTGCCAATGTTGAGCTGCAACTATGAAAGTCGAAGGCAATCAAAAGACTATTAAGGAATATTTCGATGCTTTTCCAAAATCCCATGCTGCCTCACTACAGCCACCAGGTGTGCTTTGTGGAGGACAAAAATCACTCCAGGTGTAGCTTTCAACACTTGCCTAGGAGAAACAAGCTCTACGACTGGCTCACATAAAAAGACAGCTGCACACACAAGATCCATTTACAACAGAAATTGCTATAAACCGATCCCAAGCACTAAGAAACAATGTCACCGTTGGGTGGAGATTAACTTTCCTGAAGCCATTCACAGCAGACATTTCAAAAGTTCTACTGCACTTATAAACAACTCTCAAACGCCATATCCAAGCATAAGTCACCATGAAACACAAGTAGTGACAGAGCTTTTCCTTCATATTGTGACAACACTTGGCTCTATTGATCAGGTGTTGACAGGATTTTGAGATGTGAATGTAGCACTCAAAAATGAAGGCAGGTGAATGTGCAGATGCATCCTACATTCATCTCCAGTCGAGCTGAACTGAACTTGTTTGATAACTGATGAACTTTACACAGTTTTTGAACCAGATCAACACTGAACTGACTGGAGCTAAAGCTGCTCTACAGCAGAACTATATTTGATATCACTAATTTTGTTACTTTTGGACATTTTGATTGATAAACAAACACAAAATACACATAAAACCTATACTCAAATGAATCATACACAATAAAATCTCAAGCATCTTCAACTTCAACAGGATTGATGCATTTTTAAGTACTGACTGACCAAAAATACTAAAATGCTTAACATTTAACAACGCTATAAACTGGGAAGCCTTTTCTAAACCTTGTTAACAGGGTGGGCACAATAAACCTGCTGAACCCACATGTGTGTGAAGTAAAGGATTTCCCACACCAGGTTGAGAAAAGTAATTGATTTTCAGGGTCAAAGAAGGTCAAAGAAGTAGCAAGCCTCCATGGATAACTATACCTTTGAAATGCTACATTCAGTCACGACCTGCTTACTTTCTACACTAAAAAAAACTTCACATGAAGCGACTGAACTGCGACAGACACTCTCAACCTATCTGTAAATAGTTCAAGAGTGGCATTCATGTGCCAAACCAAGTAACTGAGACACCATGAATGAAGTGTAAGTTTGGCTATTGAAATGCAGAGACTTCCTGTATGGGGCCTGAGAACTTGACTCTGCTGAATTTTAATTACCATTCTCATTCAACAGGACCAGCTCACAAAGCTTCACCACAGCATAATGCTGAGAAACAGTTATAATATCAGACTAGGGTTCCTAAATCAAATATCGGTTTTAGCTAAAAGTGTTTCGCAGGGCTAAAATCACTAAAACAGTGATGTTTAATTTGCGCTTGCACGCAAACATGGATAAGTTACCACTGGCAAACGTATTAGCAATGTGGACACACTTCACCCTGACCAACAATAATTTGCAGAAACAGGCTTTTTCGGTTTTGGCCTTTCAGTAAATAATTCATTTCAATGCATCATTATTTTACACAACGCCTTGTAAAAACAGAAAATAATCCATACACACCTAAGTCAAGGTGTGCTAACGGTATGTTTATTTCCCCCAGGTCGAAGTCTTTGCATTTACATGTGTTTTTCCTCTCTCTGCAAACTCAGCACAGCCACACGAAGACAGACGAGAGCACCATTCAGGCTTTCAGACATGCTTGATATCCATCTCTGAAAGACACGTCACGTGGGACGCTTTTCATTTAAACCCTAATAAGGCTGCACCTCCAGCCACAGACAGAGCACTGGGAAAGCTGAAGCACTGTAAAAAATAAAAGTATTCTGAAAAACATACTCAAGTATGTCTAAACTTAAGTGTGCAGCATGTTGCCAAACATTTTTAGTGTTAAGTAATAACAGAAAAAGATCATACCATTTCACTTATATCTAAAGTAGCCATGCAAAACAACAAACGCACAAGATTTTTAAACATTACGGCTTCCAAACATATTGGCCTTAACAGGCTGTATTTTGAGCAAACGAGAATTTGATTTCACAGTGTAGATTAGATATTGTTTATGAACTGATTGGTGTGATACAGGAAACCATTTTTTGGAAAACCACAAACATGACTAAATTACTTTTTTTTTTGTTCAAGCAGCAGATATAAGACATAACTTACAGCTGAGGTGTAAACAAACTAGTATATAGCTAGAGTGGGGGCACAGCTTCAAATATAAGCATTTTTTAAAAGCATTAACTCTCTGGCCTTGATTTGATAAACTTTAATGTGTTGCCAGTCAGGCCTGAAAGTTCATGACATAAGAAATTTTGTAAGCTTCTTTTTTTCTTCTTTTTCTTTTTACCAAGTTCACTGATTACCCAACATAAAGTTCTACCATTTATAATGTTACATTTCAACTGATTGTAGTTATTAGATTTCTAATTTGCATTTACACTAACCTCGGATTGGAGCAGCACAGATTTTACTAGTTATTTAGTCCAGCAACATCACAAACAGGCATGTTAGTTTTAATATGTGACCCTGGACCACAAAACCAGTCTTAAGGAGCACAGGTATATTTGTAGCAATAGCCAAAAATACACTGTATGGGTTAAAATTGTTGATTTTTCTTTTATGCCAAAAGTCATTAAGATATTGAGTAAAGATATATTTTTCCATGAAGAAATCGGGTACATTTCCTACCATAAATATGAAAACTTAATGTTTGACTAGTAATATACAGCTAAGAACTTCATTTGATCAACTTTAAAAAGGCGATTTTCTCAAGATTTAGATTTTTTTGCACCCTCAGATTCCAGATTTTCAAATAGTGGCATCTCGGCCAAATATTGTCCTATCCTATCAAACCATACATCAGTGGAAAGATATTTATTCAGCTTTCAGATTATGTATAAATCTCAATTTCAAAAAAAGTTACCCTTATGAGTTTGCTATCTAGGGTCAAATGTGAGAAATATGTGACGCAAAATCACGTGAAATTTCCATTTAAAATGTTATATGACTAATTAGTTATGTTCTGTTATTGTTAAGACCACTATGGCTGTATCCACTCTGATATTTATATTTTAATCATAGTTCAATAATAAAAATCATAGTTTAACTTAATTAATAATGTAAGTCTGTGTAAGTTCTACTAAATATTCAATTTATGTTTATAAAGTTAACCCCTCACTCTGTACATAAACAACATATGAGAAATATGTGCAAATAATACAATTTAAGTCACTTAGCTTGATCTGTATGACTTAAAAAACACTTAAAACCAGGTTTTGAGTTTTAAAAGTTTTTCAAAATTGCAGGAATGACCCCTGTGGTGACTGCTAAAGGGCTTTTCTGATATATGACAATGTTAAAATGTATATATTACAGTAAATGAGTGTTGACTTACAGTGAGACTGTTCTGTTGGGAAAAGATTCGGGTGAAGGCACCTGATGGAGCTCCATGTTACTGCAGACCACTTTTCTGTCCAGTGTGGCCCCAGACGGAGAGCTTTTCCCCGCACTTCTGGAGCGTTCATCGTATGATTTACATTCAGTCGATCCTGCAGAGCTTGAGCTTCTGAGCAGCACAAAAGCCAATAAAAGGACGCAAGTAGCGCCCACCGACATTACTCCTGCCTTCGTTGATATTCACACGGCAAGAAGAGGGGGTTAGATTAGCATATAAATAGCCCAGAAAGCCTTTCGTGGTGGTTGTTTACATCTAAACACGACGAATATTCGTCAAAAGCCATTAAGCAGAGACGCAGGTCAGCACTCCTTTTAAGTCATGGTCAAAATATTGACTCTTGTGTCGATTTATCATGGTTTTGTGCTCTCCACATTTAAGAGGTCCGAAAAGAAGCGGTCGAATATCCTCCTTTGTTTTCCGTAAGATTCATGTTACAACTCCGCAATTCCTTCCCAGTTGATTTTACGCAAGTTTCACACGAAGGAGCGCCACTTTAAGTCGCTACATTTTCTTTGTTTCCAGTCAAAGTGGAGATCTCGCTCCTCCAACCAAGGGACAGCTGCAACCATCCCAAGATAACAGTCTCACAAACTCAAAGAAATCTGATCACAAAACTTTTCTTCTGCGCTCGTCTCATTGCACATTTGGACTCCAAAAGAAAGCGAAAGAGTTGCTAGACGGTGGTTATTCTACGATTCCATAACACAGCTCAATAAACGCCATACATCAGCGTGCCCAACAATAAAACCATTCTTGACAAACCGAATGCGTAAAGTTGGTTTTCACTTTGCGACTGTTCCACATAGGCTTCAATGCTCCTACCGACCACGACGGTAAAAACGCTTTTCGAAAGACCCCAACGGAACGCGTAACGCAGAGCCCCAAAGTGCGATCCTCGCTTGCAGTCGGTCAGATGGCAAAAGCGTGAACGTATCCAGCGCCGTTCAGTCCATCGCGGAGTGTGTTGCTGTTCTCTGAGCCCCGGGCTCCATGTTCCATTTCCTCCCCTGACGTCATCATAGGTTTGGTCTGAACTCCAGTCAACACTGATCCCTTCAGTCAAATCCACCGCTGCTGCCCGATCTTTCCATTTAAAAGATATTTTAGTACAATGACACTTCCAACAAGCCTATGCAATAAATCCTCAGGTTTAAATGTGTTTGGTAAATTTTTATCCACAATTTTTGGCCTGTCCTGTCACAGTGACAGTTTTTGAATAAGATAGACTCACTTCTCAAACTTATTTGTTTTAAGCTGTAATAAAAAGTGTCAGATTCTTGAAGCAATAAGAGTTTTTCTTAATTTAATTTAATTTATTTGATTTGATTTTGCTTTTTTATTTTAAATAGGTAATTCTATTGATAACATTTTAGTCTGTCAGTGTTGTATATTTGTATAACATTATATATATATATATATATATATATATATATAAGCATATTTAGATTTATGTCATGTAGTTTTCATAAACATTCTTGAGTTCCATAACTTCACACATCTGAAATTTATTTAATATCTTAATTTTAACAAAGTACAAAAACAGATATATGTATATATATATAAATCTGAGGGTTTCTTCCTTATTATATACACTGTAAAAAAAAATCTATTTGTTGAGTTAACTTAAAATAATTTGTTACCCTGCTGCCTTAACATTCTAAGTTCAGTCAACTCAAATAAGTTCATTCAAGTTGAAATGAAAAGTGACAACTTAGATATTAGAGTTGGCTAAACTAAAAAAATGTCTGTTAAACTTAATAGCTGTGTTTGTTACTTGGATGCCTTAACAATTTAAGTTCAATCAACTCAAATATCTAAGTTGTCACTTAGTAAAATGTAACATTTCAATTTGACTAAACGTTTTTCAAGTTGACTGAACTTAAAATTTTAAGGCAGCCAGGTAACAAATTATTTTAAGTTGACTCAATTTTCTTTTTACAGTGTATGTAAAAGAGCTTTTAAAGAGCCAAACAAGATATTAAGTTTTTCTTCCATAGTCCAAGGGAAGGCCATATTGTAATTAATATATTACATTTAATTATTTTTTTTTGAAATGTTGACTTTTTATGATTTTATTTATTCATTTATTAATTTTGCTTAGGTACGAGCATTTTTTGTTAGTTTGTTTTCATTGTTTTCCTTTTGGGTAATGCTCACTAATGTTAGAACTAATATTAAACAAACAAACAAATAAATATTTAAGTTTTAATTTAAATTTGAAATGTTAAAATTCTATATGTAAAACTTTGCATGAATTTAAATGATCAGACAATTAATTTTTAGTGTATAGAGTGTTTTCATGATGCGTCATCAATCGGCCATATTGGCAGCACTGAACGTAAACAATGGCACTGAACCAAACAGAATTGGTAAATTTAGCTGATTATTGCTGCTGAAAATGGTCAGTTATTGTCATGTTTTGGACTGCACAAATTGATCGGACCAGAAAAAACATTTAGAGTACTATAGACTGCCAAAAGTTATAACAAATCAAGGAAAAGAGTGCAAACTGTCTGAGGAACAAAAGATGTTTGTGGTTGGCCAAACTGAACAAAGATTTCCAGGGCAAGAATCTTGACAACATTTGTGTTTGTTCTTATTATATCTGTACCACCTATTAACTTCAGTTTGTCAAAATATTGTGGCCTTTCCTGTTTACTAAGTCCTTCTCTAAATAATTTTAGCAGCTTCCACATGTCTTTTCCATGGTTTAGACAGCATAAATTAGCACAACAACGTATTCAGTGGTTAACTGTACAATCTATGCTGTTGTTTACATCTGAGTATCGCCAAAAAGACCACACACCAAGATAATTGACTAAATGTGATACTGCAAACCCCTCTATACAACTGGCCCAAAATTTTGGAGCTCATTGATTTGAGATACACTAATTGTAATAAAGGACTATTTAAGATTTAAGTAAATTACAGAAAATAAAAAAAATGTGGTTAAAATGTGACAAAAATATAACTAACCCACTTCTGTCATTAGCCTACTGTATAAAAAAGGACATCCATTTCCTTTAAGAATACAGCTTTCCTTTACAAAACCACAAAACAAAATGCAACACAATGCTAAAGGCCCTCACAAAAGGCTCTTTTTACACTGCTGTGCTAAAAACAAGTTCAGACAGGTTAGCAGTAGTAAAAAAACAAGCTAGCCTATAGATGGGCTCTCATAACAGAAGAACCTGAAGAGAACAATGCCTTGTGTGCGGTGTTTGTGACACTGAATCGAGTGGAGATGTTTCTGTTTCCTATGGGGGCATCAATCTTTCTCATATATTGTCATTTTGATCAGGGACAATTCAGAAGACGTGTGTAAAGAGGACTGCACCGCATGCAGGTCAAATGTCTTTGTCCTTGGGCTATTCAGTTTTCAGTGTCATTAGTAATATTTGCTTTGTAGTCTCTTGCGAAACTTGAGATACGGTAAACAATTCTATTACAGATTGATATGACTATTAACGTGTTTAGCCAGCCACCAGTGGAAATATTAAAATGTTGTACATTTGTATAATTTAAATTTTAAGTAAAACCGTACGCTGTATTATGTGAGGTGTATTGTAAAATATATTTTAAAAATCAAAATGTAACTTTTAAAAGGTTTGTTGGTGTCGGAGGTGCGTAATGACGTCACGTGCAGAACGTCCTGACGTTTAGCGCTGACTTAAAAGCGGCGCTATTATCGAAACTAAAGCAGAAGATATAACGTTATGCAGCAAGTTTTTGATTTAGTCCGTTCAACACTGTGATAAGGTTGTGTTGTTTCCTCTTCATTATCGTCCTTTAAAAATGTCTGGACTAGATGTTTCCGTCTTTCCACACGACTTTGCGTGGGGAGCTGCGACTGCTGCGTATCAAATAGAAGGTAAACTTTACACTATTACTCATATTTACTGTAGTATTCCGCTTTAGTGGTTATCGACTTTCTTATCTGTTCTGACTCATTTGCTAATGCAGAGTGGAATTGTAATAGTTTGCAATTAGTAAGAACTCAGAGTTGTTCAGTTCAAAAAGTGCTATGGTATTACTATGTTTTTAATGTGGTATCAGTATAATATCATAGTTTTTTTTTTAGATATTCACCATAGTAATTATATAATACCATGCAATTCTTTGTTATTTGACAGCTGTATATTATGAAAAACTAAATGAGATTTATGTTATGTAGGTCTAAACTTTTAGATACATTTCCTCTCTATCTTGCAGGTGGCTGGAATATGGATGGTAGAGGCCCCAGCATATGGGACACATTCTGTCATGCCAAAGGACGAGTGTTTGAAGACCATACTGGAGATGTAGCCTGTAACAGCTATCAGCTCTGGGAAGAGGACCTGAAATGTATCCGACAGCTTGGACTCACCCATTACCGTCTGTCATTATCCTGGTCACGGCTCCTTCCCGACGGAACCACAAATCATGTCAATCCAAAAGGTGCTCCGGGAAAAAAAATACACTCTTAGCATAAAGTTCAGAGCAGTCAAACACTAAAGCTGATCTTTTGTTCTTTCTCTGTGCTAAACAGATTTATAAACGCAGTAAATGATACTTTGAAACAATAACATTTCACTAGAAGTCACAAAAAGTACAATTAAAATGGGTTATTTTTCTAAATGGCATAAATATTCACCATTATTAAGAAACCTGAGTAAAAATACGTTTATTGAAGTTCAAGGGTTCTGAATCCACAAACAAGTTTGAGTAAACAAAGAAACAATGCTTGTGTGTTTGTTTTGTTGGATAATTAGTTTTTTTCCCAACTAGAAATAATAGTTTTATGCATTTTATAATGTTTAAAGTTTCTATGAAATCAAAATGGATGATTTTAATTTTTTATGGAATAAAATTAAACTGCATCAATTAGCAAATGACAGCAATCGAATCAATTTCAATCAAAATCAAAATTCCAATCAAAGTCAAGTTTTCCTGTACTTTTTTCTCATTTGTGAAGCTGTTGAACTCAGATAAACATCACAATATGGACTAGTGTTATTATCAGTAGCTAAAACTAAACACATTTCCATTACTTAAAGCAAAATAAACATAAAAAATAATATATATATAGGAAACATTTTCGTTTGGTTTAACTTGATGTACTAAAATAAATAAACAAAAACTAATAAATAAGAATTAATAAAAACTATATAGAATAACTAATAAAAATCACAAAAACACACAACAAAATTCCTAAAATTCGAAAATATAAATAAAAAATATAAAAATAACATTTATTTTATAATATTAAAAGCTATAATAGTATGTCAATGATACTAAAAAAATCTAAATTTTTCATGCTGACTTTTTATATTCTGAGGAATGATTTATGTTAAAAAAGCTGTTTAAAAAAAGAAGCTTTCAGCTTCCATTAAGTTTCTTAACCATGTATTTAACGCTTTTTCGTAACCCTCAGGAGTGGCGTATTATAACAAAGTGATCGACGACTTGATTGCTTGTGGTGTGACCCCCATGATCACATTGTACCACATGGACTTACCACAGGCCTTGCAGGATCTTGGCGGATGGAGCTCGACAGAGATTGCAGACATCTTCGAAAGTTATGCCAGGTTTTGCTTTAAGACCTTTGGGGACAGAGTGAAGCTCTGGATCACAGTGAATGAGCCCTATGTTTGTGCCAAGCTGGGCCATGAGGATGGCATCTTTGCCCCTGGGATCAAAAATCCAGGAATATCAGTCTACTTGGCTGGTCATAACATGTTACGCGCCCACACCAAAGCCTGGCATACTTACAATACTCATTTCAGGCCTTTACAAGCAGGGCAAGTATCTCTTGCCTTGAACAGTGACTGGGTAGAGCCGTTGGACCCGGGCTGTCCTAAAGATGCTACAGCCGCTGAGCGCTACAAGGACTTTACTCTGGACTGGTTTGCCTGTCCCGTGTTTTGCACAGGAGATTACTCGGAGTCCATGAGGGCCAGGATTGAAACTAGGAGCTTGGATCTGGGATACAAGCAGGGCTCACGGTTACCACGCTTCACAAAGAGTGAGCCCTCTCCTCTGGGCACAGCGGATTTCTTTGCACTGAACTACTACACGTCTCGAAAAGTGAAAGATTTAAATGATGGTAGTAAGAAAAACGAGCTCAGTTTTGAGGGAGATCAGGGGGCAGAGGGTGTTGTTGACCCATCGTGGCCTATATGTGGGGTGCACTGGTTGGCTGTTGTTCCTGATGGATTGCGTAAATTGCTAAAATATATAAAGGTACTTTGATTTATTTAAAGTAGCTGCACTTTATTTATAGAGATACATTGGCATATTAACAAAATCACATAAATTTGCTTGTTTCTTTAGGACATGTACACCAGTCTGCCCATTTATATCACAGAAAATGGCTTTTCGCAGATGGGGCCAGTTCAGATAGAAGATGCTGACCGCTCCCAGTTCTATCAGGACACTCTGCAGGAAGTTGGTAAAGGTACTGTCATATTAACACTGCTCAGTGTGTAATAAAATATAGAGTGAAAAGTTAATTTTATACATTTAGACTATAAAACCATTGTGAAAAAGTGTGCTTAACTGTACTGAATGTGAATTTGTAGAGTACTTAAAATCGTAAGTTTTTTTTTTGTAAATAAATTTGCGAGTAATGTGAAACACTTCCAGAATAATAATGTCCTCATAATTTACTCACCCCTATGCCAACCAATATGTTCATGTTTTTCTTTCTTTTTCACAAAGAAATTAAGTGTTTTGAGGAAAGCATTTCAGGGTTTTTCTCCATATAGTGGACTTCAATGGGGGTCAACGGATTGAAGGTTAAAAATGCAGTTTTAGTGGCTTCAAATGGCTCTAAACGATCCCAGGCGGGGAATAAGGGTCTTATCTACAGAAACAATTAATCAATTTCTTAAGAAAAAAATATTTATACACTTGTTTTTTTTTTTTTTTAAACCACAAATCCATGCCTATGCGATGTGCATACTCTGTGCACTCCTGATCATTTGAGGTTTAAAAAGTATATAATTTGTAATAATAATTTAAAAAAAAATAAGACGCTTATTCCTCAGCTGGGATCACGTAGAGCCCTTTGAAGCTGCACTGAAACTGCATTTTTAAACTTGAATCCATTGAGCACCACTGAAGTCCACTATACGGAGATAAATCCTGTAATGTTTTCTTTGAAAAACTTAATTTCTTTGCAACTGAAGAAAGAAAGATATGAACATATTGGATGACATGAGGGTAAGTAAATTCTCAGGAAATATTTATTTTGGAAGTGGCGTAATCCTTTAAAGAGACAAAACACTAAACATTAAAAAGTTGAACATGAGATTGACTTTCTTAACTCACTTTTAATGCACTTTGTAATGTCAAATTAAAAGTTTTACTTTAAAAAAGCATTTAAATCTTATTTTAATAGTCTTTTGTTGTGTTTTAAAGAAGTCCACTTTGACATGTTGACTAACATACTAAAGCACAAGTGTATATCAATACATGACATACACATTTCAGTAGAAATGACATCTAGGTATGTTCAGCAGTACACTTTAACCATATTTCAACAATAGAAATAACTATAAAATTACATATAAAGGTCACTCTTAAGGTCAAGTAATTGTATACATTTAAACTTCAAAACATTTTCATTTAATTGCAATAAACATCCAATTATGTGTCTGAAAATGTTACATTCAGTTCACAGTTAAGTATGTATATATATAATATATATATACATACATAACTGTGAAAAAAAAAAAAAAAAAAAAAAAAAAAAAATATATATATATATATATATATATATATATATATATATATATATATATATATAATTGTTTTTTTTTTTTTTTTTTTAAAGCAGGGTGTTCGCAGGTCCTTAAAATGTCTTAAATAATGTTTTCCAAATAAAAGGCCTTAAAGTCTTAAAATGTCTTACATTCAGATTCTGTGGGTCTTAAGCTGCGTTCACACTAGCAGCGACTTTTGTCGTGTTACTTGTAGTGTGAATGGTGCTTTAAAATTTTGGTCACATTACCGCTACAGGTTAGATTTTACAGGTTTAGATCTTAAATTTGATATAAGGTGGTATTGAAAAGGTCTTAAAAAGTCTTAAATTTCACTTGTTCATATCTGCGGAAACCCTGTAAAGTATATTATTACTGTAATAAGTACATTTTATTTCAAAGTATGCTAAGGTGTACTTTATCATTGTAAAATTCAGCTATTGTAGCTCTGAGACCCAGACTAATAAAGTATTTCAAATAATATATACTAACCCTGTTCTGTTTGTCCCCCAGCTATCAGTCAAGATCGAGTGAATGTAAAGGGATATTTTGCCTGGTCACTGCTGGATAACTTTGAGTGGAGTGATGGCTACAGTGTGCGCTTCGGCCTGTTTCATGTGGATTTCTCTACACCCGAACTGAAGCGCACTATTTACCGCTCAGGTAGAGAGTATGCTGCTGTGATATCCAAACATCACTCCCAACCCAAACCCAAGAACATTTAACACAATTCCTAACACATTAAATCAACATGGTATTACACTTGAAGGAAGGACGTTCAATGAAAATTCCATAATTGTATTTTTGGGGCACTAAACAATGATAAGCCTAACAGTATCAAAAGTGATTACTTTACAGTATTATTTGCTGTAAAATTAAGCACTTTTAGCTGAGAGCATCAATTATCAAGCATGAAGCAAGACATTCGCATGGATTTTCTTCTGTTATAGTTTGAACTTTTGCCAGTTTCTTATATTTTGTGTATGATACTTTTTTGTGGACTATTCATAACCGGAGTATTTTTAAACTGGACGAAATTGGATCACTTCTTAAATCTATGCAAAAAGCAGGCATTGTTTTTTTTCAACGGATGCACATTGAGTGACTTTCTCTGACTGTGGAAGAAATCTATTCTTGTGCACAGAAAAAAATGCATAATAAGGAAAAAATGTTTAAATATAGTGACTTGGAAAAGATCGATTGACCAAGATTTCCCAGTAGAGCAGTCATCACAGATGAATATTACATACATAGAGAAGCAGGGTTTCATTTCCAGTGTTTTGTTGATATATACTGCCTCTTTGTGGTCCAAAGTGGTATTATACTTGGCACAGAATTTTGTGCTGGTGTGTTGGATTGCATTGTTTTATTTGAGTCCTACAGGCATTAAACAAAGTCTGTATTATGAATTTAGATGGTGTAAGATGACAATGTGTATAAGATATTAATGTAACGATTTGTAGTAATTTACATGAGGCCATGTAATATACATGGAAACTGAAGTTACGTTAAATGGATTGCACATGTAATTACTATTGGGAATGAGGCTATGCCAAACCTAATCGCAGCCTTGAACTCCCAAGAGAGTAAACGACTGCAGAAATTATGATTCCGTTGCAATTATTCACCCTGGAACAGCCATTATTGTACCATCTAAATGCATAATATGAGATCACAAATCTTTAAAAATAGATTTTACATACAATTCTTTGTGGGGGCGATTAAATATTGAAATATTAGTATTGAATTATTATCTTGTGGAATTTTTCTAATTGTATTGTTCAGTCTATTTGAACAACATTGGACGCCATTTTTAATCTACACGTTCCAGTCAGGGTGGCAAATATATTATTGTAAAATAATGCTTCTCGACTCAGAATTAGTGCATTTAATTGTAACATTCAATCACCTTCACAACTGTACATATGACAAATTAATCAAGGTACAATTTTATTGGGCTTGTTATATTTTGACAGACCTCATGAAATATTCAGCAACATGGGAACTCATTATATTAATATAAATGAACTGAATAATTTAGCTGCTAATTAACTATTTCTAATATGAAGTAGCCCATATTCAAAACCTGGACTCAGTGTTTCCATGGTTAAAACTTGGAAATTGTATAGAATTTTTATGAATTCCAGGCTGAAAAAAGTCATGGTTGTTTCAACCCATCTTTGGGTCAAATACGGATTAACCTAACGTTTGGTTTAAAAATTGAATTGAACAATTTAACCCCAAAGTTGGGTTAAAACAACCCAGCATTTTTTAGAGTATGTATACATTAGTTTATTTAATTTTAGTGCAATCTCTATTAACTTGTTTTTATGTGTATTGACTAATCATGAATACCTTGAAAAAGTATTGAAAGTGCACAGGTGAAGAGGTGTTGGAACCCTGCTAGCTAAGCGTCCTATAGTTTTTTTTAGCAGCGTTTGTGACAGTAAGTGCTGATTGATTTGGCTCCAGTGTTGGGGGAGAAGCCAGCAGGGAGTGAAAGACGGTCCGGGGGAATAAAGATGTGGAAACAGAGATATCCTGTGAGATATAGGCAGTTGCGATGAATAAACCACAGAGGAAGAAGAAGAAAAACCAAGCATGTATGAGAGAGAATCCATTTCAAAGTGCTTTGCTTTATAAAGGCAGATACAGAGTCAATTGGTAAATTTTAAAACATTCTGACGGCACCCATTCAGTGCAATGGATCCACTGGGAGGCAAATGATGCAATGCTACATTTTTCTAAATCTGTTCCCATTAAGAAACAAACTCATCTTGGTTGGCATGAGATTGAGTACATTTGAAATAAATTGTACTTTTTGGGAAAACTTTTTATTTAAGTAACCATTTAAATATAACTCATGCATTCCTCTGTGAGTTTCATTTCTATGCATAATACATAAAGATCCATTGCTGGTATCAATGGTATTTCATGATAAATATGATGTTTTTCTATTAAATATTCTCAAGCACACTTGTTTACTTCTGCCTCTGTGTGTGTTTGCATTTTCTAGGTTCTGATTTTAAATCAAAATTGGATTATACTACGGAATTAATATTTAACATCTTCGCAAAGATAAAAATACCTTTTCAGGGAAACATAAAATATAAAGCTGTATAGGAGACAGCAATAAAAGCTAACCCCCCCATACTGTCGTGACATTCAATTGACTGACTACAGCCTATTTGGACTGAAGTGAATGGGAACACTAATGGCACAATTACAAGGGATTCGCCATTTCTGCTGGCATGGGGACTGTACTTTCAGCAGCCAGTTCAGTGTGGCATGTACATTTTCAGTTCCATTTAGTCCTGAATAATAGGCACTCACTGTGAACTGTCATCATCTGAGTGGCTGAAAAAGGCCTCCCTCAGGCCCCAATAATGACAGGATTATATTCTCAATTGATACTGCAGAGTCTTTGTTTGTGTAAGATCTCTTAAAAAAAAAGAACAAACCTATAAGCTTTAGACCATAGAGGCTACAAAAATTACTGCGCCATTGACAGAACTCATTTCTTCATTATGTTCAGCCATATAGTCTTATTCACACTATAAAGTAAAACAAAAATGTTAACAGTGTTGGGGACGTTTAGAAAGTGTAGCTTGAGGAGAAACCTAAGTAAAACAAAACTATAAGCTATGTAGAACATGATCTAAATTATGAACAATAAATTATTGGGCCTGCAAAAAGTTAATTAAATCTACCTGAACAAACCAATTCACTTGGAATGAATCAGACTTTCCAACACTTCATTTTAGAGAGAAGACTGTTTAGAATTAATCAATTCATTTGAATGAATCAAACTTTCTGACGTTATATTTAAAAGTACCATTTAGGACAAATCAATTCACTAAAAAGAATCAAGACTTTTCTATGCTGAGCCGTTTAGGATGAACTGATTCATTTGAATGAATCAGAGTTTTTGATGCTACATATATGAGAGAGAAACATTAATGATAAACCAATTCACAATCAGATTCGTCAGTGCTATGTGAGAGCAAACCAGTGAGCATGTTCGATTCTCTCAGCATTTGATTGTGCAACACAGCTACTGGTTTGATCAAGTAGCTAGTTACCGGAGAAGCTGAACTAGCCTATTGTATGATGCTGTTCTCTCAGGCTACTGAAAACATATAGGTAAATTCAACCCAGTCTCACAAAAATTCATAGATTTTTGACAAGGTGGCTAATTTGTACCAATTCAAAAGACCACTCCTAACCCCTCCCCCAAACTTAACCGTTACAGAAAACATACAAAATTAGCAACCTCATAAAATATGTTGCCTGTAAGATAGCATTGGTAAGTTAGCATCGCTTACGTTCTTTTAGTTGGTTGCTTTCATGTCTGATTCTTATCACTGGACAAAGTGAATTTCTTACTCAGAATGTTTTTTTTTTTTTTTTTCAGTACAAATATCTAAAAACTAAAAATAAAATAAACTCTGCTGAAAAAGTGATGGTGGCTGGTTTTAGCTGGTCTCCCAGCCTGGCTAGGTTGATCAAGCTGGTTTTAGCTGGTTGTTACAGCTGGTCTCCCAGCCTGCTCTACTGCAAAAAAAAAAAAAAAAAAAAAAAAGCTGGTCAGCAGGCTGATTTTAGAGGGGTTTCGACCACTTCCTTAGCTGGTCAGGCAGGGAAACTAGTTTGAACAACCAGCTAAAACCAGCCTAACCAGGCTGGGAGACCAGCTAAAACAGCTACTTCCAACTTAAACCAGCTAAGACCAGCCAACCAGCTTAGGCTGGATTTAGATGTTTTTTTTTTTCAGCGGGGTGACCATCTAATACCAGCCTGACCATTCTGGGGTAAGGGAACTAAACTTAATTCAGTATGAGACTAATTTTTTCTTACCCAACTGGCAGATTAATTTTTTTTTTTTTTTTTGTTAAGCATAATCTTATTTTATTTTGGTACATTTCTAATGTCACTTTTTGCATATTCTAAACTCTTTTGCTTCTAAATATTCCCTGCTGAAAAAAACCCCAGGTAAAACTAGCCTTAGCTGGTTGGCTGGTTTTAGCTGGTCAGCAGGCTGGTTTTATAGGGGTCTTGGCCACTTCTTTAGCTGTTCAGACTGGTTTTAGCTGGTCTTAATACTGTGTTTTTTTGTTTAGTGATAGTGATAGTGATAGTCCCTTGTTTGTCCTGATCAGTTAAACTGCCTACTGTTCTTCAGAAAAACCCTTCAGGTCCCACACTTTCTTTGGTTTTACAGCTTTTTTGTGTGTTTGAATCCTTTCTAACAATGACTGTATGATTTTGAGATCCATCTTTTGACACTGAGGACAACTGAGGGACTTATATGCAACTATTACAGAAGGTTCAAATGCTCGTTGTTGCTCCAGAAGAAAAAAAAATGCATTAAGAGCTGAGGGTGAAAACTTTTGAACAGAATGGAGATACATTTTTCTTATTTCGTCTAAATATCATATTCTTTTTCATATAATGCCCTTCAGAAGCTACAGAAGATTAGTTCCCAGAAAAATACATGTTTCCCAGAAGAAAAAATAAGTTACATTTACCATGATCTTTAAATTCAAGCTTAAGCTCTTAATGCATGTTTTTTTTTTCCTTCTGATGGATAGATACATAGTTATTTGTCTATTTTATGTGTGGATATGTTATATATTGATATGCTGGATGATTCTTGTCAAGTATGAAAAAAGACAAATTATGAATGTCAAATATACCATTCAAATTATTTTTTTAGAAGGAAATTCAGCTGATTGTTAAACATATCTTCCCTGCTAAAAACAAACAAACAAAAAAAAACAGCTAAAATCAGCCTAAGGTGGTTGGCTGGTCTTAAACTGGTTTAAACTGAAAGTAGCTGGCTGTTCCAACTAGTCTGACCAGCTAAGACCAGCCTGGGTTTTTCAGCAGGGAAGTTTAGACTATTCAAGAAGCAAAATGTGACTTTAGAAATGTATCAAAATTAAATAAGCTTACCAGTTGGGTAAGAAAAAGTCTGTCTCCTACCGAAGTAAGTTTATTTTCCTTACCCCAGAATAATTTTTTCTTGGAGGTGTAAATGTACTTTGATTTTCGTTGTTCTCCTCAAGTAAATGTGCCTTAAGTTAAGAATGGGGGAAAAAATAAAAAATACTGAGTAAGAAATTCACTTTCTGCAGTATACTCAAACTTCACAGCCTTAATGAATATAAGATGCTTTTCCATCCCTTCATGAATGATGTGAAATGCTTAAACAGACTGACTGCTCTGTTCCCTGTAACTCTGAGTCTATTGGCATGCAGGTCCGTACAGGTAAGCGACAGTCATCCATACGGCTGACACATGGAGCTATCAGCTGAGACAGTGACTGATGGCCGTAAGTGGGGCACTGGGAGTGATGCCATGCCGGAAGAGGTTGTCCTGCGGCCCCCCCATGGCAGATAAGAGATGGATACCACCCTGGATTGGGAGCTGTGGTGGATGGACGAGAGGAAGGGGTAAGACTGTGTGGCTAAACCTTGAGAATAGATAGCTTGTGAATTACAGCCTCTCATCTTCAAATGTGATGGACGGGCTAGTGGAAAATGCCCAGCGGACTGAGTGCCAGCTGCTGCTGTTTGGTACTTTGGCAAGGACGGCGCGTGGCGTCTGACATGTGATGGACTATCTGATCAGTGAGTTTTTCTAAAACGTATTGGTTATCTTGCATACCTTCCGAATGAATCACTGCTTCTCTTTACCCCTTAAAGGAATAGTTCCCGCAAAATGAAAATTTGCCGAACGTTTATCCTCAGGCTATCCAAGATGTAAATGAGTTTGTTTCTTCAACAGATTTGGAGAAATGTAGCATTATATCACTTGCTCATTGGATCCTCTGCATTGATAAAAACATCAGGATAATCCACAAGTAATCCACTTGAATTAATCATGTGGAGTGAACTAAAATGTGACCCTGGACCACAAAACCAGACATAAGGGTCCATTTTCGGAAATTAAGATTTATACATCATCTGAAAGCTGAATAAATAAGCTTTCCATTGGTGTATGATTTGTTAGAATAGGACAATATTTGATTGACATACAACTATTTGAAAATCTGAGGGTGCAAAAAAATCTAAATATTGAGAAAATCGCCTTTAACGTTGTCCAAATGAAGTTCTAGCAATGCATATTACTAATCAAAAATTAAGTTTTGATACATTTATGGTAGGAAATGTACAAAATGTCTTCATGGAACATGATCATTACTTAATATCCTAATGATTTTTGGCATAAAAGAAAAATCAATAATTTTGACCCATACAATATATTTTTGGCTATTGCTGCAAATATACTTATGACTGGTTTTGTGGTCCAGGGTCACAAATATGAATCCATAATCCATTATTTTGCTTTCTCCAGTGAAAAAGTTGTCTTGTCTGAATCAGGAGAGAAATATGCACAGATCAAGTACTGTTTACAAGCCAAAACAAGTCTAAACAAGTATGTTGGTGGATTTTGGTGTAAGAGGAAAACAGGAGATGGAATGTTTCACTGGAGGAAGCATTATTATGGATTATGGACTCATATTTTGTCTAGCAGAAGCAATGGCTTAAAGTTAAAATGCCTTAATGATGGATTTTTTCCTTATAGACATGACATTCTTATAGACATTTTTTTCTTCAGCGGTTTGATGGCACCTATTCACTACAGAGGATCCATTGGTGAGCAAGTTATCCAAATCTGTTCAGATGAAGAAACAAACTCTAAAATCTACATCTTGGATGGCCTGAGGGTAAATGTTTGCAGCAATTTTTCATTTTTGAGTAACTATTCCTTTAAATACATCTGTTTTTAAAGAATAATGCACATATAATCAAATTAAAATGAGAATTATAGCATGTAAACATCTATTGAGCTCTAAATGGAGTGTAGATCTGGGACCATTTTCTGAAGGTATTTAAAGGAGAATGTGCCGTTTCTGTTCCAATTACCCTCTTTTACTGTCTTGACACTTTGATCAATGTGGCAGGGTCAGCTCTGTTCATGAATAGGAATCCTTGTTCTAGGATAATTTTGAAAAATGACCATGTACTAACTACAGTCCTAAAGAACAGTGATGAATTGCTGATATTCTCCCTGTAGGTCCAAAACTAAGCTCAGGATCATGCATGTTATACATGATCTGGGATGTAAAGGATGTTGATAGTGAAATGGGCCTAAACCATTTCACGATTTTTTGTAGGAGACACATATTGGAAAAATGGGTAGTAGCAACATTGTTAGTTGCTTTTTAGTTGCAGTTTTAGTTACTTCTAGGGGTCTACTCTTATTACTGAATCAAAGGTGCCATTTAAACAGTCTATTAGATCTGGAAAAAACTGAGAAACCCTGTATTAGAAAAGAAAGAAAAAGTCTTTTAAGTTCCAATAAACAGAATTCTGCCATCTAAAGTTAAAAACTTAAATAATTGGGAAATTCTGAACTCGTGACAGGAACATTTCAAAATAAACTTGCTGTTGCTGTCTATGTTTTTATGGTTATGGGTGCCTTGCTTTAGCATTCAAGCATTAGCAATATGACTATTTTTTTTTATCAACTATGGAGATAGATAAAGTTGAGGTCAAACGTTTACACCCCCTTTCAGAATCTGCAAAATGTTAATTATTTTACTAAAATTAGAGGGATTGTTTATTTAGCAAGTCAAGTCAAGTTTATTTGTATAGCGCTTTTCACAAAACAAATCGTTTCAAAGCAGCTTAACAGCAAATTAAAGTTTGTACATTAAAGTTTGTTAAATTAAAGTTTGTACAATAATTAAGGCTTGTTAAATTAAAGTTTGTACAATAATTAAGGCTTGTTAAATTAAAGTTTCTACAATAATTAAAGTTTGTTAAATTAAAGTTTGTACAATAATTAAAGTTTGTACAATTTGTATAATGTTAACATTAATGATTATATGTTGCAATCAAATCACTGTAGTAAAATTCGGTAGTGATGTATGGTGTTTCAGGGCTGATATCATCTAAAGTCCTCCAAGGGGTTGGCATCATCATCTCTTCTTCGGTGTTCCTGATCCAGACTGTAGCTTGTGTTATTCCTAGTTACCACGGGATGTAAATCAGAGAACAAATAGGAACATAATTAGCGTAGCTGCTGTTCAAACCAAGCAAAAGGATTTGTTCAACCAAAGCTAAGGATTAATAATGTGCAATTGATCAGATATAACTGCAGTAAAAGATTATGAGATGCATTATGTGAATGCTTGGCTAAAAAGATGTGTCTTTAATCTAGATTTAAACAGAGAAAGTGTGTCTGAACCCCGAACATTATCAGGAAGGCTATTCCAGAGTTTGGGAGCCAAATGTGAAAAAGCTCTACCTCCTTTTGTGGACTTTGCTATTCTAGGTACTACCAACAGTCCTGAGTTTTGCGACCTTAGGGAGCGTGATGGATTGTAGCGAGGTAGAAGACTAGTTAGGTACGCAGGAGCTGAACCATTTAGGGCCTTATAGGTAAGAAGTAGTATTTTATAGTTGATACGGAACCTAATAGGAAGCCAGTGCAGAGACTTTAAAATTGTGGTAATATGGTCATATTTTCTTGACCTGGTAAGTATTGCCCTGTATATAATATTTCACATAAAAGAAATATATATATATATATAAATTTGAATAAAAAAAAATCAACTTTACACATATATATATATATAAAGTTGAATTAAAAAAAAAATACCAAAAGTTCAAAAGTTTATATACACTTGATGTTGTTACCTTGAATGATCCACAGCTGTATTTTTTTGTTTAGTGATAGTTGTTCATGAGTGCCTTGTTTGTCCAGATAAACTGCCTGCTGTTCTTCAGGTCACACAAATTCTTTGGTTTTCCAGCATTTTTGTGCATTTGAAGCCTTCCAACAGACTGTATGATTTTGAGATCCATCTCAAAATGATTACAGAAGGTTCAAACGCTCACACTCCAGAAGTAAAAGCGATGCATTAAGAGTCGGGGGTGAAAACTTTTGAACAGAATAGAGATTTTTCTTATTTTGCCTAAATATATATAGATTTTTAGTACTGCTGATATTCAAAAAGCTCTTAATGCATGCTTTTTCCTTCTGATAGATAGATATAGATAGAATGTATACCATTCAAATGATTTTTTAGAAAGAAATTATTACTTTATTTATTTAGATGCACTCAGTTGATCAATAATGGCAGTAATGGATTTTACATCTCTGTTTTCATAAAAATATTAGGCATCACAACGGTTTTCAACATTGATAATAATAAGAAAATGTTTCCTGACCAGCAAATCAGCATGTGAGAATGATTTCTGAAGGTGACTCTGAAGACTGGAGTAATGATGCTGAAAATCCAGCTTTGCATCACAGGAATAAATTACATTTTACAATATGAGTCACTATTGTTTCGAGCTAAATAATTGGTTTGAAGAGAATAGATCTAGCATGAATGAGAAACCAATATACATTTAGCATGAAAAAGTTTTGGATAGGTCGTTGCAGATTTTAAGAAATAAAGCATGCTAATATATGCTAAATGAGTGTGATGCATAGGATACTGTACAGTGATGAGTCACCTCTGTAGGGGAGCAGAGAAAATCCCCCGGAGACAATGAGCAATCAACATTCTGTCCTCGTCCTTCACATCCTCTTTTGCCTATTGCTGCCGGCTACTACTTTATAATCCAGGATTGCTTACCTGCCAGCCAACCCGTATCGTCACGTCCTACCCACTGACCAGATAAAATGTTATACAGTTTTTCATATGTCTACGCTTTCAATAATTTAAAGAGTTTATTTATTTATCTGCTTTTTAATATATATGCTTACGAATTCTACATTTATTTGTAATAATGTGAAATATTATTACAATTTAAAATAACCATTTTCTGTTGTAATATATTTTAAAATGTAATTTATTCCTGTGATTCAAAACGTCTAGGTTACGAAGGTAACCCACGTTCCCTGAAGGAGGGAACGGAGACGTTACTATGGGAGCACTGCGACCAATCCTCTCTGAGCTACAGAGAAAAGGCCAATGAATATTGGCGAGTGGTTAGCGCCAGCCGCCACTCCCCCGTACATACGGGTATTTAAGATGGCGGCGCGCATACACTCATTCAGGTTTCTGCTGAAGAGCCGAGCTTGGCTCAGCCCCCCAGGGGGCAGCCTGGGACTGCGGCAAGGGGAGTAACGTCTCCGTTCCCTCCTTCAGGGAACGTGGGTTACCTTCGTAACCTAGACGTTCCCCTTTCAGTCGTTTCACTACGACGTTACTATGGGAACACCCATGGAAAACGCCGCAGACCCAAGCTGCGTTACGTGGGGTCCGATTTGCTGACAGGCAAGCGTGCCAGTGGAAATGGACACCGCGACGTAACCTGCCCGACGCCCCGGGAGCCCATAAGGGAGGGACCCGCGGAGTTGCTAGGAGCAGTCGTCGGGGGGCGGAGACAATGACAAACTATATGGTCATGTGGAGAAAGACAAAAAACACTATCTATTCTAGCTATAGATATGTAAGGGAAAAACGACCGTAATCGTGAGTATAAACAGTACTGAGACATGTTGCCACAACCAGTGGGCGAAGGAGCTCCCACCGGAGCACAGCCGCGAACTACTCCGTCCTAGTCCGGACTGCGGGGCAAGGAGGACCAGAGAACCACTTGGAACTACTGGAATACAGCACACGGATCCCGGGGGAATGGTGCAGCAAGCCGACACCGGGCCGGTCCGTCCCGCCAGAAACCTGATTTCGCTAAGTTAACACACGGGAGGACACAGGCTCAACGCGGAGGTTGTAGAACCGCGCAAAGGTATTAGGTGTCGCCCAGCCTGCAGCTTTACAAATGTCTGCTAGAGAGGCGCCGTGCGCCAGCGCATAGGAGGAGGCCACACTCCTAGTGGAGTGGGCTCGAACTCCTAGGGGGCACGGCTCACCTTGGGCCTCATACGCCAAGGTGATGGCATCTACCACCCAATGGGCCAACCTCTGCTTGGAGACGGCATTCCCCTTCTGCCGTCCACCAAAGCAAACAAAGAGCTGCTCGGAGCGTCTGAAGCTCCGGGTGCGGTCCACGTACACACGCAAGGCGCGGACAGGACACAGCAACGCTAAGGCCGGGTCTGCCTCCTCCTGGGGCAGAGCTTGCAAGTTCACCACCTGATCCCAAAAGGGAGTGGTGGGAACCTTGGGCACATAGCCAGGCCGGGGTCTCAATACTACATGAGACTCAGCCGGCCCGAACTCAAGGCACGTATCGCTGACAGAGAATGCCTGGAGGTCCCCAACCCTCTTGATAGAAGCGAGCGCGGTCAGGAGCGCTGTCTTAAGAGACAGAAATTTCAGCTCGACTGACACAAGCGGCTCGAAGGGAGCACCCCGTAGTCCACGTAGGACCACGGAGAGATCCCAAGAGGGAAAGAGGCGCGGCCTAGGGGGATTAACCCTTCTCGCACCTCTTAGGAACCTAACGACCAGAGGATGGCTCCCTAGGGATGAACCCGCTACTGCATCGTGATGCGCAGAAATAGCTGCGACATACACTTTCAAAGTTGAAGGGGACAGCCTGCACTCCAACTTCTCCTGCAGAAAGGAGAGCACTACTCCGACCGAACATCTCTGAGGGTCCTCACCACGGGTGGAACACCAGTCAGCAAACAGGCCCCACCTCAGGGCGTAGGCTTGCCTAGTAGAGGGAGCTCTAGCCTGAGTGATAGTATCTATCACGGCCTGGGGAAGGCCGGCGAGGTCTACCGCGTCGCGTCCAGAAACCATACATGCAGGTTCCAGAGGTCGGGACGCGGGTGCCAGATTGTGCCCAGCCCCTGAGAAAGAAGGTCCTTCCTCAGGGGAATCTTCCAGGGAGGGGCTGCCGCAAGGAGCATGAGTTCGGGGAACCAGGTCCTGGTGGGCCAAAATGGGGCAACCAGCAGAACCTGCTCCTCGTCCTCCCTGATCTTGCACAGGGTCTGTGCAAGGAGGCTCACTGGGGGAAAGGCGTACTTGAGGGGCCCCCGCGGCCAGCTGTGTGCCAGAGCATCCCTGCCGAGGGGGGCCTCGGACAGGGAGTAGAAGAGAGGGCAGTGGGAGGACTCCTGGGAGGCGAACAGATCTATCTGAGCCTCTCCGAAGTGGGTCCAAATCAGCTGGACGGTCTGGGGGTGGAGTCGCCATTCGCCGGGAAGTGTGAGCTGACGAGAGAGCGCATCGGCTGTCTGGTTGAGCTCTCCCGGGATATGAACGGCGCGCAGCGATCTGAGCCGCGTCTGACTCCAGAGGAGGAGATGGCGGGCGAGTTGCGACATGCGACGGGAGCGTAGACCCCCCTGACGGTTGATGTACGCTACGGTCGCAGTGTTGTCCGTGCGGACTAGCACGTGCTTGTCGCGGAGCACCGGAAGAAACCGGCGAAGGGCGAGAAACACTGCTAGCAACTCGAGGCAGTTGATGTGCCAAAGCAGCCGGGGACCTGTCCAGGCCCCTGCGGCGGCCTGCCCGTTGCACACAGCGCCCCAGCCTGTCGTGGAGGCATCCGTGTTGACCACAACATGCCTGGACACCTGGCCTAAGAGCACACCTTCCCGAAGGAAGGCTGGGTCCGACCACGGGCTGAAGAGGCGGCGACACTCCGGGGAAACGCCAATCCGGAGCATGCCGCTGCGCCATGCCCATCTCGGGACTCGGTCGGAAAGCCAATGCTGAAGCGGTCTCATATGGAGAAGGCCAAGCGGAACTACCGCGGCCGCTGCTGCCATATGCCCCAGGAGCCTCTGAAAGATTTTGAGAGGAACCGCTGTTTTGTGCCTGAACAACTTCAGACAGTTGAGCATCGACTGAGCACGCTCCTGAGAGAGACGTGCTATCATGTTGACCGAGTCCAACTCCATCCCGAGAAAAGAGATACTCTGCACTGGGGAGAGCTTGCTCTTCTCCCGGTTGACCCGAAGCCCCAATTGGCTGAGGTGCCGAAGCACCAGGTCCCTGTGCTCGCACAACTGATCCTTCGAGTGAGCTATTATCAGCCAGTCGTCGAGATAGTTGAGTATACGGATGCCCTTCTGCCACAAGGGACTCAGGGCACCCTCCGCGACCTTGGTAAAGACGCGGGGAGACAGGGACAGGCCAAAGGGGAGGACCTTGTACTGATATGCCCGACCCTCGAACGCAAACCGTAGAAACGGCCTGTGTCGAGGCAGAATCGAGACATGAAAGTACGCGTCCTTCAGGTCGATGGCTGCGAACCAATCCTGGTGGCGGACGCATGATATGATGCGCCGCGCCGTCAGCATCTTGAACGGTAGCTTGAGAAGGTACCGGTTGAAGACGCGGAGATCCAGGATTGGCCTCAACCCACCGCTCTTCTTGGGCACGATGAAGTAAGGGCTGTAAAACCCCGACTTCATCTCGGCTGGAGGGACCGGCTCGATCGCGTCCTTCGCCAGGAGGACAGCGACCTCCGCACGCAAGACAGCGGCCTCCGCCTCCGAGTGAACGGAGGTGAAGCGGATGCCCCTGAACTTGGGCGGGCGCCGGGCGAACTGAATCGCATAGCCGAGACGTACCGTCCGGATCAACCAACGAGACGGGCTGGGAAGCTGACACCAAGCCTCCAGACAACGTGCAAGTGGGATCAACGGAGCGTTGACCGTCGTGACCCCAGTGGGGCAGCCTGGGGGGGGAAGGGAAAGGGAGGTTAGAACAGAAGGATAAACGTTCTGAATTTGAGTTTGGCTGCACGTGGCAGCCCCTACCTCCATCCCAGGATCCCGCGCTGGCGAAGTCGTCCCCAAAGTCCGAGTCCGAGGAGGCATAGCGTCGCTCAGGAGCAGAGTTTGGGGTACTAGACCCAGAGATGGAAGAAATTGCTCTCTTTGTGAGTGGGTGGGTACCACTGGCCCGCAGGCCAGTGGCATAGTATTTACGCACAAAGGCCCCCGGCCCTCCTCCAGGGGTGGGGGGACTGGTGTTGTCGTCCCCCAAAGAGCAACCTCCAGCATCTCCGGGTGACCCGAGTCAGGGACGCCGATTTGATTTGCGGGGCTTTTTGGGTCCCTGAGCAGCGGGGGGCGCCGCGCCCCTGCGGAGAGCTCTACGCCGAGGATTCGGTCTTGAAGGGGCTGCCTCCTGGGCAGCGGGCGGAGCTGATGTTGAGGCCGCAGGGGGGCGCCCTCGGCGACGAGCAGACGGGGGCGGAGCAAGATGTGTTTGATCGCCTCCGTCTGCTTCTGGACCGCCGAGAACTGTTGGGCAAAGTCCTCGACGGTGTCGCCGAACAGGCCAACATGGGAGATGGGCGCGTCGAGAAAGCGTGCTTTGTCGGCGTCGGCCATCTGCGCCATGTTGAGCCAGAGGTGGCGCTCCTGGACCACTAACGTGGACATCGCTTGACCAATGGACCGCGCCGTGACCTTCGTCGCCCGGAGGGCGAAGTCAGTCGCCGTGCGCAGTTCCTGCATCACCGCTTGGTCAAGCCCACCCTCATGGAGCTGCTTTAACGCCTTGGCTTGGTGGACCTGCAGGATAGCCATGGCGTGCAGCGCAGAGGCAGCCTGGCCCGCAGCATTATAGGTCCTCGCAGCGAGAGCCAACGAGAACCTACAAGGCTTGGACGGGAGGCGCGGGGGTCCACGCCAGGCGGCGGCGCCTTGCGGGCAGAGATGCGCCGCAACCGCACGCTCGACCTGGGGAACCCCCACATACCCCCTGGCTACCCCCCCATCAAGGGTGGTGAGGTATGAGGAGCCCGGACGCAGGCGGGAGGTGTTAGGTGCCCGCCAGGTCCTGGTCAACTCCTCATGCACCTCCGGGAAGAAAGGCACGGGGGGGGGGCGCGGCGGTGCCGCGGAGCCCGCACCCACGTACCAATCATCTAGCCTCGAACGCTCGGGTGAAGGCGCTCTCGGCACCTCCAACCCGATGTTCTTGGCTGCCCGGAGGAGCAGGGCCGCCACTTCGGCGTCAGACTCAGACAGGGCAGCACCCGCTGTGGGGCGCCGCTCTGCCGAGTCCTCCGCCTCAGGGGCTGACCCTCCCTCAGATGCCGTGATAGACATCTGATCATCGTCGGGAGCGCCAAAGGAGATGCATGGCCCGCGTTTGGATGAGCATGCATCTGCCTGAGGCATCTCAACGGGACCACGGGGTGGTCCAGAAGTCCGTGGGGTTTTGCCCGGCGGAGCATTCTGGATCGTCACCCGCAGGTCACCCGCGGCTCTAACTAATCCAACGGAAGGACCTTTACGGCCCCTCACGCTAGAAGAGGTAGAGGACGCGGGCAGCCGCCTTAGGAAAGAACGGCGGACCCGCAGCGTGGCCATGGTCATACTCTCACAGTGAGGGCATGAACCATCCACAAAGGCTGCCTCAGCGTGATCTAAGCCCAAACACGAGAGGCAGCGATCGTGGCCATCGACGGATGTCAGGAAACTACCACATCCGGAAGCGCACGGTCGAAAAGAGTCCGCGGAGGACATCTTTTTCAACCGCTAGAAAATTGCTCTTTTTGTGAATTTGCACTCCTGGAGTGCTCAGGGAGAGCCGGGGCTTGTAGCACCCGGACTCGCTGAAACGCACAGCTTCTTGCAGCACACAGGAGCGGCGGCCAGCGGCAGAACACAGGAAGTCGATGGTCCCCACAGCGGCACAGCAATCCACACAGCAAAGTCGTTTTAGACAGCAACAATAGCGTTGGCTTTCTCCCAGCTCAGCAGCGAGGCTCTGAAGCAGAAGTCTGAATGAGTGTATGCGCGCCGCCATCTTAAATACCCGTATGTACGGGGGAGTGGCGGCTGGCGCTAACCACTCGCCAATATTCATTGGCCTTTTCTCTGTAGCTCAGAGAGGATTGGTCGCAGTGCTCCCATAGTAACGTCGTAGTGAAACGACTGAAAGGGGAACTGAACTTTCAGCATCATTACGCCAGTCTTCAGTGTCACATGATCCTTCAGAAATCATTCTAATATGCTGATTTGCTGCTCAAGAAATTATTTATCATATTATATCTTATTATCAATGTTGAAAAAAGATGTGCTGCTTCATATTTTTGAGGAAATGGTGATATAAATGTCTTTATCGCTAAGTCCTTGCTGTATAAAATTAATTTCAATCATCTTATCCCATAGTTTTGCATCATATTGTATCACAGTTTCCACAAAAATATTAAGCAGTTTTAATTACTGATAATAAGCAGAAATGTTTCGTTATGTTAGAATATCAGCTTCACGTCACAAGAATAAATTGCATTTTTACTGTATTTTTGATCAAATAAATGCAGCTTTAACTGAGCACGAGATTTCTTAAAAAATAAAATAAACTTTTAAAAAAATCTTAATTATTCTAAACTTTTGTTAAGTACAGTAGATGTTGTGTCTCCTAAATCAAAGCAATTGAACCGAAACATGCATACAGTGGAGGACATGGTAATCAATTTACTTTATTGAAACAAATGCAGGCTGACCACCAGAGCTGGATATTTTTGTCCCCTCTGTGTTATCCTAATGATCTCCCCTCCTTCCCAATCCCCAGGTCCAACCCCTCCACCCCAGCCACTGCTTTTAATATAATGAAAGGACTGCGTTCACAGGTATGCTGTGAAATGAGTCATTCCATTTTTGACATATAAAACCGTGTGCGGAGGGAGACACCTACAGAGGGGACGCTTTAAGGACAGTGATTGCAAATTGAGGGCAACCCCATTTTACTTTATGGGCCTTGGGAAGCATCATGGATTTGCTGTGTCGCAAACTGGAAGAAGCTACTAAGCATGTTGGAGTTGGAGCATTAGAATAATGACTCGCGCAGAATGGTTTGCTTACACACACTTTTTGGTATCGTGTCCATCTGTTTTTCTCTTAATGCATGTAGGTCATTCTCAGAAATGTGTAGTTTTCATGCTCCATTCCCTAAGTCTTTCTAACATACTACTGATAAAATTGACAGGATACAGAAATTGGTCACATTATTTGGATTAATATTTAATGCATGTTAATGTTCAAATACACTATTGTTTTTTTTTTTTTTAAGAAAGAAAAAATAATTTTATTTAGCTAGGAGACATTCAGTTGATCAACAGTGAGAGTAAAGATGTTTATCATGTTACAAAAATGTAAATCACAGCTATTAGGCAGCAACTGTTTTCAACACTCATAAAAATAAGAAATGTTTCTTGATCAACAAATTAGCATATTAGAATGAATTCTGAAGGATCATGTGACACTGAAGACTGGAACAATGATGCTGAAATTTAACTCATCGCAGAAATAAATTACATTTTAATATATATTTAAGTAGAAAACAATTATTTTGAATTGTAAAAATATTTCACAATATTACTGTATATTACTATATTTTTATCAAATAAATGCTGCTTTGGTATGCATAAGAAACTTTTTTAAACATTAAAACATTACTAAGAATGTAGTAGTATAGCATATTTTAATTATTATTTTATATTTTAAAAATATATTTAAATTATTTAAAATTTAAAAACTTTTATTGAAATTATAGCATATACAGTTGAAGTATCTTATTTTTGCATGTAATTGTATTTTATTTTTATTTTTTAGTACTGACCTGAATAAGATATTTCACAGAAAAGACGTTTACATATCATATGCATAGGAAAAGTTTAAACGCTCACTGATGCTCAAGAAGGAATCAAGATGCATTAAGAGCCAGGGGGTGAAAACTTTTTGAATTTGAAGATCAGGGTAAAAGTAACTAATTTTGTCTTCTGGGAAAGATGTAAGTAGCTTCTGTTGGGCAGTCCTAAATGAATATGAAATATATGATATTCAGGCAAAATAAGAAAAATATACACATCTTCATTCTGTTCAGAAGTTTACATCCCTGGCTTATAAATCATTGTTTTTCCTTCTGGAGCATCAGTGAGCGTTTGAACCTTCTGTAATGGTTGCATATGAGTCCCTCAGTTGTCCTCAGTGTGAAAAGATGGATCTCAAAATCATACAGTCATTGTTGTAAAGGGTTCAAATACACAAAAATGCTGAAAAACCAAAGAATTTGTGGGACCTGAAGAATTTTTCTGAAGAACAGCAGTTCAGGACAAACAACTGACTCATGAACAACTAGCACTAAAAAAAACACAGTTGTGGATCATTTAGGTAACAACACAGTATTAAGAATCAAGGAGATGTAAACTTTTGAACGGGGTCATTTTTTATAAATTCAACTATTATTTTCTGCTGTGGACTATATGTAAACATCTTTTATGTGAAATATCTTATTCAGGTCAGTACTAAGTAAAAAGTAACATGCATTTTGTATGATCCCCCATATTTTCGGTAAAATAATTAACATTTTGCAGATTCTGCAAGGTGTACGTAAAGTTTTGACATCAACTGTAATTTGTGTAGTTTCTAATATATATTATACATAAACATTGGTATTATAAACCTGGTTCTTTTGCTTGAAGGTGGGTCTAATTTCTTGTAACGTTCTGTTGTAATTTATCCAAGTAAAACAAAAAATACCTTAAGTTTTCAGCCTGAAATAGCATTGTTTTCTGAAAATGACTTACCTGAACAACATATACATATATATGTACAAATAATAACAATATATATATATATATATATATATATATATATTGTCTTTTGCACATTGTGTCGTGAAGGGAACTAGTCCAGCATCTGGTTTAGACTTCATGAATATCAGTTATCACATCCCACCTGTGTTAAATTGGCGGTAATTTAGAAAAAAAGGACACAGCTTGGAGGGTATGCAGGGTCGTTCCGCCCCACAGACACGGCCTGTCGAAAAGTAAGCAGCGGACAGCATTGATTGTCTCCTTATTACCACTGTGCCATTTTGCATAAGCAGCACAACGTGCTGATGGAAACAAGTGTGGCTTCAGGTGTGAAGCAGACATCCAGAAAATGAGTTAGCCTTTCTCTCTCTCTCTTTCTCACAGCACATAAAGGCAGCTATCTAACGAAAATGTCAGCCATGTCAAGGAGCCAGGGGCAGCCGGCGTGACCGAAGGCGGATGCCGAATGAGCGCTCTCGACCGGCTGACCTTGTGTACACAGATGTACTCGCTAACATTTGCGTCGAAGAACAATGAATGTTCTGGGCCATTCTGCAAGAAATGTTTCAGAAATGAAAAGATATTTGCAAAATGTGTTGTTTGCACTGATGGATAGAGGTGGGCAAGAAACTCACCTCTCCTGAGCCTTTTACTTCATGTATATATGCAAACACACACACACACACACACACACACACACTCACACTCCTCCAACTCTTAAAGGGACAGTTCACCCTAAAAAACGCTTTGAAATGTGCAGTGTTGACATAATTTCAACTGAAAGAGGAAGACAGGACGGGACATATCAAGCAGCTCTTTTAAAATAAACATTTTGTGTTTAGTGGTTCACGTGACACAGCACAAAAACCTTTCAACTTCTTTTCGACTTTCTTTTTCAGTATATTATGCTGTCTGAATTGTTCCCTATCCCCTATATAGTGGTCTACATGCCATTCACTATACAGAAAATGCTAACTCAGTGCACAGTTGACCGATTTCAGCCACAGCTTCAGCATCTATTTATAGTTTTGGATTCTAGAGAGCATTTGATTGGACAGAAAGTTTGATGAGAAGCTGAAGTGCTGGGTGATGTCATCAAAATCATAAATACATATTGGCGGAAGTGAGAGACTGTAAGTTTTGCATGCTTATAGATGGCTTATAGATTACCTTAAGTCTAACATATTCATACAAAAAGCCATTCATTTCAAAAGCCATTGATTTCATGGGGAATTCAACTGTGAAAACTGTACTGTGAAAATGAAATACTGTTGAAACTATTGTTTCATATCTCAAGCTTAACTCAGCCTCTTGTCATTCCAAACATGTATGTCTTTCTTCTGCAAAACACAAAAGAAGATACACTACCACTTGATAGTTTTTGAACAGTAAGATTTTTAATGTTTTTTAAAGAAGTCTCTTCTGCTCACCAAGCCTGCGTTTATTTGGTCTGAAGTATAGCAAAGGCAGTAAAATGTTTAAAATATTTTACCATTTAAAATAACTGTTTTCTATTTGAATACATTTTTTCCTGTGATTTCAAAGCTGAATTTTTAGCATCATTATTCCAGTCACATGATCCTTCAGAAATCATTTTAATATTCTGATTTGCTGTTTAAAAACTTTTTTTATTATTATGTTGAAAACAGCTAAGTAGCATTTTTTTGGTTTCTTTGATGAATAGAAAACTCAGAAGAACAGCATGTATCTGAAATAGAAATCTTTTGTAAGATCATAAATGTCTTAAACATTACTTTTGATCAATCTCAATGTCTAAATAAAATATTAATGTCTATAATTTATTTCCCCCCAAAAAACAAACGAACAAAAAAACTCTTAAGCTTTTGAATGGTATATTATATGATGTTACAAGAGCTTATTAATTTTAGATAAATGCTGATCTTTGGATCTTTCTATTCATCAAAGAATCCTGAAAAAAATGTACTGTTTTAAATATTGATAGTAATAATAAAAATGTTTCTTGAACAGCAAATCAGCATATAAGAATAATGTCTGACAGATCATGTGACACTGAAGACTGAAATAATGATGCTGAAAATTTATGTTTGAACACAGAAATAAATTACAGTTTAAAATATATTCAAATAGAAAGCAGTTATTTTAAATAGTAAACATATTTCACAATATTACTGCTTTTGCTGTGTTTTGGATCAAATAAATGCAGGCTTGTTGAGCAGAAGTGACTTCTTTAAAAAACATTAAAACTCTTACTGGTAGTGTTGGTAACCAAGCATTTTTAGTAACCATTGACTTCTATTGTATGGAAAAAAAACACAAAGATTTCTTAAAATATGTTCTTTAATGGTCCTCAGAATTTTTTGGGGGGTGAACTGTCTCTTTAAGTGATCAGCGCTGGCTGCCTCTCATATAGGTCCTCATTGCCAAAACAAGCAGGGCTTCATTTCCATTTTTCTGCTTCATGTTTTTCACCTCCTCCCTCGACCCCTTCCCTCTTTAGAAAACTGATTACAAATGGTCAATTTGAAAATGGAGTCCGAAGTCCCCAAGGCCACTCACTTGTCAAACTGAAAAAGGCACAAGGACGAACAGGAGGCCGAGTTGCCGCCCGCCCGGAAATGGCGAGACGAGAGAGAACACATAACAAATTCCCCCGTGCGACGCACCGCCGCCGCCTGGCAAAAGAAGAGAGATGGGGGAACGTGGGGGACTTGGATCTTCAACATCTCGCCCTCAGCATTTATATCACAAGTCTCCACAAAGCAGCCATGGATCATTCCAGTCACTTGGTGTTAGCGCTATGGAGAAAAGCCATGGGCTGTCAGCGAGTGCAGGCCTTTCATATTTTACCAGAGACAGCACCTCTCTCCCTCCATCTCACTCAAAGCTAATGCTCGCCTTTGAGGACAATATCTTCAAAATCTCTCTCTCTCTCTCCTCTCCTGCTGAGAGGCTATTTTTGAATATGTTGCTGCCCCGCTCGCTAACCGCTTGAGGAATCAAAGTTCGTCTGTCCTGCAGTACTAGATGTGGCACTGTTCATTTTTCTGTCAACAACAATTTAGAAAGTCTTTGTTTTCGCCTAGCTTTAGAACAGCTGATCTGGGTTGTTAAAAGCAATACTGGGTTTATTTATTAGAATCATTGCCAGTTGCAGTTATTTAACCATAGTTCTCTTGAGGTTGACTTTATTGTTTTAGTTATCTAAAGAAACCCAATGATGTATTATATTATATTATATTATATTATATTATATTATATTATATTATATTATACAACAGTTCTTTCTGGTGCTCGAATCTGATTGGCTAATAAGAATTACATATTAGAGTCCAACAGAACTCCAACAGCCATTTCACTGGTTGTAATTATATCACTCTGCTTGGGGTATTCTCACAGCGAATGTCATAGCGGATGCCCAAATCCACTATAATTTAAAAAATATTACTGTTTTTGTGTCACGGAATGTAGTTTTAAGAGGTTTTCAGGCAAGTATGTACTTGTTTATAGTTTGTATATGCAGTTTGTTAATAAAGATACCGAAAAATTGCGCCAACGCCTTCGGACATGAGAGCTCCAGATTGTTAGTGGCTGTTCAGCTCTCATGAACCCGCCCGAGAGCACCTCACCTCGGCCAGATCTTCTGGAAATTACCGCGGTTACACTTTATTTTGATAGTCCACTTTAGACATTCTACTAACTGTAAGTAACTTTGTAGCTACATGTCAACTACATATCAACTAAATCTCATTATTTGCAACTACATGTCCACTAACTCTCAGAGTAGACTTTAGGGTTAGTTTAGGGTAGGTTTAGGGTTAGTTGAATAAGTTGACAAAGAAAGTGTTAGAAGATATTAAGCAGTCAGTCTACTAATACTCTACTAACTGCTAGTTGATGTTTTTTTTTTTTTTTTTTTTTAGATTTTATTTTTTGGCTTTTTTTTTTTATTATTATAGGACAGATCAGGAAGGACAGGAAGCGAAGTGGAGAGAGAGAAGGGGGTAGGGTCGGGAAAGGTCCTCGAGCCGGGAATCGAACTCGGGATGCCCGTTGCGCAACGGCGCTATATGTCGGCGCACTGCCCACAAGGCTATCGGCGCCGACGCTAGTTGACATTTTGTTGCAAAGTTAATTACTGTTAGTAGAATATCTAAAGTGGACTATCAAAATACTCTGATGTCTCTATAGTGGTTAAACATGAGATATCATTCATTTTGGGTAAATCTAATGGGCAGTCTTTGGTCTCATTAATCTATCATTTGTTCCAGAGCAAATCATTTTAGCAAAAAAAAAATCATGTTTGTAAATTCAATGATTATATCATATATCGGAGCGCTGCCTGTGTAATTTTGACTGAATTGCCTAGCAACTTTTATGATGGCTGTTAATGTTGTTCATTAAATATTATGATTTAAAAAATAATATTTTATATAAATAATAGTAGTATTTAATACTGTTTAGTACAGTGCTAAACAGTGCTAGTACAGACTGATTTTATGAGTCAACAGTAAAGACTTTTACTTTGAAAACTTAACACTATAAACGGAAGTTATTTTTAGTTTCACCAACAGCTTGACGCAGCGACAAAATGCACAGAGCTGCAAAATCGCCCTTAACAGGTGAAAGGATATTAACGTTATGACAAAGATAACGCTTTCCTCAGCAAATGTTCAAACAAATGTTTATCGTGAATAAGAGACTGATATTGGATTTTAAAGATGGCTAGGTTGGACCACACTGGCTGATACCGATTAATATCGACTGATAGTTTTTAAAATGGATACTGAATGGAAACTAAAACAGTGGTCTACTATTTAAAAAAAGGGACTGAAGCATACTTTGTAAGAAAATAAATATATTAATATTAATTATATATTTAAAAGTATCAGTAAATGTTGAAATGAACACACTAACAATGAACAATACTTAAATTCTACAGCTTTTATTAATCTTAGTTAATACTACAAATGGACTATTGTGAAGTGTTACCATTTCATATCAACAGTCTTTAAACATCTACACAAAAGCCATAGTATTCAAATGACATCATATGGATATTATATGTATAGTCTCACCATTTAACTGCTTCTATTCTAGAACACTTGATGAATATTTAATCAAAATAACAAAATATTTCAGTCACAAACCGAGCAAAAGCCCAGCTCTGCGTCCGGAGATCTCGTATCAGTTATCACACACACTGGACACGTTGCGTTTAGTTCAAACAGCGGTCTAAAGCTGTTTATTTAATCACCAAACAGACATAAGTTTACTTCAAGAAGTAATCACACTCACCCAGTCCATCTCTCTCTCTAATTATACTCTAATACACATACAGTTACACAGTGAGCTTTTAATACAGTAATACAATAAGCTTTCATTGAAGTAACTCAGCGTGCTTTTGTTTTAGAATTAGTAATGGAGACTTGGGCTCAGCTGTTAAACTGTCAAACTTAGGTTTGAATCAGTGGTGAAAGGAAGTAGTTCTGCAAAAAAGAGGGCTTTTAAAGACACTCCATTTTTATTTTATGTATTTACACTCTCGTGCCATCCAGCTGTTGTATAAATGCAATATCACACTCGTAGACGTGAGATATGGCTGTATGTCGGCATGCCGCCAGTGCTCACCAGCGGATGCTCTGCAGTGAATGGGTGCCATCAGAATGGGAGTCTAAACAGCTGATGAAAACATCAAATAATCCACACTATCTCCAGTCCATCAATTACATCTTGTGAAGTGAAAAGCTGCGTGTTTGTAAGAATCATATCATGAATCAAGAGAGAAATGTGCTAAGATCAAGCACTGTTTACAAGCAAAAACAAAATCTAAACCAGGTCTAAACAAATATTTGGGTGGATTTTGATTTGAAAGTACAACAGAGGATGTTTTTTTTTTCACTTGAAGCGTTATTATGATTATGTTTCTTACAAACATGCAGCTTTTGGCTTCACAAGATGTTAATTGATGGATTGGAGTGGTGTGGATTACTTGTGTATTATTATTGTATTTTCAGCTGTTTGGACTCTAATTCATCTTAATCTTGGATGGCCTGAGGGACTACATTTTCAGCACATTCTCATTTTTAAATTAACTATTCCTTTAAGTACACTACTTTTTCACAAAGTGTTGTTGCCAGAAAAGAAACAGTAGGAATCCCAAACACATGATCTAATCTTGTGAATGAGTTAAATCTAACACTAGACCTCAAAAGTGCAAACAGCTGAAGAAAACACTGTTTCTAATGTACATCATTCTCACAGAGGGAGTTTATAAAGGTCAGCATCCTTGTGAGTCATTTTGAGGATATTTTTTTCAGCTGTTCATTTCTATTATAATTAAAAAGCAAAGCTTCTGAGATTGTTTGGGCCCTTGACACTTATGATTCACCAAAGAGCGTCACTAATAAGATGGGATGTATATTTTTAACAAAGTGTTCCTACTGCTTTTCAAAGAAGCTTACGTAGCAAGTACATGAAGGGCTGACTCAGACAGAGAGAAAATTACAATTTTTGAAGTCAATGAACTGGTGGCACAAAAACTCAAGAAACATTGCTGAAAATTAGATAAATGTAAACCACAGTGAGTCAGATGCAGAAAACGCTCCTATAAATCTGCTGCTCCAGCCACGCAACTGCAAAAAGAGTATTTCTTACTCAGTTATTCTTGTCTTGTATACAAATATCTAAACATTTTTGAATCAAGATACATTTACTTGAGAAGCAAAATGACAAGATATTAAGGGCCAAATTCACTAAACAGGGCAAATTAGCATGATAGAGCAATTCCCATAAAAGTGATGATTAGAGTGGAAAGTTTTGCAGATGATCTTCTGAAAATGTCTAAATTAAAGAACACAGACACAGCCGGATCATTTCCATAATGACCAACGCAATCTACCAAGAGCAGTGCAAATGAACAACTATCGCAGCCATGTCAAGCTCAAAATGGTTTAAGACATTAAGACATGGTTTTGGGCATTAAATAATGGCGCAATTACCAGTAAACTTACTACCTTAGTAAATCACTTTGCTTGATTTATTTAAATACTCTCCTCCCATAAATACTGAGTCTGAAAGGGAAACTCTTACAAATGCATATGCAATAAGGTCTGCCACAAAAAAATAAAATAAAATAAATAAATAAATAAAAATAACTGTCCACACCCTTTCATTGCTAATGTTTCACTGCCTGTGTTTAGTGAATCCTGAAAAAAAAAAGTTTTTTTCCCCAGGAGAAATATCTAAACATTCTTGAATCGAGATACATTTACTTGAAAAGCAAAACAGCTTAAGATATTAAGTCTTATTTTCAGAAAAATGTATAAAAATGGACGGAGCTTTTTCTTAAAATTAGTAAAAAAATATCTGCCAATGTGGCAAGAAAAATAATCTTGTTTTCCCTTTGAAATAAGATTCTTTTTCTTACCCCATTGGCAAATTTTTTATTATTTCTTTGATATTTTCTTCAAAGTGACTTATAATCAAGCCATTTTGCTTCTCCAGTAAATGCATCTTTTTTCAATAATGTTTAGATATTTATAGTGGAAAGCAAGACAAAAATACTAAGTAAGAAAATCATTTTTTGTTTGCAATGCACAGATGCAAGTTCTTAGTAAACCTCAGTAAGTCTAGGTTTCTAAATGCATCAAAATGAGGTGTGTTTCTGCTTAAAATAAGAGAATTACCATATCTGCCAATGGGACAAGAAACATGAACTCCATTGGCAGATAGTGTTCCTTGTTCTAAGCATAAACTCACTTCATTTTGATCTATAAAACAAACATGACTTCAGGTCATTTTGCTTTTCAAGTAAATATATCTTGATTACAGAATGAAGACTTATTTTTTTAATTCTAAAAGAGGGTTTGTACACTGCAAAAATGATTTCTTACTATCTAAACATTCCTGAATCAAGATTCATTAACTTGAGAAGCAAAAAAAAAAAAAAACTTTAAATACTAAGTCTTATTTTCTTTTTCTTTCTTTCTTTCTTTTTTTTCTTTCTTTTTTTTTTTTTTTTTGTAAAATGAGAAAAATATCTGCCAAAAGGCAAGAGAAATAATCTTGTTTTCTCTTTGAATTAAGAACATTTTTGGGGGGATCATTTTTCTTACTCCATCTGCAGTTATTTTTTCTTGTTTTAAACAAAAACTTTAAGCCACGCTCACATTATGCGATTTAGGCCACGATTTGGCTGCTTGAAGCTTTTAGTAAACCTTGGTAAAGTCTTGGTTTCTAAAAAAAAAAGCATCAAAATGTAGTGAGTTTCTGCTTAAAATAAGAAAATTACATGTCTGCCAATGGGACAAGAAAAATGAATTCTATTGGCAGATAGTGTTTTTTTTTAAGAATAAATTCGCTTTGTTTTGATCTATAAATCAAGACTTCAGGTCATTTTGCTTTTAAAGTAAATGTATCTTGCCTACAGAATGATAAGATATTTGTATTGGAAAACAAGACTTTTTTTTAATGCTAAGAGTTTTTGTACACTGCAAAAAATGATTTCTTACTATCTAAACATTCCTGAATCAAGATTCATTTACTTGAGAAGCAAAAAAAAAACAAACAAACAAACAAACAAAAAAAACATTAAATACTAAGTCTTATTTTCTTATTTTAAGAGGTTTTTTTTTTTTTTTGTAAAATGAGAAAAATATCTGCCAAAAGGCAAGAGAAATAATCTTGTTTTTTCTTTGAATTAAGATAATTTTTCTTACTCCATCTGCAGTTATTTTTTCTTGTTTTAAACAAAAAAAAAAAAAAAAAGAATTCTATTGGCAGATAGTGTTTCTTTTTTTAAGAATATACTCGTTTTATTTTGATCTATAAATCAAGACTTCAGGTCATTTTGCTTTTAAAGTAAATGTATCTTGCCTACAGAATGATAAGATATTTGTATTGTAAAACAATATATATTTTTTTTAATGCTAAAAGAGAGTTTTTGTACACTGCAAAAATGATTTCTTACTATCTAAACATTCCTGAATCAAGATTAATTTACTTGAGAAGCAAAAAAAAACAAAAAAAAAAAAACATTAAATACTAAGTCTTATTTTCTTATTTTAAGAGGTTTTTTTTGTAAAATGAGAAAAATATCTGCCAAAAGGCAAGAGAAATAATCTTGTTTTCTCTTTGAATTAAGATAATTTTTCTTACTCCATCTGCAGTTATTTTTTCTTGTTTTAAACAAAAACTTTAAGCCACACTCACACTGTGCGATTTAGGCCACGATTTGGCTGCTTGAAGCTGTTAGTAAACCTAAGTAAGTCTTGGTTTCTAAAAAAAATGCATCAAAATGTAGTGAGTTTCTGCTTAAAATAAGAAAATTACATGTCTGCCAATGGGACAAGAAAAATGAACTCTATTGACAGATAATGTTTCTTTTTTTAAGAATAAACTGGCTTTATTTTGATCTATAAATCAGGACTTCAGGTCATTTTGCTTTTAAAGTAAATGTATCTTGCCTACAGAATGATAAGATATTTGTATTGGAAAACAAGATATATTTTTTTTAATGCTAAAAGAGAGTTTTTGTACCCTGAAAAAAATGATTTCTTACTATCTAAACATTCCTGAATCAAGATTAATTTACTTGAGAAGCAAAAAAAAAAATAATAAAAAAAAAATAATAAAATAAATAAATAAATAAATAAAATAAAATAAAAACCTTGAAAATATTAAGTCTTATTTTAAGAGTTTATTTATTTTAGTATTATTATTATTATTATTATTATTATTTATTTTATTTTTTTTAAAATGAGAAAAATATCTGCCAAAAGGGGATCATTTTTGAGGATCATTTTTCTTACTCCATTGGCAGTTATTTTTTCTTGTTTTAAACAAAAACACATTGTGTGATTTAGGCCACAATTTGGCCATCTGAAGCTGTTAGAAAACCTTAGAAGTCTTGGTTTCTAAAAAGAAAAATGTATTAAAATGTAGCAAGTGTCTGCTAAAAATAAGAAAATTGCCATGTCTGCCAGTGGGGCAAGAAAAATAAGCTCTGACTTCATCGGCAGATTATTTGTCTTGGTTTAAGCATAAACTCACTTCATTTTAATCTATAAAACAAGACTTCAGGTCATTTTGCTTCTCGAGTAAATGCATCTTGATTACAGAATGATAAGATATTTGTACTGGAAAACAAGACAAATAATAAATAGAGGCCTATTAATTTAAATGCATTTCAAAGTGCATGTTTTGTGGACTTGTAAAGTACGAAAATGTGAATTTGTGAAAACAGTGATACGCAAAGTGTTTTTTATAAAGTGACATTGCCAACTACTGGTCTGACATGCAAAATACAGAGTTTTAAGACAATTTTGTCGCCTGTTTGCAAACAACTACAAAGGGAAAAATATCAGTTGTATGTGCCCTCAAAGAGATTTTGAATGCACACTGAATTGAAGTCACTGCCTAAATATAAACTCTTAATTAAATTTCTGACAAGGATGTGGAAAATATACTGCTATATCATAAAGGACACTTAGCGCCACAACATAAACCCTACTCCGAAACTGGGATCATGTAATGGTCTGCCTAATCCCCCTCATTCAGGCGAAAGCTAAATTTGTCAAGCCTCTTAAAAGTTGAGTGAAGAGGAGGACTGTGTCTTTGAGCGGCTCAAGGACGACTTGTCTTCTCGCTGAAATATATTTAAGGATGCAAACAGCCAACTCAAACACATGGACATGGCTACATCACTTCAGCGTGTCACGTTGCAAAATCATCTTACCAAAAATGTTAAATATAACAGTGATAAACCCTAGTTCACCCCAGAGATTATGGGCTTAACAAAAAAGGAGCACTTTCAGAATAAAAAGGTTCGGGCTCAAATAGCAGCACAAAGCGAACGCTGGGCATTAACACTCTAAAAATAAATCATCCCGTGCTGTAGAGGACACAATGCTATCAAACCAGCATTAAATATTTAATTCATTGTGGAACTAAAGGTCAAATTATACAAAAAATAGTATATAAGTATTTGCCAACATTTCCAATCTGTTGTCAGGGGAAAGTTACTTTTAAAAGTAATGCTTTACAATATTATGTTAGATGTTAGATTTTTTAGCAAATGTAAAAATGTAAAAAAGTGAAATGAATAAGCCTAAGGCTGAAGGAAAAGTGAATTCACGTCTGTACAGTAGAAATGTACACTGTAAAAAACAAAAAACACAATTTGTTGAATCAACTTAAAATAATTTGTTACCCAGCTGCCTTAAAATTTTAAGTTCAGTCAACTCAAATAAGTTTATTCAAGTTGAAATATTAAGTTGTACTAAGTGACAACTTAGATATTCGAGTTGACTAAACCAAAAAAATTGTGTTAAACTTAACAGCTGTGTTTGTTACTCAGCTGCCATAAAATTTGAATCAACTCAAATATCTAAGTTGTCACTTAGTAAAATGTAATGTTTTGACTAAACTTTTTTCGAGTTGACTGAACTTAAAATTTTAAGGCAGCCAGGTAACAAATTATTTTACGTTGACTCAACAAATGTTTTTTACAGTGTAAGAAAAGGAAGTTCAACACTCTTCAGCAATGAGAAAAATGAAGCACAAATGTTAATCTAAAGTAAGTTTTGCTTATTAGTACAGTTGAATTGGATCAACAAAGGTCAGCAGCAAAGACATTGGTTAATAAAATGGGATTAAATACATAAAAGAAACAAAATGTAACTGCACTGTAAAAAAAAAAAAAATTGTTGTCAACCTAAAATAATTTGTTACCCAGCTGCCTTAAAACTGTGTTGTTAAGTTGTCACTTAGTAAAACGTAACATAAAAAAAAAAAAAGTAACGCCACACTGTAAAAAACAATTTGTTGAGTTAACTTAAAATAATTTGTTACCTGGCTGCCTTAAAATTTTGCCTTAAAATCAACTCAACCCACTAAAATAAGTTTAGTCAGCTTGAAATGTTATGTTTTACTAAGTGACAACTTAACTTAACAACTTAAACACAGCTGTTAACCGGTAACAAATAATTTTAAGTTAACAAATAGTTTTTTACAGAGTGGTGTTACTTTTTTTTTTTTTTTTGAAAAAGTAAATCAGATATTTTCCTGTAAATTAAAAAGTAATGCGTTACTTTACTAGTTACTTGAAAAAAGTAATCTGGTTCCCTTATCAGTCGGTCTCTCCGAGTCACGTCGGAGACCGACGGATTGGGATCTCGCTTAGAGAGACCGACCTACTTCGTGTGTATTGAACACGCCAATGCAATTGGCATGCGCTGATTGTGCCCAGCTGCAGCTGATCACAGCGTGAGTATATAGAGGCGGCTGGCACAGCGCATAGTCAGCTTTTCGCTTCGGAGCCGACTTCACTACGGAGTGTGTTAGAAGCAACATCTTTTCGTTCTTTTCTGTTGGTGGCACGGCGTTTCAGCGGCGTTGGTCCCCGTGTCGAGTGGGTGAGCACACATTAGGCTGCACTACTCTCCTTCTGTGTGCTGCGGCCATCTCCCCTGGGCGCTTCAGCACAAAAGAGCAAATTCTAAAAGAGTGCTACACGGGCCGTCTTTTTAAAGACGAAGGCATTTGTAGATACGAGAATGCCTTTCCACCCGTGCGTTTCTGGATGCGGCCGTTTCCTGGCGCCGGGCGATGGTCACGATCGCTGTCTCACGTGTCTGGGCATTGCGCACGCTGAGGCGGCTTTCGTGGATGAGTCATGTTCTCTGTGCGGGAGGATGACCATCTCGGAGCTGCGGACCAGACTCCGTTTCCTGCAAAGGGGCGGGGTGCCAGTTCCTTTGACGCGATCCAATGTTCCTCCCGGTAAACGCCGGGGAGACGTTGCGTCGGGCAAGGGGCTGACTGGTCTAACGGTGACGGTGGAGAATTCCCCGGCGGGAGATCCGTCGGGGGTTCCCCCCCCCACCGGCGCTCCGGTACCATCAGAGCGCTCAGAGGGGCAAGCTGGGCCTTCACGGGTACCGCTCGTTTCCTTTGGGGCTCCTCCCGACGAACAGATGTCGACCGCGGCATCGGATGGGGAGTCAGTAGTCTCCGGGGAGGATGTATCTGGTTCAGGCCGGTCGTCCAGACGATCGTCCGTTCCAGATACGGACCCTGAGATGATGGCTATGCTTTCCCGGGCGGCCGGGAGGGTTGGGATCGAGTGGAAACCTCCATCAGATCCCGAGCCTTCTCGCCTGGACGATTGGTATCTTGGGGTGGCTCGCGCCGGTTCTCGGGGCCCCACCCCAGTGCCTTTCTTCCCGGAGGTGCATGATGAGCTTACTGGGACCTGGAAGGCACCTTTTACTGCCCGAAACAGTTCCGGAGGTTCATCCTCCATCACCACCCTTGACGGCGGTTCAGCGCGGGGGTATACGGGCGTCCCGCCGGTGGAGCGTGCAGTAGCGATGCAATTGTGTCCTGGTGCCGCTTCCACCTGGCGGGGCGATCCGTTGCTCCCCTCCCGGGCCTGTAGGCACTCGTCGGCATTGATCGGCAGTGCCTATGCGGCTTGTGGAGAAGCTGGTTCCGCCGTACACGCTATGGCGTTGTTACAGGTCCATCAGGCCAAGGCTCTGAGGGATCTGTGCGAGGGTGGTCGCGACCCAGAAGTTCTGAAAGAACTTCGTATCGCCACGGACCTCGCGCTACGTGCGACGAAGGTGACCGCGCGATCTCTGGGTCGTGCCATGTCCACTATGGTGGTCCAGGAACGCCATCTCTGGCTGTGTCTGGCTGACATGAAGGATACCGACAAAGTTCGGTTCCTGAATGCTCCCATCTCCCAGACCGGCCTTTTCGGCGACGCGGTGGAGAACTTTGCCCAGCAGTTCTCTGCCGCCCAGAAGCAGTCTGAGGCGATAAAACACATCCTGCCCCGGCGCGCAGCTGCTGCCTCCACCCGGCCGCCGGCCGCAGCGCCTCAGTCTGCTCGTCGCCGAGGGCGGCCCCCTGCTTCCGCCTCCGCTCCACCGCAGCCGCCGCAGCAGCCTTCACAACGGCGCCGTGGAGCCGGTCGCAGGGCAGCCCCCCAGCCCGTCCAGGCCCCCACCAGGACCAGTGGGAAGCGAAAGAGCAAGCGACCCTGAGACGGGCGACCCAGAGATGGAGGAGACAGCTCTTCGGGAGATGGTGGACGCACCACTCCCTCCCCCCGAGGAGGGCCGGGTGGAGAATCTTTTGTTTCATTTTTCCCCGCCACTGGCCTCACGGTCAGTGGCACTCAAAATCTCAACAAAAGAGCAGTTTCCTCTATCTCTGGGTCACCAGAGCGGTTGGGGTGCGATGCGTGGGCCAATCCCCGACACCGCTCACCCTCCTCTCCCGCCAGCTGCCAGCTGCGGATGGTTAGAGAGTGTACACAAGAACAACGGCACTACTCCCGTCCCGGCGGCCAGAACGCAGGTACGTGTCTCACACACACATCACACAGACACACAGACCCCGCTTCGGACCGGCATAGAGACGCCCAAGCGGGGTCCCTGCGTTCCATCTCGCTGCCCCACCGCGGGTACGCCGGTGGTTCCGTTGGTGCCTCTCGTACGGTATCTGGAAGCATGGTCAGGTCTTCCCAGTCCGTCACGATGGCTTCTGTGGACCATCAGGCTCGGCTATGCGATTCAGTTTGCCCGGCGCCCTCCCAAGTTCAGCGGCATCCGCTTCACCTCGGTGAGGGCTGCGGATGCTCCTGTTCTGCGGGCAGAGATCGCTACCTTGCTGGCGAAGGATGCGATAGAGCCGGTCCCTCCAGCCGATATGAGGACGGGGTTTTACAGCCCCTACTTCATAGTACCCAAGAAAGGAGGTGGGTTACGACCAATCTTGGATCTGCGCGTCTTGAACCGAGCACTTCACAGGCTCCCGTTCAAGATGCTAACGCAGAAACGCATCTTCAGATGTGTCCGTCCTCAAGATTGGTTTGCAGCGATAGACCTGAAGGATGCGTACTTTCATGTTTCGATTCTTCCGCGCCACAGACCATTTCTGCGGTTCGCGTTCGAAGGACGAGCATATCAGTACAAAGTCCTTCCCTTCGGGCTGTCCCTGTCTCCCCGTGCCTTCACGAAAGTCACGGAGGCGGCCCTAGTTCCCCTCAGAGAGCAGGGCGTTCGCATCCTCAACTATCTCGACGACTGGCTCATACTCGCGCAGTCGCGGGATCAGTTGTGCGAACACAGGGACATGGTGCTAGCACACCTCAGCCAGTTGGGACTTCGGGTCAACTGGGAAAAGAGCAAACTCTTGCCAATGCAGAGGATCTCTTTTCTTGGGATGGAACTGGACTCGGTCGAACAAACAGCACGCCTCACGCAGGAACGTGCTCAGTCAATGTTGAACTGCTTGAATACGTTCAAGAGCAGGGCAGCGGTCCCACTGAAACAGTTTCAGAGGCTCCTGGGGCATATGGCAGCGGCAGCAGCGGTAACTCCGCTAGGGCTGCTCCATATGAGACCGCTTCAACATTGGCTCCACGACCGAGTCCCGAGGAGGGCGTGGCAGCGCGGCGCTCACCGGGTCAAAGTAACACCGGCCTGTCGCCAAACCTTCTCCCCGTGGTCAGACCTTGCATTTCTTCGGGCTGGAGTGCCCCTAGAACAGGTCTCCAGGCATGCTGTGGTACACACAGATGCCTCCACCACCGGTTGGGGGGCCACGTACGACGGGCAGCATGTGTCAGGGGTCTGGACGGGCCCTCAACTTCACTGGCACATCAACTGCCTAGAGTTGCTTGCAGTACGCCTTGCCTTGCTGCGTCTCAAAGGGCGTTTGCGGGGCAAGCACGTGCTAGTCCGCACGGACAACACTGCGACCGTTGCGTACATCAACCGACAAGGTGGTCTGCGCTCCCGTCGCATGTCGCAACTCTCCCGTCTCCTCCTCCTCTGGAGTCAGAAGCATCTGAGGTCGCTTCGTGCTGTTCACATTCCAGGCTTGCTCAACCGCACAGCCGACGAGCTGTCGCGGGCTGCGCTCCCTGGGGAATGGCGACTCCACCCCCAGTCGGTCCAGCTGATTTGGAGACATTTCGGGGAGGCTCAGGTAGACCTGTTTGCTTCACCCGAGACGTCCCATTGCCAGTTGTTCTACTCCCTGACCGAAGGAACTCTCGGTTCGGACGCGCTGGCACTCAGCTGGCCGCGGGACCTACGCAAATATGCGTTCCCCCCAGTGAGCCTAATCCCACAGATACTGTGCAAGATCAGGGAGGACGAGGAGCAGGTCCTGCTAGTAGCACCATACTGGCCCAATCGGACCTGGTTCCCAGAACTCACGCTCCTCGTGACAGCCCCTCCCTGGCCTATTCCTCTGAGGAGGGATCTACTGACTCAGAGACGGGGCACCCTATGGCACCCGCGCCCAGACCTCTGGAAATTGCATGTCTGGTCCCTGGACGGGACGCGGAGGTTCTAGGTGATCTACCCCAAGGAGTGGTAGACACAATCACTTCAGCGAGAGCTGCATCCACGAGACATGCTTACGCCTTGAAGTGGAACCTGTTCGTCGATTGGTGTTCCTCTCACGAAGAGGACCCCCGGAGATGCCCGATCAGAGTTGTGCTGTCCTTTTTGCAGCTAGGGTTGGAACGAAGGCTGTCTCCCTCCACCCTCAAAGTTTACGTTGCTGCTATCGCTGCACACCACGACCCAATAGATGGTAAGTCGGTGGGGAAGCACGACCTGGTCACCAGGTTCCTTAGGGGGGCAAGAAGGTTAAATCCTCCCAGACCCCCGTCCATACCCTCTTGGGACCTGTCCCTGGTGCTCACAGCGCTACAACAGGCCCCATTTGAGCCCTTGCAAGCAGTCGAGCTGAAGTTTCTTTCAATGAAAGCCCTGCTCCTGCTGGCATTGGCCTCCATCAAGAGGGTAGGGGACCTGCAAGCATTTTCGGTCGACGAATCGTGCCTGGAGTTCGGGCCGGCAGATTCCCGGGTAATCCTGAGGCCCCGGCCTGGCTATGTGCCCAAGGTTCCCACCACTCCCTTCAGAGACCAGGTGGTGAACCTGCAAGCGCTGCCCCCGGAGGAGGCAGACCCAGCCCTAGCTTTGCTTTGTCCCGTCCGAGCCTTAAGATGCTACGTTGACCGGACACAAAGCTTCAGGACCTCAGACCAGCTCTTTGTCTGTCACGGGGGACGGCAGAAGGGGAATGCCGTCTCCAAGCAGAGGATGGCCCACTGGATAGTGGATGCCATCACCCTGGCTTACCAAGCTCAGGGTGTGCCCTGCCCCCTCAGGGTACGAGCTCACTCAACTAGAAGTGTTGCATCATCCTGGGCGTTGGCACGAGGCGCCTCGCTAGCAGACATTTGTAGAGCCGCGGGCTGGGCGACCCCTAACACGTTCGCTAGATTCTATAGCCTTCGTGTAGAGCCAGTATCCTCCTGTGTTCTCACCTCAAACGGGTAGAAGCACTGAGTGGCCCTGGCTCAGGTCGGCTTGTAAACTGCTCCAGAGTGTCCAAAGTAGACCCTGTCGAGCTCCTCCGTCCCCTCGGTGCTAACGTAGCGGAACGTTCGGTGCCAGGCCCTCTCTCGATGAATCCTAGAGAACCGGGTTGGGCTAAGGGCCATATGAAAGACCTAATTGGATCTCATATGTGTATATTCCACGGTATAAGACTTAGAGCCCGTGTTCCCCGGCGAGTAATCGCGTTTAGAGGATGTAACATCGCCTCAATATTCCATATGTTCCAGAAAATGAGTCATATGTGTATTGCCTTTAAACCTTCGGGAGATTAGGCTCCGCATCTCCAGTTCCAGCTTCACTGCAGAAGAGTAGTGTTAAGACATATAGTGACTGGTTTCTTGTTGCGAGCCCCCGCCTAAGCCACAAAGGGGGCGTAGAGGCTTGCTCAGGACACTGGGGGAGGCCAGTAGACATGGCGTTTTCCATAGGGATCCCAATCCGTCGGTCTCCGACGTGACTCGGAGAGACCGACTGATAAGGGAACGTCTCGGTTACGTATGTAACCCTCGTTCCCTGAAGGAGGGAACGGAGACGTCACGTCCCGTCGCCATGGCTGCTGTCCCGCCGCTGTACTGCCGAGCCGACTCGGCTCCTCAGCGAAAACCTGACTATGCGCTGTGCCAGCCGCCTCTATATACTCACGCTGTGATCAGCTGCAGCTGGGCACAATCAGCGCATGCCAATTGCATTGGCGTGTTCAATACACACGAAGTAGGTCGGTCTCTCTAAGCGAGATCCCAATCCGTCGGTCTCCGACGTGACGTCTCCGTTCCCTCCTTCAGGGAACGAGGGTTACATACGTAACCGAGACGTTACGTAACTCGCGTTACTTGTAATGCGTTATCCCTAACACATTGCATTGTTCTCTTTAGCTTATGTGGTCAATTATTGTTCATTCACCTAATGAGATATAATAGATTTCCTGAAAATCTGCAGACACTTCAGCACAAATTCATTTTGGCTATTCCCTCTGCCAGCAGCGAACAGAATGAAATCAAACAGACTACAAAGTAAAACCTGTGGATGATGCAGTCAGCTTGGGTCTGGAGTGATTCTTCAGATCTCAGATACTACAGCAATTTCAGCTGTCATTTATATTAGTATATTACAATGCAAAATATCAGACAGTTTGTGTACAAACAGGATGTAGTGTGTAGTACAAATGAATGCCCTTTTGTTTATACGACAAGAGAGTTTTTAAAATACAAGCTCTTTGCTAGCTTGACTGTTTCAAAACATATTTTAGTACAGTGGAGCAGGTTGACGAAGATAAAAACCGTTCCACATGACAGAGAGAAATACTGAAAGCTTTTTCTTCTGTCATCTGACCACAGTCACGCTGAAGAGAGAATGTTTGACAACTGGACTTGACTGAGGCTTTTTCACAAACATGTGCGTGTAAGCCAGGAGACATCCGACAGATCGCTTCTGAGCAAGTCAGCACAAATAAACAGGGATCTAGACTCCAATCCTTGAAAAGACTCTGTAGTTGTCTGTCAAACAGAGCTGGGCATTTCAGATTCACCACAGGAATATATGGCCCTCCATCAGTTTGCAATGGGAATTCTGTGTTATACTTCAGGTGTCACTGTTTAGATGTTATTTGTGTAACATCAAAATTTGATAATCTTATTTTATTGGGTTATTTTTAATATTTTTAACCAGGTGCTGGGTAATTTTCTGCACTCCAAAAAAGATGGGTTTAGCTTGCTGAGTCATTTTATTGAGGTAAATTGAGGTATTCAAATTTTATTTTTATTTTTTTTGGGGGTGATGAATAGTTTTTCCTGTAACTCAGCTGCTGGGTCATTTTCACTGTCAATACAAATTATCCTCACATAATACCCAATACCCAATGTAGGGTAAACTGTGCCAAACCAGTTAAAACTGGATTTGTCAGCTGTCACTTTGTGTTTTGTCCTGAGAGAAAACTTCCTGAGGGGAAACGTCTTGAATGAAAATAAGGTTTGTATTACATGTCTGGAAGATGGCAAGGTAAAGCTGTTTTTTTTTTTTTTTTGGTAACTTTTCAAACATGAATATAAGATAAGTCATGAATTTAAGTCATTTAATGAACTGGAACAGCTTGCTGATAGCAGTTTTCTTTCCACAGATTCAACCTATTAAAGGTTTTTCCCAATGACTGCTCTTGTCACATCCTAAAAACTTTACTGGATGTTTTTTGAATGTTTTATGATTATAGAAGACATTTAATTAAAAAAATATTGTATATGAACTGTTCTTGTTATATATATATATAATTAATTGTGATGATTTTGACTCACATTTAGCAAAAAAAACACCAATTCATCTCAACAAATTAGAATATGGTGACATGCCAATCAGCTAATCAACTCAAAACACCTGCAAAGGTTCCCTGAGCCTTCAAAATGGGCTCTTAGTTTGGTTCACTAGGCTACACAATCATGGGGAAGACTGCTGATCTGACAGTTGTCCAGAAGACAATCACTGACACCCTTCACAAGCAGGGTAAGCCACAAACATTCACTGCCAAAGAAGCTGGCTGTTTACAGAGTGCTGTATCCAAGCATGCTAACAGAAAGTGGAGTGGAAAGAAAAAGTGTGGAAGAAAAAGATGCACAACCAAACAGAGAGAACCGCAGCCTTGAGAGCCTTGTCAAGCAAAATCGATTAAAGAATTTGGGTGAACTTCACAAGGAATGGACTGAGGCTGGGGTCAAAGCATCAAGAGCCACCACACGGAGACGTGTCAAGGAATTTGGCTACAGTTGTCGTATTCCTCTTGTTAAGCCACTCCTGAACCACAGACAACGTCAGAGGTGTCTTACCTGGGCTAAGGAGAAGAAGAACTAGACTGTTGCTCAGTGGTCCAAAGTCCTCTTTTCAGATGAGAGCAAATTTTGTATTTCATTTGGAAACCAAGAGTCTGGAGGAAGGGTAGAGAAGCTCATAGCCCAAGTTGCTTGAAGTCCAGTGTTAAGTTTCCACAGTCTGTGATGATTTGCGGTGCAATGTCATCTGCTGGTGTTGGTCCACTGTGAAAACCAAAGTTCCTTCTGCTGACCAGCTTTTTAAAGATGCTGCTTTCATTTCCAGCAGGATTTGGCACCTGCCCACACAGCCAAAAGCACCAAAAGTTGGTTAAATGACCATGGTGTTGGTGTGCTTGACTGGCCAGCAAACTCACCAGACCTGAACTTGTCAAGAGGAAAATGAGAAACAAGAGACCAAAAAAATGTAGATGAGCTGAAGTCCACTGTCAAAGAAACCTGGGCTTCCATACCACCTCAGCAATGCCACAGACTGATCACCTCCATGCCACGTTGAATTGAGGGAGTAATTAATTTTTTTCTTATTATTATTGGTCTTATCAAGTATTCTAATTTAGTGAGATAGTGAATTGGCGGGTTTTTGTTAAATGTGAGCCAAAATCATCACAATTAAAATAACCAAAGACTTAAACTACTTCAGTCTGTGTGCACTGAATTTATTTAATACACAAGTTTCACAATTTGAGTTGTAGACATTCTAATTTATTGAGATGTACCTGTAACTATATTTACTCAGCGCGGGGTTGCCAAATAAACTAGAAATGGTTGTTTTTAACCCAGCATTTTTTAGAGTGTAAACACATAATTCTTAGAGGCATCAGCAATAATCAAAAGGTGAATATTTATTAATCAGCAATTTAAAAAAGTGTATTATTTAATGATTATTTATTCAACTTATTAATGAATGTTCATTCATAGAACATATTAAAGAATATAACTTTCCAACCCATTTTGGGTTCATAATAAAACTAAATAAAACTACCCAGAAGGTTGGGTTGAACATTTAAATTTAATAACTTAATCTAAACATTTTAGAATGTATATAACATATAATACAAAATATCTAAAATACCAAAATATCTTAAATAACAAAATCTAAAAATAAGAATAAAAAAATAATACGTTTGCATATTTTTTGGGGTATCATATTGAGTATTGTCATTTGACCCTCTAACTCTAGCACTCCATTCTATTTCTATTCTTAAAAAAAATAGCTTCTCTATTCTTTTTATGTTTTTATATTGTCTTAATGTGTTTTCTTTTTTTCATTATACAATAATAAAAAAAAACTCACAGCTTGCTCTATTCTTTTTCTATTCTATTTGTTTTCTTTTTATTTATTGTATAATAATAAAAAAAAAACTTGCTGTGTGTACTGCATTAAGCTATCTTTGACTTGTCATAGCACTTACAAATCTTTTGTTGATTTTGATTGCTTCAATTGTTCTCATTTGTAAGTCGCTTTGGATAAAAGCGTCTGCAAAATGACTACATGTAAATGTAATGCAAATGAGTGTCACACTAAAAATAAAATTAATCTAAATCTATAAATATATTTGATACATTAGGCATTTGTGGCTCATTAGTATGATATTAGAGAATATGGAGCTCATATCGAGGTAATAAATTTGGTGCAGTTTATTAATATGGGCAAAAAGTACAATTTTGACAGTTTGTAATGTAAATCAACTAGATCTTTGCAACAGTATAACAAACTACTTACATAATATGTATAAAAATATAAGTTGTTATTCTAGCTCTGTAGTTTTTATTCTAGGGCAACAAAACATATGTGACCCTGGACCAAAACCAGTCATAAGGGTCAATTTTTTTCATCATCTGAAAGCTGAATAAATAAGCTAAAATAAGCTTTCCATTGATGGATTTGTTAGGATATATAAAAAAAAATCTAAATATTAAGAAAATCGCCTTTAAAGTTGTCCAAATTAAGTTCTTAGCATTGCATATTCCTAATCAATAATTTCCTAATCACAGTGTTTTTGATATATTTACAGTAAGAAATGTATAAATATCTTTATGGAACATGATCTTTATTTAATATCCTAATGATTTTTGGCACAAAAAAAAAACAAACAACAAAAAAAAAAGTATAATTTTGACCCATACAATGTATTTTGGACTGGTTTTGAGGTCCAGGGTCACATATAATGCAAAACAATTTGCTAAACATTTCTCAAAAGCCTTATATTTGATACTCATATTTAATGGTGCATGGGTAATCAAGTAAGTAAACCTAAATTGCTTCAGTTCAGCATATGTTTGTTTTAAAATATTACTAACAATAAAAAAGTTAAATTACATAAATTTATGTTATAAAAATCAATGATGATTTCACAGCAAAATGACACGTGAACCATAAACTGAAGGTAGATGTTTTTATACTTATAGGCAGTGTTGGGGAAAGTTACTTTTAAAAGTAATGCATTGCAATATTACTCCCTAAAAAAGTAACTAATTATGTTACTTAGTTACTTTTTATGTAAAGTAATGTGTTACATTACTTTTGCGTTACTTTTGCATTGCTTTTTAAATCTGGGCAGGGCTTTCTTGTTTGTTTTTAATATAAAAAAGTTGGATTCTTAGCTAATGTAAAAGCCCTTTCACACCAAAATGAAATTAAGTGAATAAGGCTAAGGCTAAAGTGTCTGTGCAACTGTAGGAAAAGAAAGTCCAACACTCTTTAGCAATGAGAAAAAAAAAACAAAAAAAACAAACAAAAAAAAAAACACAAATGTAAGTTTTGCTTATTAGTACACTACAAAAAATGCTTTTCTTACATAGTTTTTTTGTCTTGTTTCTAGCCAAAATATCTAAAAATCCTTAAATCAAGAAGGATTTTCGAGACAAGTAAATAATTATTGTCTTGTTTTTTTCTGAAAAAACTTAGTGTGTTTTTGCTTGAAACAAGCAAAATACATCTCTCAGAAATTTATAAATATCTTTATGGAACATGATCCCCCAATCTCCCAGTGGGGTAAGCTGTTTGAAACTGTTTGAAATAAGATTTTTTTGCTTACCCCATTGGCAGATTATTTAGCTTGTTCTAAGCAAAAACTCACTTAATTTTGACTTTTTTTCTGAAAACAAGAAAATAATTATTTACTTGTCCAGAAAATCCTTCTTCATTTAATTTATTAAATTTTTTTTTTTTTTATATTTTGGCTGCAAACAACACAAAAAATCTAAGTAAGAAAAATATTTTTGCAGTGTACGGTTGAATTGGATCAGCAAAGGTCAGCAGCAAAGTCGATGGTTAATAAAAGGGGATTAAATACATAAAGGTAGCAAAAAGTAACTCAGATATTTTCTTGGAAATTAAAAAGTAATGCGTTACTTTACTAGTTACTTGAAAAAAGTAATATTATTACGTAACTTACCCCCAACACTGCTTATAAACTATTAATCAAATGACAGAAGGCATGTAGTAGTTCAGTGAGTCCTTAGAAATGTCTGTTTCAAACAGCAGCCATTATAAGGTGAAAAGCTTTCAAGTGTTCGGCCAATATTTGTTCATTTTTCAAACGCAGTCACACACCTCTGCTATAGTGGTAAAAGTCCCTTTGGCTGTAAATCCCAGATCCATCAATGTGCCTCTTGACTCAACATTGATTGACCAGTCACTTACAGGTCAGTAACCTCACACCTCGGCCACTTAACCTCGTTACCACAAGTGACCTCAACGAACCTCAAGTCGCTGACCTTAGCTTTATACATTCGCACTTTCAGACAAACACGTACAGGCCTATACATAGACAAATGAACAAACACACCCACACACAGACGCTCGACAATACATTCTCGCCCTCCTCGTGTGTCCTCGCTCCCCAAAGCCTGTAAGATTTATTGCCTTTTAAATGAGCTGTCATTGAATTAAACAACAATGCTGAGAAAATGCTAGTTGGCATCCTTCACCTGGCCCGCGTGCGGCTGAAAATAGCTGGTGATAATTGTTACGACCCAGTCGTCCTCTGCCTGCCCATTCAAAGGCACACGGGTCTCACGTGTGCTCACGTGTGTGCGTGTGTACTGCCGGTCGTTCCTGACACCTCCTTGGCAGGGATTCCGGTGGAGGAGGACGGGATGGATGCTGTTTACTAAGAACAGAGTTGTTGATCAGCACACTTCTTATAAGAGCAGATGCTTAATGTTGTGTGTGTGTTTTAAAACTGCATCCAAAAAGTCAATGAGTGAGAGACATAAACAGAATCTGAGCTGAAACTAAATTCAATTTAGCTTCTGTAATGTGGTGTATTTCCTTATTCAGCAAGGAAAATCAGGTAGAACAGGACTTCATTTTGTCAATTGCATATTGATTGAAAAGCGGACATCAGTACTACAGTTGGTGAACAATAGAGACAGAGCGACACGCGTCATAATCTGAAAACCACGCCCACCGTGGGGAACAATCCAACACTTTCCATTAACTTTGCATTGCAGGAACTGGCCTCCTTGTCATTTATGACTTAAAACAAAAAACAGAACAATAGCCCCTTTCGCACCGGAGGAACCTTTTCATAGTTCCTAGAACTATTTGCGGAAGTACCCGGATGTTCGCATCGCAGGAACTAGGAACAATTTTAGTTCTAGGAACTCCTTTTACGGGAACTAAATTAGCTCCTACTCCGGAGTAGGGTCTAAACCAGTTCAATAGGAACTACCAGCAACATAAGTGGGCTACAAGATAAATGGACAAAAACAGCGATAAATGGACCAACGCCGAAGTCCAAGCACTTCTAAACATTTCCGTCGGCTTACGTCACTTCTGAGTTCCTGTTGGCGGTGCGAATGCAACCAGAAAAACGGCCCGGGGAACCTAAAGTTCCAGAGGAACTACCCTGACCGGCTAGTTCCTAGAACTATGCAGTGCGCAAGGGGCTAATGTCTAAAAGCTGCCAAGTGACGAGGTGTACAGTAAACAAGCTAAAAAACACATACCTACGTTTTTATAAGCTGTCGACCCAAAATGACCGTTAAAGGAACACTACACTTTTTTTGAAAATAGGCAAATTTTCCACCTCCCCTATGGGTTTTACTGTTTTTGAATCCATTCAGCCGATCTCTGGGTCTGGCGGTAGCATTTTTAGCATCCATTAGCATCTCGTTCAAAAATGACCAAAGATTTTCAATATTTTTCCTATTTAAAACTTGACTCTTCTGTAGTTACATCATGTACTAAGACCGACAGAAAATGAAAAGTTGCGATTTTCCAGGCTGATATGAATAGGAACTATATTCTAATTGCTAATGGTCTAATCTGATTCAATGATTTATGCTAAGCTATGCTAAAAGTGCTAACGGCAGACCCAGAGTTTGGCTGAATGGATTCAAAAACGGTAAAACGCATCTGTTTAGGGGAGTTGGAAAATGAGCCTATTTTAAAAAAAAGTGGAGTGTTCCTTTAAGGGCACAAAAGTAGAGCACAACGTGTCATATTACTCTGTGGGAGGCAGCCGTGGCCTAATGGTTAGGGAGTCGGACTTGCAATTGAAAGGTTGCAAGTTCGAGTCCCAGGTCCGGCAGGGATTGTTGGTGGGGGGAGTGATTAATCAGCGCTCTCTCCACCCTCAATACCACGACTGAGGTGAGGCCCTTGAGCAAGGCACCGAACCCCCAAACTGCTCCCCGGGCACCGCAGAGATAGCGATATGGCTGTCCACTGCTCCGGGTGTATGTTCACGGTGTGTGTGTGTGTGTGTGTGTGCACTTGGATGGGTTAAATGCAGAGCACAAATTCCGAGTATGGGTCACCATACTTGGCCACACGTCACTTTCACTTTCACTTTTTTTTCACTTTCACTTACTCTGAGAACTACGCCAATTGGAGGGAAACTTAATCACAACAAGAAACAAGCATTATTTTTAACCATGTCAAACGATTATTTCTCCACCCTATGCAGACCTGAGAGGAGGAGATATATTGAGAAACTAAGTTTTATTGGTCTATGTCAGAGCTCCTTTTCCTTACCTTCCTTTTGCTGGAGAAATTATCTGAAAATACCCTGACATTCACAACTATTTGTGTCCTTAAACGCTTGTTTTTTGGGTCGACAGCTTATAAAAACGTAGTTCTGGGTTTTTTAGCTTGTTTACTGTACACCTTGTCACAAAGCAGCTTTTAGACATTGTTCTATTTTTTGTTATAAGTCAGAAATGACAAGTAGTTGCAGTGGTGGAATATTTTTGCCAACACTTTATTTTAAGGTATCATAATACAGAGTAATTACCTAATTAAGTACTCAGTAGTAGCCATTGTACTTACATGAAACAAAATGTACTTACCATGTAACTAAGTTATGAAACAGCCTGTAATTACAGTTTGTAGTTATGTACATGTAATAGGCAGCTACTGTTACACATATGTAACAATATGTATGTTAGCAGTTTTGGACATTAGGGTTGTATGTTACATCTAATGTTTATTGCAATATTTCAGTTTCATGTGTGTCATCATGATGGTGTTTAGTGTTTTTCATTTTGTTCTGTATAAGAGCTGCTTGTGATGGGCTTTGGTTCATCATGTGACTTTCTCATCACCACCTGCTTTTGGTGGTTATCAGTGTATTACAAAGGTACAAAACGGATTTCAGTACTTCAATAGCTTGGTACATTGCCATTGTACCAGTTAATGAAATTACAGTATTTGCCTGTAAATTTAAGCGGAAACCGTAAAACGTAAAATTTTGCTACCGTATTTTTTATGGTAAAAAAATGGCAGCTGTAAATTTTACAGACTTTCTTTTTACAGTGTGTACATAATTAAAAATTGTAAGTATAGGCTGTTCCATAACATAGTTACATGGTAAATACATTTTGTTTCATGTAAGTACAAGGGCTACTACTAAGTACTTAACTATGTAATTACTCATTTGGCATCTATGTACCACAAATGATCAAAAATTTATCTTTAATGTTGCACTAAATCAGTCGATATTTGTCATTCTTAATAAAAAATCTCAATGTGAAAATTAAACACATTTACAATAATATAAATAATTGTTTGTGCTTTATATATTGCTTGCAAAAAATATTGTGTCAGAACGCATAGCTCCATGGATTGCTGTCAATGGAGAAAGATGTTTTGTAGCAACATGGTGTATTTACAAAACCTACCAGCAGGGGCCTACAGAACTACATGCTAACCAGTCCTGTTTGTTTATCAGAGTAATATTTAAAGAATATGATTTTTAAGAACATGCAAGAAGCATAGAGATCTCAACTTGAGTTATGAGCAGTTTTCATTTGTAGCGCCACCTATGGGCAGAATTTGATGCAACTTGGTGAACTTCCTCAGAATGTATAGTTGTGTATGTATGCCAGGTTTTGTTAAGTTTGGACTTAGCATTTGGCAGAGGTCAATTTGCTTATATCTTCACAATGCATCAACATATCAAAATTATTTTGATCATTTCTGGTGAAGATTGAAAGTGTTTTGCAGAAAAAAAATGCATTTCATGCTGACTTCAAAAACATTGCTGGTGCGTTTAGTATCTTAGCATTGAGGTTACACATATCTTTAACCATAGGGTGAACTTATTGATCGGATATCTAGGCTCCTACATAGAGCTCCAAAATCAATACCATATATCATTTTCACTTTGATAATGGATAAAATGGGACTTCATACACTGTAGCCAATGGAAAGACCCGATGAATCAGTGCAACGATACTTAATACATTTTCTATTTAGTTTTAATGACTAATGCAACATGTTCATGTTTGCCTAGAGCAAATCCTTACTGCAATGCACATATATAGCACTATAAGACATTGAGGCATTTCCCAGTGGCCAGTCTCTGATGTCAGAATCAAATTTCAGCCTTTTTTCATGAAGAATTTCAGCTGCAGCAGCGCTAAAATTCTCCACTGTATAATTAATCTACGTCAGGTAAAATAGCTGATGTATAAAGTGCCTTTGATGATGCAATGGTTCAATGCCCTCCACCCCATACCATCCAGTGCATTGTTTGGCTCTGAAAATGAAATATGTCAGCCCTCAGGAAGCGATTCCTTCACCGCTTTCATGTTTCTAATGTACAGTAAAGAAGCACACTGTTGGTTCACTGTTGAGCGAGACATTTAAAATACACCAGGGTAAAAAAAAAAAATAAAAAATGTCAGTCATTGAGAAATACTAAGTCGTTCTTGACCAGGAGATAACAGTTTATCTATTAATCAGGACATTTGCTATTTGAACGGTTGAACACTGGGATTTACACCAGGAGGCATGTTCTTATTTTCATGCACATGCACACAAGCATATCTGTCTTACTTTGAAGAAATTATTCATCCTCCCAGCAATTTTCCAACCGCCTCGCTGATGCTGTCATGCTGAGCCATGCTGCTTCTTTGAGGATTGAGGTATTGACCGTCCAGATGAATCATTTACGGGAAAAGAGATTCAGATTCAGTCAATTCCACAAAGAGCTGTACCTTCTGACAAGTGCACCAGAAGCAGGGAAATAAATGTAAACATGAGATGGAAGTGTGTTCCAGACTCCAATTTTTCAGGAGTTGAATATTTCTTTATGCAGGTACCGACTGCACGTTTTAACAACAACAACAACAAAATCCATAAAAGCGGCATTTGCTCAGTCACTCTCGCTCCCTACATAAATCTACACCAAGAGCAGCCATACACTTTCAGGTGAGGATTCTTTTGACTCGCTACCTTTCAACAGTTTCCTTTAACCCTAAAACATAACACAATGCGATGTGAAATTCAAAAACCTGTGAAAAAAATCAATACGGTATGTAGAATCTAAAATCAATGTACACTATTTTGCCAAAAGTATTGACACCCCCTTCTAATGAACAGGTTTGACTACTTTAGTAATTTCCATTACTACTAATTTTAATGTTTAAGCATATAATTATATTTTAGGGAATTGTGTCCTAATTTTATAGCCAAAGTTTGGACAGGATCTGTGTATAAGGCAAGGTTTATAGAGAAATGTTTGATTAAGTCAGTGTGGAAGAACTTGACTGGTCTGCATACAGCCAAGTCCTAATCCTAGCTGAACATATGCCTTTAAATGCAGACCTTGAGCCAAAAACCAATGACTTGTGCATATGGGTACAGTCATTTTAGACACTTCCAAAATCAGAGATGGAAATACAATTTTTAAATATATTAATTAAGGTTCCATCTTTGTTTTGTAAGTGCCTTTTTCTGTTCTAAAGAAGGGGGTGTCCTAATACTTTTGTCCATATAGTGTATGTACAAGTCATTGCTGTTTGGTGATGAGTTTTTGGCTCAAAGTCACACCAGAGGTGTTCAGCTGGGATTAGGCTTGTCTTTATGCAGACCAATCAAGTTCTTCCACACTGACTGAATCAAACATTTCTCTATGAACATGTTAGAAAAAAAGGGTCCTGTCCAAGCTTTTGCTATGAAATTAGGGTCACAGTTTATTATTATATGCATAAACATTAAGATCAGTACTCATGGAAATTACCTGTTCATTAGAAGGGGGTGTCCCAATACTTTTGGCAATATAGTGTATGTATGTCTATATGCGTGACATTCTGTTTGTTTTGTTTAAATGTAAATTAGATTTTGAATCCCAGATGTTACGTTCTTAGTCTTTTGGGCCCACTGTATAAAATCTGCTTACATAACTGAAGTATTAAGCAAAGACAACATAAATCACTGTTTCTTTACTCAGATGTTTAAAAATGACCTAATCAACCTTTTAAACTTGGACCTTGCAGGTCTCCCACTCACAGATCAGGTAATGTGATTCTCTAACTTGGAGAAAAAAAAATGCCTAAGCAATGAAAGAACATGCATTAGAGAAAAATGAAACAACACTGGATTTGCAGGCAGCCAAGGATAGAAGGGCTGCTGGGAAATTGCGGCGTAAAACTTCTAAAGCCCATTTCGGCTTTCAACAGATAATGTGTTCCATTGGCGGCCTCTCAAAGGATGAGGGATTTTCAGACTCATTCTAACCCAGCACTCATTTAGAACTTATTAAACTCATTACTGACCCAATTGTACATATTTAACATTTGTGGGTCCATTTCCACTTCATGACAGAGAGATGAGGCTGAAACTGGGAGCTTTACAATACCTATAAAAAACTGCTGAAGCATGCAGATAAGCCCCAAATGGCAGTGATTTATCAAGCGATCATGTCAATTAAGTGGTGAACTTGAATGAGTCGCTTTCTACCTGGTCTGTGGAAGGCAAAACCTTAACCAAGATCCACTTGACAACAACAGGATTTAAAATTCTGTTTCAAAATAGCTTGGGTAATTTGATTACATTTGTGTGGTTAAACCATTTGATGATAAAGCTGAAATCTGAAACTTGCAGGATGTATAAATTATGTATATCTTGGATTCCGTCATTAATAAGTTTCTGGCATTTGGATTTTTGTGCAACTAGTTCTAGGTTTTTACCAATTCGAAATGAATCAGTTCAGTTCTGAAGGGGGTGTGTCCATTTTTACTAAAATAGCTGTAACACTTGAATGAAATGAGTCATTTTGACCAAACTTGGCTCACATGTGTATTGGTTTAATCTGAGGTCATGTAAAACATCACAGTGCTTGGCCACTTAGTGTTTCTATAACAAGGAAAAAAATAAAAAAAATAAAACTTTAAAATGGCCCTATGCACTCATTGTTCAGATTGACTTGAAAATTGCCTTTGTCTACACTTGCAAACTAGTACAGATTTTGTACCCACTCAGAACCAAACCAGTGCAGAAACATTCTCTGAAATGCATTTATCTATAATTATTGTTAAAAAAAAAAAAGAAAAAATGGATATAACTCTCAACAGGGATGGGCTGTATTTCAAATACATGTATTGGAAATACAAAGTACTATTTTGTATTTAAATACATTTAATCTTAGTATTTTTGTATTTTCTAAATACAAAATACAAAAATACTTTTTGCAATTAATCCTTCCTGACATTAAAGTTTTTAATTATACTTTTATATTGCAATAATTTCACATTCATGCTTCAAATTAATATAGAAACAACATAAAGAACATATATTTTTAGTATTTGTTTAATGCCATCTTTTTTTTGACTAAAGGCAAGTATCGCTGACTCCCCCCCCCCCCCCTAATATTTAACCATTGAATATAACCATTCAACATTACAGTAATTGAATAACCCGCCTTTTTGGCGGTGGCTATTTACACTAACTTCGCCCACCAATGTGTAACGGGGCTAGTCAACACTACAAAAGATGGCAGCCAATCATCAGATCCAATGGTGAAGCAGTTAAAGCGTGCATTTCCTGATAATTTACTCACCCCCTTGTCACCCAAGATGTTCATGTCTTTCTTCCTTCAGTCGTAAAGAAATTCAGTTTTTTGAGGAAAACATTTCAGGAATTGTCTCCATATAGTGGACTTCAAAGGTGCCCGTGAGTTTGAACTTCCAAATGCAGCTTCAAAGGCCTCTAAATGATCCCAGCCAAGGAAGAAGAAACGATCGGTCATTTTCTTAAATAAATTAATATTCATACACTTGTCTCTGCGATGCGCATGCATACTCTGTGTACTCTGGTTCAATACAGTTAGGGTTTGTTGAAAAACTCTCATCTTATTTTCTCCTCCAACTTCAAAATCATCCTACATCTCTGTTTTACCTTTTTTTTTGTAAAGGGTGTTTGATCTGCTTTGCCTGTTCACTTTGTAAACACTTGGTCTGTAATTCTGCAGTGATGTAGGATGTTTTTGATGCTGGAGGAGAAAATGAGATGGGAGTTTTTTAACATACCCTAACTGGACATACCTATTGAACCGGAGTACACAGAGTACGCACCTGATGTCATGAAAGAAAATGGCTTTAACTATGCAAGCATTTTTCAGACAAACTTGAAAATCGTCTTTGTCCAAGGTGCCATCATTGTCTATAAGGTCATTGACATAATTGGCAGCAGTTATGTTACCAGTCTGGCAATACAGCCTGGGTCTCTTCTGAATCTATGGAAGGTGAAACTTTAACTAAGATCCACTTGACAACAACAGGATTCAAAGTGTTGTTTAAAAATATCTTGGGTAATTTGATTATATTTGTGAACCAACTGATGATTAAGCAGAAATCTGATCCTGGAGTAGTTCACGGCATGATGTGTAAATTATGCGAATACCCTTGTGGAAATCTGAGTACTAGGAACATAACACTGGGATCATGAGGGTTTATTGACTCCAAGACTTTAGGCCGCCACATGAACACTTACATACGCAATGAGATCTGCTGTCCAATTGTAAAAGCTGTTCCAAATGAACAGATTTATGTTTTCACAACACAAACTAGGAACTTGGAACGCCTCATAATTCAACCGTGCGCCGAAATCTGTTGGAACAGAAAGCGTCGTGTCCTCGCTGTCTTTGGATGGCTTTAAAACATGAGGGGAGAGAGGAAACAGATTGGTAGCCTTAGGTATGTGAAGGCAGGCCCATTCCCCTTGAGAGATGGATTAAGAGAGAGAGAAAATGAATTATTGCACTTTAAATAGCCTTTTGGCTTTCTTTGTCCCGTCCTATTTCATTTTCCAAATGATGGCTGGACTTGAATGATATTCAGTTCAACCGTCCGTACTTCTATCAACTACGTTCCACTTTATTATAAGTTCACTTTAAGTTCATTTTCGCCATATTAAAGTCAACAAAAGTACAAAAAAAACTATTACATCTAATTTAGCTATTTCTGTCCTGTGTAATTCAAATAACTACTTCTAGCTGTGAATCTATACATAGTGTTTGTGCAAAAGATTCAAACAGCACTATATAAGTTAGATTTAAGAGCACCAGTAAAAAAGCTGTAAATATTACACCAGTCAGTGCAATCTAAAATGTAGCACAGCCATCTGCCCATATGACAAATAGAAACCAAACGTATGAATAATATACTGCATTATCACTCTATATATAGAAATGCAGCCCACAAGCTTAACAAAACAACTGTAGGTGTTGTAATTATTTATTAAGATTTCTTGTGCAAAACTGAGTTCTAGCTTCATCTAAAAGCTGAAATAATGTGATTTGAATGACTTCTGTTGCCTTTTTTAGGTTCTGAGTAAAACTTTTAAACACAAGAACAAGAAACACATTTAAACTGAGACTTTAAATGGTTGAGGCCCTTTGGAGAATATTTCTTGATTATTCACACAGCCATTGATCAATGTCAGCGAATAATTTTTGAAGAGCAAGCCTCACAATGCAATTGTGCGTGGTTTAACTCTGTTCCATTTTAAAACAAAGCACTGAATGCGTCATGAGCAGACAAGAAAATCTTTTTGCTGATCTGGGTTTTTATTGTAAACTAAAACTAAAATGATTACCATTAAACACGTTCTTAAATCTGTGTATAATAAATGATCAGATGTATGACCAACTAAAATATTCAGACATGCTACCTGACCTGAAAGTCACCGGAAATGTGGAAGAAGCATCATATGTGAATCCACATTGTATGGAGGCTGTAAGATGGCCATAAAAAGAGTGAATTTATCATGGCTTGCTTTCACACCTTTAACTGGACCTGAGCCGGGGGATTAGCACCTGAGCTGAGCCCACATATGAAACCAGTTTGGGGGTTTGGGCTTTGGTCAGGGGTTGACATCACTCATGCATCTGGCTGGCTGGAAACACTGCAGAAGGGGGGAAGGGAGATCAAGATGAATGACCAGCAGGACACTGCTCCTCTATCATCATTTTAACACACATTTGTGTGTGAGTGTGTGTGAGAGAGAGAGAAAGTCTAGTATGGTTTTATTGCACGTGGGGTTGAAACACATGGATACGGAAGATATGGGAGTCCTAATAATGACAAAGCAGAGCAAAAAATATATTCTTGAATTTTAACTATTTTTACACAGTCAGTTGTACTTGTGTATAAGAGTAAATGTGTAAATCATAATTAAGACATAAAAAGTCATTATTTTGTCAAAAAAATAAAAAAAAATAATTATAAGACAAATAAACTCATAATTATGACATTATGAGACTAATTTTGAGATGCTAATTATGGTATAAAAGTCATAATTATGACAAAGTCTCTCAGATTTATGACTCATTAGCTCAATATTCCTATTTTTATGTTCATTGTCACTTTTATCTTGTAATTTCAGCTACTTATCTCATACTTTTGACGTTATCTCATAATTTGACTTCTCCACTGGCAAAGTAAACAAAGGTGCTGCATATAATGAAATACATTTATGAATCAGAGTTAAAAAACGAGAAGAAAATGTTGACTTGTGACTGTCTCATAATTGTGACTTTTTAACTAAAAATGTGATTTAATATCTCATATTTGAAAAGAAAATGTAATTACGATTTTCTCATAATGGTGACTTTTTAAATAAAATGTGACTTTGTATCTCAATATTTGACTTTGTTTCTCGTAATTTATGACTTTGTTTTCTTATTTTAAATGTAATCTGACCTTTTGCCTTTTTTCACTTTTACATTGTAATAAAACATGACCTACTTCAGCTTAAGTTCAGTATAATAAAATTGGCTGTACAAGACACTTTATTTGTATTAAATTGAGCCTTTTTACCTTAATAAATAAGGGAAAAGTTAAATTTTTAAATTAAATTGAGGAGATAAATAAAAAAAAACTTTTTTTTTTTTTTTTTACAGTGTATAGCATACAAAGCTGCAAAGGAAGTGAAATAAGCAAACGAACAAACAAATAAATGAATTCAAAAATGTACATTATGATTCTGTGTTAGTATTCTCTTGTACTGCAGTGGAAAGTGGATATGCATAAAACATAATCACCTTCCAACAATACCTTTTCTATAACAGATGTTAGAAAGGATTGTGAAAGATTTTTGTTATCAGCTTGTCACCATTTATAGCAACTCTGCAACACTTAATGTGATAATATGAAGGTGGTCCAATCCAGACGGCCGAACACAAGAACCGGCGTGTGACTTTATACCCACCACAGCTTAACTTCAAACTTCCAGACACATCCACGCACCTGCCTGGCCAGCAGTGATGAAAATGGGTTTAGGGCACCCCATCCTGTGTTTCGGCCGCTGGTCACTGAGCACCTGTCGATAACTAATCCTGACCTTTCCCATCCGCAAAATTGAAAATAAGAATAAAATAAAATAGATGGCGGATGCTATCAAGGGGAGCACAGTGCTGGCGGAGGAAATGGTGTTACTAATGGATTTAGAGGTGGAAAAAGAAATATATATATATGTGATGGCCCTTCCTGGGCCAGCCCTTTCACCCCTGGGCAAGCTCCACACACCACAAGATCTCATTCCTTCCTTCACCAAACCACATAGCCTAATTCCCATTTCTAGGGAAAGAGAGAGAAGTATGTGCATTTCTGTGGTCTTTTTGGAGGACTAATAGTATTTTAATTTTAATTTTTGTTTTAATTTGATTGCTGAAGGCCCGTTCACACCGAGATCAATAACTATAAAAAACTGTAACCAAAAAATGATTCTCTTCATTATAGGCTTTACTCCACCACATAAAGAAAAAAAACATCATGCTTTGGTAAACTTTAATAAAGACATAAATACTAAGTAATTAGGAGATAAAACTTGATATTGACATTGACATGAAAGTACTATATATATATATATATATATATATATATATAAATAATTGTATCACAAAAGCCCATAGCTTATGAGATATTTCGAAAATCATGACATAAAAAGACCACATTATAAGATACGAAGTAATAATAATGAGGCAAAAGTCCTAATTCAAGTCAAAAAAAAACAAAATATGATACACCAAGTCAAAATTATGTCATTAAAAGTTGAAATTATGAGATAAATCATAATTATACAAAGTAATTATGAGATAGTAGTCAAGTTATGGCATAAAATGTTGAAATTAAGTTATAAGTCATAGTTATACCAATAAGCCCAAATTATATGATACTAAGTCATAATTATGAGATAAAATTAATAATTAACAATATGTAATTATGACATAAAACTTATAATTATACAAAAAGCCCACATTATAAGATACAAAGTGATAATTATGAGATAAATTAAAAATTGACATGAAAATTTTAAATCTTGACATATTTAAAATTATGAGATAAAAGTGTACATAATTATACAAACAAAAGCCCAAATTGTTACATAATAAGTCATAATTATGAGATAATAGTCAAGTTATTACATAAAAGTTGGAATTATACCAAATTAGGTCATAGTTATACCAAAAATTAATTTACATAAAAAGTTCTTTTTTTATAATTATGTCATAAAACGTTATAATTATACAAAAAGTCCACATTATGAGATAAATTAAAAATGTACATAAAAATGTGTGATTTTGACATAAACATCATGTTTTTATAAAACATTATAAGATACAACGTGACAATTGGGAGATAAATTCAAAATTGACATGAAAAGTAGACATTTTTGACAAATTAAATACTAAGTCTTAACTATGAGATAAAAAGTTGAAATTCTGATATAAAAAGTAATAGTTATACCAAGGCCACATTATGAGATGCAAAGTCATAATAATGAGAAAAAACTCGTTATTAATCCCAAAAGCCCAAAATATTATACACTAAATCAAAATTATGACATAAAGTTTAAATTATGATTAAAAGTCATAGTTATACAAACAAAAGCCTTAATTGTTACGCAATAAGTCATAATTATGAGATAATAGACAAGTTATTACATACAAATTGGAATTGTACCAAATTAAGTCATAGTTGTATAAAGGCCAAATTATGAGATAGTAAATCATAATTAAGATAAATGTTTAAATTTACATAAAAATGTATAATTAAGACATAAATGTTATAATTATACCATTAGCCCACATTATGAGATTAAAAGTCATAATGAGATAAATTAAATATTTTAGATTTTGACATAAATGTTATTATAAATTATATAAATTATAAAAACATTGTAAGTCATAAATATGAGATAAAAGTCTATTATTATATAAAAAGTAATAATTATACCAGAAAAGGACAAATTATGAGTTACTAAGTCATAATAAAATCTAATTAATTAGATAAAACGTAAAAAGGTCCAAATTATGAGATACTAAAAAATTAACATAAAAAGTTCAAACCATGACGTAAAAGTCAAAAAGCCCAAATTATGAGATACTATGTCATAATTATGAGATAAAAGTCAAACTGACATAAAACGTTGAGATTGAGATAAGAAGTCATAATTATACCAAAAAACAACAAATTTTGAGATACTAAGTCATAAATCTCAATTTATGAGATATAAGGGTCATATACTGTAAAAAAGCCCAAATTAATTTTGAATTAACAAATTGATTAGAATTATGACATATACTGAAATTATGAGATAAAAAGTTCAAGGCCAGCCCTTTCACCCCAGGCAAGCTTCCGCCACATACTACAAGACTGAACTCCATCCTTTGCCAAACCACATTGCCTTATCCCTGTTTCTAGGGAAAAAGAGAGGAATGTCTAATGATCATTGCCTCTCTCTCTCTCTCTCTCTCTCTCTCTCTCACACACACACACACACACACACACACACAGATGCTTCAGTGGCAGCATCTCAAGAAAGTCCTTGTCAGCCGTTGAAGCAGGGTCAGATGTGCGTGCTGAAATGGGTGTCCTATGCAGAATGTGATGAGTATCTACCTGTGCTTCCACTTGCATGTTCACAGATTGCTGGAAGTGAGCGTCTGTCCTCATTTGGCTCTGAGCCAGTCATACCTGTTAGAGCTGGAAATTACCTTCTCGTCTGCTCCACAAGCATCTCCATGCATCAAGAACGTTCTGCATACATTTGGGTAACATTATGCCACAACCTGTGGTGAAGATGGAATATTGTATAGATAGCTCCAAAAAAGCCGACTGGGGGGGAAGTGAGCCTTAAGATTGCCAGCTCGCCTCTTTCAGGGCTGCATCTGTTTCTCTTAGAATATTATGGATGCTCCGTACAAGATTGTGGCTATTATGCCTGTTTCAAAACTGATGTCATTTTGAGGATTTGTATACAGTGTTGTGAATGTGTATGTAGGTAAACTAATCATCCTCGTGGGGAATAATTCAGAGTTCCTCACATAGAAGAGATAATGGTAGTAAAAATAGAGCTGTGCAGTTTGTAGCTAGAATTAGCTTTAGGAAAACAATTAGAATTTTGGAGCCATGGGTTCATCTGGAATTTCCAATGGGATCTAAGAGTGGCAGTTTTCAATTTCCTAGCTGAGAAAACCATCTCAAGCTGGCTTCATGGTCTTAAAGTCCCCATTAAATCAAAATTAGTTTTTTGGCTTTTAGTATGAATATGTTAACCATAAGGTTATCTATAAGCTAGTATGTTCCAAAATTTGCATTTACAAGATATGAGCATTCAAAACTTACAGTCTCTCACATCAAGAATTTTCATGCGCATTAAAATCATTTCTATTAAAGCAGCACTTAAAAGCAAAATGCAGCTGCTTCAGCCTATCTTACTGTATAACTTCAAAATACAGATTATCATCTGTCTAGTTTATTGTTACTGTAGCAAGAAATCGCAGACTTTCTAGGACACATGCATGGATATAGAGACTTTACTAAGTGCCAGTGCAACTATTAATAAAAAAATATATATTATTAAGTGATTTAAAGTGTAGAGAAAATATTGTCTTTTTGCTCTAGTTCTACACAAAGCCATGTTGTTTCTCACTGCACACTGCGGTGTTTCGGTAATGAATTAATTTGAGTCAATCAATGATTCACTGACCCATTCAGAAAAACAGTTTCTTCGTTTTTGAGTGAATCAGTTGTTTTTAATCGATTGAATAAATGACAACGACTTAGACAGTGGCTTATTACTACCTATTGGCAATTTTACTTTCACATTTAAAAGTGTCATTCTATTTTTTCTATCATTTTGTATTTCTCTGTTCTAAATTTTATTTTTAAAACATTAATCTCATGATATTATTTATGCAGTTTGTAAGTGCAGTGTAAATGCATGCAGGAGGAGCTTCTTAAAAATATGTGTAGGCTAGAACCCTGTGTGTTTAATAATACTTGTTTAAAAAAAAAAAAAAAAAAAAAATTAAGCCACTTAACCGATTTAACTTTTAATCATTTTTTTTGAAGGACGTCTGGGCTAAGCCCTGGATTTCCACTCGCCCTACAACCGCCTCTGCTTCCGCCAATATGGATCAACGATTTTGATGACATCATAGTAGTGATGAGACGTTCGGGTCATTTTACCGACTCTGACCTTTGAATCTCGTTTAGCAAAATGAACAAATCTTTTTTGGAGTCATTTCGTTCTTTTTCGCAAATTAAAATGATATGTCTTACTTTCCTAACACATCTACTGCTTACACAAACTTTGATCACACTACAAACAAGAAAACCTCTGCAGTCTGAGCCAGAAAGAGAATGAGAATTGTTATTAGTTCATCTCTCGAGTCTTCGGGTTTCGACTCGTTCGTTCATCACGTGACAGCCCCATAAGATGAATGAACTCGAAAAACCCGAACTAACATGTGAACTAACAAAATTATCGATTTTACTTTTATGCCAAAAATCATTAGGATATTAAGTAAAGATCATGTTCCATGAAGATATTTTGCAAATTTCCTACTGTAAGTATATCAAAACCAAATTTTTGATTAGTAATATGCATTGCTAAGAACTTAATTTAGACAACTTTAAAGGCAATTTTCTCAACATTTCAATTTTTTGGCACCCTCAGATTCCAGATTTTCAAATCGTTGTATCTCGGCCAAATATTGCCCTATCCTAACAAACCATACATCCACGAAAAGCTTGTTTACTCAGCTTTCAGGTTATGTATACATCTCAATTTCTAAAAATTGACACTTAAGACTGGTTTTGTGGTCCATGCTTTCCATTGGGGCAAATGAGGTCTGGTTTCGCGTTGGGTCACGCGAACCGTGGCAGAGCGCACAGTCGACTCCGGACTTTGGCTCCGGTGTCATATTTGGCTCTGGATCATATCAAGTCAAGTCAAGTCAAGTCACCTTTATTTATATAGTGCTTTTTACAATACAGATTGTGTCAAAGCAGATTTACAATATCAAATAGGAAAGTAGTGTGTCAGTAATGCAAAACGAAAGCGAGTTAATCATTGACTTCAGTGATGCTATCATCCAGCTCAGTTCAATTAGTATACAATATCGCTGTAAATTAAGTGTCCCCAACTGAGCAAGCCAGAGGCGACAGCGGCAAGGAACCAAAACTCCATCGGTGACAGAAATGGAGAAAAAAACCTTGGGAGAAACCAGGCTCAGTCGGGGGGTCAGTTCTCCTCTGACCAACAAACAAGCAATTTGTAACTGTAGAGGTCATCTATAGGTGCTGATCCACCATCTGGATACAGACTGGATCAGGGGACTGCAGTGACCATCTGATTGGGATACAGACTGGATCTGAGTGGCAACGATGACCTCGGAATAAGCAAGAGACAGACTAATATTAGCGTAGATGCCATTCTTTTTATGATGCAACCAGTCATCAGGTGTCATGGGAAGTGTTCCCGGTTCCGGCTGACCTAATTAATGCAGCCTAACAGTCCTTTAACGGATTTGAATTATAGAAATCATATGCACGAGTCGGCATGTATTAAACTACACAGATGATTATGATCGCTATTTTGTTTTAGGAAGAGTTTCATATTGAATCTATGATGTAATCTATTAGACTGCGGCTGTCATAAGCTGTCAAATGTGGCTTTTCTAAGCTCAACGGCTCTCTTGCCCAAGCAGATATAAATGGAACGCAATTGGCTATTTCAAAAATTTTAAAAACTGTTTTCCTGTTTTGAAATTACGTCACCATATAGAATAACGCTGCGTGTTTCAAGGCACTTCAGTGGGCATTTGAGGCCTGTTCACACTAAAAAAAAGATTGATAAATGTTTTTTGTAGAGAGTCTTTGTTCAAAAACAGAAATCTCACAGTGAAAGCCTATCTCAAATGTGAATTGTGAAATGGTTATTTGCTTTAAGTTGCTTTATAAGGACTAGCATGGTTGTTTGCCTCATCAGGTAGTTGTAGTGCTTATTTAGCAACTCGTTAGCAACTAACACCTGATTGTGCATAAATAACTTGAAGTTAATCAATAAAAATCAGGAAGGTGAGATTAAAATGGTATGTAGATGCAAGAAGGTACATCAGCTAGCTTCATTATACATGCTAATTAAGTACTAAAACTCATGCAAGAAGTAACTCTTCTCCCCAAACACCTCAGAATAGTCTCTTAGTAAATTAATAAGGATTATTTCTTTCTCCCCATTGGTGAATATATAAACAGATCTCTCCACATGAGAAAGAGAAACACATGAAATGTGGAGCGCTTGCGTGTGATGTTACGCTCGAGGCCACTAGAGGGTGTTTTGGTATAGAACAGATAAGCTCGGCCTTTCTGCTGTCTAATCCTTATCAATAGTGCTGCGAGAGATTGCCTGTAAGCCCCTGGACTGGGTTTAGCTTCAGTCTCTTTGATCCTTGTCATAAATAGGACAGCCATTCGATATGTTCAATATGACAAGAGATGTTTCAAAGGAGGTCAGCAAACGGTAAACATGAGCAGCTGAAGAGTCTCTGAACGTGCTGACTTTATGTTTATTGTGCAGCGCTTTTGTTCACAAAAGCACAACATGTCTGAACTGCTTAAAAACATCTTTTCTTTTCAGTAGTTTTACTTGCTGAATACCTTTATTTTGCTTTTATGGTGTTTTTTGTTTTGTCCGTTTTGGAGCTTGACAGACTTGTTGGCTATGAATTGTGTAACCAAAATCCATTTTCTTTTTTCACGCACTAGTCGGTTTTGAGATGTTTTGCTTTCATAACGTGTTCTTTTAGACTAGTGTAGAGAAAACATTCAAAACACACATTTAAGTGTTTATTTTATTGAACTTTATTTATCAATAAGGTTCCATTTGTTACTTATATTTAATGCATTAACCAACATTAACTAACAATGAGCAACACATTTCTTACAGTGTTTATTAATCTTGGTTAACATTAGTTAATAAAAATATGGCTGTTTATTGTTAGTCCATGTTAACTATGATTTAGTGCTTTAGAAATATTTAATTGTTACTTCATGATGTGTAATGTAGTTAATGAATGTTAAAAATATACACTTTATCTATTTGCCTCTGTAGATTTCAATTACAAGGCTATACTTTCTCAAAAGTATATATATTTTTTTTCTTATGCACCGAAATGGCACATAAGCAGCAATTACACCAAACTTTATAGTTTTATTTCTTTCTATATGTGACTCTGGACCATATAAGTAGCATGGGTATATTTGTAGCAATAGCCAACAATACATTGTATTGAGTCAAAATTATTGATTTTTCTTTTATGCCAAAAAACATTAAGATATTAAATAAAGATTATGTTCCATGAGGATATTTAGTAAATTTCCTACTGTAAATATATATATATATATATATATATATATATATATATAATTTTTGATTGGTAATATGCATTGCTAAGAAATTCATTTTGACAACTTTAAAGGCAATTTTCTCAATATTTAGATTTTTTCCACCCTCAGTTTCCAGATTTTCAAACAAAATATTGTCCTATCCTAACAAACCATACATCAATGGAAAGCTTTATTTTAGTGTATTTATTAAGCTTCCAGATGTTGAATAAATCACAATTTAAAAAAAAAAAATAAAAAAAAAAAAAAAATAAATAAAAAATACCCTTATGGCTGGTTTTGTGGTCCATGGTCAAATACTAAGAATAAAATATGAACAAAAAGAGTGGTTTGTTCATGTTTATATAACTGATTATATAAATATGTTTTTCCTAAAAACATAGTGATTTGTAATCTTTTAGGCTTTGACGGTATTTTCTGAACAGCAGTAAAAAGAAATATCCCAAAACCTTTAATATGTCAACAAAAGGAAATAAGACTCTTCAACCTGGCTTTATCAAATGTTCACATTTCTGTTATGCAAATTAGAGCACATTTAATTAGATAATGCGTCATTTGCATATTTAAACATAGCATTTCAGAAAACTTGTAATGTACCCTGATCAATCAAGTGGTGAACACTTTAAAAAGGTTTGTAATTGGCATCTATGAAGAACTATTAACATCTTGGAACATTTATATTGCACAAAAGGTTCTTAATAGTGTAAAAAGATTTGTTACCAAAAAGTACCTCAAGCTAAGATAAAAAATATATAAATAACTTACATGAATAAATAATGATAGAATTTTAGGGGTGAATTATTACTTTAAATGCTAGTTGAATTCATTGTAACATGCTCATTATCCTCTGAAATCATTTTTAGATTTATGCATGCTTTATCATTTCATATAAAATCACTAGACTTTTCCTTCTGTCTTCCTCCATCATTCTCTTCTACTTTTTCTGAACGACGGCAATCAACGCTTTAACTCAAACACACACAGATCTCAACTCTACACCACCAAGAGTGTTATTCATTGGCACGATCCATTAGCTGCTCAGTGGGCGATGTGGCACCAATGGTTCAGAAAACCAACAACCTCCAGTCAGTGATAGACTTTAAAAAAAAGGACTTTAAATATCCACAGCCTAAGCATTAAAAAAAAACACACCCAAAGGCACAATGACATCCCTCCAGATAAATGACAGCACTTTTATTTTATAGACGGTCTGGATTATTTTGTAATGCCCTCTAGTGGAAAACTTAACAGAGACCGTTGTGCACTGTGTGTCTTCATTCATTAGCTGGAAAGGTATTTGCTTAGGTCGACAGAGTGAATGGCACATTGGGCACATTAATAGGGAACAATTAGTTCTGAAGGAGCAGAGCGGTGGCAAGAGATGTTTAGAGGTGTGAGAAGAGAACATAAATTAAACTGCAAACTGTTCATATGCTGACCAGAGACGGAGCTGCAATGCTGATAAAGTCTATATCAAGCAGCCTGCATAATTGCACAGGGCAAATTGATGTAAAATGGAACAAAATTATTTATAACATATTTATATATTTATTTTTAGCTAAAGCTAAAGTATTTTATACATTTAAAATCCTTATATGAAAAACTTATATGAAAAAAATACAGGAAAAATGAAAGTCTTCTAAAATATAATGAAATATTAATGATTGATTGATGTGTTGCTTGCAGATAAATAATTTGGTCAGTTCACTGTTCAGTGCTACTGTTCATTGGCCTTCAGAAAGAGGAGAAAGATAGCTTGCTTTGCAAGAATCTAGCCAAACCTTGAACCCTGGAGGTAGAAGCAATATTTAATTTAACATGAAAACAAGGCCGTGAGGGATAGATGTTCTTGGTTTTATTAATTTCTTAGGTCACATAATTATTATTATTTTTTTTTTAATATGCCAAAGCCCTTTAAATAGCTTTAAAATGTGTTTTTTGTTTACACTCAAATGTCAGATTAATATTTCTTGATGTTTTTGAAGCTGATTTTAATCCTCAGGGTACATTGTACATTTTGTTAGAAATAGGGCTGGATTGACACAAATTTCATGATTTGATTCACAAGCTTGGGATTCGATTCGATTAAATGTAATGTTGTGTTTACTGTTCATTATATTAAAAAGGCTAATAGTTATTGTTTACAAGCTGTTTTACTGACGTCTTTTCATGGTTGAAACACTGAATGAGCAAGTACATGGCACATAATGCCTTTCTCATGAGACATATACTGCCGTGCAAAGGCAAAAGACCGTAACTTCGATTTTGGTCAAAAATGAGTATATTTTTGGGACATTCAAGACATCCTTTATCATGTGCATAAGTATCTTCAGTCAATTTAGTTGTTTTTACGAGAAAAGTGGGTTGGCTTAACCGTAACTTTGAAAGTCCCTGGTGAAACCAAGGCAGAACACCGTATAACATGAGTTACCGCTCTTTCAATTTTTTTGGAATGCTCAAATTGAGTTACGGCATTCTGCCTTTGTTTAGTCCCGTGTCAATACAAAGTTACAGTTCCGGCTTGGAGTTATACGGTGTTTTAATACAGGCACATTGCTATAAGCAATAGAATAACCTATGAAACAGCCCATGATCACTAGATTTTATACAGGTGTTACTATAACGATTTTGTAAATGGTGATCAGCAAACAAATATTGATAATGTGGAAGTTACTGCCTTTTGCCATGGTCTGACTTTTTGCAGAGGCTGCAAAGGCAGAGTACAGTAACTTCAAAATAGGGGTAAAAATCAAGTTTGAGCTCACACTTTTTAAACGTAGATAATTTTCATTACTAAAACATCTAATTGCTAAATTTCCTTTGTAGGGCAGTATAGGCCTACACAAGTCTTAATATAATTTTCAGCATACCTTCTGATGTTAATTCATATTTATTTTGTGCTATAACTAGTAGTAAAGTGGAAGAGATGATCGTTTCAAGTGCAACTTGAACTGAGACGGCTACAGGACAGGGTTGCCAGTATGCATAGGCTCAGTTGTACAAAATCGTGTTTTAGGAGATCGAAACCTCTTTCCAAGTGGTCGAAATCGCTAAAAAACAACAAACACAAAAACGCAGAAACTGTATAAATGTATCCTAGTTCTGGAGGAAATGTCATTTTTCTCAGTTTCACACTCTAGCGAGTTAAGGTCTTTTGTCTTTGTAGGGCAGTATAGGCCTACACAAGTCTTAATATAGCTTTCAGCATACCTTCTGATGTTCATTCATATTTATTTTGTGCTACAACTAGTAGTAAAGTGGAAGAGATGATTGTTCAAGTGCAACTTGAACTGAGACGCTACAGGACAGGGTTGCCAGTATGCACAGGCTCAATTGTACAAAATCGTGTTCCAGGAGATTGAAACCTCTTTCCAGGTGGTAGAAATCGCTAAAAAACAACGAACACAAAAATGCAGCAACTGTACAAATGTATCCCAATTCTGGAGGAAAACCACAGAATTGGCAACACTGCTAGAGTGATCTGTCACACATCATTAAACAGCGATAAAGCAATATTTATTGTTTGAGTTTCTTTTTTTCATTTTCATAATACAATTGACAGAATTTGAGAGCTGAGACTTGTATATCAAAAGTAACTAGGCACCTCCTATACACTTATTACAGCAAATTTATTGTATAGGAGGTGTGCTACAAAATAATGTGAGCTGTGTTTCATTCATTCATCAACTGAAAACAGCATGGACTAAAAGATTGATTGTTGGGATTTACAAATCAACATTGGTTTATCAAAGTAAAACTCGATTAGAATAATAATAATAAAAAAAACGTCATTTTCAACCCAGTCCTAGTTAGAAATAGATTAATTTCTGTGGTTTGTTTTTGTTTTTACAACTCTAGAAATGTTTACAGTGTGAGCGAGAGTGTGATGGCATCAGGGAATTCAGAAGCAGCAAGTGTCCAATGTGTGTCCGCACATCACATGCAACAGGAGCATGCGATGGAACAAAGCACTTAAGATATCAAAGGCAGGAGACAAGGGAAGCAATGCCGACTGTTGCAAATACCCAAGACAGCAAATCCACTGACTCTTCTCTCGCTCTCTCTCACTCTGACTGCATGCACACTGGTGGTTATATCTAATGCATGACTTGTGAAGTGCATGCATGTCGGAATCTACTACTTTGATCCATTGTGGATATAAAGCACTTTGTTTAAATGTGGATATGACAGACAGGATCAATATAGATAGCCCAATTTTATGCACACAGTCCCATTCTCTCTCATACTCACATAGACAAGCACAACTCCATTTTTTTCACACCGAGTGCACTATTGACACTTGACAGCATTGATGCAACTTAAAACACAGTTGGCGTACGCGTGTGTGTGCACAAAACCACCCTGCACAGCTAGAATGAAAAATGTTTTTCATTTGCCACCTGCATCAAGGATGAAGTCCCCAAAATACCTCAAATCTGTCCATCTGTCAAAGTGTCACAGCCTATGAATCATCAGTTGTCTTCGGTGCAGTGCGGTATGACAGAGCAAACTTCTCAGAAAGCAAAGACAACTCTGTCTCAACTCTGTCTAATAGACGTTAGCGAGAGAACAGACGCCGTCAGGGGTCTCCGAACAACTGCTGAGGTGAAGGGCTTTCGACTTTATCATCTCAAATTTTGAGGATAAATTTGTGTCCTGAAGTCTGAAGTGCCATTATCATTTAATGAAAAGTTGGCAAAAGATGCCAGAGTTAATAGATGCTTTGCCATTCATTTCCCGACATGAGGGCCCAAAAGGCAACATAATTATACCGCCGCCTCAGATGCTCCATTTTAGCCAAATTTTAAGGCAGCACTGCATGTATCCTTTGCAGAAAATGCAATCCTATAATTCATTGTGATGGGATCAGTGAAAATGAGAAAATGAGAGAAAATGCTGATTATAAATAAACATTTCATTCAGTACTGAAACCTACAAGTGTAAATGGAGTTGATCAACACCCCAAAGCTTGACAGTCATTATTATCTCTTCATGGGTCGACATTGTATTCCATAACATTACACAGTATTACATATCTATGGTTTTGGTGCTGTTTTATGTCTGATGATTGTGTTGTTTTGGTTTCTTCATCACTTAAGATGCACAATAGCTAGTGTATAACAATAAAAACATAGATTCTCAGAGCACAAGTATAGCTCAGATATACTTAGACTTTTTCTAAGCATAAGTCAAGTACTTAAATGGCATTTTAAGTATATTTCTGAGAAGTATATAAAAGCACATTTCTGAAAAGTACATAAAAATAGACTGAAAGTATCGTAAGGGCTGTTGGTCAAATATAACGCATAAAAACACCTTTTACAACCCAGTTACAAAAGTTGTATTGAAAGGGCAACCTATTAAATGCATAGCATTTAATAATTGTTTTTATGTTATGTTTTATTTTATTAAATTGTAGGTCTTGTTTAGCATGCATGCTATGAGCACATATAATATGTAATATGGCCTGACCACATCTCATCTGACTGCAGTTCACTGTTGTTCTACTGAAGCTCCTTGTCCAACGTGATCTCATGATAATTCGTATGTATTTTATGTAAAATGTGGTTCTACACAACGTACATTTACTTACGTTTTTCCAGACACTAAAACATACAATACTGGCATATTTACAGCATCTAAACGTACAAATACATGTTTATTTTAGCATTTTAACGTACAATACTGACATATTGACGACACCGAAAAAGGAATCCTTATGAATATTGAAATCGCTGCATTAATTTCATTATTATTGTTGTTTTTAGTTGTCATACCAATGGCCTTATATTTTCAGTTGCATTATTAAATAGTTTAATCGTTTACTTAATATGAAATTATAACATTTCATTTTGTTCTGTGATTTCTGCTGCCAGCTCATTTCCAAGAATAGGTCTACATAATGTTAAACAAGACTACACTTTAAGCCCTTAAAATAAGTAACATTTCTGCAATCGTTTAACCATTCATGTAATAATAACTTTGTTTGCCATGGTGGAACACAAAAGGCGACATGCTGTGACAATAGAACCATAAAATACACCGAACACGCATCATAATTACAAAATGAAACAATTTTATATGTGCGCTGTAATCCAGATCTTCCGAATCCATACGATAGCGAGGAACAGACCTAAATTCAAACCTTTATCCAGCTATTTTTATTGATTTTCATAAAATAAAATAAAAAATGATATTTCATAAAATGAAATAAAAGATACGTAAATATTATGTTTTTAGCTAAAAATACATAGTTATTTGTACGTTTTAAACGTTGAAATACATCTAAATTGTGCGTTTTACCATCCCGAGCAGCGAGTGCAGCAGCAACAGCAATAAACCTGTACTGAAGTCAAGTGCATTTTACAATTTCATAGCACTTTCATGTTATTGCACTTTTTGTCCTCCTTTGTAAGTCACTTTGGATAAAAGCATCAGCTAAATGTCTAAATGTAAATGTCTAAAAATTATTTTTATGCTATATTGTTACTAAAATGGTAATTTCCCTGCATATTTTGGTCAGTTACGTTTTATATCCTTTTATATTTGCTATTAAATGGATAGGTTTAGGTTTGGGGGTAGGTTAAGGGGGCTAAAAATCTAAATTGTTTATTTATAAAATGATAAAAAAAGGCATTGATATGAATATCTTAATGAAATAAAAGACACATTAATATTTTATCTTTCTTTAGCTAAAAATACAGAGCTATTTGTATGTTTTAAACGTTGAAATACGTCTAAATTGTACGTTTTAGCACCAATATAAACATAAAAATTTACGTTTTGTGCCTCTAAACGTTGCGTATAAATACCTACGTATAAACAATGAGACCCAGCTGCCTTGTCACTTGTACCTTTTCCACACTGGTTTGACTAGTGAAGTTGGAGTGCGCGTCTGAAAAGTCTCTCATTTGATGTGGTCGTAAAGACATTCTGTGACCAAATAAATGCGCTTCTTGTCAAGAAAAAAGAGACAGAAGCAGCATTTGTGAGTGGGGTGGCCAACCTTATGCCTCATTCACACGGAGCGTCAGCGTTAACGCTACTTTTTTACTTACAACGGAGTGACGTCAAGCGTTGCCAAAATTAATTAAGGGTCCGTCGGCTCGCTTTGGGTCCGTTGCTCGCTGCAGAAGTTGAAAAACAACTTCAACTTCTCAAGTGCCAATGCCGGCGTCAGCCAATCAAATCTCTTTATGCAAATATACCAGTACAGACGCTAGTCAATCGTTTTTGTGTTGCGGTCCAAGATTGATGTGATTGGCTGATGGTCGCGTCAGCACCGAGCTTCAGACACGGCCTCCATCAAGCCCCTGTGAATGCACATTTAGCCCCGCACATCTGTTAAAAAAATGTAATGCCGTTAAACTGGAAAAATTAACTGTCTGCTAATTTTGACAGCACTAATAGATATTGTTATAGTTCTCCTCCTGAGCTGAAACTGGCACTAAGTTGATATCTCAGGGATCTGTCTGTCTGTCTGGCAGTGGAGCATGAGCCGTTAGATCAGAGCAGTGTGTGATGTGGAGGGGTTTAGTGTCAGACCAAGCTATGATCCGCTCTGCTGTGATGATGGAGTTCTCGCCCCAAGTTTCTGCTTCCCGACACTCACATTACCATTCAGTCTCCATCCCCATATGCTCCATATCAGGTTAAGACTGTGTGCACCTCAGTTCTGATCTGGGGCCAGTTTCTTCTTTTTAAAAGTGCAAATGACATAAAATCCAGGACACTGGTTTTAGGCCAGGCATTGCAGTTTTAGGTAATACCAGCACTCAACTTAAGTTCTTATACCTCACTGAGAGTAAGAGTTGTGAAGAGTGTGCTATTTTGCTAGATGATTATTGTGTTAGTGACAAATGATTACCGTGCGCTACTACCCACTATTAGGGAAATAGCAAATAAGAGAGAAAAACACATTTTAGACTGTTCACTTTGTTTTTCTGTCTAAGGTTTTAATGCATATGTTGCTCTTCAGTCAGTTTAATGTTGGTACTGACATAAAGACATGTCAAATTAGATCTCTCTCAGTAAGACATGGATAATAGCACTTGTCTCAGTAAAATGCAGGCACACTGATCGACCCAAATGACCAGTTTACAAATCTTTAAACTAAGTCTATTTTGATATTAATGCTGCATGCATTTTATCAATGAGCAAACATTTTATGATGAAGCTTGCATCAATAACTATGCATATTTAGATGAAAACTAAGGAGGGAAAAATCTGTTGTGTCCCATATCATTTCCAACTTTCTTTTATTTTATTTTTACATTCCCAAATGAGAATACAATTAAACAAAACCATCTTTTTATGTTTTTAAATGGAGGTCTATGCTTTTAGCGACCATTAATAATGGAAATTATGCAACAGAATGATGTTGAACTGATTTGTCAGTGACCAAAATCCAACAGAAATGATCAAACATAATTATATCGGACTAATATTGCTTATTACTGGAGTTACTCCAGTAATCATTTGTATAGTTTATTACAGTCCATTTCTACACTACTACACAGTTTTACTGCCACAGCTGTTCATATAATAACATGGTTGTCTAATGATTGAGCCTGCAGTTTTGTAAGTATAATGTTGAATTAAATAGCCTATGAAATTGAACTGACTTTAAACATTATATGCATTGCAAACAACAAGAAGATTGTACATACAGAGGTGACTTTATTAATCTTACACAAAGCACAGGGGAGATGGCAGCATTAGAACTTGTGTACCTTGTGCATGCTGATTTACCCAAATGTCTTTTTTAAAGTTATGTAATTAGCTTGTCATATGTCATTAATAATATGTCATAGCCTTATGAAGCAGCAATAACTTCTCGAAGAAATTTTTTTTTTCATCACTGACCTTGAGCCCAAAAAATTAGATTTGTGAACCCACATTCAGTCATATTTCTAAATCACTAAGGCAGCGTTGTTTTATTCTTCCATAGATCAAAATATGAGGCTGTGAATGCCTTTTGCCTATAAGTGTATATTTACAAATGAATGATTTTAATTTAAACAAATGACTCAATTCGCTGATGATGTCAAAGGCATGATGACTAATGCTTTGCCTGGCGTAGCGCCACAAATGATTGGTTTTCTATTGCATCAAAATCAAAGATACATAGATCATGATAAACCGCATGGATAAACCAATGTGGCCTGGACATCTCTTCATTAAAGACAAAGAACTGAGCACTAAAATGCTCTTAAAAAGAGTGATTCTTCAATCCATTTTCATAACTGTGGTGGAGATAATGTTTCTGAAATGGTGGTACGTTCCTTGTGGCTTCATGTGAGATCTTACAACATGAGGCTGAACAGTTTAAAACTGTTTAATTTTCATGAATGCATATTCAGACAGCAGCACTGATGGAGCTCCATATAAAGTGGACTGGTTCACAAATGCAAAATTAAATACAAAGCAGTAATTAAGGGGTCACGCACAAGAGAGGCAGAATGAAGAGCAAGGATGGTAAGGAGGATCAGACCAAGTGCAACCATGAAACATTTATGATATTTCACCTGTATTTTTGCTTTCATGGTCTGAAGATGATGTAATATCAATTTTGTGAAAATCAAACCGGTTTAGGTGGAGTTTAAAAAGTAGGTTCTTAAAGAAAAGCAAAATGGCGGACATGAAGTTCAGCCGATTATGGCATACTTGGTATCAATGTTCTCGGCATGATCCAAGGAATCAAGTCCAGCTGACCAGTTGCATGGCAATAAAGAAAACTAATATAATTTATAAAACTTTTTGAGTACACTGTAAAAAACAATTTGTTGAGTCAACTTAAAATCGTGTGTTACCTGGCTGCCTTAAAATTTTAAGTTCAGTCAACTTGAAAAAAGTTTAGTCAACTTGAAATGTTACATTTTACTAAGTGACAACTTAGATAGTCAAGTTGATTCAACTTACAATTTTAAGGTAGCCAATTAACAAACACAGCTGTTAAGTTTAACAAACAATTTTTTAGTTTAGCCAACTTGAATATCTAAGTTGTCACTTAAGACAGTACAACTTAACATTTCAACTTGAATAAACTTGTTTGAGTGACTGAACTTAAAATTTTAAGACTGCAGAGTAACAAATTATTTTAAGTTGACTCAACAAATTGTGTTTTTTTTTTTTTTACAGTGTACCTTCAGGGGATGTGCTGAAGACACATAAAATACTACATTTTATGACAAAATTTAAAATGGCCGATGCCTAAAATGGTCGACATTGTAAAATTGTGTATTGTTCAGTCTATGGGCTGCTATAGATTCAATACCAGATGAAGAACGCCAAAAATTATGATAGGGCAAACAAATGCACATTAAACTGCATAGCCGAATGTTTTTAAAAATCGCACACTTCATCTATGAGCTCATTTCAGTTCAATTGTAATGGCATTAAAAAAACCAACCAAACAAAATCTGATTATATTCTTTCTCTTTGTAAAACCGTAAGGCCTCCTTGAGTCAGGCAGCATTGCATCCAAGGCTGTACCGTGAAAATTCGGTAGATGTGATTGTCCTTGAGTTGTCCTGGACAGCCGCCTTCACCCTTCTGGACTCCCAGATCTATTTACAGTCCCTCTATGCCTCTGCCAAATAAGAGGGGTTCAAATAGGGCTGTTAGGGGCCACTAGAGAGGAACTCATTTTATCACAATATATGCTGAGAAATCAATGCAGCCTTTGAAATGGCTGTTTTCTTTATAGGCAGGCAGGGAAGTGTGTGGGAAGGGTTTGTGTGTGTGTTTGTGTCCGGTTTGTGCGTACGTTCTGTTTTATATGCCCCAACAGTGGAAAAAGTAAGATTGGGAGAAAATGAACCAACAGATGCTGTTTTGGACCCGTGTAAAGTTGTCATGCTGTTTCGTTGCCCTGATGGTTTTGCTTTTAATGACTGAACAATCAAAATGAAGTGCACTGCAGCACTAGTGTGGACTGACAGTGTAAACAACTCCAGAATATCATCATATTTGGATATTATTGTTTTGAGATGGAGCCACTATTGACTTTACTGCGATTGCCCAAGCAGGGAAATAAGCATCATTAGAGTCTGTACCAGATCATGTTTTTGTCACATGACAAACATCTTGGTGGAAGTCCAACTGGGCATGAGGTTTTGACCTTTCGCAGAAATATTTGGTTTGTAATTAATCGTGTGTGAGAAGCCCACTTGTCCTTTTCTTCTACAACAGAATGCTTGACACTGGAAATGGTGCAATTTAAAGGGCAAAATGTTAATGACTTCAGTGGTATGGTTAAATGAGACAGAGTCAAGAAAGGTTTGTGACATCATCAGGAAATATAAATTAATATAGGATCATAAGAGCGTAAAAAAGCCTTTACTTTAAATCGAGAAGACTATTACTGGCATTGTTGGGTGTATCAATGTGGAACACATACTGATTCAATTCCAAAATATTTGATTACATTTGCTGATAGTCAGACCAACTGTACAATTCTAAATGTGATATTTCTTTGATAGAAGTAAACACAACATTAATATTGAGCAAAATAATGTTAGTAACTTTGTCTTTTTTTCCATTTTCCAATGCTCAAAATGAACAAAACCATAAGATTTGATACTATGCATAAAGGTCCATCCCGAACGCAAACAAATGTAAGCAGATCATATGAAAATGTAGGAATATGTATTTACCACCAAATATAAAATATAGGCTTTGTGGCAGTGAAGCAACACAACCGATACTGGTAAGTCACATGACAATGACAACATGATGACTGTAGTATTAGCATACTTTGAACTAAAACAGGAAAGTATGCTTTCAGTCTACTTTCTATGTACTTCTCAGAAATGTGCTTTATATACTTCTCAGAAATATACTTAAAATTTTAAGTATACTTGACTTATACTAAGAAAAAGTCTGAGTATATTTGAGCTATACTTGTGCTCTGAGAATCCATGTTTTCATTGTTATACACTAGGGGCGATATTGCACATTTTTTGTAAAGAATTTCCAAAACCCAAGTGAAGAAGAAACCGAAACAACAGATGCTCCACATGTAATCTAACATATTCGTCAGACATAAAACAGCATTAAAATCATAGATATGTAAAACTGTGTAACGTTACAGAATAAAGTGTCGACCCATGAAGAGGTAATAATGACTGTCAAGGTTTGGGTGTTGATCAACTGCATCTATATTTTGATTATCATGAATAATCTTTTTTTTTTTGTTTAGCTTTTTGTTTAAAATGTTGATGTTTTATATATTTAGATATTCATATAACAAAATATATACAAATTACTTAAAGTATGATGTAAAGTTCATGTAAAGAACTTCAAAGTGTACTAAAAATGCATAAAAAGTATTTAATACCTATACTTATCATAAGCTCACTTTTAGTATACTTGCAGTACAAACTAAACACATAGATGTAAATTAGTTGTGTCCTTAAAGTTTACTTAAAAGTATACTTTTATATACTAGAAAGTGGGCCAATTTAGTCCCAATGAGTATTGAAATAGTACAATTAAATGTATACTTTTAGTACACTGATATTTGTATACTTACTAAATAGGTTATTATACTTCTTTTTTGGTAAGGGATGTCCGGATTACAATCATACTACACAAATGTATACTATATTGAACATACATTTTAACAGTTCCAATTACTTATTCAAAATAAGTACAGAGAGTGTGCAATTTAGGATGAAGCCAGTCACTTAAATAAATGTGTGTTTTTGAACAAATAGGTTGAGTGAATAATTCAATGACTCCTGAATAAATCAGCCATTTGAAAGAATCAAATTAATTTGCCACCACCTACTGGCAGCTTCAGTTTATTATTTAAAGTATAATTTCATTAAAGAAATAATTTCATATGCCCATAGAAATATATAAATAATAATAATAATAATAATAATGAAATAAATTATTAAAGGTATAGTTCACCCACCCAAAAATGACTATTGTGTCATCATTTACTCACCCTCATGGTTCAAGAGTATATGTAATACATTTTATCAAGCAAAATATTTCTTGCTGAAGCACAACAATTACTTTAAAATATCTTTTGGGAGTAATTTCTCAGCCAAATTTGATGTGTGATTGATTTCAGATTAATTAGATTAATTAATTGGCACATCATGTAATTAATTAGATTACAAATTTGAATCACTTACCAGCCCTACTACGAAGTTGTTATTCGGTCCACATAAAAAAAAAAAAAAATAGCTAAGCTCCTATTTATTATGAATTGCACTACTGTTGTTTTTTACTGTTGTCATTTAGTTTTTCTGCAGCTTCAACATCTCTATCATCGACAGTGTGAGCGAGTGCTATTTAAATGGTTATGTGCATCACTCCCGGCTTCTTTTCTTAGCAAAAGAGGCTCAAAATGTAACAAGGCTGTCAGTCACTGGCTAAATTGCTACCATTCGCAGAGATATGTCAGTCTTGATTTCCAGGGTTAGGTTGTAGTTTATCTTCCTCTTCCATCCAATTAGGATACAAGTTCTCTTTAAAAAGTCTGCACGACATTGAGGAATACCATCATGCTTGTATCCTCATCACAATCAGCAGTACTGAGTTCTCATTTAGATCACAGGCAGGATAAACCAGCACTCAAACGCTTGAACATGCAACGTGGCACTCACGCTCGCCTTGTCCCGTCCTACACACGCACAGATAGCGACACACGCTCTCGCATGCACACAAACACACCATACGGAGGCCCGGCGTGTGAGATAACCAGCAAACCCGGGCTGACAGGCTCGGCTGGGCCATTATTGAATTGCAGTGAAGACTATATTACTTCAGAGTGAGATAAAAGACTACATACAAGACAGATGGGAGGGGGACATCAAACAAGACCGTGTCCGTATTGTGCCAAGAGTAATCCTGTTGAAGGCAGCCTTGATTTCCCTTAGGCCAGGTGCCATTTCTCCTTGAATAATTCTACTCTGGCTTTGGCCTTTCTTCATCCTCCCCCTCTCCTCTTCTTTCTTTGCTGCTTCTCCAGCTCACTCCTCCCATATCCGGCGTACTAACGCGGGGCTCTGATGATATGATTGAAATTCTTCAAAATCTTTTAATTTCACCAGGTGTGCTGAGGCCCGTGCTAGATGCCTGAGCATACAAAGGAGAAAAACCCAAGGGAAATTCGCAGCACATGCACGCAGGAAAGCTTTCCAAAGCAACAAGCGCCGGTGTCAAAGCAGCTTGCCGGCAACAAGCTATTCATTATCTTAGGTATTTATTGGACTTGTCTCGGTCCAATGAGCATCATTCACGCCTTCAACAGCAAATTAGCTTTGATGCACTTGACAAGATAAAGCAAACTAGGGAACGCTCTCGGGACTCTGTTTGGTTTCGAAAGTAATAATAACTCAAAAAGAGTGTTTAAAAAGGTATTTTGGTACTTAAGTAGTATGTTTCCATGTCTTAAAAGTAATAATGATCGAAGGGATGTATGAAGATTAGGGATTATGTTACACTAAACATTCCAGTAGTGGTGTTTGGTTAAATTAGCATCACTGCTGCTCATTTGTATGGTTAAGGTTCATATTAAACCCCTAATCCTAAGTATTAAACTCAGAGGTGGTTTCTTTTAAGTTCTTACCTAGATCAAAAACGTGAAGTGGCTTACCCTTACCAAAAGTTTATTTTATTAAGTATACTTAAGTAAAGTTCAAGTGTATTTTAAGTATACTTTATGTAGTAAGCATTTCAATTCTCCTTGGGACTAAATTGGCTCACTTACTAGTAAAAGTACTTTAAGTATAACAATAGTAAACTTTAAGCACACAACTAGTTTACATCTATGTTTTCAGTTTGTACTGCAAGCATACTAAAAGTGAACTTATAGGTATACTGATAGTTTACTAATTAAATACTTTTTTATGCATTACATATTCCATAACGTTACACAGTTTTACATATTTATGGTTTTGGTGCAGTTTTATGTCTGATGATTGTGTTAGATTACATGTGGAAGCATCTGTTGTTTCAGTTTTTTCATTACTTGTGTTTTGGAAATTGTGCAATAGTGACCCTGTGGTCTATAGCAATCTCAGACCACAAGTATAGCTCAAATATACTTTTCTAAGTATAAGTCAAGTATACTTAAATGACATTTTAAGTATATTCCTGAGAAGTATATAAGCACATTTCTGAGTACATAAAAAGTAGACTGAAAGTACACTTTACAATTTTTTTTTTTTTTTTTTTTAGTTTAAAAGAAGTATACTAATAGCACACTTGAATAAACTTATTTTTCATAAGGGTAGTAACTACTGGCTGGCTTGTAACTACATGTACTTAATTTTGTTCCACCATTTATTTTTTTTAAGGCAAAATTTAGCTAAATTTTGCAAAGTGATGCATAGTTGCCTAATATGCTGTTTACTTCCAGTAATCCAATAACAGCCTTTAAATTCAAAGCAAAAGTTAGGTTAAAACAGTGAATTTCAGTTTATACTGATTTTAAATACAAAGTTCTGGCATGAAACTCTAGAATGCAGTCCGATGGGTCCAACTCAATCTGACATCATAATCACATATCACAGCCGATTGGTTGACTCTCCTGTATCAGTAGCCAATGAGATCACTGCTCAACATTCAAATATATGACTAGTGCTAGATGCAGCAGTTTGCAGTGTGCTTCAGAAACCCTCCACCTTCCCCAGCTCCACCTGTATAGATCTGCTACGAGGTGATTCACGTATGCTATGGGGGTTATTCATATATGTTAAATGTGCGGCAGCAGTATTCTTACATGGTTACAGCATGTTGTGGATGTATTGGCAGTAGCAAGTCACAGTACTTGCTCTGCCGCAGCAGCAGCGTAGCAGATTTATTCCACCAAGGCCAAATACATTAACATTGTCATGTACATTATTATGCCAATCCCTGCTGTCATGAGTTGTCATGACAGAACTTCTTTTATGTTGCATAACTAACAATAAAAAGACATTTTCCATTGAAATTCCATAAGTAAATAATTCACGTAAAAATAAATGTATGCTACAAATGTACTTATCAGGCCATCCAAGATATAGATTTTTCACCAATGAGTTTGACTTGCACCAATGAGTTTGATCCTCTGTAGTGAATGGGTGCCGTCAGAATGAGAATCCAAACAGCTGATAAAAACATCACAGTAATCCACAAGCAATCTACACCACTCCAGTCCATCATCCTGTGAAGTTTAATGGAGCAGCACAACAATATTGAATTATTTAATTAATAAGTTGTAAATTGGTGACCAAAACTAGGTTAAAATATAACGCATGTCCTTGGTATCCACCCCTGATACTCATTGTGGCAACAGGTTCTGCATATGAAGCACAACCATATAAACTTGATGTGGAGTTTTGCACATGAAGCTTTTTTCTTTGTACCAAATGAAATACATTTACTGATGTAATATTTCATTCCGTCAGCCTGAATAAACCAAAAACTATCACTGAAATATTTACTGATGCCTTTTAACTCATTTTGCTTGTGTTTTGCCTTTGTCAATCAAGTCGTAACAGGAGGCGTTTAGCTCTCAAAATGTTCCCTGAGGGAACTCTAGTGCTGGGGAAGCTACTTTGAAACTGAAGCTTGTCAAGCTGCAAGCTGCTTATAATTCAAAGTTCAACTACACTCAAACTGCTCTTTTGAAAAGGGGGATCAGGCACAAAAACAATGAGGATCTGAGTGAGGATGACAGCATTAAACAGAATTTGATTAGAGAAATTCACACTAAATACGTAGGAAGGATTCTAGTCTATTGCCAGCAATGCAGGATGGCAGAGATATACACCTGACTAAATGTCACTATCCTTAAAACACTATACAGTTGATGAACAGTGCTGGGTAGTAACTAATTATATGTAACCTGGTTTATGTAATCAGATTCCAAAACCTTTGTACTTGTAACTGGATTACATTTTAAAATGTTTATAATCAGATTACAGTTATTTTTTAAGAATTAATAAAGTCCCCTTGAGATTTAATATTTCAATAATTTAACAACACATTAGCAAATCATAATGCTATTTGGTATAGAACAAAAAGTAGCTAGTTAGTGGTTCTGCTTCACCCCAAAAGTGAGCAACGTCCAAAGTGAGGAGGACAGACAGAGAGAGAGAGAGAGAGAGAGAGACTCTCAGTATTCATCTCCTCTAAATGACTGCATCTTTAGTAAGATGAATGGACTTTCCTCACCTCATCATTGAGTTTGTCTCATTGATCAAGAACGCTGTGCATTATAACTGCTGATCAGGAATTCATCATGAAAACAAGTTGCGCCCCCTCTTTAATTAAAATATGAATAAAGCATCATGAATTTATAAACAGCATGCAAAACATGCCACATCCGCTCTGCGAGGTAACGACTCAGCCTCTTTGCGTTTTTATTACGTTAGGGTTTGTGTGTGGCGATAATATTAAGAAGAACAATTAAGTAACATTATTAATTTTTAATGAGGCCTAAATAATGTCCCCCCTGGGCCTTTCACCTCATGGTTTTAATTAATAAGCACTTGGTATACATTACAGCTTTCAATTATGAATGGGGGAGGAATGGCCAGGCAATCATTGGGCATGTTTAATCCAAACGCTCATCGAGGGTCGGAGAGGTGGCTTTTTAATCAAGCTCCTCGGGCCCAAACACAAGGAATTCGTCCATCCATCATAGTGTGAAGACAGGAAGGAGGGGATTTTTGAACTTCAAGAGTATTCCTTAATGAGCGGGGATTAAGACGGTAATGTAGATTGAAAAGAGAGAATTCATAAGAGGGGAAAAAGAAGCAGAATTCCACAAGGAGGAATGGGATAAATTAGATGCAAATTAGCTCACGTTTGTTGGTGGTTAAGGACAGCTAAAGTGTCTCATCATCAGTAGTGAACATTAGCAAAACAAGCCAGTAGTTAAAGCAAATTGCACAACAGTACTTATTCAGTATTTGATCTACAGATGCTGGTTGCTTGGCATTATTTATACTTGGTGAGATTTAAATCAATAAAACCATTTACACTGTTTACCCACCTAACCAAGTTTCTAAACATTACATTTTGATTGCAAAAACAGTCTCTTTAAAACTACACCACAGTATGTAACTTTTGGAGTCATTCCATGAAAATGGCACAATTTAAGTCCCTCTCACCTCTTATGGTGTATTTCATCTATTGGGTCACCAAACAATATTTAAACAGCTTTACATATATATTGAAATTCACCCTTTAATACAGTGTAAAAAAACTGAACTAATTTTAATCTTTTTATGAGAAATGATACAGTTTTTTCATTTGACACCACCTATTTTGTCATGTCCCTCGTGGCCTTGATGAAAGTTTACTTTGAAAATACCAAATAAAACTATTTAAAAAGTCAATAAATTTTGATATCAACCTAAACATCTATTTGTGCTCTTTTGCTGGTAATGTTTCTTTTGTTCAAATTTAATTGTTAATTATTCATTAAAATCACAATTATTTCTGTACCTGAGTAACCCCTCAACCCCATTACACGAATGATCCCACCCCCATAAATACAATGGTGTGAACCAGAATTCCATATACATCAGGAAGGGACATCACTGAAGTCTTTTGGACAACAGGACCACAGAGACAGGCAAGTTGCTCCCATCTTTTCTTTTATTTTAGTCATTTATCTTGTGATATTGTGGTCGTCAAACTCAATGACTCAACACCGTAACATGAAAAAAAGATAGAAAACTATTACTTATGAAGAAGTTTTTTGTTATTTCATGAATATATGGTGATTTTGAATTTCATGCAAGCCATGTGCTGTCTGTCTGGTATTCACTACATTGAGCAGCGGCCATTTTGTGCAAAAATCTCAACCCCGTCACACTCAACCCCGTTATGTTTTTGATTGTAACGGGGTTGTGAGATTGTGATGGGGTTGAGATTTTAATACTTTGGTTGTTAAGCTATCCAATTATTTAAATTAATTATTATTATATTCAGTCAACATTCTTATACTGCATGCATGCTAAATGTGATTTATGTTCCATGTTAAGAATGCGAGTAAGATGGCACCAACAACAGCAGCAGAAAGGCAAAGGAAGTATCAGGAACGTAATTACGGTTGAATCACTGATCTCATATCGACTTATTTGACAATGTTTTTGGTAAGTTTCTGGGCTTTGAATCACAATCAGGATCAGAAAGGTCACGGATTACATCCAAAATATCCTAATTTGTATTCAGAAAATGAATGAAAGCCTTGCGGGTTTGGAATAGTTAACTAATAGATAACTAATAGTTATCACCTTACTTACCCTGTTGATTGATTGCATTAATAATTCCAAACATTTTTTGTATTACAAGTTTTATAAAATGTTAGATTTAAATATGTAAATGATGCATTATTTAATGAAATATACACTAATTTGCATACATTTCTAGTACAAATATCATAGAAACACTGGATGAAGTCAGTTACAAAATTCTTGTTTAATTTTTTGGCATATAGGTGTCAAATGTTTTTACAGAGGGAATTTTGGGTCTCTCATTTTGACACTCCAAAGTTCAGAAAATACTTAGAACAGACAGAAAACAATGTATTTTTTTACATTTTTGGGGGGAATAAAATGCTGTATATAATCAAGCAAATTACATATGAACAAATCCCTCTGTAAAAACCTTCAGGATATAGACAGGAATAGAAATGTAAAGTTTGGTGTGTGTAAGAGCTACTGAAGTGGAGATTTTTTGCTCAGTGTAGGAGAAAAAACTAATTTTGAGAAAACAGACTTTAAAAATATGTATTGTAATGTATTGTAATTGAAATATATGAACACAAATAGATAAAGTGCTATAAAAGAAACACATAACAGTGTATTTTGCTTGTTTTCATTCCAATTCCAAATGTCTGAAAACACATTTCTCTTCTGGAGAATTAGTGTATTTGTGTATTTATGAGTATTTTACTTCAAGAGATGATTCATGTTTTAATTAATCAAAAATTAACTAATTCTTGTAATAAAATATTCTTGATTGTTTTTTGTTGTTGTGTTTGTATTCTGTACTCTGGAACTGAAATAAAGATATAATGGTTACAATAATCCAGTAGATTAATAATCTAGTAGAACAATATATTATTCATATATTATTCATAAAAAGACACATGGTTGAAAATGTATTTTTAAAATATAAAATGCATTTGTAAACTTGACATAACATGAAAAAACAGCAGTATGAATCAGATAAGCCAACTGGTGAGGGTTATATATAGTCTTAATATACAAGCATGATATACACACTTACATAAATTATATTAGTGTGTATATTGTACTTGTATATTAAGATAGATATCCTTCATCAATTGACACACACACACGAAAATAAAAGAGTTGGGAGTTTCCCCTCAGTGCAACTGTTTATATGTAAAGCTGTATTTGTCTCTTCAACCCCGTTACCATCTTCAACCCTGTTATGCTAGTCTCAACCCTGTCACACCTACATTTTTATATATTATTTTCTTAAAATGTTGAAAAAATAATTTAATGTTTGCTGATTTGTGTCTAAAATATTGAGCGCTATCATATGATCATTGATTTTGATTACAATTCTTAGTTAAACCAAATTTTTGATGAAAAATGACAAGATTGTTTTCACTTATTAGTTACATTTCAGGATTTAAGAGAGTAAAAATGTGTGATTTTATGTAATTTTTCTATTTAAAATTATTGAATTAGTATGGGGGACATCTGATTAATGTAAACATATTGATTTCTTTAGAAATACATTTTATGATAATATTCAGAGAGCCTCCAAAGTGTCCATAACGGGGTTGAAGAATTACAGTCACCACATCTTGAAAATATGATCAATAATAAAAGAAAACTAATGCCTGAGGTGGGAAAATGCATTTTTCTGATAGTTAAATATATCCTTAATGATGCGGGATATACATACAAATAATACATTTTGGTAAAAAATGTGAAAATATCCAAGTCCAATTTTAACCATTCTCATGGAATGACTCTTTGACCCTCTGTTGGATGAAGCGTAAAACTACAAGTTACTTGCGGATGAACATTGTTTTGGTTGTTACGCGAGTTGTGCTTCGGCTGCGTTGTTCTGCGCAGATGAATCTGATGGCTTGCAAGGCACCGCTGGGCTGCTACACGCGATCGCCATATCAGTGTCAATGTTATTAATGACATTAAAACTCTCTCTATTACAAAAGAAAGACGGATATCCGAAAAATATGTCTTGTGATCAGGTAAATATATGCTACTTTTGTTTTGACTTGAAGTAATGTTACAAAAGTGTGCCAAAGCTGACAATATCATAATGATTGTTACCTATATCAGGTAAGGTAAAACAATGTAAATTACTATAACTTGGTTTATAGCCAAACAGACCAAAGCATTAACTGGTTTAAAAAGCAAAATTGGTTTGTGAACCTAACCTATATGGTAAATGTGATGCTACGTGAACTATGTAAACTATTCTTTTTCCTTGTGTTTGTGGTAGCTTCAAGTTTCTATGAAATGTATTGATTGATTGATTGATTAATTGGCAACCTTAATAACCTTTAAGCCACTCAAGAACTTAGGTTAGGTTATCTATAAGTTAGTGTGTTTCAAAACACTGACGAAATTTGCATTTACAAGATATAAGCATTCAAAACCTACAGTCTCTAACTTCCGCCAGTATGCGGAAGTAAAATATATAAAATATTATATAAAATAATAATATATAAAATATTATTATTGTGTAGGCTACATGTCATTATCAATAGTCAGTCACTTTCTTATGTGTGCTGTTTTTAATTTTTGGTTTTACTTTCGCTTTTGAAAATGACAGCTTTCAGCAAAGAGGGGAGAGGATGGAAAGAGGGTGCATAGTAACTTGTTTGGGGAGCACGGCCCGCGAATGCCCTCAGTTCAGTCTTTGTTCTTGCAAATTCCACTGTGTAAATAGCAAATCGACTATGGCACGAGCACAACTGGCTTTTAAAGGGAATGAGAGATGAGACTCTGATTGGTTTAATGCATGTTACGCCTAAAGCACACCCATGACTCATTAAGAAAATAGGGACAACCCTATTAGACCATTTGCTGGGTGCGCCAACCATTATTCCCATCCTTTAACTGGCAAAAGTGGATTAGGACATGCCCTAAGTGCACCTGCGCCATGCGTTCTAGACCATGCGCTTAGATTGTTAAAATAGGGCCCTGTGTGTTTCAAAGTGCAAAAGTGGACCTTTAATGGACGTTCAAAGAATTTATAGTTGGAACATTCTAAACATCTCCAACTTTTATAAAATACTTATCAAAATAATGAACAATGTTTGTTCAGAGCGGTTAAATATTTTTGGTATAACATTAGTCAAAGTTGTTGAAGTTGCTTCTTAGTGTTGTCAAGAATTAGGCTACTATAACACTGTTGCCGCAGGTTGAAGAGTGTTTTATCGCATTGCTCTATGGTTTAAACCAGTGGTTCTCAACCACGTTCCTGGAGCCCCCCAACACTGCATGTTTTCCATGTCTCCTTAATCAAACACACCTGATTCAGATAATCATCTCATTAGTAGAGACTTCAAGACCTGAAATGGGTGTGTCAGACAAAGGAGAGATGCAAAATGTGCAGTGTTGGGGAGGCTCCAGGAACGTGGTTGAGAACCACTGGTTTAAACAATGTTCAGAGTCTTTTATTGCATTGCTCTGTGGTTGCTAAGGTATTCAGAGTGTTTTAGTGCATATCCTAGGGCTGGGCAATATATTATTATTATTTTTTATCCGACTGCCTAACCAATTCAAGATTTTGATTTTTAATTTTACATTTAACCCAGGCGTTCTCAGTTCTGGCCCTCGAGGTCTACTTTCCTGCTGAGATTAGCTCCAACGCTAGTCAAACACACCTGAACAAGCCTCATCAAGGATTTCAGGATTACTAGAAAGTTATTTGCAGGCGAGTTTGATGAAGGTTGGCGCTAAACTGGATATGGACCTTGAGGGCCAGAGTTGGGAACCTCTGATTTAACGTGTCAACATTTTCATAACATTTGTCTATATCAGGGGTACCCAACCCTTTTCCTGGAGATCTACCATCCTGCAGAGTTCAGTTTCAACCCTGATCAAACACACATGTCTGTAATTATCAAGTACTCCTTCATATCCTAATTAGTTGGTTCAGTTGTGTTTGATCAGGATTGGAGCTGGACTCTGCTGGAAGGTAGATCTCCAGAAACAGGGTATCCCTGATCTATATTAACAATCTGGTTTAAGAAAGTTCTATTCCATCTGCAGCATGCATGAAGCTGTCAACATGGTGTAAACTTTAAACAAATGATTTGTTTAAAATCAAATTTCTCAAATTTTGCTATCATTGACATATTGTCAGTGTGTCATAACTGTAATGTTTGCTAATATTTTACTTAAAACTGTCCTTGATTAAAAAAATAAAATAGCCAAACAGTACATTGAAATCAATCAATAAAATCAGAAAAATCGCCCAGCCCTAGCAAATCCTGCAATGAAGTTAGTTTATGCTAATGATTGGTTCTTTAATGCTGGTCTTGCTGGCTTAAGGAAAATGTCCTCATTTTTGTTTTTTCCTTGTTCGTCTCTTGCCCCACACCACTCTTCAATATACAACGTCACTGAATCAATTGACGATTGAAAGTTGAAGGTAAGAGGGCCATGCCTCTTGTTCAAAGCACACATTAAAGAGCAAAAGCACTTCTAAACCTTCTCGCAAAAGGGCGAAGGCCCTCCAGTGCTCTGCTTTCATTAGCTACCATTTCTTTTTATAGCTCACTGGTGTACAAGTTTCTTAGGTCCCAGTGAAGCAATCTTGACTTGTCTTATGTAGGCTTGAGTTACAGCCGGTTGACTGAAAGCCATCAGCTTCAACAACAATAGCTTTTATCCCCCAAAGAGAAAGATATAATTCAGAACACTCCTGTTGGTGAAAGTGATAGAAATTAGGAAGTTTGCCATGGTTTCTGTTAATGTTTCAAGAACAGAAGAATTGTTTTTGATCTATATGATGTGTTTTGGAGTGTGTGAAGTTTCAGAAGTACATGGAGACTTGTGAGCAATATGATTTGTCTATGAAATGCTGGCATGGTTTAACTGGTCTGTTTTTGATGACTCATCTTAAAGGGATGGTTCACCCGTTTACTCACCTTCAAGTTGTTCCAAAATGGTATGAGAGGCTTTCTTCTGTTGCTGGTAACCATTAGCTTCCTAATGCTGGGTACACACTAAAAGATTTTTTTAAATCTTATGAAGTCTTCAAAATGTGAGAGACCAAAAACATGAGGACAAAAAAATCCTAGATTTAACTCCTATAGTCATCGTTTTGCTGCTATAGTTGGTGTCTTTTTCCTTTTCTCTGGGGCAGTTGTGGCCTAATGGTTAGAGAGTCGGTCTTGTAACCCAAAGGTTGTGGGTTTGAGTCTCAGGTCTGACAGAGATTGTAGGTAGGGGGAGTGAATTTCCACCTTCAAGACCACGACTAAGGTAAGACCCTTGAGCGAGGCATCCAAGTGTGTGTTCACTTAGATGGGTTAAATGCAGAGCACATCACGTCCCGTCCTTTCCTTCCCAACTGACTTATGTTTTCCCTCTAAGGCTGAGGAAGGGAAGGGAACGTAACAAGTGGGGGCTCGTCCGTGATTTAAACCTCTTGCATTACAGGAATTGTTTGCAAAGGGGCATTTGGGAGCTTTTGATTTGCTTTGCCAGCAATTTGACAAGCAGCACATACACAGCAGAACTTAGCCACTGTAGCGGGACACACGTTTGAATGTTTTAGTAACTCCTAAGTGACAGAAGAGCATGTGTTCGTGAGCAATTTTCAGAACAAAACTTGCTCGTTCCTCATTCAGGGAGGACCAGACACCGGGTCTCCAACATCACATTAAAATGTTTCCATCCCAAAACTACTTTACCCTATCATGAGATTTTTGTTTTTGAGATTTGCAACAGACACAAAGCAGCTCACAAGAAAAGGGTCTACTCTTTGAGCAGTAGCTAATTGTCTAACTGCCCAAACCTAAATTTCAGGTCTGAGTTGTTCTCCTCGGTAGAAATCGCAATCACTTTCCGAATGGGGGTTGGTCCCTCTACATAGAAAATTGCATTCGCCTCTGTAAAACGCATTCTGGGGGAGTCCCCCTCAGAAAAAATTGCGACCGCGTTCCCTTCTGTAGAAATCATGTTCACCCCCTTCATCGCTGAGCCCTTAAAATCGTCCTAAGACACTGTGCCATCCAGCAAAAATTGTCGGTGTGCACCTAAAATGGCCCCTACAACAGGATTAACATGAATTTAAGCTAAAACATAGCTAGGAGTGACTTTCTGCTCATTCAAATGAATGACTTAATTCTCAGGTACACAACTCTTGAACTCCTCAAGTAGAGTCAGCTCTTGAAGCTTTTCAAAAATAGTGACCTGATTAGAAAGGCACCATTTCTCAAAAAGCGTGCACTTCTCCCAAGCTAATTCGATGAAAGTCTATATGACGATATGACTCTGGCACAAGCTCATGCACTCCAAGTATGGCAGCTTTCACAAGGTCATAGTCGAATGATTGTTCAAGTGGCAGCGTAGAAGAAACTTCCTGGGCTTTCCCAGAAAAGCTGCACTGCAAAGCAGTGCCCACACGTCTTTAGGCCAATGCAGCTTTTTGGCAATACAGTCATGCATGACAAAATAAGCATCAACCTCTGTCTCCCTATATGGCGGTGCCAGTTTAAAATACCTGTCAACATCAAAACTCGCATCAGAGTCAGGCTCATGCGAATTTTAAGGCACTGAGACAAGTACTGGTACAGATTGACTTTTTAGCCCAGACTCTCCTTCAAGTAATGATTTGTGCACTTGTTTTTTAATCTAGAGATTTAATTTTACAAGAAGGCTCTATCGTTAGAACTGTTTGAATGCCATGTGCTTTTCTGGCGCAAAAATTGCCATATTCTGAAATTCATCATGATTTACCTGTATGACTGTGTTAAACAATTTGTTGTAATTTTGTGTTTGTTTGAGGTTGTAAACTCTTTTATAAAAATAGACCCGGCATTCAGATACATTATGGATATAACCACTTATATCTTTATTGTCGACTTTTGCTTCACATTTCGTAGCTCCTAACACCATGCTGGTTTTCTAGTACCCAGTAATACTACTCTGTAGTACCCAGTCATTCCCAAGAATCGACAAAGCTATTCTCAAATTCCCAAAGCTTAACAACAAGCTGGGTACTACAGAGGTTTCAGTAATAACTTCTTCTTTGTAGTTGCTCCTCACACAGACCTTCTGAGTACAACAATAGTGTTCAGGTGGAATAGTAACTGTGACCAGCATTCGAAGCTGCTAAAGACCTGCTGACCAATACTCCAGTGTTGGCCGTGCCTGACCACCATCTGCAAATCAACCTGCAGATGGATGAAAGCCACTTTGGAGCGGGAGCTGTTCTTATCCAAGAGGATGCACAAGGAATTGAACACCCTGTGTCTTAATTCTCTCACGAGTTCTCTAAGTGTCAGCTTTCCTACAGCACAATTAATAGGAATTAATAGGGAAGTAGGCAGAGAATGCCTTTTCTTTTGTGAACGACTTTTTCCTCTTGTTTTTGGTTAGCAAGGAAGTTAGGGAAGTTTATGTTGTTGAATAGGGATAGGCGATATCTTTTGCGATATACCAGTAAAAATTGTCCTCATGATAAGAATTATTCTTCCTGTGATAATAACGATAAAGTCTAGTTGTTGATGCATTTTTGTGTGTGACAGAGCAGTGTGTCATGAGAAAAGGCAGACGTGAAACTGAGTAGCATATCGCTAAACTAGGAGCTTATTCTTCAATCTGGAACTGGTTTGGTCAGGGCTGTTACAGTGCGAAAAACAAAAAACAAAAAACGGTGTGGGCTATGAATAAATGAGTAGAGTGGTACTAGAGTGATTTTGCATGTGTATGAGACCATTTACAAACCTGTTGTCCAACAAAGATAGAATTTATTGACCTGCTTTTTATCCAAATTAACTTCATAACATAATCGAGTGTTTGAAATACCTTTTGTGGTCAGACGTGGTTTCATATCACAGAATGAGGCTTTACTTTATAGTATAATAAAAGCTATGTCACTTAGCATTACATTATAAATATACTTTATCCTATTGCTTGAAGAACACAGACAAACCATATATTGTAGCAATCGTATGTTTTTTGTCTTCAAGTTTCCTCAGTTAAAATGTCTCTCTGCGTTTTATTCAACTACAGCGAAAACTGGCTTTCGGTATGAATTAAACAGTATGAAGTAAAACGTGTACTCTGTAATGCTCAACACCTTTACCAACTATTCTGAGTAAAAATGGGAAAGATAATACTTTTCTCTAAAGAAACAGGTTCCCTGAATTATTGTCATTGACATAGTTATTGCAGTAAATACCAAAAATTATCGTGATAAATTTTTAAACCAATAACACCCATCCCTACTCCTTAAACCTAAGTTAGTTGATGTTTTGTTTGTTATTTTAGGCAATATTCTATCCTGAAGATTTATTCCCTAATCTTTGTTTGAAAATAAACACTCTTTTTATTCTTTTCCCTTTAACCCTTTAACTGTCACCGTCCTGTAACGTTTTACTTCACCATATTTAAAATAAATCCTAATCTAATAATGACAAACTATATATCGTTGGAAAGGTCTATAACTCCTAAATAGATATTTTACCACTGTTTTGTGTTACAAATTATGTAGGAAAAGTAATTGATTAATTTATGACAAGAGTGCACCTCAAAAAATGTACATCATAACAGGGGTTCAGACCTTTTTTACAAAAAGACTTTCTTTGCTGCTTTTTTCTCTAGTATGCTTTAGAAATCATATGAAATTATATATCACTTGAAGACTTAAAATCTCAAAATTCTCAAAACCATTTTAAAATCAGACATTGCATTATAATGGAAATTGTACATGAAAATCATATTACAAAATGTTTTTGTTCATGAATTATAAAAAATTACATTTGGATTTTCACGTCTATGTTCAAAATAGGGAGTGACAGTTAAAGGGTTAAACTGACTCATGTTTTCACTCTAAGGCTGAGGTCTAAAGTGTATCCTTTTATTTTTACTGCTTACATTAGTTCGTCTACTCCTTTGTTACCTCCCTGCCCCACAGCTAGACAGGGAAGGGAACGTAACACTATCGTCAGCAGTTTCATTGCCCGCTTTCTTCAAAATATCTTTTTTGTGTTCAACACATAGTTTTCCTCTTTGGTGTAGTTTTCATTTTTGGGTAAACCATTCCTTTAAAGGTGCTGTATGAAATTATTTGACTCTACTAAAGTGGTAAAAATGCCATAATGGCAAAAAAAAAAAAAAAATATATATATATATAGAAAACAAATACTTGTTCCTCTGCAAAACAACCTAATATCCAGTTATTCTACTTTGAAATGTGCTTTCTGTGTTGGAATCTCTGTTTTTGTTTTGCTCTGTGTGACTCCGGCCAGTGGCACTTTACCCAATAGTATTTAGACACCCCGGGTTGCCAGTTGATGGTAAACACAATATATTACAGCCATGGAAGCAGGAAAACAAACTTGGTGAGAGATTGCAGATTGTACCCACCTAAAAATAATCAAAATGAATCTAAACAGGCTCTATGACCGGAGGCATGCAGAAATCAACTCATTAGCTTACAGTTTACGACTCTTTACCTTCCATTGTTCTCAATCTGGCAACCCGCATGAGAAACTGCAGTACCCATTTCATCCTCTAGCATTCACATTCGCACACACACACACACACACACACACACACACACACACATACACACACACACACACACACACACACACACACACACATCCAGATCCAGAAATCAGTTAAATTATACAAATTAAATACTCCCTGTTTGACACTTGGGAGCTCAGATATTTGTATGTACACAAGCTTTTATGGAAATCAGTTGTAAAATGCATCATTGTAAAATGCACTCATAATGCGCAATACCCGAGGCTGCTTCATTAAGTACAATTTTACAATGAGCTACGCATTATAACTGCTGCTTTGCAAACAAAGACTTGATTTGAAGTACATTTTCTCCTGCTGACACAATAATGTCCCAAAGCTATTACTGGGAGAGCACTCACGATGTAGTGACCATGCAAACTACACTTTTAAGTCATATGGGCATTGCATTAAATTAATTGTAAGGTCTGTAACACCTAAACAAAGTTATTCGTCAGCATTCACATTCATCTCAATTGCAGTTGCTCCACTTGAGCGCAATCCCAGGTGGTGTAGTTATTGCATCTTCCAGTGTGACTGTGCAAACCAGCCAAAGCGTGACCCCTTGAGTTGTTCAACATAGCAGATATTACACGAGTGGCTCAGAATTGGACGTATTCAACACTATAGCAACAAACACTAATGCACACCTCGAATTATGCAGCATACTAATCACGGAGTCCATTGACAATATAATCATAGCACAATCAGGTTGTGAATCACAGGCAATTTGCTAAGTATCACGACATGTTTAAGGGGTTGTCTCAATTGACAATTTGCAGACAGCCGCCTGAAAAGGGGCCAATTAAGCTAATGAGGGGGTGGATTCTAGGTATCCAAGACAGCATTTTGAAACCACTCTACTCACTCTGTACAGATGAAGCAAACATTAGTGCTGTGCTAGCACTGAAACACCTGGAAAAGGAAATTGAATACAAACAATATTTAGCACAATTTGATTCAATGCTAGACTGTACAACTGTCAAATATTTCTTGATTTGGTTCTCAGGATGCACTAAATCTGATGCATATGTTTATCCCTGTCCATTTCTAAATGACTGTAAAAAAGTAAGCTAAAGGTTCACATTTAAATCTTAACTTGCATTTTAGAACAAGCTCAAAATGCTATTATAACAAGCTAGTATTTTTCTTCTTTTTCTTCTATAATAGCATTTGTAATAATACTATTAATATTAAATAATTATTATATATCTGACTGCCTAGTTGTTGTTGTTGTTGTTAACATTTTGCTGATCAGCCAGATTAAGCTTATAAAATGCAACATTTCTGAATAAATTTGAAAGCATTTCTGAGTGAGTTTAGATGTTAATAGTCAACTCATATTTGAACACTTTTTATAAGGAATTATAGTTTACCCCACTTTGTATTACTTTCTGAAAATGTGCAATGAAAGCTATTTTGCTGACATAAGTTGATACCCTCTACTAAACCCATATTGAATTGGATGAGTAATACAGAATTGGATTGGAAATGTAAAAATAAATGCATGCAAGGCTTTCACAAATGTGCTGCATTCTCCCCTCGTTCTTCAAATATGTGGATAACAACAAAAATTATTTATACATATTAATGCCTAGTGCCAATTTATTTCTCAAAAAAAGACAAAAACATGACTCTCAGAAAACGCTTTTCTTCAGGAAGCGTCTGTCTTGAATATGAACTAATCTGCAAAAAAGTCCTCCTGACCATTTTTAAATGCAATTTATTTTGAGTTCACTAACAGCCTTAAATGGGTGACTGATATATGCAAAGTGCAAAAAAGAGACTTTGAATCTTGAAATAATGACAAACTGGTGTATCAGCAAAAGTAAACACAATGGAATACAAATGAGCATGGGAATATCAATTAGTCAATTTTGTGTTTTCACGCTGATTTTCAGACCATTGCAAACGTTATAGTACGTGGCCTACATTTCTTCTGCACTGCTCCCTGTGTTCTTTAGAAATCCTTTATGTCAAATTGCTGTTGGACGTCTCCCAAACCCCTCAGGCTTATTGGTACTGTGTGTCTGCAGAACTAATAGAGGACAACCGAAGGTAACAAGGCGTTTTGGAACAGTGTTAAGTACAGAAAGTGTGGTTGCAGTGCTACAGGGGACTCGAATGTATGAGGCTCAAAGCGAACTGCTGTTAAATTTACTACAACCGTTGAGAGCTGAAGTGATTTCTGTTACCACCAATTGAGGTGACAGACATATGGCCTGCTGCAGCAGTCAAGACTGAGGCAAAAAGAATTTTATTCATAACTATAAAGCCATTATTTAGAATTAATAGAGTGTAGCTAAGACATTTTGTGATCTTGCAGTTTGTTTCCAATAAAAGGTGGAGTTGAAGATGTTCCAAAAGATGGGAGACACAGCTACCTTTATTCATAATTAATTTGAAAGTAATGTAATACAGTCTAGACTACACTTATTTTTATGTGCTTTAGTATGTATGCAAATAATGTACTTCATTACAATTTTAGCTGCAGTGTGTTAGTCAATATTACATTAAAAGGTAATATATTTTAAATATACTAAATCGTAACTTCATTACAAATGTGCAATTACGAAAGTTACTTACAAATTTTAATAGAAATGATATTAAAGTATATTATAGTTTACCATAAATACATGTCAGTACATTAAATAAGTAAACTTTAACCGTATTTCATAGAAAATAGAATAAACTACATATACTTGAGTCCTATTTAAGTGGGTAAAAAAACACTTCAAAGCAAATTTAATTTAATATAAATTTATTTTAAACTACATTACATTTTCAATTAGCATTTAAGTGTCTGAAAACATTATATTCACTTTGTAAAGTATAATATTTTAGTTTGTTATTTCTGTAATAAGTTCTACAATACTGACAATGCACTATAATATTTCAAATGTTTTATGAGTATTTTATGGAAATGCCAAAATACTTTTACATGACCTCTCTCATGATTAGCTGATCTCTCTTTCAGATTGGAAGTGCAACACTTGATTTTCTAGCATATTTACAATAAAAAAATAGCTATTTTTGAATGTGAAGATGTTTACCCCAGACATAATTTGCTTGCACTAGTTGGTTTTACTTCAGAACCCATATTTTACATTGGACATTAATTGCAACAATGCATCAAATTTGTTTCTCATACAAAAGTATACAAATATATCCTTAAATCACACTGTGATTTATTTTTATTTTTTGTATTACCATAATCTGCATTGGCCAAAAATATACTGTACAACTACTGAGTGTTTGATCTAAAAGTCTTGAATTTAAAGGTTTTTATGCTTGTGAAAGCCAGTTTTCAACAATACAAAACAAGTATGGTACTACAGTCTGTATGTAAATTACATTTAAAAGAGTTTAAAATATTTTTGAAAACGTTTAACAAAATGGAGGTGTTTGAAAAAGTTACATGGATATTGAAAATAACAATAAATGAAAATAGTAACACGTTACAAAAATATCTACAGCGGAGATCAAAATTAGAGAATAATTAACAATTTCTTAAATTTAAAGGTCACTGCTTAGTCCAATTTGAAGTTATCCTAACAGGAGTAAAAGTGCAGTTTTTTTAAGCATATTTCATAAATTAATTGTATTCTGTAACACAATATAAAAACTTTAATGAGATATTTGAAAAAGAACTCTGATCAAAATTGGAGAACACTTACAGATACCTCCAAGTTATTGTTGTTAATCTGGCTCCTGGTGCTAATTTCCTTAATTATATGACAAACCCTATTTAACTGGCAGCATTCCAAGATTGCAAGATGGTGGGCTGCTCTAAAGCCGGGCTCACACTGCGATTTTGGCCATGATTTGGCCATCTGAGACAAATTTTCAAAATCCTAAAAGATTCCTATAATCCTAGGCTAAAATCTGTAGTCTTTGATCGCTGGTTTGACATGTTCACTGAAAGTCGATTAATGGCTGTTGTGATCAGATTTTACCTCCGATGAAATTCTGGCAGTGTTTTGGCGCACAGTCCTGCAGTGTGACGTCTCCTACGACGAACATCAAACTGTCTCCGTTTTTCAAGACAAGCCATGATCAGAATTAATGCTAGAGATTTCTTGTAACCGCATAAACTCCGGCGCTCCCGTCCGTCATGCACCGAAATCATATGATATGCAGCCTTTTGCTATGATAAACACAACATTTGCATGTGTGTAGTACTGCTTATGCTATTCTTCGTAAAATGCTGCTATTGCTGCCATTCATAAGCTTAATGATAGCCAACATTTCAGCCCTGCGTTTAATGCAGCTCACAGTCACTGAACATGTATGGGTTGAAAATGTAAAACTCTGGACAGGTTTTCTTGCGCTGACCCGTTTTTAATGCGTCTTGACAGTCGTACAGTCTGACATTAATGACACTGAGATGCAGTCTGACAAGCAACAATCATAAAGGACTATTAAAAATTGCACAGTGTGAGCCGACTTAAGACGATTAAAACCTTGTGACAGGAGGTTGTCCAGATGAAGGCCAAAGGGATGACACTTTCAGCCACTGCAAGAAAAGTTGGTCATTCCAAATCTGTGATTTCTCGAATATTGCAGCTTTACAATGACACTAATTCATTCAAGTCCCCCAAAAAGGCTGGTCGTCCATATAAGACAAATGCACAAGAAGACAGGATAATGCAGAGATTCTCAATGGGGAATTGGTTCAACACTGCAGCTGGAATTGCTCGACAGGTCAGTGCTAAACAGAGTGGTAAGGATCTGTCTCTGCATGTTTAAGAGAAGATGGATTGAAGGCACGCTCTGTAGTGACCAAACGTCTCATCAGCAAAAAGAATCAAAAAGCTAAGCTCACATTTGCAGAGAAGCATGTTGTGTGGAGAAAGGAGAACTGGCCCAACTTCACTTTAGTGATGAGAGCGAGTTTAATTAATCTGGGTCTGATGGGAAAAATTTTGTTCTGCGTAAAGCTGAGGAAAGACTAAACCCCAAGTGAGTAAAGAAGTAAGTGAAAGGTGGAGGAGGAAGTGTCTTGGTTGGAGGGATGTTTTCTGTAGCAGGAGTTGGATATGGCTACATTGCAGGGTGAATGCAAATGTTTATCAGAACCTCCTTTAACAACATGTGGTTCCTTCCCTGTAAGCATCTCCCAATAGCCTGCAATTTTAATGCAAGACAATGCCCCATCACACTGCAAAACAGGTAAAGCAGTTCCTTGAAGCTAAGATCATTGAAATAATGAAATGGCCAGCCCAGAGTCCTCATCTAAACCCAACTGAAAATCTCTGGAAAATCCTTGCTGACAAAGTTATGGCTAAGAAACCCACAACAGTTACCAAACTATAGAAGAGAGTGGACTAAGATCACACCAGCCAGTCTGAGAAACTAGTGATGTCCTGCGGCCACAGATGTGCTGAAGTCAAGTCAATTCAAAACAAGGGCCTCTACACTTCCTACTAATTTCTAACAGAAATTAGATTTTAACTAAGTGTAATCTTATTTTGTGATACAGTGGTTACTATGCACTAATTTTGATCATTGTGTTTTCCACAAATGTTTTTGTTTAAATTCCTTGGTTATTTGGTCAAACATGTAAGTAGAACAGTGGTATACCTACAGCTGATATTCTTTCAGATTTTGAGTGATGAAGATTAACAACAGGACATCAAGTATTTATAGATTGTTCTCCAATTTAGACCTCCACTGTATTGTGCCCTTCATCACTCTCTCTAGATTCTGGCATTTCTCCTTAACTGCACAAATTGCCAGTTATTAAAACTCAATTTTAGAAAGGACATGTCAGAATTCACTTTGCAGTTCTTTGCTGGCACATCTCGTCCCTGTCCAGCATGATCCAGCCCACTTGAGCTCCCCTGTCAAAAGACAAATGAAGCTTCACTTCAGCTAAAGCAGCATAGCACAAACGGTTTAGTATGCAAAGAGTTAATGCATAGAGGCTAATCAGCTGGAGGCAAAGCGTAGCTCGCTGCTGATAAGACTGTTTGTGAATTGATTTGGTTATGCTTCATTGATAGTAACAGGAGCCAGCCTTTGTTTCAGAGACACACAATGTCAATGTCCTCTTCGGCTCTGATGTAGAAGGGGAAAACAGTGGGTCAGGTTTACACTAGAAGGTCAGACAATGAGAAAAGGTGGAAAAAAATAGTTTTGACTTATCCTGGTACAGTTGGTATCCTCAAGGGGTCAAGGTTTGGCTGGTTATGGCCAAGTAACCTTCTGGTAAATGATGTCACTGTTTTCACATGTGCCTGATAAAAGCATGCTTTTGAAAGCGGTTCAAATGTAGGCATGTAACCTAATGAAATAACATTTTTTTGCAACCAATATATTTGACCCTGAAGCACAAAACCAATCTTAAGTAGAGCGGGAATATTTGTAGCAATAGCAAAAAATACGTTGTATGGGCCAAAATAATCAATTTTCTTTTATGCCAAAAACCATGTTTCATGAAGATATTTAGTAAAATTCCTACTGTAAATATATCAAAACTTAATTTTTGATTAGTAATATGCATAGCTAAGAACTTCATTTAGACAACTTCAAAGGAGATTTTTCTCAGTATTTAGATTTTTTTGAACCCTCAAATTCCAGATATTCAAATTGTTTTTCTCTCGGCCAAATATTGTCCTATCCTAACAAGCCATACATCAATGGAAAGCTTATCTATTTAGTGCCTTTTTCTGTTTGATGACATTATTTGTGGGAAAGAAGTACACTAGTTTTAAAAAGAGTACTTATTATAGAAATAATATAGAACATATTTAATTGTGATCTGAATGTAATGCTTTCACTAAGCAAGTGCTAAGTAAGTCATTATATGTGCTTTTTGACCAACTTAAAGGATTAGTTCACTTCCTGAATAAGACATTTCCAGACAATTTACTCACCCCCATGTCATCCAAGAAGTTCATGTCTTCTTTTTTCAGTCGAAAAGAAATGAAGGGTTTTGAGGAAATCATTTCAGGACTTTTCTTCATATAGCAGACTTCAATGGTGCTCAACGGGTTGACAGTCCAAATTGCAGGTTCAATGCAGCTTCAAAAGCCTCCACACGATTCCAGCCAAGGAATAAGGGTCTTCTCTAGCAAAGCGATGTGTTATTTTCTAAAAAAAAAAAAAAAAAATACAAATTTATTTACTTTTTAACCACAAATGTCTGTCTTCCAGTAGTCTCTGCTTCCGTGACTTTACACTTACGTAATCATGTTCAAAAAGGTTTTTTTCTCCTCCAACTTCAAAATCGTCAGACATTGTTGTTTTACCTTTTTTGTAAAAAGGGGATGTGACTTTCTTTGCACGTTTGCTTTATAAACACTGAAGTGGTACTTCTGCCTATGTACCTTGTGCATGCTTAAGTAATACGTGAAGTCGAGCTAGTGAAAGATGAGCATTTATGATTAAAAAGTTGTAGTGGACAGCACATTTTAGGGCCCAATTTATGTAGGGGCCCCTCCCTGACCACAATAGTGGAGCAGTTTGCTACATTTCGATTGGATCTTGGTGGAATAACATAAGCAAACTGTCCAATGCCATCAGATAAAGATGCCAGGACAACAGCCAGACACCACTTAGAGGGCAAGAAGAAGACCTTTGGTAAAAATCCCAGGAAGGACAGGACTTCCTATTGGTCAAAATGCAGTTTCTGCCCTCCACCCACCTTGAGACCAATTCCTAAGGTGCTGGTCCTGTGAAGGTTATAAAAAATCTTTAGGATCTCCAGATGCAGCCACAGTAGGTGCAACAACGAAAGATCATGGAGATCCATCCAAATCTATTCATAACTGTTTTCAAACCTTGAACTGATGCGAACACTACAACACATATCTTATACTTATTTAGGGAAATAAGTATACTCACTGATAGCAATGTGTAGTGCAACATCTTACACAAACTCAGCTGGTAATGGACAAATTAATGCATGCATGAGAGTTCAATCGTTTCCATCATGTTTGAACTTAATGCATTCATAACATTGTCAAATGTATTTTGGTTGTGGTTTGGAAAGTGAGAAATGCACAACTTTTGTGACACTTTGCTAACTTTGTGTTTGGACTATGCAAATAAATTTCACAAGAGGAAAGAAGGGTTGGCCACCCCATGTCCCCCTGCTCTGATGGAACCAGCCAATCACATCACGCGATGGAGAAGCGCCAAATTGCAATCTCCTCCTCATCGGAAAAGTATAAACATACCTTTCCAAAAGACAATCCCTGTTCTGTGTCTGAGTTCCATTACAGGGAAGGCAGAAACAAACACAACCGGTCTGATTCTCCAGCACATCCAGGGGATGCTAACAGATCACCGCTTCTGAGTCTGAGCCCTGCACGGGTGAAACAATAGCAGGTCAACCAGTTCTACATCTGAGTCCTGTCAAGGAAAGGACTGTAACAGATCATCCATGTTCTGAGACTACTGTCCAGAAAGACAGAAACAGAAGTCTCCAGCTTTGAGGCGGCAACAGAAACAACCATGTTCTGAGCCTCTGGACTATGAGAAAAGAGATATAACATGTTCAGAGTCTTTGCCCAGTGAGACAGCAACAGATGCAGCACGTCCTTAGTCTCCATCCTAGAAAGACTAAGCAGATCGACCAAGTTTTGAGTCTCTAGCCCAGAGAGGCAGAAGACAAACAGACACTTGCAACAAAGTTAAGCTCCGGCGAGCAAATCTTTATTTCGAGGTACTTTTGATTGCGTGTTCCAAGCTAAGGACCTTCAGCACCTACACCAGGGCCACATCTGCATGTTCCAGATCTTAGGACCCTTAGGTGCTTCAGGAAAATGGGCTGTTGAAATGGATTCCTGCTCCTTTTCCCACTGTACTGCTGCCAGCACAACCAGTGGAAGAAGTCATCTCCACCGTACTGCTCACTCAACAACAGAGAATGTAAATATCACTTTCAGACCTCTTCCAGAGACCTTCGAGTAGCTTCAGAGTACAGACTTCAGACTTCAGAGTAGCAACAGTTGATCTTTCCAACTGAATAACTTACATTTTATGCAATTTATTCCTTTTTCATTTATGGAATTCATTTAGTAGTTACTGATACTCTTGTCTTGTGATACTCTTATCTTTTGTTAATAAAATTTATTTTATTGCACTTGTGTCTTCCTTGTGTTGATAATACAGTAAGAGGTTATACAAGTTAGAGATCCCACCAATGTTTCTTATTTGGAACCACACATTAAGTGACACATGATCCAAGAATCATAATGTCACCTGTGATGTGAGTACCCATCATTACACTATTTTATTTGGAGAAAGCAAAATTCACTACAAAGTATATACATTTTTTTTTTTTTTTTTTTTGAAAACGATAATTTTCGCTACACAAATCCTCGGCTGGAATTGTCCCTTTGAAGCATCATTGAAACTGCAATTTGGACCTTCAACCTGTTAATTCCCATTAAAGTCCATTGTATGGAGAAAAAATCCTGGAATGTTTTAAACAAAAACCTCTTGGATGACATGGGGGTGAGTAAATTGTCAGGAAATTCTTATTCTGGAAGTGAACCAATTCTTTATACAGGACTCTAAAAAAATACATCTTTATATTTAATTTCATAATTACTGTAGTTCTGTTGTTTTTGAGAAATGCCTGGTCACTATAGTAAAGGGTTTTTGTGGTCTTTCCGATGAAGCTCTTTACCAAGAGAGACCCCTTAAAAGTTATTTTGAACTTGTATGTTTTGAAGTGTTTCAAAAAGTCTAGAAAACCCTCAAATTTAGTCTATACTTTCTAAACTATGCTGGCTGTACAAAATGTCTTGAGAAGAGAAACCGTTTCCACCCGATGTGATTGAGCCAGCGGTGCCTTTCAGGAATGAAAAGGTGAACTTTACACTCAGTGGCTTCCAAATGACCATGACGCGAGCACAGTATCCAATTCAATTTACACTGCCATATAACCTTGACTAAAGTTTTGAATCATTTGATTAGTCTACCTCTAAACCTGCTCAGTGGCTTTAATGGGATTGTATCACTTCCGAAATGTGGTGTATGGACAGACGGCACTGCTGATTCACGGGATGAACGAGTATCTTGCGTTTGACCTTATGTCACATTTCTTTGACCATTAGTTTGTTCAAACCAAGCCAGAGCAGATGCCCTTTTCTTTGTTCTCAATGAGAATTTGTCCCCAACATACTCCTGCTGGTGATAAAATGGCGTTATTAAAAACATTTCAAGAGGAGGCTAATAAAACAAGTTTAAATAAGCAGAATACGAATCACCTATTTAAGCTCATGAATCTGCGCCAAATGATGAAATTTATTAGGTTGTGGAGCGGCGAGTCTAAATTTGTAGCTCCATGAATACCAAGCTGAGATCAGTGGCAGAGAGAGAGAGAGAGAGAGAGAGAGAAGGGGTAAAAACAACAGAGCATTGACCAAGCAGAAAGAACAGGCTCAATTATCATAAACATCCGGCCCAGCACTTGCTCGGACTGTAAATCCCTGCAGCCGGCTCATCAACATTCGGTGGACCTGCCAGATTACCCAGGGCACTCTGTAATTTGCAGTAAAGAATAAAGATGACGGCAAAACAAAAACAAATATGAGATGATACAAATTAGGAGTGCGCCCCGTTAGTCTGTCAGCGCTGTAAATTTCCAACGTGTAAAAATGCCGGTCCTGTGCGAGAGCATGAGGGAATTAATGAGCTGTCCGTCCGTGTTACTTTATTCCCTCGCAACGCTGGCATCTCCCGAACGGCGGTGAATCAATCTGCCTTTATGGTAATGATGCTTCAATGCTTGAAATTATTACATTAAATGGATTGCATTGGTTTGGAGTGTATGAAGGCACATGGTGTGTTTGTCCATGTGTCACATCCTCCTCACAGGACTGAAAGATTTTGGATGACTGTCTTTACTTTTCTTCACACCACATCTGTGACTAGATGCTATCACACTACTCTGATACTTGAACGTTTCCATCGATTATACACAGACCATTAAGCCATATATCTAGTGTAAGTGCCAGACTGTTGTTTGGGTTATTTTATCACATGAATAAATTCATGCCTCCAGAACTTTAGGATGCCATTATATTAATTAGACATTTTAACAAGGTCAGATAAATGCACTTTTTTAGGCAGCAGAATCTGTACAGTTGAGGTCAAAAGTTTACACCTCCCTTTCAGAATCTGAAAAATGTTAATTATTTTACCAAAATAAGAGGGACCAATAAAAATGCATGAAAGAACTTTACTTACAAGAGAAAATAACAGTTCAATTTATAAAAATGACCCCGTTCAAAAGTTTACATACCCTTGATTCTTAATAGTGTGTTGTTTCCTGAATGATCCACAGCTGTTTTTTGTTGTTGTTGTTGTTGTTGTTGTTGTTGTTTGTTTAGTGATAGTTATTCATGAGTCCTTTGTTTATCCTGGACAGTTCAACTTTGGTTTTCCAGCATTTTTGTGTATTTTAAACCCTTTGCAATAATGACTGTATGATTGTGATATCAATCTTTTCACACTGAGGACAACTGAGGGACTGTCCCTGATATGCAACTATTACAGAAGGTGTAAACACTCACAGATGCTGCAGAAAAAAAAAAAAAAAAAAAAAAGATGCATTAAAGGGATAGTTCACTTTGAAATTCAATTTTGATACGTTTTAGCTTACCCCAAGGGCTTCCAAGATGTAGGTGTCTTTGTTTCCACAGTAGTTTCAATTTTGATATTTTTAGGTCCAACCGTTCTTGTCTGTCAGTCATATAATGCATGCCTATGGTCACCTCATCAAAGAAAATCACAAAGGAAAGGGAAAGCCATCCTAGAGAAAGGAAAGCACCGGAAGTGATCTTTTCTTTTTTAAACATCCCTAAACATACCTTTTTAAAAGCATTTCTTGTTTGAACATCCCGGATAAGCGCAAACTAGTACCATTTCTGTTAGCCGCCTTACCTACAATCTCTGTTCTGTGTAAACAATGAGTGACGTGCATGCGCAAGAGATCACTTCCGGCGCTTGCGCCGGCACATCAATAAGCCAGAACGCGGTCACACACACCAGGAAGCACGTGCCCTATAACTTGGACATGGTAAGAGGTAAAAAAAGATATAAATAATGTTCGTTTTCTCACACAAACTGCCTGTTTTGTGTCTTAGGTCATCAATGTGTACTTATGATGTGGGATTGTTTAATTTGGACTGTTTAATTAGAATCTGTGCATTTTCTTTGATGAGGTGACCATAGGCATGCATTATATGACTGACAGACAAGAACGGTTGGACCTAAAAATATCAAAATTGAAACTACTGCCCTTGGGGTAAGCTAAAACATATCAAAATTTAATTTCAAAGTGAACTATCTCTTTAAGAGCCAGGGGGTGAAAACTTTTGAACAGAATGAAGATGAGTACATTTGTCTTATTTTGGCTATAGAAGATGTTTCCCAGAAGACAAAATAAGTTCAATTTCTCTTCAAATTAAAAAAGTTTTAATTTCCCTGCTTTTAATGCGTTGTGTTTCCTTCTGAAGCATTAGTAAGCGTTTGAACCTTTTGTAATAGTTGCATAGGAGTCCCTCAGTGTGAAAATATAGATCTCAAAATCAGTGTTGTTTAAAGACCCATTTATACTAATATTATAAAGTATACATTTACTAAATTAAATAATTCTATTACCACAGTGCTAAATCGACACTCCACCTTCTATTAAAGTACAGTATTTTTAGTTCAGTTAAAAATTCATATTAATATGGCTGTTTTAGAAAATCCCAATGCATTTCACAAGGAAGGATATTTTTATATTATTCCCCACAAAACTATAGGAACATTGGTTTGTATGTCTTTCTGGTAAAAGCTGCCAGTAGAATTAAATACTCCTCATTTTTAATCATTTCAAACATAGTTAATTAATAATATAAGACAACATGTTAACTTTAACATCACACCTGGACCAGTGGACCAATAGGGACCTGCCTCACTTGTTGCAAATGATTCTCAGAGGATTTTGACTCTAAGGATCAAATAAATAGATTGAGTTCTTTGTACCTCTGTGGCAACTTCTCTTTCACATAGCCATGAAATGACTATGTAGCGGATGTTTGTTGCATGATTTATATGACAAACAGGGAAAAAGCAAGCAGGAATGGTTTCCACTACTGTATCGTGTATCCGGTGGGCTGCAGAAGCAACCGCACATGCACTTCGTCGCGTCAGCACCTGTGCGACCAAATGGAGCATCTCTCCAGAGGGTCCATCCATGCGAGAGTCATGCGCGACGCCCACCTGCATGTGTGTAAGCAATCCTTCTGAGTTTAGAGCACAGGACAGGAGCTGGGTTTTGCTCCGTGGCGCGGCGCGCAGTTTGCTGACTGTCCAAATGCTTGTCTCATGTTGGATGTCTTGTTCCACTAATGGATGACAAAGTTAGCATTCAAGGTTCACTGGCTGGCTTTCCAAGAAGTGATGGTGTAAAGCTGTTGCATTTCTGTTGGTTCTTTAGAGTGAAGAATATATTTCTTCAGCAGATATCTTTTGTTACAGATGGAATATTTAGTTTGTTAAACAGCTTCTGCCAAGTAAAATCATTTCAGTGATGGAACAGATAATTTACATGCATTTGCTAAAGGCAGAATTGTTCAGATAACATATAAGTGGCTTCAAAGTGCCCTTTTTCTAACGGCTGTTTTACAAGTAGGTGCTGATAACAGACTAGCTATAGACAGACTAGCCAATTCTTGGCATGCACATAAAGAAATATTCCACCTCAAATCTATAAAATTAAACTAAATCCACATTCCCTTTTGCAGTAAATGTGATGTTTATATTCTGTCCATGTGCTTGCTTACTGGCAAGTTATTGTAAAGACAAAGTTTTGGACTTCTATAAAAGTGGCAGTGCTGAGATAGACAGAGACTATTATTGGATGTGTCTCAATCATCTCACTAGTTCAAAAGTCAGTACACTGTCTCTCCTTGTTGGCAGCGTGACCTAATTTGGAGGGCATTCAGCTTGAGGTTCTCTACCAATACTGTTCCCATTGCTTCCATTCTCTCTTCTCCTACTGTCCAGTAGTGTTGTCAGAATGATAAATTTTTCAATACATATATTCAATACTAAAAATCGTTTTTAATACTCTTTTTCAGTATCAGTATTGATACGGTCATAACAGCTGTGCTTTCTCGCTCTCTTTTTTTTGACAGCGAGTGCATGCACACCGTAGTAATGAGAAGCATTTATAAACATTATCCAACAAATTACAGTTTTAATAACATATTTTTACTGTAACATTACCTCAAAACATCAGTTGAGAGTTTGAAAAAACTTTTCTGTTTTCTGATCTGATGTGGCTTCTAAATGAGGCCTGAAAATGTAATATTTTATGGTGTTCAATACTGTACTGTAATCAGCTACTTGACTGGTTTAGGTGGTCTTCCAGTCTGGTCATAGCTGGTTTGCAGGCTGGTTTTAGAGGAGTTTTGCCCACTTCTTCAGCTGGTCAGGCTGGGAGAACAGCTGACCTACCAGCTAAAACCAACTCAGCCAGACTAGGAGACCAGCTAAAACCAGCTACTTGCAGCTTAAATCAGTTATGAACAGCCAACCAGCTTAGTGTCAGCCCAGTTTATTTTACTAAAGCACAATGCTTTGTTGATATTGTGAGTGTACACAAATAAAAACCCTCTACAGATTCAAACGATGTATTACTCTTATATGTATGATCAAAATTGACAAAGCATTTTACCTTTTTTAACTTTTGAAAAAGACTATTTAAAGAACATTTAAATATTCACACTGCTGCTGACACAGAGAGCAGACAGTTACCATGGTTAGGTAAGAAATAGCTTCACAAACAGTCTTTTCAACCACCCATTATTATTTCTGTTGTATAGTGATTTATATTATCACAGAAATACTAGGATAAAAGGTCATATTTCAGGTATAAACACTGATGTCTATGATAGCGATCAAAATAGAGTCATCTTTTAAGTAATTGGTGCTTCAAATAATGTTTGTGTTAATTGCATTTTTTCGTCACTAGGGAAGTGTTAAAACATTTATTTGTCATTGAGTCATTCATTCAAGGTTTTTCCAAAATGCTGATTCATATTGTAATGAAACAAGTATCATCATTAATTCAAACCACTTTTTCATAATTTTAATATAAAAAAATTGGTGTATTAAATATATTGTATTTTAAATATATATTAAAATGTTTGATAATTATTTCAAAATTAAACACTTTTAAATAGACTGCAGCAATTAATATTTTGTCACACATTTATTTGTTTAGTTGAGAATTGTGATCTCTATTTGAGACAAAAATAAATAAATAAATAAATAAATAAATAAATAAAATCACGATTCTCAATTTATCCAGAATTGTGCAGCTCCACTATGTCGATTACTTAGTTAGCATGTATTATAGACTCTTGTTAAAAAAAAAAAAAAAAAAATATATATATATATATATATATATATATATATTAAAAAATTAATTTTTCAAGGTATTGTATCAAAGTTATAAATTCCGATATTATACCAACACTACTGTCCAGTCTAATAAGACAAAGTCCAAAAATAAAACTTGAAAATATATGCAGGAGAAGACTATGGTGAAAAAAACTCCACACTTGAAAGTGTCTTAATTGCTGTTGTCAATGGCCATACTTGCAAACTCATCAGCAATTGGTGTGATTCATGCAAAGCACTTTGTTTATAGGGTTTACGTGGTAACTACTGTCAGAGAGTGAATTTGCATTTTCATTCAACCCATTTGTTGTTTTTGTTCAGACATTTGAGGCCATTTTCATTAGCCTCAAATGTGAGGTTTATTATTTTAAAACAACACTTTTTTTTTTTGCCAAAACTTGTGTTGTTTGAACTGTAAATCATTGTTAATTTAGGATGCTACCTACTGTAAATTCAACATAGGATTACATAAATTCAGCAAACGGAGTCACATACTACTCTTACCGTTTCTGTTTTTTTTTATTTATATGGCAGAAATAGTAAGAGTAGTATGCTAGTATGCAATTCCAAATTCAGCCAGGCTGATTGTATTATATTTGACTGAATACCATTATGTTTGGGTACCATCCATTTGGGTACTATCCATCTCTATCCGTTCCCAATGGTGTGTTATACCACACATCACTCTCCTAATGTTTTTTAAGTGTATCAGTGGATTTGCTGCCTGAATTAGTGCTCATGTTGCAGTGATTGACGTCATAGAAAAACTAAGGAGTGGAATTGTCTCAGATGCTAAATATAAATACATACACGCATAGTTTCTAAAGCAGAAGGGGTGAGATGCTTGGCTGAAGGTGCCGGACTAAAATAATCCATCATGTCAGGCAGCAGGGTAAATGGGAGTGGCCTCCTCAGTCGACCCAGTGCTCTGATGTCAGCCAGCACTTCCTCTTCTCCCAGGGGGCCCGTGGTTGTCGAAACAGAGGCTTACGAGAAGCAAAACACAAAAATACCCCGTCCCTTCAATGCCCATGGGCTTCGGCTGCCTCCGTGTATCCATTACTGGTGCTTTTTGCAGCTTGCACATCGATACAGATGGGCAAAGAGAGAGCGACTGGCAGACCCAGACGCTGAAAAAGTATGTCTCCATGGATCAATAGCTTATTAATACTGGACAATGGTGCACGGGGACTGCTGGGACCCTGCACAGATGGGGCAGGTGCCCCTGTGGAGGGGTGGAACAGCCTGGGCATGCTGATTTGGGTGGCTCAGGCCATTGATCTCAAGGGTGAATGGTCGCTGAGGTAAAGCACTAAATTGAAATTGAGCACAATAAGGTTGTTCAGTGTCAGCTTGCAAAGTAACAGTGTATGCATGCAGTTGGGTGTGTAATTAGTTGATCTGTGAATTTTATGAAATAATTCGGTGCAATTAATCATGTAAAATAAATTTAACTTGAAGGACCACCTTCACGGTTTCACCTTATTTTGTACTACTGGACCAGGGCTTGACCCGTCCATTTTTTCCCAAGCAGCTCCTTTAGAAGTGCAATGAAAATATGTTAAATAATGTGATTTGATGCAAGGAGATGGTTAAAAGCAAAATGATTTAATTTATCAGAATTCAAAAAGTACACTCCGTATTTAAATATTTCTTGCATTAATCTGTATTTAATGTAGTAATAATTATTTAAAGCCTACGTTTTGACTTTGAACATTTAACAGCATTATTTTTGTTTGTTAGGGGTTTAAGGCTCAAGTGTCTTATGTTTTTGGAACCCTTGGCTCATGCCGGACAAAATGCATGCAACCAGATTTGATCATGAGCCTGACGAAACTTTCGTGTCTTTCGCATTTTTTGAAAAACTACTAGTCCTAGGTTTTTCACCCGATCAGAACCAAACCAGTGCAGAAAGATTTTCTGGAGAGTGAATATGAATAATTGTCACGTGTTTCATTTCCTGCTGGGTCTTTGTAACCTTGTTGACTTGCCAGTCATTTCCATTTGTTTTATTAATAAAAGATCTTGGAAGTAAATTAATTATGGGTCAATACAGATACTTTGCTTTGATAGTCAGATATCACATTTTTCAAGGCCGTAAACAATTGTACATCACGTAGTTTTTCGCACATACGCTCAATATTCATATCATACGATATAACTCCTCATTCTGGACAACTATGCCTCTAGAACCACTGCTGTCAATCAAATCACTTGTTAAATTTTCTTTAGCAATTTGCACTGACCTCCAATAGCTGCTCGCATAAAATTCAAGGCATTAATGCTTGCCTACAAAACCACCACTGGCTCAGCACCCCTTTACCTAAATTCATTACTTCAGACCTTTGTGCCTCTAGAAGCTTGCATTCTGCAAGTGAATGGCGCATTATTGTGCCATCCCAAAGAGGCACAAAATCACTTTCATGGACTTTCACATTAAATGTATTCTCCTGGTGAAATGACCTGCCCAACTCACTCTGAACAGCTGAGTCCTTAGCCATCTTCAAAAATTGGCTAAAAACACATCTTTTCCATCTTTATATGACCCTCTAACTCTAGCACCCCCAGAATTAGAAAACTAATTCTATTCTTAATAAAAGAAGAAAAAATGCTAAACACTTCTAACACTAGCTTTTCTCTTTACAATTAACAAAAAAAAAAAAAAAAAAGAAAAGAAAAAAGAACGCCTGTAACACTAGCTTTCTTTTTCTTTTTTATTCAATCTATTTCCTTTTTATTTATTATATACTTAAAAAAATTCCTTGTTGAATGTAAATGATTGAGAAAAAAAATACTTTTGTGAACTAGCCCTAGGTTTTTCACTCAATCTTTAAAAAAAAACATTTCTTTGGACTCTCTAGGCCAATAATTATCAAAAAAATTAAATTTACCCTTTGGGAAGCTATAACGGGGTCATTTAGAAAAGGGGCCAGTCCAAATTTACCCCAAATCCTATAAAGCCTAAAGGAAAACTCAAAGCTACACAAAACCTGGTGAGCACATGTGACCAGTGATTATAAACAAGCATGCAAAGTTTAGAATCTGATTACAGCTTGCACTATAACAGTCATAAAGGTAAAAAAAAAAAAAAAAACTTCATATTTCTATTTTAGGGGGACCAGACATGCTAGTTCCCCGGGACATGTTCAGCACAGGATTTCTAAATTGTTAAAACAGCCTGGTTTTGGCTGTTTGCGCTGGATCGATCGATCATTGTATGACACCAAAGTACCGCGAGAGTGATTTGAAAGCATGGACCTGTCTGCTCTGCTCTCTGTAGCTCTAGCGGTACTTTGATGTCGTACAATGATCGGTCGGCGCACCACAAACAACCAACACTTTGTTTCTTCAGGAAGTGGCTCATCTGGTCACCCTATTCTATGATAAATTACCTGGATTTGCCAAAAATGTTTTTTTAATCATTGATTTAGGTGGGTACAGCCTTGCTAAATAATATATAATGTCTTTTTCCATATATGCTTAAATGCCTGAAGCACTTGATATATATATATATATATATATATATATATATATATATATATAATATTTTAAAATCTGTCTATTGAAGATTGATAATCACATTAGGCTGTTTCCTGTTTTCCATCCTCAAATTTAAAACCTCTTAATACAATTAAGAGGTTCGTTATAACATTTCAGTCTTTTTATTACTTTAAATTTAATTTTAAAAACACATTTTAAGCACCCGCAGGGACTTTTTCATCCATTCCTCCATTCACACATGCTCCTAAACACATTTTACATTTCACAAATATCTACCTTTTAAAAGCAAATGTGAGTGAAATGCTCTCACTATCAGTCCTTAAAGGATGCATTCAAAAATAGCTTTGGTAACAGACTGGTACTAAACATTAGAGTCTTAAAATATGTGTTTTTTTAGCATTTTTAAATGTACACACCATTTTTAAAACTGAAAAGACAGCAAGGAATAATACAAACAACCAAGTAGTCTGCATGTGAACCAGCAGTTATTAAAAATAAATAAAAAAATCACAGATTAATTGCATAAATTGTGTGGGGAAAAAAAAACATAAATTGTCTTATAAAGCCATTTTTGTACTGTGTATTTTTGATTCAGTCATTCAGATGAACCTATCTGCCCCAATAATGTCTGACTGATAGATGATATATTAGACAGGTAAAGTGTGATTTAACTTAAGTTTTTACATGTATCACTATCTTTTCTCAATGAGACATTGTTACTTATCATTGTCAGACATTATTTTAACATTTTTCTGTTCTTCATAGCAGATTGATATATTAGATTTATAAATGATGATTTGTCATCAGTATCAAGTACTTCTGTCATTTCAACTGATTTGAAATTTGTTTCTTGGTAAGACATTGTACTTTTCTCAGAATGACATTATTTTATAAATCTTCTCTGTCTTTTTAGCAAACTGAAATATTTGATATATTATTTTTGTAAGACTATAAGTTATGTTTTCTGTCATAAGTATTGAATATTTATGACTTTTAAAACCCCCAAATGTTTTGAGATGGTTGTCTACATATGTCTACATTTACTTTTCCCAGTAAAGCATTGTTTTATGACTCTTCTTGTCTTCTATTCTTGCGGCATCTTAGCAGGAGATCAAACAGCAATAGTAATTCAGCATCTCGATGGCACTTCAGAATAGGTTTTGTCGCATTGTCATGGCTATTATTTTACGCATGTGCTCTGCCATACGGCCACTATTTCAAGGTGTGATGGCATGTCAGCGGTGCGCGTGTTAATTTTGTTAAAAGGCGAGAAATAAATCAATTCTCCATCCCCCAGACTGGCTGGTGTTGGACATATTGTCTGTAAGTATGCATTACAGAAAGCAGGTCATCACTCACTGTCTCGTCGAGTGCGTGTCTACACACAAACATACATATATAGGTATGCATACAGATGTGCCGCTGCGTAAAGATGTTGTTTTCCATTCCAGGGCCCTGCAGGGAACCTGTTTACAACTTTTATTAGATCTTTATGGAGGTTTGCATCACATGTTCGCAAATGCCCTCATACATGCAAAGCTCTCCTCTGTGAATCTACTACCCTCTTTGGGTAAAGGGGTGTAGGGTTGACTAGTGGAAGGGAACTTGCTTCATATGAGGTTAGACCAAACCAACCAGATGCCTGATGATGTTCACCGTGTTCCTTTCAACACAAACAGAAACACAATAGAAGACATTTATAAGAAATAAATCCAAAGCAGTTTTAAGTCTGTCAGTGTTCCTGTCATTTAGGTCAGTGAAATATATTATGTCATTTGTCTGGTTTAGACTAGTTATTCACAGCCAGAGGTATTTGAAAAGGTTTTTGATTTGCTTTGTTACACCTATAGAACAGAAACAAATATTTAAAACTAAAACATATTTGAAAATATGTCTGCGAAGATGGATAATAATCATAGTAAATGCATATGGTTTCTTTCTTGTATACATTTTTATTAATTATTATTATAATTAATGAACTACTTTTAATAATGTTACTGATAATGCTAACAGAAAATGGCTTAAAAGTACACACCCCATGGGGAAAAAAAAATGAAGAGACCACTTGAACATTCTCAGTTTCTCTGGATTTACAAATGTTATGTGTTGTTTATTTATGTCTTAAAATGTTTTTTTGTTTGTTTTATTCTGTAATATAATGTAAATGTAGATGTAGAAATTTAAACTACTGATGACATTTATTCCAAATGTTAAATAAAAATGGTATCATTTAGAGCATGAATTAACAATTAGTAATAAAGTTTTCAGACATGTTTATATTTATTTTTAGATAACACAATACCAATGTTTTAACTTAAAAATACCCAATAAATTAATATTTAGTGGAATATCCTGGATTTTCACAACAAATGAAAACATTTATTATCTTGACCAACTGTCGTTTTCTGGAGAGAAAAAAAAATGCTTGAAATGATAATACATTTTATATAATATAACATATAATATAATAACAACAGAAAAATCTAACAATTTCATATTAAAAAAACATTTTATATAATTTGTATGCATTTATTTGATCAGAAATACAGGAAAAAATATTGTGTAATATTGTGAAATTTTATTACAATTTAAAATAACGGTTTTCTATTTTAATATACTGTAAAATATACTTTATTTATGTGATGCAATGCTGAATTTTCATCATCCATTACTCCAGTCTTCAGTCATGATCCTTCAGAAATCATTCTGATTTATTAACAAAATGATGATTAATTATCAGTGCTGGAAAAAGTTTTTGCAGCTTAATATATATATATTTTTGTAACCTGTGATACTTTTTTCAGGATTCTTTGATAAATAAAAAGTTTAAAAGAACAGCATTTATTCAAAATAAAAATATTTTCTAACAAAGTCTTTACCATAATTATTTTATTAATCTAACACATCCTTGCTATATATATTCTTTCAAAAAAAAATAAAAAAAAATAAATAAAAATAAAATAAATAAATAAATAATAATAAAAACACCAAACATTTGATCGGTTGGGAATGGAATTATTATTATTTTTTTTTATAGATAAATTCTGTTTTTTTTTTTTACTTTTATTCATCAAAGAATCCTGAAAAAGTATTACATTTTCAAAAAATAAAATAATAATAATAATAATAATAAGAAAAATTGAGCAGCAAAAACTTTCCAATACTGATCAACATATTACAATGATTTCTGAAGGATGTGACATTGGAGACTGGAGTAATAATGCTGAAAATTCAGTTTTGCATCACAGGAATAAATAATGTTTTAAAGTATATTAAAATTGTAAACCATTATTTTAAATTGCAATAATATATAATTTTATATAATCCTAGTTATTAATCATATTGTTTAATAGTTAAATAAACTGCTGCTTTTCTAAAAATGTGAGTGCTCCAATGATAATAGAAATGCATGTTTTATGTACTTTATATTGGAGCCACAACTTTTGTAGTATTAAAACAGTTGCTTTGGCAATGATCTTTAAGATCTAAGTCTTATCATAGCACAAAACGAGTGCCGTGATCATTAATTTAATCCCCCCTTTGTTTTAGCAAATATGTAAGCTCTCATCTCAGATATTTGTGATTACGTCACACTGTACACAAGCACATGCACTAAGTGATTTGTGGAACTTGGCAAATTGATTTAGGAGTCTGGGGGCCTGGCTGCCAGTTTGTTATCAAAGTTCATGCATCGTATTTACCCGGCTGCGATTAACTTAACAAGGGACATATATCACATAATTAATCCGACTGATTACCATCAAAAATCTATAAAGCTGCAGCATGTTTCTCTGCTTCACTTCCATTAATTATGTTTGCCTGATAAAGAGTGAGAACGGAGAGAGAGCGCGAGTTATGCACTCAATGATGTCAGCGCTTACCTAAACCGAAGCTGCTTTTAATTAAATATATATGGGCTCCAGTTTTGGGTTTCATTGTTGCCGGGCAGTTTACGCATTTTAGGCAGCATAAGGGCTGAAATCAGATACAGAACAAAGAGTGATCATAAGTACAGTCCAGTTTTGCTCATTAGTTATCCTATTTAACTTAATGAATGGTTGGAGAGGGTCGTTCCACTATCAGTCTTGTTCCAATTAGGACAGTGCATCTTTTCCCAGCATGCATTGCAGTGGTTGATTTTTAATTAGTTTGTTTTTGTGTTTTCAATTCATGTACTGTTAATAATGTGTGCTTTCTTGTTCATTTATTTTTATACGATTTGGTTTATCTGTGAATGTTACCACATAGTCACTTGTTCTGTTGTGTTCCATTTAAATTATTTTTAACATTTTTTTATAATGTTTTTTTTTTTTTTGAGTTTCTTGTAACTGTTATACATCTAGTACTTGTAGTTTAACAATATACAGTGTCTGTTTTTATCTGTTCTCCCTCCTTAAAGGTATAGTTCACCTGGAAATTCGTTCACCCAAACAGTTGACTGTAGCCATTGACTTCCATTGATTTTTTTTTTTTTTTTTTTTTCTATACAATGGAAGTCAGTGGCTACTATTAACTGTTTAGTTACCAAAATTCTTCAAAATATCTTCTCTTGTGTTTAACAGAAGAAGAAATTCATACAGTTTTGAAAAAAAACATCAGGGTGAGTAAATCATGACATGTTTGTTTATTTATTTGTTTATTTTTGTGAACTATAACTTTAAGAACATTCAACGACTTTCATTGACAGTATCCCAAAATAAAGCTTTATCAATTACTGGGAATTCTAGCCAAAATGAAAATAAAATATTTAACCTATCAAATTCACTTAAATGTAGAAAGATTTTTAAAACCATAGGCCTATATACCCACTGTAACATATAACGTAAAGAAAACTTATTGCAGAAAACATTAAAAGTGTGTACTGAATGTAATGCAAACAAAATACAATTATTTAAAATGCACTTTAAAATAGGGACTGACTGATTATTGGCCTGGACGATATTAAACATTTTTATGTTTATCGGTATCGGTCATTTTCAAAACCGATTGGCAGATAAAATAATTTAAAAGCATTCATTTATTTTTTTTTTTTTGGTTTTTAATTTTGACATTGATTTTAATTTTTACACCAGACATGTATATCGGTTAAAAATATTGGTTATCTGTAATAACTGCCATTGGACCTGAAAAAAACACATAGCCTAATGGTTAAATTTTCAGTGAATTCCAGAAAATTCCAGAAATTTTGGAAACTTTCCAGGATTTTTTGGAATCTTCCAGGTATTTTTGGAAGGTTTTTCGAAAATTCACCAGATATTTTCCACCCGTTTGCAACCCTATTTTAGACCCAAATAAGTAGCGCTTAAGTACTAAGTTTACCAAGTTAGAACTAAGTTAATCTTTATATGAAGTAATTATATTGTCTTTGAATTATGGTTAATATACTGCTGAATGTACTGACAAGCATTTCCAGAAAACAAAAATGACTTGTAGTCATATATTTAAATATATCTGTAATTAGACAACTAGAAGTTGCAATTTAGTATATTTAAATATAATCTTGGATAACACTCTCACTTTCAAATTACAATCAAGTACTTTAGATGTGTTTTAGTATGTTAGCCCTTATATCAAAATAAGTGTACTTCTTTAAAGCACAACAAAAGACAAAACAACAAAATACTTTTATTTAAAATGCACTTGAAAATAGGGGCCAACCGATTAAAGATTTTTATGGTTATCCGTATGGGTCATTTTCAAAACCGATTTGCAGATAAAAAAATTAAAAATCATTAATACATTTTTTTTTTTTTTGTCAGAGCCCTTGTTATTCTTAATTTTGACATTAATTTGAATTTTTCCACCAGACATGTATATCGGTTCAAAATATCGGTTATCGGTTTTCTTGATCTGTAAAAACACATAGCCTAATGGTTGACCCTACTTTAAAACTTTTCATTTGACATTATTGCAAAGTGCATATTTTAAAAGTCTACTTAAGTGTACTGTCCATAAGTAGCCTATTATTTCAGTAACATTGTATATTCTGCAAATTCTGATTTTTAAAAATATACTTTCAGGATTTGAAGTAACATTAGGCTCACTTCTTTTTGACAAGGTAATGTTCTCAACTATTGGAGAACTCCAAAGAAAGGAAGATAATAGCAGATTTATCATATGCTTTGAACTGCAATTTTGCTTGGGAACGATTGTGGAAAAAATCCTCTCGCTTTTCAATAAAATTATAGTGATATATTTAACAGTTGATATATTTGTGATCCTCACAAAATGTTCCGTTTGTTGAAACTGAAGTCCCTTCTTATTCTGATATATTTTGAGGAAAAGAACTCCTTTAAAGATTAGCTGCTTCTTAGATGGCTTCCCATCCTCGCTCTCCCACTGAGACAATTGCTTCTAGTCTCAATAAGTGAAGACAGAGGAGGAAAACAGAGAGGGGGGTTAACTGATTGCCAAACTCCATACGCTGTTCCCGGACGGGCCTCTTGACAAACATCTATCAGCAGAGACAGCCATTTGTGCTGGGACTTCACCTCAGAGGGGTGAGGGGTGACCCGGCGTCTTATCATCCTATCTGACTGTCTGTCCTCCATCTCAGACTGCTGTCTGGCCACTGCAAGACTCGTTCCTGCCTTCCCACAGATCTCATCTCCTCACATCAATCAAAAGCATCATCTTCAAATGGTCTTTGCCTTTCCGTGAGCACAGGCACACAGTCACTTCCCTTTTGTCTCCATCTCTGACGGAGCTCTTTTTTTAGAGGCTTGACTTGCTGTTTTTCTTGCTGGCACATGTCTGTCTTCTTGCTTTCTTTGTGTCTGACATTCTGAATCCCGTCAGAATACACTTTTACTCGCACCTCTTTATGCACGGTTTACTGATACTGTCTCATTTAATCACCTTTTTCTCATCTATGTCCAGCTGTTTTTAGCTGTATGCTCATTTTGCTGCTTGATATTGGAAATGAGTGTGTCTTATCCGTATTTTATTTTAATATATTATCTTAATTATAAACACTGGCTTGTAGTGCAAACAGTTTTACTGTTTACTGCACATTGTTATTGAAGAATAAGGTGGATACAGTCACTATGGCATATATGAGAATTCATAAGGATGATGCAAACATAATGAAATGGAAAATAAAGTAATTTCCTAGTGTGGACAATAATGGGTATGCTCAAAAAAAATAAAAAAATAAATATGTATTTGCATTGCATAAAAAAAGTCCATCCTGGATTTTATTAACATTTTAACATTTTACAGCACCGTAAAATGTGCTGCAGAATTGTCAGCATATAAATGGAACAGGTTTCAACAAGATTTCTGTATTCATATTAATACATTTAATGTGTTTTCTGTACACGATAAGAACCTGGGATATGTATTTATCAATAAATCATTTATTTGAAACTCAAACTAAAATACATTTGAACTGCTTAGATATCTGCTGATTTTAAACATTTTTAAAACATGATTATTAAAAAACAAATAGATCCAAATAGTGATTATTTTATTTTATTACTACTACTATTATTATTATTTTTTTTTTTGTGCAGAAATCTTACCCGTTTCATTTATGACTGACAAATGTGCATTGCATTAAATTTATTAGTTTATGTTAAAACTGTGTAATCTCAAATGCATGGCAAATTTATATGAAATTCAGATACATACATCTCAATCTCAAATATCAATAAATGCAGTTTGTTTAAATCTCATACATTTTAACTGAATCAATATTGCTTAGATTTAGATTGATTTTAAGCCATTTGAAATGAGTGCATTTTTCAAATGGTTATTAAAATAACATTAAACATTAAAAAACAAATAGATGCAAATAGTTTATTATTTTTTATTTTATTGAGTGCAGAAATCATACCCGTTTATGACTGACAGATATGCATAAACGGTTAAAATATAAATGTATTAGTTGTGTTTTACATGGTAAAACTGTCATGTCAAATGTAGGAATTTTATATGCAATTTAAATACATACATCTTATTAGTATATGATTATATGTTCTGTTTACATCATCCTTGTGTACCATTCTCATTTATGCCACTTGTGACATTATTACTTTAAACATTATCTGTAAATAATGCATAAAGTGTGTAAAGTGTATTTTAGTTTGTTAGTTTGTCAAAACTGTGTAATTCAAATGGATGGAAATTTCAAATGCAATTCAAATACATACAGTAGTAGTAAAATTATGTCCAGAGAGGATGTTTATATCAATATTTGCTTTTAATTAACCTACAAGGTCAAAAAATATATTAGGAAGAAGAAAGTAAAATTATTGGTCAAAAAAGCGAACTAAAGCTCATTGTGGAATAGAGGTTTTATTTTACTATGCAAAAAATGCTTCGAAAAACTAAAAGCTCACAGGAAATAAAGCTTACATTGAATACAAGAATACAATCAGTTGTTAATATTTTGTTGGTTCGCCCTTGTTTTTTATTTCAGCCATTATTCTCCAGGCCAGTACTCAATATGATTTGTGCATGTGTTATTTTATGACACAATTTGTCATATTTCAGAGCATTATAAAATTTTACAATTTAGCTTAAACATACACTACACTACTATACTACAATCAAAGTAGAATGATACCATTTAATCTGAGCACTTTATACAGAAGCATCATAATCTGCTGCAAACAGTTGAGTTTAGGTTGGCATTCATGGCTGTGAAGAATAAAATCTGCCGAGACCTTTTGGGAGTAGAGGAGTTGATTAGTATTGGCAAGAGGACTTGGAGTCTGTTTGCTCAGCGTGTTCCTCCACATTTAACGGTTATTTACATGTTACACAAATAAATAAACTGGCCTTGTTGAATATTCAAGAGAACATCGGTAGGTCATGGCAGCATAAACAGAGAAGTCACATCCAAGAATGAGAAACCACTGCTGTCATGTGTGAGACGAGCCAGTCAACACAGCATGAGCTGCTGGGTCTGTGTGACACTGTCCTGACAATGAGATATAGATGACAATCTGATGATAGACGTTCGGCTTGACTGTCTGACAATCATGCTGTTAAAGGAAAAGTCTTTTGGTTCTGTTTTTCCCCCAATGCAAATGATAACATCTAGTATTTAAAGCAACTGTACTGTGTGTAAGTTTTTAACCTCAAGTTGTCAGTTTCAGAATCATTCTTATGGTTCACTGACTTCTAATACAGTGAATGTCTTCTATTTCTTTCACAAACGTCCTAGGAGTATGCAAGTTTGTTGAGCAGGTACAAAATTTAGGGAAAAACACTATATTACAGTATCAACAAATGCATGCAGAATTCGACTGATTTAACTCTAGGGGTGTTCCAAAGTCACAAAAATATACAAAACTACATACAGTTGCTTTAATGGGTTCATGACAATATTTGGTAGGTAATATCCCAGATAATTAAAAAAATTATTCCCATATTTGCATTCGTGTTGATGACATATAGCTCTGAAAATACAATTTTATACAAAAGTTTTGATTTTATAACAGAAAAGGTCAAGTAAACTATCAAGTACATGTGAATGAATGTGAGTGTAGACCAGGGGTTGGATGATTATTGGCGCCGATATTAAGCATTTTTATGGTTATCACATCGGCCATTTTAAAAAACTATTTGTCGATAAAATAATTTAAAAGCATATAAATAATTTTTGCCAGAGCCCTTGTTATTCTTAATTTTGGCTTTAATTTTTCTTTTTACACCAGAAAGATATATATCGTTTCACAATATTAATTATCAGACTATTTGATCTGTAATAATCTGTATCGGCATCAGACCTGAAAAGCACATATTGGTCGACTCCTGTACATCTAAATCACTCATACCACAGAAAGTTGTCAAACATATTTTAAAGATATATTTTTAATCAATATGGATATGAATATAGGAAATTAGCTAAGCTGTCTTAAAAAGCATTGTACAAAAATAAATAAATAAATAAATAAATAAAATTTGCATACAGTATGGGGCTGTGTGATTTCGGATACATAATTTGGCATTTTTGTTATTTCTTAGAATGTATTATAACAACAACAACAACAACAGTTAACAAAATAGTAATACAGTTATGACATTTAATAATAATAATAATAATAATAAAAAATGTAATTATAGATTTTTAAATACTTCAATTTACTTTACAAATTAATTGTAGTACAACATATTAAAGCCAATATTGCCATAAATTGTATTTTAATTATACATATTGTATAACTAATCAAATTTTTTAACATATTGCTAATTATTATAATTTTTTTTACAATTTCAAACTCAAAAATTGCACCATTAAACATTGTACAGATATTTATTAATTTGTTATCTGTAAATAGAATAAGGATAATAAAGTACATTTTGCAAGAAAATACTATTTCTGTCTTCAAAACTCCATATTTAAGTGTATTTATTACTTGCTGTTTTTTGTATAATATGTGTGTGTGTGTGTGTGTGTATATATACAGGTCCTTCTCAAAAAATTAGCATATTGTGATAAAGTTCATTATTTTCTGTAATGTACTGATAAACATTAGACTTTCATATATTTTAGATTCATTACACACAACTCGAAGTAGTTCAAGCCTTTTATTGTTTTAATATTGATGATTTTGGCATACAGCTCATGAAAACCCAAAATTCCTATCTCAAAAAATTAGCATATTTCATCCGACCAATAAAAGAAAAGTGTTTTTAATACAAAAAAAGTCAACCTTCAAATAATTATGTTCAGTTATGCACTCAATACTTGGTCGGGAATCCTTTTGCAGAAATGACTGCTTCAATGCGGCGTGGCATGGAGGCAATCAGCCTGTGGCACTGCTGAGGTGTTATGGAGGCCCAGGATGCTTCGATAGCGGCCTTAAGCTCATCCAGAGTGTTGGGTCTTGCGTCTCTCAACTTTCTCTTCACAATATCCCACAGATTCTCTATGGGGTTCAGGTCAGGAGAGTTGGCAGGCCAATTGAGCACAGTAATACCATGGTCAGTAAACCATTTACCAGTGGTTTTGGCACTGTGAGCAGGTGCCAGGTCGTGCTGAAAAATGAAATCTTCATCTCCATAAAGCTTTTCAGCAGATGGAAGCATGAAGTGCTCCAAAATCTCCTGATAGCTAGCTGCATTGACCCTGCCCTTGATAAAACACAGTGGACCAACACCAGCAGCTGACATGGCACCCCAGACCATCACTGACTGTGGGTACTTGACACTGGACTTCAGGCATTTTGGCATTTCCCTCTCCCCAGTCTTCCTCCAGACTCTGGCACCTTGATTTCCGAATGACATGCAAAATTTGCTTTCATCCGAAAAAAGTACTTTGGACCACTGAGCAACAGTCCAGTGCTGCTTCTCTGTAGCCCAGGTCAGGCGCTTCTGCCGCTGTTTCTGGTTCAAAAGTGGCTTGACCTGGGGAATGCGGCACCTGTAGCCCATTTCCTGCACACGCCTGTACACGGTGGCTCTGGATGTTTCTACTCCAGACTCAGTCCACTGCTTCCGCAGGTCCCCCAAGGTCTGGAATCGGTCCTTCTCCACAATCTTCCTCAGGGTCCGGTCACCTCTTCTCATTGTGCAGCGTTTTCTGCCACACTTTTTCCTTCCCACAGACTTCCCACTGAGGTGCCTTGATACAGCACTCTGGGAACAGCCTACAGAAATTTCTTTCTGTGTCTTACCCTCTTGCTTGAGGGTGTCAATGATGGCCTTCTGGACAGCAGTCAGGTCGGCAGTCTTACCCATGAGTGCGGTTTTGAGTAATGAACCAGGCTGGGAGTTTTTAAAAGCCTCAGGAATCTTTTGCAGGTGTTTAGAGTTAATTAGTTGATTCAGATGATTAGGTTAATAGCTCGTTTAGAGAACCTTTTCATGATATGCTAATTTTTTGAGATAGGAATTTTGGGTTTTCATGAGCTGTATGCCAAAATCATCAATATTGAAACAAAAAAAAGGCTTGAACTACTTCAGTTGTGTGTAATGAATCTAAAATATATGAAAGTCTAATGTTTATCAGTACATTACAGAAAATAATGAACTTTATCACAATATGCTAATTTTTTGAGAAGGACCTGTATATATATATATATATATATATATATATATAATATACAGCAATAATATACACACAAAAAAGGGTTTAAGCATATAAACAATAACTGTAATACTGCTTTAAATAGTTTTTTCTAAAAAATATTAAACAGTTTTGTGTTTAATTTAATTACTTTTTATTATTATTATTATTATTATTATTTTTTTTTTTTTTTTTTTATTTTATTTTTTTTTTCCTGAGCAAAAAATAAATAGCATATTTTCCCCCAATTACACCCACTAAAATGTAATTCAATGTAACAATCTTGTCAGGCATATTTACAACAAAAATAAATGTATGACATATTAAAAGATTAATAATCTTTCACCGCAAATACTAATTAGTTGTAGTTCTACATTTTTAAAATTTGCCACTATCCTATCCTCATTTAAACCACAATAAAATGTAATATTCTCCCTTATTCTTTTATATATTTTAATATGTACAAGTATATGTATAAGTCATATATATTTATAATATAAATTATGTGAATATAAACATATACATGTAAACACATGTAAATATTTTCAAAATATATACTGTATGTGTTTTTATATATACATAATAAATATACAAAGTACACACACATATATTATGCACACAAAAATGTTCATTTTAGATGCGATTAATCGTTGCCCAGCACTAGGTGTTTTGTTATTAACTGTGTAATTTACTAGTTCTCTAGTTACTAGTTTTTTTTAGGTCAGGGAATAAAACTAGCCTGTCATTATTTAGCCATATGAAAGCTATTGACGTTCTGTGTAAAGTTGACATATTACGACTGTACAGTGTGAAGACTGTATGCTGAAAGCTACAACCATAATGGGTTTCTGAACTAAACGTGTCATTTCCATCAATATTAACAACTAATTAATCTCACTCTGCTTCAAACAAAACTAAAAAAAATGAGTAAATATGATAAACCTTGCCGCTGAAGAGCCAATTGAACCTCTCCATTCACAGGTTTAAGTGGAGTGCCATGTTGGCATTTATTTGGATGCCGACTCTGTTTGCTAACCAAGATTGAAAACAGCTCCCCTGGGTAACAATTCATTGTGTGTCAAAATGTAAATGTGAGCAGTTTGTGAAAGGGGATGCCATCCTGCACAAATCCCATCCTATTAAGATAAAACAGTTACCTTGTGATGTAGCACAGGTGATGCTATCAGCATGGAAAAGGTCACTTTGGAAAGTGGAAATCTAATATGTGATTTTGGAGGCCATTAAGCCCACTGAGCGATTAGTATTCATGTGGCGGGAATTAATAGAAAACAGATAGATTAAACTCAATGAGTGCTGAATTTTTCTGCCTTAGGATGCAGTATCTCCACTTCTCTGTTCTGGCCTGCAATTAATATTAATGGGCACTGGTCTCCTTATAAAAAGCCGCTGTCAAAAAGCTCTTTAACACAACCGTTGTGGTCAAAGTAATATGCCAAAACATGCCTAACTTTGTTACGACTCAGATTCTGGTTCAGCTGAGGTTTCAGGTTAAGTATTTCTACATCAATTACCTCACTAACTCACTTTGAACAGGAAATGTGCTTTGACACGTCTGTGCCACAGCTATACACAACTGTTCAAAGGTAAGATTTTTATTTATTCATTTATTTTTTTGTCTTTTTTTCTCACCAAAAACAGAGATATTGTGAAATATTCTTTTCTATGGTTATATATTTTAAAATGTAATTTATTCCTGTCACGCAAAGCTTCAGTCTTTAAAGTCACACGGTCCTTCAGAAATCATTGTCATTTGCTGATTTAGTGATCAATATTCTTTGATGGATAGAAAATTCAGAAGAACAGCATTAATTTTAAAATATAGCTGCAAGCAGCAATTACGGGGCCAAGCACACCAGAGGCAAAATCAGGAGCTAAGCATGGCATGGAGCACCAGACCAACTGCAACAATGAGTAACTGAAGCAAGTTTAGGATGATTGTAACTGAAATAGATATAAAATCATAAATACAACCTCTGGTAATATGATTTAGTGGCATATCACTTTTGACCAATAGGTGCCACTGTTATCAAATCGATGTGGTGTCAGTGTAAGGAGATAATTGCATATACAAAGTTTGGTGTCAATATGTCAAAGCTTTCAGAGATACAGCCTCGGATGTAGTCTGTCATCATGCCACAAACTTGTTGCGTTGCTAGAAAAAAACTGTTTTGTCTATCATCATGAAATCCATACGTTTTTTTGTCAGCAAAGTCTGAAGATGATTGACTCGATTTTGGTGAAAATCAAAGCAACGGTCTAGGGAGAAGTTCAAAAAAGTTGTTTTTTAACATAAATCAATATGGTGGACAGATAGTTTGACCAACTATGGCATAACTGGTATCTATGGTCAGTATAAGGTGGCAATGGCACATACAAAATTTGTTGTCAATATGTCAAAGCTTGGAGGAAATACAACCTCAGATGCAGTTTGGCATCTTTCCAGCAAATTTGTTGATGCCCAAAACTAAAACCGTTTCCTAAGGGGCATCTACTCAGAGTAACGGTCTAGGAGGAGTTCGAAAAAGTAGGTTTCCAACATAAATCAAAATGGCGGACAGGAAGTTCATTCAATTATGGCATAACTGGTATCAATGTTCTCAACATGACCCAAGGAATATACAAAGACCAGTTTCATTACTTAGACTAATGTAAACAAAAGTTATTATTAAAAGTTAGCATGTTTCTTTATAACTTTTGACCACAAGGTGGCGCTGAAATAGACACTTTTCGTATCTTCTGACCACTAGGTGGCACTGTGCCAAAACACTGCAGGTAGCCTCAGGTCATGCTTGTTACAACACACACCAAGTTTGGTCTCAATACACCAAACCATTGTGGAGATATAGCCTCACATCCATTGTTGCGTGCTTTTCGTAGAATTTGTTTGCGTGTTATTCGAGAACGGTTGAAAGGAAAATCTTAAATTCCATAACTTGTTGCCAGCATGGTCTGAAGATGATCTGAGCCAATTTTGGTAAAAATCTGATAAATCATCTAGGACAAGTTCGAAAAAGTAGGCTTTACGAACTATTCAAAATAGACAAAAAACTAAACTTTACGGTTTTTGAATTTTGGTGTCCATTCGACTCAGCAGGGATTCAGAGAATTTTTTTTTTTTTCTTCTGTGCCTTACGGTTCAAAAGTTTTTAGCATAACAAAAGTAAAACTTTGGACAAGTGGTGGCGCTAGAGAGTTTGAGTTAGACACTCCAAACTTGCTATGGTTAATGTTGAGACTATCCTCTATCAGTGTGCCAAATCAAAACAACTTTCCTGCAAGCGGTTCTGTGGGCTGCCATAGACTTTCAGAGCGGAAGAAAAAAAATGCTAACGGATACAATAATTGCCTTTGCACCTTCGGTGCTTGGCCCCTAATAAAACACTTTTGTAATATTATACTCTACCGTTCCAAAGTTTAGGGTCAGTAAATTTAATTTTTATTTATTTATTTTTTTTAAAGAAATTATGGATGCTGAAATGCTGATTTAACTAAATTGATCAAAAGTGTTAGTAAAGACATTTATAATGTTATAAAATATTTCCATTTCATATACACTCTGTTATTAGAGAGCAGATGAGACTTTGAAACATTAAAATAGTTTACCGATCTAAAACTGTAGAATAGTATTTGATTAGTAATACAGAAATAAAGCAACATTTTTAAGATTCTGGAAACTTTTTTTTCCATATACATTTTCATACATATTCTTTTAGTTTTTTTGTTTCAATTTGACTTTTATTAACAGATTTTCATGTGGTTTCTTTATCTAATTTCACATTTTTTTTAATTGTCTTTAAAATATGGTCACGGCACCGATATGTATGTTTTTGAGACTAGAGATTACATATTCACAACTTGTTTTAAGAATATTTTACTTGTATTACATATTACATGACTAAAAACAAGACACAATACTATGTAAGATAAGCCTTTTTGGTAACACTTTATTTTAAGGTGTCATAATATAGAGTAATTACCTAATTAAAGACTTAGTAGTAGCCATTGTACTTACATGAAACGAAATGTACTTACCATGTAACTAAGTTACGGAACACTCTGTACTTACAGTTTGTAATTATGTAGATGTAATAGGCAGCTACTGTTAAACATATGGGGCGGATTTAACCAATAGGCGAGGTAAGCAGCCACTTAGGGCCCCGGGGAATCAGGGGACCCTCTCTGATATTGCTGAAACATATTTGCAGCGTTGAAAAATGTAGCCAATCATGCAACGCATACAGAACACAATGACCAGAAGTGTGTGTTAGAGTCCACTCTCGGCTCAAAATGCCAAGACTGCAGAGTTCTACAAGCTCGGGAATCCTCTCTAACAAACCGTAGATAATATCTACTGTCGATGTTATGCAGTGTAGAGAGCTTATTAACGGAATGTTGTAAGATCGAAAGTGAAAGTGAGTGACAGCTTTTAGTGAATATATGAGGTATGAGGCAGCACTCTTTGCGCGCATTCAACGCTGTATATTACTATCTCAAGAGCAAAGACTTTTCACAAGAAGGTGTTTGTTTCAAGTTATAATTTTATTTGTCTTGATGTTTCAAAATGATTTTTGGTGTGCTTTTCCTAAGCGCGCCGGCGCGAACTGCCGCACACTCATATAAAATGCACATATAAATGCACAAATGCAATGACAGGAGATTTTAATAATATATTACATTTTAGATTTGTTTCTCAGCAAACCCTGCCATATGCCTTTAGAGAACACCTGGAATATGGAATGAGTTGCATGGGATAATTTCATGTTTGTAAAAATATTGTAAAAGTTTACAATTTTTTAAATGGAAAGTACAAACATTTTTTGTAATTTTTTTTTTTACTTTTATGAGGTAGGCCTAGAACGGCATCAGGTTGACTAATTACTAGTTGTGAAGGGATAAATAAACTATAAACTATGAGAGCGAGTAAACAAAATAAGGGGTAGTCGTAAAAGATCACATAATTCTTGTGTTGGGGTCCCATACCTGGAATTTGCTTAGGGCCCCCAAATCACTAAGTCCGCCCCAGCACATATGTAACAGACTGAGTCTGTTACACAGCTACTTTTACACTTAAGTACATCTTGATACACTTAAAATAAAGTAGCTTATGCCTGTGTAATATTCTGTAATTTTAATGTAATTTGAAAGGTATTACATGTATTTAGGCTGTGTACTGGTGGGTTAAAGAAAACTAAGGTGCAGCTGGATAAGGTGTTGATACACTTTATTTTAAGTAGCTTATGTCTGTGTGCTTACATTTAAAATTATGTTGCATAAAGTCTGCAACACATATGTAACAAACTTTTGGTTACATAAGTAGCTAGCTGTGTAACAGACTCGGTCTGTTACATATGAAGGGTTCAGATGCAAAACCAACTAAAAGCCATCTCGATCAAAAATGAGATAATGATACTGAGTGAATGCTCTCGACACTTATTATACGTCCATCAAATACTTCAAATACTTCAATCCCACCCTGAGCCCAATCAGAAGTACCAGCACTAACATAGAAACCTATACATCGGAGCCTGATAAAAATGCATTTTTTTTGAAGAAAGATGTCAGATGGATTCAGGGGATTCAACTCTTCATATGTGTAACATTAGCTGCCTAACTTAGTTACATGGTAAGTACATTTGATTTCATGTAAGTACAACGGCTACTATGAAGTACTTAACTTAACTAGGTAATTACTGTGTTATGGACACCTTCAAATAAAGCGTTACCAACTTTTTTGCAGTGCACATACCTCTATCGCTCACTGATTTTCCCGTGCCATAGATTTTTGACCACAGCTGTACGCTGATCTGTAATTTCTCTGCTGCGATTTCAGTTACTTGGTCTTGGTACACGGATGATCCTAGAATTGCTTGCATTGGCAATCTTTACTTGCATTCGGCCCTGTAGGAGCTAAAGCACATTGAGCTGTGGAGCAGCAGCTGAGCTATAAAGCAGCTCTCAGGGCCAGAGCGGCCACGGCTGGCACATACACATACGACTACTGCATCCCACCTTTCCTCTGCCCGCACCATCTGTCTACCCATAACCTGCTGGAGCGGCTCACAGAACACATACACCTGTGCCTGCCACCTCCAGTGGAGCTCAGTGCACACTGCCTTCATGATCCAATTCGATTCTGGTCAGTTTAGGCTGACTTAGAGCTGAGGAAAAAAAAATTAAGCTAACACTGGCTGTTGTTTGCAAGGCTGTCAACTGATTAAAATTGAATTACTGGCATAATAAGTAGATTAATAAATCAAATAAATCACATACAGCAATATTTGTAGAGAAAAGCCCACCAGTTGAGCACTGAATAGACAAATAGATAAAATGTGGCTTTGAAATCAATCCTTTAATTCTTATACTGGATCTTATTTGATACACAAATTTATAACGCCTCTAATTTATCAACATGATCATAACCAGAGTTGAGGGTAACGCATTACAAGTAATGCGAGTTATGTAATTCAGTTAGTTTTTTTTTCAAGTAACTAGTAAAATAGCACTTTATAGCATATCTGAGTTACTTTTTCCAAAAAAAGTATGTATTTATGTATTTAATCCTGTTATTAACCAATGTCTTTGCTGCTGACCTTTGTTGATCGATTCAACCGTACTAATAAGCAAACCTTACTTTACATTAACATTTACATTTGTGCTTAACTTTTCTTATTGCTGAAGAGTGTTTGACTTCCTTCTCCTGTGTTTTCACTTTTATAGACATGAATTTACATTTTCTTCAGCATTAGGCTTATTCATTACACTTTTTGGTGCGAAAAGGCCTTTACATTTGCTAAATATAGGGACGTGCACAGACATTTTGAGGGGCAGGGGCTCAAGTGGGAAAAAGGGCACTCTCTCTAAACTAAATGTTAAATATATAAACACAACCCTGTCTTATTTTAATTCCGTCACACTCACCCAACTGTTTCACGTTGTTTCCTTTTTCAACAGTCTACAAAATAATCAGTTCAAATAGGGACCATCTTCTTTAGCATTCACTAATTTTATCACAAGGACAGGCAACAACAAAGGAAACTAAGCCACAATGTGCATGTTTTCTATGCTAGTTTCAAGTATATATTTAGATGCACGGATTCTGATGACGTTATTAATTTGACTGTATTCAGATGTTGTTCCTCCATTAAGTTAGCCTGTATGCCCGTGATATATTGCCTTAGCTAAACTTTAGCTAAGTTATTATATGGTAACTCATGAGTCATGGGTGTTAGCAAGCATGGCCATAACCAGGGTTTGAAAATTAGTGAAGTCTGAGGTTAAGAATTGTGCTATAATAACCCCTACAAATGCAACTCAAGATATACACTGTTTTTTGATACATTTGTGACATTGTTTTTTTTTTTTTTTTTTTTTTTTTGCGTTTGCCTTACCGAATGTGGCATCCTCTCAGCATTAACCAGTCCATGGCCTTTTTGGTTACTGTCAAAGACTATAGAAATACAAAGATGGTTTAGTCGTATATTTATGAATGGGAGAAACTGCAACGCGCAATATGGCGAAATAGTCCCGTCTTATGAAAGAGTCAATCACTGATTGGTAAACTCACTGCGATGCAGTGTTGCCAGATGTTCTATAAAAACAAATAAAAACTGATAAATAAATAAAACATAAAGCAAAATTAGTTGAAACACTTCTGCAAATAATATAAAATAAATATATCACTATCCCAAAGTTGCATCTTCCTACTTTATTAACTTTCTAAACTGTCAAAAAGACAAAAAGACAAATCCAAAAATGCTTACAATAACTGGATCTGGCAACATGGCTGCGCCCTCGCTCACGCCTCGTTCACTCAGCTAGCATCGCTGATCACTCTTGGAAACTGGCCGAACTTTATGTAGACCATCATATGGAGTTTTAAACCGTGAATTAGTCATCCAGACAACACATTTTAGTTCTAAACATGAAAAATGTGGCCTCAAATTAACTATATTTGCGTTTTGTTTTTGAGATAATTAGCTGTAAATTCGAGGCACAGGTAGTCTTTTGTTCATCATCACACCAAGACAAATAACATAGTAAGGTAATTAGTTACTTTTTTAGGGAGTAACGCAATATTGTAATGAATTACTTTTAAAAGTACATTTCCCCAACACTGATCAGAACAGCTAAAAAGAAGAAAGCCTTAAAGTTAACAAGGCTGTGAATCGTGTTTTTTTTTTTTTGTTTTTTTTTGCTGTGAAATCCTTGCTGATTTTATATTGTTAGTTATATTTTAATATTTTAAGATCAAGACTTACTGGACTGAAGCAGCTTATTATTGGGGGATATAGAATGACAACTGATATTTGTTGTATTTTTGCCCATATAAACATCAGTTCACACATTCTTGCTCAGTTTGGGCCACTGAATAAAATCATAATTCATAATATTGCCATAAAAGCCTGATGTTTCAAATGCCATACTCCCCCAAAAAATTGCAAATAAATAAATATATAATTCATATTTACATTTATAGGGTTAATTTTATATTACGGAACATTATTATCTTTTGTAATTAATCACTGCATTTACATGTTGAATGGACAATCCTAGACTTTCAACAAGAACAGCATGTCTGGAAGGTTGGTGCAGGCATATCTACAGACCTCCTACCGTTCTGCTAACAGTATGTAGCAGTTGGCATTTAGTGAAGTGGGCACAGAGCCACATTTTGTCTTTCATCAGGAAACACACTTCCTTTTCTTCTCTGTGGAGGTACTGTGACGTAAAGAGGACAGCAGAAAGGGCCTTGGGGCACCGTCTCACTGCTGTACTTCCTCCAACAGAGGAATGGGAGGATGAGTTTCAGTCCAGAGAGAGAAGAGAGCAATTAAGGGAGCGGGCAGGGGAGCACGCTGTCCAGACGACTCGTTTTTCAAGCCCCTGTTGTACATAGTTCATTTTTTTGTTCTTTTTTTTTCTCTTACAGATGGAGATGGACTCCAGGGCCCTGCCCGTTTGACAGCAGTACGTCATTCTCGATCACTTTGAGCCATCTGCCTACCTGCAGACTTCATTATATTGCGTTCTAGATTGCGGAAAGTCTATATATAGATCACATAAGAACTTTTTTTTATAGAATGAAATGCATTACATATGCAAGATAGTCTAATCTGTATAAACTTGTTGATGAACCTTATCCAAGGACAACAAAGCATAAAAAGACAAAGAGATCTCATTAAATTTTAAACAGTTTGATTACCTTATTAGGATTTGCAAACAAATGAACAACAACAACAACAACAACAACAAAAAAAACAAATAGCCGAAAGAGTTTGGGTTTTGAACATGAACAGTACACACAATAAAATAACATTTATAGTAAATAAATCAATGTTCTGAATCCAATGATTCACCATACACAATTTAAAGTCCCGTTCTGAATCACATGATTCACAATACGCACTTTAAAGTCACGTTCTGAAGCAAATTATTCACCAAACATGCTTTATAGTCCCATTCTGAATCAGATGATTTGCAATCCGTTTGGTGCGATTCGAAACAGTAAATCATTTTGAGATGCAGTGGTTTACTGATTCAGAGTTTCAAAAAGTCCAGTTCTGAATCAAATGATTCATGATACGCACTTTAAAGTCCCGTTCTAAATCAAATGATTCGTGATACGCACTTTAAAATCAGGTTCAGAATCCAATGATTCACCTTACGCACTTTAAAGTCCTGTTCTGAATCAAATGATTTGCGAATCAGTGAATCGTTTTGCGACGCAGCGGTTTACTGAAGTTTCAAAAAGTGTGATCTTTGCTCGCTTTCTCAATAATAATTTATTTGTTGTTTGAAATGAAATCGTTACAATTAATAGGCCTAACTTACAATGTTTTTATTAAATTGTGATCATGTTAGACATTTTCCGTCGTATTAAAATCCTTACATGACATGACACTCATTATCTGGTACTTGCCTAAAAAGACGGGTATATAGGTTACTTAGGCTATAGCCTTACTGGAGTTGGGTGAACCTCTGCCTATGGAGAGAGAAAAAAGTTTTCAAAAGCATCCCCGCTCTGCTTTTTTCACAAGTCGCACCCTGAATATGCTTCCCAAAATCAATGAGCCAGTCATGTATGAATGTGTGCACAAGGTTGCCAAGTTGGGAAGATTAATGGGGCTTTTAAGTGACACGTGTTTGGCCTTTCAGCACAATTTGGGGGCCTAAAAATTTGAACTTTTGAAAACAATACCGTTATTGAAAACTCTAATTTGTGAAAACAGTGGCATCATGCACATGTGTATTATGTGTTCAGTTTATAGGTATGCACAAGTTTACTTACGAAGTGACATCGCCAACTACTGGCCTGGCATAATATAGCATTTTTAGTTGTTTTTGTGGATGTGGGATTGTTTCGACAACACTGGCATCTTTTAGTGAAACTTCCATTTCAACACTCCATTTTGTAGTACATCGTTATCATGTAAACGTACCCTAAGTAAACCTTTTGGCAGAAAATGTATTGATTTAATTAAAAACCTCTGATTGAGGGATTTAAACTCTTGACATTTGGCCACCACAACCATTAAAGCTTGTTGGAGGCTTGCTGCCAATGCCAGATAACGCAAATGCCAAATTACAATGAAACGCTTTCAGGAAATATTGCTTACGATTATGCTTAATAAATTGAGAGAAGCAGAAATCGTGATCACAATTTCCTGTGTATGAGGATTACACAGGAATCAGATTCAGAGTCCTTGAGAGCCAACAGCTCTTATTTGTTTGTCACAGCCTCGTTTTTTATTTGTGTCCAAAACATATGTTATTTTCCCAAAGTAAGGTGTGTGAAGTAAAAGCAGTGTGTTTGTTCAGCAGAGTTCAGAGTGCAGAATTTCCTTACAAGAGTCAACAGCAATATTTTCACATTCCTTATTTTCAAACCTTGGCAAGAAAAGAGGCCATAATTAGTCAGCATTAGTCATAAATGAATAATTGATCTCAATTTGAAATTTAGATGAGGCAGCATTCAGTTTCCACGCTGTGCCTCGTGAGCCCCCGAACAACAAAAAGCCTGTCGTGAGAAAATAAATGTTTTAGTACCGGTGGCAGACGCTCCTTGCCATTGTGGTAAGCAAAATTCGGCTTTTGTGTGGCAAATCTTTTTTTTTTTTTTAACCCAACAACAAAGATATCTATTTGGGGCAGTCAAATGATTTTGCTCTTTTGAATATTATCTAACAGTGACTATTTAATAACTGTGGTCTGCGTTTATTTACTAGCTCGGAGCACTGTATTGATCTCCAACAACTCACTGAACTTTTGAACTTCTGAAAGGAGGACAACTCTGACAGCTCAAAGGCAGTGAGCTTCCAGCCTCTCAATAAGGAAAAGCAAATGCAAGAGGCTATTAGACTTCAAGACATGGTGAAGATAAGACTGTTACCCAAATATGCTAGCTTAAAGAACTATCTCAGAGGAGCTGAACAATTATGGCAGCTGTCACTTGTCAGTATCGGCTCGGCGGCTGAGCACATACATTTCAGAAGTTTTGCAGAAGACTTTAAGAAAGAATAACTGTGGCAGTAACCTTTCGGGGTTATACTCGTGAACCGTTGTGATATTTTTCCAACGCTCAAGATGAAGTAAAAATAAGTGGAGGGAGAAAGAAGCAGACAGGGCCTAGCATCTGTGTCCTTTTAGCAGCTCGCTGCTTGTATATGATATATTTTCAGACTACAGCTTTTCACAATTTGATAACGGCTCCCATTTTGAATCCAAAAGGGATTTTTAGGGCGCTTGTCAGATAAAGGGCGCAGTTGTCATCCAACTTGGCGCCCTGATGCCAACAATGTCTCATTTCCCCTCCCTCTCAGATTCAGTCACTGCTTCCCTCAATCTGTCATTGGGCTGCTGGAAAGGGCTCTGTAGCGTTTTCTCTGCTGTACCTTTTCGTTTTAACTATTTGAGTGGCCGACAATGAGTTTTAAAACAGGCTTATTGGACACTAACCCATTTTATTCCATTCCATTTCTCAAAATGCTTGTATCATATTGAATGATTTGTAAGCTAACACATTTTGAGGTTTTCATCACATAAACAGCTTCATATATATGGATGGTTTAAAATAGAAAACTTGCTCTGTAGCACATCTGGTATCACTGTAAAAAGCAAAAAACACAATTTGTTGAGTCAACTTAAAATTTGTTACCCCGCTGCCTTAAAATTTCAGTCAACTCAAATAAGTTTATTCAAGTTGCACTAAGTGACAACTTAGATTTTTGAGTTGACTAAACTAAAAAATTGTTTGTTAAACTGAACAGCTGTGTTTGTTACTTGGCTGCCTGAATCAACTCAAATATCTAACTTAGTAAAACTTAACATTTCAAGTTGACTAAACTTAAAATTTTCAGGCAGCCAGGAAACAAATTATTTTAAGTTGATTCAACAAATTGTTTTTTACAGTCTGCAATGCTGGAGTGTTCAGTTTTGAGTCCTGTGAAACATGAATTACAATATAAATGTTCTCAAACTTGCGACTTGCGATTAGTGGACGCAAGCTAACACATTCTGTATAATTGTTAATCGTCTGCATATCATGCCATAATTTTATGTCATCCTGTAGTGCCTGTATTTATTTTTTTTTTCTCCTCTTTTTTTGTTCAAGAAAATGTAGAAAAATTTTGGATATATATAGGTTTTATTTTTTGAACTACTTTTTTTTTTTTTTTTTTTGTAAATGATATTGCATGTTGATATAGTCACATTTTAATGATGTCTGTGCTGTCTAGTCTTCATCTTGTCTTAGTCATGGAAAAAAGATTGTCAACAAATATTTTTGTCATAGTTTTTGTTAACGAAATTAACACTAGTTGTGACCTCACAACAATTTTATCACACTGATTAATTAGTAAACTAACACATTTTGAGGTTTTCATTACATAAACAGCTCCATACAGTATGTATGGCTTTTCTAACATGGTAAGTTTGCTCGATAGCGCACCCGGTACAGCATTACAGAGCGCTCAGGTTTGAATCCTGTGAAAGATGAGTAACAATATAAAAGTTCTCAAAGACTTGTATAAACAAATATTTTTGTCATAGTTTTCGTTAACGAAAATTAACATTAGTTATGACTTCAGAACACTTTTACCATAGTGCAAGATTTGTAAACTAATACATTTTGATGTTTGCATCACATAACCAGCCACAAAATGTACAAAAAGCAATGTAATGCAATTTTGCAGAAATTTTGGAGGATGGAGGGCTAATTTGTGTTTGTACCTAGAAAAGCAAACTGAACACTAATTGGTTTGCTAAAAAAATGTTGAAGTCCCTGGCGTCAGTAAACACAGTAAGACATTCTAAATAATTAAGCGTGTACAAATTATGGCATACTTTTGTCATCCTAGAGTGCCTCAGGGATATTTTTACTCCTTTTTTTTTGTTGAAGTAAATATAGAGACATTCTGTACATATAGATTTTTTTTTAAACTACATTTTAGTTTTTCCTTTTAATCAATGATATTGCATGTTGATATACTTACAGTTTAATGATGTTTATGTTGCCTAGTCTTTAATCTTATCTTAGTCATGGAAAAAAGGTTGTCAATGAATATTATGACCTCGGAACACTTTTACCACAGTGTAAATTTGTAAACTAATACATCTGTGACGTTTGCATCACATAATCAGCTGCATATGTAGGGCTTTTTGGTGTAGTAAACTTGCAGTCCCGTGATAAAAATAATCATAATAAAAGAGCTCAAAGACTTATAGAAGCAAGCTAAAACAGCATGGTTGCTTTTATGTTTGCTTTTGTTCACATATTGGTTAGGTTTAGAGTAGGGTTTAACATAGGTGGTATGTTAGTTTTAAACACAATAGAATAATAATATTTTTTTAGCGCCACTCAACAGACATTCAATTTCCAAAATCTGGCGATACGTACAACAACCAGTTTTAATAAACTGTTGCCACGTTCATCTGTTTCAGATAAAACTGAACACACTTTTAGCACTACTCACTGGACGTGTTATGAAAAGTGCAAGAGGCAACACAATATAATTATTTTGCAGAAATGTCGCCACAGGCACGTTTTCCCAATGAGCCTGAGTTGGAGAATGAAAGATCCAGCAAATGATGAAGGGCTAATGTGTGCTTGTATCTAGAAAAGCAAACCGAACGCTAATTGGGCTGCTAAAGGAATGCTGAAGTCCCTGGCGTCAGTAAACACAGTAACACATTCTGCTGATTAAAACTTTGCACTTTAATTGTTAATCGTGTGCAAATTATGGCATATTTTTGTGTCATCCTATAGTGCCTCAGGGATAATATAGTTTGGAGATCACGAGTCGAAAACTGCGGTAGCAGAAGTGCTTATGTTTTGAAATGTGATCAACACAAGATATGCTGCTTCTGGGCCTAGATTTTCTTTGACAAACAGCCCGAGGCAAAGACAATGTATGTAATTAAATGTAAAGAGCAACTTAATGTCACAGTTAATTAGTAGTTCTATATACAGGTTAGCAGTCAAGCCTGTGTGTCTTCCCCCTAAAGGTATACTGTAGTTCGGCAAAAATAAAAATGTTAATTTGCTCACCCTCATGTCATTTCACACCTGCATGGCTTTATATTTTTTTAAAAAGTCTCAGGTCAGTGGGGTCCATTGTTGTTTTGGACCCTGCTGACATTCATGAAACAAACATCGTATTTTTATGAGAAAAATAATGAAAAGTAAAGAAAACCATACAGGTTTGGAACAACATATGTGCAAGTGATGTAAAGTTGGGACACTTTTCTACTTTAGGCTGAAGCTAAATAATAAAGGAACCTAGAAAAGCCACAAGTATCAGTTTCTAACACCAATCAATAGTCTCATTCACTCAAAAGATTGATCATTAATAACCTATGACACCTATCCATTGATAATAGACCAGTGAGTGGATAGTTCAATAATGAAACCTAGACTGTTCACAGTAGACACGGTTTGATCAATAATCTCAGCTAAACAGACTGAAACTTACTTATTTCTGCAATGTATATCTATGTAGCAAATTTACTTGAATAAACATTTGTATGTAGATATCCAATTATATATTTGTTGCACTGTTGGGTGCCATACAAGTTTTGGTGGATATTCAGATGATGTCTTGCATCTTGTGGTACTTTGAAGACTTATATATATATATATATATATATACCTTAGTAGCATGCTTTCACCCTCTCAATTCCATGGTATAAACCAGAATACCATGGTATTATCATCTGGTACCATCACTGTTCTATGCTGACCTACATATGAAGGTGTAGCACCTGTAAAAGCACTGGCCCTTTTCCTGCTCGAAGAGTTGATATGATTGATTTGGGAAAATGATGAGTTGTCTCATACCAAAGGAGAAAAAGCCCCGGCTTGGGATGAGAGATTTCTTCTCTAGCCTCTCTGACAAGACTGAAATATGGTTTGTACTGGTTAACCAAAAGGAACACATACATTTTCTACATTAGAAGAATTCCCATTATTTCTCCCTCAGCCATGAAAATCAATTCTGAAATGATTGCGTTCAGGGAGAGGGAAAAATAGTTGTGTGCCTTTGGCTGGTCAGTGGATTGAGAGAGATTCTTGAGTGTTTTTTCTTTCTTTGTGCTCCAGTTTTTTTTTTTTTTTTTTAACAACACCGTTGAGAGCATTCAGTGAAAAAAGGTGTGCTTGTCCATTTCTGCTTTTCCTTGAACTTTGTCTTTTGCAAGCTCCCTTGAATGATGGCTTTGGTAAAATGGGTTGCATTGATTAGAGGAGTGTGGTTTGCCTGTCTGTAATATATTTGCATTTTAGTGCTCTGATAATTACACAGGTATGTAGAATATTAATTGCAATTCCAGGATTAAGTTAAGCTCTCCAGTCGTCTCTCATGAGTGATCCTGGCCATTCAGATGTTTCATAGAATACATAGTCCAAAGTGCTGAATGGAGATTTTTTGCCTTAATATTATGGATGTTTATTAAGAGGAAGGCCTCTGTTACACGAGCTAAACTCAAATCAGAAGCTCTTAGTCTTAAACTCCCACCTTTGATCAAATGAAAATATCAAACATTTTTGGTTTTTAGAACTGAGTCATTAAACATCTTTTTATGCATGAGATATTAACATTTTGATTAATATCAGTATTATCACATTGTGGTTATGCAAATAATCAGAAATAAACACTGAAAACAACATTACAACATTAAACAAAAGAAATTATTGTCTTGATGAGCAACTGCTGGAACTATTTTGGCTCTAATAGGATCAATAATCAAGATAATTAGCTCCATTTCTACTCTTCTTCTATTGCACAGGTTCAGAACAAATATTCATTATAGCCTTAAGTCAAAAATAGAGAATGTGGAAACCTACACCTATCTGTGATTATAACCAGATATGAGACGCATAATGCGTTATTAACTATGGAAACTATAATTCAATTATCAATTATAGTTTATTTAAAATCTAAAAGTTTGCTGAAATTGCCTAAGGCTCTGCAAAATGTAGATGAGAGTTTGTTTCTTCATGGGAACAGATTTAAAGAAATTTAGCATTACATCTTTTTCTCACAAATGGATCCATTGCAGTGAATGGGTGCCGTCAGAGTTCAAACGGCTGATAAAAACATCACAATAATTCACAAGTGATCCACACTACTCCAGTCCATCAGTTAACATCTTGTGAGGCAAAAAGCTGCATGTTTGACACAAATTAGACATAATTTGTGGCCAAAACATGAGTCCATAATCCATAATAGGCCATTTTCACATGACGATTCTTACTTCCGCCAGCATAGTAAAGCACTTTCCCTACCAGTATGGAGTTCGCCAAGACGCTTTTAGATCTGCCACAAATATGGTTAGAGGACAACTGTCGCTGTTTACTCTCATCCTCATTCAAGAAGAGGCTTCTGGCATCTCAAATGAATTTACTGAATACCGATCAGTGAGATTTGCTGCTTGAAGTCAAGGCAGGAGTTGAAAATCCAGCAATGAAGTCACTGAGTACCGTGGCTCTCATAGTGTTTGCTGTCTTTTTTTGCAGTTAGATGATGTTGACTAGATATATTTGGTCATTTACATGTGGTAACAAAGCCTTTTTGTTTCCTTTATGTATTTAATCCCATTTTATTAACCAATGACTTTGCTGCTGACCTTTGTTGATCCAATTCAACCGTACACAATGCTTTTCTTAGATTTTTTGTCTTGTTTCCAGCCAAAATATCTAAAAATTCTTAAATCAAGAAGGATTTTCTAGACAAATTAAAATTAGGTGAGTTTTTGCTTAGAACAAGCAAAATAATCTGCCAATGGGGTAAGAAAAAAAAAAAAATCTTATTTCAAACAGAAAACAAGATTATTTTGCTTAACCCACTTATTTTGACTTGTTTTCACAAAAAAAACAAGACAATTTTTACTTCTTGATTTAAGAATTTTTAGATATTTTGGCTAGAAACAAGACAAAAAAAAAAAAAAAAAAAAAGCAAAGCAAAGCAAAAAAGAAAAGCATTTTTTGCAGTGTACTAATAAGCAAAACTTACTTTATATTGACTAACATTTGTGCTTTTTTCCCTCATTGCTGAAGAGTGTTGAACTTTCTTTTCCTACAGTTCTACTGCACAGATGGGAATTTAATTTTCCTTTAGCCTTAGGCTTATTCACTTAATTTCATTTTGGTATGAAATGGCTTTTACATTTGCTAAGAATCGAACGTTTTTAAATTAAAAACAAACAAGCAAGCCCTGCCCAGATTTAAAAAGTAACGCAAAAGTAATGTAACACATTACTTTCCATAAAAGGTAACTAAGTAACGTAATTAGTTACTTTTTTAGGGAGTAACGCAATATTGTAATGCATTACTTTACTTTTAAAAGTAACTTTCCCCAACATTGCATGACATAATATAATCCATAAATAAATATTAAATATATTAGGTTTACAATAAAAAGCTTTTACTGTTAAAAACAGATTTGTGAGCATTTGTGTAAATAAATATAAACCGCACATCATAGCTGTTTTTAAGATAAAATTGCATATAGCCTATAATGAAAATAAAATAAGGTTGGTCATATCGACCAATGATAATTCACAAAGAAAAAAACAAGGTGTACATTTAAAGTGAAATTAAACATAGGAATTAATTGAATTGTCCTGAAAAGTCCGAAGTCCAATGCACTATGGCTTGACAGCGGTCCTTCTTGCGTTTTTTCTAAAGCCATTTTATTCTTGAACTGGATAATATTGGGTTTCTTTTGAGATCACTTGCATTTATGATGTGAAACTTGCTATGTAGGATGAAAAGGTTTAATGTAAAAAAATGACATGTCTATGTAATTTTTCCCATTAAAAAAAAAACACTGCCAAACAACTACACTTGCATGGAACTGAGAATTTTCTAATGTACACATATCACAAATAAATGAAATAAATTATCCAGGGAATGACATAAACTGAAAAAAAACAAGTGAAAATGTTTTAAGTATATATTTTGTGTGGACAAGTAATCGTAATCATACAAATCTGCATGCAAGGACCCCATCAAAGGTAGATGCAGAAGAATGTTTGCAAAAGAACAGACTGTAAGTACATTAACATTATTAGTCTTAACTCTTAACAAACGCCTTTCATTTTTGAGATTTTTCCCTAATTTTCTCGAGAAGTCTCCAGTAAATGTATAAAGGAAGTACAGATACATGGCTTTGCGGGAAAGCGGAAGTTAGCTGGCGTCATTGTGAAAAGGGTCAATAACACTTCATCCAGTGAAAAAGTTCATCCCCTGTTGTCCATCCCCTTTAACATCAAAATCCAATGTTTTGGACTGTTTTGGCTTGTAAACAGTGCTTGATTTGTACATATTTATCTCATAATTCAGACAAGACAGCTTTTTTACTGGAAAAGCAATATTATGGATAGAGGACTTGAAGATTTTGTCTAGAAGTGACACTTTAATCATGGATCTGTTTCTTACAAATGTGTCAGATTCATCAGCTGATGTGCCCAGCATGGCCACCAGAGGACACTCTGTCTGATTGGCACATGGCTTGTGTTGTGTTTGTTTGGTGCCATGTGCTTTCCCCCTGTCTATTGTCTGACCCCACCCATCTTGTTACCTCATTATTGTTTCAGTGATTCCACCTGTGTCTCCCTTATTTCCGGCCTTACTTATTCTCCCTGTGTTTGTAGTCTTGTGCTGGTTCGTGTTTGTTGTTATTGGGGGGGTTTTGTTTCGGTGTTTCTCCGTCTGGTTATGTACTGTGTCCTGGCCTGCCTGCATGTTTTTTTTCCCCCATTGGGGTAGTTTTGATTTATTTTTGTTTTCATTAAAACCCATTTTGTCCTGCATTTGAGTCTTCGTTTCGTCTCTCCATACGGCCCGTGACAGAACGAACCAGCCACTTGAAGACTCAGCGGCAATGGGAATTTTTTTGTATCCAGCCCCCACACTACAGGGGAACCAGACCCTGGCCAATGGGCCACATCCCTGCCCACAGGACAATCGTCCCTTTGGACTGTATGCCGAGGAGCTTTTTAATGCAGGCCGGTGGCTAGGGCTTGAAGAGAGCACCCTCGTCCATCTGTTTTTAACGGGTTTGGACAAGCCTGTCAACTGGGAGGAGCTGGGGGATCTACATACATGGTCCTATTGGGAGATGGTCGACCATGTCATTTATCTGAAGGAGATGGAACTGCTTGAGTGTGCTGTCCCAGTTGAGGCTGCTTTTCCAGAGCCTTTTCAGGTCATGCCGGCCACTTCCAGGTTCTCTTGGTCACTCTCCAAGCATCCCGGGCTGAGGCGCAGCGTGGAGGATCCCCCGCTGATGTCAGTGAGAGAGGCGGCGGCCGCTCACGATCCTCCCGAGGCGGCGGCGACCGCTCACGATCCTCCCGAGGCGGCGGTGACCGCTCACGATCCTCCCGAGGCGGCGGCGACCGCTCACGATCCTCCCGAGGCGGCGGCGACCGCTCACGATCCTCCCGAGGCGGCGGCGACCGCTCACGATCCTCCCGAGGCGGCGGCGGCGACCGCTCACGATCCTCCCGAGGCGGCGGCGACCGCTCACGATCCTCCCGAGGCGGCGGCGACCGCTCACCCAGTTCCCGAGGTGGCGGCGACCGCTCACCCAGTTCCCGAGGCGACTGCTCACGATCCTCCCGAGGCGGCGGCGACCGCTCACGATCCTCCCGAGGCGGCGGCGACCGCTCACCCAGTTCCCGAGGTGGTGGCGACCACTCACCCAGTTCCCGAGGCGACTGCTCACGATCCTCCCGAGGCAGCGGCGACCGCTCACTCAGTTCCCGAGGCGACCGCTCACGATCCTCCCGAGGCGGCGGCGACCACTCACCCAGTTCCCGAGGCGACTGCTCACGATCCTCCCGAGGCAGTGGCGACCGCTCACGATCCTCCCGAGGCGGCGGCGACCGCACACGATCCTCCCGAGGCGGCGGCAACCGCTCACGATCCTCCCGAGGTGGCGGCGACCACTAACCCAGTTCCCGAGGTGGCGGCGACCACTCACCCAGTTCCCGAGGCGACCGCTCACGATCCTCCCGAGGCGGCGGCGACCGCTCACGATCCTCCCGAGGCGGCGGCGACCGCACACGATCCTCCCGAGGTGGCGGCGATCGCATACGATCCTCCCGAGGTGGCGGCGACCACTCACCCAGTTCCCGAGGCGACCGCTCACGATCCTCCCGAGGCGGCGGCGACCGCTCACGATCCTCCCGAGGCGGCGGCGACCGCACACGATCCTCCCGAGGTGGCGGCGATCGCATACGATCCTCCCGAGGTGGCGGCGACCACTAACCCAGTTCCCGAGGCGACCGCTCACGATCCTCCCGAGGTGGCGGCGACCACTCACCCAGTTCCCGAGGTGGCGGCGACCGCTCACCCAGTTCCCGAGGTGGCGGCGACCGCTCACCCAGTTCCCGAGGTGGCGGCGACCGCTCACCCAGTTCCCGAGGCGATCGCTCACGATCCTCCCGAGGCGGCGGCGACCGCTCACGATCCTCCCGCGGCGGTGCCCTCTCACACTTTCCTTGAGGCAGCAACGTCAGCTGTTGAACCCTGCCCTGTCCCTTCCTGGTCATCTGTCAGGGTTCCGGAGCCTCCCGATCCTCCCTGGCTTAACCCACCCGCTCCGGACTGTTTTCTTGGCTCTGACACTGACCCACCATCCCTCCCCTTTTCCTCCTCCTTTCCACCTCCCGCCTGAACTTTTGTTTTGTGCCTTGGACTGTGGAGCGTCTGGAATCCGCTCCTTAGAGAGGGGGTTCTGTCAGATTCATCAGCTGATGTGCCCAGCATGGCCACTAGAGGACACTCTGTCTGATTGGCACATGGCTTGTGTTGTGTTTGTTTGGTGCCATGTGCTTTCCCCCTGTCTATTGTCTGACCCCACCCATCTTGTTACCTCATTATTGTTTCAGTGATTCCACCTGTGTCTCCCTTATTTCCGGCCTTACTTATTCTCCCTGTGTTTGTAGTCTTGTGCTGGTTCGTGTTTGTTGTTATTGGGGGGGGTTTGTTTCGGTGTTTCTCCGTTTGGTTATGTACTGTGTCCTGGCCTGCCTGCATGTTTTTTTTTCCCCCATTGGGGTAGTTTTGATTTATTTTTGTTTTCATTAAAACCCATTTTGTCCTGCATTTGAGTCTTCGTTTCGTCTCTCCATACGGCCCGTGACAAAATGTACAATGTTGGAGTGTGGATTACTTGTGGATTATGTTTGTATCAGCTGTTTGGACTCGGCAGAGGATCCATTGGTGAGCAAGTGATGCTAAATTACAGCATTACTGTATGAAACTACTTGTGGATTATTGTGATGTATTTCACGATAAGTTTATCACGATAAATTTATTTATTCATTTCTACACAGAGACTTAAATAAACCCACTCTGAAAAAAAATTGGAGACTGGAGTGTGACAAGAAAACCCTGGTCTCCTCTATAATATACAGCAGGCATTTACAGACTCAGAAAGCTGCAAATATGATACGATAGCTTTGCTCTATTTAGACTGAGAGCGCAGCCATTACCTTGAGCCCGTCACAAACATGACACATTCCACATAAAAATCTGATCTAAAAAAGCAGGCCATATATTCACCGGCATTCATAAGATAAGAGCAAAACAGGCCTGTCCATGTATGACGAGGCTCAGATTTATGCTTTACAGCTATAAGTCTGTTTGCGTGCATTTCGCTCGTGTGTGCGGCACGTATTTCTGCCTCGTCGTGTGATGTATGTGCGCGAGGTGTGCACGTCTGTACGTGTGTGTGAGGAAATTAAAATGCCGGCTCTACATCTGTTTGAGTGCTTTAGCGCCATAGCTCATTGCAGATATATTCATCTGTTAAAGTGGCACCGAGTGACATCCACAAGGAGCCATTGCGTCCTACAGAGAAGCGTGAATATAAATGAGAAGCTGCCAGAGAGACGAAAAGAGAGAGAGTGAGAGAGACCCCCTGTTCTTCAGTGGGACTGCCACCTAAAAATACCTCCTCTTAGATCGATTGGCACATTTCCTTAAATTACCCACAATCACTTGGAGAGAGGTGATTTGCAAATTTGAGGATCCTAAATTTACATGCCACACAAGGGGAAGGAGACACAGATTTGGGAGCGCTAATGAAATGCAGGTTGCCTGTATCCTGATGTCTGAGCACCAGAACTGGCGTGTCTGCATCTGTGAAAGCGCTGTGACCCGTCTCGACTGACCTCACGTCTCTGATGCGACTATACACTGAATCAATTAAAAATGGATGAGGATGTCTCTATACGGCTCATCACTCACCCGCCGTAAAGTGAGTTGGGCACAGAGGCCGTGTCTCTCAGCATATACAAATGAGACATTTTCTTTCACCTGTCTCTGGAGTTCAATGCTTAGGTTTTACATCGGCTCATATTCGGTGATGCTGAAAGCTAAAAGTTTGTGAACATTTTGGAATTAGCAAAACAACACTGTACAAGTTGATGTAATAAAGATTATTGGAGAATTTTGTACAAGAAGTCTTTCTCGGCATGTTACTGGTAGATCTATAGGTCTGTAAGTTTTAGTAAAATTTAATGGAAAATTCTGAGTGAAAAGTGTTTTAAACTAAAGGATTGCTCTTCTTTCAAAATAAAAATTGCCTAATAATTTAATCATCCCCATATCATCTAAGATGTTCATGGTTTTCTTTCTTCAGTTGCAAAGAAATTAAATTTTTTGAGGAAAATCTTCCACGATTTTTCTCCATACACTTCAATGGTGCTCAACGGATTGAAGGTTATTCAGTTTCAATGCAGCTTCAAAGGGCTCTACACGACCCCAACCAAGGAATAAGGGTCTTATGTAGCAAAAACGATCGGTTATTTTCTAAAAAACCTATTTTTAGCCTCAAATACTCATCTTGTAAACACCAGTGTTTACAAAGTGAACGTACAAAGGTGGTCGAACGCCCTTTAGCAAAAAAAAAAAGAAAAATAAATAAATAAAAGGTAAAAAGTTAAATGAGATGGGAGTTTTTCGATATACCCTAACTGTCTTGAACCAGTGCACCGAGCTAGACAAGATGAGCATTTGTGGTTAAAAATTATATACAAATATAATTTTTTTTTTAAAGAAAATGACAGATTGTTTCACTAGATAATACCCTTATTCCTTGGCTTGAATCATTTAGAGCCCTTTGAAGCTGCATTGAAACTGCACGAAGTCCACTATATGGAGAAAAATCCTGAAACGTTTTCATCAAACAATTTAATTTCTTTGCGACTGAAGAAAGAAAGATAGACATCTTAGATGACATGGGGGTGAGTAAATTATCAGGAAATTTTTATTCTGGAAGTGGAGTAATTCTTTAAATCCTCAACTGAAAAAAAGGTGTAGAAACAATGTTAAAACGTCACAGTTAATTACAATAAAATAGCAAGTGACACATTGGATTAAACATGAAATTTTGAAGTAGAAAGACTAAAATAGTGTGTGTGTGTGTGTCTAATGCTATTGATAACACAACTAAATATAATAAAAATGTTATAATTATGTTATTAAGGATTAATAAAAAATTTATATAAATCTGTAAAGTTGTTCATACATAAATAATTTTTGTTTTACGTTTGTATTGCATGTTAAAATGCTGAAAATACGTCACATTTTACATAAAATGCATGTGAATTCTCATGAGATCACACTGAAGCATGTAGTGATTCGCATCATAAATGCCCTGCATCTGAATATGTACACTTCATAAAGATCCAGACGAGATTGTGAATTGGCTGAGTCCTGTTTTAAAGTGTAAATGCTGTATTGTACCTGCAAACCCACAGAACATACTTAATCAGCAGCTGAAAGATTAAATACAATACATACCATAAAAGAAACTGGGCTTCAGGCATAGATATGCTTCTCAAAGCGCAGAGATGGCTTCAGTACTGACTGCACACTTAGCATTCGTTTCTGTCCAAAAGCTGGCGAGTAAATTTCATCCAAGTGCTTTGACAGTTTAAGTCGAAAAGTTTGGCATGAAAGGGTTGGTTGAGAGAGAGGAACAAGGGAGGTCAGCAGAGAGAAGGCGGGCTTCAACTGTTTATCGATCAGACGGCAGTCATACATCAGGGCCTGCTCGTATTCACCAGTCTGCCAGCATTCACTCTGGTCCCTCAGTGAGAGAAACTCTCTTCAGCGTTTTGGCAACCTGCGTAAAGCGGAGCCGCTGCACTTCAGTAGATGAAGGGAAGACATTGACAGTGATTAGTGTTGGGGCCTCAAGGCTACTTCACCTGACACCAAAGAAAAATGTATAGTATTACTTGTGAAGATAAGGATGCATCTCTTGAATAACATCACGTTAAAAGCAAAGCTCATCCAGTTTAACAATACACCTTTGTGAAAAAGATAAGTGCTTGACTGTATTAAATGAGCATTTGTAGTGTACTTCAAATATTAGAAATATATATAAACGTATGTATTTTATAATTTTAATAATGTTAAAATGTACTTGCAGATAATATTAATGCAAAAAAAAAAAACCTTCTGTGTGGACTTTCACAACAGCTTTTTAAAAATCTTAAAAAGTCAACTTTTTAATAATTTTGAATTAAAAGTTTTATTTTCATGGTACATTTTAAATTGTTAAATGAACTAAACATTAAATAATTTCTTAAATCTTTAATGAAGTATGCTTGTTTTGATGTGTCTAGTAAGGCACATGTAAAGTACAGTATGTGATTATAATTTTGGTGTATAAATATTTTGACAACACGTTCCTAACTCGTCACATATTGATGCTTGGTCAGGACCCCTTGGCGTCGCATTTTGACACACAGGGTACCCCTTCAGCATAATTTTTCAGTGTGCAGGGTCCTCCATTGTTTTCAGTTGTTTGTCTTAATTTAATGGTTTGCATGCATTTAAAAAAAAAAAATATAAATAATTTTACATAAATGTATACTTTATTTGGAGCACCTAAACCCACCCTAAACCTACCCACTTCTGAACAATATAAAACACAGGCAAAAATAAATACAGACACAGGAATTAAACCATAAACAAGCAGTATAAAAGCATTACAAACAAGTCGTGTTGCATTCTGAAGCCATGATATCTTTATGCGAAGAAGAGAGTAAAACATCTGAAAATGATCATCTAATCACTGAAAATGATCCCTCTCCATTAATGTGCTCACATCTCATTCAAAAAATACAGCCAAACATCAGCATGACGCAATCGGTCACAAGCAGGGTTGCCAGGTTTGCCACAATTGCTACTCAAAACTAGCCCAATCACGTATTGAGGTGGGTCCCTCATTAAAAATGCTTTGTTTTTTGGTGGGGTTCCCCTGGTAAAATGAGCATTCCAGGGGCTAAATATTACGTTATTGGGGTCGCTTCAACCCGCAGACATGAAAAACAACCCACGGCAACAGTGGTAAAGTAGCCCAATTCCGCGGGAAAACCGCAGACTTGGCAACTTTTGTCACAAGACACACAAGAGCCAATGGCATTTCACAACAATATGACGCAGTCGGTCACAAGACACACAATTTTTGAATTTGTGCACGGACTGTGGCAAACAGGATGAGCGTCTTTTCCTCTCACAAATCGTTTTGCCTCAGAAGATATGGAATATTCATATTTTTTTAAATAAATTGTAACTGTAGTTGTATCTGACTGTTATATCTGTGTTTTATTGACAAATGATTAGGTTTAGGTGCAGGAGTTCGGTTACTGCTCATAAATGTGTAAAAAGTGTAATTTAAATAAACTGTTGTGACTGTTTGCATTGAAAAATCGCACCCCAAAATATATGCAATAATGCAATATATAAATTAATCATGATGATACAATTCCCAGTGCCTTTCGCATCAGCTTATTGATGCCAATGGTTTCTTTTTTAAAGCAGTGGAGGACCCTGCAAGTCGAAAAATGACACTGAAGGGGTACCCTGTGTGTAAAAATACGACACCGAAGGGTCCTGACCAAGCGTCAATATGTGACGAGTTGGGAGTGAGAATGTGTTGACTTTGAATGCGCTAAATTACAATATCATTTAAAATGCAATTTGCAAGGCATGAAAATTTCAATAGAAATGACATTAAAGTATAAGTTACTTTATCATAAATGCTTGTCAGTACATTCGTCAGTAACCATATTTCAAATACAATAGAAGTAACTATAAAACTACGTATAAAGAAAGTCCTACATACAATTGAGGTCAAAAGTTTGCATACACTTTGCAGAATCTACAAAATGTTAACTATTTTACCAAAATAAGAGGGATCATACGAAATAAATGTTATTTTTTTATTTAGCATGGACCTGAAGATGTTTGACATAAAATAATTTTACATATAGTCCACAAGTCCATTTATAAAAATGACCTTGTTCAAAAGTTTGATATTGAAAAAAAAAAAAAAAAAAAAAAGGTAATATTGCAAGGGCGTAGGTTTGCTTTTGACATTGGTGGGGACCTAAACCCAAGTGAACCAACCCCCCTTGGACCCAGGATGATTCTGAAAGAATACTCTGCTGTTGCTGTAGTAACAAACACAACTTTCACGCGCATCTGATTTATCCATTTTGTGGATATTTCAGCTAACAGTTTGATTTGTACATTCAGTTAAACAAGGGAGTTAATTTAAACAAGTTAAACAAGTTAATTTAAAGATAAAGTCTGTCCACAGCGACCCAGGATGCTGTCCCTGCTGCCATGTACAGAGTTTACCATAAAATCACATTAGATTTGTCCCAAATTATTGTTAGCCTAATGTTCACAATGACTTTATCAAAGGCTGGAAGATTGTGTACCTTTCCGAACAACCTTTTCTGAATGCTTTTTATAGGCAGCTAATAATAGCCATAGATTGCGCATAGATTTGCGCGTTCTTGTTATTCACAAATTAAAACTGCTTCTATATTAACTGTTTTGGACTGCTGTCTTAAATTGGGTGCAATACCTGTGAGCTGTTCTAAACACGGCGCTGCTTCTCGTCTGGTGCCTGACAGCATTCTGCCCATGTATTAAAACTGCGTCCTTGAAAGTGCGCAGTTTTGTAACGTAGCCTATTAACTTCTTAGGTTATCAATGGTATGATGTTTCCGAAATTACAAAAACATATACATATATTTATTTGTTTGAGCACAATTATTGCTAGGGACAGTTTGACAGTAGCTGGATATTGGTAGGGACATGTCCCATGCCCTGAATGTCAAACAGGTTTTTTTTTTTTTTTTTTTTTTAGTGATAGTTGTTCATGAGTCCCTGGTTTGTCCTGAACAGTTAAACTGCCTGCTGTTCTTCAGAAAAATACTTCAGGTTACACAAATTCTTTGGTTTTTCAGCATTTTTGTGTATTTGAACATGAGTTGAGTCATTTCAACAATGACTATATGATTTTTGAGATCCATCTTTTCACACTGAGGACAACTGAGGGACTCATATTCAACTATTACAGAAGGTTCAAATGCTCACAGATGCTTCAGAAGGAAACACGATGCATAAAGGGGGATGAAAACTTTTGAAATTTAAAGATCAGGGTAAATTTGACTTATTTTGTCTTCTGGGGAACATGTAAGTATATTTTGTAGCTTCTGAAGGGCAGTACTAAATGGAGAAAAAAAGAGATATTTAGGCAAAATGAGAAAAATGCACACATCTTCATTCTGTTCAAAGGTTTACATCCCCTGGCTCTTAATGCATCGTTTTTCCTTTCTGAAGCATCATTGAGCTTTTGAATCTTCTGTAATAGTTGCATATGAGTTCTCAGTATGAACAGATGGATCTCAAAATCATACAATCATTGTTTGAAAGGATTCAAATACACAAAAATGCTAAAAAAACAAATAATTTGTGGAAGAACAGCAGGCAGTTTAACTTGAACAGTTTAACAGTTAACAGGGGACTCATGAACAACCATCGCTAAGAAAAACCACCACCACAACAACAAAAACAACACACACAGTTGTGGGTCATTCAGGTAACAACACAGTAAGCAAACTTTTGAACAGGGTCATTTTTAAAAATTCAACTATTATTTTCTCTTGTGGACTATATTTAAATGTTTTTTTATGTGAAATATCTTATTCAGGTCAGTACTAAATATAAAATATAACATGCATTTTATTCACTTGAATGTATTATTCTAAATAAATGCACAGCAATTTTACAAGAGAAATGTCTTACGTGTTCCCCCGTAGGAAAAAATACTGGTTTGAAATTGCATTAGACTAAATAAATGGAGGGATTTTCATGTTTTGCAAAAAATGACCATTTTTATGTGATGAATTCACCTGTAGTTTGCTGTGAAGTTCTTCAGTCACCTCTATGCGGACGAGCACATGTGTATGAACACACATGATAAAGTTACGCTGCTCTCGGTCCACGCAGCACCCAGAGACAAGTTAATCATGCCGCTGTTGTCTCTCCTATCACTCGCAGGCACTTTAATCAAATTATGACCTTGTAAAGCATGCACTTGTCATTTGGGACCTGAGACTCTTTGCTAATGACTAATTAGCCCCATCACCTGTTCCTCCAAACTTCCATTAAACCCATAACTGTGCTTAACGTAATGAAATAAACAGAAAAAAGAAAAAAAAAAAGAAAAAGAAAAACAACCATCAATGACAAAACTTCTGAGAACACATCAATCAACATGATGGTAATTTATAATGGGGAACGTAGTTGTCTTCTCCTGTGAAAGCCACCCCTCATTGGGCTAGAGGACGGCAAGGATACACATTAATTGCTAATTAGTTTGTGATTGCTTCCCCGCAAGGGGCAAAGAGCAAAACGCTCGACTCAGAGCCTCGACCCTTGCAGAATCACCAACTCAGCATCTAAGTAATTAGCTGTTAAATAACAATGCTCATATCATTGGCACTAGAAATTGGATAATTGTGTTTCATAATCAGAAATAAATATCCACTCTCAATCAAAGCTACACTCTCAGAAGTAAAAGGTACAAATATGTACCATTAAAGTACTAATGTGTATGCACCCTTTAGGGGTAAATAAGGTAACTTTTCTACCTTTTTTTTAAGCATTCAACCACAAGCAAAACCAAAAATCACTCCTCTGATTTTGTTTTATTTTATTAAAAAGCATGTTATAATTAATTAAATAAAATATATATTTTTAATTCAATTAATTAATGTATTTATTTATTTTTTGAGGGACATTAGTATAGTCATTTGTTTTAAAGACATTAACTGCTTTTTTTTTTTTAAATGGCTGAAAGCCTAGTAGTATAATTTAGGAAGGATGACCTATAGGTTCAAATTCTGACCCGACATGTATTTGTTTTTAATAAAATGAGGAAAAATTTACTAAGACCAATAATCCTTAGTCAATAATCCTTAGTAATTTTAATTGTACATAGTATAAAAAAAGCAGTTTGGTATTATTGCAAAGAGAAAAAAAAGAGTGGGTATTCAATATAAAGTGAATGGTATGCAAAAAAGATATGAAGCATGCAAAGATTTTTTTTAAATATCTACATTAATCATATGAACTACAGCATATATATTGAAGGAGATACAAGCCTTCTGTTGGGTTTGAATGTTTGCTTTTATGCCTAATAGTCAAAATCTTTTTTACAAACATTGTGGTATGAAATAGTTTATCCTTTTTTGTCTTTTTTTGCAGATAATAAGTGTTACCTGTTAGGAAATGAGAGTCGCTGAGAGAGAGGCTACAGATGTGGCCGGCGCTAAGCATCGAAGCAGTCGGGCGATTCATTAAGGCTTTTATTTTACAGAAACTCTCTCGGGGCTCTCAAGCATCTGCCTGCGATATTAGATCGAGGGGAGTGCAAGTTAGAGAGATAGCTAATAGGATACGATAAAAGAGAGAAAACAAAGACTGAGCTTTGCTTTGAAAAACACCAAAAGAAGAAAGTGAGGTTATAAAGAGGTGAGGTGACAAAAAAACAGCCTTTTAAAGAAAAACAAGAAAGGTTTGACAAAGAAACAGCATAGATGAGTGTGTGTCACAGACGCCACATAACAGTCACATCTGGCTCAGGAACAAGATGGCTTCTCTTTAAGGGACACATGCGATCAGACCAGTTGCTTCATCAAGCTCCTCTGGGTTTTCAACCTCGAGTGCCATCCAAGCTTAGTTAACAGTGAACATTAAAACATTTTGTGAACAATTTAGCTAGCCAGTGGTTGCAACTAAAATCATTTTAGGTTGTGTATTTAAAATAAAAAAAAATGAAATAAAATAAAATAATATCTACAGGTGCATCTCAATAAAGAAGATTAGAATGTTGTGGAAAATATCATTTATTTCAGTAATTCAACTCAAATTGTGAAACTCTTGTATTCAATAAATTCAGTGCACACAGACTGAAATAGTTTAAGTCTTTGGTTCTTTTAATTGTGATGATTTTGGCTCACATTTAACAAAAACGCATCAATTCACTATCTCAACAAATTAGAATATGGTGACATGCCAATTATCAACTCAAAACGCCTGCAAAGGTTTCCTGAGCCTTCAAAATGGTCTCTTAGTTTGGTTCACTAGGCTACACAATCATGGGGAAGACTGCTGATCTGACAGTTGTCCAGAAGACAATCATTGACACCCCTCACAAGGAGGGTAAGCCACAAACATTCATTGCCAAAGAAGCTGGCTGTTCACAGAGTGCTGTATCCAAGCATGTTAACAGAAAGTGGAGTGGAAGGAAAAAGTGTGAAAGAAAAAGATGCACAACCAACCGATAGAACCGTACCCTTGAGAGGCTTGTCGAGCAAAATCGATTCAAGAATTTGGGTGAACTTCACAAGGAATGGACTGAGGCTGGGGTCAAGGCATCAAGAGCCACCACACACAGACGTGTCAAGGAATTTGGCTACAGTTGTTTTATTCCTCTTGTTAAGCCACTCCTGAACCACAGGCAACATCAGAGGCGTCTTACCTGGGCTAAGGAGAAGAAGAACTGGACTGTTGCCCAGTGGTCCAAAGTCCTCTTTTCAGATGAGAGCAAGTTTTGTATTTCATTTGGAAAGCAAGATCAAGCTCATAGCCCAAATTGCTTGAAGTCCAGTGTTAAGTTTCCACAGTCTGTGATGATTTGGGGTACGGTGTCATCTGCTGTTGTTGGTCCACTGTGTTTTTTGAAAACCAAAGTCACTGCACCCGTTTACCAAGAAATTTTAGAGCACTTCATGCTTCCTTCTGCTGACCAGCTTTTTAAAGATGCTGCTTTCATTTCCAGCAGGATTTGGCACCTGCCCACACTGCCAAAAACACCAAAAGTTGGTTAAATGACCATGGTGATGGTGTGCTTGACTGGCCAGCAAACTCACCAGACCTTAACCCCACAGAGAATCTATGGGGTATTGTCAAGAGGAAAATGAGAAACAGGAGACCAAAAAATGCAGATGAGCTGAAGGTCACTGTCACTTGGCTTCCATTTCAAAAATGCTTCAAGAAATGAAAATGATGTTTGTGGTAGAACATAATAGAAAACTGGAACAAAATCCCTTTTAAAGTTGTGTATATAAGGGTGTCATATGCATGACGTGAATATGATTCACTTCCCCAAACAAGAAGTCACTTATTTTTGGCTTATTTTTTCAGACCAGGTTGCTTATTTATTTAGTAAATCCTGGCAAGGTTCTGGGTATTTTTATAATGATGCAGTAAAGGACCATTTTTAGTCCAGCATTTTGTATTCATTATATAAACCCCAGTTTTGTTTCTTGGTAAACTAAGAAGTTCTGCAGTGTAGTGTTTGAATCCAATTGGGTCTGATGATTTCAGCTTGGCCTTACCACTTCTGTGTGCTGTACACTTTAAATGGTGAGGGAATAATCAGTGGAGTCTTTACTTGAAAGCACAAGTATTTCATTCAACTAAGAGCCTCCAGAAACATTTTTAATTCTATCTCAGGCATATTTAAATTAGACTGTTTTTTACATTTGCGGTTTATCCTTCTGCATTGTTTCTTAAGTGAAAGCAATCAATACGGAGTGAGTGCTTCTGTTTGCGCTTGTTACAGTTGCTCCTCATGTTGTGGCACTGTCATTTTTTTTTAGAGGTCAGAAATGCTTTAAGGAATGAAAATTATGTTTGTGGTAGAACATAATAGCAAACTAGAACAAAATCCCTTTCAAAGTTGTGTATATAGGGGTGCCATATGCATGATGCGCGTATGCTCCACTTCACCGAACCAAGCTTATTCTTTCAGACAAGGTTGCTTTTTTATTTAGTGAAACCTGGCATGGCTCCAGGTGTTTTCATAATGATGCAGTAAATAACCATTTTTGGTTCCCCAAAGAAACATTCAGTGAACAGTTTTAAAGCAACTTTTTATAGTGTTTTAAAAGTTTATATAGTACTTTTAGTGTGAAGAATTTTAATAATCCAAAGGACCTTTTCTACTATGAAGAACCGTTTTGTGGAATGGAAATATTCCATGGATGTTAGAGGTTCTTCATGAAATCATCAATGGCAATAGACATTCTTTATTTTTAAGGGTGTTTTCAGGGATATTTCACTTACATACTCTCATGCAAAACTTAAAAATATAAAAAATTGTATGCATGAACCTTGCAAACTGACAAACCCAGCATCTAGTTTGTCCAGCATTTTGTATTCATTATATAAACCCAGTTTTGTTTTTTGGTGAACTAAAAAGTTCAGCAGTATAGTGATTGAATTCAATTGGGTCTGATGATTTCAGTTTGACCTCCAGTTTTGCATGCTGTACACTTCAGATGGCCAGGGAATAATCAGTGGAGTCTTTACTTGAAAGCGCAAGTATTTCAGGCAGCTAAGAGCCTCCAGAAACATTTTTAGTTCCATCTCAGGCATACTGAAAGAGACTGTTTTTTACATTAGTGGTTTATCCTTCTGCATTGTTTCTTAAGTGAAAGTAATCAATACGCAGTGAGTGCTTCTGTTTGCACTTGTTACAGTTGCTCCTCGTGTTGTGGCAGTGTAATTTTTTTTAGAGGTCAGAAATGCTTCAAGGAATTAAAATTCTGTTTGTGGTGGAACATAATAGAAAATTAGAACAAAATCCCTTTAAAGTTGAGTATATAGGGGTGCCATATGCGTGATGCACATATGCACCACTTCCCCAAACCAGGCTTATTTTTTTTAGACCAGGTTGCTTATTTAGCGAATCCTGGCAAGGTTCCAGGTGTTTTCATAATGATGCAGTAAAAAAGCATTTTTGGTTCCCCAAAGAACCATTCACTGAACAGTTTTAAAGCAACTTTTTATATAGTGCTTTATAGTGTTTTAAAAGTTTATATACAACTTTTAGTGTGAAGATTTTAATGATCCGAAGGACCTTGTCTACTATGAAGAACCGTTTGGTGGAATGGAAATATTCCATGGATGTTAGAGGTTCTTCATGAAATCATCAATGCCAATAGACATTCTTTATTTTTAAGGGTGTTTTCAGGGATATTTCACTTACATACTCTCATGCAAAACTTAAAAATATAAAAAATTGTATGCATGAACCTTGCAAACTGACAAACCCAGCATCTAGTTTGTCCAGCATTTTGTATTCATTATATAAACCCAGTTTTGTTTTTTGGTGAATTAAAAAGTTCAGCAGTATAGTGATTGAATTCAATTGGGTCTGATGATTTCAGTTTGACCTCCAGTTTTGCATGCTGTACACTTCAGATGGCCAGGGAATAATCAGTGGAGTCTTTACTTGAAAGCACAAGTATTTCAGGCAGCTAAGAGCCTCCAGAAACATTTTTAATTCCATCTCAGGCATATTTAAATGAGACCGTTTTTTACATTTGCGGTTTAACGTTCTGCATTGTTTCTTAAGTGAAAGCAATCAATACGCAGTGAGTGCTTCTGTTTGCACTTGTTACAGTTGCTCCTCGTGTTGTGGCACTGCTCCAGTTCTTTATTGAATGTGATGAATTGAGGTCTCCAGTGTCCCAAATGAAGATACCCAGCCTTCTCTTCCATTGTAATGAAGCACTTCAAAATAATGTGGCCAACCCCAATGGAGGTTGCATTAAATTTGATCTCATTCAATTTTGTTAAACTATCTGCCAGGCTTGCAAGGACAATGTCTGTCTTGTATAAATCATGGCCTTAAAGGGCACTTGGGGGTTGTCCCTGGGGTAAAAAAATAAATAAATAAGACCAGGCAAATAACAACAAAACCAAAACAGCTGTAGAATAGCCAATGAGGACGGGTCAGGCAGGACTATGATGACTAAACATCAGACTCGGTATTCAAGAGATGCTTCGGGATGATCAGAATATTTATGATGCACCTGATTGATACTGTACAGCTATGTGATTTGACTTTTATTGACTGACATATGTCTGCGCCCGTGCTGGGTTATGTTGTTTTGATGGTTAGCATAGCAGGTTAATCAATTCGGCTTCACTCAATATTCTCCGCAGACTCGCTCCTGTCCCACGCACCGCTCTCAACTGTGATAATCCACCTTATACTAATAAGATGACATATCATGTGGACAGAATTTTAAATGGAGATTACTAGTGCTGAGTACCGACTGCGGGCTATGGATCCGCGTGAGGTTCTGGGTCATTATAATGCTTGGATCGCTTCTAAACGTCATTACTTTGGCAAGCCGCGAAGATTAACTTTTACAATTAACCTTTATTTATCACAGACATGCACCTACAGCCAGGTCAAACTGTCCATTTAAAAGCATGTGAACAGAGGACATTTTAATGGGAGAATAGAAATGTCTGGACAAATATAGCAAAACACTCAAAAGGGCGGACTATTTATCTCAAAATTACAAATGAGTTGTTTTGAAATATTCAGTTTAAAGTGGAACCTTTATGAACCTTTAGTTAAGCATTAATAAATAGTCAATTCATTATTTATAAAGCATTGTCCCTACATTAATATTAATTAACATTAGTAAGCAGATTATAAATACAGCTATAAATGCTTTGTTCTTGAATTATGAGCATATCGATAATGTGTCCAATACTTCTAGTTTCCTACTTTATTAAGGTTCCATTTATCTTTTCTAAATTAAGTATTACATTATTTACAAACCAGTTATTTAGCTGTCATCAGTGGTTCATAAGATCATTTCAAAAAAGTAAATGATTAATAAACTATTGTGCAAATGATTAATAAACCAAATGTATTTATACATTTTATTAGTTAATCAGTGTGCTAATAAATGCTTTATTAGCATGTATTCTTGCTATAATTCATTCTTAATTGAGGTGGTTATAAAACATTTAGTAGTTGTCAGTTAACTATTTTTGTGAGCTCATCTAAAGTGAAGACTATTTATGCCTCTGTAAAGGTTTTACAAAGATTTCATCTTCTGTTGTCTTCATTGTGTTGGTTTTTGTAAGTTTTGTTGCTTTTTTGTTGACATATATTTATCTTGTTGCCTATGTTTACTTTCTTGATATTTTTTCATTTTCTTTATTTAGTTCCTTTTTTATTTTTATGTATTGCTTTATTGTTAATTTTATATCTAGTTATATCATCTTCAAATATCTCTGCTGCGTCTGTTTCTTTTTTTTCTGTTTAGAAGATACTTGAGCCTATAAATCTGCTTTGTAAAAGCTTTACAAGACCTAAATAGTCTTCACTTTAGATGAGCTCACAAAAATAGTTAACTAGCAACTACTAAATATTTTATAACTACCTAAATTAATCATTAAATACAGTAGGAAAATGTATTAATAAAGCATGTATTAACACACTTTAATATATGTCTAAATTATATGTATAAATTGAACTGAAATCGAAATGTGGAATTTTACTGGTATTACTGAAATATTGGCATGGTGACAACAATAAATGTGAATTTGTTTTAAAATGTATGATTTTTTTTAGCCGGTTCCAGGAACAGAATCACAATATCCATTTATAAAAATGTAATGGATGAATAAATCAAAGGTCTGCACACTTAAATGAGAACATGACATGGACTAGTGCTTGTGAATATTAAGCCGTATTGTGAATTTTAAGACTATTTAAATATGAATCCTGCATGTTCTGGGTGTTTCTGTGTGACCAAATGTGTGACCAAACCTCGCAGCATTTTTTTATAGTCACTTCATGAGCATTTTACCGTTTCTTTTAAGAAAACCTATATCATACACAAACAGAAACTTACAGGTCTTCACAGCAACCTGTCAAAATAAAAGTGTGGTTTAACTTGAAGAAACTGTAACAGATATATGTTACTTAATGTAATAACAGTAGTAGTACTAATAATTAAATTATTCTTAAAACATATTTTTTTTAAGTAACATTTACCAAAAAAAAAAAAAAAAAAAAAGATTTTTGAAAGAAATATATAACCTAATATATATTATTAATAAAAAATATTTAGTTACTTAGAGATGCTTTTGATTATGAAAATTTAATGAAACCGTTGAAATGGAATCAAGAAAATTCATGAAAAGTACAGAAAAAAAAAAGAAAAAAAGGACATTTGGAAAAAACAAAACAAAACAAAAAAACGAAATTTGCAAAGAAAAATTAACCAGGTTTGTTAGGGTTTTACAGTCCAATCGCCCTTTAAAAAAAAAAAAAAAAAATTGGCATACTTTAAAAAAAAAGAGAACTTATTATGGATATACTTTAAAAGAAAACACTTAAATTTGAACTGAATGTAATGTTTTCAGACATCTGACTGCATTATATATGCATATTATACTAAAAAATTATATTAAATGCAGTTAATTGACCTTAGAGTGCTACTTTTGACTTACTTAAGTACATCTTTATATATAATTTCATAATTACTTCTGTTGTCCTTGAAATGGTTAAAGTACTGATGCACTGACAAGCATTGCAATTGTTTTAATTGTATTCAAATAAAACACTGTATTTAAAATTATAATCAAATACTTTACATGTGCTTCAGTATGTTAGTCAACACATTAAAATAACTGTACTTCTTTAAAGCACAACAAAATGAACTTTTAATTTGACATTACAAAGACTTTTAAAAGTAATACTTAAAAGTCTTTAAAAGTATACTTAAGTGTTTTAAGAAACATTGATGAAAGTGTCTAGATTGAAGTACACTTAAGTGGCCTTTTATTTAATTAATATGTGATTATCTGTAAATACAGTTTGTTAAATATACTTTTACGATTTAAAGTACACTATAAGTGCACATTCAATACAGTTAAGTGCACTTCTAAATTAAACACGGTTTAATTTAAGCATTTTAAGTTTACATCAAAAAGTTGAATAAAAAAAAAAATGGTTTAAAACATCAAACAAGCTTTAAATATTAAACAGATATTTATAGCATTGGCTAAAAAACTTTAACAGTTGTCAAATGCCAGATTTATAACCTTACCATTTTCTTTGGTGTTTGTGTGATTCCAGTAAATTACAAAAAGTAGTTTACAACCCTTCCTGTCTTCCCATAATGAAAAATGAAAATGATATTAGCTTTTAGTTAAAACAATTAGATAAAATGTCAAATATCATCAGTAATCAAAACAATCAGATTCTTCATTTTAATTAAATCTAAAAAGCGGTGTATAACAAATGTCAGCTCCGTCAGCTGAAGTATTACAGCTTCCGAGGTTCCCAGTAAAATGTATGTTTTTCCGATCGCACCCTGTGAAAAACATACACTAGAGAAAATGAATGCCTTCCTATGTGGCATACAACAAAATGATCACATTTCAGAGCAATCTGCTGGTCCTGTGGTCCTAATCACTCTGTCGATAGCCCTTCCAGTGTGCAGGTGTGCTGTTACAGATGGTTTTATGAAGATCCATTAAAAATAATTTAGCTCATCGCTGGGCCCAGGAGGGGCTCATTGGCTGAGACGAGCACTTCAGAGAGCCCCTCCCCCAACAACACCGCAAGCCATCGCCATGGGAACACAGGAGTCAGCCGCTTGATAAAATATAGCCAGAAAAGACCGAAGACTTACATCTCAGTTCACACATAGGTAAACAAAACAGGCTAACTGTGTATAGGCTGATCCATTAGCTTCTATATGGGTGGTCAAGTGATGAAGCAAGAGTGAAGTTGTAACATGAATGGATGACATTATGATAGTGACTTATTATTTACATGCTCTGTGGGATGTTTGATTGGTTGAGGTCACAACCTGTGGCTAACACTGTGTGATGTGTGCTTTGAATTGTCAGATTATTAAAGGAACAGTTCACACAAAACAACTGGTAAAGCCTTTAAAATCTCATTCACAGGCAACGCTGTAAATCGGAAACCAGTTACTCTAATTAGCTATTTTGACCTAAACTAACCCTAGTAATTTTAGTATAACTAGCCAAATATATTTAGTTGGATCCATGTACACTGTAAAAAACACTTTGTTGAGTCAACTTAAAATAATCTGTTAGCTGGCTGCCTTAAAATTATAAGTTCAGTCAACTCTAAAAAAATTTAATCAGCTTGAAATGTTAAGTTTTACTGTGACAACTTAGAAATTTGAGTTGATTCAACTTAAAATTTTAAGGCAGCCGAATAACAAACAGCTGTTAAGTTTAACAAACACATTTTTAGTTTAGTCAACATGCATATCTAAGTTGTCACTTAGTACAACTTAACATTTCAACTTGAATAAACTTATTTGAGTTGACTGAACTTAAAATTTTAAGGCAGCAGGGTAACAAATTATTTTAAGTTGACTCAACAAATTGTGTTTTGTTGTTGTTGTTGTTGTTGTTGTTTTAGAACAGTGTACTTGAATATTTATTCATAATCTTTATTTGATCACTTACCACATTTTTTCTTTTTTTTTAAACTACATGGATTTTTATTTGAGAGATACACACATATGTGACCCTGGACCACAAAACCAGTCTAGCATGGGTATATTTGTAGCAATGGCCAGAAATACATTGTATGGATCAACATTATTGATTTTTCCTTAATGCCAAAAATTATTAGAATATTAAGTAAATATGATGTTCCATGAATATATTTCCTACTGTAAAAATATAAAAACTTTGTTTTATGCATTGCTAAGAACTTCATTTGGACAACTTTAAAGGCAATTTTCTCAATATTTAGATTTTTTTGCTCCCTCAGATTCCAGATTTTCAAATAGTTGTAACTCTCCAAAATACTGTCCTATTTATTCCCTTATTTATTCAGCTTTCTGATGATCTATACATATAAAAAAAGAGGTAACACTTTATTTTGATAGTCCACTTTAGATATTCTACTAACAGTAATTAACTTTGCAACAAAATGTCAACTAGCAGTTAGTAGAGTATTAGTAGACTGTCTGCTTAATATCTTCTAACACTTTCTTTGTCAACTTACTCAACTAACCCTAAACCTACCCTAAACTAACCCTAAATTCTACTCTGAGAGTTAGTGGACATGTAGTTGCAAATAATGAGATTTAGTTGATATGTAGTTGACAAGTAGTTGACATGTAGCTACAAAGTTACTTACACTTAGTAGAATGTCTAAAGTGGACTATCAAAATAAAGTGTAACCAAAAAAGAATTACCCTTATGATTGGTTTTGTGGTCCATGGTCACATATAGTGTCTTATTTAATACACATAAGATGATTTTATTTAAGGACTTAAAATACTTTTAAGATTTTAAGTATTTTTTTTAAGTTCTTAAGAATCTGCACTATACTTCTAGAAAATATAATATTATTCTAATAAATTATTAATAAAATACAATGGACTTTATAATAATCAAATTAAAATTTTAAGTTTTACTTTCAAATACATTTGAAATTATTAAAATCAGTTTTACTAAACTTGTGCTTTGAAGAAGTACATTTATTTTGATGTGTTGACTAACATACTAAATAACGTGTAGTACAGATTTAGTATTTGACTATAATTTTGCAGTGTTATTGAATATTATTCAATATTTAAAGTTAATATTTTACAAATATATTTCAATACTTTACAAATAAGTTTAAATAGAATTTATGTTAAAGTGTATTTTAGACTTTGAAATGAATTATATCTAATTTTGAAATTACAGAGGTTTTTACAGAGGACATTACAGAAATTAAGAGTACTTAAATCCTAGTTAACAGCTGGGTTTAAAACACACACACACACACACACACACACACACACACACACACACACACACACACACACACACACAACACAACTCTGAAGTTCAACTAATTGCATTTAATATAAAATTACACAAATTCATTTTCATTTAATTACAGCTGCACTTAAGTATATTCATAAGTCAATTCTGTATGCTGTTTGTTTTAAATAATGTGTTTGAAATGACATTCGGGTGAACAATTTTCATTTTTAACATTTATGCACATGCAAATTGTACACAACATTTAAATGTACACACAAATTTATCTACATGTGGCTTCTGCAAGCAAATAAATTAGGAAGTAGCAAAACAAAGACTCAAAATAGAGGTTTTTGTCATCTTATCAGAGATTGTATGAGCTCACAAGTTAAAGAAAGCTCCAATCATGCTGGCTTACCACAATCCCTTAGGCATCAGATCTGGAGAAACGGCAAATATTTTCATGGTAAACAGAAATGACTAGCAGTTTGTTCTGTCTCTGTTACGTGATTCAGTTCTTTGAAAGCTCAGACTGTAGAGACACTTCCAGCTAAATCTCACTTTGTCAAACCCTAAGCTGCTTTGGACCATATTTGTTTGCTGTTTTGGTTTTGGGTTAATAGATCTGGCTTTTCCGAACTCCTGTTTAGGAGCATTAGGCAAATCATGACCTCTGGTTGCGAAGTCTAATTCCAGAAACCGTCAACAAAGCATTGTGGTTTCTGCACTTGCTCAGGCTCTTGGAAATGGCAAACTGACAGATGAGAGCAAACCTCTCTACCAAATCCACCCTCTTCTCAGCAACAGATGCTATGGCACGCTCGCTGATCCAGCCGTGTTGAAGTCCCATAATTAATCTCCTATTACTCTCCTCGACTCTCTATCACACAGGTAATTTGCGCTAAAATGCCATTTCCATGCAGGTATTTACACAAGCTGCAATACGCCAACTACAGGTTTACCTTAGTGCATTATAATGCAAATATTTACAGTTCCCACATATTGCAAATGGGTAATTTTCAACAATTTGGACATGAAGCTGCATTGGCATCCCTTATATTTCTGGGACTGAACCATATAGGGCCTTGAAAATGACAATTCCAAAGACATGTTTATTAAGAAACAGAATTTATGATGATATTGACATATCCTTAATACTCCTTGAGTATTTATGGCACTCAGACAGGTGTTTTATTTAGCTTTTTTGATAAGAGGGAACATCAACATTTTTTGGTATTAAAATTAAAATGTTAAAATTAAAAATAAAATCTGAGGTTTGCAAAGTGACTCACGTTTGGTTTTTGACCACTGAAAATATTTACAATTTAACAATTTACTCAAGGAGCCATATTAAGATCCCTATATCTCTGGAAATTAACCATATATAGTCTTAAAAATAAAGATGCTAGAAGACAATTTTGTTAAGATAAAAATCTAAAAGGGTGTTAAGATATCTTTAATACTTCTTGAGTTACAGACAAACTTGAAAAGTGCCTTTTCCCCATTTTTGAATAGTCACCATTGGAACATAATGCAACAAAGACTGCTGAAGTCGACAGAGTTTACTAATAGAACTACCAATCTCTGTGTAAAAAATAAAATAAAGATTCTGCCAGCTTTCAAAGGTAATTTTTTAAATTACTCCCTTGTAATTTGGCTCCAAATCTCAGGTAAAAATTATCAGTTTGACCCCCTCTACGAAATAGTTCATTATATACATGCAGAGCATTTAATATTTTGGCTTTCATCACTATATATGTTTATCTTTCTCAAACTTTGAGCCAGGGACATTTCTGAAATTTGGTTGTTTTGACACAGAATGACCCAAATGCAGTTAGCTGAACTTGTACTGCTATTTTTCACCTATTTAAGTACAGCTTACATATATCTTTTTTAGTGGTGTCAAAATTAGCGCGTTAACGCAGGAGATTAATTTTTTCATTTTAACGCGTTCAAAATATTTAACGCAATTAACGCATGGGCGGGGCCACCCCACTCACAACTGCTTATGAAATGCTTTTATTTAAATGCGCAGAGCGTCTTTACGAACACATCAAACAGGAGACTTTTCAGATGCGCGCTCCAACTTTACTTCAGCACCAGACGCGAGTCAAACGACCGCGGAAGCGGTACCGGTGACGGGGAGCTTAAGTAAAACGTTAGTGAACTGCGGTCAGATGAGATGCTGTCAGGCCATATGTCGGTAAAAACGAATTTAATTGTCCTGTCAGCCTATATACTCTGCTTGTAGCGTGCGCTCTTGAAGTTCACGCGCAAATGTGCCGACGCGCGCTGTATTAGGCTATATTAAACCCAAATGAAACTGCGAGCATGCAAAGTCGTAGTTATATCGTCAGGTAAAACATGAATTCACAAAAAAAAAAAAAAAATTATTTATAGGTCAAAGCAGTGTCAGATCAAGTTCAGCAGTGACAACCTTTAACAGCAGCCAAAATATCCTTATAACCAGTTGCTGTGATGTCTGTTAATTAAGGAACAAAATTAAAAAGAGGAAATTAATAACTAAGTTTTATCTTTATATAATTTAGAATTTGATATAATTTAGGCTATATTTTCTTTTTTTCAATGGTTAAGTATTAGGGGGGGAAAATCAATCAGTGATATTTGCCTTCAGTCCTAAAAAAAGATGGCGTTAAACAAATATTAAAAATATATGTTCTTTATGTTGTTTCTACATTAATTTGAAGCATTAAAGTGAAATTATTGCAATATAAAAGTATAATTAAAAACTTTAATGTCAGGTAGAATTAATCGCGATTAATCGCGATTAATTTCAGGTAAAATGTGCGATTAATTAGTTATTTTTTTTTAATCGATTGACACCACTAATCTTTTTATGTCGTTTCATAATTACTTCTATTGTCTTTGAAATATGATTAAAGAGTACTACTGAATTTACTGACAAGCATTTATTTTAACTGAGAATATGTTTTAATGCAACTTCTATTGAAACTTACAGTGGGTACGGAAAGTATTCAGACCCCCTTAAATTTTTCACTCTTTGTTATATTGCAGCCATTTGCTAAAATCATTTAAGTTCATTTTTTTCCTCATTAATGTTCACACAGCACCCCATATTGACAGAAAAACACAGAATTGTTGACATTTTTGCAGATTTATTAAACAAGAAATACTGAAATATCACATGGTCCTAAGTATTCAGACCCTTTGCTTAGTATTTAGTAGAGTCTTTTGGGAAAGATGCAAGTTTTTCACACCTGGTTTTGGGGATCCTCTGCCATTCCTCCTTGCAGATCCTCTCCAGTTCTGTCAGGTTAGATGGTAAACTATGGTGGACAGCCATTTTCAGGTCTCTCCAGAGATGCTCAATTGGGTTTAAGTCAGGGCTCTGGCTGGGCCATTCAAGAACAGTCACGAAGTTGTTGTGGAGCCACTCCTTCGTTATTTTAGCTGTGTGCTTAGGGTCATTGTCTTGATGGAAGGTGAACCTTCGGCCCAGTCTGAGGTCCTGAGCACTCTGGAGAAGGTTTTCATCCAGGATATCCCTGTATTTGGCCACATTCATCTTTCCCTCGATTGCAACCAATCGTCCTGTCCCTGCAGCTGAAAAACACCCCCACAGCTTGATGCTGCCACCACCATGCTTCACTGTTGGGACTGTATTGGACAGGTGATGAGCAGTGCCTGGTTTTCTCCACACATACCACTTAGTATTAATGCCAAAAAGTTCTATCTTGGTCTCATCAGACAAGAAAATCTTATTTCTCACCATCTTGGAGTCCTTCAGGTGTTTTTTTTAACAAACTCCATGCGGGCTTTCATGTGTCTTGCACTGAGGAGAGGATTCCGTCGGGCCACTCTGCCATAAAGCCCCGACTGGTGGAGGGCTGCAGTGATGGTTGACTTTCTACAACTTTCTCCCATCTCCCGACTGCATCTCTGGAGCTCAGCCACAGTGATCTTTGGGTTCTTCTTTACCTCTCACCAAGGCTCTTCTCCCCTGATAGCTCAGTTTGGCCGGACGGCCAGCTCTAGGAAGGGTTCAGGTCGTCCCAAACGTCTTCCATTTAAGGATTATGGAGGCCACTGGGCTCTAAGGAACCTTAAGTGCAGCAGAATTTTTTTTTGTAACCTTGGTCAGATCTGTGCCATGCCACAATTCTGCCTCTGAGCTCTTCAGGCAGTTCCTTTGACCTCATGATTCTCATTTGCTCTGACATGCACTGTGAGCTGTAAGGTCTTATATAGACAGGTGTGTGGCTTTCCTAATCAAGTCCAATCAGTATAATCAAACACAGCTGGACTCAAATAAAGGTGTAGAACCATCTCAAGGATGATCAGAAGAAATGGACAGCACCTGAGTTAAATATATGAGTGTCACAGCAAAGGGTCTGAATACTTAGGACCATGTGATATTTCAGTTTTTCTTTTTTAATAAATCTGCAAAAATGTCAACAGTTTTGTGTTTTTCTGTCAATATGGGGTGCTGTGTGTACATTAATGAGGAAAAAAAATGAACTTAAATGATTTTAGCAAATGGCTGCAATATAACAAAGAGTGAAAAATTTAAGGGGGTCTGAATACTTTCCGTACCCACTGTAGATGTCATGTATTTATGCCTGATTGGTGTAAGAAGTGGGAGAGAATATCCCATAGAAATGAATTAGAGGTTTCCAAGAAAAACACGACTTGGTTGTGCTCATTGTATGGATATTTTTCTGAAATGGGAATGTTTACATGTTTTAGGGAAATAAAATAGTAAATTGACTGGTAAATTGTAAAATTACGAAGTAAAATGATTAAAAAAGACTCATCATAGGCAATTGAAATAAGAAATGCATTTGATAGTAATTACAAGTTCCTAAGTGTTCCTAAAGCTTTTGCATTCGCTATGTACTGTAGATGTGCTTATTGGTGTACATATTTAAATGAGAATGAGGACTAAGGCACCATTCAATCCATAACATGCAATGCTCAAGATTTAGGATGTGTGAAATGTAAATTACATATTTAGTCCTGGTTCGCTTAGCGTTTACACTGCCATTTTAACAGTGATCCTAAATATACAAAACAAAAGGAATAAGGATACAGTCATGATCTGATCAGACAGCCTTTATGACATATATTTTGCAAACTTACCAAACATGCTAAACTGCTGTTTATCTGGGCTAAATTCAGTCATTCTATGTGTGTTCACATGGCGTTATCTTTTATAGCTGATAACTTATGAAAAGGTTATAAAATGTGTAAAGGAGTCAAAACACCTATAGGAATTCCTCCATTGTACACTGAAATCTGATGTAAGGAGACAGCGGTTCTGACTCCTGTACTGAACTGCAATGGCCTACATACTGTATGTATTTCAATCAAACACTTTTTTATTAGGCCTTGGTCTACTTGTTCAGCACACCAAGGTTTGGATATCAGCATTCACACTTATTCAGATAAACTGCTTTAACAGAGCCATCACACCAGAGTTCATTTTAATCAAACCAAACCTGCTCTTACTTTAGGATTAAAAAACAAACAAAACTATTTGCCTCAAAAGACACATGCACTTTTTTAATAATTTGAATTAGGTGATATGCTTTACTTAGAAAACAAACAGGTACTTTCAATCTGGGATAGTTTTTTTTTTCTTGTCCTTTTAAAACCTCCACACATGTGCTCACCGATTGTTTTATTTGTTGAGGCAATTGTTAAAGAATCAACAGCACAAACACGCTTTGGAATACTAATGCTTGACCTTTAAAGTCCAAATATTGTGTTTTTTACTGGCTACTGACTCTAAATGGAATAAATGATCTGCATAATACATTACAGCAGTAGCAATTAAAGACAAAACGTGCTCACTTTGACGATCGGCTACAGGAGGCACCGCAGGCTCACAGATGTTTGTGCATTTTGAGATTTTCATTGAAAGGATTCGCCTGTAGAGAGACAAGCTCATGTCATGTTGTACTTCAGCCGTGACTGCATATTACAGCTGTATCCAGTGTAAGGTATCAAAGGACTATTAAGATATTTACTAAATAGTTTTTTGTGCACACAGACATAAAAACAAGTAGATTTTGTTTTGTTTTTACAGTTTAGGGCAAAAGTTTACATGCACAGAATCTGCAACATGTTAATTATTTTACCAAAATAAGAGAGATCATACAAAATGCATGTTATTGTTTATTTCGTTTTGACCTGAGTAATATATTTCACATAAAAGATGTTTACATATAGTCCACAAGAGAAAATAAAAGTTGAATATATATAAAAAATGACCTGGTTCAAAAGTCCCCTTGATTCTGAATACTGTGTTGTTACCTGAATTATCCACAGCTTTTTTTTTTTTTAGCGATAGTTGATTATGAGTCCCTCATTTGTCCTGAATAGTTAAACTGCATGATGTTCTTCAGAAAAAAATCCTTTAGGTCCCACAAATTCTTTGGTTTTCCAGCATTTTTGTATATTTGAACCCTTTCCAACAATGACTGTATGATTTTGAGATTCATCTTTCCACACTGAGGACAACTGAGGGACTCATATGCAACTATTACAGAAGGCTCAAACACACAATGGTGCTCCAGAAGGAAAAATGATGCATTAAGAGCCAGGGCTGTAAACTTTTGAATGGAATGAAGATGTGTACATTTTTCTTATTTTGCCTGAATATCAAACACTCTTAAAAATAAAGGTGCTTCGCAATGCCATAGAAGAACATTTTTCTGTCTAAATGGTTCCATAAAGAATGGTTCCATTTTCTGTTTCACAAAAGGTTCTTTGTGGTGAAAGAAGGTTCTTTAATTTATAAAAAGTTAAGAAAGAGATGGTTCTTTAAAGAACCTTTGACTAAATGTTTTTTTTTTTTTTTTTTTTTGTGGAACCAAAAAGAAGACAAAATAAGTTAAATTTACCCCTATCTTTAAATTCTGAATGCATGTTTTTTTTTTTTTTTTTCCCTTCTGAAGCATCAGTGAGCATTTGAACCTTTTGTAATAGTAACATATGAGGGTCCTCAGTTGTCCTCAGTGTGAAAAGATGGATCTCTAAATCATACTGTCATTGTTGGAGGAGTTCAAATACACAAAAATGCTGAAAAAAAAACAAAACAAAGAATTGTAAATCCATGAATTGAAACTACATTGCAAGTTTCTGGCAAGATTTTCTGAAAGCTATTAACAAACGTTCTTCCAGTGCTGTTAATAGAATGTTTGTTCAAAATTATCTTGGGTTTAAATGCTACAACTTACTAATTTCAAAATGTTCAGAGAGCATTCAAAAGTAACATTCTCACAGTGTCTGCAAAATGGTCAAACAAATGTTTTCTCTAAACAAAGTCAACAAAGTCTCAGCTTTACATAGTTTTATTTTTTTAAGAAATTCAAACAATAAATATCGTTTTGTGGCATTTAATATGTCGTGACAGATCAGTTCAAGTGGCATGTGAAGCCGTCATCTCTTCCTCTTTACTAGACATAGAAAGACATAAACATCTAATCTACTCTTCTGTCTGGTTTGCAAAATGGCAGATTCTGCACTGTGATTGGTCAGATCCCCTGTCAATCAATGCAAACTTACAGTACACACCTGACAGAGGATAACATTAAAGGTGAACATTTATCTGCAGGCTATGGGATAAACTATTAATAATAGGCTGGTAGTTTGAGCGACTAAATGATTTACTAAATGGTATTTTTCATGCTCCACTGACTCTTCTGTCAACTCTCTCCCAGTGCACAAGTTTGTCTTTCTAAATACGATTTGAGTTTGTCTTTCTAAACCCAATGTTGTGCGCAGCTCATCGGCAAACAACTGCCACTCACTCGTTCATCTCTCCCAGATAAGCCGAGAGCCCTTGAATTAAGTCAGTCATTTAGTCGTAACAAATTAATTAAAAGAATAATTAAATCATTAACATATTAAATATAGCAATTAGAAATCATGTTTTACATGAGCGAATCTGAGTGATTTTGATGGGGAGAGTGGAGGAAGCAATTGAGTGTGCTAACCCAGCACACTATTTAGTTAGCCTGTAGGATTTTTTTTTTTTTTATCAGCAAGAAAAGACTATTTTAGAAAGACTCTTTTCTCTTTAGCTTTCTCTCTTTTGTACACATACTTTTCACGTTTGAATAATCTTATATATACAATGGATTTTGTCAGATTTGATGAAAAACAAACCAGGACCATGTCAATTCTGTTATCTAAACTTGCTTTTCATTGTGAAGAGGAAAAATTGTTTGCTTGCATGTCTTGAATAATTGGAGATGATAAATGAACATTTTTTTAGAGGCAGTGACCAAGATAGCTATGAAAAAACATTTCCTACTGGCCTTTAGTAACTCGTCTCCATGTTGTACAGCATTTACACACACCAGATGTGAACTAGGTTTTATTATTTTTTTCTGTAGAAAATGGTTCTTGCTCCTCTTTCAATATATTTGACGTGTATTATCCACAAGGTGAAAAGTTTGATTGCTTAGAAAAGTAATAACACACCCCTCCAGTGTTATTTTAGCATATTTTAGTATTATTTTGTTAATGTGTTGAGTTAGATTTAATATATACATATTTTATGATTTAATTTTAGTTAAAAAAAAAAAATTGTACAACTTTTTTTAACAATGAAAAATAAAACACACACATACATATAAATATAAATATAATTATATAAAATATAATTTTATTTCTGTTACTGTTTATTTTATTTCACATAAGGGAAATGTTTTTAGGGTTTAATTTTAGTTAAAAAATAACCATACAACTTTCTTCAACAATCATATAAACATTAACAGTACAAGTAATTTTATTGTTTTGCCTTTTTTTATTTCCTGTTATACACTGCAGTTTTTTTTTTCAAAGTTGTAAATAAAGCAAAGATTTCACATTAAATTCAATGCGTTACTTGATGTTCCTTTGTAATTATTTGTGAAAATTGTTCTACACCAACTTCTTTTTCTTTCTTTCTTTCTTTCTTTCTTTCTTTCTTTCTTTCTTTCTTTCTTTCTTTCTTTCTCTATAGCTAAAATCAATTGTGAACCTGGACCACAAAACCAGTCATAAGGGGTATAATTATACATCATCTGAAAGCTGAATAAATAAGCTTTCCATTGATGTATGGTTTGTTAGAATAGGACAATATTAACAACTATTTGAAAATCTGGAATCTGAGGGTGCAAAAATATCTAAATATTTAGAAATATATAGAAAATCGCCTTTAAATTTGTTCAAATGAAGTTCTAGCTATGCATATTACTTATGAAAAATTAGGTTTTGATACATTTATGGTAGGAAAAATACAAAATATCTTAATGGAACATAATCTTTACTTAATATCCTAATGATTTTTGGCATAAAAGAAAAATCAATCAGTTTGACCCACACAATGTATTTTTGGCTATTGCTACAAATATACCCCACCGACTTATGACTGGTTTTGTGGTCCAGGGTCACAAATTAGTTTAAGTTTATTTAATGTTAATTTTAGATGATATGCTATTAATCAAGTTTAACACTTTGGCATTTGTTCAAGTAGTACCACTGAAATGATTATTTCAGTTATTATAACATTTAGATTTCTTTTTTTTTATATAGTTTCATAATTCTGGATTGCTGAGGCTATAAAAGGACACACAGTGTGAAATATTCCTCAGAGCTCTCTCCAGAGGACTTCTCATGTATGTTCTGTGTCATTGGACAGTGGTAACTTGCTGGAATACAGCTGATCTCATTAATTCCCCAGGTCTAATCTTCAGCTCTCCTGTGAATGTGCATGAGGCAGAACATCTTATCAGCTGCTGAAGCAGCTCTTTCCTCTACAGGCTCCCAGCAGAGCGGGTGTCCTCCTGGACCCCTACCAGCACTAGAGCTCTCAACCAACAACTGATGTCATGGATTCATTCAGGTCAGGCATGTGTGCAAATAATGTGTTTTTCTTGGACATTGAGCTTCTCTCGGTGTCTGCATGAAATGGAAATTGCAATATTCTCTTTTTCACAGATTCTTGAAAGAGAAAAAAATGTAGGAGACTGGAGTCCACTTTTTTTTAAAGAAGTGCACTTTGTAATGTCAAGTTAAAAGTTCTTTAGAATACATTTTAAATCTTTTTTTTTCTTTCTAGCTTTAAAGATGTACACCGACTTTGATGTGTTGTCCAACATACTAAAGCACATGTATAGTACTTGCTTATAAATTTAACTGGTTTATTATTAAATAATACATTTAAAGTTTGCATTTTTTAAAATGTACTAAAGTGCAACTTCATAATTACAAATGTGTTTAAATATATCAGATACAAGTTTGAATAGAAGTACATTAAAGTATATTTAATTTACCAGAAATGCTTGTGGGCAGTACATTTTAACCGTTTTAATATTTCAAAGACAATAGAAGTAAATCTAAATTGGCACAAAGATGTACTCAAGTCCTCCTTAAGTGGGTCAAAAAAGCACTCTACCATTCAGCTTAGTAAGTCTTTCTTTCTCAGTTTTGTGGAGTATGTAAGAAACAGAACTAGGCATCTGTTTACAGTCGAAGCTACCACTTGTGAAAAATAAGTGTGCTTAATTGTATTGAATGTGCACTTAGTGTACTTCAAATCTTAAAAGTGTTTTTTTTAATTACTTTCAGATAATATATTAATGAAATAAAAGGCCACTTATGAGTAATTAAAGAGAGACTTTTATGACTGTTTCTTAACACACTTAAGTATACTTTTAAAAAGTGCACATTGTAATAATGTCAAATAATAATAATTAAAAAAATACTTTAAAGTACATTTTAAATCACTGTCTTATTGTTTTGTTGTGCTTTTGATGTGGTGGCTAACATAAAGCAACATCTAAAGTTGTCATTTTAATTTTAAATGATTGGAACAGCCTGTACTTACAGTTTGTAATTATCTAGATGTAATAGGCAGCTAATAGGCAGCTACTGACCAAGTCTGTTACACAGCTACTTGTACACTTAAGTACAATCTTTGTTCACTTTATTTTAAGTAGCTTATGTCTGTGTAATATTCCAGAATTTTAATGTAATTAGAAAGGTATTACATGTATTTAAGCTGTGTACTGGTGGGTTAAATCAAACTAAGGTGCAACTGGATAAGGTGTACAGTATAGATGCACATGAAATTAAGTACAATCTGGATACACTTTATTTTACCGTCACGGAATGGAACGCACAGGTTTTTGGGATATCAAAGGCAGCGAAGGATGCATCTATGCTGCCTTCAAAATTCGATCAGAAGAAGGTACCTCCAGAGACAGGAAGTGAAGCAGAATTTGGATTCTGACATGCCTTGATGCCTTCCTGCATTTCCAGTATTTTAGAGCTTTAGAGCTTAAGAGATGGGTGGGGTGAGCAGAGCTCATTTGTATTAAAAGGAACATGCATAGATTTTTTTTGCAGAGCTGATTTTTTGTTTTTTTGTTTTTTACACAGATTATTGTTTATTGGTTATTTTTAACCAAAGTATGTTATAGACTTTTCATTAATACCCTAAATAATCATATCAGCTTGTGGAAAATGGTCCTCCAATGACCCCTTTAACTAGGTAATTACTCTGTATTATGGACACTTTAAAATAAAGTGTTACCTATTCTTTAACTCTTTAACCGTCACCGTCCTGTGTACGGGACGCCTACATTTACTTTACGTTTACAAATAAATCCTAATTTAATCCTGACAAACTACATATTGGTTCTGAGGTCATCGTTGCCACTCAGATCCAGCCTGTATCCCAATCAGATGGTCAGCACCTATAGACGACCTCTACAGGCACATATTGCTTGTTTGTTGGTCAGAGGAGAACTGACCCCCTAACTGAGCCTGGTTTCTCCCAAGGTTTTTTTCTCCATTTCTGTCACCGATGGAGTTTTGGTTCTTTGCCTTGCTCAGTTGGGGACACTTAAGTTCCTTTAACTGAAAAATGGTAACTGTTTCTTTTTGCATTATTGACACACTACCTTCCTATTTGATACTGTAAAGCTGCTTTGACACAATCTGTATTGTAAAAAGCACTGTATAAATAAAGGTGACTTGACTTCATTTGACCATATTTTTGGGAAGGTCTAAGACTCCCAAATAGATATTTTACCACTTTTTTGTGTTACAAATTATGTAGGGAAAGTAATAGATTAATTTTTGACAAGAGTGCACCTCAAAAATCTACATCATAACAGAGGTTCAGAACTTTTGCCTTTTAGTTTTTCCCTATCATGCTTTTGAATTCATAAGAAATTACATATCACTTGAAAACTTACCATTTCAAAATTCATCCTTTGAAAACCATTTTAAAATCAGACATTGCATAACTATGAAAATCATATTACAAAATATTTTCGTTAATGAATTATAAAAATTTATGGCACTTTGGATTGAGTGCATTTTCACGTCTATGTTCAAAATAGGAAGTGACAGTTAAAGGGTTAAACCATTATTTCTGTAATAAGCACCTTATTACAGAAAAGTGTTTTAATATCGAAATGTGTACATACTGTAACCATTTGCGTTGTCCTGTCTTTATCCTCAGCACGTCCTTGCTGTTTAGCGTCACCGCTCGCGTTCACCTAAACACAAGCGCCAAAGGACGCTCGATGCACTTGAACTCAACTGAGAATAGCAATAGAAAACATTTGAGGGGCACCAAACAATCTATTTAAGCGTTCGAGCCCCCGTTCCGCTCCATCCGCACACACAGACACACACGTTTGTTCAAAGGGAGTCAAGCAGGTGTGGTGTGGCTCCTCACCTTTTCATGTAAGTGGACTGCCAATGAGCTGCCTCGTTTGAGGGCCTTCTAAATAATGGAGGGTGCCAAGAAGCAGTCGCGCGGTGACTATAGAATGGGCCCCTGGAGGCGGACGGTTGAGCGTGTGTGAGTGTGTGTGATGGGAACGACCGTCCTCGGGCAGGGCGTATGGCTCATTGGTCCTTGCCGCACACACACACACACGGGTAGAATTGACCAGTTAATTGTCTGTTTATCATTTCAGGAGGATCAGCGGAGGCCAAGGCCTCCTGTTGCCCTCTGTCTGTTTCTCTCTATTTTCTTTCTCCCTTTCTTTTTTCATCTGCCGCTGCTCTCTCCTGTCTGTTCCTTCTCCGCTTATCTCGCTCAGCTGCTGGGTTATCGGTGTTATCGTGCTGAAATTATTGCTGACACCTGAAGTCTTTAGAAGCAGTGGGTTTGAGTGTTAAAGGGCTAGGTCACCCAAAAATAAATGTTTTGGCTTCACTTACTCGCCTTCATGCTGATCCAAACCTGTATGACTTTCTTTCATCTGTGAGGCAAAAAAAAACATATTTTTGCAAAAGCTGCACATTATGAGCTGCTGATGTATGGAAAAGAGCAACATGAGTTTTTTTTGTTGTTGTTGTTGTTGTTGTTTGTACCTTATCATCAATGAAGTGAATTATTTGAAACTAATTTTCTTTCTGTATTTTCCTTCTTCAAAAACATTGTAACTGCAATAGTCTTTAAGTGTTTTTCTCACGTTATACAGTAACGTTATCTTTTGTTTTTTAACTGTCTAATAATCGCCATAATGCACCTATTTTTTTATTTCTGTTGACTAAATTTCACTGACAAACATTTTGGACAGTTTTTATTTTTATAAATAAAATGAACATAACATTGGGTTGGAATGACAAAATGGTAAATATATAATGACAGAAAATATATAAAAAAAAAAATTAAGTGAAAAAAGCACACTGGCTTACTTTTAAAATGAGTAATAATTTCAGAAATAATATATTTTGAAAGAATATACTTAAGTGCAAACTGAATATAATATTTTTGAACACTTAATTGCATACAATCAAATGAAAATGTATTATAGTTTAAATTTATACTAAACACAATTAGCTGAAAATTAGCTTTTTGACCTGTTTAAGCAGGACTTAAGTACATCTGTAAATTTAATTTCATAATTACTTCTATTGTTTTTGAAATATTGTTAAAAGACAATTTACTGGCAAACATTTATGATGAACTGAAATATAATTTAATGTTGTTACTTGGCTATATTAGTAAATTGTTTGGTACATGTATGTTGACTTATCAAAGTGAACATCTTTAAAGCAAATGATTTAAAATGTACTTTTAAACTTTTAATTTGACATTATTACAAAGACCTTTATATAAGTGTACTTACAGTGCCTTGTGAAAGTATTCAAACACAATTTTTGCATGATTTGTTGTTTCAGCCTAATGTTAAACTGCTTTAAATTACTTTTTCCCCACATCAATCTACACTTTATACACAGTAATACATGTTAGTAAAACAGGTTTGTAACAACTTTGCAAATTGATTGAAAATAACAAACCAAAATGATTCCATTTCATAAGTATCTGGGTACATTGGTATGATTTGTAAAAGCACATACCTTTTAATAAAAGGTCTAACAGCTAAAAATGCATTTTAGAGCAAAAACCAAGCCCTGAGGTCAAAAGAACTGCATGTAGAGCTCAGAGATAGGATTGCGTCAAGCCACACATCTGGGAAAGAACTCAGAATAAATTCTGCGGCATTGAAGGTCTACAGAAGCATGTAGCCTCCATTATCCATAATGAAAGAAGTTTCAAACAACCAGGGCTTTCCCAAAACATTTTTAGTTAAGTGTACCTTCCGTAAGTCATACTTTCGTAAAGTTGGTCTGGACCACTCTTAGCTATACCTTATCACATTTGGCAGTTCATAGTTTTTTTTACATCTTAGCCTGTATACGAATATATTTCTTAGGTTGTAATACACCCAGTGTTAAATTAGGCTAACTGAAGTGTTTTAATGCAAAAAAAAAAAAAAAAACATTGTCATGATTACACTAATGGTTATTAGCTTTTATTATATTATCCATTTTAGGCATTAATTTAAATCAATACATAATTTATAAAGAACACCACTTTCTCACATAACACACTGAAACAGACCTTGCATAGAGTTAATAATCTATTTTTGAGCCATCAATATCAACCAATTCAGCACCACCACAATGGACAGCACCTGGTAACATCACACGTAAGACGTAAGAAGTTTTTCAGTGGCAGAGACTGAGGGACTCGTCAGAGTATAAGGAATGCTCCACACAGCAAAATATAGAGAAAGCCTTAATGAAAACCCAATCCGGAGCATTCAGAACCTCACACTGGGCAGAAGGTTCACCTTCCTACAGGACAATGACCCTATGCACACAGCAAGAGTGGCTTGAACCCAATCAAATATTTCTGGAGAAACCTGAAAATGTCTGCCGGTCCACATCCAAGCTGACAGAGCTTGAGAAGTGAAGAGGTGAGGCAAAGAATTGCAGATAATTGGCAAATGCAGATGTGCAAAGCTTGTCGCATTATACTAAAAAAGACTTGAGGCTCTAAAGGTGCCTCAACTAAGTTAAGATGCTGAATACTTATGCAATGTACTTGTTTCAGTATTTAAATAAAAAAAAAAAAAGCAAAGTTGTCACAAATCTTCTTTTGCTTTGTTCTTATGGTGTATGAAGTGTAGACTGATGTGGAAAAATAAGTTATTTAAAGCAGTTTAACATAAGGCTACAACATAACAAAACGTGAAAAAAAAAAAAATAAATAAATACTTTCGCAAGACACTGTAAATTTGTTAGGAAACAGGCATGAAACTGTCTCTCTTTAAGTCACTTAAGTAGCCTTTTAATGTAAATATTATTATATTATCTGCATATGCAGTTTACATTATTTTAATGTATCCTTATTACAGTGTAATTAAACAAATAAGTAATAAGTAATATCAATTTACACCATGTTTAAATACCTTACTTTACACCTTAATACCATTATAGTTAGGATTAGGGTTTGCTTTATTTTTTTATAAATAATTGAATGTAACACGTAACAAGGTTACTGTAAAATAACTGTTACCAATATTTACCTAATATCTTACCAAATACGCATGCATGCACTATAGTAATAAATTATGCATAATTACATGCGACTAACCCTAAACCAAAACCTCATTCTAACTCTAACCATATACAGTATCTCACAAAAGTGAGCACAGCCCTCACATTTCAGCAACCATTTTAATATTTCTTCTCAGGGGACAATGCTATAGAAATAAAACTTGCATATATTTTAGAGTAGTCAATGTGCAGCTTGTTTAGCAGTATAGATTTACTGTCCTCTAAAAATAACTCAACATACAGCCATTATTGTCAAAATATCTAGCAACAAAAGTGACCTTGTCAAAACTTTGTCAGTGTCAGTATTTTGTGTTAGTCCCACTGTTATCTAGAACTGCCTTAATCATCCTGGACATGGAATTGACCAGAGCTGCACAGGCTGTTGCTAGGATCCTCTTCCACTCCTCTATAATGACATTATGGAGCTGTTGGGTGTTAGACACATGGTGCTTCTCCACCTTCCGCTTGAGGATGCCCCACAGGTGCTTAATAGGGTTCAGGTTTAGAGACATACTTGGCCACTCCTTCACATTCAGCTTCCTCAGCAAGGCAGTTGTCATCTTGGTGGTGTGTTTGGGGTCATTATCATGTTGGAAAACTGCCATTCGAACCAGTTTCTGAAAGAGAGGCATCATGTTTTGGTTCAGAATATACAGTACATAATAGAATCCATGTTTCCCTCAATGAACTACAGCTCCACAGTACCAGCAGCACTCATGCAGCCCCAGACCATCGTGCTACAAGCACCATGCTTGACTGTAGACAAGACACAATTTTCTTGGTACTCCTCACCAGGGAATCACCACACATGCTGGACACCATCTGAGCCAAACAAGTTTATCTTAGTCTCATCAGACCACAGGACATGGTTCTAGTAATTCATGCTCTTGGACAGGCTGTCTTCAGCAAACTGTTTGCAGGCTTTCTTGTGAATAGCTTCAGAAGAGGCTTCCTTCTGGGATGGGTCCCATGCAAACCGGCTTGTTGCAGTCGTTATATGGTCTGAGCACTGACAAGCTGAACTTTCTCTTCTGCAATCTCTAAAGCAATGCTGGCGGCACTCATGCATCTGTTTTTTTAAAGCCAGGTTCTGAATGAGTTCTCAACTTCGTTCATTGATCCTTGCGAGGTCTATTCCGAATAGAACCCGTCTAATGGTATCTACCTCTGTATGACACTGACCACTGTTGTGTAATTCAATTTCAGGGTGTTACTGAACCTCTAATAGCCAAGGCCATCTTTGTGGAGAGCAACAGTTCTACTTTTTAAATCCTCAGAGAGTTTCTTTGCCATTAGGTGCCATGTTGAACATCCAGTGGTCAGTATGAGAGAATTTTACTCAAAGCACCAAATTTTAACTGCTCTAATACAAGATACACAACTGTGTATGGTCCTGTCAAGCAGACAAAAACGTGAACATGATGAAAAGGACGTAGCTTTGCATGGTTAAACTACATACTGCTGTTATCACTTAGGGTGTACTCACTTTTGTTGGCAGCTTTTTTGACAATAATGGCTGTATGTTGAGTTATTTACAGAGGACAGAAAATCTATACTGCTATACAAGCTGCACATTGACTACTCTAAAATATGTCCAAGTTTCATTTCTATAGTATTGTCCCTTGAGAAGTTATACTAAAATGGTTACTGAAATGTGAAGGGTGTACTCACGTTTGTGAGATACTGTAAGTACATGTAGTTAACTAATAATACTCATTCATTAATAAATTAATACTACTCTTTAAATGTATATTACACTGTAACAAGGACACAAAATGAAGTGTAAACCAAGTGCACATTTAATACAATTATGTCACAGGTGTATCCCTTCAAGCAGGCACAAACATCCACTGCACAGGTCTATAACACATCTTGGCTCTCAGTACCATAACTGTTAACCCCGGGTCCGCTAATCCCAAACACATTACCTCTTTTTTCCAATCCCACTCTCCAGATTTGTGGCCTTTGATGGTGAATTGCTGTGTTAAGCAGTAATGGACAACCAAGAGAGGTGAGGAGAGGCAAAAACATCAAGTGGCTCAACGGCGACCACTGTATACAAACAGCCCCCCCAAAAATGGCATTCAGAAACATTTCATTTTCACAGATGTCAACTGCACATCTGTGAAATAATTATGTCAAATAATTATGACCTTAATTAAACATAAAAGTATAGGCATATATTAAACAGAAAACAAGATGTTACTACATTTTTCAGCATTTGAAAAAAAAAAAAAAAAAGAGAAAAAAACAAGAAAACCCATGTGCTTGTAAATTTGTTTATACGTAACCAAATCTTGTATGTTCTTAAAGGCTCTGTAAGATTTTGCTCACTACAATCCTCTTTGTGTCTATACTTAGCTGTTGTGAAATGGAAACAGAAAGCTAGAGTACTTCAAATAATAGACAGAAAGTGTCTAAGGCCACAACATCCCCTCCGCAGCATAGGGCTGAAAATGGCTCCATACTCAATAAAATCAAAAGGCTATTTTTTTCTACACGATGCACAAAGACATGAGAATGATCTTTCTCATTGATCCAGAAGGTCTAAATATTTTTAGAACCATTGATTTTATTCCGTTTATTCCAGGAAGCCCTAAAACAGAAGTGTGTGTGTGCTTCTGTTCATATAGTGCCTATGCATGTGCTTGTTTGTGAATCAGTGTGTGTGTATGCATCCAAGTGGAAAATATAATCCTCTAGCTTTCATAGAAGACATAAAATATCCTCCACAATGAAAAACGTCAAAGATTCATGTAAAAACAGAAAATCTCAGATTGAAAATATGAGAGAAATTTAAAAAAATAAAAAATTAAATAAATAAATAAATCTCTCTGTTCTATTGAATTATTTCCTGTTAATAGTGAATTTAACCCACAGTTTTTATTGTTCAAAATTAGCTGCACAGACACTAAATTATTGATTGATTGATTTTCATAACTACTTGTAATGACTACATAGATGCAAATGTCTAGAAGTGTAAAGAGTATCTAACATTTTTTGCATTATTAACATTATAAGCAGTATTTATTTCTATTTGTACTACGTGTAAATAGTTTCTACCTTTTTTAATGTCTGGTTCTCAAACCTGTGTAAGGGTAAAATGGGATTCTCGCATTTCTTTTTAGTGCTTTAAAAAAACCTTTCTTAGATTTTTTTTTTTTAACTGTGAAACTCAATTAGATAAAGGAATATTGAATTTTTCTTGTCTTCAGTTCTCCAAGTCAAGTGAAATTCAAGGTGAAAAAAATCTAACAAAATAAAAATTTGTAGTCTTTCCAAAACACATATATGAGTTATTGTGTTAAATTTATTGTGTACATTCACAACCCTAATTGAGAAATATTAACAAAATATCAAGAAGTAATCAACAGTTAAAACTACAAGAAGTTCCTCTCATTGGTTTCTATGCAATTTGCCAAAAATTGACACTATTTATTTCTGTTTGTACTTTTTGTAAATAGTCTTGACCCTAATTTTGTCTGGTTCTTTAACCCTTGTGAGGATAAAATGGGTTTTCCACACTTATTTTCAGTACTGCAACAGTTTAGCAATTGAGATCTAAAAACTAACAACCAAAAGACAGATTTTTTTTTACTGTGAAACTATCATTATTTGTGCTTAATTTAGTGTAAGTAGTATTTATTTTTATTTTTACTTTGCAAATAGTCTTGGCCCTAATTTTGTTTGGTTCTCATCAAACTCTTGTGAGGATAAAATGGGTTTTTCACACTTCTTTTCAGTGCTGCAACAGCCTAGATCTTAAAAAAAAAAAAAAAACTTACAATCAAAGACAGATTTTATGACTTTGAAACCCATCTACATACTGTGAATTCTCTCTGGATGATTCAGAAGAGTTGTTGTCATGTTTTTTTAAATTTAGTGTTTGAAAAGCTACAATAAAATCTTTGCTATTTTCTGCTACATTCAAGGTTTTGATTAGTCTTTCCAAAACACATTTGTGATGCGATCTGAGAAAATCTGTCGGATGTTGCGCTGGGACATATTCAGGAAATTCGAAAAATAGGTTGAATGTCAATTTTGTGTCAAAATTAGGTTTTCGTTAAATTATTATTCTATAACATCTTTGTCTATCATCTCTGAAAATATCTTGGCAAAATTCACGTTTACTGCAGAAAAATAGCGTTTTATTGCAGCAAGCACAAATGACAGTGTCTTTTTCTAATGTTAAGAACGTGCTGCAGAGGTGCTTTCTCTTAACACCACGAAAACAGTTAACCTACCAAAATAAACCACTTGACATATTTAATAAAGTTGTATCAATGCACTTTTCCCACCAGTCCTAAACTACGGCACGCAGAGTTTATTTATTTATTTTTTTATATTGTGAGTTGGTGGAGCGCAAGAGATCAATGTAGTCGGAAGAAGCTGCTCACTCCAACGATCTAACTCATCTCAATCTGCTCAATTCTAGTGATGTCAGTGCCCTAAATGATGTTATAATGGACTATTTCACATCCAGAGATGACTGATCAGATGATGAAGTTACTAAAGAGGAGGAGTGCGGTGACAGTCTGTTATATAATCAGTGTGCGAACAGTTGTGCTGCGCTTGCGTTTCTACATGTAAACTACAACTACAAGGTACATTATTCGTGTTATTTAAACACAAGTGGTGATCAAAAGTTCAGAGACTATTCCCATGATAAACAACGGAAAACAGATGTTTTTCTGTTCGTGTAATAATGCAGTATAGCGCTCCTGACAGCTCTCCTTAAACCCGAAAGTGAAAGTAAAACACTCACCCGTGTTAGCCAACTTCAGATTTTATGACTGTGAAACTCATCTAGATACTGTGAATTCTCCCTGTATGATTCAGAAGAGTCTTCTTCATTTTTGGGTAAACCTTTGGGACTTAAATTTCAGAAGTTGTCATGTATTTTAAAATTCAGTGTTTGACAAGCTACAATAAACTCTTTGATGTTTTCTGATATCCAAACGGTTTGCACAGCCTTATAAAACACATTTATGTGCTGAAACTTTGCATGCACATTCATGACCCTAAATGAGAAATATTCACAAAATACCAAGAGAAATCAAAAGTTACAATTACAACTAGTTACAACAGTTTGGGGTTCAAACTGACCCCCATTGGTTTCTATGCAGCTAGCCAAAACACTAAAATTCATGTAAAAACAGAAAACTATCTTTATTTGTGCTTAGTGTAAGTAGTATTTATTTTTATTTGTACTGTTTGTAGAGTCTCTGCACTAATTTTGTCTGATTCTCAAACCCTTGTGAGGATAAAATGGGTTTTTCACACTTCTTTTCAGTGCTGCAACAGTCTGAGATCTGAAAAAACTAACAAAGACAGATTTTATGACTGTGAAACTCATCTAGATACTGTGAATTCTCCCTGGATGATTCAGAAGCGTCATCTCAATTTTTGAGTAAACTTTGGGACTTAAATTTCATAATGTGTCAGGTATTTTGGAATGTAGTGTTTGACAAGCTGCACTAAACTCTTTGCTGTTTTCCGCTATATTTAAAGTGTTGTACAGCCTTTCCAGAACACGTACAGAACACACCCTATATGAGAAATATTCATAACATTTCAAGCAGAACTAAGTAGTTTAATCAGTGTTTCAAATTGACCCCAACAAATAATCAGTGTTTTATAATAAAGTTTAAAGTGTATACTTGCCATATTGCACTCCCAACTAGATCATACATTTTCTTTAGCTAAAAGAGTTTATTTTTAGGATGATGTGATGAATATTTGCTGTTTAAAAGTGTTTTTTTTTTTTTTTAATGCTTAATTGCATGATGTCTTCTTACCAAGCAAACAAACTTTAAATCTTCCCAAACCCGACCAGCTCTGTGCATCTGTCCTGTTAACCGTCAGACGTGGTTCTTTCAATGTCTGCGTATGGGTAATTGAGAAAATGATTTCTGAATATGAGTTCATCTGTGGGTGCTCTTTAATTAGATATGGGGAATTAGTGCTCTCACATTAATATGCATTAAAATGGATACATTTCCCAAATTCATCACGACTGCGTGGCAAATACTGAACACAAGCCATTGAAATTGGAGTGCTGTGTGTTTACCGCAATCTCTGCCTGAATCACTGATGCTCAGACTGCTGATAATGTGGTTTTGTTGGTTTGCACCTGAACACATATTAATGCTGTCAGCAGGAGATGTGCTAAAATGTATTTTCATACATCTGCTTTGGATGGATGTGATGACAGATGTACTTTGAAGAACAATGTGTGCTGCATTATTAGAGATAGAGAAAATGATAATCCTTTAATCAAAAGTAAACTCTCTCTTCATACATGGATGGCCTCTTTTTTGCCACATAAAACTGAAAATAATTCCACTAAAACTGCACAGGTGAGATAAGGCATCTCCAGAATAATTTTATAGTGTTTTCGAACACTTTAACCATGACTCTTATTGGGGTTATCAAATATTATAATCGCACAGGATTTATGTGAGGATTTGTGTTTCTTCAACTATGAACACTTTTGCCCTGTATACAGTGTATTTAATTTAATATTCCCATTAACAATGTGATTTTTTTTTCTATCATTTATTGTGATTCCTCATTATCATTTCTCATACCTCTTGATCTTCACTAATGCTGTTTTCTCCTTGGTAAGCAAGTACATTAACTTTAGACAAAACTTTATTAGTCACAAAATTGTTTGTTGTGGTGGAAACAATAAGTGGGACAGTTGTACTTTTTTAAAGTAATACATCATATTTATTTTTCTGTACAGATTGTCAAAGTTTAAAAATAATAATTAAGATTTTCAGTTTAAAACCTTAACCCAAAACCTTAAAGCATGATTGTTTTGAAGACAATACAGTCAGATAGATAGATAGATAGAGATAGATAGAGAGATAGAGAGATGGTCAGATTACAGAGAGATTAGCATGTTACTAACATGTTTCTAGAATGATTAGCATGTTTCTAGCATGATTATCATGTTACTAGCATGTTCTAGCATGATTAACGTTACTTCCATGTTTCAAGCATGATTAGCATGTTGCTACCATGTTTCTAGCATGATTAACAAATTACTAATATGTTTCTAGCATGATTAGCAAGTTGATAGCATGTTTCTTGCATGATTATCATGTTACTAGCATGATTCTAGCATGATTAGTGTTACTTCCATGTTTCTTGCATGATTAGCATGCTACTACCATGTTTCTAGCATGATTATCATGTTACTAGCATGTTTCTAGCATGATTAGCATGCTACTACCATGTTTCTAGCATGATTATCATGTTACTAGCATGTTTCTAGCATGATTAGCATGTTACTACCATGTTTCCAACGTGATTATCATGTTACTAGAATGTTTCTAACATGATTATCATGTTACTATCATGTTTCTAGCATGATTAGCATGTTACTAGCATGTTTCTAGTATGATTAACATGTTACTAGCATGTTTCTAGCATGATTAGCAAGTTGCTAGAATGTTTTTAGCTTGATTAGCAAGTTACTAGCATGTTTCTAACATGATTAGCAAGTTGATATCATGTTTCTAACATAATTAACAAGTTGCTAGAATGTTATTAGCTTGATTAGCAAGTTACTAGCATGATTCTAACATGATTAGGAAGTTGCTAGCATGCTTCTAGCATGATTAACAAGTTGCTAGTATGTTTCTAGCATGTGTCTAGCATAATTAGCAAATTGGTAGCATGTTTCTACGTATATTATAATATTATAGGCTACTATTATAGTTTGTTACAATTTTTAATTAGATTTTATCTAATCTAATCTAAATTTTGAATTAGTTTTTTTTTCATATTTATTTCTTTATTAATTTAGTTTGTTTGCTTGAATTTTTTTTTTTTGTAAATGTTTATTTTATTTTATATTTTTATTGTTTATAGAATTGGGGCTTTTGTGTGTTAATTGTGATTTCTTTTGTTTGCATTCAAAGAAATAAAAAAATAAATAAAAAAAAATCAAAAATCCATTGCACATGTTCACATTTAGGAAGATCAATGAAAGCACACTGAGAAATTAGGATTATGTTGGATTAACGAAAGCAGCCAAAAACTCGCTCATCCTGTTGGAAGAAAGCAGCACGACTAACAGAGTATGGAAGCCACTTCCTCCCACAGCATCAAACAACATGCCTCTTATCAGCTTAAAGGGCAGCTTCAGCCACAACAATGAGCATCAAATCAATGGTTACACTTGACTGGATCTGTTCAGAAACATGGCCTTGCTCTCTCCCAACATGCATTTAGCTGAACCCTTGACACCGCACACTGTGAGCAGAAACACAAATAGAAAGTTAAGACACTGCGAGTTCACTCAGGTTCACCTGGACCAAAGGATCGCTTCTGGTCACGGACGGCTCGGGAGGAGGCCGCATCAAAGTTTGCTGTCAGGTAAGACAGAGAAATTGTATTTGCAGAGAGGTGAACTCTTCATTTTTACAAATATAACCACTACAAAACCACAGTGAAAGTTTGTGACCTCACCTGATAAAGTTCATTGTGGACTAGAAATGGGCCAAAGTGTCTTCTGACTCAAAATCTCTTACAGACTTTGATGCACTAAAAAGAAATTCAGGGGACCTGTTACTACAACTTCAATAAATGCATGACTGTAAGTAAATAAATAAATAAATAAATAAAATAAAATAATAATAATTACAACAACTAGAAGTTAAAATTAGACATGTTAAGATGCAAACATTATTGTGATGAGTTAAAAATGTTGACTGTTAAATAAAATTTCTGTGTTAATTGATTTTTTAAAAGAAAAATAGTTTGAAGTCCATATGGCATATTTTTCTAATTAATTTAAATTAAATAATAGTGTTTCAAAATATACAAAACATTGCAATTATTTTATTTTATTATTTTTTTTAATTATTATTATTATTATTATTTTTTGCTAAAATATATTTTATCTATCTATCTATCTATCTATCTATCTATCTATCTATCTATCTATCTATCTATCTATCTATCTATATTTATTTTTTTAAAGCATTTAAAAATATTACAAATGTTGCCATCCATATTTTTAATTCCAAGAAAATACATTTAAATTGTCACATTTGAGGAAAAAAAACTACTTTGAACAAATAAATAAATAAACACACTTTTCATTTTTATTTGTTTGTTTGATTAAGTAGTCATCTTAAAAAAAAATGTGTTTATGCTACAAATTATTAAAGGAACTGTTCACTCAAAAATGAAAATTTGCTGAAAATGTACTCACTCTCTGGTCATCCAATATGTAGTTGAGTTTGTTACTTCACTGAAGTATATTTTGAGAAATTGAGCATTGTATCACCAATGGATCCTCTGCAGTGAATGGGTGCCATCAGGGTGTCTAAACAGCTGATAAAATCACTGTAATCCACTCCAGTCCATCAATTAATGTCTTAAGTGAAAAGCTGCATGCTTGTAAGAAACAAATCCATCACTAAGGCATTTAAGGAGTCCTCTATCCAAAATATTGATTTCTCCAGTGGAAAAAATCATGATGTCGAAGTTAGGAGAGACTAACTAATATTATGTAAACATAATGTGGCTGGACTTTGATGTGAAAGGCCAATGGAGGATGGACTTTTTAATTGGCGGAGATAATACACTCTTATAAATCAAGGTGCTTCATGTGCCATAGAACCTTTTTTTTTTTTTTTTTGTCTAAATGGTTCCATAAAGAAACTTTAACATCGGAAGAACCTTCTTTGTGGTGAAAGGAGGTTCTTCAGGTTATAAAAAGGTAAAAAAGAGATGGTTCTTTAAATAACCTTTGACTAAATTATTTGTGGAAGCAAAAATGGTTCTTCTATGGCATTGCTGTGAAGAACCTTTTAAAGCACCTTTATTTTTTAAAGTGTAGACTTAATTTTGGCCAGAAGCAATGGTTTAAAGTTAAAACACCTCTTAATGATAAATTTGTTTCTTACAAACATGCAGCTTTTCATGTCTTAACCCTCTGGCCCTCTTCGGTCACTTTTGACCAAAAATGTTAAATGTTAAGATTTTAAAAATCGTAGCTTCATCGGAATGAGATGACATTTGGTGACTTTTGTCACATTAGCAGTGTGAACACACAAAAAGTATGAACATGATTCAGGTATTTTTAAGGGTCAAAAAAAAAAAAAAAAAATAGTCACACGTTTCTTCTTCGTGGTCAAAAATGACCAACACAGAAAATGAATGGGAAATACAAAAAAAAAAAAATGAAAACTCAGAGAAGCTTTTGGTGGTACAAACTACAAATTAGCAACTGTGCAGAAAAAAAAGTGCACAGCATTCAAGGGGTGACACTAAAATATAAAGAGTGTAAAACTGACACCCACCCACCCACACACACACTTTGATTGACTGCTAAGACTTAACAGGCCTGGTGTCTGGTTGTAATCGTAATACAAAACTTGATATTTATATAAACAAAAATATCTAAAAATAAGTAGTCTTTTAGAATGTCTAAATATATTTCTAAATGTAAAACCTAATAAAATGAAGTAAACAGTCTAAATCCAAGTTTAATTTTTTTTTATGCCACCAATGTCAGAATTCTCAGTTAAAAAAAGGATTTTAAATGCTTTTGCTCTATTTTTAACACGAAATGTTGCATTTATTGAAAAAAATGACAAAAACAAAACAAAACAAAAAAACAATAGGAAAAAATGCTTATTAAAATTGCATAAATGTTGCATAGTATCATAAAATCTCCTTCAAATTCTAAATAATAATCAAAAAATATTATTGAACAAAAATTAATTGCATTAATTTTCCTGAGAAAAAAAAAGAAAAGAAAGAAAGTTACAATACAAGTCTTCAGTCACTTTTGACCGCAAAGAAGGTAAGTGTGAAGAGGGCCAGGGGGTCAAGACATTAATTGATGGACTGTTGTGTGGTGTGGATTAATGTGATGTTTGGACTCTCATGACGGCACCCATTCACTGCAAAGGATGCATTTGTGAACAAGTGATGGAATGCTACATTTCTCCAAATCTGATGAAGAAAAAACTCATCTACATCTTGGATGGCCTTAGGGTGATTACATTTTCAGCAAGTTTTCATTTTTGGATGAACTATTCCTTTAAAGGTTTGGAATGACATGAGGGTGAGTAATTAATTACAGAATTTTCATTGTTGGGTGAACTATCCCTTTAAGTAGCCCTAACTCCATGTAAACTGTAGCGTGTTGGTTAAACATAAGTTCATCGATGCAAACTGTTGTGTTAATTGTCTTTGCTGAGCCAAACCGTTTGTTTTGGGAGTGTGGGAGCTGACCTTTGCTGGTGGAATGGCTTCAATTTCATGGTTCCTTCAGATTAGACAGTGATTAAGATGACAGATTTTAGGCCGAGGATGATGCACGAGAAGCCCTTCCTTCCTTCCCACGTCACCCAGCATGAGGAGAACACGACTCTGACACTCGCCTGACATGATGTGATTTAGACATCAGCGCGGAGGATGTACACTCAGGGACAACACTGTCAGCGTCTCCAGCCCCTCATTAGGATGCCAGTCAGATATGATTCTGTCCTCCGTGCGAGGAATGTTCCTTCTTTTTATCACGCAAATGATCAGGGAGAAGAATCTGGAGGAACAACTCGGCATCAAATATACAGGCAAATATTGACGTGACAGGAAATATTCTGCGGCTAAAATCCCCTCCGGAGCCTTTGCGTTCGGTTGTAAAGCGGAAGGTTGTAATGTTGTAGCGCCTTGAGGGGCTTATTAGGATCTATAAAAGCTCCAACTACCTGTATTTCTGTTCTTTGTCACCGCTGTGTGTTTCTCCGGCTCTCACCCGCCCTGACTTTATTTCTTGTCTAACGCCAGCTTTGAGAAAAATGAGGATGGTTTAGTATTCATAACTCATGTTTTATTTGCAAATAGGCTTTCGAGCAGAACAGATTCCGCTTTGATTCTGTCATGTGCCGAAGCTCGTGTGATGTCAAAGTGCTGTGAAATGAGAATTTGACAACCGTATACAAATTCAGCACTATTGTTCTTGTAAATCTTAGTCGTGTGCACACGTGTGCGCGCGCACATTCGCCCCAAAAATCTCTAAAGGTAATGTCTTAGAGTGCGCTAAGACAGCTCTGTTATCATAAAAGCCTCTCCACATTCTAATATTTCATAGCCTCGGAGAAGGAAAGTATTGCTGAGAATTATTCATTTTCCGCTGTGTGAAAAGTTCAGCGCATGAATTTCTCCACAGTTCGTGCAGGCGCAAGGAGGAAACCATTACAGGATTGGGGCTCTCTCCTGAAGATGATTGCTGAAAGCCCATTATTTAAGGCACAAGACGAATGTGGCATCAAGATTACACCTCTAATTCTCAGTCATGTAAGAATAGAGAACGGCAGGCCTGGAGATGCAAAAAGGATTGATGGGATACATGTATTGACGCTGAATGAATGGAGCTATAAAAGTCCTGTTGACTGAGGGCTTGAAGAGGTGAGGAGAATCAGTGAACTCGGATCAGTCATTTTAGCTCAATTAAGAGAAAAAGCTCGACACACACCTTTTGAGTTTACTGTTAATCAAAGGAGTGCTGATTACTACATTGATTACTATGACAGAACCTAGTTTTGGCTTCTCAGCACAGCTCCTTAAAGTGATATAGCTTATTAACAAACAACACACACACACACACACACACACACACACACACACACACACACACATACAAATCGTCATCACCACCATTTACTTACCAACATGTTATTCCAAACCATATATCAAATCAGCAACAAAAATCTTAAATTAATTTGCCCATGAATGTTGTTTCTTATGCTCAAAAAGTGTTTAAAAGGCTAGACCAGAAAATGCGCATGCTCAGTCATAACCTACTTATAACTGCACATCCGCATTGGTTGGTCTAGCCTCAGGTTTCTATTTGTCTCTTTCATTTAGAAGGTGGGACTATTCCTCCTTATTGCGCATTGCAGTTTCTCCCATTCCTAACTATAGGAGTGAACCGTCATTGTGTTTCATTAGTCTTTGTTTTGAAATAACAATTAAAATGAAACACTTACTAAAAAAGATTAAATATTTTTATTTACCTGCATGCCATGTGACCATTAATCAACATCAAAGAAACCATGAACATGCGAATGTGATACTTAATTATTGAAATATTTCATTTAAAATCTCAGGGTATACTTAAAGTAAATATATTTGGTTAATAAGGTTTAGATGACAAAAAGTTTGGGAATGCCTGCATTGCATGTAAATAAGTAATAACGTTGCATTAAATACAGAGTGATAATTCAAATAAAAATGAATCTGTTTATTAGTAGCTGATGCAATGTTGAAACCCTTTTGCAAATCCAGTGGTCAAATGCTGTGTCGCCACCTGACTAATGACTAGTCTATGTATGAATGTCCACAAAACTGGACTTTCTTAATGTATATAATTGATAAATAAATAAAAACACAATGATAAAAATGAAAAAGAGAAATTAGGGGGAATCAATGAATTATGAATAATTTATTGCTGTTGCGTGAATCATATGTAATCATGTAATCCATAAGGAAGTAACTGTAGTCTGATTATGAGTACTTTAAAATGTAACTTACTCTAATTACAAGTTCTTAATTTTTGGAATCTGATTACGTAATCCAGATTACATGCAATCATATATATATATATATATATATATACATATATAAAATTAAGTTGAAGAACTAAAGGTAATACAAAATAAATAAATAAATAAATAAAGCAAAATGAAAATATATATTTAAAAAAAAAACAAATAAACTGATTAAAAAAATTAAATTGATACAACTTCAACTGTAAATATAACAATAAAAGTTCATTATAAATATACATACATTTATAATAGTAAATACTTTACCGGTCAAAAGTTTTTGAACAGTAAGATTCTCATCTGCTCACCAAGCCTGCATTTATTTGATCAAAAGTACAGCAAAAACAGAAAATTGTGAAATATTTTTACTATTTAAATTAAATAATTTTCTATTTGAATACAATTTATTCCTGTGATCAAAGCTAAATTTTCAGCATCATTACTCCAGTCTCCAGTAGAGATGGGAAGTAATGAAGTACAAATACTTTGTTACTGTACTTAGGTAGATTTTTCTGGTATCAGTACTTTACTTCACTATTTATTTTTCTGACTACTTTTTACTTTTAGTCCTTACATTTTTACACAAATATCTGTACTTTCTACTTTTTGCATTTTCAAACCAGGCTCATTACTTTAGTTTTAATCTGTATTTGGTGGATCACAATTTGATAATAAAATCTCAAATAAATCATGAATCAGTTAGCCTGTACTGGCAACACGATTTGGCCGGGTGGATCAGAGAGGCAAAACTACTGACCTGTTCAGGACTTCAAGTGCAGGTCTGTTTCATCTGCAAATAGTCTGCTGTAGTTGTGTCTTTGTTTACTTATTTCAGCATTAAACTGCTAGCAACTCTTAGCAGTAGCAGTATGCAAAAGGACATCATTATTATCTACTGTTATAGTAATTTAGCAAACAAAACATTTAGAGGGAGCGAGGGCAGATAACAAAACAACCCTTTGAAAATTAAAACCAAAAACCATGTGTACTATAGTTAAACCATGGTAACCACAAATAAACCATGGTTTTGCTACACTAATCATAGTCTAAGCACAACATGTGTGTAAAACTATGGTTGTAAATTAAAACAGATTGTAATCAATCCACCAAACACATGGTTACTGTCCTTTTACCATAATAAACCATGGTTAATTTTGGTAAGAGAAGAATATGATAATGATAATGCAATAACACGTTCATTATTAGGATTTTTCTGTAAAGATATTGCCATGATGTAATTATTATTGTACTAATTTGGACATTTGGGCAATTTCAGAAAATGTAGTTTTGTTAAATCTGTAGTATTTAAGATAACAAACAGTAACATGTGGTCATAATGTGATACTTTAAATTGAACTAAAATAAAGTTACGTTATTGCAAACAGAATACAATGAGGTGGTTGTTTTTCAACAAGCTGGAGACAGTTCTGTTCATAACAGTAAATGGCTGATGGGAAAAGTGTCAGATACAAAAATAAATAAATAAATAAATGAATAAATAAAAAGTGAAAAAAGTAAACCCACAAAGTGGGACGCAGAGAGATATCATGGAAAAGGAAAAAACTGAAAAGGAAAATATAAGTTAAGGTGCAGTTTAAGAGAGAAATTATTTTCCATGACCCCAGCCTGAGGTTTTATCCCTTTTTTATGTGATGGCCATACAAAAAAAAATAGGGTTGCCTAGGGTTTCAGAATTTGTTGTGGATGTATGGGATGGCCTGGATGAGTGTGAGATTTGCTGGCCTGAAATGTAATCCCAGTCCAGCCCTGTTTTACATGGTGGTTGTTCAGCCTTAATACATTCATTAGCTAACAACATTTTAAATGTAAATTATATTGTATTAATGTGTCAGTATGACATGAGGTCCAGTTACCAGCATGACACTAGAACAGGTAGCAGTAATGGGTACTTTTTATTTAAATATATGTCAGAGCCCATACTTCTTTATTTTAACTTGAGTAAAAAAAGTTTAGTCAGTACTTTTATTTTTACCAGAGTATTTTTAAACATGAGTATCTGTACTTCTACTTGAGTGAGGACTTTTGCCATCTCTGGTCTCCAGTCACATGATCCTTTAAAAATCATTCTAATATGCTGCATTTGCTGCTCAAGAAACTTTTGTTTTTATAAATATTATCAATATTTAAAACAGTTGATTACATTTTCTTGGATTATTTGATAAATTGAAAGATCCAAAGTTTAGCATTTATCTGAAATAAAAAGCTTGGAGTCAGTATTTTTTATTTTTTTTTTTTACGGGGAAAGAAATTATAGATTTATTTATTTATTTTTTTAATTATTTTATTTATGTATTTATTTATTTATTGCATGGATGCTTTAAATTCATCATTATTATTATTATTATTAATTAATTTATTTATTTTTTCCAGAATATTAGAATGATTTTTGAAGGACCATGTGACTGGAGTAATGATGCAAAAAAGCATTGAAACCACAGGAATAGATTACACTTTAAAATTATTTCAAATAGAAAACAGTTATTTTGAATAGTAAAAATATTATTAATAATAATGAAAATGTTTTCATTGATTAAAACTGAAATTATAATATATATATATATATATATATATATATATATACACACACACACATACATATACATACACACACACACGAGATCAAAATTAGAGAACAATTTATAAACAATTGAACAATTCTGAAATAATGTCATCTTCACTGCTCAACAGTTGGAGTTTTTGTCCTGTCTATACCATGCTACCAGAACACCTTTTCCACAAAATAACTAAGGCATTTCAACAAAAAACATTGTTTTGCAGAAAACACACTGATCGAAATTAGAGAACAACAATGACTGTAGCATGGAAAAAGATTACAACAAAATTTTCTGAAGGTTACAACAATCAGCAATTAGTAGGAAGTGTACAGGCCTCTGCTCTGAATGACTTCAGCACATCTGCGGATGTCCACAGGACAGCACTAGTCTCTCACACTGCTCTGGTGTGATTTTGGTCCACTCTTCTTCCAGTCTCCTCCACAGTTCGGTGACTGTAGTGGGTTTCTTGGCCATAACTTTGTCGCCAAGGATTTTCCAGAGGTTCTCTATTGGGTTGAGAACAGGACTCTGGGCAGGCCATGTCATTATTTCAATGTTTTCAGTTTCAAGGAACTGCTTTACCCGTTTTGCTGTGTGACATGGAGCGTTGTCCTGCATGAACACTGCGGGCTGATTGGGTGATGAATTGCATTCACTCTGCCATGTAGCTGTATAAGAGGCCCAACTCCTGCTGCAGAAAACATGCCCCAAACCATGACACTTCCTCCTCCACTTTTCACTGACTTTTTTTTACACACTTTGGGTTCAGTCTTTCTCCAGTTTGTCGCCGAACATAATGGTTCCCATCGGACCCAAATAAATTAAACTTGCTTTCATCACTGAAGTGAACAAAAACACATGGAAATTGCTAAAGCTTAAAAACCCTAAAAATAAATACAATAATAGTATACAAATAATACTAAAATACCATGATATGACTGAAAACTGATATGAGAGTTGTACTGGTTTAGAGCAACAAGAGGGTGAGTAAATGATGTTTGTCTGAATCTTTTAATCGCCTCACTTCGGTTCATCCGCATGTAGAGATCTTTATCTGCATTCCTGTGTTGACATTTGAGTCTTGCGAACTTTCAAACAGAAATGTAATGTGTCTGCGAGAGAAGAGCAGTGACATGCCAGCCATCAATCAGGAAACATTTGCTTATTATACACTTGCCATTAGTCTGACAGCCGCACCTGCCATCAGCGGTAAAGCAGAGAACAGACATGAATGCATTTAAAACTAACATTTAACTGTCTTTATCATGCTTCATGAATGCAAATGATTATTATCCTTTGTCCTTAAGAACTGTAATGCTAATTCACCACAGAATGACAAAAAAAGAAAAAAACATTTAGTCGTTGTCGCATGTTGGAGCACTTTGGCAGTGGCTCGTCAGCGTGGCTGATTTGTAATCCTCAGAAAGTGACAGTACTCACTGCATGCGCGCACACAGAGACTCCTTCAGCTCTCCAAGTAGGTCATGGAGAATCAGCCACTCTTGAAATAATAATAGAGACTGACCCAGCTGTGAACAGGTATGAAGACTGGCCAGCGGAACAATGGAGGAGTATGCTGGCAATGCCATGAATGAGGCTTTCAGGCTTTGTTAGGCTTTTTTATATTGGGAAAATGCTTGTTAGAAAATATTAAATGATACAGATGTAGTGAGGCTTATATGTAAAGCAACTGAAAAATTACAGTCAGTGTATAGGCTATGTCTGTATGTTTTGCTGTTTTGAGATCTAGGGATTATTTAGAGATTTTGAAAATATATTTCTAAAATAAATGTATGAATAAAAATAATTAGAAAAAATATATATTTACTAATTGTATTAATGACGAGATGTTTTCAGATGTTATTATTTTTATTTTGTATTATTACATAGCATTATGTAAAACAACAACAACAACAACAACAACAACAATAATAATAATTTTCTGTCTGTCTACTGTGTTATATAATGCCATATGTACATTGTGTTTTTAGTTTTTGTAGAATATTTATTTATTTATGGAAAACAATAACATGCTGATTAAGAATTTAATAAAAAAATTCTGAATAAAAAACAAACAAACAAAAAACTAATTGTTATTAATTGTATTAATGACATGAGATGTTTCTATTTTTTTATTTTTATTTTGTATTATTACATAGCATTGTTCAAAAAATAATAAAAAAGTGTGTGTGAATATATTAAATAAATTATTATTATTTTTACTGGAAAACAATAACATGCTGATTAAAAATTCACCTATATTTACATGCATAATTATATATTTATAAAATAAATATATGAATAAAAAATATTTTGAAAAAAAACAAAAAAATACTAATTGTATTGTTATATAATGCCATATGTGTTGTGTGTTTTTTTTAGAATAAATAATTTTAATAAATGATTAGTTCTTACTGCTAAACAATAACATGCTGATTAAGAATTTACATACATACATATTTATGTATTAATAAAATACATATATGAATACAAATAATTTAGAAAAAATAAAATAAATATATATATATATACTAATTGTATTAATGACATGAGATGTTTTGAGATGGTTTTATTTTTATTTTGTATTTTTACATAGCATTGTGTTAAAATAAAATAGAATAAACTTAAAATTAAATTAAATTAAAAATAATAATAATTTTCCGTCTGTTGTGTAAAAGAATGTAATATATGCATTATCTTTTAATTTTTTTTTGAGTAAATGATAAATTATTTAATTAGTAATATTATTTGTACTGGAAAACAATAACATGCTGTTTAATAATTTACATATATTTACATATATAATTATAAGTTTATAAAATAAATATAAAAGAAAAAAATAATTTCAAAATGTATATATTTACTAATTATTTTAATGACATGAGATGTTTTGAGATGGTTTTATTTTTTGTTTATTTTGTGTTATTAGCATTGTGTAAAAAATAAATAAATAAAAAATACCACTACTACTACTACTACTCATTTTCCATCTGTCTTTAATGTTATATAATGCCATATATGCATTTTGTTATTATTTTTATTTTATTTTTTAAAATAAATTATTTAGACATTTTTACTTGAAAATAACAATGCATGCTAATTAAGAATTTACATTTTGCAGTGTATATTACATATTTTAAAATAATAAAATATTACAATAGTATAAAGTATATAAATGCATCAATGAGTCTTATTTATTTATTTTTTATTTGTTTTGAGATTTATAGAATAAAGATTTTACTGGAAAAAAAAAATAACATGCTGATTAAGAATTTATAATTTATAAAATAATAATAGTGCATGGCTGTTGTGTTCAGTAATAATAATAGTTTATTTTTATGAAAGAGAAAACGTTTATTTATCCTCAGAGGTCAGAAGTGGAGGCTTTTATGTAACTTTCACTTTTAATACAATATGACTATGCTCTTTTTAAAAAAAAAAAAAAAAAAAAAAAAAAAAAAAAACCACAAAGGCGAAAGTGGCCAAGAAAGTTGCAAGCAGCAACTTCTGATAGCACTCTGTGTAACAGCAGCGGTGTGTGAATCCCAGAGTTGTTGGCCTGCTCTCCCCCGTACGGCGAGTGTGTTCTCTGGTGTGATGTCCAGAGACTCGGCTTCATGCACAGTTAATGTCTCTGCTGTCTGGATGATTAACGTGGGCCGTTTCACTCTCCCGTATGGGCCCCAAAAACTTCGTCCCACCTCACCTCACCTGCTCTGCCCGCTGCACTCATGGCCTTGGTAAAAATAGACCCATCGACTATGTGAGCTGCCTTTTGTTCTGCTTTCTAGACAGGAACATACAGCCTGTTCTTATAGACTGTTGGATATACAAGCGTGATGGACAAGACAATTTATTGTAGTTCATTTAATATAAAATAATACTTATTAACACAACTTTAACACATGATCTTATACATTACTCTAGTATTCTGCCCTCTAAAGTAAACTTAGTTTATAGAATTGCCAATTTTCCCTTTCAACTTAGAAATTATACATTATATATATATTAGGGCTGTTAAACGATTAATCGTGATTAATCGCATCCAAAATAAAAGTTTAGGTTTACATACTATATGTGTGTTTACTTTGTATATTTATTATGTACATATAAATACACACACATGCATGTATATATTAAAACTAAATATTTATATTTATATATATTTATACCCGTATACAATTTAGATTATAAATAAATGTAAATATTTTATATGTAAATCTAAAATATTTTTCCTTAATATATACATGCATATGTTTGTATTTATATATACATAATAAATATACACAGTACACAAATATATAGTACGTAAACATAAAGTTTTATTTTGGATGCGATTAATCACGATTAATTGTTTGACAGCACTAATATATATATATATACATATATACACACACTGAACAAAATTATAAACACAACATTTTTGTTTTTGCCCCCATTTTTCATGAGCTGAACTCAAAGATCTAAGACTTTTTCACACTTTTTTAGACGCAAATCTGTCTAAACCTGTAATAGTGAGAACTTCTCCTTTGCCGAGATAATCCATCCACCTCACAGGTGTGGCATATCAAGATGCTGATTAGAAATTTCTCTTTTTTTTTTTTTTGTTTTTTTTTTTTGATTATTTCGAGATTTAGTGGAAAACAATAACATGCTGATTAGAAATGATTAAATTACATTTAAAACATATTCAGATCGAAAACAGTTTGTTTAAATTGTAATAATATTTCACTTTTTTTATTTATAATTTTTTTTTTTTTTACTATATTTTGCAGTAAAATAAATGCAGCTTTGGTGAGCATAAGAGACAAACTTTTGACAGGTATTGTATGATAAACAATTTTGTCTCTTTTTGGTTGCACTTGATGCTCAATATAATGGTAATATAATATTGTTTAATATAATCACATCTACAGACAAGCTGCTCAAGAAAACCTCAAAAAGACACTCCTGTATTCTCGTCTATCAATACTGATTAGTAGCACACTCACTTTTGCAGTCCACAGTATCGATCCGACATGTCAATAGCAAGTCCCAAGCTGTAGCATTAATAAAACTCTTTATTGAATCGAGCCATGGACCTGAGGGTGTGATAAAAGTGGTTTGAGGACAATTAATTTCCCTGATAGCGTAGAAACGGCAAGGCCTGCGCCTGCTGCGGGGAGTGGAGCGGCTCCGTCCTTCACACTGTCTGATCTGCTCGCCAACCGCATTCAAGTCTAATGCTAATTTGAATGACACCGATGGAAATCTTGGCACGCTTTCAGGGGACTAGATTTGGGCTGGCCTGACGACCTTCTCCACAAGAACATGGAAAACGTCTTTGCTCAATATGTCACAGCGGCGGTAATAGAGGAAGACAAGAACGACGCCAGGATCATTTTAAAACTGCAGCAGGACAGTTTGGAAAAACTAAAGAAAGTATGAGATGATACGGCACACGCTTGACAGATGTTAGATGAGATATAAAAGTCTGTTCTCAAATTATCTAGAATAACTAAACACTGCAGAAAAATGTCTGTAGCATTAACAGAAAAAAAAAAGTGTCACGTGATCCTTCCGAAATCATCCTAATATGCTGATTTGGTGCTCATTAAATAACAATGATTACATCCCCTCTAAGCCATAAGAAGGGTAAATAATGGTTTAGTACTGATTACTGTGTATTGTCATATTCAGGTTTTAAAATGAACACCCGCCAACCCACCAAATGCGGGTAAAAATCACTGTTGTGCTTTGGTGGGTTATTTTTCGTAAGTTATGTTCACTCATTAATTTCTTGGGGAAGTTCATGCAAGCCATATCCGATGAAAAAATGCAGAAAATGCATATATTTCTATAATTTCATATAGTTAATATCACACGGAGTGTGCCGTTTTTTTTGTTGTTGTTTTTTTTTCTTAAAAAAAACAGCATGGTTACAAATGTGATACTGATTTTATACAGCAGTTCAATAAACAGTAAGTTAATATCAAGAGAGTTACATTTTAGACACCATTTTGGCAGTTTTTGCTGTATTTGGCCAACAAAAATCATTCCATACACAGCCACAGCATTGTTTTGCGTCTCTGTGCAACATATGATGGTGTTTTGTTTCTGAATGAATCAACCGTTTAAATGATTTGATTCAATCGCAATGACTCATTTATTAACAGTGATTTTACTGCCACCTACTGTGGTTTTAATTTCACATTTAAAGCATCTTTTCATTTTTAAAATAACTTCAAATATCAGTATTCAATGTTTTACGTTTCAAATATCAAAAATTATTTATGCATTTGTAACTGCAGGCATTCCATGCAACTGCAACTGTAATTGCAACTTCTGCAAAGATGAATTTTGTTGATAGTGATTTCAGTTGTTTAGAAGAACCTTTTTGTTTCAGTGGTTCCATAAAGAACCTTTAACATAAATATAAGAATTGATGAACGAATTGAAGAATTGAGAAATATAAGAAAGATGATGCAGACTTTGGAAAAAAAAATGGCTTTATTGCTTTGTCACGTCCAGTGTTTTTTTTTTTTTTTTTTTTTATTATTATTAATTAATTTATTTATTTTGGCTAGTAGAAGTTATGAATGGCCGATAGCTTAAAAATTTTGTAGCAAAACTGGCTGGTGAGTGGAAAAGTTAATTTCAATCCCTGGTCATATTGGTATGATTAATTTAATGATTTATTGTCATTCTTCCTTGTTTTAACTAAAAAGGAATGTAGAAAACATGCCTATTTCATTCAGCGTTGCCAAGTCTGTGGTTTTCCCATGGAATTGGGCTACTTTAACACTGTTGCCGTGGGTTGTTTTTCATGTCCACGGGTTGAAGCAACACCAATAACATGATATTTAGTCCTTAAATGTGATTTGTACCAGAGGAACCGTTCCAAAAATTGTGTAATTTTCCCCTGGAGCACGAAGGGAACCCCACCCTTGAAACGTACATGGGCGGGTTTTGTTGTGAAAACCTGGCAACCCTGATTTTACATCCCTTTCAGGGAGAGAAAGATACATTTCAAATCATAATCCTCATCTGTTACTACTGGTATTCCTCAAGGCTCTGTCTTGGGTACTGTTTCATATTTTTAGGAAATTTGATATTGATATTAATTTTGATATTTTAATATTAATAGACCATTTTCATTTTGGAGCAGACGTCACAGTTACGTCACTTGCAGCTGCATTTTGGTGAGAGAAAATATATATATATTGCTGTGCCTTTGGATGTCAGAATCCAAATGCAAGTAATTTTTATAGAATACTGTCATTAAAAAAGGCATTTTATAACAGTCTGTGGATGAAGCCTGCTACGATTATTCTACTTTTAAAGCATCAATTTGATTTAAACAATTTGTCTACACAGCATTCACATATGCAGTTCAGGGGACATCAGAGCCGATCCTCCCAATACGAAAAAATATGCAAGCTGTGTAGGGCCCCCAAACACCAGGGGGCCCTCTTGCTCTCAAAGATGCTTTATTTTTAGTTTTGCTTTGAAGTGGGCCAGTGGTTTTTAAGACATGAATGTTAATTTCTTTTAATGTGGTGCGCTGTCACCCTTTCAACGTAAAAAGCAGTCAGAGAGAATGACTAGTGGAATGTTGTTATCGTAATTATGAGATATAATCTCGGAATTGTGAGAATAAATTATTCCATGGCTTCCATAGACTGCTACTTGAAAACTGTCATTATCCCTGAAACATAGTCACTGCATTTTTTTATTGTAAAATTGTCAAACTCTAAGAATTATTCTATAATGTAAGGCAAAAACAGTAAAAGCAGATTTTGGTTGTTCAAGTAGACTAGTATATTATCATTGTAATCCTGTCAAATTAATGTTTATATATATATATATATATATATATATATATATATACAGTAAAACAAGTAAAAAAAAAATATGATGTACTTTGAAAAACAGTATTACTGCATGACACTACATATGAAAATTATATTTAATTTAAATACTTTTGTTTTGTCTGATTCTTCGTTAGCAATATATTTTAAAGGTAAAAAGCAAATTTTAGGTACAGTAGACTGGTATATTATCAATATATCATATAATGAAATATACGGTTATGCCTAAAACATTGTCATTGTATTTTTATGGTGAAAATCTGGCAACCAAGCCTCAATTTTTAGCTTGGCAAAAAAGGTCAACATGTGACCGAAACGTTTGCCTTATTTTTACATTTATTTTTTAGTAAATTGCCTATATTGCTTTTAATCTCGCTTGTGATTTTTGAGTGTGCAGACTTTTTTCAAGTACTTGTATTTTTTACTGTAAATTTCACAGGATATTTTTGAAAACATTTATTTTTTTTTTACTTTGTTTATTTTAGGTATAATTTGGATTTTTTTACAATTAATTTCGGTACTTTGTATTTCATACCAAGACATCATTTTGCTATCATATATATTAGAAAGCAAAGCAAATCAGTGTGCTAAAGACATAAACATCCTATGCTTGTGTACTTTGAGACCAAATTATTTTCAAATCTTTATTACGTTTAGTGGAGTTAAATCTGAAGCAAATTAGCCTTCTAAACGCAGTTGAAACAAAAGTGTTAAAATGGGGTTAATTGAATTTTAAGCCTTGTCACAGAAGATTATGAAGTCCATGAAACACCACTTTAATTATGCTATTAGCACGTGGATTAAGGTCACCAATATTTTTAACAAGCAATTATGGTTTCACTGTCAATTCTGTTTGTATATATGCCTCTCTGTCTGCTGTTTTCCTATGCATAATGTAGAATAAGGCTTTTTTCCTTTGAATGTTACTGATATCTTTCTAAAACAGCTATGACGCATCATTGATGAGATGCATTTAAAAAGCGTCCAGTGGCTGAAACCTCATGTGCAGGCAGTCAGTGTGATATTTTCTCTCGTCCTTGCATGTCAAATCATATTGACAGAAAGCTAAGGACATAACCGTGTTAAAGCATTATTCATGTCAAACTGTTCAAGTTACGACAGCTTGGAAATATTCACGTTTTTTTAAAGATCTGCAGCATGTTGTGTATCTGGATCCTCTCGGTTTAAGGCAAACTTTCATCCCGCAGTGGATGTGAAGTCATTTGGCCTGTCATTTTAAGCAATGCGACTCTCGACTATTACATTAATGAGTATTGATGACAGTTGATAATTACCAAATTAAACCAAATTACTGATGATATGGACAATAATTGCACATCATTACATTTGCATGTTTTATTTAGCAGGAGTGGATCAGAACCGCAATATGACTTATTGCGATTATCAAAACGCAAACGCTGTGATTTCATCAAATAAATTTGTGTGGTGAAGCACAGCATTGTGTTCTCTTACACGTGAGCAGCTCATAATCTGACTCTTTTCAGCAGCTTCATTCACAGTAAATAACGGAGTTTTGGTCAGTTTAACATGATTTGTGCAACATGCGCCAACCATGTTCTCATATGTAATGAGAAGTGCTCATCAGCAACAGAGACGCTTTAATGGCTTCCTAATAATACAAATTTAAAATGAATATATTTGGAAGTTAAAAGAGAATTTTACTTCAAATATACTTTGAAAACTATATGTGACCCTGGACCACAAAACCAGTCTTAGGTAGAATGGATATATTTGTAGCAATAGCCAAAAATACATTGTATGGGTCAAAATGATTGATTTTTCTTTTATGCCAAAAATCATTAGGATATTAAGTAAAGATCATGTCCCATTAAGATATTTTGTACATTTCCCGTAAATATACTAAAACTTTTTTTGACTAGTAATATGCATTGTCAGAACTTTATTTGGACTACTTTTAAGTCAATTTTCTTAATATTTAGATTCATATTACAGATTTTCAAATAGTGTTATTTCTGCCAAATATTGTCATATCCTAAAAACCATATATCAATGGAAAGCTTATTAATGCAGCATTATTTATTTATTTTTTTGTTTGTATACATTTCAATAAAAAAAGACCATTATGACTGGTTTGCCATATAATGACAGCCATAAATATTAATATTGCGACTTCACTGTTGTAATGTCAAATAAAATTATTGTTATTATTATTATTAGTAGTAGTAGTAGTAGCAGTATAAAATAAACACAATTTTCTAAAATAGTATATATTTTTTTATATTTTAAAATAAAATGGCAATTGAAAGACATATATATTAGTACTGTCATTTTATTAACATAGTATTATATTATATTATATTCCAGTAATTTTGCAGCCCTACATAAAATAAAATAAAAATCTGCCAATAGTCATACATATTAGTTTTGTATTATTATTATTATTATTATTATTAATATATTAATCACAATCATAATTTACAGTAAAATTATTATTATTATTATTTAAAATCACAATCATAATTTACAGTAAAACTATTATTATTATTATTAATGTTTATTTTTTATACTATTATAAAATGAAATCAGACAATAGTCATAAGTATTACTTTTGGAATTTTGTTGTAAAATAGACAGTCATAAATATTAATATTGTAATTTTACAGTTGTAAAGTATTATTATTATTATTATTATTAGACTGACTTGTTCTATTTTGTTTAATTTTGCAGCCCTACATACTATTGTAAAATAAAAATCTAAAATAAAATAAAAATAAAAATAACAATTATTATATTTGACTTAACTCTATTTTTAATTTGACAGTAATATTGCTGCCCTACAAACAAGCACAGCAAAAACTGCAATCATAAGGGCTCTCTGCAGAGAAAAAAATAAAAGTTTGACAATCAAGGAGTTTTTTTTACATTTTTATTTACTAATATATTGTTAAATAACAATAATAATAACATTTAATTATTATTGATTATTATTCTTATTTTAAATTCATAACTTTTTTTGGGCTAACTTTTGCAGAAAAAAAAAACTTGTGATTTTTTTTTTTTTTTATCTCAATCACAATACAATTTGATTTTCCCACAAATCGTACAGCATCAGCATTAAGTTCCTTCTCTCTTTGTCCCCACCATTGTGTCAATCTCTCATTCCCATCCCATTGTTCCCATCGTTCTCCCTCCATCCATCCATCTGTCTATCCGTCCCCCATCGACCCCCAAGGTAAAGCACTGACGAAAAGTACATCCCATCTACCTCTCGCCGTCCTAACCGGCTCTGTCAGCGCCGGTCCCCTCGGTCACGCGACTTTCTGCTGATGTCCCGGGCGGCGCGCGCTGAGACTTGCACTCCGCAGCAATCTGAAAGGCCTGCGTTTGCCTCAGGCCATGATGGGTCCCTCCCTCAGAAGAGCCTGCAAATCACGGCACAATCCACAGCGCTTTACTTTGCTTTTCTGAACCGTCCTTAAAACCCTTTTATTTTCGCTTTTAATTAATAAAGGCATCTTAAGCGCACTCGAGGTAATTAGCGCTGTGTTGCGTCGGCGCTGCGGACCAGATGGTGATTGACAATAAAGGCAAGTTGCTCAATCAGCCGCCATTTGTCTGGTGTCATTAATTATCAGGCGAAGTTTACGTTTGGTCCCCAAAGTTGATAGTTTGGGAGAAGAAGAATACCGTCCCTTCTGTCGCTCATTACTCTTTAAAGCGTAAGATGGCAGCGTGTGGATGGAGATGGAGGACAGGCTATTGTTGAGCAGCTGCTAGAAAGCACCAGAAATCTCACACTCAGCTTTTTGCTCATTACTTGACTAATTGTTTGGTTTTGCATATCGCTTTATCGGCTTATTTAACACATTTAGTAAAATATTTGATGTGGACTTCAACCAAACATGGTTATTTTAGTGTCAGGCTATTTCTATTTTATTTATTTATTTTTTTTAAGTCAAGCATCAATATTATTATTTATTTATGTATTTATTATTATTATTATTTTTTTTTTATATATCATCGATTTTTAATTTTCATTTTAGTTTTGTCATTTTGTTTATATTTTTTAATTTAGCTTTATTTATTTAAGATTTTATCATATAAACTATATATTTGTATTATTTGTTTTAGTCAATGTTCATTTTTTTTCAATTTCTATTTAGCTTTAATTTATTTTTACATTTATAAAATACTTTTATATGATATTATATACTGTTATTTTTACTATTTTAATTTGTTTGTTTTAGTCAAGATATTTTTTTTTAATATATTTTTATTTAGTTTTAATGTATTTTTTTATTTCCGTTTTAATAATTTGAGTACTTATATAGTATATACTATATACTCTTCATTTTTATTAAATTTTTATATATTTATTTTTAGCTTTAATTTATTGTTATTTAAATTTTACAGCTTATTCTACATATACTTTTTTCTTATTTCTTATTTTTATTTCATTTCTAATTTTAGTGTAAGTTTTCAACAATTTTTTTTAATAACTAATACCATATAACTATAACTAAGTTATTTTAGATTCATTTAGCTTATTTTAGCTTAAATATATTTTTATTTCAGTTATAGTTTTAATCATTTTAGTATCTTAGCTTACTTATTTTATGTATTTTTCTTATTTTATTTTCTATTTTTATTTAAATTTCTGTTTTTCATCAAAATTGTATATTTTATTTGATTTCAGCTTCATTTACGTCAAGGTTTTCTAATTTTCTCAATTTTTGAAATATTTATATTTCGCTTGAATTTATTTTTATTTTAGTAATTTCAGTACTGCATATACTGTTATTTTTTCAATATTTTGAATATGATTTTTAGTTTTAATTTATTTGCATGTATTTAATGTATTTTTAGTACTAAAGAATTTTAGTACCTTTATAGTATATACTTGTCATTTTAATTATACTTTTAATATTTTATTTTTAGCTTAATTTATTTCAGTGTTAGTTTTAACATTTTTAGTACTTCAACTTACATATTTTACTTATGTTTACGTATTTCTTATTTTTATGTAATTTCTAATTTGATCTCATTTTTATAATTTATTTCAACTTTATTTTTATTTCAGTTTTAGTTTGAATTATTGTAGTACTTCACCTGTTTTATTTATTGTTTTCCTTTATTTCATTTTCATTTTAGTTTAAGTAATTGCAGTAAGTTTTAGTCAAGCTATTGCCATTTTATTATTATTTAAAATATTTCCATTTAGTTTTAATGTTTTATTAATTTTAGTACTTCACCTATTTTATTTATTTTTCCTTATTTTATTTTCATTTAATTTCAGTAATTTAAGTACTGTTATAGTATGCTGTTATATACAATTATGTTTTCAATATTTTGAGTAAGATTTGTCAGATTTCAAAATTAAAATTATAAAAATATTTTCAGTTTTAATTTTAGCTTACGTTTTTAGACAAGCTTTTTCCATTTATTATTATTTTTTTTATAATACTAAAATTACTAAAACTAAAATAAAAAATACATTAAAACTAAATAGAAATATTTATAAATGTATTTACATAAATTTTTGAGAGTTAATAATTTTTCAAGTAAAATTTCTAGAACAGGACACGCACCTTTAACCTTAGCAGCAAATGTCAGTCTCACAGGTTTGCCATCTAGACACGACCACTTTTTATTACTTTAAGACTTTGCCAGCGTAAACTTCAACTTCAAACGTAGTAAACAACTTTAATGTTTTTCCGCTCCATATCAAACCCTTATAAAATGTTGACATTAATCTGGTCCCTTGCCCACCTTACTGAGGTTTATATTTTAAGCATTAGACCGAATAACATCATATTTGCTACCCTCAGTGATATTTAAAAGTTTTCAAAGTTAATATTGAGTAAACATCCAAAATGTTCCTCATATACTCATTTCTAGAGGTGGCGTTTGGCTGAATGTCTGGGGACTTGCAGCTGTTGTCCTACATGAGAGAGTAAATCTGATAGACCTAGAGACAATGGAATTGTGCAGCGCTTATAAAGCTCTCTAAAAATAACCAGAGAGAAGAAGATGGAGCATGAGGCTGGGATCGCTGTCAATGACGCCTCAAAATACCTCACTGGTGAGCTCACTGGATCCTGGAGTATCAGCTTTGATGTTATTTCATCATCATCAATAACAGCTTTTGAACTCCATCCTAATAGATCTCACAGTGAATTCAGTTCATGTTGCCTTGTTCCCGCTGCCATTATTTGTTTTCAGTGCCAAAGAAAAGAGAATATGTATTATCAAGCAGCATACACTAACAGAACTCGAAAAGACTGGGGTCAGTTATATATATATATTTTCTTTTTCATATTCATATTTTTGTTCAAAATAATCAAAAGTGACAAACTTAAAAAAAAAAAAAAAAAATATATATATATATATATATATATATATATATATATATGCTGTTCTTTTAAAATTTCTACAGTGTTGTTATTGTTAACTAATATATATTAAAGAAATAAAGTTAAAATAAAATAAGCTGAAAAACATGCCTTGGGAACTAACTGAAAAATAATAAGGAACTATTAAATTACTGAAAAAAAAAACTGTTAAAAATATACAAAATAATGCATCATATATAAAGCAAAAGAAAATAATGCACAGTTTCACCTATTCTCATGTTAATCCTGAGTACCTATAGAGTAGTAATGTATCCTTAATATCTCCAAAAAGTCTTTAGTTTTATTATATTTATGAAAGAAAAATACAGCTTTCCGATTTTCTCCAGAAACAGCCGAACTTCTGGAGGCGCGCCGTGGGCGGAGCTACGTTCGACGGTCACTCGCGGTGGGATCGCCAATAAAACAGACATTTGATGTTGTTTCACTTACCACCTGCAGTTCTGAATCATTACCGGGATCTTTTATAGCTGGGACTGCTCCATCTTTCAGTATCAAACAATGTGCAAATCCAGCGTCGAACTGGTCCTCGTATATGAAACACACACTTGCTAAACTCCATTGCTGCCCCGGAAAAAGGAACTGCATCCACTGTTCACGTAATGCTGGGTTCTTCAGGAAGCTGAGCAAAGTTATCTTTGCCATACAACCATAATCACACTTCTTTAGAGACTTCCCGAAAGAATCCCTTGCAGAGTGCATGATGGCGCGCTCTTTCTCACGGTCTGGCCGACGTTATGGCTGGCGACACGGATCAGCCGAAACTTGAACCAACCGGGAAGTAAGATTTTCGGCAAAGAAATTCTCTGTCATTTGTCCAAATTATAATAATTTTTTAAAACTTTGGCCATGTTTAGAGAGAGAATCCAACTCTTTAACACTGTAAACAACTCTGAATATACTAAACACCATTGAACCATACGAGTTAAAAATATATAAAATAATAATGAAAGAAAATAAAAGAAAATAATATAAAACATAATTACCAATAAATAATAGATAAACTATAAAACCATATAAATAATTTATAATTAAATAATAATAATAATAATAATAATAATAATAATAATAAAATAATGGTAAAATAATTTCAATAGTGCCATTATTGTTGACTAAATGTATATAACCAAAGAAAATAATATACAAGTAAATATATACAGAAAATAAAATTGCTTAAAAAATAAGAAAATTAAATTCTAAAAACTAATAAATAATAGATATCTATAACTATAAATAAAACTATAAAACCATATAAATAATGTATAATTAAATAATAATAATAAATTAATAGTAAAATAATTTAAAATAACTGCTGTTCTTCTGAAATTTCAATAGTGTTGTTATTGTTAACTAATATATATTAAAATAATACAAAACTTAAAATATATAGAATAAAATATAAAATTACTTAAAAATTAAGAAAATAAAATTCTAAATACAAATAATTAATAGATAAATTAAAAAAATCATATAAATAATATATAATTAAATAATAATAATGATAATTAATAATAATAATAATAATAATAATACATTAATAGTAAAATACTTTAAAATTTACGTTCTTTAGAAATGTCAATAGTGTTGTTATTGTTAACTAATATATATATTAAAGGAAAATAAAACATGCCTTGGGAACTAAGTGAAATAAAATAAAGAACTATTAAATTATTAAAACTAAAATAAAAAGAGAGTTAAAATATATAAAATAATATATAACAAAATTTCAATAATAAAAAAAAAAAAAAACTGTAAAAGCATATACAGTACATAATACTAAAACAAAGCTTGACTTTCTAGTCATCAAAGATTCAACAAAATATTTGTTTCTAACAATAATAAAGAGAAATGTTTCTTGAACAGCAAATCATTAGAAATTGTATATAGTTGTAAATATTATAAAACATTCCTATATCATTACATATTTTCCATACTGCAATTCAAGACATTTGTGTCTTGAATTGGCTGTGGTTCAGACTATTGTGTATAAATACATCATATATCTAGTGTACAGTCATATATATTTAGGATAGCAGTTAGAAATAGACCCTCAAAAACTGCAGACATGGGCATTTTCACCAATGGCTGTGTGAAATGAAAGATAAGGACGGATTGCCGGAGTAAGTACCTGTATCACACAAAACGACAGAGGTGAAGTGAAGCTCTTGAGCTTCCAGCTTCATTGTGTGGAAAAGGGCAGACGCCGAGAGACCTCCCGCCTGCACGATTGTGACGGCAAAATGAAAGAAGTGTCTCTTTTCTCCGAGGCTAAACCCAAGCATTAATGAAAAAGATAAATAAATAAATAAAATCCACAATTGGATCCCCTTCTTTTAAAATTTAATGCCCACTCCTGCCACATCCCTCACAGAAGAGAAGAGGTTATTCACCTCCTCTACTATTTCGCAGACTGAATAGTAATGATAGAGTATTACATTTCAGCCGGACAGATGTGCCATCAAACTCTCTCGGCCCCTTTACAGGCGCGAATACGCATGCAAAAAGCCGTCAGAAGAGTTTATGGGAATTAAGAAACAAGCTCCACGGGATAGTCATCACTCATTTTCCAGGTTAGTGCGGAGCTGGCGAAAAAAAACACGAGCATCCGCTAAAAATAACTGAGTCTGCAAGTGAGTCATCCCAAACAATGTGCGGTGATGTAGTTACGCACAAAACAGCAGGCCTTGTATGAAGTTCATATGCACGCTTTAACTATTTATCACGATGCAGCTTTTGTCAAACGTTTGGAAACATTATGATTTTTAAATGTCTACTTAAGTATCTTATGCTCACACAAGCGTGCATTTATTTGATTAAAAATACAGTAAAAACGGCGGGATATTATTACATTTAAAAAGCAGATATGGTGTTTCGAAAAATATCTTTTTTTTTTTTTTTTTTTTTTTTTTTTTGCAGTTTGTAACTTAGCTGTCCTTCATGTAAACAGTCTGCAAAGTTGTTAATAAAAAATGCATTATACATAAAGATATTGTCTCTCAAAAGAAAGAGTCGATTCAGAATTTTTTTTTTTTTTTTGCATATTTTGCCTGTTACTGATGTCACTCAGTAGCATAATCCCCGCTATTTATAATCTGCTATTTATACTACTTATTGGAAATAGTGGCAATTATTGGAGTGCATTATAAAACACTATGCAAAAATAAAATATTGAGTGTAAACTAAATTTTATATTCAAATTATTAAATGGATGTCACCTTATTGGGACAATAAATCCCTCCCTACACCTAGCCTAACCCTACCCAATAATTTAAGTTCACCTTTATCATTATTTCCTTCATTATTATGGAAAATACATGCCTTTCCAACATGATGTCTAATTTGAAAAGGTAGAATTTTTTTTGGCAAAACGCGGATTCGAACCTGAGTCGATAGCGTCAAAAACAACTTCAACATACAGGCGACGTGACAAGATTCCAGCGACAAACCTGTAGTGATGGGAAGTTCGGATCATTTTACGGACTCGGACTCTTGAGTCTCGTTCAGCAAAATGAACGAATCTTTTTTCGAGTCATTTCGTTCATTTTAGCAAAATATAATTAAAATGTTACTTTTTACTTCCCTAACACATCTACTGCTTCCACACATGTTAATCACACTACAAACAAGAAACGATAATGCTATAAGAAACAGAAAAGATTATTTCATTGTTTGCCTGTGTGCTTGGCTATGCTGATCACCTCTTATCTGACATGTTTTCGGGTTTAATTCGTTCGTTCATCGCGTGACAGTCCCATAAAATTAAATTATGCAGCATGAGCCGGAAAGAGAATTGATTAGTTTGTCTATTAAGTCTTCTAGTTCGAGTCGTATGTTCATCACGTGACATCCCCATACGCTTACCCTATGCAGCATGAGCCGGAAAGAGAATTGATTAGTTCGTCTATTGAGTCTTCTAGTTCGAGTCGTTCGTTCATCACGTGACATCCCCATAAGCTTACCCTATGCAGCATGAGCCGGAAAGAGAATTGATTAGTTCGTCTATCGAGTCCTAGTTCGAGTCATTCGTTCGTCACGTGACAGTCCCATTAGATGAACGAACGACTCCAAACAGGTGAACTAACAGAACTAATAGAATGTTGCGCATGCGCGACTGAACGAATCACTCCCCGAGACGACTCGTTCTTCCCGAGTCACATAAAAGATTCGTTCAAAATGAACGAATCGTTCAAGAACGACCCATCACTACAAACCTGTGTCCACACCAGACTCGACGCGACAGAATCAATCAAGTATCACAGCCAATCAGAAGCACGTGTGGGCGGGCTCTGACTGGAAGCACACTGCACTCGCAACGGGATGGATAAGCTTTACAACTTTAATTCAAATTATTAAATGCATACTGAGTGACTAATACAGTCTTTGTTATGGAATACACTTGTTAGTTTGCATTAAGTTCACAGTTTGAACATACATCTTTGCTTTCATTTATTTCCAGATCTGAGGTAAACTATCTGTTGTTGCTTTCAGTATAGCTATAGAGGTCACAAAAAAATGATATTCAAACCAAAGACTATAGAATACCCAAGACTGAATGGGGAAAAATGCAACGCTCATTATGGCTGCGAAGCCCCGCCTTTTTAATAAAACCTTTTTAACAAGCCAATCGTTGATTAGTAAAGTCAGCGCGTCACTGCAGCTGCCGTCAGAAGTCCCGGTTGCTATAGAAACAGTCGGCGTTCTAAGACGTGCGCTCAGTAGCCTATGCGAACTGGCTGATCTAGCCTGAAAAATAAGTGTTTTCTAACGCAATTGGAGCACAAGGAACCATATTTATGAGGCAGTTCTTGTCAAATTTCATTGGTGATTTCAAATATGAAAATTAATCATAAACCTGGTGAACAGATTTGAAGAATTTGATGTTTCCCCATTCAAAGCGATAGGAGTTCCACTTGCATGCCCAAGAGGCATTTCAAAGATGGCCGCAGAGTGGAATGACTTGCCTTAAAGGGACATTAGCCCCTTTCGCACCGCATAGTTCTAGGAACTAAGTTCTAGGAACTAGCCAGGTAGTTCCTCGGGAACTTTAGGTTCCCCCGGGCGGTTTTCCTGGTTGCATTCGCACCGCCAACAGGAACTCAGAAGTGACGTAATGTCATTTGAAAAATGTGTCATTTAAGCACTGCATTCAACAATCTAAATTTGCCATTTATCGCTGTTTTCCATTTTGTAGCCTACTACAAACTGCTCCGTGAATAATATGTTTATCCGGCTTTTTAAAAATGGCGGGTGCCTGCGTTTCCGCACATGCGTTCGACCAATCAGCGTACACTTACGTCACTGGTAGTTCCTATAGAACTGGTTTAGACCCTACTCCGAAGTAGGAGCTAATTTAGTTCCCGTAAAAGGAGTTCCTAGAACTAAAATCGTTCCTAGTTCCTGCAGTGCGAACACGCGAACATCCGGGTACTTCCGCAAATAGTTCTAGGAACTATGAAAAGGTTCCTCCGGTGCGAAAGGGGCTTTTGATTCAAACTCACATTAGACACATTTAACTTTGAATAAAGCAGTACCTGAGAGTATCACTGTCATTAGTTTGAATGCCGTTGTTCCAGCTGGGACGAAATTTTGCCTGACGTCGCTGAAGCTAGTTAGGACAAAAACTCTAATTAACATGGAAAAGATACCTTTTACCGCGTTGCAGCATTGTGTCGTGTGCAGTTGCAGACACTGTGTTACCCCACTGGAGCTGTTTTTTGTAATGCTTTGTAATCACACATTGGTGCACAGAGTTAGTGTAAGTAGACTCTGCCAACTTATTTTTTGGGTCATTGTCATAAAAGCCCTGAAAACTGCCACAGGCACGTAGATACATCTTTAATTTCATCAAGCTGAAGTCACTAAAAACGGACAGTCATCATGTTTTCAAGCCATTTCATGTTTCATTTTGACATGACACAAAGCAGTGATATCTGAGAGAGAGAGAGAGAGAGGTGTTTACTTACTTTATAATTAGTCAATAATGCCACAACTGTTTGCAAATCTGGAATCTAAAGGTGCAAAAAAAAATCTAAGTACTGAATACTGAAGTTGTCAAAATGAAGTTCTTAGCCATGCATATTACTAATCAGACATTAAGTTTTGATATATTTACAGTGGGAAATATAAAAAATATTTTAAAGGAACATTATCTTTCCTTAAAATCCTAATCATTTGTGGCATAAAAGAAAATTCAATAATTTTGACCCATGTATTTTTGCCTATTGCTACAAATATATCCGTGTGACTTAAGACTGGATTTGTAGTCAAGGGCCACAAATGTGAGGAACAAGACACTTCCAGGTTCATACGAAAGGCGTATCCATTTTTACTTTAATACAAACGTGTATTTTTAAAGATTTTTATAGAAATATTATAACAATCACATATTTCACACAGAGATCACACTGTCATAGTGTTAGGGAATATTCATGCAGAATTAAACACAGCCACATAATATTAGATTAAAAAATAAAACATTTTTGAAAAGAATGGTAACATCACATTGCCTGGACCAAAGCATTAAGCATTAAGCAGTGTCGTCAGTAAGTCGTTTCCCATCATGCTTTTGGTCAGCGCAGTCGGTGGAAAGCTACTGCACCCGACTGCTCATTCCGACACAGCCGCCTTACCATCGTGAGTTTTTTGGCACACGTCAGGATGACATCAGAGCAAGGTGGACGCAACTCGGACACTTTTCTAACCGGTATGCATCTCGCAGTGATGCAGTTCTGTGCAGATTTTGGTCATCTCAAACGAGCCTATTGTCTCCTCTCACGTGACTTTCCCCCATTCATCTCAATGAGTCTCCAGAAAAACCACAGCATGCTTAGGGGTCTCTGTAGAAAGTCAATGGGCCGAGGGGAGGCACGCCTCTGCTGTGACTTTACCTGTGGGTGTCACTGTTAAACATTCTTATTTTAGAAAAACGAGTGGCTTTTAGACTTTTAATGTCTTATTTAGTCATATTTATTTTTTTCGTAATATCAATTATTTTCTCATCCAATTTTGAGGAGAGGAGACGAGACACTGCCCCTCTCACTGCCCCCCTCCCTTGCCTCCTTGGAGGAAACACCCCTGGTTTCTATCCGCTTATTTGTATGTGCATTTTGGAATATCGCATAAAAAACGCTGGATGGAAATGCCAAGATTTTTCTAGATATTCTAGAAATGCGCAGTAAAAAATAATGTGCGCAGTTGAGTAGGATAACTTTTTATCCAATAAGAAAAAAATTGCATAAACTACCATGGAACACATGACTTATCAGGTAGTTTTTTAGGAAGTGATGATTTTGTTCTCTTTGACTCGTTGGAAGGAAGTGTTGCTTTAATTGCAAATCTGTATGTGATATTCCAGTTTTGCACATAAGTTTGCATCTTTGGATGGAAACATATTTCTGTCATGATAACTCTCGGAGGGATTGGCATGGTAATGTTCATGACAATATTAATGTATTTGGTCTTGGCGGAATAGATCTGCTACGCTGCTGCTGCGGCAGAGCAAGTGCCAAGACTTGCTACTGCCAATACATCCACAACATGCTGCTGTAAGCATGTAAGAAATACTGCTGCTGCACATATAACATATGAGTAACCCCCATTGCGTACATGAATCACCTCGTAGCAGATCTATACAGGTGGAGCTGGGGAGGGTGGAGGGTTTCTAAAGCATGCTGCAAACTGCTATATCTAGCACTAGTCATATATTTGAATGTTGAGTAGTGAGCTCATTGGCTACTGATACAGGAGAGAACCAATTGGCTGTGCCATGTGATTATGATGACAACAAAACCCGCCTAATTGCTAATCAAAACTAGCCCAATAACATTCCGACAGGGTCCCTGTTAAAAATCACATTCCAGGGTATAAAAGAGATGGTAGTGCTCACTAATGTGCTAAAGTACTCCTCTCTGTGAGTCACAACAGGCTTGGCTGAGCAATCAAAGCAGAGTAGGCTTATGGAAGGGAGGGGATTACAGACATTAAGCTCAAAACAGATTCGAACTAACCGTTTTGAAATCATAGACAAATGACTCTGTATAAATGTATAATTTGGGAAAATTACAATGTTTTATGACCTACTTTAGGACTCCAACACAATATTAGGACACTTACAAAAACATATAACCTGCTCTTCAAAACTCTTTTCTACTTGAATATATTGTCAAATTTATTTCAATTGTATTTATTTCAGTGAGGAAAAGCTGACTTTTCAGCATCATTAGTCCAGTCTTTAGTGTCATGATCCTTCAGAAATAATTCTAATATGCTAATTTGCTGCTTAATTATTATTGGTGCCCAGTTATTAATAATGATTCTTATTATCAATAGTAAACACTGTTTTGTGGAAGCATTATAGAAAGAACAACATTTATTTGAAATTTAATCTTCTGTAATTGTTACAATGTCACTCCTGATCAATTTAATTGCACATTTAATGAATAAAAGCATTGATTTCTATTCAAATATCTAAAACCACAAACATCTGAATGCTAGTATATCAAGGTTTGTACATAAATATGATGCAGCAACTGTTTTCAGCATTAATAATAATCAGAAATGTTTTTATTATCAAATCAGAATTTTAAAATGATTTCTGAAGGAAATCTTTTTTTTTTTTTTTTTACTTTCATATTTTATTACTTATTACTTTGAGTTATTGTGAGTAATGATACAATTATTATTATTATTATTTATTTATTTATTTTTTACATCAAATACATATTTTTTTCCCTTCTTTTTGAAAAATGCCATTCACATAATCAAAAGTGTGTAGCAAAGACACATTTTCTGTGGTACAACAAAATACCTGCAAAATTATGTTATTGCTTCATGTAATAAAAAAGAGATGAAACTCTATTTTAATATATTGTAAAATGTAATTTATTTCTGTGATGCAAAGCTGAATTTTCAGCATCATTACTCCAGTCTTCAGTGTCACATGATCCTTCAGAAATCATTCTGCTGATTTGCTGCTCAGTTATTATTATTGATTCTTGTTATCATATGTTAAAAACAGTTTTTGTGGAAGCATTTTATTATAGAAAGAAATAAGAATTATTTATTATAGTAATAATAAGAATCTTTTTTGGCGCAGCAAATCAGCATATTAGAATGATTTCTAAAGGATCATGTGACACTGAAGACACTTATGATGCTGAATTTTACTGTATTTTTAAAAACATAAATGCAGCCTTGATGAGCAGAAGAGACTTTGTGTAAAATCACACAGTACTTCTAATTGTATTCGGTTTGGATGCACAAGAAAAAGGAGTAAAAGGATAAATTAGACACAATTCCCTTTATTGGCATGGTGAGGCTGATGAAAACTACACATAAAAAAGAAAAGTCACAACAAAGATTGTACAATACGTACAACTACAAAGGCATTGGTTAGGACTCAGCAGAAGGCAACATGGATAGGAGACAGATAGAAGATAACAGCCAAACACAGTCCCCTTGACCCCCAATACACACACACTCTATCAAATCCACACACAAAACCACACACAGCCTCATTTAGATAGATCTGCTTCTTCATGGAAACAAAAACAAAAATGAAAAAAAAAAAAAAAAATCATCCAAAGTAGTGGCAAATCCTTCAGTAGTTTTTACTATGGTAAAAAGTCTGCCACTCCAAAAAGATACACCCCATCAGGTGTCGTAACATATTGCTACAGCAATTTACAAAGCAGATTTGCAACGGACACGTTGCAATGAATAAAGCCACACATATCGAACGCGACATGACGCCGTACCCAAGCTCTGTGCAGAAAATGATGCTCTTTCGATGCCTCTTTCGGTGCAGAAACGGTGGTTCTTTTAATATGGGTTTCACTTCAGCAAAACAACAAAACTTGTCCTTAATTGACAACGAAAGGTTACTTCAAGTGTCAGTGACAAAGGCCTGTCGTATTTGGGCGATTTGAATTATTTACAGTTCCTCTGAGGTACCTTCAAACCACAGCAAAGACAAAAATAGCTCTCGCTTTGGAAAGAGACTTGATCTCATAGATGCAATTTTTGGCTTTTTAACCCTTGAAGTCATTGCTTGTATTGAGTTTTTACTTGTTTCACACTCACACATACACACGAGCTGCATTCACACGCTATTTCTCTTTCTGACGGCGGTCTGACGATCTTTGTCGAGGCACTGGAATGGATCCTCGCACTTGAACAGAGTCTGGGTAATTTGTCATGTCTAAAACCATACAACAACATGAGCTAAAATACAGCTTTGAAAAATAATTTATTGCTTTTTTTTATTATTATTAATATTTTTTTAAATTCACATTTTCATATTCCATTATTACTTTTCATTATTTCGAGTTATTGTGAGTAATGACAAGATTAGCATCATTATATATATATTATTTTTTACATCAAACACATCAGTTTTTTTCTTCTTTTAAAAAAGTCAGGAAAGAAAATTGTAAACTTTAGTTTGGCATTCACATAATCAAAAGTGTGGAGCAAAGACACAGATTTTCTGTGGTACAACAAAATACCTGCAAAATCATTTTTATTGCTTCATGTAATAAAAAAAGAGATGAAAAAGGGGGATGAAAGTGTTTCAGAGCTAGAAAAACAAATGAGTTTGGAGCAGCAAAGTTCATCATGAGCCTAACATGTGATCATACATCTCTGAAGGCATATATAAAAACGATATTTCTTTTAAATTTACATCCTTTCCAGTGATTGTTGAATAACAAATAATATAAATAGCAAAATTTGTAAGGCGCATCACGTGAGATGGCTGCCATAAATATTTTGATTAGAATACTGAGATAAATACATAAATAAGCATGAGTAATTCTGTGTTAGAAGAGTAATCATCTCTTTGTGAAAGTGTGTTATCAAACAGGAACGATAACAATGATTCGTGTGCACAGAGAAATTAAATAAAAGCTCTTGATTCCTTCAAGACATAAAGGATAAAAAAATATCTCGGGGCTTATCTTTTTTTCTTTTTCTTTTTTACACAATAGTGAAACATAAACTCTATCTTACACACGGCATGTATATACGGAAAACACTGACTTGTTAACTTTCGAAATCAGATGAAACTGCACGTGGAGTTTGAAAACCAAATAAAAAACAACAAAGGAAAAAACTGTTGCATGCTCCCCCAAAAAAGAGCCATAAATCTCCATACATATATTTTTTTTTTACAATCAAATCACGTCATCTAAACGCCATGTAGGTTATACATCATCGTAATGACTACAGATCAACATTCTCGATTAAGAAAATTTCGTCTTAAAAAGGCTGCATTTTACAGTGCATAGCTGTAACAAACAAAGACGCTGATATGCACATCAAATAAAAATATTCGTTTTGTAAATAGGCGACTACGTCTTTCCCCCCTTCGCAAATGTAGATGACGTTACCTTGAACATCCGAGAGATTTTCCCCAAACCCTTCTCGACAGTGTAACACCACATCCAAACACCAGATTAAAAAAGGAACAGAAAAAGCCCACAAAAATAAACTCCAAACAATAAAAACAGACTGAACGAGCTGCACTCTTCACCTCTCAAAAGTGCCGAGGGTGATGCGGCGGCGTGTGGAGCCAGCTCTGATTCGTGTCTCTTCCAGAGCCTCACGCGGCGCACGGTTCTGTGTAGTCCACTAAAGCGGCGTCCGCTGCTTCGCTGGCTATTCCCACAGGTAAAAGTCTCTCCTCGGCGTTGCAGCAGCTTGGTTCATGTAAACTTTGCTTGCAGATATACATATATATCCCTTCGTATACGTAGAGCTTTTTCGTCCACGTATATATATATATATATATACTCTTTCCGCTTAGATAAAGTGTAAAACGTCTTGTAGTCTTGTATTCAAAGAACTGAAACAACAGTGAGGTATTGCAAATCCCTCTCTTTGCAGCCAGCCGGTGCAGCGGTGCAGCTCATTACCTTCTCAGGCTATACTGGGCCTCTCGCAACAAGCTGTCAAAATCCATGGAGTCGTACTTGCTTTTAGTGGAGGCTGGATCAAAGTCGTCAGAATGGGAATCTGAAAGAAGAAAATGGCACATTTGAACATCTGTGGAAATCTGAGAAGCTGGCCTCATTTTGAAAGGTGCTACCGTGTGTTACTCGTTCTGCAAGAGCTGCTTTGTGTGGAAGACTGTTTCTGCCACATGCATAACAAAACTTGCTTTGGTAAATCAATTATGAGATACAAAGTCAGAATTATGATTATTTTGACTTGCGTCATAATGACAGCTTTTAATGTCACAATTATGCATTTTTATCCCAGAATTTTGACTAGTAATTGCAACGGATCGCATAATTATGATTTAGTATGTCATAATCTTGACTTCGGAATTAAATTAATTAATTTGTCATACTTATTAATTCCTATCTCACAATTTAGACTGTTGTAATTTCAACTTTTTATCTCATGATTATTATTTAGTGCTTCAAAATCTCAATTTATCTCATAATCTTGAAATGTAGTCAATTTAGACATTATCTCATTATTATTTTTTTTTTTCATACATTTTGACTTTTTATGTCAGTTATGCATTTTTATCTCATAATTTAGACTTATGGCAGAATCTTGACTTTTTAACTCATAATTGACAATGTCAGTTTCAACATTTTATTTCAGAATTTTGACGTGTCATGATGACTTTTAATGTCACAATTAGGCATTTTTTTTATCTCATAATTCTGTCAGAATCTTGACTTTTTATCTCATGGAATGAATATACATTTCAGATCTTTGTCATGATTTTGACTTTTTATTTCATAATTTTGACTCATAATTCTTGTCTCATAATTATGATTTAGTATGTCAGGTTAGACTTTTCTCAATTTACTTGTCATTTTCAACTTATTTCAAATTTGCATTTTTATCTCATAATTTACACATTTTATGTTAGAATTAAAATAATTTGAACTTTGTCATAATGTCATCTTTTAATCTTATGATTTAGCATGTCATAATCTTGATTTATCTAACAATTATGACATTTTGTCAAACATTTTCTTTTTGTGAATTGTGACTGTTTAAGTTAGTAATGCATTTTTATCTGATAATTTTTAGATTGTAGTAATTTAAACTTTTATCTCATAATTATGATTTAGTATATCATAATCTCAATTTACCTCATAATTATGACATTTTGTCAGTTGAGACTTTTTGTAAATTGACTTTTTATGTCACTTTTTAATTTTTATATCATAATTTTTCTCTACCAATCTACCAACTTGTCACAATTTCACGTTTTTATCTCAAAATTATTATTTAGTATGTCACAATCTCACAATCTCATAATCATGATTTTTTTCTTAATTTAGGCATAATTTCATCATTTTCCTTTTGTAAATTTAGACTTTTAATGTTAATTATGCATTTTATCTCAGAATTTTTCTCTTATTATTTAGACTGTCATAATTTAAACAGTTTATCTCATAATTAGGATTTAGTATGTCATAATCTCAATTTATCTCATAATCATGAACTTTGGTCAGTTTAGACATAATCTCATCATTTTCCTTTTGTAAATTTAGACTTTTAATGTTAATTATGCATTTTTATCTCAGAATTTTTCTCTCATCATTTAGACTCATAATTTAAGCGGATTATTATTAATTATGATTTAGTATGTCATAATCTCAGTTCATGTAATGATTATGACATTTTGGCAATTGAGACTATCTCATCATTCATTTTTATGTCAATTACACATTTTTATCTCAAAATTTATGTCAGAATCTCGATGTTTTATCTCATAATTGACTTACCCCGGTTTCACAGACAAGGCTTAAACCTAATCCCAGACTAAAATGTAAGTCTGAGCTGTTTTAACTGAAAGAAACTTGCAATGAGTGATCTTTAAATACACCAGTGTCGTTGTTTTAAGATGCACATCAGTAATGTTTTTTTTTTTTTTTTGTTTTGTTTTGTTTTTTTTCCTGAGCATGTTTATAAAAAATTACTTAAATGTCCTATTTGAACTATGGCCTAATCCTGGTTTAGTCTAAACCCTGTCTGTGAAACTGGGCCCAAATGTCAGTTTCAACATTAGATTTTTTTTTAAAGAATTGTGGCTTAGTATCTTATATTTTTTTTTATATCATGATCTACCAAAAAGGTTTTCCTTTTATATATATATATATATATATATATATATATATATATATATATATATATATATAATAATTTAAATGACGATGTGTACACTCACTTTTGTAGAAAATAGTATCAAACTTGTCTGAAACCATATAAAACCAACATGAACACAAAGAGCACATCACTGAAAACTTGGCACTTGTGCTTTAAACCAGATTTTGACTTAGTATCTCATATTTATAATATCATGATTAACCAAAGAAGTTTTTATTTTATATATATATATATATATAAACAATTTAATGAAGATGTGTACACTCACTTTTCTAAAAAATGTTATCAAACTCGTTTGAAACCATATAAAATCAGCATAAACACAAAGAGCACATCTCTGAAAACTTGGCACTTGTGATTATTAAACGATTTTGAAGATTAAAGAAGATTTTGTCTCTGTGGGCTCAGTATTACACAATATTACATAGTTTACTCTAAAATGCAGAAGTCATCATTTAAAACCCAACAAATCAGTCTTCCAGGCCTCCATCTCAACCCCTGCTGTAATACACTTCTCCACTGTCTTGTTTAATAATTAAACAGTCAAGAGCGACTTCCTGAAGATGAGAACCCGACGACCATTGCACATACAGTTTGATTCGCATCCAGGATAACAAATACGGCTGTCTTATCTCTAGTGGCAGACAGCTTCACAAATGGTGCCCTCACATGCACAGCGGTGCAGTCGGAGCGCGTGAGAAATGGGAATGACCGTGGCATGCAGGAGATGCCAGTCGTGATCTAATACTATGGCTAAGGGGAGAACGGTGTCATGCAGCGCACCTTGAAAGATGAAAAATGCTCCTGTGCTCTACTTAGAACTAATGGACGGTGTCTCGGAAAACAAGAAGGAAGGAGGAAGAGAAAGGCAGAAGATTGAGAGGAAGGTTTTGAGGCCGCTGTGGCGTGGCATCATTCTAGTCACTTGCTTCTCCGTCCCAACGTTGCCACTTCATCTGAAGCTGTCGCTGCGCTTCAGCCTGCGCTCACCGTAAAAACCAGCGTCTAGCGAAAGGCCTCAAGAAAATGAAGGTCAAGCCATTTATCTGCCCTGAAGCGAGGGTATATTCCCAAATACAATGACTCTGCTATATGGCCCTTAACCGAAGCTTCCGCGCTCACCTTTGGAGAGCGTATTATGTCCACAATCTCAATACCTTTGGCCTTACCCTGAGCTTTTGAAATGCAAGCTAATGTCCTCATTATTTGAGCGAAAGTGCTCTTGTTCCTTTCCATTGACCTGCGGCGCCATCAACGCCACTGAGACGGATCATCCCAACGTCCCGAGCATTACACGTCCCTGACCTCACATTTTGCCGAGCATTGACTAAATATCGAAGCGTACCGTCGTTCTCCAGCATCCCATTTTTCCTGTTATAACAGGAAGTACTAATCTCACGTTGCATGTTGCTGCATCTCCCCTTCACTAAAGGCGCTGCCCTTAGGATTCAATTCCTTCGCCTCCTATCTCATCCCTTCCCCCAAAAGACACTTTTCCCCTTTGGGTGGAGATGATGATTGCCTATTACTGCCTCAATCCTATCACAGGCATCATGGGTGGAAAAAAAAGCCCCATAACATTTTACAGAGGAATTTATCACTCAGAGATCCATCAATCTGATCTAGATTGTCACCTTGGTAATCCTGGACAGAGGGCTTGGTGCATATGAAACGAAAGCATGGGTGCCTAAAAGCCTTTAGGGAAGAGGGTGATGGGATGAGTGCGAAAGAAAGAAATGCAGCAGGATGGGACAGAGATGAGCAGTGTTATTTTATATTAATTATTTTGGATTAGCTTTTTAAGTTGTCAGTTTTAATTTTTATTTTAGTAGTTTTATGTGCTTTTGTTGCTTTTATTAGATTTTTCTATTGAGGTTTATTTTTTATTTCAGTTTTTCTTTTGCTAATTTTAGTACTTTATCTTAGACTTATGTTCAGTTAGTTTTTTTTTGTATGTTTTTTTTTTATATAATATGTATATTTTATTTTATTTTAGCTTTGCAATTACCTCAAACAGTCTAAAAATTTAATTTTATTTCAGCTGTATTTCAGTTAGCAAAAAGAGTTTTAGTTCTATTTAACAAAAACAACACTCGAGATGACACAGGATTTTTTAAAAATTTTGTTACATGCTTTTGTTGATTTATTAGATTTTGTTTCTATTTTTTTTTTCTAGTTCTATTTAATTTTTTATTTAGCTTTATTTTTATTTAAGTTTTAGCTTTGGTAATTTTAGTACTTCATCTTAAACTTATTTTCAGTTAGTTCAGTTTATTTGAGATTTGATTTTTTTTTTTAATATAATATTTATAATGTATTTATTTATTTCAGCTTTGCAATTAACCAAAGCAGTCCAAAAAATTTTGACTGTTTTGGTTAATTTGTTTATATTTTATTAATAATTTAATAATTTATCTTTTATGTTATTTCAGCTTGATATATATATATATATATATATATATATATATATATAATATATATATATATAATTTTATTTCTTTTTTTAGTAATTTTGTTATTTCAGCTTTATTTCAACTAACAAAAACTAATATGTTAGTTCTATTAAACAATAACAACACTGGAGACGACAGAGGAATAAGGAATATATATATATATATATATATATATATATATATATATATATATATATAGATAGATAGATAGATAGATAGATATAGAGTTTGGACCAAGGTGGATGGAGATGAAGCTGTTTATGAATCAGTCATTTGCTGACAGAGCTCTTCCTCTCATTTCTCTTTTCCGTCTATCTTTTTCTGCAGGCTGCTCACTCCTCAGTGTCATGATGAGGACTTGATGCTGTTCAACATCCCAGCAGCAGGCAGAAGGAAGCCCGTTTTAAAAGAGGAGGCTGATGGAACGTGACCTTGCTCTCCTTCCTTTCCTTAATGTTTTCACATCCCACATAAACCACCCAGAGCACCAATGCATGTACATGGGAATAGCAGAAATAAAATATAAAGAATTCCCACTATCTGCTTTCCTAGCAGCTTTTCTTTCTGTATTAAGGTTGTTTTTATCTGTTGTGTAGAAATGCAGCCAGCCTGTGTACTCACCTAAGTCTGTGTAATTCGATTTACTGTACTGCTTTTGTCCACCAAGGCAGAGCTCAAAGTGAGGCTCATTCGACCTGCGCAAAGTGTGTCCATTCTCGAGGGCAGCGAGCGCATCACAAGTGTAGCGGTAGGTGATGAAGCCAAAGTTATCCCTGGGTTGAAAAACAGAAAATGAAGGGTCAGTCGAAGAGAGTACAGGAGCTACATGTGCTTCTTTCAGCGGCCATTCAAAATGGAATCAATAAGGGCCAGATTTACTAAACAAGGCAAATTAGTGTGATATTGTAGTACCATAAAAGCACAATTGGGATTAGAAAGTTTCTGGGTGATCTACTCATCTACAATGTGTAAATGAACCCCTCTGATGCTTTTCTGGTGGTCTTTTTTTGTTTTCCTCAATGAAGTGAACACACACACACTATATATATATATATATATATATATATATATATTGAAGAAGACACTTGCTTGGCAGATTTTTGAACCCTTATGAAAATTACCCATGGTTTTACTAAAAATAAAACCAAAAAAAGAGATTATTATAGTTTAAACCATGGTATCCACACATTAACCATGGATATTCTACACTAACTGTAGTTTAACCGTGATATATACAAATAACATGGTTACTACACTTTTACTATAATAAAACCATGGTTATTTTTCATAAGGAAAGTGAAGTAAAAAAGTTAAAAAGTGAAACAAAAAAGTTAATTATTAGGAAAAATGAATACAAATACTACTTTTATATTTTACATGAAATATGTATTTTGCAAAAAAATCCTAAAAGCCTTTGGGGAAGAGGGTGATGAGTGCAAAATAAATAAATGCATTAGAATGAGACAGAGACAAACATTTTTATGTTTGTGTCATTTTATACTATTATAATACTTATTAATGCTTAGTCAGTTTTCATTTATCTATTTATCTACTTAGCTTTATTTTTATATTTATTTCAGTTTTAGTTTTGGTAATTTTAGTACTTCAATTACAGTACTACAATTTTTTTTTTTAGAATTTTTGGTAAAATATGGTCATTTTGTTACATGATTTTGTTGATTTATTATTTTATTTTATTTTATTTTTTCAATTTAGCTTATTTTTATTTCAGTTTTAGTTTTGGTTATTTTAGTATTCTTAAACTATTTTTATATTTCACATGAAATATGTATTTTGCAAAAAAAAAAAAAAAAATTACTCTAAAGTATGAAAATCAAAACCATGAATCTGATATTTCAAAAAATGAGCTTTTAGTAGAATTTAGTTTGGGCAGCTTACCAAACATTTCCACTATTAACTTCCCATTCATTTCCAAAGTCATTGTTTTTGACCGCAAAATGTACAAGTGTGAATATTCTTTTCAGGACCATTTAATCTTTTCTAATCATGTCCTGTTTATTTATTTATTTAGGTGCCAAAAGTGCCTTTACCAAGTATTAAATAAAATAAATTCTAAAAAAACAAAACACAACATTTTTTCCTTCAAAAATGACCAAACAGCACCAGAGGGTGAAAGAAGACAGACACAGTCAGTTTATTTCTATAATGACCAACGCAATCTACCAAGAGCAGTGCAAATTGTCAAAAGTGCAAAGTGCAAAATGGGTTAAAACATGATTTTTGGCCCAATTAATAATAGTGAAATTACTAATGCAAATCTTCACCAAAGACACAAAAATCTTGCATCTGAAAGGGAAACTCTTACAAATACATTTGCCACAAAGTAACCCGCAAAAATAACTGCATCCATGCCTTTTTACCACTGTTTCAGTATGAGTCTTTAGTGAAGCCAGACAGCAGTTTTTTTTTGGTTCTAAATATGTGACTTCTCACTTTCTGCTACAGCATTGCAAATTGCATGTGCAATGAGAAGCACTGAAGTCTATTTTACTAATCACTGTCCAATGGCCACAAGTACTTCGTTAGCTAGATTTAGGAGATTTTCTTTTATGCTGAAGGAAAATACTGACTCCCTTTAAGCATTTGACACTCACACAATCCCAAAAAACACACAGACGCACGGCCTTACCCGTCATGTCTCAAGTTGACTGTGCACTCCTCAATCTCGCCGAAGACTTCAAAGCGGCGTTTGAGCTCTGTGCGTGTGCTGTTGGCACGAAGACGTCCCACATACACCACTCGCCTCTCCTCCTGGTCATAAAGGGAACGAGAGAGAAGAGATTAGTCTAACATAGTGCTTCTGCTTTCTTTTTTCCCTCTTCCCCCTCTCCTTGACTTCTCTCAACCTCACCCCATGACTGTAATTAACATCCACCACTGTGGGAAAGCCAAGAACAGTCTGGAGGAAATAGCTGGAGGACTCTCCTTTATCTTTTTCACTCAGTTTTGTGTGTGCGTGGACAAGAAGAAGCTAAACTGAAAGAGCCGGACTTTCTCTTAAATGCTGGCTATCCGTGGGATTGTGCAAACAGGACGAGGGAATCATATCATAGAGCAATGATACAATATAGCTTTGGTCTCTGTTGATTTTATAACAAAATTATTATCAGATAAAAGTGTTTTGAGCTTTAGAAATGCTGCAGACGTGTTTTGGATTGAAAAAAAGAGTCTAAATCTCTTCTACAATATGTGCAGAATTTGTTATACTTGCAGGTTGATGACTTTCATCAATCTTTTACCGTCGAGTGTGTTTACAACTAGAGCTGGGCGATACTGCTAACAAATCATCTCAATATTTTTTAGTCTTTTGACATATATTCAATATATCTCTTGATATTCATGTTGTTTTTGCGAAATTGTTTAAAGGGTAGCTTTTCAACCAAACAACATCATTGAAATAAATAAATAGTTCCATTAGTTTTTATTATTTGTGACCCTGGACCACAAAACCAGTCATAAGTCACTGGGGTATACTTGTAGCAATAGCCAAAAACACATTGTATGGGTCAAAATGATCATGAAATCGTTAGGATATTAAGTAAAGATCATGTTCCATGAAGATATTTTGTAAATTTTCTACCGTAAATATATCCAAACTTTTTTAAAATGTAATATGCATTGCAAAGAACTTCATTTGGAGAACTTTAAAGGCGATTTTCTCAATTTTCTCAATTTTTTTTTTTTTTTTTTGCATCCTCAGATTTCAGATTTTTAAAAAGTTGTATCTTGGCCAAATATTGTCCTATCATAACATACCATACATCAATGGAAAGCTTATTTATTTTCAGCTTTTAGATAATGTATACATCTCAATTTCTCAAATTTGAAAAAAAAATGGACCCTTATGACCAATTTTGTGCTCCAGGGTCACATTCGTCATGTAATATTATCTAATTCTAATTAATATTTGTACTTAATTAATTCATGAAAAATGCAGTAAACATTTTTTGAGAGATGATAAATCATAGAATCAGATTTCTGAATCACTCAAAATGGATAGGATGCGAACCTAGAATATTTAATTGAATTTTAGAAAACAAAAAGTGGCAAAATGGATCCTAAGATTGCCACTAAGCTACAGTAGTGTGATGTACAAACATTTATGGTAACACTTTAGATTAGGGAACACATATTCACTACTAATTAAGAGTTTTCCCTCAAAAAACTCCTAATTTGCTGCTCATCAATAGTTAGTACACTGCAAAAAAAAATGCTTTTCTTACTCAGGTTTTTTGTCTTGTTTCCAGCCAAAATATCTAAAAATTCTTAAAACAAGAAGGATTTTCTAGACAAGCAAAAATTATGTTCTTGCTTTCAGAAAAAAATAAGTAAAAATTAAGCGAGTTTTTGCTTAAAACAAGCAAAATAATCTGCCAATGGGGTAAGCAAATAATCTTATTTTAAGAAGAAAGCTAGATTATTTAGTAAAAACTCACTTAATTTTATTTTCTTTTCTAAAAATATGTGACCCTGGACCACAAAACCAGTCATAAGTCACTGAGGTATGTTTGTAGCAATAGCCAAGAATACATTGTATGGGTCAAAATTATTGATTTTCTTTTTATGCCAAAAAACATTAGGATATTAAGTAAAGATCATGATCCATGAAGATATTTTGTAAATTTCCTACAACAAATATATCAAAACTTCATTTTTTATAAGTAATATGCATTGCTAAGAACTTCATTTGGACAAATTTAAAGGCGATTTTCTCAATATTTTACATTTTTTGCACCCTCAGATTCCAGATTTTCAAATAGTTTTGTCTCGGACAAATATTATCCTACTATCAATGGAAAGCTTATTCATTCAGCTTTCAGATGATGTATACATCCAAATTTCGAAAATTGACCCTTATGACTGTTTTTGTGGTCCAGGGTCACATATAGTCTTGTTTTCAGAAAAAAAAATAAGTTAAAATTGAAACAAGCAATGGGGTAAGCAACATAATTTTCTTTCAAGCAGAAAGCTAGATTATTTTGCTTACCCCACTGGCAGATTATTTTAAGAATTTATTTTGGCTGGAAACAAGACAAAAAATCTAAGTAAGAAAAGCATTTTTTGCAGTGTTATAAACAGCCAATATGTAATATGCATGCTAATAAGCAACTAGGTAATAGCTAAAAAGGTGCTTATTAGCATGCATATTACTGGAATATTAGCCATTTATTAGTAGTAATTAAGCACATATTAATGCCTTATTCAACATGACCTTATTCTACATCACTATTCCTACCCAATCCCTAAACTTAACAGCTACTAAGTATTAATAAGCAGCAAATTAGGAATTTATTGATGGAAAAGTCATAGTTAATAGTGAATGAGTGTTCCCTATTCTAAAGTGTTACCAGAATAATAATATATAAAAAAAATAAATAAATAAAAATGTTCCCCAAACAATACAGTTCAAACGCTTAAATGCAGGGCGTTTATGCCAAGCAACTTATGGCATTAAATTAGAAATCAAGAGATGTGCGGCCACAGGTGTGCATTTATCATCAGTCTTAGCCACAGGCTACTATCACTTTGTTCCATTATTCAATGAAGCACAAGAGAGAACACATAGATTGAGAAAACGTAAAGACCCCACCAGGCTGAATACATAAAATGGAGGTATTTAATTCAGTTTGCTAATCTTGAGACAAAACACAAGCCTCAGGCCTTATTACGTGGCATTATTTATTCATATGCTCATGTACCTGCCATTACTTGTGACAAAATATACTTCTGATCCTCAACAATAACCAGAGGTCTCTTGTAAGTCATACATAAAATTATGATACAAATCTATCGGCCCTCCACAGAGTCATAATTCACCCGTGTACACGATGTCACCGTGTCACAACAACAACAACAGCTACAACAAAAACAAAAACCTACAAATTAGCCAGAACACCTAGGAGGGACGTTTCTTTTTTGCATTTCCTCTGAAGCTCCCCTCGCGCTTCCATCATGTACAATAGGAGACAAAAGTGTTTGCTGAATTGCTGGTTTTGTTGCTGACAGCTGATAAATGCGGTGAGGTTTTAAAGATGACACCCTGAGACTAGCGCTTCATATGAAGCTCTCACATCCTTTGCCCCCCCAAAACCTCTTCTGACAGCTCAGCCGCCGCTGCTAGTAATTGTCTCGCTGCCGCAGAACACGGAGAAAAGAGAAAAAAGGGGAGAAAAAACGTACGCCGGGGCCGAGTCATGCGTGCATTATTTGACGTGTGCATTTATCAGTGAACTGAGTTGGAAAGCCGTCTCATTTCACAGTCTGGTCAGGCACAGCGAGAGAGAACAAAACTGATATTTCATCTCGGAGAACTGCGTTTCAAATATGTAAGTGTTCGAAATTAAACCGCTCATTTTGAGCCCAAGTATTAACATACCTTTGATTTGAGGGGGGATCTTATTTCAACTTTTCCCTTGTCTGGTCGAATGCATTTAGCCCACGGTGTGATTAATAGAATCCGGCACCGTTAGGAAACGCCACAGAGATGTTAAAAATACACAACTGGGAGATAAAGAGGAAACGCGTGTAGCCTGAATGATTCAGAGCGCCGTCTTTGCATGAGTTCACTTTTTGAGTGAGAGAGACAGAGAGAGAGCACCGGGGATGGCATTGTGCTTCAAGCTTTCTGTAGGCAAACACAGTGAAGGAGGCAGAGAAAGCCTGAGAGAAGGATAACGTCTGTGCTAATGTACGATTCCTGCCAGCAGGAGAGAGACCACAACTGAAAAACACCTCCGAGCATAATAGGGTTTTCTTCAACTATGGGAATGTTTGGGCCTGTGGACTTTTAGAAAATCAACAGCTTTAAAACAGTCTCTCACTAGTTTGCTTAAAATGTCTACTAATAATGTCCAACAGTGGACAGACATTTAAAACTAAATATTTCTGTATTTTTTTTCTGAAACATTTTCATCCCGGTGTCATTTCCATTTTTGATTAATCACATTTTGAGATGGAAGTAATTGAATAACTTTTGTATAAAAAAAGAGTGACAATTGCAGCATGGAAATGCACAAAAATAGTTTATTATATAATTAAATTAGGGCTGTCAAATGATTAATCGCGATTAATCGCATCCAAAATAAAAGTTTATGTTTACATACTATATATTTGTGCACTGTGTATATTTATTATGTATATATAAATACAAACACATTCATGTATATATTAAGGGAAAATATTTTAGATTTACATCTAAAATATTTATATTTATTTATAATCTAAATTGTATACGGGTATAAATATATATATACATATAAATATTTTGTTTTAATATATACATGTATGTGTGCATATTTATATGTACATAATAAATATACAAAGTAAACACACACATATAGTATGTATACATAAACTTTTATTTTGGATGTGATTAATCACGATTAATCGTTTGACAGCCCTAAATTAAATAGTAACTTAGTAATTATTTAACTGCTGGTAACACTTAAGATTAGGAAACACTATGCACTACACTGTAAAAAAAAACTATTTGTTGAGTTAACTCAAAATAATTTGTTACCTGGCTGCCTTAAAATTTGAGTCAACTTGAAAAAGTTTTTGGCAACTTGAAGTTTTTCAAAGTGACAACTTAGATATTTGAGTTGAGTCAACTTAAATTTTTAAGGCAGCCAAGTAACAAACACAGCTGTTAAGTTTAACAAACAAGTTTTTAGTTTAGTCAGCTCGAATATCTAAGTTGTCACTTAGTACAACACTGCACTGCAAAAAAAAGACACTGCACTTTTCTTATTTAGATTTTTTGTCTCGTTTCCAGCCAAAATATCTAAACATTCTTAGATCAAGAAGGATTTTCTAGGCAAGTAAAAATTATTGTCTTGTTTTCAAAACAAAACAAAAAAAGAAGTTAAAATTGAATGAGTCTTTGCTTGAAACAAGCAAAATAATCTGCCAATGGGTAGATAATTTATCTTCTTTCAAGCAAAAACTCACTTAATTTTATCATATTTTGTCTGAAAATAAGACAATAATTTTTACTTGTCTAGAAAATCCTTCTTGATTTAAGAATTTTTAGATATTTTAGCTGGAAACAAGACAAGCATTTTTTACAGTGAACTTAACATTTCAATTTGAATAAACTTATTTGAGTTGAATGAAATTTTAAGGCAGCTAGGTAACAAATTATTTTAAGTTGACTCAACAAATTGTGTGTGTGTTTTTTTTTTTTTTTTTTTTTTTACAGTGTATTACCTAGTTGCCGTTTTAGCATGCATTGGCTGTTTATTAGTACTTATAAAGCACACATTAATGCCTTATTCGGCATGACCATATCCCAGAAACAATTTAGAGAGACAAAAATGAAAATTCTGTCATTTACTCACCCTTGAGTTGTTTCAAACCTGTATGAAAAATCTGTTAAACACAAAAGAAGATGTTTTGAAGATTGCTGGTAGCCAAACAGTTGAAAGTAGCCACTGACGTCCAGAGCATGGGGGAAAAAAAATACTATGGATGTCAATGGTTACCAGCAACTGTTTGGTTAACAACAATCTTTAAAATATTTTCTTTTGAGTTTAAAAGAAGAAAGAAACTCAAACGGGTTCGAAAAACAACTTGATAGTGAGTAAATGATGACAAACTGTTCATTTTTGGGTGAACACCTAAACATAACTTCTACCTTACTATCAATAAGCAGCAAATTCTGAGTTTATTGAGGGAAACTCTCAAACAAAAACTAAATGTTAAAGGCATGTGAAAAGTATCAAAAGTAAACTATGAAAGCAGAGGAAAAGCTATCAAGAAAGTTCTATATGCCCTTTATGTAACAAACCAGCAGCTCTATTCATAGTTGAAAGGTTTTAATAAAAAACAACCCCACGGATATAAATGTGTCCATAATTGAAGAAAAATCAAATAAATGTAAGAGTTAGGTGGATGCACTTACTATTGCTTTTTGCCGTTGTCTTTCCCTCTGCTCGGCCCTCTCACATTCCCGTTTCTCATAGTCGCGTCGGTACTCTTCCCGCTTGAGACGCTCGTGTTGGTATTCTTCGTAGCTGTCATACCTTCAGTAGAAAAAAATAAATAAATCAGGCAACTTCTTTCTAAACACACAACTTTAAGAAACAATAAAAGTGAATTGTTTATCCAAGATGAGATTAGAGAACAGATGGAGATACTTTAGTACTTTACTTTCCTGCATCTCAGACTCTTTTTCTGAGAAAAAAGTCCCTAGTAATATCAACTGTCTCTTATAGAGTTTCAGAAAATATCTCAAGAATGTCACAAACAACAATTCTGCAAACAAAAGGATTCACTGGGAACTCTTGTCAAATTTTTCGAGGACCAAATTATCTCAGCTATGTGATCCAAAAAACAATTGTTAGGTCTTCTGTTTTGTTTTTGTTTTGGTTTTTTTTGTAGAAGCAGCGCAACTGAAACATAATTGAGGACTCCATTAAGTCTTCTGAGCTGTGAAAGAGCAACCACTGAGCAATAAAACTTTTCTCTGAGTACATAGATGTATTGTTTGCTGTTTTGCTCAAGTGGCCTTGGGAATCAGCTAGCTCAGAGCAGACTGCTTTCCATTCTTCTTAGCGTGGAAGACAAACAAACACATTAATAAGATGTCTCATTACATCGCAAAAGGTTACAGCTCCCAATGGCGGGACTCTTAAGGGAATATGGCAGAAATTTGGCAGCTGTGTCTGTCAGCACAACTTCACATGCCATTACTTTTTGCTTAGTTTGAACTTTACGTCGGAAAAGTGCAACTTTTTCTATAGCCATTTGCAACAGAGGCAACATGGTGTAAAAGCACAATATGAGCGGACTAAAGCACCATCAGGGAAAAGGTGTAGCTGGGAGGTAGTGGGTCCCTAATGCAAGCTGCTCTTGCCAACGAAAGCTTTATTGTAAAAGTTTGAAAAGTTAAGGCCTTGAAATGATGCATCATCATAACTCATCATATCAATTAGACAGAGTCAGCAAGTGACTTGCTTCCTTTGCATAAGGACAGACTCTGAAAGTATTGCAGACACAGTACATTATCTTGCAGCACTTATTTAAGTCTGTCTCATGTACAGGTCTCTAATATCAGCATATATGATTTATGTAAGCGTCACATAATACATGCACGGTATATTAAAGAATGATAAATAGAAAAGTATTTGCTGTGCGAAATCCCTTACCTGGGTCTCCGACCATAAATAGAATGAGCCTGGGACTGAGGGCTTTTATAAATCCTGGGAATAAAAGTGCTATCGTCCATTTTGTGAGGAGACCTGTGTAAGGGCAGATAGACAACAAAATTCTCAGAAAAATGTCAAATGTAAATCTTCAGGTAACAGACATATGCAAAAAAATCGGAGAAATCTTCTGGATATCGGTTTTTGGGGTCTCCTTTATCAGTACAATCAATTTGTCATGTTTTTCTAAAAAAAAAAAAATATATATATATATATATATATATATATATATATATATCAAAAGGAGGCACTGTAAATATTGTCTTTCTGGCATACTATCTGGATGTAACCCACTTTAAATCCAGTACTTCACTCACTGGGCGTTTCATTTATCTCACGGTCTCCTTTATCAGTACAATCAATTTGTCATGTTTTTCTATATATATATATATATATATATATATATCTAAAGGAGGCACTGTAAATATTGTCTTTCTGGCATGCTATCTGGATGTAACCCACTTTAAAGTGTCCAGTACTTCACTCACTGGGCGTTTCTTTTATCTCACGGGGATGGAGCGGACAACGCTGTTGAGCAAAACAACAGCTGCTACTAAAAACAACAGAGCTCCATCAAAGAGTGCTGGAGAGAAATTAATCTAAAATTCAAGCTAAAGGAATGAAGGTCCGTTGAGAAAACAATGTGAGACTTCCATAAGTCTCTCAAGTTTCTCAAGTGACACAAGCTTGTTTGCCCAAGAAATGACTCTGCTGGACTCTATTTGTCATCCGCGCTGTTTGCGAATGATGAGAGATGAAAAACTTCTAAATGAAACTTCAAAATGCCTCCGAAGGTGTTTCTGCACTTTATAAAAAGTGCTGCTATAACGGTGAGCGAATGTCTGAACTCAGGTTTGAAATGGCTCATTTGGTGTAACAGCAAGTGTGTAGATGAGCAATTTACCACCTAAGACACTGTTTATCTTTCAAGCTCATTTTATCTTGTGTCTCTCAAAGGCAGCGCTTACTGTCTATTGTATGTAATTTTTCTCTGGTTGTGCAAAATCAGCCGTAACGACTTCAGTGGCCATGCTGCGAGACCCAGACTCACGCTTCGTCGCAATGACAGCCACAGAAAGATGTTTACCTTCCTTACAGCCCCTCCTGCTGAGACACGTGGATTTGTGTCCAAAAAGATTGCTAGGTAAACGTGTTTCTGAGACAGACGGAACTTACCAAGAGGGAGAACGGCTGTCTGGAGACTCGGAGCGGGAGTACGGAGACCTAGAGAGGGATCTGCGTCTGTGGTGAGATGAGGAACAGGAGCGGGAGATGGAGCGTGGCCAGCGGAGGTGCTGTGGGGGGAGCTGAGTGGAAGGAGGCGAGACAGAGCTCCATGAGAACGAACTGCTGGAAGGAGAGCTGGGGGGTGACCCTTCGAGGAGCAGCTCGAGTGGAGAACCTTCCCCCAAGTAGAGCAGGCGCTCCCGGCCTACCTCCAGGTCCTCAAAGTCAGGCAGACCCGAGTGTATGTAGTCATCGAGAAGAGCGGGGTACTCGTCCCCAGAGTCACTGTCCTCGAGAGGCCGGATGCCCCTCTGTTCTCCCACTACCCCGCTATAGAAGGCTTGTTGAGGCTTTCCAAAGTGCTTGTTGAGCTCTTCCCGGATCTCCTGGTCCCTAAGTAGTTTCCTGCCAGCAGAACTGCCGTCCACTGACGCTTTGGAGCCCGAGACGTGGTCCTGTCCGTGAGCATCCGTGTCCGGACAAGCCTCCTGAGCTTTGGGGGAAAGGCCCTGAAGCTGCCTGGCCAGAGAGGAAGACGAAGGGGAGGCGGAAGACAACGATGATGTAGAAGTAGAGGAGGTCGGCATGTTCGAGTCTTTACATTCCACATGCCGGCCCTCCGTTGGCCCAGTTACCGCTGCAGCTGTGGTGGTGCTGTCTCGTTTTGTGCTTGTAGACTGGCAATAGTCGTGATCGCCAAAGACGCGGGGCATGGGCCGCTTGCCCCGACGCTCCTCCAAGCCCCCTAGGGGCATTGTGGAGGAAGCCTTGCTCAACTGGGCATAGAGCTCAGTCTGCTCTGGGCCCTTCCGAATAGAGCCACTGGTTGGCTGAGGGCAAGAGCCCCCATTGCTCAGCCTGGGCCTTTTGCTTGTCAGGGCCGAGGGAGAGCATGAAGACAGCTTGTTTTTGAGTGATACTTTGAAAGGGTTCTCTTGACTGGCTTTGTGAGGAGGCGTGGTAGGTGGTGTCAGACCTGGGGGGAAGAAGAGACAACAGATTTACCAAACGAGATTCCTCTCTCGTTCCTTAACAGTGCTTGGTCTGTCTCTGAGTGATTGAACGAGCGCGCGCTTGAGCCTGATTAAAATATTCCCTTTCATTTAGACCTAATCCTTATCCGCGTTTTATTGCAACCCTGACAGATTAATGTGACCTCAGATACAGACAGAGCTACTCAATTAAACTTCCTCCCGACCGTAAACAATCCTAATTCATTAGAAAGTAAACAGTCAGATCTTATAATAATACTGGTGCTTTCGACAGATGCATGAATGCCGTACTCCTGGGACTGCGATGAAAGCACAGTGATGCAGGAGCTGTTATCATTCTCTTCATCTTTGCCACCTTTTCTCCTCATGAACCCCCAGCCATCTTGACAGATTTATGTGCCAACAGATGGCATTTATATGGGAAGTCTTGAGATGTGCTGCTTTATGGCATGGTTAATGCACTTGCACAAACAACCGGAGGTAGTTCCTCTTTATTTTCCTCTACTTCTCCTTCTCTCTTTCTATTTCAGCATCTCTCTGATTTCTGTTTTCCTGATTTACAGACAGCAACCTGTCTATAAATGATCTTCCTTTTGATTAAAAACACCATTCAGCGCATCAAACTACAGCCATTTTCTGAATGTTTTCAGGACCACGTCTTTTTACAACCATATCCTGAAACTGATATTTCAAACAAAATACCCATTCGTTATAGGAACGTCCCCCACATCTCTCTTTTTCTTTCTTCATCCATCCACGTCAATCACTAAATTAAATGGATACAGTACTGCAGCCGGCACGAGCCTGATTCGGCATACAAAACAACAGCGGCCATGACTAAATTTATCATTATGCCAATGCAATGAGCTATGAAAAGAAAGCATGCACTGCCAAAGGAACTTCTGCTGCACCAATCAAACACCATCTGGGCATACAATGCACGCAGGGTCATAAACCAAGGACCATTATCGGCTTTACATTACATTACATAAATTACATTACGTAGAATTACATAAATATGTGATGTTCAGTCAAAGGCGGCCATGATGAATGCACACGGATACAAACACTAATCATATACTGGTGGGTTCTCTCGTCTGTTTCTGGCAGGGTGTGAATTACGCAGGGACCTCTGAACGAATTATTACTTAAAGCTTACAGAACTGATCCCCGTGGTAATCTTAAAACGCCATGCAAGGAGCGTAACACAGACTGACCTGGGTGTCATATGATACCATAATTAAAGGAACCCCCGCTCAAGTTAATCTATTAGAGGAATGGGGATTAGGGAACGGTATTAAATCTGGCACTTTCATAGCGCTGGCTATTCCGCAGGTGTCAAGGTGTTTTGCTCTGCAGTGAAACGCCTGGGCATTTTCTAATTCAACAGCACCGTAAAAATGGCTTCTCGCACTGCTGTCATGATGCCACAAACCCCAATGGAAATTTATTTTATGACTTTAGAGTCCCATCTGGCTTTACAGTGACTTGTAATCAGTTAATCTGGTACGATCGTCAGTAAAGACATATGAGCATGAAGGGCTTAAGGTAGTCTATAGGACAGGAGAATGTAAACTAATGCTCACCAGAGAATTTCAACAAAGCACTTCCCCTTAGCATGACTGTTTAAAAATAGCACTGAATCCTAAAACTGAAAAGAGGGTCTCGGCTAAAAAAAATATATATATATATATGGAGTAGCTTTCTCGAGTTTTGCATTAAACAGTGCTAGATTTTGCCTCAGGTTGGTAGGCACAAGCTGATGCATTAAATACAGATATAAATTAACCCTTAAGCCTTGCATAAGAGGCTGTAAAGGTGTCCTCACATGACTTTCAAATCTTAAAGCTAACACACATCTTTAATAAAGGGAACCAAGAACTCGAATAGCTAGTAGAAAACTCGTAAAATTCCTCAAAACGCGTAGCTTCACTAAATAGCTACGACATAATCCACATTTGAGCAAAAACACCAAACACAGAGTTACATTGTACCCTCGGGCTAGGTCAAATCTGTACACTGAGGGCCATTACCTTGTAGTAAGTGAATACCAAATGGCCCATTCACCAAGACACATTGTGAGAGGAAAAGGGCAGCCATTTTGTTTTTATTGACCTGGAATGATTAATCTCTGCACGGGGGATACAGAAATAATTACCTGCATGATTTATGCTGAGAGAAAGAAAGTGAGAAAGGGTAGAACTGCTGAAGAGCTGTGTTTCAGCCCCAGCTGACATACACTTTGTCTGGGTTTAATTACTTTGGGTCAACACTAATGTGTTAAAATATTTATGTAAAAAAATAAATAAATTTATATATATATATATATATATATATATATTCCCCTTTTTACATAAAATGCCTTGGCTCAATTTCACAAATGGGGCCTTCATATAAGCATAATTAACATAGGAAATTACCTTAATGCCTCTAATCAAATTGCTAGACTGTCTGAAAAAAAAAAGATCCAGATAATATCGGCGAAACCAAATTGCATGGCAAAACCAATTAAAACAATAATAATGCCACAACAATTTATCTCTGATGTATTGAAGCAGCGACCTGCCCAGTCAAAAAGCATTAGAGTCTAAATGAGAAAGAGAGAATATTAACTCTTCAAAGGGGAAGAGTGAAACTTTCCAATAAATCAGCTAAAGAATGAAAAAAGTAATCAATGACAGACTGTGTAAAATTCTGACCATGTTCCATCTGTTCACCTTGAACCTTTCGCTTTAATTAAATTCAAAATAGGCTTCTAGGAGACTTTTCCTTAGCTGAAGAAATGTTATCTTTACTAGTGAATGAAAACACCCAGAAAGATATTTCAAATTAACATCCAGACAAACAGAGGAAAGGTGGAGCTTTTGCAGCATTCATTAGGTACAATTTTCATTTTCTTGTCTTGGTTATTAGCAAAAACCCTGTGTTTGTTTACCTGGGGTTCCACAGATCTCCACACTCAATGTGCGTTCAATGGTTTTGTTCTCAAACGGAGATCCCTTGTGGTCACTGTAACACAAAGGGGAAAAAAAAAAACATATGAGAAGAAGGATGGAGTGCTGCAAGTGTTTGTGTGAGCTTACAAATGGAAATGAAATTAACAAAATGCCTCATCATTTTTCTGTGTTTTTTTTTTTGTTTTTTTTTAGTTCAGATTTTGTCTGCTCTACAAAAGTTGTGTAAAAACTCTCTCACTTACTTTGGAGACTCTGGGGTCAAAGGAAGTGGCAAGATGGTTGGTTTGGCTGCAGAACACAAAGGAGCATGGGTAATTAATTTACTAGTTCACACTGTGCCCAAGATATTTCAGGTCTACAACTAAATATCTTAGACTCAATCAGTGACAGCAATGATGTTGTAAATCCAACCCTGCGCTGAAAGGCTAGATGACTCTCCAGCCAGACAGAAATTTTGGGAAAAACCAATAGTTAGACTAACTTGACCCCATAGTTTTTTGTCTTTATATGACTGCATACTTTGTGAGGCAGGATGAAGTGATGGCATGTGTTCAGTTTCCCAGCCCAACATACAAGGTCCACCACATTCCAACAGTCAGAATGAGTAGAAAACATAAACGTAAAAAAACAACAAAAAAAACAGACTATGACATGAAGAAGAACGGCACAAATGTTCATACAGCTAAAATTAACTCTAACAAGAAGATATTTTGCATGCAATTGAAACCAAAGCAGAGGAAGAAAGAAGAGTCAAGGAAGCGTGTGCAGTTGCCTGAGGCTGCGACCGTCTTCAACTGCAGCTAGGGAGTATCTCTCAGTTAGACAGCTATATTATGGCAGCCTGAGAAAGAAGCTTTTCAGCACAGATCTGAGTTTGAAATCGGGCGACGTGATAGTTCAAAGTGTTGCAGGCGTTCCCCGTCTTTCATTTATAATTAATCTAGAGACAAAGGTTTGTGCCAATTCAGAGGTTTACTTTTCGAAGCCGCATCAGTTTTCGATGTTAGGTTTGGGTTAGCGCCGTGGTTAGTGTGTGGTCAAACTGGGAAGCAGTTAAAGGAGGAGAGGCAAAGGAGAGAGGGCAGGGATGCAGCAATGATTACCTAACATTGGTGGGACTTGGTCATCGAGGTGCCTGCAGAGTGCCTGTTTTTGTGAGTCGGAGGGCGTGTGCTCTGGAACTAAAGAGTCTGGGAACAATGGGCTTGGCAGGCCCTGTGAGAATGACATGGGGCTGCCTATGACATCATCAAAAACATCCTCCCCGGCCTGGCCCACCAGATCATGCAAGCTCATGTCTCCTGTCACCTGTTCTGGCATGCTTAACCAACTCTCTAGTAGGTCTAATTTAAGCTCTGCTGGACACTCAAGATCGCTCTGGTCGGCCACACTAAATGCCTGCTCGTGTAAACTTGGTGCCTTTCTAGGGTGCTCACGACTAGCTTGCTCTAAGCGTCCGTGGCTCTCTTGGATTTTAGAAGCCGTATCAGCTAGGTCTCGCCTTTTTTTCTGGGGGACACTGGGCAACTGCAGGTGAGCCCGGTAGCGGGCCGGCCTGGGCCTGGAGGTGAGCAGCTGACTGAGCATGGGGTGCTCTAGCTCTTGCCTCCTTTTCCTAATGGTCACCGTGACGTGCCTATTAGCACGGCCAGCCTCAGCCAAGCCGCCCGCCTCAAGGCAATGGCCACAGCTGCCTGCATGACCCGTCTCTCTAGGCGGGAGAGAGTAAGAGTGCATGTACCTAATAAAGCGGGCAGCGGCCAAGCTGCCTGGGTCAACACCTGGCTGCAGGCCTGGCGGCCTCCCCTCTTCGCCGGAGCAGGCATGGCCACAGCCACCTCCGTGGGACAGCGCAACGGGGGCGGAGTGCTCCCCTTGAGTACACCGCCGCCACTTCCCCGCCCCCTCACCAGCCACACTACACGTGCCGGCTGCCTGGCTCTCACCTCGCTGGGCCTGCACTGCCAGCTGCTGCTGCTGATGTTGCTGCTGTGATGATGGGGAGGCAGAGGACGTCTTCTTTTTGGAGGCGGTGGAAGAGGAGCAGGACGACAGGGAGGAGAAAGAGGAGGTGGACGAGGACGATGGAGAGGAAGAAGATGAGCAGGAGGATGTGCAAGCCCCTCCCCTGTCCTTGCCGCAACCTGTCCAGGTGCTCTTGGCTTCCCTGGCTTTGGTCTGGAAGGCCTCGTCGCTAGAGGTGAGGTACTTGAGCAGCTCAGTGCAAGGGCGTCTCACGGACCGGTTGGGACAGGACCCTCGTGGTTTGCTGTTCCAGGGGTTTTCTGTCTAAAGAGAAAGAGAGGGGGCAGAATGAGCACGGGATGTAACAGGGGACACTGGTAACATAGGGAGATTAGAACAGGGGGTTAGTGCAGAGGCGGTTTAGTCTCCCAAAAGGCAACGTGAGTGTGCTTTGCCCATCATCTTAATTACGAGGTCTTGGGACGGCTCCAGGAAGATCTGCACGCAGGCAGCAGGAGGAGACAGCGGTGTCCTCTGGGACCCTGCCATGTGCAGAGCTCCAGAAACAGAGGAGTCAAAGTCATTATGGAAAATTAACTCCTCAAAGAGAGCTGCGCATGTGCGTGAGCTGTTTGTGTGGAGGGGAGAGAATTATGCATGATGTTCACCTCAAATAACTACTCATTTTTCTTCTAGTTTACAACATGACTGGGCCTGTGGTAATAAATCATTGTTTTCGAGACAACGAGACCAACAATGCTAATTCTATCAAGACATCTCAGCGTTTTCTTTTTTCATGGAAATGAGAGGGTGCCATTCAGAAGTCCTGAGCGTCATCAAGGGTAACGCAACTTTAGATGAGACAGCCACAACACCTCCATCGCGCACACAACTTAATCAAGCTTCAGCTCCCTGGAGGGAGCAGACTATTTGTATAATTTCTCAGAAAGGAGAAATTACATGGAACTAGCAGATGAGCTCACACACCAGGCCTTTGATGCAAGAAGTGCAGCGAGCAGCTACCTTGGCAACAGCAGGTGTTGGTCTGATCCGTTGGTTGCTGGCTGCATGGTTCTGTGCCTTGCCACCTGGGTATTGATTATAGCTGAGCTGGGAGTTAGCAGGCGCCAGGAGGAGCTTCTTCAGCTACAAACAAAGCAGAGAAACAGATCACAGGGATTACAGCTATGAATTTAAAACAAACTGCAAAGAACTCCAAACAATACTTGCATTCACATTGCATTTATGCATTTGGCAGATGCTTTATTCAAAGCAACTTGCATTGCATCCGGTTTATGCATTTCCTGGGCATTGTTATATGGTTTCTTGCAAGCATTTTACAAACTCATTTATTTGATGACAGAAGTGCCATGAGGATGTTTTTTTTTTTTTTTATATATATATATGTATATTTTTTTATATATATGACTGCATGTGTATGCTTCAACATTAATCAACATTAAACTTGTAATGTAATGTTGCAGGCTATGAATCAGACTAATAGTGGCAGCATGTCAAGCAGAGAAGGTACAATGCTTTTTCTGTGGCAGGTGTGAACATTAAAGTGCTAATATTAAACTAAATATATGCAATATATGGTGGATTTCAACTTTTGCTGTGTACTCATGGTTTACTAGAGAAAATGCAGATTAAAGTAGTCACTTGATTAAATTCCATTCTTTGAGCTTGACAGTGTTGTGCATGTTCCTTTTTGCAGTAATGAACAATGCAATTAACACCTCAGGAACACTGATCTACTTAGATTTGCTGTTTCGAGAGCACCGTGGCTATGTTTTGTGCGCAGACATCAATAGGAGACAGCCAGAGCTGCTGTCTGGCGAGTCTGTACCCATTTTTGGTGACAAGCCTGCAGCATCTCCTTATCTGGTGCTAGTGAGGACCAGACAGAGGGAGCAAAGCGAAACACAGTGGGACCGAGACAGAGCGAGGGAAGGAAGCAGAATGAGAGGGCCATGCTTCATGGCGAAATAGGATTGGGCACATGGGAGGCACGGGCGGGGAGGGTCTCTTACCAGGGAAGGCTCCTCTGGCTCTGGGGTGCGTGGCGAGCCGTCTGGGGTGGAAGGACAGCTCTGATCACTGGCATTGGTCACGTCCCCATCTGCCAGGGCCTCGAACGAAGGCAACCCGTCTTCGTCCACTGGGATACTGTCCAGGGTTTCTGTGAGCACTGCCAGCAAGTTGGCCTCATTTTCCTCATCTATCTTCTTAAGGGGTGAAAAGAAAAGGGGAAAGAGAAAGAACAGTGAAAGAAAATAGGACATTTTAGTTTGGAGCAGTCGATTTTCTTTGCTTTCAGGCTGGGAGGAGCAGTGCTCCACAATAGCGTATAGAGGAGATTTTTTTATTTTTATTTTATTTATTTTTTTGCAGCATAAACTTTTTTTTTTTTTTTTTTTTTACTACAAAATCTCTTTCAACTACAAATTGCCTAAGCCACATGAGTCAGCACTGTCAGTCATACATTAAACATGCAGCTTACTGGACCAAAATAATATCTCCCCTAAGAAACCCATTAACTGAGCTGACACACAGCATCTACCCAGGGAAGTAGCGAGAAAGAGGTAAGAAACAATAAGAGGGAAGTTAAGTTCCCCCAATCCCTAACTCAGACGTCTCCAATGGCTCATCAACAAAATTCAAGCTGGCAATCCATAGATAAGAAGCCTTATTGTGACTTGAAATACATGCAGGTTTTTTTGAGCATACGAAGTGTGATTACAGAATCAAATGCTAAACGCTAAACTCTTTGATGTTTTCCTCTCTGTCTCTTCTGCAGATGGTAACGCAGGAGGGACAGTATCTGTGGAGCGGTGGCTGTGGAAAAGTCGCAGGCACTGGAAGTTCCAGCACCGAAACCCACGGGACTTAGCAATTGCAGAAGATAAACACCAAAATTGCTGGGGGACGTGGCGTATGCAGGCCAACAAGAACAAATCCTTTTATGCACACCACAGGATTAGTATCGCTTGCTGATAGCATTCGGGCAAGATCGTGGTGGCTGCAGGGGGACTGTCCTCTTTAGATAGAAGTGTTGCATTGCTTAGCCTCCAGTCCCATGTGCAACGATCACCCCGTTTGATTCCTATTCTATTAATAGTTTCCCACGATTACACACCAGCATGTTCATATGCTCACGGGAGCTGCTTTTGAGACATCAAAACAAGGCCGTTACTTATCTCACTGCATTTAAGAGATTTCAGTACTGATAGCGCTAACGTTTGATTAGCCACTGACAGGGAGGAAAATGCTTTTTATTGAGTTCATAATGCCCTCCTTGGGACATGTTTTCTAATTCTGTAGTGGAATTGATAGTGGCGCATATTTCAGAGAGATAACAAAACACTCTCAGAAGCACCTGAGTTCTGATGTAAGGCTGCTAGAAAGAAATCACAGCCTGTGACTTTGCCTGCTGTTTAATGGTCGGCTAATAATGTCCTTTCTATGAGCTACGCTTTTGCTGTCTCCCCGCAATTTGTCTTCTGCAACTTCATAAAAACCCAGGCAGCCACTAAAACAGAGGGCAATAACAATAAGCATTTCCCTCAAGCTAATTATAATCCTGGTTATTTAGGGTGACCTCCCACAGATGCTCAGCGTTTGATTTAAAGGAAAGCTTTTATTCATTTGGGGATTTTCCTTTTAGAAGTATCCAAATAAGGACTAGCGGTTAGTAAAACTACTCGTTACGAGTATGAACTCTCGGTCAGACTTTATCTAGCATGACAGAAGGTACTCCAAGGTTTATACAGCAATCAAAAAGTTCTGCACTTCACTTACAACACTGGTTATCTCTCGGTATTCTGAAACAGGCCCAATAAGCTTTGTCCTCCATTCAAAGTGTAACCAACGCTAGTAAAGCACATCCGGACCCTGTGCCAGAGTGGCCGGATTTTCCAGGCAACCTCTGGAGCTGTGTTCGCAGCCATCGATTGCCTCTAAAGAGAAACGGTCTGAGTAAGAAGGGAAGAAAAATAGATAGGACCTTTCCCATTCCGCTTAATGGACCCCACCGAATTAAACAGATCTTAACAATCGTGGGCTAATTGTGGGATCACAATATATTAACCTGCTCTAATTCTAAAGGGTGCCATTCATGGCTGTTTTACCACAAATGCTTCAATTAGCCATAAAACACACTGGCAAGCGCTCGGCAGTCACACTCCATCTAGCTCCCCTCCCTTCCCCAGTACTTCAGAAGCACGCCAGCGCTCACCAGTCATTCATTATCAGGTACGCTCTTTTGTTATCAGACAGGCTGTCTTTGAAATTGTCCTTGCTTTAACTCTTTTATTGAGTTCCACCTAAGCCATTGTATTCCTGAGATATAACTTATGCTACTGATAACAGGTAGCACAGTCCTTTTCTTTTACTCCGGCTTCGCGGCTGGAGAAAAATCGGTCTGATATCATTTGGGGATCTGAGCGTATACCCCACAGGTAACGGAAGAATATAAAAAGACTAAAATGTGAGGTTTGTATTTTGATTGTGTCTTCGGCCTTGCATCTCCACCGTGACGGAGAGGGAAAACTCTGCAGGTAATAAAGCCTAGAAAGTCAATTACTCAGAGTGCGTTTTACAACCGAAGGCTTGCACCATCACAAGGAAGACATTAAATGACCTAGAATGTGTGGAAAAAGGTTAAAGTGAAAATTGATGTATTTTTCTTTTTCTTTGTGTTCTCTCTGAAATCAAAAGAGTTTGTTTCCATCTCACAGAACACTGTTTACAGCTCTAAAACAGTTTTGCTCTATTCAGTATTTGTCTATAATTTTACCTTTTCTAGTTGAGAGTCTTGTAAATTTAAATTCAGCTTGACTTTGAAATTCAAATGAATTGCAATAGAGGTACTGGAATTTGAATTATCTGGAATTGGAATTAAGGAAAACTGTAAACTTGAAAAGCAAGCTTGGATGTTAGCTGGACAAAGCCTCATCTGACAGTTTAGAGGCCTTTTTCTCATTTGTGACCCTGGACCACAAAACCAAGTGTCAATATGTTGAAAATTGAGATTTATACATCATCTGAAAGTTTTATAAATAAGCTTTCCCTTGATGTGTGGGCAATATTTGGCCGAGATACAACTATTTGAAAATCTGTAATCTGAGAGTGCAAAAAAAAAAAAAAGTAAATATTGAGAAAATCACCTTTACAATTGTCCAAATTAAGTTCTTAGCAATGCATATTACTTATCACAAATTAAGTTTTAATATATTTACCGTAGGAAATTTACAAAATATCTTAATGGAATATAACCTTTACTTAATATCCTTTTTGGCATAAAAGAAAAATCAATCATTTTGACCCATACAATGTATTTTTGGCTATTGCTACAAATATTCCCCAGCAAATTAAGACTGGTTTTGTGGTCCAGGGTCACATTTTAAAATTCCTAATTTAAGGCGGCTTCTCATTAGTATATTGTTTCATTAGTATCCGATTCCATAGTTAACAAATCCAAGTGATGTTCTTCACTATGCAATCTGCGCCTAGTCACAGCATTGCAGGTGGGAACAAAGAGGATACACACCAACAAAGACATTTTTGACCAAATCCAGACCTCCAATAAAAACAATAAAATACCTCTTATATATTACAAGTCAAATAAGACATTGTTCTCTCACAGCATCAAACACATTCCAAAGTAAGCCTTCCTCAATAACCCTAACCAGATTGTGTCACAGTATACGTACATGGCAGAGCAGTCATATGTCATACTCAAAAATAGGATTCTGCCAGTGGAATCACCAGCACTATTTCAAACCTCATTTCCCCCGCAAATGATCCTGCAAGCTGGGCACCGAGGCATGCCTGCTCCAGAGGCAATGATCACAGAGAGACCGAGTATGGCAAAGATTAACTTTTCATAACCCACACCAACATTACCACCCCCCTGACTCTGTCTGGACCAGAAGCTGGAACAGGTAGCAATCAAACTCATCAGCAACAAGTACGAGTATTTTTGTATGCAAACAACCAGAATAATGTGCCTGCAAGTGCCCACAAACAAATAACTGCTCTCTTGCACAAAGTGAAAGAGCAGAAAGTAAAAAACAAAAGGCTAGCAACAAACAAACGGATGCGCTAAACATGAAGAGAGAAAGAGGAATTTGCATGCTGTTTTTTAGCTGTGGTGCAACAGATGGCCCACAGCTCTGTTTCTAATGCAATTAGAATAAACTTAGTTTTCAGTGCTCAGACATATTGATGCACTGCTTATTTTAGAAACTCGCCCAATAATGCTGACACTAGGGTGCTCGGATTCCTAAAGAGCTGGAGTCTAAATATTTTAATGCAGCGGAGAAAAGAAAAACACACATCGTTATTCCTTTCTGAAACGTGCGTGCAAACAGAACTTCGCTTAAGTCTGAGGTGGCAAAACTGCAGAGGTAGGCAATCTTTTGTGAGCATAAACATATAAAGGATGGTGATCACGCTAGTAAATACAAGAGGGGGATGAAAGGAAAAAGAGTCCTGTTTCGTTCCAGAGCAGGAGGAACTGCCATGCATGTGGAAACAAAAAAAAGGTGGACATATAGAGCTGCTATTTAAGTGTGAAGTCACTCTTTTCTCTTGTTAAAAGTGCTTTGTTACCCTCCGGATCCTCCTCTGACCTTTCGGCTGCTGGCAGGCTTATGAGCAGCACACCGGCAGGGCGGCCCGTCATTTGTCACCCTGATATCAGCAGCGGGGCACATCATCACCGCCACTGCACCAAACACGCAGAGGAGCGGCAATAAAGGAGAAAGACGAAACTACAGTACCCTTTCTATAATAAAGCATGTGTAAACTGCACAAGGGTCAATTGCCTGAATACGTCTAGGGCAAAAAACGCTTACAGGCTACATGACTATATGCGTGCGCATTTTATGCTTTATCCATGAGGAACGAGCGAGGTTACAGACTCCAATATCAAAAAAATGTATGGTAATTGAAACCACCAAATGTGTGTGGAAATGCAGCCGATTTGATTCAGCTGCAAAAGGTCATGCTATTCAATTTATACTCAATGCTGAGTACAGTAGCCAGCAAAACACCTGAAAGCAAATGATCTTATCAGAAGCCACCGCAATGCTCTCACCCCACTAGATAAAAGCTATTTGCTGATTAATAAATAAATGCATTAGCTTTTACCTTGACTTCCACCTCCTGTAGGTGAGGGAAGATCTACCAGACCTTGACTTTGTGAGACGATCATTTCCCTCTCTGTTTGGAGCCTTCTTTAGGCTTTTTGTATATTTATATGTATGTTAGGCCTGGAAACATGCCAGATGTTGGGTTTTTGGCAATATATCAGAATTATCCTTTTTGGTTGTTGTTGCTTTTGCAACACAAACTATGAATGCATATTAAAAAACAAAAATAAATAAACAATGAATATATCCAGAACCTAGAAAAACACTAGAGGTATTTCTAAATGATTTCTAAACTTCAGATTGCTCTGTTGTGGTCTGCACTGTGATGACAGATAATAGATGGATTACTAGCAATTTCTGAGTAACAACTGTCTCTACGCACACAAATCAATATAAGTTCAATTGCAATTAATCACCAAAGGTATAATGCGTGATGACTCAATAATATAAAAAAGTAAAACAAAACAAAAAAAAAACACATTATCTATTAATCAGGCATCACAGCTGCCAAATAAGAGTGTCCAACTTGATGTGTATATATTGCCATAATTATGTATTCAAAAAGATAAAAAAATATTGCTGGTGTTGTAAAGTAATTCCAAATTACTTTAATGCATTTACATTTAGTGATAAGGATTTCTGCTCACATTTACACACTTTTTGAGGCACTGTTTTTATGCATGCAAGGTCTGGCTTGGCCTGGGCCGAAAAATTAAAACGCCAACCAAAACTAAATGTGCTTTTGCAATGCACATCTTCAACTGATAAAACGAGAGTGATATAATTTTACAGCATCTATTAACCAATGAAACCAAAAAGTGACAAGGATGCATTTTCACATTTATATTATTGATGAATGTCATGGAAATGTTGTGGATGAGCTACAAATGAATAGAGAAATGAGAAAACTTTGGGAATATATGTTACATCATTTCATTTTACCTGCAAGACACTATTAAAAGTGCTCATGCAAGTCTGAGCATGCATCAAATTTATCTCCTGCAACACATTCATTCGGCTCATTCCTCATTGCAGAAATTTTGCATTTTGTTTGTTAATTTACCCCCTTCGGTAAAATCATGCAGCGTGACGCCACTAAGCTATGTCCGAAACACTCTGTACCCTGCAGTGCATAAGCCCTAAAAGAACCAGCGTTCCTGGAATTCAGAGATCCAAAGTCCCCCTCCCTGCCATGTTGAAGTATTAAATAATCCAGGAATCGCCTGTACCGGGACTCACTTTCTCTCCCGGCCTAGAGTTGAGCCAGACGCCTGGGGCTTATTGGCTTAGCGTTTCCGGCCAGGTTAGAAAGAGACGGGCCCTGAAAGGCTCTTAGAAGAGATTAACGTCCCAAACTAAAAATAGCCCACAATGGTTATCCCGCACTTACAACTGGTGACACATTACAAAATGTGAATACCACTGTACGGATTGTGTGCATGTGTGTTTGGATGATTGAACTCATCAGTGCAGTCAATAATGAGAAGCTTCTGTTTGTAGCATAAACATATAAGCATAATATAGGTCATCATTAAATCCTTGAGTAGTACTGGTTGTACTGTCCATGTAAAATATTTATCACAACTCGGATGATATTTGGCACCAGATCAGTACAACTTCCAGCACAAGCCGTCTAGGCCAGACTCATAAAACATGATTTAAGAGGCTGACCACTATGTCCAAGGAAAACCCCATGTGTAGCTTGCCCTCAGACATGGAAAAACGGTCTCATGTGTGACACCACCTGTGGTGCTTCAGTTCTGGGTAGCGGCTGTCAGCTGACATTTAACTGGCAGAACACAGTGTGTCCCAGAGCAAAGGAAGCTAAACCTTGTTACAGCCATTTGAACAGTACCAGCATGTACATGAACACACACGCAAGAGATGTGTTAAGATCAAAGCTTAAGGTAATTCATACCGGTGGCTTGAAGGAATTAGATAAGATTTGCAATCAGATATAAAGTCTTGGTAAAGAATTATCTACAACATAACAATGATAGCACAGCTTTAGATAATACTTTTTGATACTCCGTATACCAAGGTATTTACATGGCACTTCAAAGAATATCATGGCATGGGTTAACTCAGAGAAATGCATGTGACCACACTGTGTTTGTAGTGTAAATGCTAATCTGTCCTCATACGCCTCGGACGACAGTAAAAGGCCTGCCTCCTCAGCTGTCAATCAAGTATAGCGCTAAAACAAGGTTCATTTCAAACTCTACTAAAATAACTGAGCAAGTCTCTGGCGAGATATATTTAGAGAGGAAGAGCGTGCTGACTTTTCTGTGCTTTTGCACTGTATCAGTATACAGATGTAGTAAGTGATATACGCTGTCGTTAATTCAGACTTTCCCCTCTCAGTGAAATCCTGTGATTAAAAATAGCCACAGGAGACACATTTTAGCTCAGTTTTGCCAAAATAGTTTAGAATAGAGCTGAAATCATTGTGATTTTGACTGTCAGCATCTATTCTGTGGAAAATGTAGATAAGTTACAACAGGTAAATGTCGCCCTGAGCAAATATAAAGCTAGAGTAGCAAAATTTAATCAGCTAAATTATGGCGAGGTTGTTTGTTGCTGTAAAACTTCACTGCATCTGGTTTATCACCTGCAAATATAAAACCTGAGCTATATTACTCAATTACCCACATTTAATTATGTAAAGATATTTTCAATTTCGTTTTTTGGATAAATGAGAACTTTAATTTTGCTTTTGGTGTTTAGATAAAAAAAAAAAAAAAAAACATTTATAATAATATTTAGTGATGCACGGGAATGATTTTGTCACAGAAACGGCAAAACTGAAATGTATGTTTCGATCAATGGTCAATAAACCGAAAAATCACTTTTGGTCAAATATTTTGGGTTGCCAAAATACTACTTGCATGCAATACTAACAAACAAGGTCTTTTATGTCAATAACAGGCACACGGTGTAATTAAAAAAAAAAAAAAACTCTTTCCTTCTCTTTCTATTGCAGACACAGACTTCAAATTCCCTTGGTAACAGATCTCTCTCGCCCGAAGGGGTGTGTGGGGTGTTAAATTGGTTCTGTGATGAGCATCAGGTGGTCAAGAATCAGGATCAGCTGAGGCTACAGGCCCCCGAAGAAAGATCTCACATGCAACTACTGCTTTAGACAGCAAGGGATGGGAAAGCAAGAAAGAAAGAATAAAAAGATGGCTGTGTGGATATAGAAAGATGACAGAAGCATGGAAATGAATACAGGACAGGAAACCAGAGCAGAATGCAAGAGTACGTAAGCAAGCCGAGCAACAAGCTTTATGTTAACTTGTGCATCTCCAAACATGCCCTGCGGGGACTATTTTCCAACTGCAAGTGATGTTACCCTCTCTCTTCTTTCCCTCCTCCTCATGCTCCTTTGCTTTTTTCCCCTCCCTTCATTGCAAAGTGAATATATTTGCTTATGCCCGCTGGATTTCAGACTCTCTCTACGGCTGTTTGACAAGCTTCACCGGCAAAACTTCAGAGGCTCCTTATTGATGACAGGGCTCTGTCACATTTCGAGACTATTGCAACTAAGAGGTCGCCCTGGTATGGCTGCAAAATTGCCCAACTCTTTTTGATACGCTACATATGAGAAATAGACTTCAAATGCGTGACGAAACAGCCTTAACCAAGTATCACCAACGCTACCAATCTCATGGATTGGAAAAATACTATCTACTTACTACCTAGATATAGTAAGGGCCTCCATATTGCATTGCAGCGCTCAGCTCCAAACCTAATTAAACACACCATAACTAGCTAATCAAGGTCGTCAGGATTACTGTAACCCTCCAGGCAGGTGTGTTGGAGAAGGTTGGAGCTAAACTCTGCAGGAAGAAGGCCCTCTGGGAGCAGGATGGAGCCGTGACATACAGCTAAATATACCTACAGCTCATGCAACATGAGAGATACAACCAAGGAAATTCACTTAAGCACTCGGGTTCACTATGAAGCAATAGAATAGCTAATTAATTTAGTTGTCAGGTGACTAAACATTAGAAACAAATGGCAAAAGCGGTTTTGACATTATTAACTAAAAATATTAGAAATCATTTTTTCGGTAATTGAAATAAAGCCGCAATAAAAAAAAAATAACAATGATATTGACTGCAAATAATTAAAAGTGAAAGATTTGACAAAGAAAATTCACTAAACCAATTAGATTCACTCTGAAACAACAGAATAGCTAATTAATTTAGTTTTCAGGTGACTAAACATCATTCAACTATAAACAACCATAAACAACTCGACAAAACCAGTGTTGTTCTTCTTTTTAACTAATACTACAACTATTAAAATATTTTTTTTAAATGAAAAACTTAAACAAAAAAAAAACAAAAAAAAAAAAATAGAAATTGAAAATATAAAATATTAATTAATATTATATAAAATAAATAAATATAATTTTGCAGCAAAAAAAAGTCTTATTTAATGTTTAATGTCCTTTGTAATTCATTACCTATAATGGGTAATAAATTGGCTAATGAAAAAAAGGAAACAAAAATTAGAAATGTTGCCTTGGCAGCTAATTGAAAAAAAAAAAAATAGGTTTAATTTCTAAAACTACTAAGAATGGAATACAAATTAAATAAAAAATGACAAGCAAATAACAAAATTACAAAAACAAAACCTGAAAATATCAAAATAAAAGCTGAAATATTAATGAACACTAGTGTAGTGATAAATAACACTTGCCAAAAAATGACAGCAGCAGCTTTAGTGATGCTTTTGATGCCTGACAACATGCAAACTGTCTGCGCTTCAAGAGGCACGGCCAGGAGATAAGTCAAAGTGTCGAGCATGTGTGTGTGTGTGTGTGTGTGTGTGTGTGTGTGCAAGTGCGCGTGCGTGTACGTGTTCACTTGAGGAAATCACATTATACAGCACAAAATGATAATATGCTTGGCCCAGCTGAACTTGTGCAGCTAAACTGATGGTGTGTTTTCAAATGTCAGCATAAATTTGCAAATTAAAAATGCGAAGCCATCAGCAGTCACCGTTAACACCATGTGCGTGCGTGTCTCGGCGTGGATGTGCTTGTGAGCGTTTTTCTGTCTTCTGAGAGATGTAGGCCTGCAGTGCATTTGGACGATTTGATTTGGGTTTCTCTTTGACCGTTTGTAGATTTACAAATTACTAGACGAGCGAGAAGCAAATAGGACCTGTTTATGTGGATGTGTTTATGTGCAAGTGTGAATGTGTGTACTTGAGTGTGTGTCTGATTTATTTCAGCAGTTAATCTCACTTTCACACTTGGACATCCGAGCCTCCGAACACACACACACCTACAAATACACACTCTGACTCATTGCCAATAGCTAGGTCAAAGTCTGGGCAAAGTTTTGACCGGTCATCGGTAACTGCACTCACCTTACAGAGCACAGCCAGTGCTTTCACTCCACGAACAAGTTGTAATTCCAAACACTCGCTGGCAGCATAGTTTCGTGTTTGGATATAAACATCACACGACCCGACGAAACAGCCTTGGATGACCTAATACAGTACAGTCTTTACCAGGGAGTTATTTTGACTAAGTGTCAAGTGCCCTTAAAATAAAAGGCTGCGGCAATCACTTGGAGTCAGGGAGTGTTCCATTCCACACATTGTCCATGAGGAGGAGAGAACAGCGAGAACTCTAGCCTGGATTCAGAGCTAAAGGACATCCAAAAAGACAGCATGTTACACTCCAGTCACCTGTTTACCTGTTCATCAAATCAGGGCTACATCTAGGACTAGACCTCTGTTTAAAAGCTTTATAACATGCTTTAGTCACTGGATTGCTAATGAGTTCATGAGTAAAAATTGATCCGTTCTGCAAACAACAGACTATCTTTATATACCGCCACCAGTTTTACTTGCTAATTAAGCCAATAATAACTAACTGCAAATTCTGTAATGTAACGAAAACAACATAGGCTCATTGGAAATATGTGCCTCCGCCTACATTTTTTTTTTGTGAAATTCCAAAATGCATCTATATATACAATTCACTGCAATTTCCTGCGGAAATGAACACTAGTGGCAGTAAAACACCAACAACTTTTATTCCTTTATTTACACAAATAATGATTATTGATTAAAAAAATACTTATTTTGCATATTGCATGATTTATAAACTTGAATTTTGCATTTCTGATGGTGTAAACTTGCTTGGTTGCTCACCTGGTACAGCCTTGCATTGCACATACTGGACATTTCACTTTGTAAGTGTCATGAAATGAGCAAAATGATATTTTGCAGAAATGGTGCCTACAGGCACATTTTTTACAATAAGCCAGAGTTAAATAAAAAATTATGTATAGAAAGGTTTATTTGTACATCTGTCAATCATCATTGTTTTGCACTGAATTATGTTTTGAAACTATAGAGCTTTATAAAACCAAGCATTAAAATATCATCTTACGAAGACATATTAATAGAATGTATAGAGTGACAAATACAGAGTTCTGGCATGAAACTCTAGAATGCAGTCCGATGGGTCTAACTCAATCTGACAACATGACATCATAATCACATAGCACAGCCGATTGGTTGACTCTCCTGTATCAGTAGCCAATGAGCTCATTGCTCAACATTCAAATATATGACTAGTGCTAGATGTAGCAGTTTGCAGCATGCTTCAGAAACCCTCCACCTTCCCCAGCTCCACCTGTATAGATCTGCTATGAGGTGATTCATGTATGCTATGGGGGTTATTCATATATGTTATATGTGCAGAAGCAAGTCTCGGTACTTTCTCTGCCACAGCAGCAGCGTAGTAGATCTATTTCGCCAAGACCAAATACATTAACATTGTCATGTACATTACCATGCCAATCCTTCTGAGAGTTGTTATGACAGAACTGATATTTATGTGCATTTTATGTAAGTAGCCTGATTTACTGTTATAAAAATCTCACTATTCAGATTACAAGCAATCAGAATTTCATCACATTTTTGGCCATATAAATATCAACATCTTCACTAAATTGCAGATTTTTGGGCCTCTGAATAAAATTGAGCCGCTATTTTCTCTCCTCGAGTATGAACTCTGTATTATCTCTCTCTCTCTCTATTCAACATACAACAGTATAATGATCTGTAACCATCACTGCACCACCATACTCCTTTTTTTCCAAGCACAATAGCTACAATATTTGTCACAGCAGCCTGACACTAAAGCATCTTCCATCCATGGATTGTCTTTTTAATAGTCTGCAAATATCCCAAAAAGTTTGCTTTTAAATTTCTAGAAAAAAACAACAAACTTGTGCGCATCTTAAAATTTCTCGCTATGCATGAGAAGTAAATGTTCCATTTAGGGAATACAAGCAGCTCGATACAAATGTAGCAGCCCTACACTTTCAACCAGTGCCTAAAAAGAGCAAATCTATTTGACTCAAAACATGGTTTTACATGTCTGAGTGCTTCTAACCTCCCCACGGCCCTGTTCCCGAGAGAGGGGCTGCCGGTGACAGGCTGACCGCGCTGTCAGGGCCTCTCCCTGGGGCAGAGCGAGCTGCCTGTCGGCCCCCACCTCCAGAGATCCATTTTAGCCCATGAGATGGGCTTGATAACTAGGGCTGAACTGCCACTGAAAGGCATAAGCCGTCACGTCACACGAAATCTCTAGGCTGCGTTTCCCTGCCCGCTGCTATCGCTCACTCTCATCTGCCTGCCGGCTTGCCCCACACGGCCCTGCAATAATGGAACATCATGTACAAAATGTCAGGAAAGCGTAAGACATGAAATAATGATTCATAATCGTGAGAAAGGCTTCACGTCGCATACGAGCGTGTCTGTTGTGCATATCCAAATATACATAAGCTGATGTGATGATGCTTTTGTGTATATAGCAGTAATGTTCTGTTTTTTTGCATGTTAAGCCTGTATCATATTTGATATTGAGATTTCTAAGGCCTCTAGATTATCAACATGATCAAAACTTTGCTGAAACCCTTTTGTGTGCAATTTATTACATGTCATCTGATTGATTGCAATTTGCTAATTTTATACTGCTAGTAATATTCCAAGATTAACACTTACTGGACTGAAGCAACTTGATGTATTGATTATCCATACATTTTTGAGTAATAAAAATGCTAAACAGTCATTTGTGCATCTCTCAATAATCATTGTTTAGCATTGCATTATATGTTTTGAAACTACAGAGCTTTGATCATAAAACTAAGCCTTAAATATCTTATCTTATCTTTAGACATATTACCGAAATATACATATAATTTGCCACTCTGTATATGCATTTTATGTGCATAGTCTGTTTTACTGTAATAAAGATCTCATTGATTAACCTTACTTTACAGCCTTTTAACCATATACATGTCAGAATATCCACCAAATTGCATATTTGTGCTCAGTTTGTGTATCTGAATAAAACAGAGGAGCAATAAAGCCTGATATATCAAACATAAAGCTCAGCAAAATAATTATTTTTATATATTAGGCTTTAATGGGTTAAAAACATTGCTTTTTACTGGTTGTATGATGTGTACATAATAATCAAATAATAAAATAAAAAAATATCTAAGGCAAAACTGTTAAAAAGGCCATTTAAATGGCCTCATGGTCTTTCAGACCCTAAACAGCACAGGGGGGCTGAGTGTGTGGCCTGCTTGTAGTGTGACATCACAGGACTCGCTAGGCCACCCATTAACTATACTGCAGTCAGACAGGTTAAGAAAACATTGCCAGGGGTTTGAATGAGTGCAGGGGGAGGTAGAAAAAATCCTGCCAACTAGCTTTACACAAGAGCTGGCCATTCATTAACCTGTCTTCACTCTGCTCTTGGGCACTGTACTGACCCACATAGGCCAGTATTGGAAATGCATATACAATACACACATTCATCACTATTGACACCTCATGTCCCATTTCACTGGATAAGAGTCAGCTGCTTTAGCACATTGTGCTTAAACTGAAAATTCAAATCAGGGTCTACAAAAGCAGTCTGAACTATATCTATAGCATTTCAAATACGCTTCCGTTACATGAACAGTAATGCATGTGAATTATTGCCATGTTAATTAACATGCACCCACACACAGTATTATTTTTGCCACTCGTAATTGTGGGCCCTATAAAAATATTCTCCCACCACACGGTCTAGGTTAGCGTTTCACACAGTCCTTCAAGAATCTCCTATCACATCATGACACAAAACCCCAAATCGTGCGACAGACCCTGCACTATATTTGCCAGCACTCAATGCGGCATTATCATTTCTCTTCTCTATCTGCCCAGATAAGACATAATGAACTAGCCAGGGCCAGAGTTGCTTTGTTTCAGCCGCCTCATTTCTTTTCCTCTGGACTTTGCTTTCTTTGACAGTGACGAAGAAGCGCGAGTGCAACAGGTTTAAAGTTTTACCTCTTCCCTTTTTCAACATGACACAGGAACAAGCCGGTTAAAAGTGGAGCCACTAGATCAAGGTGAGGATGCACTAGCTGTTAAATAAACAGAAAGTGCACTGGTGAGCTCAATAGAGTTCGATGGATCAGACTTTGTCTGATTTGTCCACTGGGAAAAGGTACCATTACCACCACAGAGTGCGAGTAAAAATGCCATTCATTTCCTCCAAAGTGGAATTGATTTTAAAAGAAAATTAAAAGCCATTAAACAAAGACCTACTGTGAGATACAAGGCTTTTAATCAATGGTATATGCTTTTGTTAAAGCCCCAGTCGGAATTATTTTAACTCATTTTTAAACTGATAGTGTTTATCAGCGAAATTCCTACTGAAAAACTACATTACCTATGATTCTGCAAAGGAATCTCCACCAATCAGAGAATTGCAACAAAAAATAGCACCATTATGCTCTCAAACTACTTCAATATTTGTATGCATAATATGTGAAATTTGCAATAAATGTAAAATATATATTTTTTTTCCCTCAATAAATAAAATTTTCAAATCCTTTTTTGCTTCAAATCAAAGTTTGTAACATTGTGATTCACCTCATATCTGGTTGGTTTGGTTTATGGCTTATAACTCTTAAATTAACTTTAAATCCCTATGGGAAAAAAATAATGGGAAAAGTGGGAGGACCCTGAGGAAAAAAGTGGGTGGACAACGAGGAATGTGCATATAAATAGCCATAAGATTGTAGTAAAAGGTACAACCACTGACCCTAAGTACTGAACAAAGGTTGGATGCTTATCGTAATGCCTCACCCCAATTATCAGACAGCTTGGATAAATGCTCATTACCAGTGAGTTAAGCTCTGTTATTAACTAAAAAACAGCACCGACTGACTATCCCAGCTTGTAAAGAATGCCACACTCGTGCAATAAACTGCATGAGGCTGGAATCATATCTAATTTTACAATATACAAGCATGCACAATCAGATAAGAGAACATCGCATGACCCTCTTTACCTCGAACAGATTCGATGCTTCATTGCCATACTGACTGGAAATGATTTCTGATTGGTCGCTGTACCACTTGAGTCCTCCCAGAAAACTATCCGCATCGAGGTCACTGACATCCAGCTCAGAGAGGTCAAGCTCAGGCAGGTCAGGGCAAAGGGGCTGGTCTTCACCAACCAAGGCAGCACACTGAAAGAGAGAGAGAGAGGAGGTTGTTGAGCACATATTTGCTAGATGTTAAACATCTTCATTTAGTGTTTGTGTTGAAATGAGCCCTCTGTTTCCTAAAAAGCCATACATTTTATTGGCTTGATACACACCACTAATCAGTTTGCAACGTAAGGGTCTGCTTGATAGTAGCATTGTTCAAATGGAATTTACCATGTTTTACCATTTGTTAGCATTCCATTTGCATCATCTGTGTGCACTCAAACACAAACAGTAAACGGTGGGATCAACATATATTAAATCACTTAATGCTGGTGAGGTTTTATAACACCTTGTATATGGGCAGCAGTTTACCTTTACTGGAATAAGCTTGCAAACCCATTTATTTAATGCAAACAAATGGCCAGCACACTCTAATCATGACAAAGAAAATCAAACGTGAGATAAAAAGCCACTGCTTTACTGAAAAAAGGCAAAGTAAGCCAAACATCTCAAATCTATTTATTTTCCACTGCTTTTATTGATTTAAAACAAATCCCATTTTATTTTTACATTGCTTTTTAAATCTAATAATAAGTAAAACTTGCCTAATGATGCTTTGCCAGGCTTTTAAAACATCATGCATTGTAATACTTAACAAAATGCTTAGTTTCTTAAAGCAACACAAGCATGTTTTCATTATCTTTAATAAATCTGGCATAAAATAAAAATGAAACATTTGGCACTGTCTTTTGAGGCAGTTTGGTATTCAAGTTACTCCCAAAACTATTTGAAGAATACAATTAACTATGTGAAATACTGAAAGCAAAACACACTTCCATAAAACAGCTATGGAAATGAAACACTTTCCCCACTTAATTCTATCAGTTTAGCAGTCTTTTTAGGCAAAACTTTGACAAATTGGTTCACAGCATGCGCCATCATATCTCAAATCTCTGCACCTGTCTATTTGCACAGTGTGTGACTGATGTAACCAATAACTCTTCCTTTATTTGATTCATAGGGAGTGTAACTTTGCTACGTAATTGAGACCTGTGTGTCTAGCATGCAAAAGCTACTCCTCTCACTACTAAATGTATTAACTAGTGCAAATCTGAGATTCATTATTACAAATTAAACATACTAACAACCAAATTAAGTGAAAATAAATGTAACCAAATTGCATATTCAGCAGTGTACATAGCATTTGCTGCATTTAGGAAACCACAACATAACCAACCAGAAAACAAACAATTCTGTGATTGGCTGAGGGAGGGGAGGGGAGGGCCGTCGTGGGGAAGAGCGCGACAGCCACGCCCTCTGGTTGGTCAGATACTGTACTTCATATCACCGAGTATGTTGTGAGTAAAATAGAGGCGAAGTGGAAGCTCAACCAACAGCAGCTCACGGAGAGACTGTGCGCACAGGTGTATAGAGTTTTGACAAACGGCGGAGGGTGCTGTAGAGTGATGCATATTGTGAAAAAGCGACACATAGAGAGCAGTAAAGCTTATTTTGTACAAATATTGAACGAAATGCTCCCGTCAGTGCGCTAACTACTGATACCGCTTCCCAAATCCTATTACTCTGCTCTTTTCTCGGTACTACTGACAGAAATGTAACGTCACAATAAGTCATCAAAATAAAAAAGCGAGACTCGAAGACTGCAAAAGAAATCAAAGAAAAATCTCGCATGTCAAACTTGATCATTGGTGTTTGGAGCTATTTATGACACAGATCCTGTCCTTCCGCTGTCACATATATATCTATACATCCAATGGCAATCAAATGATAAAATCACATGCATCAAATCACATGCATTTGCCTCGGCATCTTGTTGAAAGCCTTCTCGCTTTTCCTCTCAAAAATACGGACACGCTTAATCACGAGCACATGCAGAGAGAGAGAGAGAGAGAGAGAGAGAGAGAGAGAGAGAGAGAGAGAGAGAGAGAGAGAGAGAGAGCGCATAGATACTTGTGGGCACCTAGAAATGATATGATTAGAATTGGAACCGAGAAGCAATTTGCTGATTGTGTTTAGATGGATTTACGCTCCGACTGCCACACTTAACTAACCTTTTAAAAGGAATATAACAATAGCGCACGTGTATACCTCGCAACCCAGACAGGTGCATATACAGCGCAGCTCTATTTTTCTATATAGTGAGTAAAAGTTTCAGCTAAGCACGCTGAAAGCACTGCTTTATGGCTATATGGAATGATTAAGCCCGCAACAAACCAACACGCGACTGCACTGATAATGTATCATTTTACATGAAAGTGCGACGTTATGATCCATATCTTACATTTCGCCGAGCGTACATGTACAACACGTTTAAACAAACGTCAAACGTCCCGAATTGCAATGATTCGCACTAAAAGCGATAAACGTCATGCACAGCTATGCAGTCGTTATTGATATAGATATTGCATTGGAGCAAAGCTTAACCTTCCGATGGGGTCTTGCTAAGTAAAAAGTAAACGAGGTTCAGCAGATTTTCTTTGCTGAGCCCCGATACAGCACGTCTTGTCCAATAATAAATCCAGCAGGCGCTCCGCATGCATGCAAATAGCCTTCTTCGAGACTGTATCTGTGTTCTAAAAGGAAAGTTTCAATGTACAATACCTGACGCGAGAACATATTAGTAATTCCAGCACATCGGCAGTGGCACTAGGCTCTCACTGAAGCAGATACCTGTCTCATCATCACCTGCGTTACAGCGAGCGAGCGCACTCCATCCACGGGCATGTCAACACAATTTCCCACGACAAGACATCCTAAGTAGACTGTCACTGTTCAACTCCGACACAGCTTCTGGCTATCACCAGATAAATCACTGAACACACAATTTCTGCCAACAAATTAGACTTTATCACAACCCGGCGTATTCCCGTGCATTCAGAGCTTCCGTGTCTTCCGCGCATCTTACAGGATCGGTCGACTTCATATAACGGGAACTACGAGCGCAGCCAGTCTTGGACGTTTCCTGCGATCCGTCTCCTCAAAAAAATGTGGAAAAAATAAGTTGCACATCAGTTCTCACCTCTAGTTCTCTCCACACCGAATCCTGATTACACCTGTCCCACGCCATCCAGCCCCTGAATGACGGTACGAAAAAATAAAAAAGAAATCACGGGCAAAAGAGAAAATCCACTCGTTCGCTCGCGCCCCTCACTGACAATGAACCGAGGGCACCTGTCTTACAACTGCTTTCCATCACATGACAAAGCTATTAAAAGTAGGCAGGGGAGTGACTCCCCTTCGCTGTTACTCGCCAATGACGTACTGTAAGGAAGGCGGAGTCTGGCAAGCGCATAGTAAATCTTCCCCAACTATAAAACCACTCGCTCCTCTCAACATGCCTCCAGTAGCGGTTAGGGTTGGGAACCAAGAGACCGTTCTGTTTTATAAATATAACCGGAACCGAATGAGTCTTGTGACTTTCGGTTGCATTTTATTTTCGGCGTGCATTCTTACTCAGACTCGGACGGCAGTCTGTAGTAAAATGCTCTGTTTTATTATCCAGACTATTCAGAGGCGCCGCAGCACTGCTACTGAATGTACAGCGCGGAACATACACTGGCCAATGTAGTTCGATTCCCGAACGAATGACACTTATCCGGTTCTTTTTAGACAATCAAATATACCACGTAGATTCCCGAACGAAGTACACCGGTTGTTTTAGTAACGTTAGCTACTTTACATAATCAAAGAACTGTTGCATAAGGCGTGAGGCTGCTGTCTCATCGGATTTATGTAGCTCAAACGCGCTAAAGTATTTTTTAAAAACTGATCAGTAATGAACTGCTAAATGAAATAGGTTCCCACTTTCCACCTATTTTATTTAGGAATGAACTGACTTGTAGTTAGCGCATAGTAGCCCAACTGTGGAGAAAATCCTAATTTTAACAGAAAACAAACACACAAATGCAGTCTGCTTGGGTCAGTACAGTCAGGGGGATAATTTACGACTCTGACGAGACTTTTTACCCATCAGGGCATCCATCAGATATGCTATATTATATTTTTTCCCCTCGCGAACAGCCTTCTCATTCGCCATATCAAATGTAATTATATTGGTGCGCTTAAGAAAAGCTTTTAATCCTAATTACTTTCGCTCACCGAAGTAAACAGTTGCTCTAGGCCTCTTTATTAAGCAAATCTGCGGCGGTATCGTTCATCTCCGAACGGAAAATAATGTAAATAAAGACGGGATAAATGGGTTGGTTATATGAGAACACGGTCGATAAGTTGTGAGGACTGTGGTGCTTCAGTTCACAGAATACTTTGAATCTATATAGCCCGAGGCGTTTTCTTTACTCGAATGCTCCCAGTCAGAAGCGTGCGAGGGGGTTGCTGTGAGCTCAAATACTATGTTTCATGGTATACGCTGGCTGAGTGGGGACTGGCTTCTTCATTTCGAGCTCATTGGATGTCGTGTCACATTTAGCACCCCCACCTCTCTCCCTTAGCGCGATTTACACTCTCCAGTAATGCTTCCATACATCGAGGCATCGCAAACGAAGCAACATCATCGGCTTGGCTGCTCTGGAGAGTCATAACGTCTGAAAGATAGTGTGTAATGCGCTCACGACGGATTTTCTTCCTCCCTCGAACGCCGGGGAGAAGCAGGTGACGAGGTGTACAGTGTCAACAGTTCATGTGTATGCAACACAGATAGAGAAAACCAAAACACGAGGTTTGTAGACAGTCAAAACAAAACGCAGCTCGACCACTGATGGCCGCCCACTTTTGAAAGCTGAAAGCCCACTGTTTATCAGCTGCTTCATCTGTTTTTATGACGGAAACATTGAGGAAAAGAGTTTAAAATATGTGTTTGGTGAGGTATGAACAAATAGTGGTTTGTAACAACATGAACCCTAGTGCAAAACTCATGCATGTGTTTCAGGAAGCTGATCCCATGTCAGTGAAATGAAGGCATGTGCTCCATCCACAGGCGACCACCCTTATCTCAAATGCTTCCTACATGGTGGCGTAAACACAATACTAATGCAACACACAGATGACACACTGATGCCATATTGTAATCAAGGCTGGAGCTGGAGGGATGGAAATAGTTGGTTGCTCATTGTATGGTAGTAAAGGCACGTGACTCCCTCTCTGTCACTTTGCTTTCTGCTCTCGCTCTCTCTCTCTCTTACTCACGCAGACAAGCTGCAAGCCTTATCTGATTGTTCTCTTTATGGCAATTAAGAAATTGCGAGCTAAAAATATGGCTCTGTTGTGATTTCCTTTTAAATGGATTTTGATTTGTTTTCATTTTTCTTCCTCGTGCTGGCAGCTGAATGTTTCCGTGAGGAGGAGATATTCAATTCCAGATAGAACTAGCGCAAAACCTGTCACGAGTTCATGGTGGCATGAAACGTGTAAATGAACATATATACACTTGTTAAAAAGAAGTGCACTTAATTGTACTAAATTAGACCACAAAACCATAAAACTGAAATGTATACATCATCTGAAAGCTGAATTAGCTTTCCATTGATGTGATTTAAGACAATATTTGGCTGAGAGACAAGATTAGAACATCTAGACTCTGAGGGTGCAAAATCCATGTCCAAATAAAGTTCTTAGCAATGCATATTACTAATCAAAATGAAGTTTTGATATATTTATGGTAGGAAATTATGGATGAAATCATGTATTAATGAAATAAAAAGCCTTTTAAGTGTCCTTAAATTTCACACTTTCATAACAAGTGCACTTTGTAATTATGTCAAATTTAAAGTTTCATTCAAAGCACATTCTAAATCACATGCTTTATTATTTTTGTGGGATATTGCTTTGCAATGTACATTACAGCTATGTTAGATATGGCTTAGACACACCAGCACCGTAAAACATTTATTAACGTGGACTTGGAGGCAGATTTGGGGCAAAGCCCTGGGAGCTTACCTTGCAGTTTGAAGGCATCTGTGCTTATATTTGCAAAGCTATTTTGTGGATATATACTTCCCCAGTGTTTCAAATTCGATTTAAACGTGTCTAGTTTTACGAGATGCATTCGAATTATAATATACCGTAGTGTTCATACATCTGCAGACACAGATGGATGATAGAAACACAATGCATTGCTGTGATTTCCATATCTGGTAGCAAAGTATATCTAGAAGCAACAAATGAACACATGGCAAGTTCCCTCCAGCTTTTTATAGTTCTTATCATTAGATCTCCTCTGCAAAATAAGGAAACCAGATGAAAGCAACCTGGGAGATAATACGAGGGCCTCTGAAATACACTTAACACTTAAGATGCATCACCTCACCGCACAACGTACCACGGATACAATAAAACCCAAAATAATAGCAGCAAATGGAAGACAGTTCCTCTGAAAGGAAGTCATCTTGAGAGAGGAATCAAAGAAAGCTATTCAGCCTAGTCTATCAGAACAAAAGGCTTTCTATTGACGAATTCAACCATTTCACAGGAGGTTTGGAGTGTGGCCGATTGCTACCTTGGAGGGCCCGGTGTGTATTATTGCAGTAAATGGCATAGCGAGGCTGGGGCGTGCTAGCCAGGACTCGGCTATGAAATTGGAAATAACAATGGCGGGACACAACAGCATATCCACACCAAGGACATAACTCAAGAGAGAAGTATGGGCTCAGTGGGAAAGCCCTGTGATATTTTTTCGAAGAGAAAGCTTGACGCACCGAAGCCTCCCGTGGACAAAAATACCACGGTCAAGCAGGAAAAGAAAAAACACTGGCTCCGGTTTCTTCTCAGAGCAGCATATGTGGAAAAAGCTCCCCCATCTGAGGCTGTTATTACGGCACGTTAGAATCGCTATGCAGTCATGAAAGATGCATGGAGAAAAACATGAGTCTGGCAAGAAGACGAGCACTAGCAGGGATGTGTTTACAAGCTCCCAATGACATGCAAGATATTTTTCTGACTTTCTCGTGACAGAACGCGAAGGACGGTTCTCCAATGAGTGGAATTAAACTGATTGAAGCCACAGCATTAAAACGGTCATACTTGTTATCGGCATTAAAACGAAGGAGTTGAAACGCATTAACTGGCGTTCTTATGTAGTCCTGGTATGATTAGAACTCGAACTCCCTTTGTGAGAGAAGATGAGTTTGCCTCTCTTGCTCTCTCAGCAGCGTCGGCATGCTTGGGAAGAATTAGGTCACTATTTGAGTGGTGCGCCTGCAAGAAACTCCATGTTAAAATCGTATCATAAAAATGGTGAAAAATGGGGGAGGGGAGGCGCACAGGTAGAACAGTTAAGAAATGTTATCGCAATGGGTTGAGCTTTTCGAGACCGGTCTAATTGCTCTTAGAACACGTGAGGAGAGAGGGAAAATTACATGTGAGATGTTGGCTTGCATACAGGCGAAAGCCCTTACGGCATCATAAAAAGGAGTGTATCATCATCTTTTTTTCCCCTTACAGAGGGAATTTCTCCTGTATGCCACCCCTTCCCCCAAATTACTGTAGCGTACCTGGGCTGCGAGTGAAGAGATGCAGATTTAGTGCTTTTTAATCTACATAGATAGATCATGGAGACAGAAATGACATGAATTCTTCGATGGCCACAGGAGAGAGAGGAGAGAGATTGATGGGAAGATGTCTGAGAACGGGTAGCATCTCAGGCAAACGGTGGAGTGATAGAGTTAAGGAAGATTCAAAACAAAAACATTAATGCTCATTTGTATTGGAATTGAGTTGCTTGGTTGCTGGGATGCTGATTCTCAAACTGTTCTGTGTGTGTCCATCACGTTCTGGGCTCGAAAAACTGGTTCTGCACCAATATCGTGAACAGCTCGGTCCACTTGTTGACTCTGCCTGATTAGAAATCATGCAAATCTGCTTTCCCTTGTGGAAAAGAAGTAGAATTTAGCATAATTTTAAAAGAAGTGCTTATTATGGGAATATATATATATACTTATGGGCAAAATTAATGCAATTTTTCTATTTAATGGAATGTTAACTGCAGTTAATTAAATAATAATGTATTGTAGTTAACTGAACTTCAAAAGTGCTTTTTTAACCCACTTAAGCACATCTCAATACGTAATTAAGCTTAATCTGCTGCATTTATGGTAACCTATTCTTTTAATATCAATATTGTATGTAACATATATTTTAATTACGTATTTGTAATGATGCAGTTGCAATTTAATACATTTAAAGTTTTCAAAGAACACACTGCAGTTAAAATTATAATCAAGTATTTAACGTGTGTTTTAGTATGTTAGTCAACACATCAAAATAAGTGTACTTTAAAAATGAAATTAAAAAATTACTTAGATTACACTAAATTGACAAATATACTTTTTTTTTTTTTTTTTTTTTAGAATGGTTATGAGGCATGTCGCCTGAACTGTTATGACCTAAATTTGTTACATAATTTAGTATGCAACTGATGATTTTTTTTTTTTTTTCCAAGTCAGTAGTTTAGGGTAGCTTACCACTCAGTGCACCTTTTATTTTATACACCTGCAGTTTTTTTTTTTTTTTTTGAAGTTTGATCAGGCATTACAAACAGCTACTCAGAGTGTTCAGGAGTCCAGAATTCCTGATCATGAAGAAAACTTTTTCAGTAATACAGTCATTGAGTGAGACAAAATAATAATGTAAAAATAATTCATTATATAAGCAATTGTTGAGCTTTAAAAACACTAACCATGCTAGTTTGTAGAATGCATGTATGAATTACTACATGAGCCTGTGGTTAATGTTAAACCTTTCCCTGAGTGGTTAACCACAAGAAGCATTTTCATGGTGAGATGTGCTTTCTTTGACTTCGGTTCCATTCTACGCAGCAGTTCCCATGCCTTGGTTAACAAATATCTCTCTGGCAAACCACTAATGTTGTGACACATGAAGTCTATGGAGGATAGTTTGGTACATTAAAATAGTGGAGGAAAGAGTGGCGGCCTAGTTGGCCTCAAAAGCAGTCATGCAGTAAAGTGCCAGCGCTACAATTCCTGTGTAATTAAGGTAGAGATGGTTGGGTGATTCAATGGTGGTAGTTTTCAGTGAATTTTTTGAGCAGGGAAAATGAAGGGAGCTTAAATGAACGGATAAACCCGGGAAATGTTCTTAATATAGCACTTCTGTGATCCAATAACAGTGACATTTGATACCCAAATGTGTAATCTGCCTCAAAGTGTCTGAAAGTAGAGAGGCTTTGTTAGGATCAGATTGGCTATATACTGATTCCGGTCAGAAAATGAGCACAGCTTTTGCAGCAATGCAGATCTATCACAAGTCCAACAGTATGAAACAATGCTTTGAGCAGTAAGGCCATATTTTAACAGTCTTCTTCAGAGGCGATTTGAGGATTTTAGTCTTAATGTGGGCTCAGACTGCTACTTGAACATGAGTTGACGTGGTTTAGAAGAATATTTTTTTGCCTTAAGTGCAAAAAAAGTTGCATGTTTCAATCTTGCTTGATTGGCAATGTTTTAAAAAATGGCAACATTTTATCAGTAAATGCTTATCAGTAACAATGCATCGCATTTTATTTATAAAATATACACTTGTTAACACATTCTTTATTGGCATCTAAGGTTCATTGAAGAACTTTTACCATCCATGGACCTTTACCTTGCACAAAAGACCCGGCAGTCTTAAAAAAAAAAAAAAAAGCTTCTTTATTGGCATTGATGGTTCTTCAGATTATTAAAATGTTCTTCACACTAAGCAAAAACATGCTTCTTTTAAGTACTCTGAAGTTCTCTAAACCGTCGATGGCAATCAAAAATGTTTATTTTGTGGAATGGAAAGGTTCCATAAGTGTTATAGGGAGCATTGATGCCAACAAAAAAGTGTTGGGAAAAAATGGTTCTTCTAAAAACTGTTCACTGAAAGGTTCTTTGGGGAACCAGAAAATGGTTCTTCTATAACTTAATCTTTTTCCAATATAAAGAACCTTTGAAATGGAAAGATTCCATAATGGTTCAAGGATCTTCATGGAACCATTAATGCCAACAAAAAACCTTGTAGAAAAAAAAGGTTCTTCTAAGATCTTTTCACTAAAAGGTCCTTTTGGAACCAAACAAATGTTTCTTCTATAACATTGCTGTGAAAAACCCTTTTGAAAGTGTTATAAGAGTGAAGAACAACAGTCTGAATAACCATTTTCAAAGAACCTTCGAAATGGAAAGATTCCATGGATGTTCAGTGATCTACATGGAACCATTAATGCCAGCTAAATATAAAAAAAGATTCTTTTAAGAACTGTTCACTGAAAGGTTCTTTGTGGAACCAAAAAATCTGGTTGTTCTATAACATTGCTGTGAAAACACATTTTGAAAGTGCTATAAGAGTAAAGCACAACCATCTGAAGAACATTTTTCCATTACAAAGAACCTTTGGAATGGAAAGATTCCATGGATGTTCGAACCTTTAATGCAAAGAACCTTGTAAAAAAAAAAGTTATTTTAAGAACTGTTCACTGAAATGTTCTTGGTGGAATCCAAAATGCCGGTTCTATGGCATTAATTTTGGGACCTTTATTTTAAGAGTGTACTGAAATAGAGAAACATTAAAGAGCTATAGTATGTCTCACATTATGTCGGCTAAAAAGAGGATGATTCTGTAATATAACAAATTTTACAATTTATTTATAGTGATTTTTTTTTTGTTTTGTTTTAAATGGTAATGATGTGACACCTATGATTCTTATTTAAGCTTTTCAGATAAAGCTGCATGCCAGTGAACTGTGAACATTGTTTACCCAGCCCTTAACGCAGTATCAAACTCTGTTAGCAATCATTCAGCCGCAGTCATTGGCATCGTGAGAGCTATATTCAGAAACAGCCCCTGCTTGATCTCCAATTCTTGCTGTCCTCTTTGTGGAGGTCCATCCCTTCATTCCTCTCTCCAGAGACTGGCTGCGACCACCGGGAGGCTTGTCAGTACGGTAAACAGGATTTATCAGCCAGATGACGCATGTAATTAGAGAATAATTGGCACATCATCTGGACTCGAGGAAAGATGATATACGTTCAGTGGAGATATGCAAAAACAGTTACAATGTCTGGCGAACGCAGAAAACAATGGTAGCACTTTACGAGAAGGTCTGATTTGTTAGCATGGATGCAATTTGTTAACGTCAATGCATCAACTAACATTAACAAAGAACGGTGTATTATATATATATATATATATATATATATATATACAGAAACCTTATTATAAAGTGTTACTGAAACACTTGTCTCCAGATGGACACAATTAATAAACCATATTTTGCATCCAAGCGCTAATGTTTTCTTCCAAAAAAATGTGAAATCTAGTTCGTTTTGCTTGATGCAGTTCAAAGCTGATGGGTGTAGAACTAATCGGTAAGCTCTCACTCCTTTGAAATGCAATAAGTAGTTCATCTTATAACTCATTCACTCGCTCATTACTCATTCACTCGCTCGCTCGCTCCCCGGCTCTGTCCCATTCCTTTAAGTTGTACATTTATTCATTTATTTACATACTAAGCTATTTATTCACTCCCTCCCCTACACTCGTGCAGCCATTTACATACAAACTTACTTACATAGCATTTTTATTCCTTTATCTCTTCATCTATTTCCATTCTAATTCACTTACGCTCCTGGTCACTTACTTATGCTCTAATTTGCGTACTAAATGACACTTTTCCTTGCAGTTGCTCGTTGGGTATTCTTAATTGCCAGCTTAGTTATTTACCCACTTATTTAGCCACATCCCCTCGTGCCTCGTGGCTTATTCAGCTGTTAAAACTATAGTTCATTAGAGCAAACCTCAGACGGCCTCCATTTGAGGGCAAGGGGTGCGACGGTGAATTTGCATATAAGAGCAGAGCCACAAGCGGTTCAATCAGACTGTGAACATGGTGTTAATCAGGAATAACTGACCATAGGGCAACAGCTATACAGCCCTGGACATTTATAGTCACATTTTATTGTACATGAAATACACTAAAGAAAACATGGTGAAGAACAGTTATTGCGCAGAAATAGTTAGTTTTACAAACAATTATAAAGAAATGGAAAGTAACACAATGAGTTAACCCCTTAACTGTCATTCCCTATTTTGAACATAGACGTGAAAATGTACTATCCAAAGTAAATTTTTTTAATAATTCAAGAACAAAAATATTTTGTAATATGATTTTCATGTACAATTTCCATGGTAATGCAATGTCTGATTTTAAAATGGTTTTCAAAGAATGAATTTTGAGATTTTAAGTTTTCAATTTCTAAAGCATGGGAAAAAGGCAATGAAGAAAGTCTTTTTGTGAACCTCTGTTATGATGTAGATTTTTGAGGCGCACTCTTGTCATAAATTTATCTATTACTTTTCCTACATAATTTGTAACACAAAAAAGTGGTAAAATATCTATTTGGGAGTCTTAGACCTTCCAAATAACATATACTTTGTCATGATAAAATTAGGATTTATTTGTAATATGGTGAAGTAAACTTAGGCGTCCCGTACATGGGACGGTGACATTTAAAGGGTTAAACATGACAATTTTGAGCAGAGAACATATTTCAAGAATCTTTGTTTTGTTTACAACTTCACCTTTTTTCAGTTAAGTGATAGCTTTGTGTTACTCATTTATTTAATGTAAAAACATCTGGGTCTATAACATGAGTAAAAAAACTGTATATTTTATTGTACACATTTTAATCATATTTTTTTCATGAGGTTTTAAATACAATTTTTAATATTTATTTTTTATATATTATAACATTTTAAATTATTAAAAAAAAATCTTGAATACCATTCTTAAATATTATTATAAAAAATAAAATGAAATAAAAAATGCATGTTGCTTCATGTTGGTTATATTTTGTCATATGCAGTGCAGCAGATTTGTTCAAATATTTGATGCATTTATGTATTCAACATTATGTCTCCCCAGAAATATCAAGGCATATTCAAATCATTGTATGAATAGTTGTCTTTAACATATTTTAACATTTATTCATAAATAGGCAAAAATGCACACTGCAAAAAATGCTTTAGATTTTTTTTTTTTTTGTCTTGTTTCCAGCCAAAAAATATATATTTTTTTTTATTGTCTTGTTTTCAGAAAAAAAGAAGTCAAAATGAAGTGAGTTTTTGCTTAAAACAAGCAAATGAATCTGCCAGTGGGTAAGCAAAATAATCTAGCATTCTGCTTGAAATAAGATTATTTTGCTTACCCCATTCAGATTTTTTTTTCCAAGCAAAAACTCACTTAATTTTAACATATTTTGTCTGAAAACAAGACAATAATTTTTACTTGTCTAGAAAATCCTTTTTGATTTTAGATATTTTAGCTGGAAACAAGACAAAAAATCTAAGTAAGAAAAGCATTTTTTTGCAGTGCATAAAAAAAAAATCCTGTAAAACATAGTGCAATTTTTTTTTAGTTTTATTTACAAATTTGGAAAAAAATTTTTTTTACAGTGTAGCTTTTTTGCAATATGCATAACTTCAAATCAGTTATACAGTGAAGTATAATGAGTTTATATATATATATATATATATATATATATATATAATATGTTTATAATATCAAAATATCTAAAGCCTTATATTTGCATTTAACAGATTAGAGCTGATTGATAATAAAGAGTACAGATGCAAAAGTCCCTAAAAGCCATCTCAGTCAAAAATGAGATAATAATACTGAGTGAATGCTCTCGACACATATTATACGTCCATCAAATACTTTTATTTCAAACTTGCTAAAATCCCAGCCTCAGCCCAATCAGAAGTACCGCTACTTAGGTAGAAACCTACACATCGGAGCCTGATAAAAATGCATTTTTAAGGAAAGATGTCAGATGGATTAAGATTCTTCTACATCTGAGCTCTTCTAATATAGTTCTCTAATTTGCTGCAAGCAACCAAGCAGTTGACAAATAAGCCTACTACAAAATACATCATTGCATATAACATTACTAGGATGTCTTTGTAAATCATGTCCTGTTCTCTCGAGGGAGTCAAAAGGTGAGCCCTGGATCAAACAGAACTGAGAAATACTCAGATAGTCAAAGGGAAGAAAGTAAAAAGTGTTCTTCACTGGAGCCAAAACAGCAAAGCCTGGACAACAGAAGTCTGGAGGCTCAAGGCTGATTTTTCAGGAAGGGGGTCATCGTTGTGAGGTGCTGATAACCTATGATAGCGACGGGGTAATTTGCACCGGGTTCCCCATCACAGCGGTGGTCCGGGGACGTGCTGGGGCGCAGGCCATGTAGTCGTGATGGTGTGGAAAATGGCTGGCAGAGATAGGATGGTTGTTTTTTCATCAAGCCAGACGAGAGAGGGATGGAAGCCAGGGAGTTTGGGGATTAACAGCGAAAGAATACTTCGTTTCAGGGCCACTTTCTTAACCTCGCAGTGTGTACGGCACAGTCGGGCGGGAGACTGAGACGGTAGAAGCTGATGGAGGCGAGGGGGGAAGGGAAAAGAAGGAATAATTCTTTAGTCAGAGCCCATCAGTGGTTCGGTTTATGCGCGTGAGGGGGAAAGAGATAGCGGTGCGTGAGTCAGTGCGAGAGAGACCTAGAAAAAAAAGAAGTGTGTATGCATATGTGCTGGTGAGGGACAAACTAGGTCAGGGCTTCTTGATATTTACTGGAAGCATTGCGACGCAAAACATCCCATTTCACTTGTCCTTTATATTTATGCATATTTATTTCGCATTAGTATGTTAAACTGGCACGATAAACGAATTCCACCCGATTCCAGCCGAAGAACCCTAATTTAAAAGTGAAGTGAAAAAAAGCACACAAATCCACCCGAGGGACATTATATCTTTTTGTCTGTGCATATGGAAACAGTGTCGTCATTCCTTGACAGCGTGGAAAAATAAATACCTTGCGCGAGGGCATTTTTCCTGGCTATTTTTAGCAGCTTCATATCTTTGGGAGAATCTGTCATGCCATGTTCCTCTTCAGTGGCATCACAAACTCTCGTGATCCCCTCATCTCACCCCTGCTAGAGTCCAAAGTTTTCCCTTTCAACGACCGTCTGTGAATCATTTGATACCATCGGGTCTGTAAAAGTTCATTGGGTCCCTTGTGCTAAAGAAGTACACTTTAGCATGCTTTTAAATCATACACTGTAAAGCAGTATACTTAAGTGCAAACTGAATGGCATGTTAATTGTAATTAAATTAAGCTGTATTTTAGCCTAAATTTATATAAACCCTTGTGCATCAATTTAAAAAAGTTACACATACGTTCATGGAGGAGAAAAATGTCCATGTGAAAAAAAACTGTCACAAAAATTTGAAGCTTGGGAGTATAGACTTAAGTTTGGTCTCATTTTAAATACGAACCTTGGCAGATTATTGTTGAATTAAAACATCGGTAAGAAAAAAGCTGAAGAAAAATTCAACCAAAGTTTATGAAAATTATTTATGAGCAGTTTTTTTTTATATATATATAAAATATATACTTTATAAAACATTTTGAACTCAGAAATTGATAGAATAAATCTAAACAAGTTGTGTTCCAAATTTGAGGTTGATAGAAAAAAAAATAGCTTTTAGTAAGATTTAGTTTGCAGTTGGTGCAGTACCAAACTTTTCCAATTAGATTCTAGCAAAGCTCCACTGGCAAACACATCAGTAAAAAAAAAAAAATAAACATTTTAATTTTGAGGCCTCAAAGCCTGTTAACAAATATTGTCTCATTTTAGAGTTAAATGGCCCTGGGATTAAAAATTGCAGTTTTAATGGGTTTCAATGAGGACATTTATGTCCTTAAAGGATTAGTTCACTTTCAGAACAAAACTTTACAGATAATGTAGTCACCCCCTTGTCATCCAAGATGTTCATGTCTTTCCTCTTCAGTCGTAAAGAAATTATAATTATTCGTAAGAAATTATAATTATTATTTTTTTTTTTCAGTTTAAATCCATCTTCAAAGGGCTGTCAATGATCCCAGCTGAGAAAGAAGGGTCTTATTGATCTGTTATTTTCGAAACAAATGGACAGTTTTAACATTGTCTCGTCTCTGTGATTCACATGCGTAGTCTGTGTGATCCGAGTCAATACAGTTAGGGTATGTCGAAAAACTCCCAAATCGTTTTCTTCCCCAACCTCAAAATCGCCGTACATCGCTGCAGAAGTACCAACCCAGTGTTTACAAAGTGAACATACAAAGAAGATCAAACATCAGGGGTAAAACAGCATTGTAGGATGATTTTTAAGTTGAAGATGAAAGGAAGATGGAAGTTTTTTGACATACCCTAACTGTATTGACCCGGATCACACAGACTACACATGCACATCACAGAGATGAGACAATGCGAGCATTTGAGGTTAAAAAGTATATAAATTGTCCATTTGTTTTGAAAATAACCAATCGTTTCGCTAGATAAGACCATTCTTCCTCGGCTGGGATCGTTTAGAGCCCTTTGAAGTTGGATTTAAACTGCATTTTGAAAGTTCAAACTCGTGGGCACCATAGAAGTCCATTATATGGAGAGAAATCCTGAAATGTTTTCCTCAAAAAACATAACTTCTTTGTGACTAAAGAAAAAAAGACATGAATATCTTGGATGACAAAGGGGGTGAGTACATTTTTGTTCTGAAAGTAAACTAATCCTTTAAGGTCCTGAGAGGAACTATTTTTTGTACCTAGTGTAAAATAGATTTATTAAAGGAAATGAGGGGGAAATATTAAAATTTCAATAAAAATACACACCTGTGCCAAAATTTATGCAGTTGGCATTATCACAGGCAAAATGATAAAAAAAAGTAAAACTGAAAAAGACAAAAAATGCACAAGGTTCAAATGTAGTTAGCTGAACTTTACATGTTAAGTAGGCTTTTATGCTAAGCATTTATGATAAACTAAAATCTACTTAAATGTCATTTCTTCTGAATCATACATTTTGGATTATTCCCTTCCAGAATAAAATTTCCCTGATAAATTTACTCACCCCCATGCCATCCAAGATGTTCATGTCTTTTTTTCGTCAGTCGAAAATAAATTAAGGTTTTTGAAGAAAACATTCCAGGATTTTTCTCCAGATAGTGGACCTCAGTGCTGATCAACAGGTTAAAGGTCCAAATTGCAGTTTCAGTATGGTTTCAAAGGGTTCTTCATGATCCCAGCCAACGATCAAGGGTCTTATCTAGTGAAACGATCTATCATTTTCTAAAAAAAAACCCAAAAAAACCAAAAATGTTTTTGTGGTTATAAAACTTTTTAACCACAAATGCTCGTCTTGCACTAGCTCCACTTCACGCATTATTTAGTCATGTTGGAAAGGTCAAGAAAGTACCAACCCAGTGTTTACAAACCGAATGTGCAAAGAAAGTCAAACAACCTTTACAAAAAAGGTAAAACAATGATGTCGGACCATTTTGAAGTTGGAGGAGAAAATAACCCTACTATTTCTAACCAGAGACGAAAACCACGTGACTTTTCTATCGTGATTACGTAATGTGTGAAGTCACGGACGGGATTTTAATTTTTTTTTTTTTAGGAAATGACCGATCATTTTGTTAGATAAAACCCTTATTCCTCAGCTGGGATCGTGTAGAGCCTTTGAAACTGCAATGAAATGGCAATTTGGACCTTGAACCCACTGAAGTTCACTATATAGAGAAAAATCTTGGAATGTTTTCCTCAAAAACCTTCATTTTACATGTGCATTATTATATTAGTCAACACATCAAAATAAGTGTACTTTTTGTTAATGCACGTGATTATTAAACCATGATTACTTAAAATATAAAATTTGAACGTTTTGAATGTTTTAAATTTGACATTATTAAAAAGTGCAGTTTTTAAAAGTGTACTTAAGTGGCTTTTTATTTTTTGTTCAGTTTATATTATCTGCAGTACATTTTTAAAAAATGCTTAAGTTTAAGTTATTGCAACGTGCAGTTTGTTTCGTTTTTTAAAAGTTTACTTAAGGGCGTTAAAAAGAAGCCTCTTTCATGACTGTACTCTTAAGTTGGCTTTTATTTCATTCATATTATATGATCTGCATATATAGCAGTATATAGCAGCAAGTGTACATCCAATACACTTAAGCAGTCTTCTTTTTCACAAGGGATGTGTGCTCTCTATCTATATTGGAAAAGCTGCTTTTGAACTCCTCTTCAAAAATAGCCTCAGGAAATTTGTTTTCACAGTTCACAGTTGTTTTCTGTTCATCAAATAGCAGCTACTACCATTTCCAGGAAAAGAAAGTGGAAAATCCCATTTTCCAGCTTCATGTATGATAGTGATGGAGATGTGTTTGTTAGAACTTCTGGAGGAAAAGGCTGTCAATAATCTGTCATAAGCAAGTCCAGATGGAAGCTGAGGAATGGCGAATATGTGAAATTCTACAGAATGGATTTAAAAATGTAAATCTGGGCTGAGCCTATTTCACTCATATTAGTAGCTAAAAGCATAATCAAATTGTTTCAAGTGAACTGCATCTGAATTCTGTGGAGTTTTAATGTGAGCTCAGTTATAAACTATATCCTAACAGCTCATACCATACAAAGTTTTTTTTTCTTCCCACAAAAGGCCCCCTATGTATTGTGTTCAAAAGTGGTATGCTACAAAAATAATGATGGCACATTTTTAATAAGCCCACATGTGGAAAGCACTACTGCGTTTGTTTATTAATTCCCGCTGATTCCTATATGAACACTGTTAGGTTAATGACACAGGTATTTTACGTAATTGGATTTTTATTACACCCCATAAGCATATAGATATTAGTTAGCAACAAAAAAATGAAGCTCCCCATCCACCATCACAGGACATCATCAATGAGTCCTTAAATAATTCATAATACAAGATATTTATGGGATTTTTTTTTTCTTACAAGCTACACAGGATAGCGTTATAATTCAGTGGATGTAGCACTCACACGTACGCCGCTTTTGAAGTCGAAGGATCAAATAACCTCATTTCTCATGAAAAGTTCAAGCAGAAAATGTACACTTTTAAAGTGCTTTAAGTGGTCACAATTAAATAAATAAAGTTAAAGTGAGAGGAAGAGTTGATAGGAAGTCATCCCTATTCAAGAAACGCTATCAAATAATAGTGGAAAGATTTGAACGCCCGTCATGTTGAAGCTTGAATCTAAAGTTAATCTCCTATTAAGGATACAGTCATTTTGAAATGAATAGTAAATGCAACGCCAGCGAAAATATCTATGCACTATACAGTGGTTCTGATTCAGAGGATGACAAGACAAAAAGGTGAATATAAGAGCAATATGAAGATTTTGGCCATCGTGGGGCCATTTTCTTTACTAAGCTTTTATGCTAATGCTGCCTAATTCATCTGGACGTCAGCAGGGTCCATACACATTCTGAGCCATGGATGCGTTGGGTCTTTTTGGCTTCTACTGCTGACTGTCAGCTGATTTTTTTTCAGTATATATCAGCTATATTAACTTTATATGGAATATCTATGGAAGTCTGGGATAAAAATAAAAAGGTGACTTTTATGTCACAATTCTGAAAAAAAAAGAATTGAGAGATATAACCTCAGTTTGTATCTCACAATTCTCTCTTTTCTTATATTATTATACTGTATTTATATCTTACAATTCTGACTTCATATCTAGCAATTCTGACATTATGTCTCTCAATTCAAACATTTTCTCCCCAGAATTGTGAGAAAAAAGAATAGTGAGATATAATTTAGCAATTTTGAGAAGAAAAGTCAGAATTCCAAAATATAAATTCAGATATACATTTAGAAATTAAAAAAAGGTATGTTTATTAGGGTAAAGTTATTAAGTTTATTTATTACAGTTACAATTTTTATAATTATAGTTTTATTTTTGCAATTCTGAGAAGAAAAGTCAGAATTCCAATATATAAGCTGAAAATTCTGACCTTTTTCTTGCAATTCCTAGTTTACATCTTGTAATTTTGCTGTTTTTTTCTCCAAATTTTGAATTTCCTTCTCACAATTCTTATTTTTCAGAATCTCACAATGCTTTGTTTTGTTTCTGTCAATGCATTCTGACTTTTGAATTATTATATCTTGCAATTCAGAGATTATATCTTGCAATTCTGACTTCATATCACTTAATTCTGACTTTTTTCCTCAAAATTGAGGAATAAGTCTGAATTGCAGTATAAATTAAGAATTGTGAGAGCAGTTGTAAACTCACAACTAAAAAAAGTCAGAATTCTAATATATAAATTTAGAATTCTGAATATTTTTGCAATTGTGATTTTGCATCTTTGTTTTGTCTCTTAGAATTCTTTGCATCTTGTCGCAATGCTGTTTTTGTTTGTTTGCCACAGAGTAAAAAAAAAATAAATAAATAAAAAGGTGATTGCAGTAATTTATTTACATCTCACATTTCCAACTTGTCGTATTGTATCTCTTAATTCTGACTTTTCTCCCAAATTCACTGTGAAAAAAACAACTTAAAGTTGAAACTTAAAAAAAGTAAGCGTTTGTGTTGCCTAAAAATTTAAGTTTACTCAACTCAAATATCTACGCCAATTTCATTTAGTACAACTTAACATTTCATGTTGACTAAACTTAAAATTTTAAGGCAACACAAACCCTTTTTTTTAAGTTGAAAACCTTTTTTAAGTTGTTTTTTACAGTGTTGTGAGGAATAAGTCTGAATTGCAATATAAATTCAGAATTGTGAGAGATAATTTCACAACTGAGAAAAGTCAGAAATCTAATATATAAATCTAGAATTGTGAGTTTGCATTTTGTCGCAATGCTATATATTTTCAGTTACAGTGTATCAGAAAGACTCTCAATATATACTTGCATTTAAATTGTCAAAGAACATGCACTATATGTAGTCTTCAAATTTTGCTGTCCATCCTCAACCTAAGAACAGGCTCTAATCTTTACCACAACGGTAACACTACAAAACCAACATAACAGAAATCTATGCAAATCCTAACATATCTCAACATTTAAATACTAATTTATGTCTTCCTATGTTAATCTTGTGCAAAAAACACACAAAATAACACCTAATTTCAACATTTATTTTCCATGTTGTCTGATGCAAAGCATGCTGGGAGCTAGAAAACTCAATCATTCTAAGTTCACTTTACTACAACGGCATTTTGAGTTTACAGAACTTATTTCAATTAAGTCCAATGAACGTTCATTGTTATTTGAGTGAAAATAACTAATTAATTTCATTGTTCAGTTTTACAGTGTGCCACAAAATAAAACATTTAAAAAGGTGATTGCAGTAATTGATTTACATCTCACATTTCTAACTTGTCTTATTGTATCTCTTAATTCTGACTTTTCCCCCTCAGAATTGCGATATGTAAACTGAGAATTGAGAAAAAAAGTCACAAGATAAAAAGTCGCATACACTGAAAAAAAAAAAATTGTTGAGTGAACTTAAAATAATTTGTTATCTGGCTGCCTTAAAATTTTAATTTCAGTCAACTCAAAGAAGTTTAGTCAACTTGAAATGTTAAGTTGTACTAAGTGACAGCTTAGATATTTGAGTTGATTCAACTTAAAATTTTAAGGCAGCCAGGTAACAAATCATTTTAAGTTGACTCAGCAAATTGTGTGTTTTATTTTTTACAGTGTACCTTTATTAATTTAGTGTCCCATCACCAAAACAAACTACCATAAATATTGTATAACATATAATCAAGTACTTTATGTGTTTTAGCATGTTAGTCAACAAATAAATGTACTTAAAAAAAAAAAAAAACAGATTATTAAAACATGATGTATTAAAATGTACTTTAAAGTTAATCTTTTAAATTGACATCATTGCAAAGTTTTTTTTTTTTAATTAATAGGCCTATTACAATATCTGCAAGTAATTTTTTTAATATATATACTTTTAAGATTTAAAGTACATTACAAGTGTACAATTAAGTGCACTTTTCACCCACAAAGCATGCCTGTACTTTGTATCTGTATTTGAAAAGCTGCTTTTGAAAACTTCTTCAAAGGAAACGCAGGAAATGTGTTCTTCTGTTCATCAAACAGCAGCCATTTCCAGCCAAAGAAAGCGGAAAATCAGGAGCACTCAATCTGCACGGGTTTGACTACAAAATGCATGTCATGAATGTTCATGAGGGCTGTCATGTCACCCATATCATAATGATTATGTGAAGTGCTGTCCTTAGGAAAATGAACATTGCATGCGTGTGCACTGACATATTGCAAATCAAGACGGACAGATTCTTTCCATTGAAACGTTGCGGTGCATACGAAGAGGCATTGCATGGCCAGCAGAGCTTTACTGGGCATGCCAGTATACTTGGCATCACGTGGGAGCCAGCTGGCATCTCATTCTGTGCCAGTCTCTGAAAACCTGTGGGGAACAAAACCTTAACCTATATGAAAGTAACCTGGCAGCTTCAAACCCCATTATAAAAATACCAGTGCCTTGAGTGACTGTTCTATTTAGTGATCTTTGCCTTGTACAGTGTCTATAAACCAAGGCAATGAAAACAGCCACATTAAGCCCTTCTGGGCTGGACACGGTGTTGTGCGCATAAAGCGATTGGCAATTAACAGGCCCCGGTAATGTGAGATAGTGACAGAATAGATTGTCAGTTTAATATTTTGGATGCCTGAAAGTTCATTTAGCCTGTCATTAGATATTGCCGTCGTAAAGTTCTTCTCCTGTGCTTTCAGAAAGTACACTTTTCCATCTTCCAATTCTGTGCGAAGCATTGATAATACAATTGGACCGGGCTCAAAACTGAACTCTCTGTTCCATATCTGAGCTTATTCAAACAGCCAGGACAAGGAAATAATCGACAAACCAAACATCATTGCCATGCGTCATGCTTGCCTTCCAGCCTATCAGCCGGATAGTCGTGCAGAAAAGACAAGAAGTTTAGCCAAGATAGCTTCAGCTTACTCAGTCTTGCACATTGTTGTTATTTATTTATGTATTCCCTTGTGAAAAACAAGTGGGCTTAATTGTATTGAATGTGCGCTTGTAGTGTACTTCAGATCTTAAAAGTATACAAAAACCGTACTAGCAAATAATAGAATATTAATGAATTAATAAACGCTATCAGCCGATAAAAGCAATTATCGTCCTTTGTCCAATTGTTCAAAAAGAGCCTACTGAGTGTGAAGAAAATCTCATGCCGAATTTAGGGCTGTCAAAGTTAACAGATTTCAACAGTTTGACCCTAGAAATCACCTATAGTTTAAGCCAGATCGATGTTTTTTTTTCCTAGCTTTGTGCTTTCCGATAAGAAACAAAGTATCATCTTTCAAATTCTGTCCATTTTATCACAGAATTCAAACATTAAATGTTGTTTTGACACTTTTATATGTGAGGTGACAGATCTCGAGTTTTTTCTTCCACTTTAACAAAAGTAGCATGAAAAAACATGAATGAACACTAAAGATAAAAATAACTTACTGGAATAATCAATAAGCATTTCAACCATGGAACAAATGCTAAACAGCTTGTGAACAATATGTCACTTAACATTGCGTTTTTACAGTTGGTTATTTAGCTATAACAAAAACACTAAAGAGGAGCTTATTCAGTTATAATTATATATGCTTGTTTGAATAAAAAGTGTTTTTTACAAGTGTTTATGAAAACTATTTTATTTGCATTTCAGTTTTTATTTGAGTGTGAATTGTATGTCTGAAAATAAATAGCAGTTGAATATACACTGCTGCTCCAAAAAAGTTTGTGATCAGTAAGATGTTTAATGCTTTTTAAAATAGACTGCTCATCAATTTGATTAAAAATACAGTAAAAAAATATAATATTGTGAAATGTTAATGCTATTTAAAACAGTTGTTTTCTATTTTAATATACTTTAAAATATAATTTTCAGCATCATTGCTTAAATATTCAGTGTCTCATGATCTTTCAGAAATCATTCTAATATTGATTTATTATCAGTTTTGAAAACAGTTGTGCTGCTTAATATTTTTATTTATTAAATAAATAAAACTTAAAAATAACAGTGTTTATATAAAAAAAAAAAAAAAAGAAAAAAAAAAAAACTTTTGTAACAATAAACACTTTGTTTAAAGTTTGGGGTCAGTAGTAAAGACTTATACTGTTAGAAACAATTTCTATTTTGAATAAATGCTGTTCTTTTTAACTTTTTATTCATCAAAGAATCCTGAAAAAAGTATTATCGGTTCCAAAAAAAAAATTAGTGGCACAACTATTTCCAACACTGATAATAAAAGTAATAAATCAGTATATTAAAATGATTTCTGAAGGATCATGTGATACTGAAGACTGGAGTTATGATGCTGAATATTCAACTTTGCATCTTAGAAATAAATTGTATTTTAAAAGATATTAAAGTGGAAAATCATTATTTTAAATTCACAATATTACTGTTTTTTTTTTTTCTCTGTATTTTTGATCAAATACACTCTTAAAAATAAAGGTGCTTTAAAAGGTTCTTCACAGCGATGCCATAGAAGAACCATTTTTGGTTTCACAAAGAACCATTCAGTCAAAGGTTCTTTCTTACCTTTTTATAATCTGAAGAACCTTCTTTTGCCACAAAGAACCTATTGTAAAACAGGAAAGTTCCTCAGATGTTAAAGGTTCTTTATGTAACCACTTAAACAAAAAATGTTCTTCTATGGCTTCAAGAAGCACCTTTATTTTTAAGAGTGTAAATGGCCTAAGATAATTAAGAAAAAAAAAAAAAATCAAATCATCGGTATTGGTATTGGCAAATATCGGTGGAGAAATAAAAAAAAAAAACATAATAGAAAATATAACAATAAAACAATAAAAACTAGTTCAAAGTTATAATAAAATTATCATAGTGTTTTAGTGATATTACATTTTCACTGACTCTCCCACATAAACACAAATAAATGTATTTGCAGCACAAAGCAAATACATCACTAAAAGTACTCTTCCATTTGCAAATGAGCTCCAATCATTCAGCTTCACTCCCCTCCTCAGACTCTTAAATGTCTTTCTCCTTTTCCCTAGTTGATACCTTAATTACCTCTTTCAGGCCCTCATCCCGTTAAAACCTCTAGGCTGTCATTATTACATATTCATCCTGCCAACACTATTATTCAATGTGACTCTCAATGGCCATAAAACAACAACTGCTTGCGGGCTCATTGTGACATTCTCACTAGTGCGCTAAACGCTGGGGCCGGTCTGAGCGCAGCCTCTCCTGACACCCACTTATGGCTCCAACAGGTGGGCTCAGCAAAAGGGCAAAGGATGGAATGTTGCCTTTCAACTAAGGCAACCTTGTGACGGCACGTAGCCTTGAAAATTGTCAGATATACCAGCCAACCATTGTCCCCCTCTCACACCGTGCCATAAATAGGTCAATGTAAATGGAAGTTTTTAGGGAAGCAACTTCCCTTTTAGGAGGCAGAAGAAGGGGAGGGTGAGGGATGTCTTCTTTGTCATAGAGGAAAAAGAAATAATTCAAATTCACCCGGTGACTAGTTGCTACTATTCTTTGCCTTGCCGATCTTCTCAAAACCTTTGCTTGCTAATTATGTTTGCATTCCCCATTGAAAATGACTGTAAAAACAGCACACCAATATGATACCACGAAAATGCACTAATATCCTCCGCCTGCCTCCGAAATTAGTATGATTCATCGTTTCACAGTTTAGTGACTGGGGGGAAAAAGGAGTTTGTTCATTGGCTTATGAGTCATATGCAGCCACTGTACTCTTTCCCCAACCAGAAATAGCTAAACTGCCTAAATACAGTCACAGAAAAGAGGACACGGTTTGTGTGATGTTAGAAAACGTCAAAATGTTTGTCGCACTGGATGTTCTTTGCACTGAATCATTACGGAATTAGTTGTTGTAGAGTAACACGACTGTTGGTGTTTAGTGCTTGAAAACAAATGTAATACTTGCTGAAAATTTTCGAAGCATTTTAAATAAATATATAAATAAACAAACACATATTTAGCATACATCTGTGCTTATTATAGAATAATTTATTTAATTACTTTATTTCTAACTTAATTGTAAGCTATTTGAGATTAAATGGAACTCCTAGTAAATAATAAACATACAAAAATGTATTTAAAATACATTTATTTAATGCCAAGTATACTACAAATACATTTACATATTACATACTTAATAACAATAACCTGCAATTGTACTTCTAGTATACTAAACTGGTATATTTAAAGTCTGCTAAATTGGAACAGCTAGTTTTGTACTTAATGCACTTTAATTGTGTGGAAGTAATGCTGAATTCCAACTAAAGACAGACTTTAGTATACTTAATAGTGCGAAAGTGGAACTATATCAAGTATACTTTAGGTGCACTTTTAATATTTTGCATTTAAAGACCAATATTATTTAAAGATCATAGAATCCTCATCAATAGTGACATTAAAACCTATTTTAGGCTTAATATTAAGAAATGTGCATTGTGCACAAGTAGTACTCCAAATAAAGTTTAATTACAGTTTTTAGAGTTTTGAGCGATATGTCAGTAAATATGTTAACAGACTTAAACGATACTTGAAATAAATGCATTTTAAATCTATATATATATATATATTGCAGTTAACACACACCCACAAATACCTTTTTAATACATCACATTAAAATGAAAGTTTAAAATGATTTTGATATATATATATATATATATATATATATATATATATATAGTAATTATTTTAGTGCCTCAAGTCAATTGTCTGAAATAATATGATTTTTTTTTTTCAGTTAAAATTTATTCAATTTTAAGTAACAGCATTTTTCTATAGTTTTAGTTTAAAGGATTAGTTCACTTTCAGAGCTTAAATTTACAGATAATGTACTCACCCCCTTGTCATCCAAGATGTTCATGTCTTTCTTTCTTCAGTCGTAAAGGAATTATGTTTTTTGAGGAAAATATTTCAGGATTTCTCACCATATCATGGATATGTATGGTGCCCCCAAGTTTGAATTTCCAAAATGCAGTTTAAATGCAGCTTCAAAGGCCTCTAAATGATCCCAGTGGATGAAGAAGGGTCATATCTAGCGAAACTATCGATTATTTTCAAAACAAATTGACAATTTATATACTTTTAACTTCAAATGCTTGTCTCGTTTCGTCTCTGTGATGCTTAAGCGTAGTCTGTGTGATTTGGGACAGTACAGTTGAAAAAGTCCCATCTCATTTTCGTCTTCAACTTCAAAATCGTCATTAAACGCTGTTTTACCTTTTTTTTTTGACAAAAACAAGATGGGAGTTTTTCAACATACCCTAACTGTATTGACCTGGATCACACAGACTACACATGCGCATCGCAGAGACCAGACAAAATGAGCTTTTGAGGTTAAAAAGTATAACAATTCTTTATAGGCTGGGATCATTTAGAGCCCTTTGAAGCTGCATTTAAACTGAATTTTGGAAGTTCAAACTTGGGGGCACCATACATATTCATTATATGGAAAGAAATCCTGAAATGTTTTCCTCAAAAAACATAATTTATTTACAACTGTAGAAAGAAAGACATGAACATTTACACATTAGTACATTATCTGTACATTTTTGTTCTGAAAGTGAACTAATCCTTTAACTCTAGTAACCCTGAGCTTAGTACAGCTTGACCACCGTATGCCCTCGGTTTAAATGGCAGCAATGTGACTGCCAATGACCCAACACTGGGTGATGCCACATCAGGAGAGCGTGAGGCATGCTGGCCATTAAAAATAACCCTTGCTGTATAAAGAGTACAACATTAGATTCCAGATAGTGGCCGGCTGCCTACTGTGAGATCAGTCTGCCGTCAGGTCAATGTCTAACTCACAGAGTACAGCATCTAAACCCGTTTATATCTACAAACTCCGAGGATGCTGATTCTGGGAAAATCATCAGCAGTTTACATATCGCTTTTATAGGGCATGAATCTGTCTGTCCAAAGAGAAATAAGTGGGACTAGGATTCCAGGAACATGTTCGCTCGTTTAAATGTAAGCTTACTGTCATAACATTCAGTAGCATTGCTGTTGACTCGATTAGTCATCAAGAAAAAGTTGAATACACTTATGCAATATGGATATGCAAAGCAAAGCCTTCGTAAAATGACAGATCTTTATGATTTGCAACTATTAACCAGGAAGGCTGTTAGTTTTGTGTTTGGCTTTTTCTTTGGGTGGGTGAAAAACACTTGATTCATTGACTCATTGCACACATATGCAAATATGTGACCATGGACCACCAAACCAGTCTTAAGTGGCACATGTATATTTGTAGCAATTGGCAAAAATGCATTGTATGGGTCAAAATGATAGATTTCTCTTTTATGCCAAAAATCATTAGGACATTTAATAAAAATTGTGTTCCGTGAAGATATTTTGTACATTTTCTACTGTAAATATATTCAGACTTAATTTGTGATTAGTAATATCCATTGCTAAGAACTTAATTTGGACAACTTTAAAAGTGATTTTTTTTTTTTGCACCCTTAGATTCTATTTTTTTTTTTTTTAATTGTTGTATCTTAGCCAAATATCAGCAAAAAACTATACATTCTATATCCTATCTCATCCTAACAAATCATACATCCATGGAAAGTTTATTTATTCAACTTTCAGTTGATGTTTAATCAATTTTTGACTGATTTTGTGGTCCAGGGTAACATATGTGAATAAACATTGACTCCTAAATGCTCAAATATTGTGGAACAAAGAAAACCTTTACACAAGGCTTCTTTTTGGTAGTACTACAGAATATGATTCATATTCTTATAAACTCACATGTTCAAGTTTATAGTAACAAGTCTGAGCTGTAATATCTTAGAGTAAACAATACATGGAAGTGAACCTGATCTTTTTTGTACACAGTGCTACTAACCCACATAGAAACAGATAAACTTTCCTCTGTTTTTATTGACAATTCTTCCACAGTGTGAGTAAACTAGAAGTATAATGTGAAGTTCTCTTAAACAAAACGTCTACTATTCTCTTAGTATAAAAGCTGTTAGTTTAATGAGAGGATACTTCATAGTGTAGTTTCAAAAACTAAAAAGTAAAAACACACACTGTGCTGTATGTTTAGAACATGTTTAGAATTTTAACAGTGAGGCAATTCAGTATCAAAGAGAAGTATCAAAGAGTACACTTGCAAGTATACTACTGATTTTAGGATGCTTTCCACAAAGTATGCATGGACAAATATACTTGAATTTTACAGTTTATTTATTTAAATGAACTTGAGCTAATAAAACACAGCTAAAATAACTACAGTAATAGCTAATAAAAAGAAATAGCTGTTTTTCTAAAAACTCTTAAGCTTGCGCCAATATTATATAGCTACTACCATAAAGGCATCATAGATTTATACATAATCTGAATAAATAAGCTTTTCAGTGAAATATAGTTTGTTAGTATAGGACAATATTTGGCCGTGATACAACTATTTGAAAATCTTTAATCTAAGGGTGCAAAAAATAAATAAATAAATAAATAAATAAATAAATAAATAAATAAATAAATTTAAAGTTGTCCAAATGCAGTTCATTCTTTTAAAATATATGATATATTAAGTGCATATTAATCAAAAATTAAGTTTTGATATATTTATGGTAGGGAATTTACAAAATATCTTTATGGAACATGATGTTTACTTAATATCCCAATGATGTTTGGCATAAAAGAAAAATCGATAATTTTCATCCATTCAATGTATTGTTGGCTATTGCTACAAAATATACAGATCCTATTTATGTTCCAGTCACAAAACCAGACATACGTCGCTGGGGTATATTTGTAGCAGTAGCCAAAAATACATTGTATGGGTCAAAATTATTGATTTTTCTTTCATGCCAAAAATCATTAGAATATTAAGTAAAGATCATGTTCCATTCAAGATATTTAGTAAATTTCCTACCGTAAATGTATCAAAAAGTATTTTTTTATAAAGAATATGCAATGCTAGAACATCATTTAGACAACTTTAAAGGCGATTTTCTCAATATTATTTATTTTTTTTACCCTCAGATTCCAGATTTCAATGGAAAGCATATTTATTCAGCTTAAGGGAGATTTTTGCAATATTTTGATTTCTTTGCGCCCTCAGATTTCAAATAGTGGTATTTATTCAGCTTAAAGGCAATTTCTGCAATATTTAGATTTCTTTGCACCCTCAGATTTCAAATAGTGGTATGTATTCATCTTAAAGGCAATTTTTGGCAATATTTTGATTTCTTTGCACCCTCAGATATCAAATAGTGGTATTTATTCAGCTTAAAGGCAATTTTTGCAATTTTTTTATTTCTTTGCACCCTTAGATTTCAAATAGTGATATTTATTCAGCTTAAAGACAATTTTTTTTTTTTGCAATATTTTGATTTCTTTGCACCCTCAGATATCAAATAGTGGTATTTATTCAGCTTAAAGGCAATTTTTTGTAATATTTTGATTTCTTTGCACCCTCAGATTTCCTATCCTAGCAAACCAAATCAAATCAACGGCAAGCTTTTTTTTTTTCATCTTTTAGATGTTATACAAATCTTAATTTCCAAAAATGGACCCTTATGACTGGTTTTGTGGTCCAGGGTCACATATGTGTTTTGCAGTCAGAAATTTTACATGAATGGGCATTCAAATCAAATTTATGACAAGGAAACTTCATTTCGGATCCCTGAATTTTATGCCAGAGTTGGGCAGGCAATAAGCATAAAACATCATGTATTTACCATTTGATGCATATTGTATGAAAGAAATAGTTAAGAATGTAAACATGCTATTTCTGAACAGTATTAATAATTCAGCTATGCTACTTGCTATAATCCTAAAATGTAAGATAAATACAGTATTTTATGCTATTTTAGTTCGTTTATTTCATGCTACTGTCAAACTCTACCAAAATTGACTTTGAGATTCACTCTTAAGCAGTGTGTTTGTGTGGCGAGAGCGTTCCAAAACGGTCACTTCTAAGTTCCATGCCAGTTAGGATGCTTCCTTTGTTAGGCGTTGAGCAGCTCACTGGGTTTTGGAACAGATCTCTCGTCTGGCACCGAGCAAAAGGAGGCAATTTGGCACAGGTGGACACATTCTTCTCACTTTGCCTGCGCAATGAGCTTCAAGATTCAGATCTTCTCTCTTTTACCCCTCAATAGTCTTTGTTTCCATTGTTAGGCCTTCGCAAAACAAGTCGGACCACTTGCAGTCAATTATCTGCCGAGGTGTTTGACCGCCGTCATTATAAGCGATCCCAGCAGCTCGGAGAAGGCTTAGAATGAGCTGGAAGTGAATTAACGCTGAACAAAACCCCCAATTCAGCAGAAGCCAAAGAAAGAAGTTTTAAATAAAAATCGGAGCAAAAAAGAGCCGACATTCGCAGATAAAGCCGAATCCAGAGCCCTTTTCACTGGCTTTCTCTCCCTCTCATTTCTCCCTATCACATGGCCGCTCCTTTGCTGTGCTGTAGCTGGAATTGCGAGTGCGGTGCTTCCAATACCTTTTTTGTAGCGAGGTTAATTACTGGCGAGGCTTGAGAAAATTACATTCTCAAAATAAAGTATTATGATTGGCTCTCCACTGGCTATTTTAAGTCGTGCATGCTTTTTCATGCAAGATTGCTAGGAAACCAGATTTGCGGACTTGTCCAATATCAAGTAACCTCATTTACAGTCCCTATTAAACGCATCATTCTGACATGCAAATTGCCTTACTTCCTATCCCCAAAACACCATTTCATGCCACGAAGATTAAGTTACTCCAGCAAATGCGCCGTTTAACATGCTTATTTGACAAAAACAGCCGAGGCTTTTTTTGTTCTCGCAGTGACTCATAGTGTGTTGCTTTCACACAAAATTAATCTAGAAACTTGACGTTTCAAGGTGAAGTGGGACTTCTTTTATTAGCCTTAAGCAGCAACACTAATTGTTAATGTCACAATATGGCTTTCGTGAACTTGCATCTGTAAGGCAAGCTTCAGCCTAGTCTTGGCAACGTCCATGAGAAGAAATATCGTGGAAAACAGCGATACGAGTTTATGTCAAAACAGTTTATGCCATGTCCCTTTCGCTTCCTGTCTTTTCAAGCTGAAATCTTACACACGAGCAGAAAACGTCTGATCTTGTATGTTGCACTTCCAGTCAAATGCAGTGAAAACATTCACACGGACATCATGATTCAGAGCATGAGCTTCGTAGGCATCATGTCCACATAACTCATAAACAGGCATTACACACAACGGTTTATATACACAACAGATTTAATACGCTTGAAGTGAAAGCCCTTTTACGTGTAATGCAATTGATGGTCCGCGTGCACCATATATGCACAGGTTCCCCTCCCCCGTCAAGGAAGAAAATGTCACATGCACATATTTTACATGAGTAATGATCCAGTGCTGGCAAGCGCCATTTGTTTGTACAGTTTAGCCTGAGCATTGACCTGAAACTCTGGCCTGTGCCACGCTATCAGATTTGGATTCGATAGCATTGCATTAGGAACATCCTTCATATATTTCTAAGAGCTGGGTTTGCAAACAGAGCCAGTAGTTGCACTGGTTTAGAGGTTTGTCCACATAACTTATCTGGAGCCATCATGTGACGCCTGCACATGAGTGGTTTTACAAGCGCAAGAGGAAATTTGTTAATATACAAAGATTAATGAATCCTGGCTTTACGTTCAGTGTGACTTATGGCTGTTTTCCTACAATGCACTGTGCTATACCTTATATGCATACTTTTTTCTCAAGTACTTATTACAGAAATAATATATTTTGAATGTAATAAAGTGTAAACTGAATGCAATATCATTGGCCACTTAACTACATTTTATCTGCAATGAAATTAAAATGTATTATAGTTATAGTTTAAATTGATATTAAATGCGTTAGACGGCTTTTTTATTCTCTAAAGTACACCTTGATATGCAATTTCATAATTCTTGTCTTTAAAATATATGGTTAAACTACTGCTAAATGTACTGATAAGCATCTATGTTAAACTAAAATACATATTAATGTCATTTCAACTGAAACTTGCATGTCTTATCTAAATATATTTGTGTTTACACATTTGTAATAATCTAAATGCAACTTATTACATTTAAAATACAATAACTGTGGTAAAAAATTTAGTACACGTGGTTCAGTATGTTAGTCAATGCATCAAAATAAGTGTACAAAAGACTATGTAAAATGTTATTTTACATAGTCATTGCACACTCCGAAATTTTCATATGCATTTTTTTCATAATTGTCATCCATTCCTATCAAAATGCTTGCTACGGATGTGAAAACGCAGAAAATCGAACCCAAATTTTTTATTATGACGGACGAAAGTTTCAAACATGATTGACACAACCTTAGGTAGTATTTATTTTTAACATACTAAAATTTTGGACTTAAAAAGTACACGTTTAAAGCATAGTTAATTGTGTTAAGAAACAGCCGTGAAACTGCACTCTCCTAAGTGGCCTTTTGTATTTCATTAATATTATCTGCAAGTATTTTTTTATTTTTTGAATATTTAACCTTTATAATTTGAAGTACACTACAAGTGCACATTCAATGCAGTTAAACATTGCCATTTTACCAGCAGATTAATTATTTATGCGCAACACAAAGCCAACTCACAATTGGTGAATAGGCGGAAAAACTGTGAAATGGGTGATTGTGATCATTTATTCCCAAAAAACTGAAGTAATTTGGACACAAAATTGGCAATGAGGTCTACAGCAGGTACAACTGGTATCTTGTAAAAAGATAAAGACTGGAGTGTGTGTAACTAGTTCATTCACTAGTTCATGATACTACATAATACTACACTCTTAAAAAATAAAGGTATTTCATTGGCATTTATGGTTCCTTGAAAATTCTTTAACATCCATGGAATCTTTCCATTGCAGAAACAGTTCTTTATAGTGGAAAAGAACAAAAAAATCTTTAGATTATTAAAATGAATCACTGGTTCTTTAGGAAACCAGAAATGGTTCTCCTATGACATGGGACATGACATCTCTACAGCTTGTCTACAGCCTTAGATTATATAGCACTGCAACATTAGAGAAGGAAAAGTGGGGGAAGATCTGGTTCTCAGAGCCCCATTTGCCTGAGACCACCCTCAGATCATCCCCATTAGCTACTGTTTGACACTTGGGACGGATGACACCTCGTCTTCTGTACCTCCTGGAGGGTGTCATGACCACACACCAATCCAGACGGCCCTAATAATGACTTCTAATGCTCCGGTTCCTGGCTTTCAAATAAGCCCTCTCTAATGGGTAATTGGTGAGAAAAGTAGCACCGTGTTGAGACGCCAACTTCTGTGTGGATCGCAAGAACAAAGTTTCTGCCTCTTATATTTTAACGCTTTAGCACCGCACTCTTAATTACCCATCAAAGCCGTTTATTGGATCATTAAGACTTAACTTGTAGTTAATCATTAGCTTTTGTTGTCAATTCCTTTTTATGATGGTGATGAAACCATGACAATTCTTTTCTATACTAGCCTGTTAAATATAGTGAAAACTATATATAGTATTTTTAGTAACTTCGCATTTCAATCAATTGCACACATCTCAAACAAAGTAACACATTAACTTTTCAATCAGGAATTCGCTCTGCATAGTTTCTAACCTCCACTACCAAGAATCAAAGCTGCTTTCCATAAACATAGTTCTGGGAAGCGTAGACCATTTCGGTAGCTTTTGCATGAAATCTCAAGAAATTCCAGTAAGTAGTTTGAATCACGTTTATTTCTTTGTATTAAAAGCATGTAGCATGTGACTGACCTCTTAGAGTTCATCAGGTGAACGAGTACAGCGTGTTCAATCTCAGATACAGGTGTGACCCAAGTCTTACAGACTTCAAGAGATAGTTCACTCAAACAAGATTTTGTTTTGTCAATACAATGAAATTCAGCATAGACTTGAATTTTCAGTATTGGTTTTTTACACTTTCACCCATATTTTGAATTATGCTTTGGATTGAGTTGTCTTTTAGGGTTGTTTTTGTTGTCAAATCTGGAATACCTGATTTTGATTGGTCAGTCACAACATTCCAAGGTGTGTTATTTCCCAGTTTCCCAATCTTTTGACTAAAATGCCATTTAATTTTATTTTAGTCATCTGAATTGTTTTTAGTTTTAGTCCAGTATTAGTTGACTAAATATCATAAGATTTTAGAAATTTAGTCAGGTAAAATTGAATGGGTTTAGTTACAGTGCAATGCATTTATTAAGCATTTCTCTAAAATTTCCCTAAAACTCATTATATAGGTTTGATATTAAGGTTTTATCATGATAAACACACAATTTAACTGTGGTGATACACAAAATGCCTTAATATTAAAATGAAATAAGACTTCTCATAAAGAACATGGTCATCTTTTCAATTAAATACCACTATATCGGCTAATTATGAATTCTTTATAGTAAGTTGTTTACCATATTCTTCATTAGTTCAAACAGACATGTTTATTTCTATACATGAATTTAAATTCATCTTTAGGGCTACTTAAGTGATTCAGTCAAGAGCAGAGAGTGGATTTCTGTCTTTCTTTTGTTGCTTGATTAACATCAGTGACTAAATGTGGCTGCTATCCCTTTAAAACTGAATGCACGAATGCAATGGATGTGATGTACTGATCAAATTTCTCCCTACTGTTTACGTTCATTTAAGACGTAATCGGCTGTGTTTACGTAAATACTCATCAAAACAGACAATTCAAGATCATTTTGTGTGTATATGCAACATGAAAGAGTGTGAGATGTGTTTTTTGTGTGTATGATTCGGTGTCTGCGCTCAGAATTGCGTTGTCACATACAATTTTGAACGTTTTATAAGACGTGCAGCAAGTGTATTTTAGCTTGTGTCCTGCCGGTTTGTATGCCTCTATCCTCCTACTTCACAACAGATTTTTTTCTGAGTGAATCTCTTTCCATATCGTCCCTCCCTAACATTTTAATCTCGTTTTTTATTCGTTGACGAAAATGCCAGTAGATTTTTGTCACTGTTTTTGTCATTCAAGAATAATTTTAGTTCATTATCGTTTTGTTTTTGTCTGTAAAAAAAAATAAAAATAAAAAAATAAATAAATATATATATATATATTATGAAAATTATTTGTCAATTCAATTAAAATTAAATTACAGTAAAATGCTAGTACAATTTATTTGTACACTGTAATGGATTTAAGATAATAAACAAGTAAGATTTTAAAACACGTTCTTTTTTAAAAAAATCCACAACATTTTATACATATTTTGGACTATGGGGGATGCCATTATTTCTATGAGGTGAAATGGTTGCTAGTTTTTTTTTACCACAACAAAATACTGATACAGTGCCACATTGTGCGGCTTTCGATTGTAATTTTCAGTCGAAGGGCAATAAGAGAAGCAATGTAAGTCTTCACTGCTTTCCTAGCAAAAGGATGAGGAGAAAAAAAATGTGGACAAATAAAACTTCCTAAAGACCAGCGTCTTTGTTCTCTCCACTTCAGCCCTGATGCCTTTGAGGCTTTTAGTAGACCACAGCTACTGAAAGAGGGTACAAAAGGCAGAGACAAGAAACGCTAGATGCCATCCTGGCAGGATGTAAACATGACGCCGCAGCCACTGAGTTTCTCAGCATGGATTTCGCTCAAAATCCAGGGGTGTTTAGACTCCTTGTGGGGAAATCGATGGTATGGCATTTGGTTTAAGCCGATGCTTATATCCATCGCTATCTGTAAGCTTTTTCAGTAGCTTACTAAGTGCATCCATTTCAAGTCTTCAAAATAATAGCGCCCCCTATAATCCAAAATGCATATAAAACAATGTGGATTTTTAAAATATCACAAGTCTTCCATGGGTTTTCTGAAGTATTTCAACTCAAATCAATATTTAGTACTATTTATTTACTTATGTGTCAAGTAGCCATGAAATAAGCGGACAATGTACATCCAACCAGTTGTTATACATTTACATATTATGTACTTAATACAAATAAGTTGTAAATTGGAACAACTGATTTTGTACTTAATGCACTTAAATTGTATGGAAGTAGTGCTAAAGTCCAACAAAAGATATACTTACGTATATATGTGATTGTACTAAAGTGGAGTTATTGCAAATATACCGTAAATATTTAGCATTTAAAGGCTCATATTATTTAAAGATCATACAATCCTCATTAATAGTGACATTAATATATATATTAGGCTTAATTTTTAAAAAAAATGTGCATTGTGCACAAGTAGTACTCTAAATAAAGTTTAATTACAATTTTTATACCAGTCTTAAGCAATATTATGTTAATAGACTTGAACTATACTTAGTATAAAATAAATGCATTTTAAATCTATTACTTTTTTTCTAAGGTAGTTTTTTTTTTTTATGTTTCACAGTAGAAATGAAGTCAAACATGTTTGGAACGACAAAAACTCAATTATTTTTGGCTGAACTATCCTTTAACCCGCGGTTAGTACCGTGAGTCTCTTTGGATGACAGCGGCCTGCCAAATGCTAACTGGAAAGGAAAGGACGAGGCTGTATTGATTGTCAAAGCATCTACAGATCCCCACTAGCTATCACTGCTCAACACAAGGGCAGTTAATTAGCCAAATCTGCTACAAGTTGACCCTCAGAGAGCACTTGTAAAAGAAAGGACGGCAGAGGAGGAAGTGTGTCCCTGTGCGGGACGCTGCTGTATGTGATGTGGGGGAAGGTCAGCAATCTGTTTAGTAATCCAGTGTGGCTGCTCTTGATTGGCATGTGAATGGACTATCCTTTCATTGATAAAGTGGCAATAAGTGAACACAATGGTGAGGGTGAGTCAATACACACAACAAATGTCACACAGAGTCAGATAATCACAAGGTGCCACCGAGGAAGGAATGGATTAGATTGTGCATATGCCTTCAGACTTAATAACAAAATCACTTCTTTTGATTTACTTTGGGGTCGTTCACACGCGGCGTGTTCTGGTGTCAGCGGTTTTCAAATTGTTTTTCTTATGCAAACGTGCTAGATGGATGCAACACTTCTCACTGTTTCTTTTCTGCAGCCCACATCATGAGCGCAACCTTTTTGATATGCGTGTCGAACTTAAAAACAGTGAACTTTTCAAAAATGTCAAGTCACCTTAATTTCTATAGCACTTTATACAATACAGATTGTGCAATGCAGCTTCACAATTTTAAAAACCCTTAGGGATTTGTTTTTTCTCAGTTTATTAAGCATAATCATCACCAATATTTGCCCTCTGGTTATTTATTCTGAAAATATTTCATTTTCATTTAACTAAATTTAATTCATTTTTATTTATTTATTTTTTTTTATATATATGACTATGGACCACAAAACCAGTCATAAGGGTCAGTCTTTTGAAATAATGAATCATACATACATACATACATACAAAAAAAAAAAAAAAAAGAACGAAAGAAAGAAAGAAAGAAAAAGAAAAAAAGCATTCCCTTGATTTGATTTGGTTTGTTAGGATAGAACAATATTTGGCTGAGATACCACTGTTTGAAGGTGCAAAAAAATCAAAATATTGCTAAAATAGCCTTTAAAGTTGTCAAAATGAAGCTCTTAGTAATACTAATCAAAAATTAATTTGCGATATATTTATGGTAGGTAATTTACAAAATATCTTAATGGAACGTGATATTTATTTATTTTCCTAATGATTTGACATTAAAAAAAAGATATACATTTTAACCATACAATGTATTTTTGGCTAATGCTACAAATATACCCATGCTACTTCCATGCTAATTCCTATCATAGTTTTTTATTGATCATTTGAATCAGTTTTTCATTTTTAGATTTGTGTATATTTTCTGTTGTCCTTTATTTTATTTCAGTTAATGTTTATTTTATTTTAAGTAACAAAAAAAACAAAAAAAACTCTACTCTAGCATACTCTATTTTTTTCTACTTCTATTTATTATCATAAATGATAATAACTTGACCCTCCAACACTAGGTCTCTATTTCTATTATATCTACTCTTCATTCTTTTTATGTATTTATTATTTTAAAAAGGTATCAGAAAATACAACAACAACAACAACAAAAAGAAAAAAATATATCAATGTATATATATATATATTTATATATCTAAAATATATTTTGTATGAATGTATTTGTAGGACCATTTATTTTATTTATTTATTTAATATTTATTAATTTTTTTGTAATGTGACATTATTTTCATGCTAAATTATGCACATTACTTTCTATAAATTTTTTATTTCCATAATGTCTCAGCATTTTTTATTTTTACTTCATTTTACTTTATTTTTATTCAGCCTGTACAAATCAAATCAAATCAAATCAAATCAAATCAAATCAAATCAAATCAAATCAAATAATACTATACAATAATGTTCTGCTGTATGTAATAATATATTGCATTCAGTGTTGGAACAGTGTTATTTTACTATAATTGCAATGCTATTATAGTTTTTATAAATAATTAAAAATACATATATTTTCTGTTTTCATTCATTTTATTTCAGTTGATGCATTCTCTATTCTTTTTCAATCTACTCTTCATTCTTTTTAATTTATTATTTAAAAATGGCTCTTTTGTTGGTTTGATTGCTTCTGTTGTCCTCATTTGTAAGTTGCTTTGAATAAAAGCATCTGCTAAATGAATAAATGCAAATGTAAATGTGAAGATGTTTTAATGGTTTTCATTTTAGCTTCAGTTGCAACAATCTTGTGTTGGAATACTATCTTCTAACACGTCTCAAATGTTTGCCATTCATTCAGTGCATTGACAGCATTGCAGAATGCCAATAGCAGATATCTTGGCATTAATATTTGTCATAGATTACAAAATGCAAACAAATATTGAGGAACTGTTGGAAGGGATTTGCCAGCAGACCCGTCCTCCACTCTTAATCACTACAGCTTATCTAAATCTTTTAATTCACTGAAAGGAAGATGATGGCACATACTTTTAGAGTAGTTTAATCAAAAAACATCTGTGTTGCAGTATGAGCTACAGACTCTACAGAAATAATATAAAGGCTGGGCTGAACATTTGCTTTCTGTGCGAAACGTCATACCAAAATCCCTTTCACTGCCAGGTGCATCAGCATGCATTTGGAGCGGGCTTTGATATCGGATATGCCTGTAGTCTCTGAATCACGTTTTGTGGTAGCCAAAATAAAGAAGTCAGACTTTTTATTTGTTTGCTCGTGCAGTTAAAAAGATTACGCACAGGATTCACAGAGCCATGTAAGACTATCAGCATACATGTGACCAATTTGTCCCTCTCGTCACGCTTCTCCAAAGTGCCCCAAAATGCCCCCAGCTTCCCCACGATAAGCTTCGACAAAGCCCCAGATATAATTTCACATCCACTCCGTTCCAGAGCCGCTGCAGCAGTCAGAAGCCCGTTCCTCTTCCAGTTCCTTCAGCCTTTTTTAGAGCCACGCTGCCAAAAGTTTCACAGACATCGGGCGCTGTGTGACAGTGGGCCGCAGCGGAGAGCTTCTGTCCTCAAGACTCGGTATTAACAGTGTTTTGAGCACCTTCAGTGTGTTGACAGCACTGCAGGACGCCAACAGCTGAAAACCACCCAGACACACACAGCACATTTGCTCCGCACAACAGCTCTATCTGCTTCGTTAACCCTTTAATCCTACTGCATTATTTTTGAAATGCAGATTTCTAAGGCCTCCAAATGATCAACATAAACAATCCACTACATGCCTTTCGTCATCTGATAGTTCATACTTTTTTAGCAAGCAAAAGGACGACAGAGAGCACACACATATACATATATAGGTCAAAGTATATATACAAAAGTGATTTTATGTCCATAGAAAGTACACTTTTAAGATTTCAAATATGTTTTTGGAGAATAAAATGTCAAAATTTGGTTGAAATAATGTTACATTGTCATTCAGTGTAACACAATATTTATGTAAAAATTCATAAACAGCTTATTCTGACTTGTACATATTAAAATATTTTAAAGAATAAGGGAGCATATTAAATGTTATTGTGTCCTAAATGAGTTAAAAAAAAAACTAGGGTAGTGGTGAAGTATTTGGGGTAAAAGTAATTTGTGTTTTAATGTCATAAATTGATTTTAGTTGTAAATATGCCTGGCAAGACTGTTGCACCGAATGACATTCATGGGTGTCTTCTGTAAATTAGGGAAACATTTATGATATTTATTTTTTGATCAGAAATACCAAAAGAAAAATGCTAATAAATTAAACAGAAAACTTTATGTAATACTATATATATATATATATATATATATATATTATTTTATTTATTTATTTATTTTTTTTTTTTACAATTTCTAGCAGTATTACACTTGCTTAAACCATTTTTCATCTTTGACCCATATATCATTTAATTTTATGCAAGTAATAGTTCTCATAAATTTCAAATAAAGTAAAATATCTAATATCTATACAAATTGTAAAAATCCATATATTTTTGTACTATACTATATATATATATATATATATATATATATATATTGGAAATTGTATTTAAAAATGTACTCTTTTATATAGTTGAAGTCTATGTTAAAAGCTGGGGGGTGAAAACCTTTAGAATTTGAAGATCAGGGTAAATTTGACTCATTTTGTCTTCTGGGGAACATGTAAGTATCTTCTGCAGCTTCTGAAGGACAGTACTAAATAATAATACAAATATATTAAAAAAGATATTTAGACAAAATAAGTAAAATGTACACATCTCCATTCTGTTCAAAAGTTTTCACCCTCTGACTCTTAATGCATCATGTTTCCTTCTGGAGCATCAGTGAGCGTTTGAACCTTCTGTAATAGTTGCATATGAGTCCCTCAGTTGTCGTCAGTGTGAAAAGATAGATCTCAAAATCATACAGTCATTGTTGGAAAGGGTTCAAATAAACAAAAATGAAGAAAAAAACAAATAATTTGTAGGACCTAAAGGATTTTTCTGAAGAACAGCAGACAGTTTAACTGTTCAGGACAAACACAGAACCCATGAACAACTATCACTAAGCAAAATACAGCTGTGGGTCATTCAGGTAACAACACAGTATTGAGAATCAAGTGTATGTAAACTTTTGAACAGGGTCATTTTTATAAATTCAACTATTATTTTCTCTCGTGGACTATATGTAAACATATTTTATGTGAAGTATCTTATTCAGGTCAGTACTAAATACAAACAAAAAACAAACAAACAAACAAACAAACAAACAAACAAAACATGCATTTTGTAAGATACCACTTATTTTGGTAAAATAACCATTTATAACCATTTAGCAGATTCTGCAAGGTGTATGTAAACTTTTGACTTCAAATGTATTTGCTAAAATATGTTTCAAAATATATTTACATACATTCATTTTCTACCAATAATTTAAACATTAAAAATATATTTTACCTTCATATTCTTGACCCTAAAATACATATGAAGGTTAAAACTAAATATTTTTGGTTTCAAAAATAATAACATAAAAAAAAAAAAAAACATATATATGTATGCTCTGAATAAAATTGAGCTGTTTTTCCTCTTTAGTTTGTTTAGTTTGAGCATCATATTCTCACTATATCACACTGCATGAGCCATAAATGCCTAATGTATCAAATATGATACTCAACAAGAAACAAACCTGCATAAAGGTTCAATAAACTGTCATATTTCAAATAAATAGATTTTTCAGATTATTACTTCGTATATAAGGCTTTACAGGTTTAAGTTCAAGACTGATTTATGGATAGAAGGTATTCATTGAATATTTTCAGATGTTTACAACACAGTGTTAGCATAGTAAAGCTCCTTCGGCTTGATGTTACGATTGGCTTGGTTCTAATAAGGAAACAAGGTGGTGTGAATTACTAATTACACTTAGTGTAAAGTCTTTTGAAGGAAGCCCCACTCTCTCACACTCACACACACGTCGAGATGTTGAAAGGTCAGGGGCCGCTGACCTGTGGCAGATTCCATGACCCCCATGTTTTGCTATGATCTCTTCAGCTGTTGTGTCATAAAGACACAGTTCATGTGTTCGCTCCAATGTTGTTTTTTCCTCACTAACATTGTAGCATTGTGGGATAGTGTTTCAAGGCCACTTTGAATTATAAGCTGTCCCCAAATCCACTCATACTCAGCTACTAATTGCAAGGATTTCATATTGCCTTGCAACAGTATAGCTTTGTGTTGTACTTCAAATGTGGAAAATTGCAAGAACATCTTGTGTAAATACAAATATATTTAAATACATGACATACAAGATTCAATAGAAATGACATTAAAGTATATTTTAGTTTACCATAAATTCTTACACTTTATTTTATTGGTAACACTTTAGTATAGGGACCAATTCACACTGTTAACTAGCAGCTTTTTAACATGCATATTACTAGCATATTGGCTGTTTATTAACACTTATAAGGCACATATTCTTCATGACCATATTACAAATTTCTAATCCTACCAAATGCCTAAATTTAACAACTACCTTACTATTAACAAGCAGCGAATTAATAGTTTATTGAGGCAAAAGTCTTAGTTAATGGTTTGTTAACAGTGAGAATCGAACCTTAACATAAAGTGTGACCATTTTATTGTATAGTACACGTCGCATTATAACAATTATGAAATTAAATAAAAAGATGCACTTATGCCCTAATTAAGTAGGTCAAAATGCAAGTTAAGCTTGTTACATTTAATATAAATTGAAACTATTAAACTATAATATAAATTTGATTTTTTTACATGGCGTTAAGTTAAGTATATAATTGTTTGTAATAAGTACTTAAGCAATAGGTATGCTAAAGTGTACTTTTTTCTCACAAAGGACATGCAATACAAAGATGTTACATTTTTAATATATTTTTCTACATTTTTGCTGTAAAAATATAAGATGGAGTGTAGTGGCAATTGAATTAAGTTAATTAGGAAATTAAAATAAAATAAAATAAAATAAGTGTATTACATTTTTTATTTTCCCCAGATGGAGGGGAAAAATGACCTGCGATTCTGGATGACAAAATATAGATATGTTTTTGCATTATTTATGCCATATAGTTTCAATAATAGTGTATATATATATATATATATATATATATATATATTACCAAAGATACACATATTGTCATTATTAGCTATTTAATTTAGAAGATGCACTGCAAAAAAATTATTTTCTGACTTGTTTCCAGCCAAAATATCTAAAAATTGTTCAATCAAGAAGGATTTTCTAGACAAGCAAAAATTATTGTCTTGTTTTCAGAAAAAAAATAAGTCATAATTAAGTCATAATTTGCTTAAAACAAGCAAACTAATCTTATTTCAAGCAGAAAACTAGATTATTTTGCTTACCCCATTGGCAGATTATTTTGCTTGTTTCAAGCAAAAACTCTCTTAATTTTATTTAATTTTTTATTTAATTTTATTATTATTATTATTATTATTTTTTTTTTATTTTTTTTTTTTTTCTGAAACCAAGACAATAATTTTTACTTATTGATTTATTGAATTCTTTCTTGATTTTTTAGATATTTTTAGATAATTTTTAGATATTTTGGATGGAAACAAGACAAAAATTCAAGAAAATATTTTTTTTATTGCAGTGTGCACTCAAAATTCACTTCTGAGTGCAACCTTGGATTCTGAAATCTGAAGACAAAGGAAATTTGAACTGGACAGAATAAAGCTTTTAGGAGACGTGGCGTGCCTTGGGAATTTGGATGACCACAATAGGCAAAAAGCCTGTATGATATGCAAGACAGGACAGGTGCCATTACAGAGAGTGCACAGATATCACACGAGCAGCTCACGTATGCGTGCAAGACTATGTTGCTCTCCATTAATGGGAAACAAATGCTGATGCTTCAAAGATTATTGTTGTTTCACTGCACCAAGCGTCCAAATTCTGTGTATAGACACTTGTGTTTGGTAAATGTGCTAATATGTTTTGACTGCGTTTATGTATACATCGATCACAGGGGAGTATTGTGCTTCAGACGGTTTACAAGCAAGACCTCACAAACCTCAAAAGCACCTCAGACATACAGACAAAACACAGGAGCTACTGCCAAAAAGCGCAGACGCAAACAACTCGGCTCCATCTGGGAGCGAGGAGAGCGCTGGACAGCGGCTAAATCTGTGAAGGAAAAAAAAAAAAACCTCTAATCCCCAGTTTGCTGAAACTTCGGAAATCCTAGAAATAGATTAGGAGCTGGGGCAGCCAGCTTTAATAAGGCAGCCCGTTTCTCTCGAAAAGTCATGAACCAGCACTTGCGTACTGTGCGAAGCAACCTCGCAATTATCATTTCCCATATAGAACAATGATTCAATAAACACTAATTTGGTGTGTTGTTGACATGCCGACAGCAGGGTCTGGAAAGATGAGGGCTTCGTTTTAAATGGCACGCATCAAAGTCTAGTAACACCCCCATCACTGTGAGCGTAATCGAATCAGTCTTGATGATATCGACAACTTTATGTAAAGTAACAGTTAAATGCCGTGGAGGCTCAGGACAGCATCATTTAACGAGATAACAGGGGCTGATCTCAAGCCAGCTGTTCGGTCATATCCTTCTCAGTGTATATATCCAAAAATTAAAAATCAAACATTTACTCATCTCCGTGTCATCCCAAACATGTGGACTTTCTTCTGTAAAACACAAAAGAAGATATTTAAAAAAAAAAAGTTAGTGTTTTTGAAAAATAGGCAAAAGTTCAGGCAAAATACTGTTTAATTATAATTTTATATCAGTAAGTCTTAAGTGATATGATATACACTTTTTAAAAATGTACTTAAGTGTGTAAACTGGCATGAAAGTATCTCTCTTTAAATCTAAATGGCCTTTTAGTTTATCATTGTTATATTAGCTGTAAGTACAGTTTTTGTACAATTAAGCACATTTCCTTTTTCAGGATTTTTTTTGTTTTTGTCAATAAAATTAAAGTCAATGGGCTCCAATGTTGTTTGCTTTCCACTGACTTTCACTGTATGAACATTTTTTTATTCTTTTTTTTTTAATGTACCTCAAAATATATTTTGTGTTTCAGAGATGAAAGTAAGTCATATATGTTTTGAAGAACATGAGGATGATAAAATCATAACCAAATTTTTAGTAGCATTTTGTTTTGTTTTGCAAGTTCATTACCAGCTTGTTTTTTTTTTTTTTTTTTTTGTCTCTTCTTCTTATCAAGCCTGCATTTATTTGTTCCACAGCAAAAACGGTACATTTTGAAATATATTAACTATTTAAAATAATCTTCACTATTTAAGATTAAAAAAATGTACTCAGCTGTTTTCAGCATAATAATAATAATAATAATAATAATAATAATAATAATAATAATAATAATAATAATAACAATTTATTTGTTTTATTATTATTCATTTATTTATTTATTTATTTTTATTTTTATTTTTTTGAGCAGCAAGCTGGTAGTGTATTTGCAAAACAAAACAGTAAAATAAAGGGCTATTAAAAACCTGGTCATGATTTGACCAAATGTCCAATCATTTTAAATATTGATAATAATGTTAATAAAAAAATTCTCTTGAAATTTTCTTGAAAAACTAACCAGCATTTTAGGGTCATTTCTGAAGGATCATGTGACACTGAAGACTGGAATAATTATGCTGAAAATTTAGCTTTGGTCACAGGAATTTCAAAAATGTACTGTTCTTGCTATATTTGGATCAAATAAATGCAGGCTTGGTGAGCAGGAAATATTTCTTAAAAAATCATAAAAAAAACCTTTGACTGGTAGTGTACATACTCTATGCTTCTTATAGTATTTACAACAACTTGGTAGGTACCAACCCTAAACCTACCCTCTAAACTGAACTCTAACCCATATAGTTACGCTATATCATCCAGTACTTTCTTTTTTTATTATGGCTAAACTATGCCTTTAAGTTTGTTTCTTAAACATACTGTCTCCACATATTTAAGCGGATACACAGTCTATAAAAATAACAATAGAAGCCATAGTTTTAGTATAAGCATTCAACAAGAATAACATGAGTTTGAGACAAATCCCCCGTCTCTTTTTGACAAGCAGTTCCTCTTTAGGGATTTACATCTTCATCTTAATTGAAGAGGATAATGGTTTCACTGATAACAGCATCAGCGACGCCACCTCTTCTTATCAGTTCAATCCGCGGATTTGTGCCACCTTATAACAATCCTGAGCAAATTAATTATACCGATCTATTCTAGTCAAGAAGGTTGCCGAAGTGGACGTGTCCTTCTGCTATAATTGTTGTGTCAGAATGACAAATATGCTTAGGGTGTGGGAGGTGGTCTAGTGATCAGTGAGGACAACTGTTCACTCATAGGTCGGGTGAAGTATTGTTAAGACGTCTAAATCAGACCTGTGCCAAAAGAACATGAAGAAGTCGATATAAAACGTCATTTGCAACCCATTTTACTTGTACAGTGTGATTTGTTTGTCAGGGTGAGAAAGGAATGTAAGACAAGACCTGAACTGATTGGTTCTTAAAAAGTGGGCGTTACCTTTCAGAACAGAGACAGCTGGTTGGAGGGGGAGGAGCTGAGAAATAAATGGCCTGGATGACATTTCAAATGCACTGATGTACACAATAAAAACATGTATTGAGAATGTAAGCAGTGTCTGTTTTAAGCATCTGAGCATAGAATATTCATTTTTGAGTGAACATTCCATTCCAGAACATTTTCATTCACTGTTCTATCCAGAATGCTGATTCCCTGACAAGCTTCAAGCGACAGCTAAAAACTAATATCTTTCAACATTATTTGATTTCATCATTTAACAAACAAACAAAAACAAAACAAAACAAAACAAAACAAAACAAAAAAAATACTCTCTTTATTCTTTATCTTTCTAGCTTGTACTTGTTTTTGAAACTTGGTATTATGATCACTGCCTGTGTCTGTTTCCCTCTTTAAGGCGAATCGCTTTATGTATTCCCAATTGTAAGTCACTTAGGATAAAAGGGTCTGCTAAATGACTAAATGTAAATGTAAACTAACTTTTACATTTTAAAGAATAATCATAAAATCACACATGTGCTTCACAACATGATTTCAGTTTGGGAAAAGCTGGCAATATCTGAGACCGAAGCTGTAAACAATCCCACCCCCCTCTCTGGTTTTGTATTTGACATTATCACTTTCCTTAAGAGAGGATAACATGCTTTGAAAGGTATCTGTGGTTTCACATACAGACTCACAGAGATGCTGGGGCCAGCTGTCCTTATCATGGCACCATACCTTCTGTCCATCTCTAGCCAGAGAGAGAGAGAGAAAGAGATTGCAGGCCAGCTGGAGGCTTGCCTAAAAATGCTTTTTGCCTCCAAAGTGAGCAGGGGTTTAAAGGTGGCACACAGCAACAGACCGGTGGCTATAAAGGACGGGAGAGGAGGAGGGACCATTAACAAAATGACTGGAAGGTGTACAGTCACGTGTACATTAACTTTATACAAAAATTGAACATCTCTTTCTCAGCATTCAGGGGAAAACTGTGCTCCACAAATGCCTTACAGATAGTAATACGACATAAACACCTTCAACAAGTACATGCTATGTAGAAACCTCAAATTCTCAACCATTTAGGCACATTTAGATTTGATATGCAAGTACTGCAATCACGTTGTTGTGTTTCCTTCTTCAATGCTATCAAACTCACATGCTATAATGAGAGTACGGTGTACTTTTCATCTGAGCGCTGCTATTTTCCATTCACTGCTTTTGTATTGAGTTTCCTTCAGTGAGGAAAAGACTATAGGACTGAACTGACATGACCAACATGAGCAAAAAAGTGTCAGTGTTAGAAAACTGAGTTTTAGTTCCTTTAAGAATTAAATGATTTTACACACATCCTAACCAGGCACAACATGTAAAGTTGTCAATGCCAAAGACATCCAAGAAGGGTGCTTAATTGTACTGAATGTGCTCTTGTTGTCTACTTCAAATCTTAAGTGTGCTTAAAGAGAGTACATTTTCTTGACAGTGTTTTTTTAACACACTTCTGATGTGTTGACTAAAGTACTTGATTATAATTGTTACTGTAGTGTGTTATTAAATATGTGACCCTGGACCACAAAACCAAGTAACACGGGTGTATTTGTAACAATAGCCAAAAATCATTATATGGTTTAAAATGATTGATTTTTCTTTTATGGCAAAAAATAATTAGGATATTTAATAAAGATCATGTTCCAAGAAGATATTTAGGATATTTCCTTCTGTAAATATACCCAAACTTAATTTCTGTTTAGTAATATGCAGTGCTAAGAACTTTATTTGGACAAATTTAAAGGCAAATTTATTTTCTCAATATTTTTATTTATTTTTTATTTATTATTTTTATTTTTTATTTTTTCACCCTCAAACTTTCTAGATTTTCAAATAGTTGTATCTCAGCCAAATATTGTCCTGTCATAACAAACCATACATCAATATTTACAACATCAAGCTTGCATTCAGATTTCGCCCCATCCAATCATCATCCAGTGAATAAAAACAAAACATTTTCTTTATACAGTCAGAAATTCTCTTTTTTTTTTAAATTTGTTTGTTACAATATGGAAGAAGAGATCTGTTATTAATTCCATTACATCACAACTTCAAAATGAGACAATATGTCATCTGTCATATTCTTTAATTTTAGTCAGTTTTACTCTGCCTAAAGTGGCATATAAATGTAATACTCAAAAATATACTTTTAGTTAACAATCAGCGTTATTAGTATGAACGAAAACTATAAAACCATTTTGATTGCTTGAAATAAAATAAACATTGACTGAAAAAAACAAAACAAAAAAAAAACATTACATATAATAGAAAAAAACTTAACAGCTATAGCAACTCTTTATATTAAAAAATATATATAATAAAAATAATTATACAAAACTATAGACATGAAAATAATAAAAATGCAAAAAAGAACTGCAAAACTTCAACCAAACTTAAAATGAATAGAGAAAACAAAAAAGTAAATCTGATTTAAAATTTTAATAACTACAATAGTATATACTAAATAACTAAAATAAATACATAAAGGTTACTAAACATGCCAAAATGTCATTTAGATATCAAACATTAATCAAATAAATTACAATAAAATAAAATATATAAATTGGACATCCTTTATTGTTATGGATTATGGTCCATTGCCCTTTTCACTATAATAACAAGATATATATATATATATATATATATATATATATATGTGTATATTTCAAATGTACTTTATAGTAGAACTGATATCAAAGCATATTTTAGTTTTTAGTTTTGTACTTTGACCAGATTTCAAACATACTGTATATTTGGAGAAGTTCACTTCCAGAATATGACTTAATCCCTTGTCATCCAAGATGTTCATGTCTTTCTTTCTTCATTCGTAAAGAAATTATGTTTTTTTTTTTGAGAAAAACATTTCAGGATTTCTCTAAATATAGTGGACTTCTATGGTGCCCTGAGTTTGAACTTACAAAATGCAGTTTAAATGCAACTTTGAAAGGCTTTAAATTGAGGAAGAAGGGTCATATTTAGCGAAACAATCGGTTATTTTTATTATTATTATAATTTTTTTTTTTTTTTTACAATTTATTTTTTTCACACCTCAAATGCTTTCTAGCTCTGCATGAACTCTGTGTATTCCGGTTCATGATATTTAGGCCTACAATGCTGCAGAAGTACCAACCAAGTGTTTACAAAGTTAACGTGCAAAGAAGATCAAACACCCTTAACGACAACAACAACAAAAAAAGGTAAAACAGCAAAAGTTTACACAGAACTTGACAAGACGAGCATTTGAGGTCAAAAAGTACAACACCGTTTTTTTTTTTTTGTTTTTTTTAAATACTGGTTGTTTCGCTAGATAAGACCCTTCTTCCCCGGCTCAATTTCCTAATTATTTTAATTTCTTAATTTTAAAAGCATAATTCCTTTGCGACTAAAGAAAGAAAAACATGAACATCTTGAATAACAAGGGGGCTAGTAAATTATCGGTATATTTTTTTTTTCTGGAAGTGAACTTCTCTTTTAAGTGGGTCAAAAAGTACTGCTTTTAATAAAAATGTAAACAATAATACATTTTCATATAAGTGCATTTATGGACCAATGAGATTCCTCTGTGGGCGGGGCTACCCAACATCGTGCAAACAGAAATCACGGGACAGTCAAAATGTCCTGTTTTTCATTGTGGACGTGACTAGTAACAACAAAAAGGTTTATGTGAAAGAGATGGCTTTTATCACTTTTTATCGTGTTGTGTCTGTTTAGGACACAGTGTCAAAGTCTTGGCAATCCTAATCAAATGAGTTTTAAAAATAAATTAATATGCCACACGTTTCCAACTCTTTGAAAGGCGGCCTCGTAAAGTGAACTTAAAGACCGAATGAGGTTATGCCAAGACTCATAAATGCATGTTACTCACGGTCGCTGTCATTGGAGTGTACGCTTAATGACCATCTTTAATTGGGTAAGCGGAGCCAGTATCAGTGCGGAGCGCCAATGGATGTACCATTGACTCTTTGAGATAATAAAGCAAAGGTTGATTCCACAAGTCATTATTTTAACTACTTTCTGCGGCCTTTGGCTTTCGGTGTGTCCAAACAGCGTGTTCCCTCACAGCCTGACCTCTAGCACACATATAACCCACTCTATTGGTGATGTCACATGTGGCGCCCAATGGAGGGTATAGGGTGTCATTTGGAACACATCCAAGGAAGAACTGCGAGCAGTCACGAGGCTGGGTGGCGAATAGCTCTGCCGCGGCTGCCCACTGCGCGACCTGACAACCTAAGCCTTGCTTCCATTACGTTAGTGTAAGCAGTGAAGCACTTCAGCTCATGTGCTCGTGTACTACTTTCCACTCTCATCTGGAATCTTAACAAAAGTAAAGTGGCCATAGATAGCCTTCTGTTTCGCTGATTATCCTGGCTGTTTGGATTCAGGCTTCCCGTTGTGTCCTCTAGGACTTGCTCAGTTTAAAGGAGGTAACTAAAGCGTCGTCTACAATGGGAGCCTGGAGAATGGGGCTATCAAGTGAATGGAAACAATAATAACGTTGTTTCAAAGTGTTTGGTCCATTTGTCGTGTTTGTTTTATGTATAGGTGCCGACAGACTGCGCCGGAAATATGCCTTCCCTCTAAAAAAGAAAGTACACTTTATTTTAAACTATAGGATGTTGGAGTATGCCAACTGGCAAAGTGTAGTCAACGTTTAAAAACAAGTTGTTCTAGTTTCAACCAGTCCTAAATTATCATTTCACATCAGAAATCGCAGGTCACATTTAGGCCCAGATTTACTAAACAGGGCAAATTAGTGTGAGACTGCAATCCCATGAATGCACTGATGGGAGTGGAAAGTTCTGCTGGTGATCTAGTAGTGACAATGTGCAAATTAAAGAAAGCAGACACAGCCGGGTCATTTTCATAATGACCAACACAATCTAGCAGCGCAAATTAGCGCAGGGACACAAACAAGCAGAGCCGATGATAATCAGGTGTGGGTAATCGACTGACACAGGTGCAAAATGGGTTAAGAAATGCTTTTTTGAGGACTTATATAAATGGCGCAAATACCAGTGAACTGATTACCGCAAATGTTAGTAAATAACTTTGCATCTGAGTCTGAAAGGGAAACTTTGTTCAGCTGCAAAAAATAACACTGCACACCTTTTCAGTGCTATTTTTTTCTTTAGTAAATCCTGACAGTATTTTTTAAATGTGAAAATAGAGTTTGTGCTGGTGCAAGCAAATATACAGTGCTTTGCAAAAGTATTCATACCCCCCCTTTTTTTTTTTTTTGTTCATGTAGGCTATTGTTATGTTGCTGCCTTATGTTAAAACGTTTTAAATTACTTTTTAAAAATATATTTTTTCCCACATTAACCTACACTCCATGCACCATAATGCAAAAGAAAAATAATAATAATTGTGACAACTTCATAAATTTATCTATATATATATATATATATAAAAAAAAAAAAAACCTGAAATAAATACATTGCATATTCATACCTCAGTACTTGCACGTCCTGGTTTTGCTGAGTTTGATGTGTTCCTGGGTCAACATATTTTAATCCAAAAATTCAGTCTTGACCACATCCCTACACCTAAACCTAACCTTACCCATGAGTAATCCCTAAAATCAGAGGAAATGATAGATGAATGACACTGATGTGCAAGCACTAAACACTGATTATAAGTCTAAATCACAAAAACTATAAACTGTTTTTTTTCTAATCTGATTGGTTAATCACAATGTTGTTCCAGGGTAAACAAATATGTTGATCCGGGAACATGTTGAACTTGGTTAAATTAGGTTCTGCCTCAGTTGCTTAGCTGTAGCACCTTTACAGCCTCAAGTCTTTTTGGGTATGATGCAACAAGTTTTGGATATCAACATTTGGCAATTATCTGCCATTTCTTCTCCTCACCTCTTCACCTCTCAAGCTCTGTCAGTTTGGGTCTGGAAGACATTTTCAGGTTTCTCCAGAAACGTTTGATTGGGTTCAAGCCCAGGCTCTGGCTGGGCCACTCAAGGACATTCACATAGTTGTCTACAAGCCACTCTTGCTGTGTGTTTAGGGTCATTGCCCTGATGGAAGGTGAACCTTCTGTCCAGTCTGAGGTTCTGAATGCTCTGGACTTGGTTTTCATTAAGGTTAACTCAATATACTGGTACATTGAGATTTTCTTCTACTCTGATGAGTTCCTCAGTCCCTGCCACTGAAAAACAGCCCCACACCATGAGGCTGCTACCAACACACTTTACTTTTGGGATGGTGCTCTGCAGGTGATGAGCAGAGCCTGGTTTCCTTTAAACATGATGCTTTGAATTGAGTTTCATGAGAACAGAGACACTTGTTTCTCTTGAATTTGCCACAGGTAAACTTCACTTGAAGTGTAGTAACATCTCAAAATGAATGTTCATGAGCTACATTTCAACTGTCCTAGATGTGAACACTTATGCAATTAAATCATTTATTTTGTTTTGTATTTTTAATAAATTAGCAAAGATGTTAAAAACCTGCTTTTTGCTTTGCCATTATGATGATGTATGGAGTGTAGATTGATTTGGGAAAAAAAAAAAAAATCAGTGTTTACTTATCTTATTGCTGAAAATAAACTCTGACAAGTTTATTATACTTACATGAATTGTTCATGATAATAACCCCGGACCACAAAACCAGTTGTAATTAGCATGTGTATTTTTGTAGCAATAGCCAAAAATACATTGTATGGGTCAAAATGATTGATTTTTATTTTATGCCAAAAATCATTAGGATATTAAATAAAGATCATGTTCCATGAATATATTTGGTAGCTTTACCATAAATACAAGCAAACTTAATTTTTGATTAGTCATATGCATTGCTAAAAACTTCATTTGGAAAACTTCAAAGGTAATATTCTCAATATTTAGATTTTTTGCACCCTCAGATACCAGATTTTCAAATAGTTGTACCTCAACCAGATATTGTTCTATACTAACAATCAATACATTGGTGGAAAGCTTATTTATTATGTATGATGTATAAATCTCAGTTTCAATAAATTGACCCTTATGGCTGGTTTTGTGGTCCAGGGTCACATATAGATATTCATACATGCATATAACTAATGTTGCAGATGGATGGTTTACGCATAGCGGCCCATATAAATAGTTGCTAATAGGGCATCTACTTATGCATATCTATGTCTGTAATCCCATTTAGACAATCAGCTACTTTTCTCAAGACAAGTAAAAGCTTCAAAAAAATCAAGGTGGTATTACTGATGTATTTTATAGGGTAAAACATGAATATATATATATTTTTTGTTCACAACAGACATTTTTTTACATTTCAACAAACACACACACACACACACACACACATGCAAAAATAAATAAATAAATAATTGACTTAAGGATGATGGAGCCAGAATTGCTAAAATGCTAACTCTTTTCTTGGTTTTGGCCTACAAAATCACATCTTTCTTGCAGCACTTGAAATGTGTTTTAAAGGCTGTAACTGTAAATTCACAGTTAAAATTGACATTAAGACGGAGCTCATATTGTCTTATATATTATTATATTATCATATACTAAACATAGCTTTAGAAACTCATATTAAATGAGAATTTTCACTTTTTGCTTTTACAACATCACCTGTACCAGTTCTCAGAAACCTGTCCATAGTGCATTTACCGTAATCTTGTAAAAATGATTAAGAAAAACAATTCACACTCTTCAAAACATTTGGAGGGACGACTGTCCCAAATTTATAGCTATTCTGATGGATGTGTTCTTGGGAGGTCTCAATAAAGAAAACCAGAGAGTGGTCTACAGAGGGGCACATTGACCAAATCTTTCTAAACAAGATAACTCTCTCTTTCTCTCGACTGCCTCCCTCACTCCTCTCCTTCTAACTCCTTGCACAGCAGAGTCAGGTCCAGAATCCTAACCGAATCTGCTGGGCCCTTAAGTGGCTTTGCGATATCAGAATTGATAGCACCAAAGCCTTAATAGCTATTTCTCTGTAATCTTTCCTATGAAAGGCTAAACTATAGGCTATGGATTAGTTTGGAGAAAAGGATGGCAGAAAAGGAGGAGGGAGGGTTCTCAATCAGAATTAGACATCTAGAAGTGACAAAGCTCTTTATGGGCTGAGGAGATAATCTTTGATTGAGCACCAAGATGTGACGAACCAAAGGAAAATTTTGGGGGGCACAAACAACAAACAGGCCAACCGAAGAAGAACACCATTTTCATTGTGTCAGCAATGGACTGGAGGGGAAAAGTTGGACTTCTCTTGTGAAAAAGAAGTGTGTGTAATTGTATTGAATGTGTTGTAGTGTACCTCAAAACTTAAGAGAATAGAAGTAATAATGAAATTACATATAAAGATGCACTTACAGTTGAGGTCAAAAGTTTACATTAACCTTGCAGAATTAGCAAAATGTGAATCATCACCAAAATATCATACAAAATGCATGTTATTTTTTATTTAGTACTGACCTGAATAAGATATTTCACATGAAAGACGTTTACATATAGTCAACAAGAGAAATAATAGTTGAATTTATAAAAATGACCCTGTTCAAAAGTTTACATACACTTGAGTCTTAATACTGTGTTTTTACCTGAAGGTTTTTTATTATTCTTCTTCTTATTATTATTATTTATTTTTTTATAGTTGTTTATGAGTCCCTTGTTTGTCCTGAACAGTTAAACTATCCACTATTCTTCAGAAAAATCCTTCAGGTCAGGTCAGCTTTTTTTGTGTGTGTGTGTATTTGAACCCTTTCCAACAATGACTGTATGATTTTAAGATCCATCTTTTCACACTGAGGATAACTGAGAAACTCTTATGCAACTATTACAGAAGGTTAAATGCTCAATTATGCTTCAGAAGGAAACACAAAGCATTAAAAGCCTGGGGTTGAAAACTTTTGAACAGAAAGAAGATGTGTACATTTTTCATATTTTGCCTAAATATCATATATATATATATTTTCCATTTAGTACTGCCTTTCAGAAGCTGCAGACTAACATATTTCCCAGAAGACAAAATAAGGTAAAATACCCTATAATAATAATGTTCAAATTCCAAAGGTTTTCACCCCCATCTACATTTTGTACAATCCCTCTTATTTTGGTAAAATAATTAAGGTTTTGCAGATTCTGCAAGGTGTATGTAAACTTTTGACCTCAACTGTAAGTCCTACTTATGTGGGTCAAAAAGCTCTCTAAACATAAAAAAAAAAAAAAAAATTAAAAAAGTATTTATTAAAAATCAAAACTATAGCCTATCTACATTTAATTGTAAATAACATGCATCAAAGTGTCCAAAACCATTAAATTCAGGTCACACTTCAGTATATTTTTTAAAACTATATTATTTTTGTAAAAGGTACTCTTTTTTAAAAGTATGGTAAAGTGTACTTCTTTTTCACAGGGTTTTAACTTTGAAGTTTTGAATGCTGGTCTCTAAAAAATAACCATATAAAGACAATTTGTTCTAGGTCTTTTTTATGCTTGGAAGAGTGAAGAATTTGTAGAAAGGTTTGATATCTGGGACAAGAGTTTGTAGACTCTTGCAGAGAATCAGGACATATCAGTTTGGCAGAAACTGAATATATAAAACATACATATAAGACATTTCACATTGAACCATCCCAGGACTCCAGAAATACAGTGTGCCACAGTGTGTTTAATTAATTAATGAGGCTCGGAGGTATTTCTGCGCCTGGAAACGTCTAGACGTGTTACCATTAAAGAGTGCGAGTCAATAGTGTCTGGATGTACTAGGTTCCTGCTAACATTAGCAACTTTTGGAAAATGTTACTTCACCCTTTGTCTCTTTCCACATCTAATGACTGTCCTGGCTTTCTTTGAGGACTAAAGGCAAAGTTATTAATATCAAACCTCTTTTACTTTCGCCTTCTTAGGGAGTGTTATGTTTTAATGTACTTGAGGTATCTGAGATTCTGCACTTTTATTTTTCGCAAAGCAGCCACTATTAAGCACAACAATGATGCTGAAAAAGTGCTTATGTTTCAGTCCTGGGTAGTAACTGATTACATGTAATCTGGATTACATTATCAGATTGCATTCCAGACATCACAGTGTTTATAATCAGATTACAGTTACTTTTTAAATGTATTACAAGTCCCAATATATTTAAAGTTAATATTTAAATAACAACAAATTTGCATGTTCTCTGATATATATAGATAGATAGATAGATAGATAGATAGATAGATAGATAGATAGATAGATAGATAGATAGATAGATAGATAGATAGATGAAACTGGGTTGGCTATTTAGCATGGTGGCCATATCACTCATGATCAAGTTAGAAGGAAACAGGGTTAGACTATAAGTCTTAACAACAGAAAAGAAAACAGTTTTATCCCAGTAGATATATAGCCAACAATAAGATGTTAGGGAAGTCTGCCAAACACTGTGTTCATGAGTCATTGATGTTTATTTTCTTCAAGGTCCCTGATCACTTCAGTCCAATCGTGCTGCAGATTTCAGATCGTTTGGTGAAACTTTCACAGTGTAATGCAGTCTTTGGAAAGAAGCTGTCATTGAAGGATTGGGCAGCGCTAACTGTATTGGAGCTGACAGCAAACCTCACACAGTCTTAAAGACGCAGTGTTTTTGCTGCAAGAATCCTTCACTAACTTTATAAGTGGATTTCACCGACATAATACAGTGATTTATCAACATATAAACTTGTAAGAAACCATACATTGTGTTACAACTCTGTTTAGACTGATTCATGACACCATAAAGTGAATACATTGGCTGCATCACTGGATCCTGTGTACTAATATCACAATAATAAATACTAGGGGTGTGACTAGACACTTATCCCAAGAGACAATACACAAGACTGGGTTCACAAGAATGAAACGAGACAAGATTTTAAAAACTTTTTAAAATAAATCCTCAATGATGAAATATATAGGGGAAAACAGTGTTTTATTCAACTGAAAAACAAAACAAAACAAACAAACAAACAGACAAACAAAAAATAAATAAATAAATATAGGTGCATTATGATATGAACTTGTACTTAATTAAACTTTTATTTGAATGAATTATACGCAGTATTAAACGTAAACTAACTCTGCACAATTTTGAATAATAATAATAAAAAAGATTACAAATCTAAACAAAATAACATGATTTACTTGTGGTTCTGACACAATGTTTATTGCTTAAGTATTTTAAGTAAAAAAAAAAAAAGGTCAGTGTCTCAATTAATAAAGACTTGTTTCACTATTGAAATCTCCTGAATGAATGATTCAATGATAAATACTTTTTTAAACGTGCATTTGTCTTGTTACAATACATAGAAGTGTTTAAGGAACACTCCAGTTTTTTTGAAAATAGGCTCATTTTCCAACTCCCCTGGAGTTAAACAGATGAGTTACATCACACATTGTAGTTACATTGTGTGATAAGACCGACAGAAAATGGAAAATTGCGATTTTCTAGGCTGATATGGATAAGAACTATACTCTCATTCTGGCGTTATAGTCAAGGAACTTTGCTGCTGTACCATGTGTGCAGCAGGCACAATGATATTATGCAGCACCTGAATATAGTCCCCAGCTAGATAACTTCCAACGTGACCAGCATTAAGCCACTAAGGTAATAGTAAAATAGCTGGGGACTGTTTTCAGGCGCTGTGTAATATCATTGCGCCTGCTGTACCCATGGTGCGACAACAAAGTTCCTTGATTTTTACGTCAGAATGAGAGTATAGTTCCTATCCATATCAGCCTAGAAAATCACAACTTTTCATTTTCTGTCGGTCTTAGTACACAATGTAACTATAGAAGAGTCAAGTTTTAAATAGGAGAAATATTGAAAATCTTTGGTCATTTTTGAGCAAGATGCTAACGGTCTAATCAGATTCAATGATTTATGCTAAGCTATGCTAAAAGTGCTAAGACCCGGAGATCGGCGGAATGGATTCAAAAATAGTAAAACTCATCTGTTTAACTCTAGGGGAGTTGGAAAATTAGCCTATTTTCAAAAAAAGTGGAGTGTTCCTTTAAGATACTTTCGTTTTGATTGCTATTGTAGACAATAAGTGATTATACCCAAACTATAAACTATTATCCCAGTACTTATGTTATTTAAATGTCTGTAACACAGAAATAATGATTATTATGTGGTTGTGTTTGTGTTGCTCTTTCTGGATCGACAGCAGCATGAATGCAGATTTGAATGTATTCAACACCTGTTTCACATCGTAAGCATCAGTCGAGCGTGAGCAGCACCATGTGAAAAAGTCGTAATAGACACAGAATAATATCGCATAGGTGTTTGAAATGAGATTGTGATCTTTTAAGGATTAATTGTGCAGCTCTAATATAAACACTGCAAAACGTTTTGCTAGGATATCGTCACATTCTCACGAGACCAGTCAGATCTCGCTAGATACATCGGATCACGTCACATCCCTAATAAATACCCATACTACCTTAATAAAATATCTAAATATCATTTAAGTGATTTTTTTTTCCCAACATAAATGTATGGAAATAAAACAGTTTATTTGGTTGAAAATTACATCTAAGTTATTTTATATAAAACTAATTTAATATTTGGCTAACAAATTATATAAGACATACAAGATGTCATGAACCGTGTCGTTATGGCTCCCTCCTTTCACCTTTAGAGGGAGCCTTCAATGTACTATGGATTATTAACCACACTCCATCTCCCATAACCCCCTCCTGTCACCTCTCACCTTTCACCCCAGTCAGCCATCTTAGTTCACCACCCAGACTATAAATACAGCTTCATTTCCATTTCACCCTCGCAAAGTCTTGATTAGTTCTACTGTCAATTCCACGCAATATTTCCCGTGTTTGTTTTCCCCTTGCCGTCTCTGTCTGGTCCCTGGTTCCAGATCCTGTTCTGCCTGCCTCTCGACCCCTCGCTTGACTTTGGATTATCTTTGTTAGCCCGGCGCTTACCCTGACCTCCACGCTTGGATATTGACCACTTTCTGTCTGTCCTAAGTTACTCCTGTTTATTCCTGCCTGACCCTGCCTGTCTGACCACGATTACTTTTATTAATAAAGGTACTTTTATTAATAAAGGTTGCAAATGGATCCACCCGTGTCAGACCCTTTCGTTACACAAGATATATTAATCATACTGATTAATTATAGTGATCAATTTCAAGAACTGTGGTCGTCGTATCAGTATTTTATTTTCCTAGTTGTGTTGAGGTAAAAATAGTATCAGGCAGTGCCAGTAGCTCACCGAGTGCAACCATTTGACATTGAAATAATGGCATCCGTCACTGTCCAAAATATAACGATATGGATTTTTTAAACTAACGTAAATCTTTCATGGGTTTTCTACTACATATTTCAGTAAGAGACATAATTTAAGTTATATTAAGCCATATCTTAAGCCATATGTTCACTTTACACACAAAACTAAACAATCGCAAAAAAATAGAGGGAAACTGCATTTTCCCAGCATGCTTTAATACGGACTGTATAAGGAGAATAAATATTGAAATTAAATGTTATTTTGTGTTTTTTTTTCAAACTTTTTAATGGTGTTTTGTTAGTGTTTAATGTTCTGTTTTATGATGGGTTATATTGCAGTGGAAATTAATGCGAACTACTTGAAAATGAGCAGAGCTTGTGTTTTTTTTTCTTTTTTCTTTCCCAATTACAACCCAGGCTCATGAAAATATGTACCTCTATGGTACATATACATTTCTGCAACATAACGTACGTACTTTACTGCACATTTTGCAGCAGTTTCAAGGTGAAATGTTCAGAGAGTGCCGCTAAAACAGGTACAATACATGATCGTGGCACATTTTTTAATTACGTTGGTACAGGTACGTATTGCTCGATTTTTATTACGCTGTTTGAGGAATGTATTGCGGCTGTTCAGAATTCAAATATCCGGTGAGTGTTGCTAGAGGTTAATGCTCTACCTGATAGTGTTAACAAATGAAAAAGTGATATAAAAAGCCATGTTATTTTAATTTGAACTGTTTTGTACAACTGTAGTTTCACTGGGTTCGTACCGGAGTTCTTCATCTCTCAAGAGCAAAGCTGTATCACTTGAGCTACGAAGCTAGAAAAACTCATACATGTGACAACAACGTTCAAAATGATCAGTTTTCAAATCGCACAGGATGTTAAAATTGTTTTGAAGTCATAACAAAATATTCTGCAAGTAACTGTTTGAAAATTAAGCTTTATTAAATCATAAATATTTAATAAAAAATGTAAATCAAAAATGTAAATCATACTTTGTGTGAAAAGGAATAAAAATTGTTGGAGTTTTACTGCCTCTAGTGTTCATTTCAACTGGAAACTGCATTGATTCGTACATATAGGGATGTTTTTTCGGTTTTGCAAAAATGCATATAGAGGCACATGTTTCCAATGAGCCTAGATAACCCAGCTGCACAAATTCCTATTGAAATGACTGGACTTTGCGCATGGAATTTCGTAAAGCGCTGGTAAAAATGGTCACATCTTTATACATTATAACTGCATGTTGCTTTATTCATTTATTAATTGATCTGACAGCATTAAAATTCACTCATTTATATTTCAAAGTGCAAAAATGTTTCACCAATATTTAAGTACATCCTAGTTTTTGAAGGAAAAATCTATTAGAAACATGGAGACAGTAGTCCATCCCCCATCTTCAGTCTCCATCATTGGAGGTTGTGCATTTATGGTCACCGTTTGACCCCAGGGAGCCCTGCTGGCTTATTGATTAACAGACATGAAAGACCTCATCAGCCTTTCTGCCCACCCCCGTCCAGATGAAGTGGACACCACCGCTGGGACAATTACAGTCAATATAAATTATATTTTCCTATGGACCAAGGTTCAATGAAGGATGTTCATACAGAGGACTAAATGCATGTTCACTTTCAGCCCTTGCAAAAAAGTACTCTGGAACTGGACAAATGAGCCAAATTACAGCGTATCATCTCAGATTAACATGAAAAACCATTTTAATGACGTTTACAAGCATTCTTTTGACATTTTCATTTAGTACATTTTCAGAGGCACATGAAGTCAGCCTACCTTTGCTAACACAGACGTATTAAAGGCACCCGAAACCACTCATAATGTCTGTGAGAAAGAGAGCGCTGACGATCAATAGAGATCATTAGACTGATCCCATCACACCATTATGTCTAAATCTGCACGTGATTCATGAGAAAACCCCCAACTACAGTCCGCTCCAGCGACACCCCTTCCTGTTTGTGCCCCCAGATGGTTGGGTCTTTATTTAAATGAGATGGCTGTGATTTGCATTTCCGTGCAGCTGTGCATGCTGATGTGACTGACATGAGTCAGTCACTGAAAGTGGCCCACGGCATAGCAGCTAGCGGGACCTCATGCTAATACACAAATTATGTAAAGAGACACAAGAATGAGGGAAATCCCAATAGATTACATCAATGTTTAGGCAAATTAAGTTATGTAGCCAACATAGAGCTGAATTCATTTAGGTTTGTTAAATGTCTGCACATTATGTCAGCATCAATCTCTCCTTACGGACTTGAATCAATTCTGCATTATTGAGTGATGCAGCATTACACGATTTTACATACCCTGGTGATTGCATGCATATTCAAACCACGTATTATAGGGAAAGAACCAAACAAACTTAAACCGCTCACTTAAACCTGTTTTATCTGCAATGTTCAAATGCAATGTTTTAGGACCTCTTGGTGAAAAAAAGTGCTTAATTGTATCGAAATTTAATGTGCATTTTTTTTTAATGTAATTCAAATTCTAAGAAAAAAAAAAAATACTTAAAGATAAAAGGCTACTCAAGTGTACTTAAAGAGAGGTACTTTCATGACTGTTTTTTAACACACTTAAGTACACTTTTAAAAGTGCACTTTGTAAAAATGTCTAATTAAAAGTTTTTTTTTTTTTTTTAAGTATATTTAATCATTGTTTTCTTTAAAGTGTTGACTGGCATACTAAATCACATGTGAAGTAATTGGTTATAAATTGATTTATCCAACATTTAATTTATTCACCATTTTGTATGTGTAATTACAATGTAATTAAATTGTATTACAATATAATTGAAATACATGACATATAGCATGCGTTTAATTAGAAATTACTTTAAACTATACATTATTTAACCTTAAACAATCAGAATTAAATAAGAATAGAATATAATTATGAAATCCAATGTAAAGATGCACTCTGAAGTTAATCAAATTGCATTTTAATAGAAATTTAAACTAATACATATTTGATTAATTGCAATTAATATGCAATTAAGTATCAAAACATTACATGCACATCATTTGCATGTAAGTATATTCTTTTAAAATATATTTTGATCATAAAAAGTACTCTTTTTTAAAAAAGTATGCTATTTTCACAAAGGCATGAAATCAAAATGGGAATTATGTCATTTTAGTCTTAGTCTATTAGTTTTAAATCAGGAGAGTGTTTGAGAAAATAGCTTTTAGTATACAAATGTAGTATATTTAGCAATTAAAGTTTACCACCTGATTATGGCTAGCAATATAATTTATGTCACTTTATTTATTTATTTATTTTTGAGTGAGTAAGTGAGTGAAAAAGTGAAAAAGTGATATAAAAAGCCATGTTATTTTAATATGAACTGTTTTGTACAACTGTAGTTTCACTGGGTTCGTACCGGAATTCTTAATCTCTCAAGAGCAAAGCTGTATCACTTGAGCTACCGAGCTAGAAAAACTCATACATGTGACAACAACGTTCAAAATGATCAGTTTTCAAATCGCACAGGATGTTAAAATTGTTTTGAAGTCATAACAAAATATTCTGCAAGTAACTGTTTGAAAATTAAGCTTTATTAAATCATAAATATTTAATCAAAACTCTGTGTAAATCATACTTTGTGTGAAAAGGAATACAAATTGTTGGAGTTTTACTGCCTCCAGTGTTCATTTCAACTGGAAACTGCATTGATTCGTACATATAGGGGTGTTTTTTCGGTTTTGCAAAAATGCATATAGAGGCACATTTCCAATGAGCCTAGATAGCTCATTGTATATCAAAGTTCAAAGTATATTCTTATAAAATATATTTTGATCATAAAAAGTACTCTTTTTAAAAAAGTATGCTATTTTCACAAAGGCATGAAATCAAAATGGGAATTAGGTCATTTTAGTCTTAGTCTATTAGTTTTAAATCAGGAGAGTGTTTGAGAAAATTGCTTTTAGTATACAAATGAAGCATATTTAGCAATTAGTTTTACCACCTGATTATGGCTAGCAATATAATTTATGGCACTTTATTTATTTATGTATTTTTGAGTGAGTAAGTGAGTGTAAGTGAGCATTTTTAAATAATTAAATAAATTTGTAACTTTTATGGCACATTTACAATCATTTATTATAGGTAATTTAACCGAATAACAGATAACAATTAATTCAGAGATTTATCGGGGGTTAGATTAAACATTAATCGCTTATTGTTAATCATTAATAGTTAGATTACTCAACTAATCAGTACAAAAAAATTGGTAACACTTTAGTTTAGTCAATTTAGCATGCACATTATTAGCATATTGGCTGTTTATTAGTACTTATAAAGCATAATAATCTGCACCATACTGACAATATTTTAGATGCCTTAACACTACCCCAGACCTAAACTTAGAAATGACCTCACTAACTATTAATAAGCAGTAATTAGGAGTTTACTGAGACAAAAGTCATAGTTAATTGTTAGATAATAGTGAGAACTGGACCCTATAGGAGCCTTAAAACTGCAGCCTAAAATGCATCAACATTTTGTCAACCGATTTCATGGCACCTTAAAAACATTCTGCTCTGTGCTTAAACAAGACTGGTACCTGGCCAGTATGTTATGCCACCCTTCGGCTATTGCCATGACTGACTGTCTTTTATTGCATTATGATTGGCATGATTTAAGATGCCAAAGCCCCGCTAAGAGGCCTCACAGTTGCAGTTTCCCCCTGCGGTGTGCCCAAATGTGTGTTTAGTGGCCCCACAAGGCAATCACACTGAGTTATTGAAACAAAAAAAAAGCAAAATAAACAGAAAACTGTCAGCGTATTTGGATGAAAAAATTATGGGGTGGATTGCTCATAGCAATGAGTGAAGCTTGCGGATCATTAACACATTGAGCCTGAAGAAAAAACAAAAAAACATGGCAGTGAGTCAAATTATTTTCTTTTCAATCACTCTAATCAATCTAATTGATTTATATGATATCTTCATGTTCTTATCAAGCATTTCCCTTTCTCTTAACTGCACAAAGCTAAATCTATGGCCCTGTGATAATTACATAACACATAACCTCTCTCCCCTCAGCAACAACTACGCACATCCCCGTCCCCCACATACATTTTTCCACTGCGGCTCTCAGAAGATGCGCAGAGGGAGCGTGTTGTGGCGTAATGTGCTCTAGGTACAACAAAGACTGCAGCGTTATTGGCCCTGCACTGGCATTGGTGAGTCAGAGAACGCAGTTGGAGACTGCCGACTCCCCATTGAGAGAACATAAGCTCTATTGCGGAGCTCGTGCGATATTTCCCCCCACCACTCGCTAACGCGGGTTGCCAGATTAACAATTCAAACCTTTGTGTGCGTAATCTGCCTGCCGCGGCACCAGCACGGAGCCGGGCATTTTTGTTTTAAATAGCGAAAAGGGAGCCGAGGGGGGTAAATGTTTCGAGGAACATTATGTCTGTTTCAGGACCATCAGCCGTCGGAGTGTGTACTGAAGCGAGCGTGTTTGTGTGATTAGTTAAGTATCTGAGTAATTGAGTTTGAGGGTGTGTATTTTTGAGTCTGTGCGAGGGTGATTTGGAGTATTTGTCTTGTTACATTTGTGTCAGGGTTAATTTGTTTTTGTTTTAGTGAGAGTTTGGCATTTGAAATCGGAGACTCCGCGTGGAACGAAATAGTTATTGTCATATGTTTAATTTTTGCCTTTTTATTGATTGCTTTTTTTGACATTGTAATTTTAAATCAAAATGACAAACTCTGCATAAGTCACGCCCCTTTATTATAATTGTCTACAAGCTTGCGTTCAGATTTCGCTCCATCCAATCAACATCCAGTGAATAAAAACAAAACATCTTCTTTATGCAGTCAGAAATGCTCTTTTTTGAAAATCTGTTTGATTTAGATGTATGTTACAATATGGAAGAAATTAGATAATATTTAATCTGTCATATTCTTTAATTTTAGTCAGTTTTACTCTGAATAATGTGGACATATAAATGTAATAATCAAAAATATAATTTTAGTTAACAATTTTTATTACTTGAAATAAAATAAACATTGGCTAAAAAAACATTAGATATAATAATAATAATAATAATAATAATAATATTATATATATATATATATATATATATATATATAATAACTGCAATAATATATAATACATAACTTGCTAAACATGCCACAATGTAATTTAGATATCAAAAAATAATAAAAATGCAATAAAATAAAATAAATACATACATACAAAAAACAAAAACAAAAAAATTGGACATCATTTATTGTTATGGATTATGATCCATTGCCTTTTTCACTATAATAACATTTTTAGTGCATATATATATATATATATATATATATATATATACAGTGCACTTATATATAACACTTTGTGTTAAGAACTAATTCTCACTAGTAACTGACTATTAACCACAACTTTTCCCCTCAAAAAACTCCTAATTTGCTGCTTATTAATAGTTAGTTGGGTAGTTAGTACGTTTAGGGTTAAGGGATCTAAAATATGGTAATAATAAACAGCCAATATGATAGTAATATGCATGCTATATAGTTAAGAGTGAAAATTAGTCTTTAAAATGAAGTGTTAACATATATATTTTAATAACATTTTATAAAACGCCATTGATGAAATCAAAACCTTTATTAATTTACATTTAAATTGTGAATTGTTTTAATGTAATCAGTTGCCCTTTTCATATATATTTTTTTCTTCTTCTAAAAGCACTGTTGAGTACATTGTTAAAACTTTTATTTTCATATAAAATAGATCAAGAGTATGTTTTATTAATATTGTCTCAATTATATTTTATAAACTCTGCTAATATCTTGTGCTATCACTGATGAAATCCAAACCTTTGTCAGTGCACAGTCTGATTATTATTCATGATTAGTATGAATGTGAATCTTTATCCACCCTTTTGATGTGTGCTGTGTTTGATTTGGTTTGTGTATCTCTGTCCCTTTCTTGCACTCTCTTCATTTGTCTCTAGTGTGAATTGTTTGTGATGTTGTGGTGGGCTTGTTTTTTTCCTCTGTTGCCCTCCAGCTAGCTATTTTGATTGGGTTTTTGTTTTACTCTGAGGTTGTGAAGGCGGCCCACAGGCCTTCTCAAGCAGCGCTTGATATTCTCATCGGAAAGCAGCAGAGGAAGGTCTTTACTTTGCAAATACATGAAGGATATTATAAAATAAAGCACTGCAGTGTGTCTCTCTCTCCAGCTCTCTAGCTTTCTGATTAGGGGGCGTCACAAAGAATGGACGTGCTGTTCTTCAAACCGGCACTGTGCTGTCAACAGCAGCTTTGGCAGAGTGGAATCAGATAAGGGGCCCAAAGCGGAGCTGCGCGAGGAGGCTGCCTGGCCACATGACTGCCACTGCAAGTCAAAGTTTTTGTCCTTCAGCTGAACTTTGGCTCACTTAAAGAGCTTGTGTGAGGGATCCCGATAGCCTTCATTGACAAGACCAGCGCTTGGCATACAACTTTAGCTTTAGCAGACTTCACAGCATGTCAGCACGTGCATAAAAAAGATAAATATGGGAGAAAACGAGACAGACGGACATACGGAGAGTAAAAAGGTCCACAGTTCCTTTCGGACAAGTTCAACGGGTCCTAAATATTTGCTTACTGATTAACTTTGTGATTACTTGAGTAAGCGTGCGTATGGAAATGTGTGTGCGTGTAAAAGAGAGCATGTAGTGATGCCTTTGGCATAAATGAGTGAATCGATACAGTCACCTGACTTGACCTCAGCTCTTGTGACCTACAATTCTAAATGTTTGCCTAATGATTATTAGCCGTTTTCAAAGTAAACGCGTACAAACTGCGCATTGACGTGTATATACGTCAGACAGAATGCAGGACAGAGTGAAAGTCACAGAAAAAGACAAACATTTGAAGCAGTAACACTGATTTTGTAATTCTATACTGTTATCTTCTCTGAACCCACTACGCCGGTTCAACCATCTTAAGTCAAGTTGACACACAGAAAGAACATGACATAACGTACTGTATTTCCTGATAAAAAAATCTGTGTATTACAGTACAGTACAACTACATTTTTAACATGTAAAATTGGGTCTTGGGTGGTTTCCAATGTTTCAAGCATGTTGGTATTTAGTTGGTAAGGAGCTGCTAGAGTGTTTTGAACGGTTGCTAGGAGCTTGTTGACTTTTATCAATGAAGTCCACACCTAAATCTCTATGATATTCTGGACTCTGAATTCCAGAGTCATGTGCCATTCAATATTAAATTGAAAATGCCTTTTAAACTTGGTAACACTTTATTTTATGGTCTCTTAACTAGTTGCTTATTAGCATGCATATTCCTAGAATATTAGCCATTTATTAGTAGGGGTGGGAGAAAAAAATCGATTCACCCAACTATCGCAATTATTTTTGAAACGTTTAAAAATCGATTGGTTTACCTCAGAATCTATTTATATTTAAATATTTTACTTTTCCTAAGAGGTGGTGGGGGGAATTTACAGCAGGGGTGGGCAAGTTTTTCACTTTAAGTGAGGGGCCGTATAATAGGCTTATGACAAATGAAGCTTATGATAAATTAATACGTGTACATACATAGCAGTTCTATTCTTGTACCATTTTTTTATGAGCACTTTATGACACACAGATAAGTTGCATTATTGTAGATTGATGTATAAGACACATTTTATCATTTCATTCAGAAATAATGTAAAATAAACAAAATGTTTACAAACATTAGAAACCAGTATTTAATTCTCCTCACTCTATGAAAAAAAATTACGTACATTTAGCAGTGTTCAGAACAGAAAATGAAGGGAATGAAAATATAAGTAAAAAAACAAACAAATTATAGTGGCATTTACTGTAAACATTTATTATAAATGCCCAGCCTAAATATTTAAATCGAAACTGAAACTAGTGGCGTGATTGCAGGAAAATCCACAATATTCACTTGCCTTTTCTCTTTCGTCACCAATCCTAATATGCGCAATTTGCGCAATTTCGCCTTGGAAATTGCATCACGTTTCAAAAACGTGATTTATAATGCAGAAAGTACAGTACTGTATCCATTTTCATAAAAAAAAATGTGAAGAGGAAGACAGCATATTTTTGCAAGATACAACAACAAATTATTTCCTTGTTTTCCCCACAAAATTCGGCAGGAGGATAACACTGGCATTAGTTCTCCTATTCAGGGATTAGCTTTCATTTAAAAAACGAGACTATTCCGCCATATTGCGCGTTGCAGTTTCTCCCATTCATAAATATAGTACTGGATCGTATTTCTATACCGCACTACAGGCTACAGCGCCATCTATTGGATTCTACTGATATTGCATCAAATTATCCAATATGAAACAACTGCCTCATGAGCCGGATGAAAACGTCCGTATTTCTCCCTCCTCTGCAGATTCGTATAATTAAAAAAAAAAAAAAACCTCGCGGCCACAGATGGCCCGCGGGCCGTAGTTTCAACACCCCTGATTTACAGCTTTTGTTCCAACAGAGGGCAAAATGTACAAATGTGTTGGACTTTAACCAGCACCGCGATGACGATCGGCGTATGACATCAAAGTGCTGCAAAAATGCAGAGCCATCTGTTCTCTCAAGGTGCATTCACACCAGACGCAAATAAAGTGGTAAGCGTGAGTGATTTACATGTTAAGTCAATGACGCGAAAGACGCAACTGTGAATTGAGCGTTTCGGGCGTTTGACGCGTGTAACGCAAATCACGCAAATTGAAAAATCTGAACTTTGGCGAAAATTTGTGCCGCGTTATCCAATCAGAAGCTTGCTCTAGTAGTGACGTGATTACAGCATAGCGAGCGGAGGCAGCTTTCTGAAACAACAAAAGAGGGCAAAATCATCGTCGCTGTATGTGGATACCCGGAGCTGTGCGATACATCTTCATACTTTTATAGAAACAGGAATAAAAAGGATCTTGCTTAGTCTACTTCAAATCTTGAAAGTATATTTAAAATATTTTATTTATTTTATTAACCCTTTGCCATACTTTAAAGAAGCACACTTGATCAAATATATAATTATTAATATATTTAAATACATAGAAAAGAGAAAATAATAAAAATATTGATTCAATTTAGACATTTACATCCCCTTTTTTTGTGTAATGACTGTATGATTTTGAGATCCATCTTTTCACTCTGGGGACAACTGAGGGATCCATATGCAACTATTACAGAAGGTTTAAATGCTCACTGATGCTCCAGAAGGAAAAAAAAGAAAAACATGCATTAAGAGCCGGGGGTGAAAGCTTTTGAACAGAATGGAGATTTTTCTTATTTTGCATATATATATTCATTTAGTACTGCTCTTCAGAGGTTACAAAAGATATTTACATGTTTCTCAGAAGACAAGATAAGTTACATTTACCCTTCAAATTCAAAAAGTTTTCACCCCCTGCATCTTTTTTCCTTTTGGAGCATCAGTGAGCATTTGAACTTTCTGTAATAGTGGCATATGAGTCCCTCAGTTGTCCTCAGTTGTGAAAAGACGAATCATACAATCATTGTTAGAAAGGATTTAAATACACAAAAATGCTGGAAAACCAAATAATTTGTGGGACCTGAAGGGACAAACAAGGGACCCATTAACAACTATCACACACACACACACACACACACACACACACACACAAAACAAAAAAAACAAAAACAAAAACAATATATATATATATATATTGTTTTTGTTTTTGTTTTTGTTTTTGTGTGTGTGTGCTAGTTATTTTCAGACATTTAATTACATGTTAATTGCAATTAAATTAAAATTTAAATTAAACACACACACACACACACACACACACACACACACACATATATATATATATATATATATATATATATACACATTTTAATTTAATTGCAATTAACATGTAATTAAATGTCTGAACATGTTACACTCAGTTCTTGGTTACACATTCTTTGCAAGTATATTAATGCCATGAAAAATACTCTTTTTAAATTTATGTTAACATTTACTTTTCCTCCAAATAATGTATTTTGGAGTGTGGCTATTACCTCATTAATTGAAAGGGAGCTAATATTTCAGTTCTGAATTTTGCTCAACCCTCATAAATATGGCTTAAGTCTTTGATATATTGTCACTTAATCTACTAGCCAGCAGCATAAATCATAATTCTGACCACTTGGAAAAGTAAAGTTCACATAAGGCTAATACTTAAGTACAGGGGTTTGTATAACCCTAACAATAAGTATGCACAACAGTGATGCCAATAAATAATTAAACAGTGCACGTTTAAATAGTGTAGCATCAGGCAAAAATAGAAGTTAAAATATTTGAAATAATTAGGAATAAATGTTGATTGCAATTAATTTCATCATTTTACTCCTCTATCAGTTTAGCTTTATCTTTTTTTCAGTCCTCATCACACTTAAAATAAAACGGCCAAAGGCTGTCGTGTGTATGCGAGTGTGTTTTCAGATTATGCGCAGAGAACGAGGTTCTTTAGAGGATGCTTAAGATGCGTCTCTGAGGAGAAGCGCAGAAACCTGTGTTTACAGGCATTAGTTTCAGACAGACACACTCCAGCTTGTTATTGTTATGCTGCATTGCAACAGCCGGCTGAAGAAAACAAGAAGAGCAAGGAGGAGGTAAAGTGAGAGAGAAACCATTATTTCACCAAGGGAGTAAAGTAGTGGGACGAGAACATGAGCGACTGCACGCTCCATGAAGATGCTCGCTGCCGACCGCGATTTAAAAGCAGAGGGTGAGAGCAACGAAAAGTAGGAGGCTGTTTGGGGGGGTGGGGGGCATGCATACTTTAAATAAGCACCAAGCAATCGTGAAACACTCACATGCACTTGAAAAAGCAGACAAACATGGGACGAAACAAATGCATGCGCTCCCTGACCCGTTTCATACACCTACACTCGCATCAGAGCATGCATAGGTACGCAAATGTAAAGTGCACACAATAGAGTCTGAAAACTTTCTGCATCCTTCTGCTGAGAATCCCTCACACGTGGATAAACGCTCACTCAAATGCACAGTGATTTCCCATGGTGCATTGAGCTGGAATGCTGGTCTGGCTCAGACCAAGGTGCCAATTCCTATTATGGAGGTTACCAGACAGACCTTCTGGTTGCAGCAGTGAGGCGTGGAGGCCTCATATCAAGCTCAAGAGCCTGGGCCAGATGCCTCCAGTGGAAAGCTCCACTTTGGGATGACGGTCTGCCTGGCCTTGCACTCAAAATGGCCTTTGCTCATAATGTGGGATGGAGCAGGTGAGTATGGGGTGAAAGCCTTGGCCTGACATTAACCCAATGCCTTTTTTACACCATGATTAATGGACCTTGCTTGGTTTGTCACAGTTTCTAGTTCGGTATTAACCAGGGTCTTTACTTTTCTGGGATGGAGTGATTGATTGAGAATACACTCTTAATAAAGGGTCCAATTAGAAACAGAAAGTGTTTTACGGCCTGATGCTGCTGGGGAACATTTCCAGAAAATATATTTTATTTTATCTATCTACTCACTGGTATTTTTAAGTACTGTGACCAATAGACTGATCTAAAGGGCTTATAATATAACGTCAAGAACTTCATAAATCTCTAAAGAACCATATAACCCAGGGGCTTTCAGACGTTTTGAAGTCACCCCCTGCAAGAGACTTGTTTCTTAACATATAAAGGCAGCTTTAGAATTCTGTCTTCTGACTATTTATCAGTGTGAGAATGAGAGAGAGAGAGAAAGAGAGAGAGAAGACTTTCTACACACAATATGTTATTGCAAAATGAAATAGCTTTTATGATTTTATATTTTTCATTTACTGAAGCCAAAGGAAAATATATTTATTTTGTATTCAGTTGACTGTATGCCTTTCTCTCTACCCATCATTAAAATGAGATGTGTTCAATTTAAATGTATTTCTATAACTAATAAATAATAAGTGCAAATAACATTTTTAAGCAGTTTTACAGAGAATACTGTTACAAAACAGAGAATACTGTCAGTGAGCAAGACAAATGGGATAGTGGAGAGGAGAAACTTCATAGAAAAACACAACAAAACCTTTAGAAAGTAAAATAAAAGGAATGAAAATATGTAAATAATATGAAATCATGTTAATGTTTATAATATGTTTTATGCTTTTTTTAGGATTTTATATTTTTCATTTACTGAAGCCAAAGGAACATATATTTATTTTGTATTCAGTTGACTGTATGCCTTTCTCTCTACCCATCATTAAAGTTAGATGTGTTCAATTCAAAATTATTTCTATAACTAATAAATAATAAGTGCAAATAACATTTTTAAGCAGTTTTACAGAGAATACTGTTACAAAACAGAGAATACTGTCAGTGAGCAAGACAAATGGGATAGTGGAGAGGAGAAACTTCATAGAAAAACACAACAAAGCTTATATATCCAAAAAGTTGGATATATAAGCAATATCACACAAGTAGCAGTGTGATTTGGCTGTAGGTAATCACAGCATGCTGATAAACAGCCATATCACATGGCTACATGTGTGATATTGCATTTATACAACAGTTCAATGACACTAGTGTGTAAATACATAAGAAACAACAGCGTATGTCTTTAAACCCTCATTTGTATGAACTACTTCCTTTCACTATTGATCTCAAGTTGACTATTTAACAGCTAAGCCCAAGCCTCTGTTACTAATTGCTTTATTGAAAGCTTATTGTATTACCGTATTAAAAGCTCAGTTATGTCGTATTATGTGAGAGAGATGGTTGAGTGTGATTACCTGCATTCATTCTTCAGCTCAATCTCATATTCACAATACAGCATTAGTTTGCATGTCTGCTGAGGAAAGCGATATCTTTATCGTACCATCCTTTCAACTGTTAAAGGTGATTTTTGATGACAGCACTGCTCAGGGCATGTGTTGGCTGCATCTTACAAGGTGTTGTTGAAAGTAAAAATAACTTCCTTGTTTACAACCCTGTTTCATTCTCTTTCAATATAAAAGTCTTTACTGCTAACTAACTCAAAACAGTTTCTTGTTGTCATCTAATGGTGGAACAATGTAAATAAAATCGCCATCAAGAACACACACGGTTTCCCATCAGTAAATACTAAATACTACTATTATTTTATAAAATACTAGTTATTGAATACTAATATTTAATATACATAAAAGTTGCTAGGCAATTTAGTTAAAAGCACAAAGGCAGCGCTCTGATATACAGCGTTATAGTTACATAATATAATGTGATGAGATTTTGCCCTCAGCCAAAACTATTTTACTACAAATAAGAGATTAATGAGACCAAAAATTGAGACCAAAAATATTTCGCTACTTGTTTTTCTCACCTCACTGGTCAGCTCGACTCACTCTCCTCATGTGATGAATGATATCCGACTCCTGCTGCTCATCTGAGATGCATACTTTATGTTAGTTTTAATATATATAAAAAAATGTGTACGAATCAAAGAAAATTTCTCTGGCATTTATTTCTTTTTGCTGTATCGAAAACGTACAGAACCGTGACACCACTGTGTCGTAACAAACTGAACCGTGAATTTTGTGAACCGTTATACTGTCAAACGATTAAGTGCTGTCAAACGATTAATCGCGATTAATCGCATCCAAAATAAAAGTTTATGTTTACATACTATATATTTGTGTACTGTTTATTTTTTATTATGTATATATAAATACACACACATGCATGTATATATTAAGGGAAAATATTTTAGATTTATATCTAAAATATTTATATTTATCTATAATCTAAATTGTATACAGGTATAAATATATATACATATAAATATTTTGTTTTAATATATACATGTATGTGTGTGTATTTATATGTACATGATAAATATACAAAGTAAACACACATATAGTATGTTAACATAAACTTTTATTTTGGATGCGATTAATCACGATTAATCGTTTGACAGCCCTAATATATATATATATATATATATATATATATATACACATATACTGTTAAAAAATGTAAGTGGAATAAAAACAGAATGTCAACAGAATAAAATAATCACTAATAACGACTAGTTTCTCCAGGTGTCTCAGTAGCTACTTAACAGAGAGTGGCTTACTGTGTTGACAGGTCTAAAGGTTACGACCTTGTAAGCCCCGTGGTTTAGTGGTCATTTACAATTAAATGAGATTTGCATTTAGACAAGAAGGAAAAGATGGTAAACTAAGAGATCATGTCAAGATGAGGGTCTGTTTGAAGAGAGTAGTTCTGCTCTGTATATTGTAGGTTTGCTTTATCAGTTGTTGGTTCTCATACATATGCATTAGAAGCGGGCTGTTTGGCCAGTGCGGACTGCGACTCTTTGCCCTGTGGGTAAGACTTCTCAGTTCTCTGACTTCAGAAATTCTCTCTGTTCAACCCATTGACTTCCGTCACAAGGCCCAGTGCACTGGCATGCATCCTCCAGCATTCTGTGACATTGTAGATGTTTGCATTTGAGTTTTGATGGACAAGACTGCATGATTCAGAATATGCTGTTTGTTTCTTTTTAATTATCATGTGGAACACATGCCGGTTTACCAGCACATGTGCAAGCAGAAACATAAATATACAAAAATATACATGTTATTGTTAACCCTGTGGAGCTCTTCTGTTATCTGTGAATTCAATTTTTTATGTTTTGGTTCTTTAGACTTTTTACTTTATCAGAATGGTAAATAAATAAAAATAAAATAAATAAATAAATAAAACATGGGCATGATTCAAAAATAAATCACCATGATTTGGGAAAATATATTTTCATATAAGACCTAAAAATATTATTTTATTCACTTTTTTTTTTATTTTTTATTTTTTCACTTCACTTCAGCAATAATCTGCTAAATGTCTTCTTCAAAAAGAGACCAAACACTCCAAAGAATTCTAGATTTATGAGTTTTCAGATTGAAAAGTGGTTAACAGGTAATAAATAACTACCATAACCATAACTACTGCATAAATATAATTGAGTTCCATAAAATCCTATAAAAATACAACATTAAAAAACAACTAAAATATAAATAATATCATATAAAATAAAAATAAATGAAATATTAGATTAGACCTTAACAAAATGACTAAAACTTAAAATAAAATTCTAATGAAAACTGAAAATATAAAAATACAAAATATTAATAAATGTTTTTGTAAAACATTTTTGTAATTTCAAATAAAGTTACACAAAATATGCTTGCTTCAATATAATGTAAGTATTTTTATATTATAAAGAAATAAATAACTAAAATCTTGATAGTTTAAATGTGTTTTAAAAATATTATTAAATATAAAATATTCAAATATTGTTGGCAGTGTAAGGTACACTTTGTTTACATTGCCTTTAGCTTAGAAACTGTTTAAACATCAACTGGAAATGGACTATGAACTTATGAGTGTCATTTTGATGTTTTAGTAATATATTTTACATTATACAATGTTTTAGATGCTTTTATAGTGCTGAAAATATTTACATGTGTTTTACATGTATACTTATATTGATACAATTTTTATTATATAAATATATTTAATACATAAACATAACATAATATTTTCTTAAATATATTTGTTCATGTGTGTGTATTTATGTGTACATAATAAATATACACAGAACACACACACGTTATTGTACACAAAAAAACTTTTTATTTGGATGTGATTAATGACGATTAATCATTGTCCAGCACTTCTTTATTTTATTTATTTATTTATTATTATTATTATTTTTTTTTAGCAGAAACGTAGATATGACCAACTCTCTACTGTCACATTTACCATAAGCAAACATACACATAAATATGCAAGAACACACACAAACCAGAAATGTCATTCAAGCTCAAATCAATCCCTCTTGTAGAGTGTGTGAATCTACAAAAAATGCAAATCTGACAAACAATCCATTATACATGAGGAAGTGGCCCCTGTGTGTTACAGTCGAGCATGACACACTCACGCTTGAGCTTTCAAAGCAGCGTAACGGTAACGTGCCTCTCTTTAGTCTTTTATTCATCTGTTTCTTCCCTCTGTCCACACACTGACAGGAAGGAGAAGGAAATGATAAAGATGAAGGCCAATGCTGAGGCGTTATATCTGTTAGTTATGTATTCCTGATGTCGCCTCAGTTTGGAAGGAGGAAGAAGAAAGTGTGAATGAGAAAACAGAGATATAGAGAGAGAGATACAAGGCTCTGCGTGACATGGCAGAATTTACAGACTGCAGAAAATCCCAGTTGACCTAAATGCAGCCCAAGGGGGATTGCAAGTGTGTGTGTGTGTGTGTGTGTGTGTGTATTTGTGCACCAGTTACGTGTGCATCCTCAACAAAGTTGGATTACACAACAGTCAACAAAAAAAAAAAAAAAAAGCGAACCAAAACAAATGTTACAAAACGTGACATCAAATTGTGTAGTAACACTGTCTAACAGTGACACCAGAATCTCTTTTGCATCCTTTGAATGTTATGCATTTCCACAGAGGTCATATAGAGTGGCGGGAATGTGAAAGGAGGCTCACATCGCTGTGATTGGCTGGTTAACATGTCAGTGTAATAATGCATAATAATGCATGTTTGTCAAGTCTGTCCACAATTCAACTTCATTCGACTATGGTCTGAAAATAAGATAATTTTTAACCAGTGTTGTTATTGTTTACTAAAACTAAAATCTGAAAATTTAATTGAAATACAATGAAAATTGAAAACTGAAATTTGAAATTCAATATAAATATTAGATGAAAAACTTAAGCCAAAACAAACAAACAAACAATATATATATATATATATATATTTTTTTTTTTCAGACCATTTATTGTTTACTAAAACTAAAGCATGAAAAAATAAAGCTAAAATTAAATAGAAATATTAGAAGGAAAATAATTAAATTTAGCTATACGTACTAAATAGAAATAAATTAAAGCCATATATATTACTAATTATATATTAATTACTAAAACTTACACTAAAATTAAAATTAAAAATACAAAATATGAAACTAAAAGCTAATGCTATAATATAAATCTATAAATAATACTAAAATATCACTGTTTATATGTTAATGGAAGAACTAATGGTTTGTAAATAAGATTAATATTAACCATTGTTGCTATTGTTTACTAAATCTATATAAAGCTACTGAATTGAAATAAAGCTGAAATTAAATATAAATATTAGATTACAAACTTAAACATACATAAATAAATTTAGGTCTGTGTACTAAATAGAAATAAATTAAAGAAATATATTAAACTAATTATATATTAATTACTAAAACTTACACTAAAATTAAAGTAAAATATAAAATATGAAACTAAAAGCTAATGCTATAATATAAATCTATAAATCATACTAAAATATCACTGTTATTAACAGCCAAACAAACAAAAAAAAAAGTTTCAATGTAAAAATAAATAAATAAATAAATAAATAGACTATAAACTTATTTATAGCGTTATTTTGATGTTTTAGTACTACATTTTACATTATAGAATATTTGTAATTTTTTTATAGTGCTGAAAATATTACTACTGTATTCACATGTATATTTTTATTTTCATATAATAAAACTTAATTATTTTTTTCTTAAATATATATGATCATGTATGTGTGTTTATATGTACATAATAAATGTACACAGTACACACACATATATTATGTACACAAACATTTTATTTTGGATGTGGTTAATGGCAATTAATTGTTGCCCAGCACAATTTATTTATTTATTTATTTATTTATTTACATGGGCATGAGCATAAAAACAATAAGTGTAATACAGCTTCAAATTTTTGAAAAAATGTTTTTCTGAGCAAAAAATAAATATCATACATTTTCCCTAATTTATAGAAGACACCCACTAAAATGTAATTCATTGTAACAGTATTGTCAGGCATATTTACAACAAAAATCAATATATGACATATTAAAAGACAAATTACTTTCACCCCAAACACTAATTAGTTATAATTCTATTTATTTTTATTTATTTTTTTATTTTTTTTACATTTGCCACTATCCTAGGTTTTGCCTGTTTGTCAGTAAGATTTATTTACTCATTTAAAACACAATAATATTTTATATGCTCCCTGATTTAATATGTACAAGTCAGAATAAGCATGTTGTTTGAATTTTTACATATATATTGTGTTACACTGAATGACAATGTAACATTATTGCAACCAAATTTGGACATTTCATTTTCCAAAAATGTATTTGAAACCTTAAAAGTAGACACTTTACATTTAATGTGCTTTCTATGGACATAAAATCACTTTTGTAACTTTCTTTTGAGCAAACACACACACAAATATGCAAGAATACACACATACCAGAATGTCATTCAAGCTCAAATCAATCCCATTTTTATAGTATGTGAATCTACAAAAATGTCTGACAAACAATCCATTATACATGAGAGGAACTTAAATAGTGTTTTCCAAAAATATTATATATTGTATATTTATTTGACAAGGAAATGTTGTTTCCATTACATTTAGCATGGAAGCCATGTAAACATTAGCTGGAACAGGGCTATGAATTTATCAATGATATTTTAGTACTATTGATATACTATTAGCATTTAATAAAAATGTAATCAACTTGTATTTATTTATTTATTGTAATTTCTCATTTTTGTATAAGCTTTCTACCTTTTTTTTAATTTATTAATATATATATATATATATATATATATATATATATATATAATTTTTTTTTTTTATGTGTTTTGATAGTTTTAGTTTTGGTAACAATAACAACATTGTCATTTATATATATATGTACAATGTATAAATGTTTTGTTTTTTGTTAACAACAAAACAAAAACCAAAACAAAGAGAGTGACTTCACCTCCTCGTTTCAGAAGTCCACCGTGTGCCACTGGTGCACACGAGCATTAGTATGCGCATGTGAACGTGACAAGAAAAGATGCAATTAGCAGATGAGACAACAACAGGCCTCGGCGAAGAGAGCGACTGATATCAAAGATGCTGTAAACAGTAAACACGTCTCCCTCGGAGGTGACGGTGAACGATGGCATGGTGTGCTCTTCCAGGGGCAGCTCACAAAATAAACGCATGTGGTCTTCGCTGTTTACTTCCAAAGTGTCTACTGGCTCCCATATGTCTGGAAGATGCAAGATGCACAACTTTAATACTTATGATGCAATTCAGATAGTGTTCAGGACCGCCTAGCGAGATTGAACAGCATGAGTGGCATCTACACACACACACACACACACACACACACACATCGATAATAAACTAAACAGAGCTGGCAAATGTGATTCAGCCCCCAAGTGAATCTGTCTCCTCCCAGGCTACATAAGGTGAGCATTTCTCAAACGCTGGTCCTCATTCGCTCAATTTCTCTAGTGCATCGTGGCAGCAGCAATAATCTGCCCTAGAGACAGAAACACAAACACACACACACACACACACACACACACACACACACACACACACACACACACACTCGTACACGTGCACATAAACAGAGCACTACACCACATGTTGTGGGATCCACCTGATGGATATCTGTGCGGTCAGTGTTAAATTCAGCACTAACAGTGGCTCTCTGGGCCTTTGATTGGCACATATCAGACCAAGGGAAAATAAATGAACTGCGCAGCCTTCAGTACAGACAGCAGCTCTTCAAAGCTGTTCCTGCACAGCTGCTGTTTTGTGTCAGTCTGTTCATCAACGGCAGTGTGATTCATTTGCAGTGTAATGTTGACTGAAAACCACTTTCTTAGACATATTCAAAATTTGTAAATCAACAAATCCAGGCAATCAAACACACACACACACACACACACACACACACACACATTTCAAATGCTCTTTTCCTAGCACAGAAAACTGTAGAAGTCTCTTTTTATGTCTATACAGAATCATGGAATCATTTATACAGGGTCATCCTTGTACAAAAACGATAATTTTATTTTCACTGTGTGTGTGTGTATATATATATATATATATATATATATACACTGATAAAAATTATTGGTAACACTTTCTATGAAGCCCATATTTATAATACTTTATAAGGGTTTTTTCTTATAAATAATCATAACATCAATATAATACATTATAATGCTTATGCATTTGTGGTTATAACTTTTCAAATTCTGATTATTTGTAACACACAATGAACATCATATTAAATCTACTTTTACATTTATAATCTTTAAGATAGTACTATCTTGACATTGTTTGTTTAAGAGCTGCACAGTATCTTACTACATCTTGTAAGTGTTTAGGTGTGGAGTGTTATTTGAGTGTTCCCTGTGAGGCTAATATTAATTTTGATGTGAGCTAGTTAATAATTACAACTGAAAAAAATGCGATGTTTATATGTTGGTTAGATTTTATTTTTATGCTCCCTTTAGTCTATTTACTTATATATATTTAAAAATAATAATAATAATAATAATTTATTTAAAATTTTAAATAATTTTATGTCTAACGTTTTAGTTTATTATAAAATATTTATTTCTATTTAATTTTATTTAATTGTAAATTTGATTATACAATTAACATGCCATATTGAAAGAAAGAAAGAAAGAAAGAAAGAAAGAAAGAAAGAAAGAAAGAAAGAAAGAAATTATATTCCATTTCTGATATCAACTTAATAAAAGGCATTAAATATTACATTACTGAGTTGATAGAGAGTGAATAGTGAGTTAATAAAAACCCATAATTAAATGAATCATTAACCAACAATTTTAATATTTCAAAGAAATATTATATTTTAAGGGGTTTGGCTGACAAAAATGTTGTAAATCTCTGCATTACATAAACAAAAATTAATAAACACAAAAACAATGACATTAAATGCCCAAAGCCCTCCTTGTTTAAAATACTTTTGTCCAGACTTCCAGAATCAATAAATTATAAATAATTCACTGCCTTTGAGTGAATAATATGTAATCACGTAATGCATAAAAAAAGTGTAATCTGATTATGGGCATGTAAAAATGTAATATACTCTAATTACTCTAATGTAATCAGTTACTACCCAGGGCTGGAGACTGACATGTTTGGCTTGTCAAAAATCTTTCAGTTAAACACATACGATTGTGGATCATGTTGTAAATAATAGTGAAAAATCAAAGAAGACACTTTCATGACTGTTTCTTAATATTGTGAAAGCCTGTTTCCGCCACTGAATAAAGAAGAAAAAAAAAAGGTTATTGCGACTTTTTATCTCAGAATTCTGACTTTTTGTTCTTAGAATTATGAGATATAAATGCAGGACACAAACTTGTAATTGCGAGAAAAAAAGTCAGAATTGAAAGTTTATATGGCACAATTCTGAGAAAAAAAGTCAGAATTGCGAAAGCCCCAATTACCTTTTTTATTTGTTTTTATTCTGTGGAGAATATGGGCTTCCATATAAAATACTTAAATATGCTTTAAAAATGTTTACTTTGCAATAACGTAAACATTTTAAGTTATATTTTAAATTTACTAAATTGCAACTTCATCATTACAAATGTGTAATTTCAAAAAAATGTAAATACATGACATACAATTTACACAAAAATGTACCAATTATATTAAGTCCTAAATTAAGTAGGTCAAAATCTTGAACTATAATACATACTAATTTTATTGCAATTACCATGCAATTAAATGTCTGAAAACATTAAATTCAGTTTGCATTTAAATATATATATATATAGATTTTATTTTAATTTTTTTTTACTTTAATAAAATACTCTAAAGTTTAATAAATCGATTACATTTTATTTTACGGTGTTTTTGTTACAGTATAATTACGCAGATAAATACTTAGCAATATTAATTAACAGCATGTACTTACTGTAGAGTTTAGGGTTAGTTGCTTGTCATTTATTTATTATATTGTTATTACCATAGTGAGTGTGGTACCTATAACTTGTGACAAAGACACTATCAAATAAAGTGTAATTCTTTATATTCTCATAAACAATTTTAAATAATCAGACAAGTAAGATTTAATCTCATGACCTTTGGTTTTTAAAACAAGCAACAGCTCATAATCACTTGAGGGGCTGGAATCCTAAAATCGCTTTTTACTGATGATCCTCAATGACCCAAGACTGCCCAGTGCAGGTGTATACTGCTAAAACTCCTCTTGAAAATCAAGGTTCACATTCCCTGGTCAAAGTTAGTCTATTTAAACCCTCCCCATGTTTAACTCCTAACCTCAAAATCCTCTAAACTCATTCTAGCTCATCAACTCCTTTGTAAAAAACAGTAATGTCCGTAAATGCAAAATGGGACCGTTGCTTTAGTGGGACCTATAAATAAAGCGACTAGATTACTTGCGATGCAATCAGAGTCTGAAAACATCCCACAGTACCTCCTGGACAGTCAAAACTCCTTATTTAGGTATAATAAAAAGCACAGTAGACGACATGGCCTAATTTCATCTGACGGTATTTTGAAAACATAATAAAACTGCAATTCCTCCTTGACTAGAAGGCCTCAGAGTGTTTCTTCCATCATCAGTGAGGTTATATAAGGGGAGCTTGATTTGAATAATACCCAAAGCTATTGAGCTTAGCGCTGCAATTGTAAAACTAGGATAGCGAAAGTTTCCAATGAAAAGGCTCTCCAGTAACACTCCTCAAATGTTGCGGGGCAAATCCCACATCAAACCCGTTTTGGCTTCCACAGAGGAGATCGCACTGGTGCCCATGTCAACATAGATGACAGTGCCACATGGAAAGTAATGTGTCCTGGGGAGTCACGTGCCACAGATGGGCACACAAACATGCCAGTTAGCCAGAGGCTTACAGAACAAGAGCTTTATCTGCCAAGTGCCATTATACACTTTACATCTTCGTCATTGTGTGTACAGCTCACAGCTTGACTTGATGAATTATACATAATGTTGCACTTAACATGGTTTATGTAATAAATAAATAAATAAAGGCATTCATACATGCTATACTGTATAAATACAACTGTCATGCCAATTATTATCCCTGAAGTGATTTATTAACTTGGTGTCAGTCACTTGTTGAATAATGATTAAACAGACAGCATAATGAGAACACTTTAAAATAAGCCTCTGTATTGATGCAATAGCTAACCAGTTACAAATAAATTCGGATTAATGTACACTACTGTTCAAAAGTAAAAAAAAAAAAAAAAAAAAAGAAAAAAAAAAGTAATTTATTTTTGTGGTGCAAATCTGAATTTTCAGCATCATTACTCCAGTCTTCAGTGTCACATGATTCTTTAGTAATCATTCAAATATAATGATTTGCTGCACAAGAAACGTTTATTATTAATGTTGAAAAGACAAAATGTTTAGTTATTCACTGTTTTATTCACTTATTCATTACAAATGTCTTTACTGTCGCTTTTCATCAGTTTAACATATGCTTGTGAAATAAAAGTTTTTTAAAAAGTTTGATTGTGTATTGCAAATATGAATGTTATAGGAGAAGTTTACTTCCAGAACAAACAAACAAAAAAAAAGTACAGATAATTTTCTCATTCAAGATGTTTATGTCTTTCTTTCTTCAGTCGTAAAGAAATTATGTTTTGTTAAGGGAAACATTTCGGGGTTTTTCTCCATATACTGGACTTCATTGGTGCCTGCAAGTTTGAACTTCCAAAATGCAGTTTAAATGCAGCTTCAAAGGGCTCTAAACAATCCCAGCCAAGGAAGAATGATTCTTATCTAGTGAAGCGATCAGTTTTTCTAAAAAGAATTTACAATTATATACTTTTTAACCTCAAATGCTTGTCTTGTCCAGCTCTGTATCCCGGTTTAAAACAGTTACAGTTCAATACTTTTGAAAAACTCTTATAACTCTTTTTTTTTATAACTTTTAAAAATTGCTACTGCGCTCAAATATATATGAATAAAGGCCTCCCGTAGCGAATCGATGCACTTTTGTAAGATACATATCACTTGCAGACACGCAAGTGGAGAGATCAAAACAAAACAACGGTTATGAATTAGAAGTACAAACCAAGGATTTGTAAAGAAGAATGTCAGAGGATTTTGATATAAACCAAGAGGAGACTGGTTTTCCTTTGCTAAAGTAAGGAAACTTTGCTTCCTTTGGCTTTGTGAACAAACATTGGTTTTCACGAGACTCACAGGTGCATGCACAACGCTGACGTCCTGCCTCTTTCACCTGGAATGGCTTCCGTCTAAACATTAAACTGATCATTATATTTTGAATACAGAAAATATGAGAATTCTCACAAAAATGCATCGCTTTGCTACAGAAGGCTATTTGTAGCTTGAATAAAGATTAATCTGTATAGTGTATGCACATACAATTTATAGTTTATGTGAAGATTGCTTCAAAATCACTTAAATTAAAAGTTATTATATATTTCAGAGCCTATTAAATGTAAGATCCGGCTGGTCTCACAAGAACGTGATGATATCCTTGCAAAACATTTTGAAGGGCAAGATTAATCCCTAAAATATTGTGATCTCTGTTCTAACACCTAAGGGATCTTATTCCTGAATGACAACGATTCAGCTGCCTATTAGGAGTGTTTCACATCGCGCTGCTCACGCTCCACTGATGTGAAACGGGTGTTAAAGACATTCAAATCTGCAGTTTTTTCAACCACATAATGATAATCATTTCTGTGTTACAGACATTTAAATAACAGCAGTACTGAGATACAAGTTTATAGTTTGGGAATAAGCACTTATTGTCTACAGTAGCGATCAAAACGAAAGTATCTTCACACTAGCATGTATTGTAATGCTTATCCTCTTCCGCCAGGAAGAAATATATATATATATATATATATATATATATATATTTTTTTTTTTGGCAGGTAAATTTTATGATACAAGCAAATATAAAATAACAAAGAAACACTTTACAACCTAAACCAAGAGTACTTTAAGTACCTGAAAGTTTTTTAGACAATGAAATTGATTTTTCTTAGCATTATTACACAGATCTCTTCATTTATAAGCAAATGCATTGTTTGTCCTATTCCTAATTCATAACTGTTTACATTAATTACTTGTTCAATAGTTTTCTGTATAAGTTTGTGTGTAATTGGCAGAAAACGGCTGTGTTTAGCGCACACAAGAGCCATTGTGCATTCAGAACAAAAAAACTAAGCTCTGAATCGATTCAGAATTATTGAAAAGAAAAGTGCAATGGATTTTCCTCCTGCCCCTTTTGTTTTTACAGGTATGTTTGGTGCGGTCAGACGCAGAGAAATGACACACTGCGGTTTTGAAGTAATAAACAGTCTCAAATTTATTGTAGCAACTCCTTACACCCCCAAGAGGAATAAAAACACTCTAAAGTGGAGCAAATTCACTCTAACCCCTTTGCCCAAAAAATCATATACTGCTAACTCCCAAAATGACTGCAATAAGACTCAGAGGACGTGGCAAATGGCCGTCTTTGCCGCTATCAGATTGGCCTTGGCGCTCTGCGCTTCGCCTCTGGGTTTTATTACTGCTGTGGCAGAGCTTTGAAATCAACTGAAGTCCACTTTGGCCGGAGAGAGAGCAGATAGGATCAGACCAGGCAGAGCTGGAGGAGGTCATAGTTGTATTAACCTGGGAAGGGATTAGCCAAGAACCACAGGGGGGATTCGCTGCTCGGAGGCCCCTCGAGGCAGGGTCCTCGCAAGGTGGCCAGCACACGTCTCTCTCTGTGTGTGTGTGTGTGATACTAAGAGGATATTCCTGACTAAAAGAAAGTTGTGCATTCGTGAGTGTGTGTTCCTGATAAGCAAATGCATACTCTATATACCCGTATTTGTGGCCCGTGTCAGTTATGGAGGCCCCCTCTGAAACGCAACCACCTGAGATGTAGCCAATCTCTCTAGCTCTCTTATCAGAGATCGGCCTGTAGGATGTCAGCAAGTTTCTTCCATGCACACACATAAACACACACACACAGAGCTGATGGAGAGAACCTGCTGCTCAGTAAGGGGCCAGTAAAGCCGTCTTTCTGTCTCTGATCTCTCCACAGGGCCCCAAGGGCCGCGGCAACAGGTCAGCACATCATACAAACTCACATCAGCGCTTTACAGAACAGATCAACAAACTTCATCCCGCCAGCACAGGGCAGTTTGTAAAGATGTCGACAGTAAATGCCATATGTCTATAGGAAATGTTGTAAAAAGAAATAAGAACCTACGTCTGAAAAATAGATACATAAAATAAAAGTGATACAAGTATTTATTATAATATATTGTTTATAATTTCTTAACTATTATTATCTGGTTAATGTCCGGTTGTTATTGATGACTATAAAATTAAAACAATAAAATAAAATAAAATGATCAACTATTAATATTTGGTTATTGTCTGGTTGTTATTGTTAACTAAACCTAAAATTAAAACTAAAGGCATAAAATAAATAAATAAATAAGATTATTTATTATAATGTGTTATTTATTATTTATTAACTAGTATTATCTGGTTAATGTCTGGTTGTTATCGTTAGCTAAATCTAAAGCCATTAAAATGAAGAAAATAAAATAAATGATACAATAACTAAAACTAATTATTTATAACTAATTACGTATAATTAAATCAAATAATAAATGATATAAGTATTTATTATAAAGTATTATTTATAATTTATCAACTATTATTATTTGGTTAATGTCTGGTTGTTATCATTAACTAAAACTAAACTAAACTAAACTAAAATAAAATAAAATAAAATAAAATAAAATAAAATAAAATAAAATAAAATAAAATAAAATAAAATAAAAAAAATATATGATACAAATATTTGTTACAAAGTATTATTTATAATTTATCCACTATCGCTATTTGGTTATTAAAGCAATTAAAATAAAATGAACTAAACTAAACTAAACTAAAATAAAATAAAATAAAATAAAATAAAAAATGATACAAGTATGTATTATAAATAAATAAATTAATTAATTAATAAAAAAATAAATAAATGTGAGCCATTAAAAAATAAATAAATAAAAACTAAAAGCGATTAAAAGTAAAATAAAATAAATGACACAAGTACTAAAAATAAAATAAAATAAATTATACAAGTATTTATTATAAAGTATTATGTTATTATAAAGTATTATTTTAATGCTTGGTTGTTATCATTAACTAAAACTAAAACCATTCAAATAAAAAAAAAAAAAAAAATATATATATATATATATATATATATATTTTTTTTTTTTTTTTCTTTTTTTACTTGAAATAAAATATACATAAAATAAAATAATAATGACGACAAAAAAAATAAAGTTTCAGCTAGTTGCCATGGCAACATTTCTCAAAAATATATCTAATATTATTATTATTATTTTTTTTTTTTTAAGTATTGAACTGCTGTACATCAAATAATAAAAATGTCCAAACAATGCATTGAGGTTTGATGATTTTATTTATTTGAAAATACATCTTTAGTTTGTTTTATAGTGTATTTATTACTTCTCACTGCTTCTACCTGCAGGATGCAATATTTTCTCCACACTTCTGCAACTGAAAGAAGCTTGCACAAAACTATAAACAGAGCTTGAAGCCTTGAAGATCACATGCTGTAACTTTTTATCATACTATCTTCATGTCAACTAACCGACAGTTTTAGAAATTCAAAGCAGATGCAACAATGAGTTAAATAAACTGTCTAAATGTGTAAATGTGTTGAAGTCTCACTGTACAGGAGGATCAGTTTAGCTGTAAACAGTCTGGCTGATTAGATCTGTTGCTGCATTATGAGATTCAGGGCGTCCTTCAGGGCGTAACAGTAAATGCAAGTTAAAAAGACTGGCATTCACTAATCCCTTAAAATATTTGAACATATTCAGGATATTCAGTTATCTGCTGGGACAGTACTATCATACGCTGCATACAGTTTGCAGCTCTCTGGATCTACTCACTGCCCCCTTGAAAGAATCAAATTTTTTTTAGAAAAATACAAAACATCTCTGGTTATAGAGAAGAAAATGCTAAGCGATTTGCATTTGACCTAGTTTGACTGTTTGGTTGAGTATATAAATTTGCACTCTGTTGTGGTCATTAATATCACATCTTAAATGCAACGCACTTGGCAGCAAACTCACAAAGGAAACCGAGTCAGTCGGGGACGCATGGTGGCACACCAAAAATAATACGTTTTATCATTATGAATGTGGCATAAACAATCTTATAAGGTTTCTTTGACGTCTAAAACTGAGAAAGATCATTTGTTTGCACTTTAGAGATCCGTAAGTACAGACTGCATTGCTATTCAGGGTGATCAAAAATTACAGTGTGGCTCCACTGACATTCTCTCAGTTCTGCAGGCATAATTGAGAATATTGCAGTGCATAAAGCATGTTCTATTTAAGATTATCCACGGCTGACCTTATGAATATCATTTAACATGTATATTTTGGGAGCTCAGAGCACATTTTAAAAGTGTAGTGTGCAGTTCCGGCACATTTAGTGAAGGTAACTGTCTGAATAAAACACCGTTTTTATTCTGCAGAGTTTGCCTTTGCACAGTTTGCAAAGTTTGCTTGTCATATGAAACCAACTAAAGATGTTAGCAATCATCGTTGGGCAGAAACATTACTAAGTGATATAGCTATATTTACCTCCATTTCTCACCATTGCTAGCAAAAAATCTGGATGAAGTGGATTATTTACCTACAGTACAATCAATTGAAACAAACATTATGCATCATATCATTTATCAGCAATGTAGAAGGTATTTATTAAGTATACAGAACTGCTTTATGTCAATAGGAATAACTTTTGGCCTCTTGGAAAGTACACTTCGGCATTTACACTTCTATTTATTTATTTATTTATTTTTGTTGAATTTATATTGATATTGAAAACCATTGCCTTCTAAGTTAATTTGTGAAAAATCAGTACACTTTAGCATACTTTTACTTTTTACTTAAGTGTGCACTAAACGCAATGTGTTCAGACACTTAATTGCATGTTATTGGTAATTAAATGGAAATGTGTTAATTTACAATTATAATAAATGTAATTAGTTCTTTTGGAACACTTATGTAGGACTTAAGTACATCTTTATGTTATTTCATAATTACTGCTATTGTTTTTGAAATATGTGTACTTCTGCATTTATGGTGCATGACAGTATCTAAAAATATTTACGGTACAATATACAAGCAATTATGGTAACTAAAATATACTTTCATGACATTTCTAGAACCTAATATTTTAATACATGTATAAGCAATATCCATAATATATTATGTTAATACAACATTCAATGGCACAAATGTGTAAATACATGTGTAGAATAAAACAAAGTATCTTTAAAAACCCACTTTTGTGCAAAACTACTTCCTTCTGACATGGTTTCAAATCTCAGTTTGACGGTTTAACAGCTGAGCCCAAGCCTTCGTTACTAATTCGAAAACATCAATTTAGAACTAGTAACAATGGAACGTTTGGTTGCTTTATTAAAACATATTGTATTACTGTATTAAAAGCTTACTGTATTATGAGAGTCTTATGAGAGAGAGATGGACTGAGCGAGTGTGATTACCCGCATCTGATACAGCATCCATCCTTCAGCTCAATCTCCTATTTACAATAAAAAAGGAAAGCGATATCTTTGTCATACTATCCTTTCATCTTTTATGGGTGATTCTATTGACAGCACTGGTCAGTGCATTTGTTGGCTGCATCTTACAAGGTGTTGTGAAAAGTGACAATACCTTCCTTGTTTACAAACCTGTTTCAGTCTCTTTCAATATAAAAGTCTTTACTGCCGACTCACTCACTCGTCACCATCTAATGGTGGAAATATAACTAAAATCACACATAATTTCCCAAAACTAAATACTATTATTAAATGTTACTATTATTCATATAAAACATTATTTATTGAATAATAATATTTAACAAACAACAGCCAGCATAAAAGTTGCCAGACCAAAAATCACCTGTTAGATTTACTCAAAACAAATTATATCTCACATTTAACCACTATAGAGACATCAGAGCCAGCTGTAAATTCCAGAAGATCTGGCCAAGGTAAGGCTGATTTCGGCAGGTTCATGAGCACTGAACTGCCGCTGACGCCCTGGAGCTCACATCTTTAAAAAAACAGTGAAGCAAATTTTCAAATAGACATTATCTTTATTAACAAACCATATATTTGAAGTCTAAACAAGTACATTCTCCCCAAAAACCTCCATTCCGTGACACAAAAACTGTATTATTTATAAAATTATAGTGGATTTGGGTGTCCAGCATGACACTCACTGTGAGAAATACCGTAAGCAGAGTGATACAAACGGTAAAACTATTGGAGTTCTGTTATTACTAGAATATCACAAAGACCAGAAAGAACTGTTTAAATACCGTTTAAATATAAATTTAAATATATTTATTAATACACATTTGTAAAGATTAAGTTGCAATATAGCCGCTTTACATGTGTTGGGTAAAGTTACCTTTAAAAGTAATGCATTGCAATATTGCGTTCAAATCAGGTTCGATTTTCTGCGTTTTTGCATTCGTAGCGAGCATTTTAATAGCAAAGGATGACGAATGACCTCAATGCTGAAGGAAAAATAAATTTACGTCTGTACAGTAGATCTGTAGGAGAAGGAAGTCCAACACTCTTCAGCAATGAGAAAAATGAAGCACAAATGTTAGTTAATCTTAATCCAAGTTTTGCTTATTAGTACAGCTGAATTGGATCAACAAAAGGTCAGCAGCAAAGACATTGGTTAATAAAATGGGATTAAATACATAAAGTAAACTAAACATAACTGCCGTTACTTTTTTGAAAAAGTAACTCAGATATTTTATTGTAAATAAAAAAGTTATGTGTTGCTTTACCCGTTACTTGAAAAAGTAATCTGATTACATACCTTGTGTTACCCCAAACATTGTTTATATGGGCTTTAGTATGTTAGTCAACACAAAATAAACTGTACTTCTTTAAAGCATGACAAAATCTTAAAACACATTGGTTTAAAATATACTTTAATTTGACATTTCTACAAATGTTAACTGTGTTACAAAACATACCCAAGAAAGTGTATCTTTAAGTTCACTTAAATGGCCTTTATTTTCTGCAAGTATAGTTTTTTTTTTTAATAATAAAAACAAACAAGTAAATACATACAAGATTTACGATCACTCATTCAGTATATAATGTCAAAGAAATAGTGCCTCAGTTAAAAGACAGTTAGAAGTAACACACAAATAACTGTTACTGCCCATAAACAAGTAATGACATGACAAATAGTAATACTGTATTGTGTAACATCCCCCAACACTCCAAGCAATGTAATCCAATATACAGCAATATTGCATTCAAAGCAACTTAAACTTAAACTTAAGTCATCACACAAGAAGCTCACTTCCAGCATAAAAGACAACCTTGCATTTGAAACTTAACCCCCAATCTCAATTTTTCTCTTTGACGTAAATGTGTGTGTGATAGTGATTCATTCATATTATCTACACAGCAGCAAGAGTTTAAATATTTCATTGGATTTCAAGGGTTTGACTTGTATTATTTATGGAGAAGTGGGTTGCGCATACTCTTGTGTAAAAAGTATCGTAAAATAAATATTGCCCCACTGCTATAATGAACATTAAGCTTTAATGGCACCTAGCTATAGTAGAAAACGTGTTATAGATACAACCGCACTCGAACTTTCCTTTGAGAACCGGGACTCGTGCTTCACGGTGGAGGACAACACTGTACATTAACTCAGAGAAGAGTGTATATGTAATATTTATAACAGAGTAAATCAGAATATTGTTGTGCTACACTACAACAAACACAGCACAGATTAAATATGTATGTCACAGCTGAAGTTCAGTTAAGGCCATTGGCTTATTTCCCAAGCAAGACCATTTAATAAATCTAAATAAATGATAATTCCGGTAGTTACTCATTAATCTCTTCATTTGATTTGGGGAATATTGAGTGGACTCTTCAAAGTGCATTTCTGCTCTACTTACCAAACTAAAGCATTACACACAGAAAACTTAATGTGATGGTCTACAGCTAACACAGTAAACTCTCTTTGTATGATTTAATTAAGAATCAGTGTTGTTTAGAAGGCCTGGTCAGTTGAGGTAGAAGGGATGCCCTTTCACAGCCACTCACAACTTGCTTTTTCAGCATCACGGTCCCTAGACAGCAGCAGCATTGTTGATATTTAGTGAAAGTTGTTCACATGGCCAGGAGGGACAAAGCACCTACAGAGAATGGCTTGGTAAAAGCATTATGACAGGTCTTGAAAATCAAGTGAGAATGGTTTCTTGTAATGACCTCTCCTACAGCAAAGAAAAGGATAAACTGAGATGTCAAGACTGAGTAAAGATACAGCTTTGACATTTTTAAATGATTTTATATAAGCATTACACACATACAGTATCTCACAGAAGTCAGTACACCCCTCACATTTTTGTAAATATTTTATTATATCTTTTCATGCGACAACACTGAAGAAATGACACTTTGCTACAAAGTAAAGCAGTGAGTGTACAGCTTGTATAACAGTGTAAGTTTGCTGTCCCCTCAAAATACAGCCATTAATGTCTAAACTGCTGGCCACAAAAATGAGTACAGTAGTGAACATGTCCAAATTGGGCCCAAAGTGTCAACATTTTGTGTGACCACCATACCAGCACTGCCTTAACCCTCTTGGGCATGGAGTTCACCAGAGCTTCACAGGTTGCCACTGGAGTGCTCTTCCACTCCTCCATGATGACATCACAGAGCTGGTGGATGTTAGAGACCTTGCGCTCCTCCACCTTCCGTTTGAGGATGCCCCACAGATGCTCAATAGGGTTTAGGTCTGGAGACATGCTTGGCCAGTTCATCACCTTAACCTTCGGCTTCTTTAGCAAGGCAGTGGTCGTATTGGAGTTGTGTTTGGGGTCGTTATCATGTTGGAATACTGCCCTGCGGCCCAGTCTGTGGCCAGTACATGTTGGCATTCATGGTTCCCATCAATGAACTGTAGCTCCCCAGTGCCGGCAGCACTCATGCAGCCCCAGACCATGACACTCCCACCACCAAGGACACACTTGTCTTTGCACTCCTCACCTGGTGCCACCACACACGCTTGACACCATCTGAACCAAATAGTTTATCTTGGTCTTATCAGACCAGAGGACATGGTTCCAATTATCAATGCCCTTAGTCTGCTTGTCTTCAGCAAACTCTTTGCAGGCTTTCTTGTGCATCATCTTTAGAAGAGGCTTCTTTCTGGGATGACAGCCACGCAGACCAATTTGATGCAATGTGTAGCATATGGTCTGAGCACTGACAGGCTGACCCCCCACCCCTTCAACCTCTGCAGCAATGCTGGCAGCACTCATACATCCGTTTCCCAAACAAAACTTCTGGATATGACGCTGAGTGCGCTCAACTTCTTTGGTCGACCATGGCGAGGCCTGTTCTGAGTGGAACCTGTCCTGTTAAACAGCTGTATGGTTTCAGACACCATGCTGCAGCTCAGTTTCAGGGTCTTGTCAATCTTCCTATAGCATACTCCATCTTTATGTAGAGCAACAATTATTTATTTCAGGTCCTCAGAGAGTTCTTTGCCATGAGATGCCATGTTGAACTTCCAGTGACCAGTATGAGAGAGTGAGAGCGATAACACCAAATTTAACACACCTTTCCCCTTTCACACCTGAGACCTTGTAACACTAACGAGTCACATGACACCCGGGAGAGAAAATGGCTAATTGGGCACACAAGGGGTGTACACACTTTTGTGGCCAGCTGTTTAGACATTAATGGCTGTGTGTTGAGTTATTTTGAGGGAACAGCTAATTTACACTGTTATACAAGCTGTACACTCACTACTTTACATTGTAGCAAAGTGTAATTTTTTCAGTGTTGTCACATGAAAAGATATTATAAAATATTTACAAAAATGTGAGGGGTGTACTTACTTCTCACTTCTAGGTAATTTGTTAAAGGAATAGTTCACTTAAAATGAAAATGTACTTCCCCTGAGGTCATCACAGATGTAGATGAGTTTGTTTCTTCATCAGATTTAGATAAATGTAGCGTTACATCACTTGCTCACCAATGGATCCTCTGTAGTGAATGGGTGCCGTCAGAATGAGAGTCCAGACAGCTGATAAAAACATCATAATAATCCACAAGTAATCCACTTTGTTTATATAAACGTAGCATTTCGCTTCACAAGATGTTAATTGTTGGACTGGAGTGATGTAGATTACTGTGATGTTTTTTAGCCAACCTCTAATTTTGACAGCACCCATACATTTTCAGCTAATTGTGTTTATTTATTTATTTATTTATTTATTAACTTACTTACAACTATTCCTTTTTAAATGAGTTAATGTTTTAAGTATTATTGCATAATGAACAGTAGGACTTTACAGTGAGGTTCTATTTGTCAACATTTTTTTTTCATATTTAATATTAACTAATATATAAAAAAATATTCTAAAGCATGTATTAATCTTAGCATTATCAACATTTCCTAACACATTATTTAAAAAAAAAAAAAGATGGATATATACGGTAAATATGGTTGCTTATTCTTTGCTAACATTAACTATGAGACCTTATTTTAAAATGTTACCAAATTTGGTAATCAATTAACATAATATTTACACTGTCCTGCATATTTGCAGAATGGAAATCAATACTTGTTTCTTACTCATTTTGAGGTGCTGATTCCACACTTTTCACCTATTAAAATATGTGCATTTCATAGCATTTTTGCTTTTGAGAACCATGTGCAAGGTAAAGAAGTCTCACATTATCCCTTAATCATCAGAAAAACTACTACAAAGACATGGCATATTTTCATGTTTAACATTATTTTAGGACTAATCCTGATTTGAAGATTAGAATTTATGGCCAGCAACAGAAGAAAATGTAACACGAACCAGATATTTTCTGATAGATCCGTGGATGTTTTGCTATATCCACACAGTGATAAAACATTACAGAAAAAGCATTTTAAAAATAGAGGATAAAGGGAGTATTTTATTCTTTTATTTTTTTATTTATTTATTTTTTTTTCATGCAACCGTTAAAGAAGGTTCAAATGCTCACTGATGCTTCAGAAGGAAACAACATGCATTAAGAGCTGAAAACACAGGGCAAAATAACAAATTTTGTCTTCTGGCAAACATGTAACTTTCTTCTGTACAGTATACATATATATATATATATATATATATATATATATATTAGACAAAATAAGAAAAATTGGCACATCTCCATTTTGTTCAAAAGTTTTCACCCCCCACCCCCCATACCCCCATTAGGTAGGCTAATATTAGGTTTTATGTTGTTCAAGATGCAGGGCTGTGTAATGTTAATTTATAATATTATCCTGCAATAAGAACCCATTGTTAGTGCATAACTATCTAATGCATTAACCTTGCATTAGAACAGACAGAAATAAGTTTGAAAGATGAGTCTAAATCAATATTGCAAAAACATTTAGCCTCTTCAGAAGCTGTGTTTCATCACACCTCTGATCATTACCCTCTTAATATACGCAGGTGAGCAATGATTTGTTGATAATAATGATAAAGACCTGCCGGTAAAGTCGTGGTGTGATCTCAAGATCACATCTGTTGCTTGTTTTGCTTTCACGTGTCATTTGCCAGTTAAAACGAGTGGAGTTCAACTGCCAGACCCGCCAAGTTAATATCTGAGCACCATTAGCATAAACGCTAATGAATAAAAGTAGCCAACCAGGGAATGAGTTAAATGACCTTAGGCCTCCAGCCTTTTTTCTGGTCAGAAAGTGTGATCAAAAAGAAGAGCGTAAAAAGTAGAAACTGGGCGAGAAAGCGGTTCAATCGATACGCCTATACGCCATTACTTGCCAGGTTAATGCTAGCGTTATCAATCAAGCACACTGGCTCCGTAAACCACAATGAATATAGATCAAGCCACCAAATAATGTGCACACATAAACACGCTATTCTTTGGCAGATTGTCCCTCTTCCTCCCCCATCAAGTGTCTTCCAGGAAGACGGACATGGGAGGAGGAGAGATGGCTTCATGTCTACTGGTGTGGATAATTGAATGTTGGAGCGTTCTTTCTGTCCTGTCTTTGTTGTTCAATCAATATCCAGCTCCCACAGGAGCTAATCTGTATTAGCGGAATTAGCTGCTCACAAACCCAAGATGCCTGAACCCCTTTGGACACCGTGTGCACCAGACGTTCATGTCAGCTATCTCCTCACAAAGTGTATAAAGGCTGAGAGTGAGGGTAATGATTAGCGTGTCGATCGACAGAGCGAATGAAATGATGGCCCTTGAATGCACAATGGGATGGTAAGATGAGAACTCACAGGGCTGGAGTAGGTGGCACTTTTGTTCTTTGTACTTTTGTACTTTAACTACACTCCCGGCTTGCTAAAATGATCCACATGTGTTCTTTTTTTTTTTTTTAAAGTAAAGTAAATAAAGCTTGTGGTTAAAATTTTAATGAATTTAAAATGAATAAAATTGTCAAATTGGCTATAGATATTATTAGGCATATATATATATATATATATATATATATATATATATATATATATAATTATTATTATTATTTATTTATTTATTTATTTATTTTTTCATATTGGATATTAATTTCTGCACGCTCATTTTCAGGTAATTTTTTTTATTTTTTTATTTAATTTACTATTTAAACAAATACTTTTGAGAAATATCTTAAATTAGCATTCAAAATAATACAATTCAATGTTGATTATTGCATAAGTAAATATTCATAATTTTATCCATTTATAGATGACTTAGTCTTTAGGAATCTAAAATTCAGGATCAACATCCATCAAAATATTGTGAAGCCATTTGAAACTGTAGTATAAAACTTCTATATATATATATATATATATATATATATATATATATATAATCTCAAAATAATTATTAATTTTTCATATTTAAATATAAATAAAATATAAATGGAAAACTGCAACTAAAAGCAAGCCTGTTGGGCTTCTTAAAATATATTATTAATAAATTTGCATTACAGATAAATAATATTAATACACAAATAATCTATTACACGTAATAAATAATCTATTAATATAAATTATTAACACATTTTATTGTTTGATTAATGCATAAGGTGATATTCATAATATTATTCATATATTTATAGATTACTTAATCTTTGGGAATACTCTTAAATATTTTTTTCTTTCTTTTTTTACAGTGTTGTCATGAATGGCTTAATGAATCACTGTTTTGTTCAAAATCACTTTGCTTTGTTTAGAAATACTTCCATTGGCGAAATAGAGTGAAAACAGAAAAATTGACATTTTGTTTATTAAACTATGATGTAAGATCACATTTGCAATCGTGCTGATATTCAGGAAAACAGCACTCTTGTCCACATCATATTGCTAATTGCTGTTATAGTTCAAAATGGCTCCAGAAACTAACCATTACATCTGTTCCTGAAGTAGTCAAATTAAGATATTGTGATGCTGAAACATGTTGTTTGACTTGCTAATTCCTGCTAAACTGTAGCACGAACAAATGGCGTGCAATGTCTCATTGCAAATAAACTGAAACAAGTGGTGAATTCTACGCAGCATTTACTACACAAGGCATAGAAGAAATACTGTGACACTCAAAAAGACTGCCTTATAATGTTTATGAAGACGTTTAAATTAATGTTTTAAATAGTGTACCCATCGCACATACAACATTACACAATACTACTATTAAAATAAATAAATAAATAAATAAATAAATAAAGTGCTACCACTAATATTGTGAAGCTTTAGTATTGTGATACTACCATAGTATCAGTATACCATGCAACCCTACTTTTTTAAACAAACTATTATAGAATTGTAATATGGGTTTACCTGTTATTGATTACAAGACAAAACTCTTATCGACTTATGAAAATTTAAATATCAGCACAACCCTAGATACAGACTTTGTTGGTTGTTTGTTTCTCAAACGCTTGCATGGCTACATAATTTACGTTTTTTAATATCCATAAAGGGGTCACTCTTAAAATCAAACAGTCCCTGCTGTAGATGTTCTTCCTGTGGCAACGGAGTTAATTGAACCTTTTCCACCAATACTGATCCAATTTCACAGTGGCATCACTGAATCCATTCGCAGCTCATCAGTTACAGGCCGGCTTCATCTGCCTACTGCACAAACAAGCCACACTGCATCATCAAGTCCACAGACACAATCATCTGCTGCTGCCAGCCCTCCGCTGATGACCTGCTCCACTCCAGGGCCGTCAAATGCCCAGCTCAATCATAACCCACCAAACCTCTCACCCTGGCCACAGCCCTTTCCATGTACATCCACCTGGCAAAATGTTCAGGTCAATCAAAACCAGCGCGACCTGCCACCTGACCACCTTAGTCGCCATGCACTGTGGTCTGCTAGAACTCAACAAATAAGGGCTTAATAAAAAAGGTTTGTAAAAAGACACTTTTGTACCTTATTCACCCCTAAAGGCTATATATTAGTACCTAAATGATACATATTAGTATCTAAAGTGTATCATTATCAAAATTTCAAGACACACTGATATTATAGTTTTTATTAAAAGTATAAATTATATATATATATATATATATATATATATTAGTATTTATTTATATTAGTATTTTGTTATGCTTTTTGTCATTTTGTTAGTTTTTTTAGATGTTATATAATATCTTGTTTATTATATAACACGTTTATTTAGTGTTAATTATTTCAGTGCTTAAATTAACATGAGAAATGTGAAAAAAAAAAATATATATATATATATATTATTATTATTTTGTCAATTATTTTTTCTTTTATTTTACTTTTTTATTTAAGTTTTAGGGAGTGAAAAACACAGTTTTCAACAAAATATGGAAACATTTTTATGTGTTTTGCATTTTTATGGCCGTTCATTTTCAAGATAACAGCATTTTAAAGGCCTGAAGATGCAGTGGTTTCAAAGTGTTTGACAATAATCATTATCATCTCCATGTAAACCATGAAAACATGAATTTTTAGAATGAATGACGTCATATGCATACATTTTCTTGATCAGTGTGTAAGAATACATTTGTGCACAGGCACATAGTGACATTGGCAACTATTGGCCTGACATGCATCACAAAACATTTTTAGTCATTTTTCACGGATCTGTGTGAAAATGAATTGCATGAAACTTTTCAAAAATGCAAAGGAAAAACATTTAGGTAACAACAACAACCATGATTACGAAGCTTGACTAACTTTTTTTCTGTTTAAAGCAGATAATTCCAAATAATTCTTACATCAGAGGCTCTGGAACAGCCTAGTATGTGTAAAATCAGGCAGGGAAGACTGCTGTGTTTACTTATAAAAGTCAAGAGAGTACCGGGGTGAATTAACATTAGGGACAAGAGGCCTAACCCCACTAATTAGAGGTGAAAGGGAGACTGTAATTAAATCTCAAAGGATGGAAGTCGAGGCGCCGGAATGGAAAAATCACGCAGTCTGAGTGTGTTTTTTCACTGACTTGCTCTCCTGTGAACTGAGATCTAGAAACAAATGCTAAAGCACATCCACTCTTTCTCACATATGCAATAAAAACACAGATACAGTCAGCAATAGCACTGCTATTTAAAAAATATTATTATGAAACATGGTCAACTATTCCTGTCAATCAAAAAAAAAAAAAAGGTTTAATAAAGGTTAAAACATTTTAACCATTGGCAACATTGGAAATGTTTTATTTAATAACAGTGTTTTATTACTGAAAGTCATAATGAAAAAACTACAACCTGTCAACGCTACAAAATCTACTTTTTAAACTGTAGTATTTATATTTTGTACACATTTTGTTGATTTATTTGTATTCTAATCTTCAAAAATGTTTCCAAAACAATGAAACACAATATAATCAGTCTTTCAACAGCAATTGCAACTCATGACTTAAAAGCAACCGGAGAGTTTAGTACAGTCTGTGAAGAGAAATCAAAGCGTGATAGATGTGTGTATTTGGAGGCCTGACAACAGCTGAGCTGAGTTTCTCATGTCAGCATCAGATATGATTTATCTATTCCAGCTGTATGTTCAGAGATGGCTCACGGGCCAGACTAAAATGCTATACTAAAATACTACAAGCTCATGCATGCTCACCTAAAGCTCACCCTAACGTGACATTAAAAAGCAATGATAACGAGCTTCACCTCTCAAGGACTTCAGCGTCCTCAGCCAACCTTTATATCAAAGACTTCACAAGCCAGATTACTTGTCAACATCCTGAGGCGCGACACGTCGGCTTTGACCCCGACACACACTAACACACTCAATTTCAATGATTTCAAAGAAGATCCAGAAGGCAAAAAACTTCAGAGCAAAACTGTAAACTTAGTCTAAAATAACACTGAGCCAGCACTATAATAATTTCACCATGTGTTTGGCCAACAACTGTGGTGCATTAAAAGACACAATATCACCCCCAAAACACCTTTTTGATATGGTTAAATAGATGACTGCTGAAGTCAGTAACTTTTACTGATATGTATACTTGACTTTTTGTCACAGTTGCGAGTTTATATCTCACAATTCAAAATTTTCTTTCTCAGATTTGCTAGAAAAAATAGTTTGTTTTGGGTAAATATAACAGGCAGTCTTTGGTCTTATTATTGTATTTTAGTTATAGAGCAAATTGTTTTGGCTGAAGGCAAAATCTCATCACATTATATTTTAAGTAACTTCAATGTTGTATATCAAAGTGCTGCCTTTGTACTTTTGACTGAATTGCCTCGCAACTTTTATGATGCTGTTGTTTATTAAATAGTATTATTCAATAATTAATATTTTATATAAATAATAAAAGTAATAGTAAATTTAGTATCGGGAAATGGTATGTGCGTTCGTGATGGTGATTTTAGTTACATTATTCCACTATTAGATGGTGACAAGAGACTGTTTATAATGAGTCAGCAGTAAAGACTTTTATATTAAAAGATAACGAAATGTAACCCTGGACCACAAAACCAGTCATAAGGGTCAATTTTCCGAAATTGAGATTTATACATCATCTGAAAGCTGAATAAATAAGCTTTCTATTAATGTATGGTTTGTTATGATATGACAGTATTTAAATCTGGAATCTGAGGGTGAAAAAAAAAAAAAAAGAAAGAAAAAATCACCTTGTTGTCCAAATGAAGTTCTTAGGAATGCATATCACCTTCCAAATTTAAGTTTTGGCATATTTACAGTAGGAAATGTACAAAATATCTTCATGGAACATGATCTTTATTTAATATCCTAATGATTTTTGGCATAAAAGAACAATCTAAAAGTTTGACCCATACAATGTATTTTTGGCTATTGCTACAAATATACCCCAGTGACTTATGACTGGTTTTGTAACCAAGGAAGTTATATTTACTTTCAACAACACCTTGTAAGATGCAGCCAACAAAGGCCCTGAGCAGTGCTTTCATCAGAAATCACTTTTAACAAATGAAAGGATAGTACGACAAAGATAATGCTTTCCTCAGTGGACGCTCAAACTAATGTTCAAAATGCAACAAATCCCAGTGTCCCCTAGTCAGGTTAGATGTCATATTAAATTTTATGTAGATGAAAACGAGGCTTTTAAGGACAGACTTTCAGTCTTTACAATGGCATGCTCTGCAAAAGAGCCAAGATCACATGTTATTTTTCGTAATTCTTTTAAAACTGTTTCATCAATAGTTTCACCAGCTGAACAATGTGCATGTTGTTAATCAGAACTGCAATCCATTGAACATACTGTACTTCTCTACTCTAATAAAAGTCTATAGGTGCTATAACTGAAGACAGAACACACTGATCTGAAGGGGTATGTGGCCATGACATAAGAACACACTGTTTATCAATGCGTTCAGGAGGTTAATCCAGCAGTGACACTTGGGAAGGCCGGCATGCTGGCATTTGAGGTTTAGTTATTATGACACCCAGCCAAATACTAGGCTGCAATGTCTGTCGGAAGATCAAGAGCGCATATGCACCAGACCTACAGAAGGTTCTTATAAATAACACAGGGATGACACTTAAGGGTTGAGTTTGACGGTATGTCCAGGGTCGCACGGTCACGTCCCAAACCGTCTCTCAAGGGAAGGCCCGGCACGGTGAAGAGGGAAGGAGGGCTGGGAATGGAGAAGTTGGCCAGCGGCTGGCAGCCATCGCAACAGCTGTGGCCGCCGCTTGCATTCCGGCTGGGCCAACGTGAGTAAATAACCACATGCCCCAACTAATTTTGGGGGCAGCGATGAGGAGGGGACAAAGGAGACTATGGTTCTAGCCGATTGGGGAACTGTGACAATAAACGTTCAAGGGCTGGATGTACACGCTTTAGCATTCCACGCAGAACACATATCCAAAAATACAGAGTACAGACAGGGTAGATTTACATATGCTGGGAGAAAAACAAGAATCTTGGTCACACATCTAGAAAAACACAAACCAATCCAAAAGGCCTTTCCTGCTAATTAACAGGGGAGATGATTGCATTTTGTCAGCCCAGCGGGAGTCTTTGACCAACAGACCTTTGACCTTTGGGTATTTCAGTATCACCGTGATGGACATTCTCAGGATGCTATGAAAGGCAGATAAAGTGATGACGGGTCAGGGCTATGACTAGAACCATTCCAGAACCTGTTCCATTTTTTTTTTTTTTTAAATACCAGAACCAAATTATGTTTTAGTAAATGGTTGTCTAACATGCATTTGCATTTTTTTTTCTCTCAGTTTTATCTACAGTGTGTATATGGAATGATCAAGCGTGTACATCCATATTGTTGCTGTTATGTTTTGTTTAGGTTTAATTCTAGTGTTCCTTGTTCCTGTGTTTATCTGCTGTCTTCCTTAGGACTGGGACACATTAGACATTTTTTTTTACTAAGTTAACAAGTTCATTTTGCCAAGATATTTTCAGAGATGATAGACAACAATAAATCACAATTTTACTGCACTAAACAAGTTCATTTTGCCAAGATATTTTCAGAGATGACAGACAACAATAAACCACAATTTTACTGCACTAAACAAGTTAATTTTGCTAAGATATTTTCAGAGATGATAGACAACATGTTATAGAATAATAATTTAATGAACACCTAATTTTGACAAAAAAAAAAAAAAAAAAATTGGTTTCACTTAATTTTGATGGTCCCTTTAACACATTCTGTTGACCATGGGTAATGTTGCACCTACATGTCTATTAACTCTCATTAGAGTGTTAGTATAGTATTAGTAGACTGGTTGGGTTAGGGTTAGAGTAAGCTGACATGTACTTATTAGTTACTTATTATCAGTTGAATGTCTGTTGGGAGACCATCACAATAAAGAGTTAGCAGATATTAAGTTGACAGCCTACCAATACTCTCATGAGAGTTAGTTGACATGTGGGTGCAACATTATTTAGTGTCAACAGAATGTTCTAAAGGGACCATCAAAATAAAGTGTTACCAAAAATTTACATTCAACCTATTTTTCAAATTTCCTGGAAACATCCCAGCGTGACATCCAACGGGTTTTCCCAGATCGCATCACATATGCATTCCTTAAAAGTATTAAACTAACTAGTAAGGAACCAAAATCATTCTTGGTGAATCCCATCCCTACAGAGGACATATAATTTACTAATTTATCCGCATCTTTGAAATATTCCTGTGATCTATAGGAAAGATGTTTTATTATATTCCTGAAGCTAAATTCCCAAATGAGATCTCTTTAATATTTGAACTATTTTTAGATAACAATGGGATAATACATGGAGACCTTTGCTTAAGCTTCTGCTTCTCAGATGCCTTAGTATTTCCTATGCAATAGAAAAGATTTGCAAATATATCAAACATCTGTCATTCTCAAGTCAGAGAACTATCATCAAATTTTCTGAGCTATGCTGTCTACATTCATTTATTAACTCCACACTCTATTGCATGTCAATAATTGTCTCATTTGTTTCTTTATCTTTTTAGGAGTACATCAATTTTAGGAATTTATACTTCAGCAAAGCTGAGATACATCTACCAAACTGTGAAAGAACAAGCTCTGAGCTATACAAATTGTTCTCTGGGATGATTTAGTGAGCTGGATTTTGCAGTTAGCTTTTGACTCATGCCTCTTACATCACCATGTGCCAACTACAATCAGGCATAAATTAGTATGAAACTAATACCCAAATCTGGCCTTTGATCAGCTGCCAGACGCACTCTGCACCCAAACAGTGCTGTTCACCCTTCACTTTCACTTAAGCACCAAAGCCAAGCACACGGTGCACTTTCTCGATCTCCTCTCCCTCTTGTCTTCCCTTGCCAAACGTTCACATTCATTTGTTTGGATCTTCTCCACCTCAGGGAAGCTAAGCCGCTAACTGCTTCATTCATACGGATGACATCATTAAATCCTTTCTCCGACATTGGCTGAGTTAATCCCGCTCATTCTCTCCCTGACTGGCTCTATTATGAAGCACAAATCCTGAGGGTTTTGACGAATGGCCTGTTCTGCATTTGAGAGGTACCCACGCTGTCACCTCCTCAGGCCTCTGTCCATGCAGGGAGAGCAGGGATGCTCCGCTAGAGCCACTGAATGTCCTGTGCTGGCAAACAAGTCAGGTGACGCTCACATCTCTATTACTAATGATTAGAGAAATGCACCAAAAATAGAAATATTGCAGACAGATGGATGGATGGAAGGATGTATAGATGGGTAGATGAATGGATGACAGAACGATAGATGGATGGATGGATAGATGGATGTATAGATGGGTGGATGAATGGATGACAGAACAATGGATGGATGGAAGGATGGATAGATGGGTGGATGAATGGATGACAGAACGATAGATGGATGGATGGATGGAAGGATATATAAATGGGTGGATGAATGGATGACAGAACGATAGATGGATGGATGGAAGGATGTATAGATGGGTGGATGAATGGATGACAGAACAATGGATGGATGGAAGGATGGCTAGATGGGTGGATGATGGATTGATAGAACAATGGATGGATGGATGGAAGGATGGATGACAGAAAGATGGATGGATGGATGGAACAATATAATGATTAATAGAATGATCAGTAGACAATCAGAAGGACAGACAGAAGGATGGATGGAAGGATTTATAGATGGGTGAATGAATGAATGACAGAATGATTGATGGAACGATGGATGATGGATGGATAGAACAATCCATCAAAAGGACAGAAGGACATAAAGATGGATGGATGATGGAATGATGGATGCATGGATGGATGGATGAATGGATGACAGAACGATAGATGGATGGATGGATGGATGGATGAATGGATGGAGGGATGTATAGATGGATGGATGATGGAATGATAGAAAGATAGATGGATGGAAGGATGGATGACAGAAAGATGGATGGATGGATGGATGGAACAGCAGAATGAATAATATAATGATAGATAGAAAGAAGGACAGAAAGATGGATGGATGGATGGATGGATGGATGGATGGATGAAACAATATAATGATTAATAGAATGATCGATAGAAAATCAGAAGAGACAGGTAGATGGATGGATGGAACAATATAATGATTAACAGAATGATAGATAGAGAGGAGGACAAAAAATGTGGATGGATGGAAGGATATATGGGTGGATGGATGAATGAATGACAGACAGAAGGACAGAAAGATGGATGGATGGAACGATAGGTAGAACCATGGATGGATCAATGGATAGATCGATGGATTGATAGATGGATGGATGGATGGATGGATGGATGACAGAATGATAGATATAAAGATGGATGATAGATGGATGGATGATAGATCAATAGAATGATGGCTGGATGAACAGATGGAACAATAGAATGATTAATAGAATGACAGATAGACAGACAAACAGAAAGATGGATGGATGGATGACAGAATGATAGATGGAAAAATGGACTGATGGATGGAACAATAGAATGATTAATAGAATGATAGATAGAGAGAAGGACAAAAAAATGGATGGATGGATGGATGGATGGTGGATGAATGAATGACAGAACGATAGACAGAATGATGGACGGATGGAACAATATAACGATTATTAGAAAGATAGATGGATGACGGAACGTTAGGCAGAAAAATGGATAGATCAATGGATCAGTGGATGGATGGATCAATAGAAGGATAGAAGGATGGATGGAAGAATGATAAATGGATGGATGGATGACAGAACGATAGATAGATAGCCAGATAGAATGATGGATGGATAAATTGATTGAACAATAGAAAGATTAATAGCTAGATAGCTGGACAATAAATGATAGCTAGACAGACAGAAAGATGGATGGATGGATGGATGGATGGATGACAGAACAATAGATAGAACGATGGCTGGATAAATGGATGGAACAATAGAATGATTAATAGAATGATAGATAGACAAACGGACAAAAAGATGGATGGATGGATGGATGGATGGAACAATATAATGATTAATAGAATGACAGATAGACAGAATGACAGAAAGATGGATGGATGATGGAACAATAGGTAGAACAATGGATGGATGGATGGATGGATGACGGAACAATAGGTAGAACAATGGATGGATGTATTGATTAATGGATGACAAACAACTGATATAATGATGGATGGATGGATTATTTGTAGTTCTTTGTAATTCTTTGTAAAATTTATTAGCAATTACGGAGTGAAAATTGTTTCAAAGTAAATCCTTTAGCAGTTCTTCTTTTTTTTTTTTTTTCCCTTTTCTTTTCCAGTTTAGAATATGGACAGATAAACAAGTGTGGGGGTTCTAAATAACAGACATAAAACGACTACTGCACATGTCCACAAACTCACACGTTCACATTCTCTGCACGAGATGCAGAAACACCCTGACTGTAAATAACACACCCAGCACTCCTCCATATTGAAACACTGATTACACATGTGTAATCGCACACCCACACATACACAGAGCAGTAGACAGTGACAGCTGCAGGGATGCAGACTAAATTAGGAATTTCCCCGTCGTTGAGAAAGGAGCAGGAGTGGGAATTATAAGGATTTTCCCTGCCCCGTTAAGCGCAGCACTGTGGCAGCAGATGTGTGGCTCTGAGGGAGGACATAAGCACCATGGCACATGAGAGAAAGAGAGAGAGAGAGAGGGAGATGGCAGTAAGCCGTCTCCTTTGCGTGACAGCGCTGATGGGATTGCGGCTGCGGCTGGGCGGGTAAGAGCTTCAACCATCCAGGGGCAAACTGGGACACCTAAAACAGACAGACGGTGCACATCTATAATGACTGAGCCACTTATCTGGGGTCAGTTGGGCTGACTGACCACAGTGTCGTTAATATTACAAAAGAACTGAGGAGATCTGATCTTACATCAGGTGTTAAGAGTTGGAATTGTGAGTGCGAACCTGACTGAAAAAACAGTGTTACTTGATGCCAGTTTCAGCGAAGGTAAATGTCACTAGTAGTACTGCTCATACTTAGAGTAAAGGATTTACCCTAAACCGAAGTATTAGAATTTGTTGTGTAACCTGTCTCACAGTGAATGTGCTGTGAACACGAACATACAGCTTGCTGAGGATGAGTGTGCTATTATTTTTGCAAACAATTGGCATCAGCATAGATTGAATGCAATGCAGTACTTTAGAAAAAAAAAAAAAAAAAAAAACATATAACAATACATTAAAAATAAACACACAAAAATACACACACAAAAAAAAAAACCCTCTAAAAACCCTAGCAACCACACAGCAATACACTAAAAAACACCCCAAACACTTCAGCAACCACACAGCAGTACATAAAAAAAAAACACCATATCTATGACACAGCAATGCACTAAAAACAACCAGATCTACAGAGGCTGAGAAAGCTCAACTGCAATGCTGCAACTGAACTAAACACGAAAAATAAAAAAATAAAATAAACACCAGCCAATTTTTAATTGCAGCTAACCAATTAAAACTAATTAGTACTAAACTAATTGCGAAAACATCTTTCAAATACTCACAACACAGGCAAATACAGAAATGTGCTGCAAACACTTACAATGCAAACAAATACAAAAATGTGCTGCAAATACTCACAACACTACAAAAACTCACAAATACAGAAATGTGCTGCATGTACACCAAAACCAACCAAATACGCAAACACTGTGCAAAAACTCACTACGCAACCAAATACAGAAACACACTGCAAATACTCACATCATAAACAAATACAGAAACACACTGCAAACACTCACAACATAAACAAATACGGAAACATGATGCAAATACACAAAAAGCAAAAAAAACAAACAAACAAAAAAAAAAACATAAACATGGTGCAAATACTCACTACGCAACCAAATACAGAAACACACCGCAAATACTCACATCATAAACAAATACAGAAACACACTGCAAACACTCACAACATAAACAAATACGGAAACATGATGCAAACACACAAAAAGCAAAAAAAAAAAAAAAAAAAAACATAAACATGGTGCAAATACTTACTACGCAACCAAATACAGAAACACACTGCAAATACTCACAATACTGCAAATACTCACAACACAACCAAATACAGAAACACACTGCAAATATTCACAACACAACCAAAAAGAAAAGCGTGCTACAAAAACTCCCAACACAACCAAATACAGAAACACACTGCAAATACTCACAATACTGCAAATAATCCCAACACAACCAAATACAGAAACACACTGCAAATACTCACAATACTGCAAATACTCCCAACACAACCAAATACAGAAACACACTGCAAATACTCCCAACACAACCAAATACAGAAACACACTGCAAATACTCACAATACTGCAAATAATCCCAACACAACCAAATACAGAAACACACTGCAAATACTCACAATACTGCAAATACTCCCAACACAACCAAATACAGAAACACACTGCAAATACTCACAATACTGCAAATACTCCCAACACAACCAAATACAGAAATACACTGCAAATACTCACAATACTGCAAATACTCACAACACAACCAAATACAGAAACACACTGCAAATACTCACAATACTGCAAATAATCCCAACACAACCAAATACAGAAACACACTGCAAATACTCACAATACTGCAAATACTCCCAACACAACCAAATACAGAAACACACTGCAAATACTCCCAACACAACCAAATACAGAAACACACTGCAAATACTCACAATACTGCAAATACTCCCAACACAACCAAATACAGAAATACACTGCAAATACTCACAATACTGCAAATACTCCCAACACAACCAAATACAGAAACACACTGCAAATACTCCCAACACAACCAAATACAGAAACACACTGCAAATACTCACAATACTGCAAATAATCCCAACACAACCAAATACAGAAACACACTGCAAATATTCACAATACTGCAAATAATCCCAACACAACCAAATACAGAAACACACTGCAAATACTCACAATACTGCAAATACTCACAACACAACCAAATACAGAAACACACTGCAAATACTCACAATACTGCAAATAATCCCAACACAACCAAATACAGAAACACACTGCAAATACTCACAATACTGCAAATAATCCCAACACAACCAAATACAGAAACACACTGCAAATATTCACAATACTGCAAATAATCCCAACACAACCAAATACAGAAACACACTGCAAATACTCACAATACTGCAAATACTCCCAACACAACCAAATACAGAAACACACTGCAAATACTCACAATACTGCAAATACTCACAACACAACCAAACACAGAAATACACTGCAAATATTCACAATACTGCAAATAATCCCAACACAACCAAATACAGAAACACACTGCAAATACTCACAATACTGCAAATAATCCCAACACAACCAAATACAGAAACACACTGCAAATACTCACAATACTGCAAATACTCACAACACAACCAAATACAGAAACACACTGCAAATACTCACAATACTGCAAATACTCACAACACAACCAAATACAGAAACACACTGCAAATATTCACAACACAACCAAAAAGAAAAGCGTGCTACAAAAACTCCCAACACAACCAAATACAGAAACATGCTGCAAATACTCACAACACTGCAAATTTCTACTCACAAAAAAAATACAGAAACACAGTTCAAATACACAAAAAGCCTCCAAAAACAGAAAGACGGTGCAAATACTGCAGGTGCTGCAAAAGCTCACAACACAAACAACTACAGAAATGTGCTGCAAACACTCACAACACAGCAGAACACAGAAACACTTCAAATACTTACAAAGCAACCAAATAAAGACACATGCTGCAAAAACTCACGACACTGAAAATACTTCCAACACAATAAAAAAAAAAAAATACAGAAACAGACTGCAAATACTCCTAGCACAACCAAATACAGAAGTGTGCTGCAAATACTCACAACATAAACAAATACAGAAACAATGCAAATACACAAAAAGCAACCCAAAAACAGAAACACACTATAAATACTCAAACACAACCAAATACAGAAGCGTATTGCAAAAACTCACCACACAAACAAATACAGAAATGGGCTGTCAAAACTCACAAACAAATATAGAAATGTGCTGCAAATACTCACAACACAGTCAAAGACAGAAACACGCTACAAATAATCACAGCACTGCAAATAGTTACAATGCAACCAAATACAGAAACATGCTACAAAAACTCACAACACTGCAAATCCTCCCAACACAACCAAATACAGAAACACAGTGCAAACAAACAAAAAGCAACAAAAAACAGTACACATACTCACTAGGCAACCAAATACAAAACCACACTGCAAATATTCAGAACATAAACAAATACAGAAATGTGCTACAAATATTCCCAACACAACCAAAATACAGAAGTGTGATGCAATAACTCAAAACACAAATAAATATAGAAATGTGCTGCAAAAACTCACAACAAAAAACAAATACAAAACACAGTGTAAATACACAAAACACAACCAAAAACAGAAACACTGTGCAAATACTCACTACGCAACAAAATACAGAACCACACTGCAAATACAAAGAGAGAGAGAGAGAGAGAGAGAGAGAGCTTCTCAACCACATAACAATATGTCTTTTTTTTATTAAAAAAAAACAACAACAAAAAAAACCTTAGCAATCACAGTGATCCACTAAAAACACCCTGAACACTTTGGCATAGTAATGATGTGCTTAAAAGTAGTTACTGATGTATTAAGAGGTATATTAAAGTTTATCTTTTACAAACAGATTTACTGTGTCTAAAAAAATGAAATATATGCACAGACATTAATCATTAATTATTTATTCAATATTTAATGAGAGCAGGAATTGGTTAAACATGGCTTAAGGGCAAAACAGAAGACTTCTCTTTCTGTATGTCTGGGATAATAACCAACATCATTTTCCAACGTGAAGAGGAAACCTGTTTTCTCTTTTTTTTTTTTTTTTCTCTTCACATAATGCAAACACACACCTACAGACAGCACACACACACAGAGTGCGTCTAAATCTCCGTCTTTCACAGCTCCTATACAGTACTGCTGTATCATACTCTCAGACTGTCTCTTTTACACACACAACCACACATAAACACACACTCTTTTACCAGCTTACTCATCATCAGCCTGGGGACTCGGTTAAAAAGAGCTGCCACACAGAGCTCACCAGAAGGCTTCTGATTGGCTGAGAGGAGGGAAGTAAAGGCAGTATTAGTTGTGCTTTTCCTCTCCTCCTCCTCCTCCTCTCTCTCTCTCTCTCTCTCTCTCTCTCTCTCTTTAACTGTCTCTCTGTCTCTTTCCCTCCTCCTGTCAGTGAGCGGATGACAAGCGTGTAGGGCGATCTGTCACCATGCTGGCATCATCAGAGAAGGACAGAAGATGTGTCACAGATAGAGTGTCACGCCTCAGCCCCTCTCGTGTGAGAGATGTTGCACGGCAGTGCCATGCTGTTTGAGTCTGAGATTAACATAAACACACACAAATATACACACAGAGAAACCATAAACAGGAAGAAAGATACACACACACACACACACACACACACACAGAGACACTGCTACAACAAGTGCTTTTCATAAATCCCTGCAGCAGAATCATACGAGATGTGAGAAGAAGCAGGTCACATGTATGTATTCAGTGTGAGGTTTCAGATTATTACCTCATAATTTATTTCTGCTTTGAAATGTGATTGCAATTAAGAGCTTTATAATTTAAACTCAAAACCCATAGTTGCAAAGTAACTTCAGAGTTTGTTTAATATAAACAATCAATATGATATGTATTATATAAGATAAAAAAATAATAATATTTGTTAGTAAAATAAAGGCATCTTGTATGATAAATAAATTGTTCTTAAGGAAACCTAAACACTAAGGCCTGGTTTCGCAGACAGGGCTTAAACTAAACCAGGATAAGACCATAGTTCAGTTAGGACATTTAAGTATTTTTTATTTTTTTATTTTTTTATAAATGTGCCTCAGAGAGAGAAAAAAAAAAAAAAAAAAAAAAAACTGCTGGTGTTCATCTCGACACAAAACAAGGTACTGATATATTTTAAGATCAGTCAGTGCAAGTTTCTTTCAGTTGAAACAGCTCAGATTTACATTTTAGTCTGGGACTAGGTTTAAGCCTTGTCTGTGAAACTTGGGGTAAATGTCAGTAAGCAAGCAAGCAAGCAAATAAATAAATTAACAAATATATAAATTATTTTTTTTAATGTTCTGATTCTGTTTAATAACATGAAGGATATTCTTCACATTGATATTTCAGTAAATATTTGTTATTTATATCTGAATGCAGACATTAGACATTGCATCCATTTTTAAACATAAAAATTTATAATTATATGAATACTAGAAAATTTAACTTTTATGAATTAAGATAATGTATTATTGTTATTTATTTTATTTTATTTTTTTGCAGTTTTGCAGTGTAAATATGAACCAGAGATTTTTAAAACATCTTATTCACTAAATAAACTTTGTATAGGATTTATTTTGAATAAATAAATAAATAAATAAATAAAAAATTGCTATGAGCTTTTAAAGGAAGTAGAAAGTAGAGCGTCTGAAACAGTATTTTTTTATTATCATTAGAACGTTGAAAAAATATTTCTACAGGGTAATCATGAGCACAAGGTCATAATGGTCAAATTAAATGGTCATAACTAAGCCATAGATATGATTTGGCTATAATTGGTGTGATCTGTAAATTAAAATAGGACCAAGGATGAACGATTCTCTTTCATCAAACCAAAACAAGTGGACTATTAAAGTGAAAAATAAAGCAAACTCTTCTCATTGTCATTAGCAAGTGGTTCTCAGCACCTTGTGTTACCCAAATGACTGCAGGTGGAATCAACTAATTACTATCTACAATCTACTGAATCATGTCAGATTACTTCATGAACAGAGGAAAGCTCATAACAATAAGCCACATTCTTACCTGTGGCTGAAAACCAGTAGAAGAGCTGGTTCTCACGCTCAAGCTGTGCACAGATAACACCAGCCCCAATGTGCGACTTGTGAGACAATGAGACATTAAAAGCGTTTTTTTTTTTTTTCACCCCCCAAAACATTAATGAATGATATGGATTAGTGTGTAATATCAGCATCCCAAAACCAGCAGAAAACTTCATGGCTGACCCCACATCAGCGCTACGAGCTTAAAGTATTGACATACAGAGAACTACGAAGGCTTGTGTGTTGCCATGCACTTTTTTGCTATTTATCGATCTGACTCTGGTTCATGGGACTTCAAGCGAGACGAGTTCCAGCTCAGCCATGCTTGGCAGAGTGGTAGCAAGACCTCATAGCTGCAGAAGTGTGAGGGCGTGAGGGGCAAGCCTGAATGTCGACCTGCCTTTTTTCCTCTTGTAAGCCAGCGGCGCTGTGTGTGCACGCTCCATTCTCTCGCCCGTCGCCGGCTGAGTCTTAATGGGATTTCCAGCTCAGCAGAACGCACCTGTTCTTCAGACACAGAACCCCCCCTTATCGATCGGACCACCGGGCCACACCGCCATTCATCAGGCGGCTCGCGATGCTCCGCCGGCTTCAAACGCGCACGCACACACGCTCACAAATACACATAAATGAACACACCCGGGTATGTTTTACCTCCGGCCGCCAATCACACATAACCACGGATCAGGACTGCTGTGAAGGATTGTTGGCTGGGGTTTGAGGGAGGGGGAGCCTGTGGGGATGTAATCGAGGAGTAAGTGAGTGTGTCTGGGAATGTGTGTGTATTGCATGTGTGTTTGTGCGCTTGGATAGAGAGCCATAAATAACCAGAGACTTTTAAACAGCAATGGGACTTGTGTTGGATGATCCACATTGGTTGCTCTTCACAGTTACGGTTAGGTCAGGCATTTTGCACACAAAACCGAAAACTGCAAACTCCTATTAGATACACAAGTTCTTGATATCAGGGTCTACAGGTTTTTAGTCGCCCACCTGGAAACAAACTCAATTCTGGTGCAATAAATAATCATTAGATTATGAGTTTGCGAGTTTGGAGAAATTCAATAGCAAGCGAACTATATCCACTAGCAGAACTGTATATCTGCCAGTTTGTTTTCTGATCTAAAGTTTACAAATATTTTCAGTAGAGGAGGGTGCAATCTGTCACTATTATGCAACTGTTTGAGTTTCTGTTATCATGGTACCAACTACTTAAGATTTCTCCTACATTCAGCTATTTTTTTTGTTTTGTTTTCCCAGCCTAAGCTGGTATGCTGGTCTCCCAGTCTGGTGAAGCTGATTTGTTGGTTTAGGAGTGGTTTTGGACACTTTGGGAAACCATGTGCTGCCTGAAAGTGCTCCAGGTTCCCACTTCTTCAGTAGGATATGGTGTAATTTATTTATTTGACCCTCTAATTTTAGCACTCTCTATTCTATTTCTAAAAACAATATATAATTTTTGTCCAAAAAAAAAAGAAAAAAAAAGCTTGCTCTATTATTTTTCTATTCTAGCTGTTTTCTTTTTATTTACTATATAATTGAAAAAAAAAAAAAAAACTTGCTACGTATACTCCACTAAACTAATCTGAGACTTGTCATAGCACTTGTCAGAGCATTGCTCTTTTGTTGACTTGGATTGCTTCTATTTTCCTCATTTGTGTCACTTTGGATAAAAGTGTCTGCTAAATAACTAAATGTAAATGTAAACATAACTGGTTTACCTTTACCAGATTCTCTACACCACATCTCGATCAATTCTATTATCTTCAAAAATGTTCTATTGCTGCGTCCCAATTTGCATATTATCCATCTTAAATAGTATTCAAAAATAGAATTAGTATGTTTAAAAAATATATATATATTATTAGTATGTTTTAAAAAAATATTCCAAAGATTCCAGATGGTCTACTACTTCCGGTTAGAATTTAAAGTGCAGATCGGTACACACTCTAACAGCTAATATTGGCCACAACACATAACGCGGTGGACGAGAATTCGATTAGAACTGCAAACATGGCGGATATGCGCAACCAACTGACAGATAAAAAAAGAGGTTTGAGTGATAAATAATCAATGTCTAACCTGATGAAAAAATGTTTATTTAATGTTATCCGTGTTATATTTCATCTACAACAACATTGTGAATTTTTTTAAAGATACATTTGGTAATTACCTTTTAAATGGTTGTATCTTGACCAATATTGTCCTATCCTAACAAACCATCAATGGAAAACTTATTTATTCAGCTTTCAGATGATGTATAAAACACAGTTTCACAAAATGTACCCTTATGACTGGTTTTGTGGTCCAGATTCACATATCTACTCCTATAATTTTGGTTGTTTTATGACAAAAATAAGCCACAATGTGCAACAGACTTCATGCTGATATTCAAAAGTCTGGCTACGCAAAACTATCCATGCCCTAACAGTGCAGGATCATTTCACATGCGGCTTCAGCGAGCAGATTTCGAACCCCGTCGATTTTGTATTGTAGCATTGTGACAGCTGGCATCTTTTAAGGGCACCGTTTTTCAAAGTCGCACCAGTGTGACATGACACATGCCCTTCTGCCACCATCAGTCACCTTAATACCGCGGCTCCGGCTCCTCAGCGATGTCATCATTACATCGCTCTTCAATTACCCTGACCTCCACGCACGCACTGGACTCCCATCCCAGTCCCGCTCTGTTGCTGCAGAAGGTTAATTGAAACAGAATGCACAGCTAATTTCTTTTCTAACGAGAGTGGGCGAGGTGTAATAAGTCAAAGAGACATTACAGGTCTTCCTTGAAAGAGCTTTGTGGAGGGGAAGAGCGCTCTTTTGTTTAGTGGGCTGGCAGAATCGCAGGCTGAAGATGTGTGTGAGTGCGTCACGTAAGTTTGAGACTAAACAACTGAATCTCATTAATCTTCAAGCAAATGTCTAGGTCTGACTGTCATATTCATGCACAGGCCAGAGCCCCTGGGTAGGTGAAGGATTGGATGCTCGAGGCCACAACACAGGTGTGGAGAGGTAGATGGTTTGAGAGAGACTGACCCCAGGTGTGCCCTAAGGGTTAGAGCGGGTCATTTTGTGTTTCTACTACTCCTGTTCTGAAGCATGTGTGTGCATGCTTGTGTTTATATATACAGTATCTCACAGAAGTGAGTACACCCCTCACATTTTTGTAAATATTTTATTATATCTTTTCATGTGACAACACTGAAGAAATGATACTGTGCTACAATGTAAAGTAGTGAGTGTACAGCTTGTATAACAGTGTAAATTGCTGTCCCCTCAAAATAACCCAACACACAGCCATTAATGTCTAAACCGCTGGCCACAAAAGTGTGTACACCCCTTAGTGAAAATGCCCAAATTGGGCCCAATTAACCATTTTCTCTCCCGGGTGTCATGTGACTCGGTAGTGTTACAAGGTCTCAGGTGTGAATGGGGAGCAGGTGTGTTAAATTTGGTGTTGTCACTCTCACTCTCTCATACTGGTCACTGGAAGTTCAACATGGCATCTCATGGCAAAGAACTCTCTGAGGACCTGAAATAAATAATTGTTGCTCTACAAAAAGATGGCATAGGCTATAAGAAGATTGACAAGACCCTGAAACTGAGCTGCAGCACGGTGGCCATGACCATACAGTGATTTACAGTTTCCACTCAGAACAGGCCTCGCCATGGTCGACCAAAGAAGTTGAGTGCACATTCTCAGCGTCATATCCTGAGGTTATGTTTGGGAAATAAACGTATGAGTGCTGCCAGCATTGCTGCAGAGGTTGAAGGGGTGGGGGGGTCAGCCTGTCAGTGCTCAGACTATACGCTGCACACTGCATCGATTTGGTCTGCATGGTTGTCATCCCATAAGGAAGCCTCTTCTAAAGATGATGCACAAGAAAGTCCACAAACAGTTTGCTGAAGACAAACAGACTAAGGACATGGATTACTGGAACCATGTCCTGTGGTCTGACATGATCCCTCCCTTCGGTGACTGGGCCGCAGGGCAGTATTCCAACATGATAATGACCCCAAACACACCTCCAAGACGACCACTGCCTTGCTAAAAAAGCTGAGGATAAAGGTGATGGACTGGCCAAGCATGTCTCCAGACCTAAATCATATTGAGCATCTGTGGGGCATCCTCAATCCACCAGCTGATTGATGTTGTCATAGAGGAGTGGAAGAGGACTCCAGTGGCAACCTGTGAAGCTCTGGTGAACTTCATGCTCAAGTGTGTTAAGACAGTGCTTAAAACAATGGTGGCCACACAAAATATTGAGGTTTAGGCCCAATTTGGACATTTTCACTTAGGGGTGTACTCGCATTTGTGGCCAGCGGTTTAGACAATAATGGCTGTGTGTTGAGTTGTTTTGAGTGGACAGCAAATTTACACTGTTATACAAGCTGTGTACTCACTACTTTACATTGTAGCAAAGTGGAATTTCTTCAGTGTTGTCACATGAAAAGATTTTATAAGAGAGAGATAGCCCACTATAGAGCCCACTGTCCCGAAAAGTTTATTTCCAACCTGCTTCAGCTCACTTTCCTGTGTATATTTTTAAGTGGTCCTGAAGATCTTGATTACCTGTTTCAATTGTGTTTGATTAGGGTTAGAGCTAAACCCAGGGTAGGGTTGGGAGGCTAGGAGAAAAAAACATACTTTTCTTGAATTTATATGAACTTCAGTGACTTAAAAATAAATAAAAATGAAACTTTGAAAAAAAAAAAAAATTGAAAAACATTGAAAAAAAGAACAACAATCTCAAACAAGGATGGGCCTCAAAAGATCTATAAACATGCAATTTCAATAATATATAAATTTGTCAGAAGACTGATCATATTGTAATTGTCATTAGTAAATGACAAACAAAAACTGTAATCTGACCATTTAGGGCAAATGAACATTCAATTAATTCTTTTTTTTATTATTATTATTAAATGAAAGAAAGAAAGAAAGAAAGTCAGATATTTATTTTTCCATTAATGACTTATCTGGTAGTTTTGCTTGGTATCATGTTTTGCAAGCAAAAACAAAGTTCAAGTGTGTGTTTGTATTTATCTATTTCATAAGGTTAATCTCAACATTAAACCAATTAAATATCAAGCAGGTAATGTGCATAATCCACTAAACAAATCTTACATCAAATATGTAAATTTTTATAGCGTTGACATGATTCATGTGGCGGCGTGACCAACAAGTACTCCCAAAAAGCCTCAATATTGTGACTGTAAGACTTTTTGCTTTGTACAAGTTTAACAGCTAAAAAAACTGGCATGGAGCCCAAAACTCTAAACAAATGCAATATACATAAACAAACAAATAAATACAAACTTGCACAGTCCATTGGTGTGCCAATAAATGCATTTAAATATCATTTTATTGTTTGGCCAGCATCACTGCAGCGGCCAATAATAGCAAATTAAGAATGTGAATAAATAGAGTCCAATAATACTGTTTCAAGTCTCAGCAAGAACAGACCCCTGCGGGGAGGCATTTGTTAGGAGAAGAACATCCTCTTTCATGAATGTGTGTGAGTGTATCTGCATATTCCTTTGCATATGCACAGACACTGCTTAAAGGGATAGTTCACCCAAAAATGAACTGTCTTTATTTACGCATTTCAAAACCGTATGACTTTTTTGTGGAAAACGAAAGAAGAATTATAGAGGAATATCCTGGCAACTCACTTCCATATAATAAAAGTGAGCTATACTTAAGTGTGATCTGAATGTAATGTTTTCGAACACCTAATTGCATGCTAACTGTAATTAAATGAAAATGTATTCTAGTTTAAGTTTATATTATATGCAGTTAGCTGAACTTTAGAGTGCTTTTTTTGACCTACTTAAGTAGGACTTAAGTACTTCTTTGTAACTTCTATTGTCTTTGAAATATGGTTAAAGTGTGCTGATAATTTATATTGAAACCTGTTTTTTGCATGTCTTTCTGTAACACATTTACAATTTAGTACATTTAAAACATTCATTTTATATCTAATATTGAATAACACACTACAGTTGAAATGATATCGTAATTAAGTACTTTTGCATGTTGTCAACACATCAGAATACGTTTACTTCCTTTAAAGCACCACAAACGACTGTTAAAACAATGTCATATAAAATACTTTAACGTAAAACGTTTAATCTGACATTTTTGACATTACACTTTTTGAAAGTGCACTTAAGTGTGTTCAGAAATATAGTCATGAACGTCTCTCTTGGAATACAATTAAGTGTCCCTTTATTTATTTAAAAGTGTACTTTTAAGGTTAGAAGTACACTAAAAGTACAGTTTGCATACAATTACATACAACAACTGAAATCCTACCTCAAAGTAGCCCTAAATCATTCATTTGCTGAGTTTTACTTCATGCCACTGTGTTCTCATGCTATTGTTTTTCTTTTGCAATAGAAATAGTGAAAACTGCATGACCTCTTCAGTCTGTCGAATCAATCAGCATGGCTTGTTTACACACAATTATCAAAAGTCAGACTCCACCAAATGCTGAAAGAAAACACAAACAAACAGGTGCTCAGTGTGCAGTAAATCAGGATATGTGAACACAACCTGCAAACACAAAACTCTCTTATCACGCTTGATATTTGCCATCTTTGTTCTGCACGCTCTTTTGTTTAGAAAGATTAAAGAAGGTGACGGAAGGAAGAAGAAAAGGGAGGGATGGGAATCGCTATTGATGCGCAGCGACGGCCCTGATAAAACGTTACGGGAGTTCAGCTTTACTATCAGCTCGGGCTCTTTTGGCGCTCGAAGACTCGCACTTTCCTCTAAAGATGTCTGGGAAAGGAATGCAAATCTTTCCCGAATTAGATTCCCAGTTGAGGGAATTGGGGAGGCATGAACCTACAGAAATGCACAAACAAACACACAAATATCAGATTCCTGTACTCAGTTAATGGATCATGGATGTCACAAGCATAATGTGATTACCATAGATCCGTTTCAGCCTTCAAAAGGCCACTCAGCTCATGGGGTTGACAATAATGCACATATCAGCCAAATAAATCCTGTTTCCACCCAGTACTTTTAGAGAAGTTAAAGACACGGCTTCATCAAAAATATATACATTTCAAATGACAGATGAAAATAGTGGTAAAATCACTGGACGGAAGCAAAGGGAGGAGGGAAGAAGGGATGTGCTTTTTTAATTAGCGAGCTGTGGCCACATATATTTATTCAGTCATCTCAAACAAGGCCTATTCAATGCTAAAATTAAAATAAGCAACTTTCAGGAAGTTAAATCAAAACTTTTAAATGATCTCCATTCCTTTTGTGTTTGAAAGAATGAGTCACCCAGGTTGCAGGTGAATCAGCTTTTCACTGAGGCGATGCAGAGGAACGTTGCAATAAAAAAAATTTACTATAAACTCACATGGCTTTCCAGGAATGCTCTGAAATGGAATTTTAAAACAGCCAACGTAAAGATTGCCAAGAAACACACAGCCTTTTAATAGCTAATACTGTGAAGAGGAGTTAATGGATAGCCACTGTTTCAATAGACCAAACAGTCTCGTGATACAAAAGAATGGCATTGTGTGTATTTATAGTCAGGCTTCTGGGGAAAACACCATTAGTCTGTGCTTTCATCCATGTCTTAAATGAATCCAAAACTAAAAATTTGTACTGGTAACATGCAATGCATTTACTCTATAACAGATCATTTTGACATCATTAAGTAGTTTCATTCAATGCATTCATATACTGGTAATATTTGTAAAAACAACAGCAACAATACTACTACTAATAATGCATAATGTGAATGTTTTTAATGCATTATTCCAATGTTTTTGTACACATTTAATTCTCTAGTATGTTAGTCAACAAAACAATATAGGCATACTTCTTTTAAGCATGGCTAACTAACTAACTAAATAAATAAATAAAATCAGTGATTAAAACATTTCTTTAAGGCAACTTTTAACTTGATGTTGTTACAGAAAGCACCATATTTTTTCACAAGGGTAGAACTGAATCATTAAGTTGTATTACTAAAAGTATTCATGTACTGGGAAAATTTGTAATAATAATAATGATTAGGTTTAATGTAAATGTTTTATGCAATATTCTAAATGTTTAATTCTTTAGCATGTTAGTCAACACAGGTGTAGCTTTTTAAAGCACAACAAAAGATTATTAAAACAATGACTTCAAATATTCAAATTCCAATTTTCACACTTGTTTAATTATTTAGCATGTTAGGCAACACATCAAATTAACTGTAATTCTTGAAACCACAATAAAATATTATTAAAGCAATGCTTTAACGTACTTCAAAGCAAAAGTTTGATTTTTGCCTTTATTACAAAGAGCGCACTTTTCAAAAGTTAAGTGTGTTACTTAAGCGTACTTAAAAGTGCACTTAAGTGGTCTCTTTTTTTACCTTAAGTGCACTACAAGTGCACATTTAATGCAATTAAACTCACTTCTTTTCACAAGAGTAGAATTGAATCATTCAGCGGTATTACTAGATATTCATATACTGGGAATATTTGTAATAATAATTAGGTTTAATGTAAATGTTTTATGCAATATTCCAGTTTTCACATGTTTAATTATTCAACATGTTAGGCAACACATCATAATAACTGTACTTCTTCAAAGCTCAATAAAAGATTATCTAAATAATGCTTTAACATTTACTTCAAAAAAAAACTTAGATTTCTGGCCTTATTACAAAGAGCGCACTTTTCAAAAGTTAAGTGTGTATCTTAAGTGTACTTAAAAAGTGCACTTAAGTGCTCTTTTTTTTCCCCTTAAGTACACTACAAGTGCACATTTAATGTAATTAAACACACTTCTTTTTGCAAGGGTAGAACTGAATCATTACGTGGTATTATTAGCTGTATACATATACTGGAAACATTTGTAACAATAATTAGGTTTAATGTAAATGTTTTATGCAATATTCCAATTTTCACATGTGTTTAATTCTTTAGCATGTTAGACAACACATCTAAATAACTGTACTTCTTCAAAGCACAATAACAGATTATTTAAACAATGCTTTAACATGTACTTCAAAACAAAACCTAGATTTATGGCGTTATTACAAAGAGTGCACTTTTCAAATGTTAACCCCCAGTTTCATAGACAAGGCTAAAATGTAAGTCTGAACTGTTTCAACTGAAATAAACTCGAACTGACTGAACTTTAAATATGTCAGTGCCTTTGTTTTGTCTCAAGATGCACACCAATTATGTTTTTTTCTAAGGGACGTTTATAAAAATTGCTTAAATGTCCTAATTGAATTATGGCTTAGTCCTGGCTTAGGTTAAGCCCTGTCTATGAAACTGGGCCTACGTGTGTTACTTAAGCGTACTTAAAAAGTGCACTTAACTGGTCTTTTTTTTTTTTTACACTCCAAGTACACTCCAATGCACATTTAATGTAATTAAACACACTTCTTTTCACAAGAGTAGATACATTACTGGATGTATTCATATACTGGGAATATTTGTAATAATAATTAGGTTTAATGTAAATGTTGTATGCAATATTCCAATTTCCACATGTGTTAATTCTTCAGCATGTTAGGAAACACAGCAAAATAACTGTACTTCTTCAAGGCACAATAAAATATTATTAAAACAATGCTTTAACATACTTCAAAACAAAACTTAGATTTTTGGCCTTATCACAAAGAGTGCACTTTTCAAAAGTTAAGTCAGTTTCTTAAGCGTTCTTAAAAGTAAGTACACTACAAGTGCACATACAATGTAATTAAACACACTTCTTTTCACAAGGGTAGAATTGAATCATTAAGCGGTATTACTAGATGTATTCGTATACTGGGAATATTTGTAATAATAATAATAGTTAGATTTATTGAAAATGTTTTATGCAATATTCCAATTTTCACATGTTTAATTTTTCAGCATGTTAGGCAACACATCACAATAACTCCGCTTCTTCAAAGCACAATGAAATATTATTTAAACAATGCATTAATATGTACTTCACAACAAAAATTACTTATTTAAAAGTACACTAAAGTGGTCTTTTTTTACTCCTTAAATACACTACAAGTACACATTTAATGTAATTAAACACACTTCTTTTCACAAGGGTAGAACCGAAATGTATTCATATACTGGGAATATTTGTAAAACTGTTTAATGTAGGAATTAGGACGCATATGCATTATGTAAGTCACATGACCAATCTGGCAGGAATATGATGTGGGGAAAAGCGCCTGATGAAACATTATCTTCCCCAAAAGTTTCCCCGCCCCAACTCTCCGTTTCGCTCGGTCTCTCTAGCCTGTGGCACCCGAGTCACCAGTGCTGTTTTTTCCAGCCCATTCATGGTCTCAGCTAGCAACGAAAGAGAGAGAGAGAGAGAGAGAGAGAGAGAGGCTCATGTGAAAGTTGAGAAAGCTGGAGGCTACCCTTGCCTTGGAAATCAAGGTGGAAGGAAAGCATGTGACGGTCCTTTGGTGCATATATGACCTAGGATTCTCATTGGCAACAAGCATGAGGACATGGCAGGCGTATAGTCATGGGATTGAAACTTAATCTGAACAGTGAGTGAGTTGGTAAATGAACAAAATGGTCCGGCTGGTTGTGTTTGGGGGGGATGGGAGAAATTACCAATGATGTGTCAGATTACATGTACAAACACACACACACAGCCGGATTTCTATTAATAAAAAAAGAAGAAAGTTGCCACACATTCCACAAGTCATGTATTTTGACATTCATGATTAGATTTTTTCTATGTGAATTTTGTGGTATTGCATAAAAAAAATAATGGAAACCAAGATGCACATTTTTTTTTTTTTCTTTTTTCTTTTTTTCTCAGAAAGAAAACGTGCAAAAACTACGACAGAAACACATTTACTAAATAAATGCACAAATTAAAGTGACTTTGCCTTGACAGATCTGTTTAGATAACTAGTCTAAAAAGCAGACAAATCTCAATGCACGCCATTTCAAAAACTGTTTAAATCTAAAATACTAAAATGTGACCCTGGACCACAAAGCCAATTTTAAATAACATGAGTATATTTGTAGCAGTAGCCAACAATACATTGTATAGGTCAATATGATCAATTATTCTTTTATGCCAAAAATCATTAGGGTATTAAGTAAAGATTATGTTCCATTAAGATATTTAATTCCCTTCCAGAAATATTTTATTATTTTATTATTATTTTATATTTTTTTAACAACTTTAAAGACTTTAAAGATTTTCTTAATATTTAGATTTTTTTTGCACTTTCAAATATTGTCCTATCCTAACAAACCATACATCAATGGAAAGCTTTTCGAAAGATATTTATAATGTATAAATATCAATTTAAAAATAAAAACTGACGGCTGGTTTTGCACTCCAGGGTAACATATAACAAACGTCATGCATCCGCCTCTAAATCCAAGATATATATTGTTATGCATTTGAAATTTTTACTCATAATTTATTAGGTAGGAAAAATGTCACAGGCTTTTTTTTTTTTTTTTTTTTTTTTCAACATAATTATTTAGTATACTTGTACTGCTTCAAAGCATGATAAAATATAACATTAATGAAGAGCTTTTTTTTCTACTCAATTACTCAATTACAAATACTCAATTGTGTCTCTTTAAGTACACTTAAGTGGCTTTTAATTTCATTATTATTGTATTATCTGCAAGTACAGATTTTTAGGATTTTCACAAGGGTAGAATGTAATGAGTGCACCATCTATTGAGGAACAGTTTGAATGTAGGTGGTATTTCAAATAATCGTATTATATTCTAATTCTTGAAAGCATTTGATTGGACAAAATATGCTCTAAATATTAAATATTAACAGACAGAAACTTGGGATGGAAACAACTACTGGCTCGTGCTATGATCGTTACACCAGTCAAAGAAAAGCCAAAGCCCTTCTTAACACGTTGCTCTGAAACACGAAGACATTAACACGCCATCCGAGATGCCTGAGTCACCCAGCGATGGAAAGGTGGAACCAGGCAGCCTCAAATGGCTCAGCATTACTGCCAATCCAGTGCAGACGAACCCCGCGTGGAGTTGTGCGTCACCTCGATCCCAGGGCCCCTCGAAGGAGGAACTGGCTGCAACAGGAGAGGCCGACTTTCTCTATAATCTCGGCTAGCTTACTCTGTGGTTGTCATACAATCCCACAGGTCACAGCTGGGGCAGGGCAGGGTGTCACGAGGTGTGTTGCCATGGACTCGAAGAACACATGTTTTTTTATAGACAGGAGACAAGTGTGAGTGTGCACTTATGTGTTGATGTTGTAGAAAGGGCAGCGTCATGAGATTGTTCCTGATTGAACCGGGCTTTCGTGTGTCCGCGTCTGGAGAACTTAAAAAGCCTGAACGCAAACGTGTCACCTCTAGTTAAAATGCTCTGTGTGTGTGCGCGTGGCGGGCTGTCATTCGTTCCAGGCCGTTCCCCATGGCCACTGGCTGTTTTAAGTGACAGGCCATCAGCGCTGAGGTCACTGGGTGAAATGAGAGGTGCAACCAAGGCTGAGTGTAAGACTTCACAGAAAGCCACACAATGATCCCAGTGCAGTGTGAGGGGAATAAGATATATCGAGATGGACTCGTAACGTGACATATTCGAAAAGTGTGACATTAACCTCGATTTTTTTGAATTTTTTTTTTTTTTCTGAAAAACATTATGAGTGGTGCTTGAATGTGTGAAACTCATCAGCATGATTACTTGGAATGCTTATTACAGAAATAATATACTTTAAAAGAATACACTTAAATGCGAACATAATGCGATGTTTTCAGACACTTAATTGCATATTAATTGCAAATAAATAAAAAAATTGAAATTAATGATACTAATTTATACATTTCAATATATTTTGTAATTCAAAGTTTATATCAATGAAACAGTTGCTGGTAGCCATTGGCGTCCATAGTATTACAAGTCAATGGGTACCAGTAACTGTTTGGTTTCCAACATTCTTCAAAATTTCTTCTTTTTTGCTCAACAGAATAAATAAACTTTTCTATTCTATTCTATTCTATTCTATTCTATTCTATTCTATTATAATATATTATGCAAATACACAAAAAGCTTTTACAAGCACACAAAACAAGCGCATATGAAATCAGGGAAATTAATGACAGGAAGTTAAATTTTAGATGGACTCTGATGGAATGGAAAGAAGTGTTTTTCCACTCTGGTCCACAATTTCAAAGTGTTTTTTTTTTCTTTTTATCTATCGTTCTGTCATCCATCCATCCATCCATCCATCTTATTATCTATTGTTCGGTCATCCATCCATCATATAATCTATTGTTTTGTCAACAGTTCATCCATCCATCCATCCATCCATCCATCCTTTCTTCTTTCCATCCATCTGCCCATCCACTGTTCTATCCATTCATTCATCCATCCATCCATCCATATATTGTTCCATCCATCCATTGTTCTATCATTTTGTCATCCCTCCATCCTTCCATCATCCATACATTCATCCATCCATCCATCCATCCATTGTTCTATCTATCGCTCTGTCATCCATCCTTTAATCCATCCTTCCTTCCATTCATCCTTCCTTCCATCCATCGTTCTATCCATTCATCCATCCATTGTTCTATCCATCCATCCATTGTTCTATCTATCATTTTGTCATCCCTCCATCCTTCCTTCCATCATCCATCCATCCATTTATTCATCCATCCATCCATTGTTCTATCTATTGCTCTGTCATCCATCCTTTAATCCACCCTTACTTCCATTCATGCATTGTTCTATCCATCCATTGTTTTATCTACCATTCTGTCATCCATCCATCCATCCATCCTTCCTTCTATCCAACCATCCATCCATCTATCCATCCTTCCATCCATCCAACGTTCTATCCATCATCCATTCATCCATCCATCGTTCTATCATTTTTTCATCCATCCATCCATTGTTCTATCATTTTTTCATCCATCCATCCATCCATCCATTGTTCTATCTATCATTTTGTCATCCCTCCATCCTTCCTTCCATCATCCATCCATCCATTTATTCATCCATCCATCCATTGTTCTATCTATTGCTCTGTCATCCATCCTTTAATCCACCCTTACTTCCATTCATCCATTGTTCTATCCATCCATTGTTTTATCTACCGTTCTGTCATCCATCCATCCATCCTTCTTTCTATCCAACCATCCATCCATCTATCCATCCATCCATCCATCCATCCATCCATCCATCCATCCATCCATCCATCCATCCATCTATCCATTGTTCTATCTACCGTTCTGTCATCCATCCATCCATCCTTCCTTCCATCCATCCATTGCTCTATCCATCCATCCATCCATCTAGTTACAAAATGCAGTTATATGTATTTATTTGATTTTCAATTAATTCTAACTTTCTTACTATCAAATTCCAATTGGAATTCTGCATCTTGTTTGCTACTCGGAGCTGAAATTGAATGTCAAAGCATTCTCAAGTCGTTCAGAATGGTGCATATTCCATGGTTGCTACGTTGTTCCAGGGTGTTGCTTGGTGGTTGTTAGGGTTTTGAGAGCAGTTGCTTAGTGGCAAAAAGAATTGCGTATTCAAAAGAGCAAAGAAGTCTCTTTAGATGGCAACTGGGTTTCTCTTTGAGTACTTATTGAAGTCTACAGAACTGTCCCCACATATTTAATTGTTCACCAGGCGAAAACTGATCATCTGAGTTCTTAGAGTACTAACCACACACCTTTCCTTAAAAAAACTGCATCTGGGTGTAAAAAAGTAACATTTCTGCTGGATTCAAGTACCACTGATTCGCTCAAACCCGCAGGCACATCAGTGAACAGTCACAGTGTTGAGAACAGGCAAGCACTCTCTCAGCACTGTCACCACGGTAATATACGCTTATTTAAATCGAGCTGTCACACTTGGTGTGTCATGCATCGCAATGACACCCTGGGGAACACAAGAAATTCTGTCTGACCTTTGACCTGGCTGCCACTCAGCCAATCAGTTAAGTGTGCCGCTTCATATGCCATAGTGTTGATAACGCTCGATGCAGGGGAAGTCCTGACCTCACGGATGCAAAGTAAGATTTGCTTTAACCTGCATAGTAATCAAGTATTTTGCATTAAACTACAAGAAATGTATTTTCTCTATCTACCAAAATTATAGTTTTGCATATGTTCATTTTGCAAATGTACATTGTCAAGTTACCAATTATTTTTTTAATGGAAGAAACATGGGATGCAGAAAAGATATGCAATGGTTGTCACAGGGTACAATGTGAAAGATAAAAAGATTTTGACCAATCAAATATAATTTTATTTACAATGCAATTCAGTTTTTATGTGGTCAAAAAACATGAAGGGGACATGATTTTCCTGAGCTATAAAAAGAAAATAAATGTCATTAAATTGAATTTTGTTTTATTATATTACTTGCATAATGCGATATTTATATCTACATTCAGAAGCATGTTTATTTACAACAGCTTTGGCTCAATTCTCCTTTTTTTCACTCTCAAAATAATTTAAATCTCCAAAGAATTTGTTTCTTTTACACATCAGATTTGAATTTCTTATTCTTTAAAGCACGGTGCACATTTTGAAACATTTCACAATAACTGAAAGCACATGAGTTTCTGGTGAAGATGACTCTCAGTGAAATAATCTTCACAACTTCTAAACATTCTTTCATCATGTGAGTCGCTACGTGCAAAATGATCCGTTCAGTTATCAAAATATGTCAGACAAACATGTATAATCTATAAATATTTTTGATATGCAATGAATTCTGTTTACATGTAACACATTGCAACAAAAACAAGTGTAGGCTACTGCATACACTACATAAAAATTTGTGTATTTTTTTCTGTGTACTTCAGTATTGACTTTTCCCAGTAAACTTTAACCTACTGCTGAAATCTGTATCTACAAAGCTCAGTGCAATGCACAATAACATTCAACTAGACAAAACTGACATTCTTGTATAGTATAGTAAGCAGTCATTGTTAACAAAAATAAAAAATAAAAAAAATAATACATAAGCATTTCCAGGACTGACTGCCATGGTGAAAAAAAAAATCTAAACATTTTATCCAGTATGGATCATACAACAACATTAATTAATTCATTATATATTATTATTATTTATTTATTTATTTATTTATTTTCAGTGGTATTATGAATATATGAGTTTTTTTTCCCCACTCCTGTCCAATATAATAATTTTAAGCAATCCAAATCTAATAATATTATAATTATCTTTTCCCCCCAAATCAAAGCACTGGCTTGGGTGATCCAATCACATGTTGCTAGCACTGAATGCAGTGTAAGCGAGTTCAAATTGCTTTGTAATTGGATCACACAGACCACATTCAGAGGTGAGAAACGCATGTGACCAGATTGCATTTATAGTATAAACATTAATCTACCCCAATTCATCTAGGCAGAAAAATATATTGGAATGAACTGCACTAAATGCATGCAAACTTTGTTAGGATCACCTGAGACAGCTTGAAAACAGGGCCAATACTGTAAAAACTACAGTGTGTACAATAGAGCAATGCAATGATGATGTATTTTTGTAGGACGTTAGCATCAGACAGGTTCCCTCAGCAAAAACCAAGTAGTATTTTTCCATTGGTTTTTGGATCACTGCATAAAGTAACAGTTTACCTGTTCAGTGTGATGATGTTTAATGTCTCTGACAACCTCTGTAGTCCCTTTTACGTTCTTGCTTTTTCTATTTCATCACAGACCTTGTTTTAGGTATTAAAAAAAATATAAAAAATAGGTTGAAAAAACCTATTGACTTCAGGATGATGCAACCAGAAATACAAAAATGCTTGTTTCCAGGTTATGGCCTACAAAAACACACCATCCATGCAGCACTGTGTTTACAAGATCTCTTTTCATCTATGGTCTCTGTATTTACCTTTTCCATTGGCATTTATGGGTTCATGAAGAACCTTTAAAGAGATGGTTCACCCAAAAATGAAAAGCATACTCACGCCAAATATCTTTTGCAAAAGTATTTTGTGTCATATTGGCATAATAAAAATCAACCTATTTTTTCTTCTGTGGTCTTCGGTCCTGTCTCTCTCTCTCCCTCTCTCTCTCTTGCTCTCTCTCTCCGGCTGCTTGTGGCTCCAGGGCCATATTCCTGGCTCGTTACTGGGTTTCACAGACAGTATAATTTCAGCCTGACACCGCCTCAAACGAACGGCTGTCAAGCCCTAGCGCCGCCGTGGGGGAACTCATGGGACGTCGTCTCAAAAATGTCACTTTCCCCACTTGCCAGCAAAAAAAAGTAAAAGAAAATGAAAGGAAAAACAAACTGCACACGGCCTGGGAACCACTGTTTTAACCGTGACAGGAAAAATGGACACCGTTTTGGGACAGAGAAAATTGTGTGTGTGTTTTTAAGGTGTGCTGTCCCTAAAAGCGTCATTTAAAATAATGTAGTGAAGTGCTAGTGTGAGAATGACTGCATCTGATGCAGTTTTGGGCCTGATTTTTTTTTTTTTTTTAAAGGAAGGCTCTTTATTGGCATCTATGGGTTCATGAATAACCTTTAAAGAGATGGTTCACCCAAAATTCACCCAAAATGTGCTGTTAATGTACTCACCCTCAGGCCATCCAAGATGTAGCTGCCTATTTTTTACTTCAGTAAATTTTTTTAGCTGAAACTGTGGTGCTCTGTGATTCATAAAATGCAAGTCAATGGCTACCGTCTCTTTAAGAGTCAACAAAAGCATAGCAGGCAACACAAAATTAATACTCATGGCTCCTGTCGATATATTGAGGTCTTATGAAGTGAAACAATTGGTTTATGCAAGAAGCTGAACTTTTTTTGTTTGTTTGTTTTTTGCAACATTATTACCTGTAATCCGAAGCCTCAATCAACCGGTCCAGCATGATGTCGGTTTCACAAATTAATCACTTTTTTGAACTGGTTCTTTTTAGTGAACTGGATGAACGAGTTCAACAAAATGAACTGAACAATCTGAAACAGTTAGGGATTTTTTACAGACACAAGTTACTCAATCAAAACTCATTTTTGGACATCCAGTAGTCACTCCAACTCAAAATAAACTGACCCTGTGATGAATTAACTCATTCAGTGCTCCAGTTCCTCCAACAGTCACTGAACTGGGGAAACATTTTGACTCTAACCAAAGACCAATAAGCCGCTGATCTGCACATACAAGAACCAAGCACTTGAATGAAGGGGGCCAAATAAACCTTTTTATGGTTTCTCATTGTTTATGTAAAAAAGGTGAGCTGATGAAGACTGGTTTATTCACTTTATATGCTTTAAACATGTAAAACATCCATGTTACATCAAATGTGTTATATCATTTCTTGATTACATAAATTGGTGAATCAGTTATTTCAACTAGTTCATAGAAACAAAATGTCCAAAAGAACCATTTTTATGGGAAATAATCAGAATTACCACCATTACCATGAGGATAATTGTAGCCATTTACTTGCATTTTGTGAATCAACAAGGAGCCAAGTTTCAGCTAACAATCTTCTTTACTGCTCAGCTGAAGAAAAAGAAAAAGTAATCTTGGATGGCCTAAGGGTAAATAACAGCACAATTTCATTTTTGGGTGAGCTATCCCTTTAACATCCATAGAGCCTTTCCATTGCACAAAACATTATTTAAAAATAAATAAATAAATAATAATAATTCTTTAGATTGTTAAAATATTCACAAAACACAAAATTATTACTTACGGCGCCTGACGATACATACATTGAGCTCTTATGAAGTGAAATGATTGATTTATGCAAGAAGCTGAACTTTTTTTTTTTTTTTTTTTTTTTGCAACATTATTACTTGTAATGCCAGCATGATGTCTGTTTCACAAACAAACTTTTTAGTGAACTGGATGAACCAGTTCAACAAAATGAACTGAACAATTTGAAAGAGTGATTTTTTACAGATACAAGTTAATCAAAACTCCCTTTTGGACGTCCAACAATCACTCCAACTCAAAATGAACTGATCCTGTGATGAATTAACTCATTCAGTGCTCCAGTTCCTCCAACAGTCACTGAACTGAGGAAACATTTTGACTTGAACTGAAGACCATTTCCTAAGACCTCAATACATCATCAGGAGCCATGGGTATTCATTTTGTGTTTGCTGATCTGCTTATTTTGACTTGCATTTTGTGAATCACCAAGGAACAAAGTTTCAGCTAAAAATATTTTTTTACTGTTCAGCTGAAGGACATAAAAAAGAGTAAATTCAGTATTAGTACTCAATTTAAACTTGTAGAATTTAAAATTTGAACTTAAGTTTATTTTACTTGGAGTCATGATCCCATTGTTCCCATCATGCACTTGGGCACAAATAATTAATAAGATGATTTTTTTTTTTTTAGATGTATTGACACTGTTTAATGGTTGTCTTTGTTGTTAGGTTTAATAACTTGCTGTTTTTTAACATCTAGAGTTCATTTACTACTCAAAATGACCCATTTACACTCAAACTATTTACTGATCGTTACCGTCATTGTGTATCATGTGCCAAGTATTGAGGGCTCTGTCTTAATGCTTTGCAACTACATTGTGTCAACATATAACCTTAAAAACAATAAGGAGACGTCTGCTTGCTTACATACATGTTTGTAAGTGAACCTTTTAAAAATGCTTTGAATGACATTTTTTTTTTTTCTGTGCTATAATGTTTGAGTAAAGTTTACAAACCATGGCTGAGTGAATTGTACTTGAGGACTGCAGGGTAAACTTAAAATAATTTAATAGAAATTCTAACTCTAACACGTTAAATGTATTTATTTCCTTTCCTAATTTTACTTAATTCCATACTTAAATTTTACTTTAAAAAATGTGTGTGGAAAAACTTGCAAAATATTTTTTTTTTCAGTGTATATATATATATATATATATATATATAACCAAGGATATTGGAACCTATATTTTTAAGAATGCATTGTGGAAAAAGGTTATTTAAATCTTTAAAAATATTTTTTTCAAACTAAGAAAAAAAAAGTTATTTTAAGAAATGTTCACTGAAAGGTTCTTTGTGCTCATTCTATGGCATCACAGCAAAAACCCCTTTAAGAGTTTAAGAGTTTGTTTATTACACTTATGTATACGGCGTATTATGCTTTTGCCTGTTTGTGCAGATATACTGTACCACTATATGCACGCATTTGGGTTCAAGCAGTATGTAATACTTTGGGGATGTAAAACATTTCATATTGTGTTTGAGCAGGTGTGCGTTTGTCTTCTATCCCTGCAGTGTGCTTCCCTGCGTCTGCGAGCTTCCTGGCCTCACTACAAAGCTCTCTCCCTCTAAGCACATGGGTCTTGCCTGATCCCAGTGTCTTCCGCTCTACCTCTCCTGGTCCTCCGCCAGCCGCGCTTGCCTGAGCTCCACAGCCAGGGACCCTCCGCACTGGACCAGGCACCCACCATGCCCCCATCATTTACATCCTTTAAGCCATGGACAGGCAGAGACGGAGCAGCTCGCCAACGGCCCGATGCCAGGCCTGCCGCCTCTGATAAACAGAAACCCTCCTCTTTCTGCCCAGCTCTCTGCTTTTTTTCCCCCATCCCTCTCACGTCTCTGCAATAGCCGGCCCGTACCAGCATCTGTGGACTCAGGCGAAGGAAAGGCAGCTGCCAAATTCAGTTATTTTCACTGTTTTTCTCTTTTCTGGAGCTGAACGGGAGTTGCTTGTATGAGATCCAGTTTAAGCAGGGAAACAACGGGGAAAGACTGAGGAGCCATGAAGACGATTAGGGAAGCTTTTCTCCTAAACAATGTTTTGTGATTCTGAAGTTTGCATGGCGACTGCAACAATATCTACACAAATTAGAGTTAATGAAGTGATTTTCATATTGCCATATTTGAGGCAGATGGGCTGGACTGTATGAGCATATATATAGTACAATGACAGAAATGTGTGACCTCGCAACATAATAGAATTAAAATGCATTTATTTTATACTAAATATAGTTCAAATCATTTACTGACATATTGCTTAAGACTTACTGACATACAAATTCTATGATTAAACTTTATTTGAAGCACTACTTCTGCACAATGTGTGTATATATATATATATATATATATATATATATATATATATATAAACCCTAAAATATGTTTTAATGTCACTACTAATGAGGATTGCATGTATCTTTAATTATTGTCAGTCTTTAAATGCAAAATAGCAAAAGTGTACCTGCAATAGTTCCATTTTAGCACAATCAAATATACTTAAGTATATCTTAAGTTGGACTTTAGCGCTACTTCATTGCAATTAAAGTGCATTAAGTACAAAAGTAGTTGTTTCAATTTAAAAAAAAAAAAAAAAACACTTTAAATATACCAGTTTAGTATACTACAAGTACAATTGCAGGGCATTTTAAATACATAATATGTAAATGTATTTGTTGTATACTGAGTAGGAAATAAATGCATTTTAAATACATTTTAGTATATTTATTTCACTAGGGCTATATTCACTAGGGCTGCTATAGCAAAAACGAAATACTTAAGTGCAAACTGAATGTAATGTTGTTGTTTTTTTTTTTTTCTCAGACTTAATTGCATGTTAATTGTAACTAAATAAAAATGTATTACAGTTTACATTTAAATGAAATTAGCTGAACTTTAAAGTGTTTTTGGGCCTTAACTTAAGTGCATCTTCATATGTAATTTCATAATTACTTTTTTTTTAACGGTTAAATTGCTGGTTAAAGTACTGCTGAATATACTGACAAGCATTTATGGTACACTATACTGCACTACACAATATACTGTAATTTATTATTTTATTTTTTTTATTTATTTATTTTTTTTGTTTGTTTGTTTTGTTTTATTTATTTATTTATTTATTTTTTAACTTGTACTGTCATGTATTTAAGTCTATTTTGTAATTACTCATTTATAACAATGGAGTTGCAATTTACTATGTTTAAAACATATTAACATGTAAAATGTAATATCAAAAAAAAAAAAAAATATATATATATATATATATATATATATATATATACAGTTAATAATTGAATTAAGTAATTTACATGTGCTTTAGTACACTGAAACAAAATTGGTATAGGATTTACTTAAAAACAGTTTAGACTTTAGAAATTGTCAGTAAATTTAAAAAACAATTACAAAGAAATGGCAAGTAACACGCTGAATTAAATGTGAAATTCTGTAGTATTTTCTTGTAAAACAAACTCCATCAATCTTTTACAATACATGTTGGTCAACGCATGAAAATAAGCACAGTTTGTTAAATCATGACAAAAGATGACTGGAACATTTAAAATGTACTTTAAAATATAAAAGTAAAACCGTTTATATGACATTATTTCAAAGTGCACTTTTTAAAAGTGTACTTAAGTGTGTTAAGAGACAGTTATGAAAGTCTCTCTTTAATTCTCTTAAGTGACCTTTTATTTAATCAATTTTATGTTATTAGCAAGTACTGTGTTTTTAGTATACGCTTATGATTTGAAGTGCACTACAATGGCACATTCGATACAGTACAATTAAGTTCACTTGGTTACTTTATGTCATTTATAAAATCTTTTAGGTGGCTGACTTTCCAGCAAAAAAAATAAAAAAAATAAATAAAAATAATAGTTAAAAAATAAAATGTTGTAAATTAAACCTACTCATAATGATATAAGATTTTGGTCATACAGCCTGCTTCTAGCTACAAATGACTTACTTACAGATGTCCCTGCACATTAAATTGGAACAGGAGAAACTTTTAGCAGTGCTTAAATCTATAGAGGTCTAGCAGATTTTCTTCTGGTTACGGTGTCGAGAATGCATTCTGGGACTTGTGCACCTCGTTCAGCAGATTACCACAGGCACCGTGCCTTTCCTACTGGAACAATGAGGGTTAACCACTTGCCGTTAACCTAATTCTAATTCTGTCCTCCTGGTGACATCATCAGCTCGCGCCCCTGGGGCAAGTTTGAGGTCATTATTCCCAGACGTCTGTTTTAGGTAGGAATGGGGGGGAAGGGAGCCTTCCCTTCTCTCATTTCACACTCTTCTGGTTCAGGATCCTTCATAGTCAGCATACTAACCTCAACACGTCACGAGAACACAAATACACCTGACACTGACATCCCTAACAAATACAACAGAAACTATTGTATCTAGAGCCTGCTTTTCAAAGCCAACGTCGGCACTGATTGCAACACCACAAAACTGCAGTAAGATCTGCATGTAAAATGAGACCCAAAAAAGCTATTGGTCACAAGTCCCATTAATAGCAACGGTAGTTTTTCATCAAGCACAAGACCTAATGCACAATTGTACTTGCAATATACTATATTATATATATATATATATATATATATATATATATATATATATATATATATATATATATATATATAATACTAGGGATGCACCGAAATTTCGGCCACCAAAAATTGGTTTGAAAAGGGAATTATTGGTTTTTGGCCTGAAGAGAGAAACGGGCAAACATATAAGCTGAAAATATGTATTTTCTGTCCAATTTTATTGTTTTACTTTCAATAAAATGGTGTATTTTATTTTTATTATTATTATTATTATTATTATTATTATTATTTACATCTAGTATCATTAAAATAATTAAGTTAAATTAAAATGTCTTACAAAATTCCATATATTCAACTTTTGTCATGCTTTCAAGAAGTACACTTATGCCAAAAATTTTTGTTCGAAAATGGAATTATTGGTTTTTGGCCTGAAGAGAAAAACGAGCAAACATATAAGCTGAAAATCTATATTTTCTGTCCAATTTTATTGTTTTACTTTCAGTAAAATTGTGGTTATTTTTGGCATGTTTTTTTTTTTTTTTTACATCTGGTATCATTAAAATTATTAAGTTAAATTAAAATGTCTAACAAAATTATTTTCATAATAAATAATTATTAAAAAAAAGCATTTTTGGTTTCAGTTTTCAGCCAAGTGCCTCCAGAATTTTTTAGTTTCAGTGCATCTCTAAATATTAATTAAATAAAATGCCACTTAAGTGTTTTTAAAGAAGTACACTTTTAAACAGTGCACTCTCTGTCAAATTAAATGTTTAAAGTACTTTTAAAATCATTATATTCTAACCATATTTTGTCATGCTTTTAAGAAGTACGCTTATGTTGACTTGTTGACTAAAATACTTAAACAAATATAAATTCTAAAGTACTTTTTAACTATTGTAGTTAATATATTTAATGTTTTTAAATGTACTAAACTGGAACTTCATTACAAATGTGTAATTACACATATAATTAAATACATGACATTCAAATTTCAGTAGAATATATATGTTATACCATAGTTCTCCATAAATGCATTTAACCATATTTCAAACACAACAGAATGAAATTAAATATGAAGATGTGCTGAAATGTAATACTTAAGTCAGTCAAAAGCGCTCAAAAATGTTCAAATAACTGCATTTAATGTTTTTTTTTAATAATTTATAATACATTTTCATTTAATTTCAAATTGCAACATGCAATTTAGCCTTTGAATGCATTACATTCATATTTAAGTGTGTTCCATTTTTTTTCTATAATAAATGCAAAGTTCTGTCATGAAACTCTACGGAAAGGTTGATAGGGTGATTTTAGTTGCATCAGAAGCCAGTGAGCTTGCTGATATTTAAATACCTGGCCAATGCTTGCAGTTGAAGCACACTTAAGTACAGAAACCCTCCACCAACCACAGCTCCTCCTATATAGATCTACTATGATGTATTTCATGTATAGTAGGGTAATTCCATGTATGTTATAAGTGCAGAAACAATATTTCTAACATGCTCAGCAGCATATCTGTGGACGTTTTGGCAGTAGCAAGTCTTAGTTGCTCTGCCGCAGCAGCAGCAGTGTAGCGGATCTATTCTGCCAAGTCCCAACACATTAACACTGCCATGTATATTACCATGCTAAACTTTCAGAGAATTGTCTTGACAGAAATATACTTTTTGTGTATGTATGTTGAAGTTTGCTTTGGTCAGTTTGGTCCTGGTTTAGACGGCTCACAAATCAGTCCAACCTGCTACAACAAGCGACGCTTGTGCCAGAAAAACAAAAAAAAACAAAACAGAACTGCTAAAACCAGATAATCTTGGACTTTAGGTTGGTCCAAGTGTTGTTTTCAAGCACAGTTAGGTGGGAGTAGATGACTCTCTTATTGTTTAGGCTTAAGGCTTTCAAGTGGCATAGTGACAACTATTTTTTAATCTGCTTGTGGCCCAATTATCAGTTCCATTTTGCATCACATCATGAGACACACCGCAACAAACAGTTGCTGGGCAAACCTCCCTTGAGAGCAGAGAGAAGTAAAGAACTTTGACTTACAGTTGTGAAGTTTTTTGTCACTATGATGTGTCAGTGGACTAAGGGCTGGTGAGAAGAACCACAGGGCCTTTCACCCACAGAAAGACTGTGCCTGAGCCTCAAAGGCAGATCAAGAAGTATCCTCAGTATGAAAGAGAGCGAGGGTGGGGGAAAATAGCAAGTGAACTAAGTGAAGCTGACAGAATGGCTAAAAGGAGGAGAAAAGGCTGTGAGTGTTAATTACAAACACCATGCTGAAAGAGAGAGACAGAGATGAGGAAATGGATTGAGTCAATCATGGAGGATGGCCCTATTTAAAAGGATAAAAAAGCTGGGAGAAAAAAAAAAGAAAACTTCAATTAGAATTAGCCATCGTTTGCTGTGGGAGGGCAAAGAAGAGAGGATAACAAGGACAATTTGGGGTGATTTTGCCAGATCATCCAAATAAAGCTCAAAACAGTGCGTATGAATAATCGGAGGACCCCAAAAGCCCGGCCTTGAATTGCTGACAGAATCAGAGGATTAGTATTCAGTGTCTGAATATCGGTATTCTTCAACCATGACAGTCGCTGTGAGGCTGAATTCAGTCTGTAGACGGATGACGATTATAAAATGGCTGTGGGTGTTTCTTGAGTAAAAGCAAATGACTGTGGAGGAGTGAGAAAATATGAGTAACTAACACAGTCCTTTAGTATCTGAATCAGGGCACTTAAAGCATGTAAAATCAGATGAAGTCATCTTGACCAGAACTATTATTTTATGCATTAGTAAAACATCTGTTCAGCGACATACCGCAAAGTGTTTACAGTAACACCTGTGACTCAGAGGCATAGACTGTAAATAATAAAAAAAAAAAAAGATCGAAGAAGAGTCGTCCATTCCTTCTATTATAGAAAAGTGAAGCCAAAACACCCCAGTATAGCCACAACCATCTTGTGCTAATTATGTCTTTTGGAGCCTGAGTTTGCTCAGTAGTGGATCATTTGCAGCTTAAGTCTGTGCAGTAGTCTGAATCTGTGGAGTAGTGATTTATTTGAAGCTTGAGTCTGTACAGTAGGGATTAATTCAGAGCCTGAGTCTGCAAGTAGTGCTTCATTTGGAGATCAAGTCTAAACAGTAAGGATTCATTTTAAACCAGAGTCTGCACAGCAGTGATTCATTTGAAGCTTACGACTGCGTTTGTGATTCATTTGGAGCATGAGTCTGTATAGCAGTGGTTCACCTGGAGCCAGAGTCTGCACAGTAGTGATTCATTTGTAGCCAGAGTCTGCACAGCCGTGATTCTTTTGGAGCTTAAGACTGTAGTAGTGATTCAATTGGAACACGTCTGCACAGACTGGTTCATCTTGACCCAGAGTCTACACAGTAGTGATTCATTTGTAGCCAGAGTCTGCACAGCCGTGATTCTTTTGGAGCTTAAGACTGTAGTAGTGATTCAATTGGAACACGTCTGCACAGACTGGTTCATCTTGACCCAGAGTCTACACAGTAGTGATTCATTTGTAGCCAGAGTCTGCACAGCCGTGATTCTTTTGGAGCTTAAGACTGTAGTAGTGATTCAATTGGAACACGTCTGCACAGACTGGTTCATCTTGACCCAGAGTCTACACAGTAGTGATTCATTTGTAGCCAGAGTCTGCACAGCCGTGATTCTTTTGGAGCTTAAGACTGTAGTAGTGATTCAATTGGAACATGTCTGCACAGACTGGTTCATCTTGACCCAGAGTCTACACAGTAGTGATTAATTTGGAGCCAGAGTCTGCACAGTAGTGATTCATTTGGAGCTAGAGTCTGCACAGTAGTGATTCATTTGGTGCCAGAGTCTGCACAGTATTGATTCATTTGGAGCTAGAGTCTGCACAGTAGTGATTCATTTGGAGCTAGAGTCTGCACAGTAGTGATTCATTTGGTGCCAGAGTCTGCACAGTATTGATTCATTTGGGGCCAGAGTCTGCACATCAGTGATTCTTTCAGAGCTTAAGTCTGCGCAGCAGTGATTCATTTGGAGCTTAAGACTGCAGTAGTGATTCAAATGGAGTATGAGTATGCACAGTAGTGGTTCATCTGGAGCCAGAGTCTGCGCAGCCGTGATTCATTAGGAGCACGAGTCTGTGCAGTAGTGATTTATTTGGAGCCAGAGTCTGCACAGTAGTGATTCATTTGGGGCCAGAGTCTGCGCAGCAGTGATTCATTTGGAGCTTAAGACTGCAGTAGTGATTAAATTGGAGCACATGTCTGCACAGTAGTGGTTCATCTGGAGCCAGAGTCTGCACAGTAGTGATTCATTTGGAGCCAGAGTCTGCGTAGTAGTGATTTATTTGGAGTTCGAGTCTGCGCAGCAGTCATTCATTAGGAGCCCGAGCCTGCGCAGTAGTGATTTGTTTGCAGCCAAAGTCTGCACAGTAGTGATTCATTTGGAGCCAGGGTCCACACGGTAGTGATTCATTTGGAGCCAGAGTCTGCGCAGCAGTGATACATTTGGAGCTTAAATCTGTGCAGTAGTGATTCATTCGGAGCTCAAGTCTGCACAGTAGTGATTCATTTAGAGCCAGAGTGTGTGCAGCAGCAGTATTTGGGAGCTTAAGTGTACGCAGTAGTGATTCATTCGACACTAAAATCTGTGCAGTAGTGATTCATTTGGAGTGCAAATCTGTGCAGTAGTGATTCATTCGGAGCTCAAGTCTGCACAGTAGTGATTCATTTAGAGCCAGAGTGTGTGCAGCAGTTATTTATTTGGGAGCTTAAGTGTACGCAGTAGTGATTAATTCGACACTCAAATCTGTGCAGTAGTGATTCATTTGGAGTGCAAATCTGTGCAGTAGTGATTCATCTGGTGCTCGAGTCTGCGGAGTAGTGATTCATCTGGAGCAGTGATTGATTTGGAGCCCAATTAAGTAGGCTTTACAACTATGCAATACTGATTTTATACAAAAGTTGAATAAACAGTAAACATAGTTCCAAACAAAGGCACATCAAAATCGCTGATGTTTCATTTCCGAATCCCCGCTGAATGACTGATTCAGTGACTCGCCCATGATTTGCTTCATTCTAAATGAATCAGCATATTTTAAACAAATTGCTTAAACAAATGATTCACTGACTCACTTGTACTGACAGTTCCTTGAATAAGTGAATCTGTGTTGTGAACAAATAAGCATTGACTCAGACAGACACTTATCGCCACCTACTGGCGTAATTATGTAACAAGCAAAAAGAATCGCTGAGAAATCCTGACTATAGCCTACTACATAGACTGACTTGAAGGCTGCAAAGTTATTTGTCCACAATATCATATTGACTGTAAGAAATTAGTGTAGCTTTCCCAGATTTAACTTGTTAAGATAACTCAAATACAACTTAAACTGCCATTTAATATTTCTTTCAAATTGACTAACTTGAAATATTAGGACCATAAAACCAACTTTCTTTTAGGTCGTTTTACATGTTTTACACAATTTACAGGTCAAACGATCTCTTTCCGCAAAGTGGAGCAGAATTTGTTGCATGCCTAGTTTCTTGCATTCTAAATTGTAAAACTTCTTTCAGCACCAATCACCTTCAGGATATTTTTGAAGACAAAGACTGATTAGCAGGTTGCATCTCTGTATGAGACTCAGCGCACTACCTAATACGTAGCTGCGTCATAAAAAAGTTTGAGCCTTGAAGGCAAACGAAGAACATCTGTTAGTTCTTTTTTAATTGCTCGTTGGTGATAGTTCTTACGGCAAACCTCCGTACTGATGTTCTAGTACACGCTATTTGCTGTCAACAATCCTTGCGACAGAACAGGTGCCTCCCTTGGCACCTGTCTGGGAGCCTGTGTTTGGTTCATTATCTACTAAATGTAGAATTTCTGTTTTTATTCCTCATTCCCGTGCATGAGACGTTTCCCACTAAAAGGCTGACATTTGTTTCCATTAGGCAAGAGCTAAACGCTTCATTAAGAAAGAGCGCAAAGCAGAATATTTCCCTTTTCTTTTCCGTTCTTTGGTTTCTCATCTCGGCGTCTAATAAAAAAAAAGAAAAGAAAGAAAGTCACTTGCGATGTGTTTGGGGTAATGGTAATTGTCACAGTGTCAGCCGGGGCTTTTGTGTTAACAGGGCGTGTTGGCAGGGCCTATCAGTGGAAAATTGCACAGCAAAGAGAACACAATCAGCCTCTCCACTTCTTAAAAACAGCTCACCCCAAACAAGCTTCTCTTTTAAGGGGAAAAAAGACAGCGTTGCTCATTCCTCAAAAGATCTGACAACAAATCATTATGGCGCTGCTATCATTGATCAACAGTCACCTGGTAATTGATATCAACAAAGTCATTTTTTTACGCCCTCCCCCTTTTCACACATGAGGGCCACCCGAACGCCAGACATCAGAAACATTTCTCTCACAGCGCATAGAGTGCTCAACGAGGTGAACGCTTCAATCTATCAAAGGAAGCTGGTGGCGAAATTTAATTATAGCAATGAATACAGCAACAAGATCTTATTTTATGTGTTGGAATTGTTCCTTTCCTGCTTCGCTTTCACTTCGACGTCCCTCGGCACTGACGAGATGAAAGCGAGTGTATATTTCAAAGATATTAGGATCAATCGCATCCCGCCGACGACGAAAGAGAGAGAGTGAGCGAGGTTGTGTTTACAGCACGGAGGAGCCTCCGCCGCATCACTGAGTTTAATTAGTAATATCACAAGCCGTTTTCTGCGCCAGCTAAGACTCTGATACTACTTCAGTAGCTGTTAATGACCTTCATTTGTGTGGGTGCGTCATTTTCACAACACACACACACACACATCTTCACATACCCTTAAAACATCCCTTTACAGTATCCAGATCAACCTTGCATTAAATTGTACAACGCAAGATGCTAAACTGTGAGCATTTAAAAGAACTTGTTGTGAAGGTTTCATGCAGCAATAGAGGGCTGCAATACTTAATGTCCAGAAAGGCAAAACACAGCTGGTGGAAGTATATTATGTTTTACATACGAAATTGAAAATACGACCACTATGTGTGTCTCATAGCAGAAAAGGTCTAACACTAGCTTGCCATTTTTGTGTGCAATATGTATTAGATGAGTTAGTTTGTCAAAATTATAATTTTATAAGTTTCACTTGGATTATATACAACATTTGAAGGCTCTTCAAACTATATTTTATTCTATTAGTAGTTTTCAGTTATTGTAAATTAAGAAGAAAAAAAATCAGAATTACAATTAAAATGATATTATGTTTCATGATTTGAGAAGTTTAACAGCTAAACGTTCTTCAGGGATCTCAATCTTTTGTAAGACATTCATTATTGGTAGACAGTGTTGGGGAAAATTACTTTTAAAAGTAATGTATTACAATAATGTAATGTAATGTTTTTTGTTTGTTTGTTTGTTTTTTGTTTTAAAGCAATGTAATCCATTGCCTTCCATAAAAAAGTAACAGTAATGCAACAGTAACTATCTTAGTTACTTTTTTAATGGAAGATAATGGATTACATTAATTAATAATAAAAAAAAAAGTTGTAATTTTTGACAACTGTATTTCACAGGCCCTTTTATTAAGCCTTGCATTACTTAGTAACTCTAATATATTTCTGATATTTCAAATTCAAAAGAAATTTGCTACTTTACTAGTTACTTGAAAAAAGTAATCTAATTACATAACTCACATTACTTGTAATGCATTACCCCCAACAATGGTGGTAGACTGAAGGATTAAATGCAGTATATAAAATATAAATACCCAATAAAGTTGACATTTTTAAAAACTTAATTATTGACATGACTTTTTCAGAGTTATGTTATACCTATATTATAAAATAGTAAATGTATGTATATACACTGAGCAAAATTATAAACGCAACACTTTTGTTTTTGCTAAATTCAAATATCTAAGACATTTTCTATGTACACAAAAGGCCTATTTCTCTCAAATGTTCACAAATCTGTCTAAATCTGTGTTAGTGAGCACAAAGCATCCTTTGCTGAGATAATCCATCCACCTCACAGGTGTGGCATATCAAGATGCTTATTAGACAGCATGATTATTGCACAGGTGTGCCTTATGTTGGCCACAATAAAAGGCCACTCTAACATATGCAGTTTTATCACACAGCAGTTTTGAGGGATTCCTGGCTGCAGGAATGTCCACCAGAGCTGTTGCCCGTGAATTGAATGTTCATTTCTCTACCATAAGCCGTCTCCAAAGGCGTTTCAGAGAATTTGGCAGTATATCCAACCGGCCTCATAACCGCAGACCACATGTAACCACACCAGCCCAGGACCTCCACATCCAGCATCTTCACCTCCAAGACTGTCTGAGACCAGCCACCCGGACAGCTGCTGCAACAATCAGTTTGCATAACCAAAGAATTTTTGCACAAACTGTCAGAAACCGTCTCAGGGAAGCTCATCTGCATGCTCGTCATCCTCATCGGTGTCTCGACCTGACTGCAGTTTGTCATCATAATCGACTTGAGTGGGCAAATGCTCACATTCGATGGCGTCTGGCACTTTGGAGAGGTGTTCTCTTCAAGGATGAATCCCGGTTTTCACTGTACAGGGCAGATGGCAGACAGTGTGTATGGAGTCGTGTGGGTGAGCGGTTTGGTGATGTCAACGTTATGAATCGTGTGGCCCATGGTGGCGGTGGGGTTATGGAATGGGTATTTAAGGACAACGAACACAGGTGCATTTTATTGATGGCATTTTGAATGCACAGAGATACGTTGATGAGATCCTGAGGCCCATTGTTGTGCCATTCATCCACGACCATCACCTCATGTTGCAGCATGATAATGCACAGCCCCATGTTACAAGGATCTGTACACAATTCCTGAAAGCTGAAAACATCCCAGTTCTTGGATGGCCAGCATACTCAACGAACATGTCATCCATTGAGCATGTTTGGGATGCTTTGGATCGGTGTATACAAAAGCATGTTCCAGTTCCTGCCAATATCCAGCAACTTCGCACAGCCATTAAAGAGGAGTGGACCAACATTCCACAGGCCACAATCAACAACCTGATCAACTCTATGCGAAGGAGATGTATTGCACTGTGTGAGGCAAATGGTGGTCACACCGGATACTGACTGGTTTTCAGACTACACATTTTAGAGTGGCCTTTTATTGTGGCCAGCCTCAGGCACACCTGTGCAATAATCATGCTGTCTAATAATCAGCATCTTGATATGCCACACCTGTAAGGTGGATTTATTATCTCGGCAAAGGAGAAGTGCTCACTAACACAGATTTAGACCGATTTGTGAACAATATATGAGAGAAAAGAAGTCTTAGATCTTTGAGTTCGGCTCATGAAAAATGGGGGCAAAAAACAAAAGTGTTGCGTTTATAAGTTTGTTCAGTGTAAGTATAAGTTTGCTCTAAAGCTACATTCATACTGCGAGCCTTAGTGCTTAATTCCGTTTTTTTGCTCAGATCTGTTTTTTTTTTTTTTTTTTTTTTGTATAGCTGTTCACACTGTTGTTTTAAATGTGGCCAACATTAGATTTCCAATGTGAAAAAATTATATATATCTGAACTGACCCGCATGTGCAAAAAAAACAAAACAAAAAAACAATACGAACAGGGTTGCCAGGTTTTCAAGACAAAATCCAGTCAATTGCCTCTCTAAACTAGTCCAAAACTAGCCCAATCAAATGTAAATATGGGGTTATTGGAGTCGCTTCAACCCACAGAGTTAAAAGGTAGCTCAATTCTGTGGGAAAACTGTCGAATTGTGCAGTGCGCCTTCATTTTGAAGTAAACATGCAGGACATAAAGCAATTGTGCATTTATTTGTAGTGTGATCTGCTGCAAAAGCCAGCAAAATTATGCACAGGCGATATGAAAAATAAAGACAAGGATGTGACAGAAGTGTTTTGAAACTTTTATGATACGAGCCCTCATGTTTTGCTTGTACATAGAGTTGTCACAGTAATACTTATGAGTTTTGACACATCGCACTTCCACTGACTACTTTTCACAACTGTCTTGATAACTTTGGGTATGTAAAGCCTTTGAAGTGACTCCCGTGAGCAGAGAATCGCGACAAATGTTGATCTAGGGTGACTTAAAAGTCGAAACAATTTCAATTTGACTGTTCAGATTGCGGTCACATTGCAAAACATCTGACCTGTATCGGATTTAGTACCACATGTGGAAGTGGCACAAATCTGAATTCAGATCAGATTCCATGTGGTTTGTGCCGTTCACACTGTCATGAGAAAAACAGATCTGAGATTGGATTTGCCTGCAGTGTGAACGTATAGTAAACCCACAAACACAAATCTAACTATAGTCAGGCTGCACTAGAAAACACCCACTGAGGCCTTGGTCCTTGCTTCATTCACATACACACACACACACACACACACACACAAAGCTGTGTGATACCTCATCTACTGGCGATTGCATCACTCTTATGTTCCAGACCGTCTTCCCTGTGGTTCTGATGTGTAACTGAACAGGTGGGGGGCACGTTTTGATTGAGGCAGCTGTGGGAGGCTATACATTCAGCAGTGACACAAATCAAATATTTAGCTTGATGTTGATACTTACAGCTGATGACTTAATTACCCTGTTGGGACAGACTATATATGTGCATGAGAGAAAGAGAGCGAGAGACTTCAAGAGAACTTTGGTCTAGTCATTTGATTTGCACATACAATTAAGGAATACGCTGTGGGAGGCTGCACTGTGTTTTAAATATGGCCTGAAACCCTTTTAAAGGTACAGTTCACTCGAAAACGAAAACTGTGTCATTATTAACTCATGCTTAAGTTGTTCTAAACCTGTATGAGATTCTTTGTTCTGTTGAGTACAAAAGAAGATATTAAAGAATAGTATTGGTAACCAATTAGTTGAAACACAGTGGAAGTCAATGGCTACCATGGTCAACTGTCTGCTTGAGAGTAAGTAAATGATGACACAATTTTCAATTTTAGGTAAACTATCCTTTTAATAGTGAATAAATATTCACTATACAACATTACCTCCCTTGTAAAAGGAAAACTTAAGCATATTTTAAAGTACTTATTGTGTAAAAAAAATACTTAAGTGCAAATGGAATGTAATGATTCTGGACACATAAGCACTTTGTACTTTAACTTAAATGAAATGTATTCTAGCTTAAATTTATATTAAATGCAATTACATGAACTTCCAACTGTTTTTTGGACCCACTTAAGTAGGACTTATGTACATTTTAATTTCTTATAATTGCTTCTATTGTCTCTAAAAGGTGGTTAATATGTACTTAGCATTTTTGATCAACTAAAATGTACTTTCATAGTTTTATTGAGTGTTTTAACTTCATGTTTTTTGTAATTACACATTTGAAATTAAATTGTAATTTATTAAATTTTTAAATATAGTAACTTTAAGTATTTCATTAATATTATATTATCTGCAAGTGCAGCTTACTAAAATACTTCTAATATTTCAAGTGCACTACAAATATGCATACAATTAAGGGCAAGGACCTGGTTGTTTTTATGTTATCATTATTTCAAAACAGAATTTTCACGTTTATTAAAACAATATTTTATTTAGTAATCATTGGCATCAATAAGTGGTTCTTGTTGAACTCATGTTTGGCATCATAGCGATGACTATTATTGAGTATTTCTATCGAGGACTGCTATATTGGCCAATCACTATTTCATAACGCTGCTTTACAACATGAAGCACAACAGTGTGAATGCAGAATGTAAGCGTATGTATATGTGTTTGTTCAGCCACAATGGAGTGCCCATACTTCACATCATCTATAAATTAAAATGTGTCATTTTTCTGGCCGAGGAAAAGATATAAAACAGAATGACCTGTCAGAGGAATTCATCATCCACCGCTGCCCCCCCTTCTTTCCGTCGAGCCATTTCCAGTCGAGTGAAAAATCGATCGCTTCTTCAAATTTTGCACATCTACTGCTCCAGTTCTGTCTCCAGTGCCAAAGGTGTATCCCAGAGTTCCTCGCTCAACCTGTTGCCCTGTGACTCTAGAGCTTCTCCAATGCTAAAGTAGAAACTAAAATCCCACACAGCATATGACTGTTTCCAGTCGTCTCAGGATTTGAGTGCTCCACATCTTACTCTATATGACACAGCATTCATATGTGAAAGTGACAATTCAAACTACATATGTATACACACACACACACACACACACACACTTCACTAGAGAGACCTTCATAGTCCTTCCATAACAAATGGAAAAGGTTTAAATGAAATTGCAAAAAGCAAGTATTGTGCGGTCATCCTAAGTGCTTCTTAATTGGCTTATTAGGCTCTCATTCTCATCTCTGTCTCGTCCTTCTCTGCCACACACACACACACACACAGGAATATCCTGAAATGTGGCAAGCGATTAGATAGAGTGACTTAATTCATTACGCATGTGTTCCTGAAGATTATTAAACTGCAGATGAGTTTAAGAAATGTGAGTCAGGCACAGAGTGGATATGTGAGATAAACGGATAAAAAGAGCTTTCCTCATTTCCTCAAATTTCAATTTAGTATATAGCGACATTTCTTACATTAGAAAAACATCGGTGGGTTACTTGGTTAAATAAAATAAAATACTGAATAAAATATTCTGACCTTTGTCAAAAAAGACTTTCTTTGTTGCCTTTTTCCCAATTACACTTTAGAAATCATAAGAAATTGTATATCAGTTGAAAACGTAAAATCTCAAAATTCTTCCTCTGAAAGCCATTTTAAAATCAGACATTGCGTTACTATGGAAAATGTACATCAAAATCATATTACAAAATGTTTTCATTCTAAATTATTCACGTCTATTATTTTCACATCTACATTCAAAAATGGGAGTGACAGTTAAAGGGTTAATTTGTAGTAATAAAGTAAGTAAATACTACAATAACAAAAACTACAACTGAAATACAAATGAATAAAAAACATAATAAAATGTAAAAGAAAAGAAAAAATCCCTATGAAATTTAACAAAACTTTAACTAAAATTAAATATATAAATAAAAATAATAATAAATATAAAAATAAAAACTGATTTAAAATATTACCTAATAATAATAATAATAATAATAATAATAATAATAATAATAATAATAATAATAATAATAATATCTTAATGATACTGAAATAACACTGGTATAAACATTTAAACATGAAATTAAATTAAATTAAATTAAATCTAAATATTACAAGAAAAAAAACATAATGACTGGCAAAAAAAGTATTTGTTTTCTTGGAAGCTAAAAATAAAGTTTAGGTACTGAAATTAATAACACAAAAGAGAGCTACGTAGAAACAAAATAAACAAACAAACAAAAAAAACTATGCAAAAGAACAAAAGTTCAACAAAAGTTAATATTGCAACAATATTAAAATATAAGAACAAATATATAGTACACACACACACACACACACATACATATAATACAATACTAAAATAATGCTGATAATGATTGCTAAACTTCAAATATCAATTTTTAGAAATATTTGTAAATATTTTAAAGCAATAAGCTCGCAATATGCATAGAACTTTACAGCACTAAGTACTGAAAGTAACATAAGATATTAATATTATTAAAAAAAAGGAAACAATATACTACAAAACATCAGATTATTGCTTCAGGTGGTGGAGTTGTGAATAGGGTGAAATAATGAACATACTTAACACTCTATTAACATTCATTAACAATCTAGATAGACTGTATTGAGGGTGGTTAGCACTAAAAACTGAAAACTAAAACAAAAAAGAGGCACAACTCTTTAGTGAACTTACCCCAATTGAATGAAGGTAGCATATGTACTATGAAGGATTACAGTATAGCAAAGCACAATCACAATCCCACCCAAAACCTCACCGAATCACAGCAGCCTTCAACAGACAGAGCAGTGAGAATGAGATCTTCTGTCAGCCAAACAGACAGACACAAGAACACATACACATACTCACAAACAGAATTAACATACTGCCTGGCAAATCCTTCCACTCTGTCAATGAAATGACAACACACTGAATTTTCACACTCAGTCATGCACTGCAAAGCCATGCAATCACACAAATGAGCTTGCTTTCAATTGCCCACAAAAGCATAGTTGATTCCGCCTAGAGAGCGCAATGCCTACACACTTAAATTTTCAGCATGTGTACTGACACAAAATGACAAGTGCATAAATACAGGTCTAGATCCAAGCGCCTCAAAAACACTGGATTTACGAGCGCCTGCGAACACGCACACACATATGCGCAAAAAAATAACAAACACACTCGCTCTTTTCTGACGTTATCAGTAAGGGAGATTTATGCGTTCTCACAGAAAAATTTATGAAAGGCAGCTCTTCTCTGATGGGCAGAGCAGCTAAGAAATTGCTTTCGAAAAAAAGAAGAGAAGAAAAAAAAAATCTGATTCGAAAGATTTATTTCAATCTACGCCAAGAATGCATGATATATTCAATCTGTTTATTTGAGTGAAACAATCATTTTGAAGCTCGGAGAAGTCCAGCGACAGATAAGACTGAATTGCATTTAGTGCAGCGTCTTTGTAGCATCTGCCTCAGCGTGTTCAGATCCATCCTTTCGACTGTGTTTTGTTTCTCACTCGAGGGGGTGATGGGCGCCAATGGGTGCATCATTTATTCCTTTGTTTGTTTTCTCTTATTGATAGATTGTTTGCTACCATAACCATTCCATGATGGACGATCTCACACTGGCAGACAGACAACACGTTTCTGGCATCACAACACCTTCTTTTGTCTTTTATTTGGTGATTTGGGAGATGTGATTGATATTTTAATTCCTGTTTATTACTATTCTTGTGAATAAGAAACAGCATACTTTTGAAAAGAGTACTTATTTTAGATTAGGGTACATATATTCGTTATTAACTATACGTTTTCCCTCAGTAAACTCCTAAATTGCTGCTTATTGTTGATGGTAAGTAAGGTAGTTGTAAGTTTGATCTATTAATAAATCAATAATATATATATAACGGATTTTAAATGTGTATTAAATGCAGTTATCATAATTGTAGAGTGCTTTTTTGACCCATTTAAGTAGGACATCTTTATAAATGCATCTTCATATATAGAGTTGAAGACAACTCTATATATGAAGAATATATATACAGTTGAAGACAAAATTATATCATTATTTTTCAAATAACTCCTAAGTGTTGTTTAATAGAAAGACACTTTTATCAACACAGCATTTTTAAACATAATACTTTATTCAGGAAGCATTTAGGATTTGTAATACAAATAGAAATAAATGATGCTGAGTTAGAAGTATTCAAAGGACCCCTAAGTTTGTGCCAGGCTACAGCCTTGTCTTTTCATTCATTAAAGACCTTCTGCATCAAACCCGTTTCACTCTCATCAACAAAACTTCAGCATAAATCAGCTAGAGCCTCAACAAATTGCATCAGGATTCTTTTTCAAATGCTAAAACAATGTTTTTTTCATATTGACATTTCAAAATAACGCACCATCTGCACTACACCTAACCTACCACATAGTATGAACAAAAGCAAATGTGATGTAAAAACGTAATCGCAAGCATGCCGCTTTAGCTTGTGTTTCGATGTCTCATCTTTCAGCTCTTCCAATGTAAGTAATGTTTTTCATGAGATTCAGACCAAGGATTCCACATCCTAAGTCCAATTCCATGCCAGATGAGTTGTCGAGCAAGCTTGTTATGTAAGGAAATCAAAACATATAAAGCTGTAATCATTACTGTGTACAACAACAATTACAAGTGCTTGCTGTTTTACCACCTCTAGTGTTAATTTATGTTGGAAACTGCAGTGATATGTACTTATTGGTACGTATTTTGCATTTTGCAAAAAAAGTTTCCATAGCTATGTTTTCATCATTTGATCAAAGGTAGGACAACAGTTATAGTTAGTTAATCTAGTTTAGATTACTTTTGAACTAACTGGTTTATAACATTGGTTTAACCAGAATAATAATGTTCCATATATTAAAATAAAAATACAAATAAAAAGAAAATATATTTCATTCATTACATTACGTCATGGTTTCCTAAACTGGGGTTCATGTAGAAACAAGTTTAATGAAAACCTAGTAATTAATTAAATCAAAAACATTTAAAAAGACAAAATATTTTATTTGTTTACCAGCATGTCAGGTTAGTGGTGGACATGCAAATGTGTTATTTTTTTTAAAACTGTAACTCATTACCTTAAAATCTCAAGTAAGATTAGGTTGACAGCAAGCTGACAAAAGCCTTTTAAAGACATGTGGTAATTCAAATTAAAATGAATGTGTTCATCAGTAATTGATGCAATGTTAAAATGTTGAGAAAACACTTCTTAAACTTGAAGTATTTTTTTTGTAAAACTAGCGGTCAGATGTTGTGTAGCCTTTCAATTTTCTTTGCAATTACACTCTTAAAAATAAAGGTTCCAAAAGGGTGTTTTTGCAGTGATGCCATAGAAAGAACCATTGTTAGTTCCCCAAAGAACCTTTCAGTGAACAGTTCCTAAAATAACCATTTTGAAGAACGTTTCAAAAATCTAAAGAACCTTTTTCGACTATAAAGAAACTTTTCTGCATTTAAAAGGTTGCATGAATGTTCGAGGTTCTTCAAAGAACCACTGATGCCAATAAATAACCTTTATTCTAAAGAGTGTATATCCACCTAACTAGTGACTGGTCTTTGTTTGAATGTATACAAAACTCAAAGGCTTTCTAAATGTATGTAAAGAGTAGCCTGCTTCGAAGGTAACGTAAAATAATTTTACATAAAAAAAAAAAAAAATCATTATAAATAATTTATTGCGATTGTGTGAATAATATGTAATCATATAATCAATAAAAAGTCGCTGTAGTTTGATTACAATTATTTTAAAATGTAATATAATCTAATTAGTACTTAATTATTACATAATCCAGATTACATATAATCAGTTAGTACCCAGCTCTGTCGATACTGTACCCTAAGTATTGTCTAACTCCTTTTTACAAAGGCATGTTTGAATTAAGAAACCGATGTTTCCTTCAGGCTGTATATCTGCTGAATATCAAATACTGCTATAACTTTTTTTTTGTTTGTTTTTGCTTTTTTTATTCACTATGCTTCAGCTTTAACCCTCTTCCTAAACCTGTGTGTGTGTTAGACTAGTGTCTCATGTATTTAATAAAACTTGTATCACACTTGAGGCTGATGGTTGTTTTGCTCATAACTGGAGTCCCTAAGCATGCCAATCACAGCTATGTGTCAATATTTTATGCTGAATTTATAGTTTATACAGTTTATAATTTTTACAGTTTTAATATGCTTAATATACACACAATCTTAAGTACACTACAACTACACATTCAATACTTTTCACAAGAGTTAACAAAGTTGTTCATGCCGAAAATTAAGAAACCAAGTCCTCTGTGCTCAGATATAATAGAAAGTTATGCTACTTTTATTCATGACGACACCGGAGTCCAGTTCATTAATGCTGAAGCTGGCCAATATGACACGTCTAACCTTTATAATATGAAATAGTCACACAAAATTATAACTTCGAACATTTCATTTACAAATACGAGCAGGGAAATTTGCAGAACCTGAAAGGCTTTATCGCCACTATAAGACCATAGAGGAAGGAAAAGGTCATGTCAAAATACAGTCTGAGGTTCGTTCTCTAAGAGCTACATCAAAAAGACGAGTACATATTTAGCCTTAAGAGACTATGCTTTAGAATACAGACCAGAGAGCTGAAATCTCCTTTTCAATGACCACCAACCTGCAGTATGAAGTGAGAGTTAGACTGGATTTAACAGAAAATTGTGATAAAACAGACTGTGTTGATATAAAATAGACACATAGTTAGAGGCATGTGAGAAGAGATCACTGCCAAAGCTTGAAATAAAGCTTTCCAAATCCGTCTGGATTAATGGATCCAGATCTAGAGGGGAATGCCGAGGTTAACAGCTAGTCTGGGGTCAAAAGGTCATGGCCGCAGCGACTGACAAATGGGAAGATAAACCTGGACGGGGCTCAGTTATGGTCATAACACGGCGGGCGAGTTAGCGCTTAGATAAACAAGGATGGATGGAAAAGATTCCCGACAGCCATTTATCTTAGTGATTTTATGAAATCATTTTTGAAGCTTGATTTGACAGGTTGAGGGACATTTGATGTCGGCAGAGACTTCGCGACGGCGGCAAAGGAGGAATTGAGGTTAGCTTAGTAGAGGCTTCTGCTGTCAAAAAACATTTTCTTTGCCACAATCTATATTTTACAAAACCCTGAAAATACAAGTGTGAAGGACATCCACACTGCACACACACACAGCTTTATTTTTGTCTTGTTCTCCAGGAAAAGTTTCTGAACATCATTAAAACAAAGTGCATTTACTTGAGCTGAAAAAGCAAAATTGGGTAAAAAGCTTGTGAGAAAGAAGTGAGCTTACTTCAGAAAACTTTATATCTAAAAAATACATGTAAAAAAATGCTAGCCAATGATATTATATTAATGTATTCATGTTAAATAAAAAGACTAATAAAGACTGATATTTTCATAGCTGTTTCTTAACACTTTATACAACAGTTCTTTCTGGTCCTCGAATCTGATTGGCTGATAAAAGAGGATATTAGAGTGATATCAGAACTCCAAAGCCCCGTTCAGACTGTCAGACCAAATCCGATTGAAATCCGATCATATTTAAATAGTCTGAATGGCAATGAACTACGTGAAATCCGATTTGTACAAATCTGCTTCAAGCTACATTCATATGTGGTTTGGAATCCTATTCAAATCAGATTCCTGGACATCCATTCAAAGTGTAGCTTTTTCACATTTTCACGCCACGTAAAACATAAAGACGTGAGACGTTTTTGTGGAAAATATAATAAACGTGTTGTTGCAAACTGTAAGTCAACTGGGAAAAGACAACACGGCTAGTATGCACCTCTTTGAGTTTTGAAACCAGCAGAGACGGCAGCACAAAGTAAAGTCACACATTCCGCTTCCTGCATTTATGCCGCTGTCTCAGAAGACACAATATAATCCAACGCGATGGCAACAAAATATTAATCAAGCACGACGGCAACGTGATTGCGTCTGTATTGCAAACTTCATTGCATAGAAACCAACACACATTCCATTAAAGGAAAGAGTGTTTATGGACACAAAAAATGATATACAGTTCTGTCATGACAACTCTCAGAGGGATTGGAGGGAAATTAATGAATTTGGTCTTGGCGGAATAGATCTGCTTCTGCTGCGGCAGAGCAAAAAATGAGACTTGCTACTGCCAATGCATCCACAACATGCTGCTGTAAGCATGTAAGAAATACGGCTGCTGCACATATAACATATGTAATTAACCCCCATAGCATATATGAATCACCTCATAGCAGATCTATATAGGTGGAGCTGGGGAAAGAGGAGGGTTTCTGAAGCATGCTGCAACTGCTACATCTAGCACTAGTCATATTTTTGAATGTTAAGCAGCGAGCTCATTGGCTAGTCATACAGGAGAGAACCAATCGGCTGTGCCATGTGGTTATGATGTCATGTTGTCAGACTGAGTTAGACCCATCGGACTGCATTCTAGAGTTTCATGCCAGAACTATTTGTGATACACAGTGTGGACAGTCAGTTATTCAAATCAGATTCCATCTGGATATGCACAAAATCGGATTTGGGCTGACAGTCTGAACAAGTTTGTAATTGTATCACTCTGCTTGTGGTACTTCTTACAGCAAGTGTCATGGCAGACGCCCAATGTACACAGAATGTAGTTTTAAGAGGTTTTCGGGTGATAATGTACTTGCTTATAGTTCAAATATGCAGTTTGTTAATAAAGATAACATCTATTTGAACATTCTGCTCTTCTGACTCATGAACCCACACAAGAACCCTCACCTCGGCCAGACCTTCTGGAATTGACCTCTGGCTCTGATGTCTCTATAGTGGTTAAACATAAGATTTAATTTGTTTTGGGTAAATCTAACAGGCAGTTTTTGTTCTCATTAATCTAATATTTGCTCCAGAGCAAATAGTTTTGGCAAAACTTTATGTAAATTCAATACTGTATATCAGAACGCTGTCTTTGTATGTTTGACTAAATTGCATAGCAACTTTTATGATAGCTGTTGTTGTTGTTTATTAACCCTTAAATGCATGAATGTATCGCCAATCATTATTACATATTTGGGTCTTTAGCGACCTGGACCTATATATCCAGCATGGAAGGATCTCTAACTTCTGCAATAACAAAATACTCTCTTGATATTTTAGGAACAATTACAAAAGAATAAAATAAAGCATATTGCATTACCTTTTGAAACTTAAAAGGGTTCAGTTTGAGCAGATGATCGCTATCATCCTCAGAACTTCCACAGTAATGGAATAAAAATAAAAGTGACATTTATATTTTATTGTGTACAGTACTTGCTCTGCAGTAAAGCCATTCAAACCAGTTCAGTTTTTGCTGATGACATTCTATTGTTTAATGCCTGCGATAGTTATGAGTGAAACATCACATTATTATTGTCTATTAAACAGTGCCTCCTCAAAGAATAAAGGTGAACTGCACGTATTTAGTCATCAGATGTTACACACCTCGGGTCTCTAGCGACCCTATACACTTTTTACCAAAAAAAATCTGAAAACAGACATTATATTTTTTGTCCTATTATATTGTTTATAAAGACTTTTATACAGAAAAATAAACACGTTAGAAATGGAAGTTATATTTCGTTTGAACAGCAGCTTGATGCAGCTAATAAATGCACTGAGCAGCGCTGTCATCAGAAATAACCCTTAACAGATGATATTCAGGATATTAACATTATGACAAAGATAACGCTTTCCTCAGCAGACATTCAAATTAATGTTTCATCGTGAATATGAAGAACGAATGCTGTATCAGATGCAGGTAATCACAATCACTCATCTCCATCTCTCTCTCATAAAGCTCTACACAATACAGTGACCTTTTAATACAGTAATACAATACGTTTTTCAATGAAGCAACTCAACGTTCCTTCGTTACTAGTTCTAAAGTTACGTTTTTAAATTAGTAACGAAGGCTTGGGCTCAACTGTTCAACTGGCAAACTGAGATTTGAATCCGTGGCGGAAGGAAGTAGTTCTGCACCAAAGAGGGTTTATCATAAATGCATGTCAGTAGATTCAGCAGTACTTTAACCGTATTTCAAAGACAATAGAAATTTATGAACTTGCATATAAACATGTGCTTAAGTCCTACTTAAATGGGTCAAAAAGGATTCTTAAGAGCACTTATAAACTACATAAACTTATAAACTAGAATATGTTAACACGCTGTGAAGTGTATGAAAACATTACATTCAGTCCACACTTAAGTATATATTAAAATCATAGCCAACTTGCAACAAGTGCCCGTTGTCAGCACTTATCTAGTATGAACAACTGTGAAATACAAACACTATGACTAATTCCAAAACTGTTTTCAAAACTGGCTTAAAATTTTGAAAACCAGTTGCCAGGTGTGCACACTGAGTGTAACAACAGCCAATGAACCTGCCAAACACCAAACCACTGTCTCGGCCATATTTTAATGCCATTTTTTGGCAGTCTAGTTCCCATTCTATCTAAATCACTGCAAATGAGCGCAAGTCATTATTCCAAGTTATCATGACTTTTGGTTGAGAATGATCTTGTAATTGATGCTAGGGCTGCTCAATGAATCTTATTTTAATTGTGATCATGATTTCTGCTTTTCTCGATTTATTAAACATAATCATCTGTGATGTTTTGCCCGCTGGTTATTTATCCTAAAGGCGTTTCATTTTAATTTGACATTTGCATTATCTTGCATTGGTAACAAGCCTTCACAGACTTTCATGGTTGCGGTTACCAGATGTCAAGAGTTCAAAGCCTCAATCAGAGCTTTTTTTTTTTTTTTATTAATTGATATGTTTTCCACCCAGTTTTTTTACTTAATGTTCCCATCAATGCTGATGAGCCAAAAACAGTGACAAACAAGCAAATTGGAGTTTAGTGATCTTTATTCAGATGTTCTGCTCAAAAAGTGCAATACAGCCAGTCTGTTTCCACTCACACGGTTGTTTGCACCAATTGCAAGCAAACCATGCAAGTTAACATGCTCTTGTTTTTTGCTTATGTGACAAATAATCAACAATTAACAATCAATATTATATTTTTGAGCAATATATCATGATTAATCATACAATTTATTATGCAGCCCTAATTGTCATTCTAGTTTGTACCATCATGACAAAAAATAGAGAAAATATGTGCAAAACATCAAGCTTCAGTCTTTAAGGGTTTTTTTTAGAAAATACTGAATGAAGTTATTTTTTTGCCCGATTTTTTCTTGCTCATAGAATAAACCCTGAATGAATTTTCTTTTGATTTACATGCAAAACAAGGGAAAAAATCTATTTGCCAGTGGGGCAAGAAAAATAAACAGTTCAAGATATATTTTCTGAAAATAAGTCGTAATATCTTAAGCAATTTTGTTTTTTCAGTAAATGTAACTTGTTTTAAGCACATACTTTGTGGAAAACAACCCAAAGTTACTGATAAAGAAAATGATTTTCACAGTGTAGATCAAACCCAGATGTCTAGATAGAAAACAGCACTCTCATTTTCTTTCCCTGGCTCATGCCTTGGTGGATTTTGTAAGTACACAAACGAATCCACAGGAGAACAGCTGAAGATGTCCCTGATATTTCGCAACAACCTGAATATCATCTTGTGTGGGAGTATTTACACCAGTCAGCCAGTGCAAATATCAACTTCAGACTGCACTGCCGAACTCAGCCCGGCTTCTCTCCCAACAGTAAACTTAACACTGACTCACACTCGGCGAGAGCAATTAAACAAGAAGAGCCATCAGTTGTGGGAGACCACAGCCAATGCGCATGGATGTAGGCGAATAACGTAAACGCGGTGCTGAATATACATGTTTATGTCACCGTCTTGTCCTCTTCCAACTCCCACCAGCACACTTTACTGGTTCAGACCACGCCCCCTTGTGCCCTTCTCATGAATAATGCATAAAGGTCCCCCATAGCAGGTGTAGTCGGGCCCATGAAATGATATGAATATTCAGTCACGGCGATAATGAAATCAAAACGTTAAGGATGGTTGTGTGTGGGTTGAGCGTGGGAATCGCTGGGGTGCGCAGATGGGGAAAAATGAGAGATTTGATATGCACTGACAGAACCGAAATGCTTAGCTTTAAATTTAATAGCTCGTCAAAATTCAGATGGAGATGTCATTTGGATGGAAAGGATGGTAGTCGTTGTGTGCACACCTAAGATAATGGGTTAAGGTGAAAATAAAAGGATTTTAGATTATGAATCATGGGATATGAATGTCCAAAACTCATCGCTTTGGGAAGATAAAGGCAGAGTAACCAGAAATTAGTGTTTGTATGATTATTTGGTACATGTTGAAGGTTGCCAAGCCTTTTTTGTCATTACAAAACATTACTTCTTAGTGTCTTTTGAAAGTTAACAAAAAAAAAAAAAAAAAAAAAAAATCAATTTATGCTTTAAAACCTGTAAGGAAAAGTTCCATTTTATCTTTTGCAGACATTAGGGGAACATAAATGTTCTCTGAATGTTCTGAAATGAGTAGTAACTTAAAAAACATTTTAGAAAAAACATAATATATATATACACACACACACACACACACACACACACACACACACACACACACACACACACACACATACATACATATATATATATATATATGCTGCAAACTGCTACATCTAGCACTAGTCATATATTCGAATGTTAAGCAGTGAGCTCATTGGCTACTGATACAGGAGAGAACCAATCACCTGTTCCATGTGATTATGATGTCATGTTGTGCGATTGAGTCAGACCCATCGGACTGCATTCTAGAGTTTCATGCCAGAACTCTGTATATATATATATATATATATATATATATATATATCAAATATAAATATGAACTTAAATCCTACTTAAGTAGGTAAAAACACTCTAAAGTTCAGCTAATTGTATTTAATATACATTTAAATTAGAATACATTTTCATTTATGTTGGTAAGTTTTCACTCCCCGGCTCTAATGCATGTTTTTTACATTTTGAAGCATCAGTGAGTGTTAGAACCTTCTATAATAGTTGCATATGAGTCCCTGCAGATGGATCTAAAATAATACAGCCATTGTTGGAAGGGGTTCAGATATGCAAAAATGCTGCAAAATCAAAGAATATGTGAGACCTGAAGATTTATTCAGGTGAAAACACAGTATTAACAGGGTCATTTTATAAATTTAACTATTATTTTCTCTTGTGGACTATATGTAAACATAATTTATGTGAAATATCTCATTCAGGTTAGTACTAAATAAACAATAACATGCATTTAGTATGATCCCTCTTATTTTGATAAAATAATTACCATTTTGCATAGTCTAAAAGGGGGGTGTAAACTTTTGAATATTTTATATATTGACTTATAATAAACAAAACGTTGTGTATTTGTGTGGACAATAGTTATCATTATACTTATCCTTCTTGGTGTGAATGGGCCTTAATTCATCAATCATTTTTAGTATGTACAATATGCGTCTTAACCAAAATCTATAAAGTTGGTGAACAACTTCAAAAACATTTAAAGTGCGTGCTTGTCCTTTCGTCCTGATCCATGTTGCTTCTCGTAGCGATTAACATGTCTTGGGAGAGTCGGTTTTTGTGAATGCCGAGCAGCACAGCAGCCGTCTGCGAAGACAAACGACCCGGCCGAGCGAGGTTAATGCACGTGATGCAGCAAACATGGACCGCCAGACAGGCCCACTTGCTGGGGGTAGGAACAATGTTGAAGACCTACGCACCTTCGGCTACAGCCACTACCGCTAACGCCGTGATTAATACACACCAAGGCTAATTAGCCCGGCGCTGGAAGAGCGCTTTAATAGCGAAACTCATCAAAAACAAGCCTAGCTGCTGTGAAAGTCAGAGAGCTAGCAAATGAAAAAGAGAGAGGCAGGCAGGAGAATATCAACCTGTCTTCCAGGAGTCGTCTGGCACCCTGTCCCACACCATTACCCAGGTCCAGCGCGTGCTTTCTCTGTTTGCACCCGCTCAGATTTATAACCAAGCAGCTCCTACTGGGACCATTTACTGCCCACCGACGCTTTCAGCCTAACTCTCATTAAGGGCGAGATAAACGGGCTCCTTCCACTAACGGGAGAGACCCCCGCACAAATATAGCATGAATTCAGTCACTAATCCTGGCATCAAATCACTGTGATCGAACGTGTCTAAATTCTGCATGAAATATTGACGCTGAATCATATGGACAAACTTGCCTGTCAGAAACTCATCATGATATTTGAGTGGGGTGCTATGGGTGGTTGCTAGTGTGTTGTTAGATGGTACACTGCACTTAAAGGGATAGTTCACCCAAAAATAAAAATAGAACTCAGAGGGATACACACAAATGTGTCATAATACTCTTGTAAACGAGTGTCGAAGACTGACACAGAAGATAAAAAATTGTTGAACAAAGTCATTATTTTTGTTTTCTCTGCACACGAAAAATATTAAGTATTCTCATAGCTTCATAAAATTAGGGTTGCACCATTGATGTCACATGGACTATTTTCTACTATCGACTATCGATATCCTTACTACCTTTCTGGGCCTTGAAGTTGCGTTGGTCTATACAGGCTTTTGTTTTTGTTTTTTTTTTACGCACTTGGAACGACATAAAGGTTTTCATTTCTGGCGAACTATCCTTTTAATTTAATTGAATGTGCACTTGTAATGTACTTCAAATCTTAAAAGTATATTTAAAAAATGTACTTGCAGATATTATGTGACCCTGGACCACAAAACCTTAAGTAGCACAGGTATATTTGTAGCAATAGCCAAAAATACATTGTAAGGGACAAATCTATATTTTTTTTTTTTATGTCAAAGATCATTAGGATATTAAGTAGTGATTAGTTTGATTAGTAATATGCATTGCTAAGAACTTCATTTGATCAAATTTAAAGGTGATTTTGTCAATATTTAGATTTTCTTTTTTTTTTCTTTTTTTGCACCCACTTTTATCTTAGCAAAGCAAAGCTTATTTATTCAGCTTTCAGATGATGTATAAATCTCAACAAAAAAGGGTCACATATAATATTATTGAAATGACAAGCTGCTTAAGTGTACTTGAAGAGAGCATATTTTGTAGTAATGTAAAATTAGAGGTTTTACTTTAAAATACATTTTAAATCATTATTTTAATACTCTTTTTGTGATTTAAAGTACACATATTTTGATGTGTTGACTAGCATACTGAAGCACATGTTAAGTAAGTATTATTATTACTATTAAAAGATTGGATTTTTAACTTATTTATTCACTATTACATTATAAATGTATAAAAATATATAAATATAATAAAAAAATACAAATACATTTAAACATTACATATGAGTTTTAATAGAAATTATATTACAATATATTTTAGTTTACCATAAATGCTTGTCAGTACATTCATCAGTTTCAATAGAAGTATATGCAATTACATATAAAGACATACTTGCAGTGTGCAAACTGAGTATCCAAAAAGTTAAGTATACCCTTCCCATAATTAGTACTCTTTTTAAAAGAGTACGTATTAATAAAATAGCCTACTAAATTGCAGGTTTCTCAACAATCTTATACACTACAGACAGATTTGAAGACTACAAGACATCAACATTTGCAATCTGAAAAGGGAAGAGGTAAGAGCTCAAACGATTCTCTTCACATTTGATATGGGCCATGCATTGCATATCAATTGTTTAGCTCAGTATTCTTCAGTACTATAACTGAATTTTATGAGACACCTCCTAAACAAAGTTGATACTTGACTGACACAAACCCAAGAACACCATTAAGTCTCCTGAGCTATGAAAGAGCAATCTCTGAGCAATAGAATTTCCCTCTAGGAAGTAACAAATGTAGCCAAGAGACAGAGGCAGCAAATGAGAACGACGGAGGGAGAGAGGAATATCAGCCTGGGCTAGGAACTGTTGACACTGTAATATTCTCCTCTGACTATCTTGGCCCAAACACCATCAGCCTTTTTGATTACACTGCAGGGACTGTATTGCACCACACAGCAGCACAATCCTACCTACTAACCTTTCCTTAGACAAACTGTTCAGAGAAAATCAAAGCGGGCACGCAAAGGGATTGTATAGAGATTGGGTAAAAATAATAAATAGCCTACATAACCTGACCTTCACGCTGTTATAGTACACCGAATATGAACCCGATCCAATGTAGTAATGTCAGATCCAATATTTTTGGTCAATATCTTATGAGTAAAGCAGCACAAACATCAGCATTCCAGTAGGATCTGATGAAAATCATCATATGGAAAATGTGTTCTTTTGAAGGATCCGCCAGTTAAAAGAGGCTCATAAATTGCTCTCCTGAGGGAGTTCTTTGTAATGTATTGTTTATGTGAATTCATCATCTCGGCCTCTGCAGGCAGGCATTTTCTAGTTGTTAACAGAGAGAGTCGGGTGTTGATGCATGCTGGTAGAACAAGTAGCTGGACACCATGATGTAGAACTGAGATGAAGACTCTACATACTGACCAATGATTGTAGGAGACTGCAGCTGTTGAGAGTAACAAAACCAGTCATAAGGATTTTTTTTTTTTTTTTTTTTTTGAAATTGAGATTTATAAATCATAAATCATAAGAATGAATAAGCTTTCCATTGATGTATAGTTTCCTAGGATAGCACAATATTTGGTCGAGATACAACTAAATCTGCAATCTGAGGGTGCAAAAAAATAAATAAATAAAATGCCTTTAAAGTTGTCCAAATGAAGTTCTTAGGGATACATATTACTGAACAAAAATATGTTTTATATATTTACAGTTGGAAATTTACAAAATATATTTATAAAACATGAAATGTACTTAATATCCTTATGGTTTTTGGCATAAAATAAAAATGGATCATTTTGATCCATACAATGTATTTTTGCCTATTGCTACAAAACTTGTGCTACTTAAGACTGGTCCAGGGTCCCATATAATGGTCTTTTAGTAACATTTGTGTACTATGTAGTACCTAAGTTATGAGCTAAAAGTTAAAATAGCTATTTAAAGGGGCAATAAATAAAATTATTATTATTTAAAAAAAAAAAAGTAATTTGAAGAGTTCAGCTGTCAAAAATGAGATAATGATGCTGAGTGTATGTTCTTGACACATATTATACATCTATCAAATACTTTTACTTGAAAGTCTTTAAAATCCCACCCTCAGCCCAATCAGAAGTACCAGTACTTACATAGAAACCTATACATCGGAGCCTGATAACAATGCATTTTTTAAAGAAAGATGTCAGATGGATTTAGAGGCTTCACTCAAAAAAATATTTGTCTCTAAAAAATAAGATTTATGTATTTTGATTACATGTAAAATTTCCATCCATTTGGATTACATATTTTTTACCCAAACCAAGTAATAAACTTTATGTGATACAAATTTGTAAATCATATGTAAATTAAACAAGTAAGAATAAGATTTATGTAATAATATTAATAAATCAAATGTGTTTAGAATTCATTAGAATCAGGATTATGTAATTTTAGATAATAAACTCTATTTAACTAAAATGCATCATATTTAGGCATTTTAATAATAAACTGAATGGTTTTTAAATCATATTCAAAATGTATTTATTCCTGTAAGGAATCTAACCTCAACATGCAAAAAACAACAGTTAGATCAAATAGTTTCACTTTTTTATTGACGTTTACATTTTAGAAGTAACAAAACATGAAAGTGATCAAAAAGATGAGTTGGCAAATGATACTAGCCAGTGCCCCATATGTTGTTTGGGGGTAAAAGCAAGCTTAAATGCACCACTTTAAACACTGCAGTCACAATCAATGTCTTTGGACACTCGTATAGACAGAAAAATCAAGTTACATATGAGCCAATAAAAACAGTATTACTTATACTAACATTTTGACAAATCTGTGACATTACATGAAATGAAATGGTGGTAGTCAAGAAAAGTTTCAAGTCTCAGAGTATGAGTGGCTTTGCAATACCAGAGTATCAAAAGTATATTAAAAAAAAAAATCCCTAAGAACTGTGTTTCAAAACCATATAAAACACACTGTTTTATCACACTGACAGTTTCACAAATATAAGACATGCAACTTAAAAAAAAAAAAAAAAAAATAGTCACAAAAAGTTGCTTGATTGGTTAGGGAATGTTGTTAGGGCAAGCATGTTTACATGTTGGGCATACCTGTACATAAACATCGAATTTTCTGAAAATCTTCATATGTGCACTTGAGGTCTTTCGGGTAAAAAGCAGGTATTGAAGAACTGCCAAAGGTTCGAGAACCACACCAACGTCTGCAGACTCATCTCTGAGATTAGCACCCAACATAGATGCACATTGTTGTTTGTGCAATCCCAGACTCTGCCTTTTCAGTTTCACAGTCCTAGAGGAAAAACAAAAAGAAAAGATTAAAACACCAGGCTTATTAAACAACCTTCATATACTTTCTGTCTAACCTAAATACACTATATTGCCAAAAGTATTCTAATGACCAGGCTTGACTACTTTAGTCATTTTCATGAGCACGGAACTTAGTGCTACAGTACAATATATAATAAAATTCTAGAGAATTGTGAACATCTGATTTTATAGCAAAGCTTTGGGAAGGGCCATGTTTTTCCAACATGACAATGCCCCTGTACACCAAGCAATGTTCCAAAAAAAAAAAATATATAGGGTGAAGAACTTCACTAATCTGCTTGAAGCCCAGACCTAAATCCAGCTCAACACCTTTGTTATAACTTGCACGATTTAAGCCAAAAACCCATAAAATTAGAGGCACATAATTTTCTAGAATAGCATGATAGACTTTAGCATTAAAGAGATAGTTTACCCAAAAATGAAAATGCTGTCATCATTTACTAACACTTGTGTGTGTTAAACCTGTTTCTTTATTCTGTTGAATACAAATTAATATACTTTGGTTAACGATAGGAACCGCACCGTTGCTAGTAGCCATTGACTTCTATAGTAGGAAAAACAAATACTCTGGAAGTCAATGGCTACCAGCAACTGTGTGGTTACCGTCATTTATCAAAATATCTTCCTTCGTGTTTAACATAAGAAAGGAACTCCTACAAGTTTAAAACATATGGGTGTGTAAAGGATCACAGAATTTTCATTTGTTGTGTGAACTATCGCTTTAAGATCTGTGCTCATGGAAATGAATAAATGAATGTGTATGTGCAATATGCACAGGGAGGCACATAGACAGGGGTACTAGCAGTTGCTACCATAGTGGAAATATGTCAGCCTAAAATGTTTTAGAAGCTCATACCGGGAAGATAATGAAGTGTCCCACACTTTACAAGGCCACATTTACATATCTGTAAACAAAAACAAAAGAAAAATAGTAGTTAAAAATGATTTACACTTGTTTTACTGCAATTACATTCAACATTTGAAGGTAATCTGTATAGACAAGGATACCTGCAATACATGTAGATAATGAAATTATCACACTTTACAAGGCCACTTTCACATGTCTGTGAAGACAAAAGACAATCTCAGTTAATGCAAAATATTAGACCAACAAAATATATTATGTTTAGGTTTTTTTTTTTTTTTCTCTGTAACTACTAAATGTTTACTGTACTGTAAATACAACTACCATTAATGATCAACATTATAATACATTGGTTTCAATAAACACTTAAGAGGATTCCTCAAACTAAAAATAAACTTTTATTCACACTCATATTGTTTCAAACTTGTACAACTTTCTTCTATTGAACTTAAAAACACAGTATTTAAGTTTGGAACCACATGTATGCATTTTTATTTCAATAATTATCAGATGGAAGGAAACTTACCTTAAGGTACCCTGCAGTAGATAATGAAATGTAACTTTCAAATGTCTGTGAAGACAAAAGACAAAATATCAGTTATTGTAAAATATTAGACACACAAAAATAATATATATATATATATATATATATATATATTTTACTGTAACTACTAAATTGTTATTGTACTGTCAATACAAGTTTTGCTACTACTGATTAACAATATAATGCATTGATTTTATAATGTAATGTAAAATGATAAACAATTACTTAGAATAGTTCAAACTAAATCTAAACTTTTATTCACACTCATGTTGACTTTATTCCAAGGTTGCAACTTGCAAGGCAATTAATAAAAAAAGATGTTTTTTAATGTAGCTTACTGCTCATTAAACCTTTGCTTTTGTTATATATCTCAGTGATGACACCAATGTTTGCTGTCGGATTGCCAAATAAATAAAGAAAAACAAACAAAAAATAAATAAATTAGTAAACATTTTACAGTAAACAATACGTGTAACTGAAATTAGATTTTATTAGCATTTAACACCATGTGGACACTAGCACTAGTGGACTAAACATAAATATGACAGAAATTACATTGATAGTAGTTTAACACAGCACCAACAGCACTAAAACCACATTTTACATACACTGTCAAAACATATGGAATGAATATAAATGTAATTTACCTTGCAATCTGGTCACGATGTCAAAGAGATTTGAATGTCATTTCTTCCAACCGTTGCTGCTTTTTGCAGGTGTGCAATACCGCCCCCTACCAGATTGGATCAACTTCTAACGATTCAATTTCCGGGAAATCGCGTGCAATCAAATCGCATAAAGTTTAACTAATTGGGTCTGGCTTGTTCCAAAGCTACTTATATTTATACCATACACATAACATTTAACAGATTAAATCAAATAATTTGAACAGTTTACACATTTACATTGATTCTAAGCATTTTGGCTACATATAATTGAAAAAATGCATAATTTAAATAAAATCAAAAGGAAGTAAATACATAATTTTAAACTACGTCTTGATTCATTTTTTTGAGTGTTTAGCATCTGAACTCTTCATTTATACTTAAGTTATATTTACTTATTATACTTCAGTTATATTTACTTATATTTACTTATTATTCCTCAGTTATATTTTCACTAGGTATTCAAATTGGATGGCTCTATGGAGTCATTATGATAAATTGAATAAATACAATGAAAAATAAACTAGTTCAAACTAAATAAATATTCAGGGAGGGATGAAAGCACACCACTTTTATTACAAAAGACCATTACAACAGTACAATTGTGAAGGTGAATGCATCACAGTAATCATTTTAACTCCATTATTTTCTTTTCATAATCATTGCAAGCCAAAATCGTAATTGAAAATAAGATTTGATTATAAATAATGATGAAATAACTCTTGAGCAAAGTCAGTCTGTTGACTCACTTGGCTTTAAGATGGCATGCACAATATAATGCAACATTAAAACATTGATATAGCATTTTGACATGCTTCACCATTACACTGCAAAAAATGCTTTTCTTACTTAGATTTTTTGTCTTGTTTCCAGCCAAAATAACTATAAAATCTTAAATCAAGAAGGATTTTCTAGACAAGTAAAAATTATTCTCGTTTTTGCTTGAGTTTTTGCTTAAAACAAGCAAAATAATCTGCCACTGGGGTATGCAAAATAATATTATTTCAAGCAGAAAACTATTTTATTTTGCCTACCCCACTGGCAGATTACTTTGCTTGTTTTAAGCAAAAACTCTTCTCTATATTGACTTCTTATTTATGAAAACAAGACAATTTTGACTTGTCTAGAAAATCCTACTTGATTTAATTTTTAGATATTTTGGCTGGAAACAAGACAAAAAATCTATGTAAGAAAAGCATTTTTTTTGCTGTGTACTTGTTGGAGAAAGCAGTTTGTTAATAAAAAATGTATTCTGCACTACTGAAATGAGCCGAACGACTCTCACATTTTTAAAAACCTATTGGAAAGCTTCACCATTTACACTCAATTCAACTTCTTTTAATAAGAGGAGTTCAGATGCAAAAGCCTCTACATCCATCTGACAGCTTTCTTTAAAAATGCATTTTTATCAGGATCCGATGTATAGGTTTCTATGTTAAGTACTGGTATTTCTGATTGGGCTGAGGGTGGGATTTTAGCAAGTTTGAAGTAAAAATATAAGATGGACGTATAATATGTGTTGAGTGCATTCACTTAGTATCATTATCTCATTTTTGGGATGGGTTTTAGCTGGTTTTGCATCTGAACTCTTCATATATAACCTATAATTAAAATGAATGATGAATAAGGCTGTAATTCTGCATATTCTTTCGCAATCCACAGAAGAAACAACATGCAAATGAGTAAATATGACATTGTTCACATATCCCCTTAAAATAAGGGCACTGCAATTTATTCTCCCAAAACTGTATATATACGAAGAAATTTGCAAACCAGAAATATGTCTCAAACTTGCATTCAGTGGAACAAATGTAAGCCTGGGAAATTTCTTGTATGAATACTACACATTTAACACAGACAAATGCATCTGCCTGTCTTTTCGACTCAGACCAATTTATTAACCAATCTTTATATTCAAAAGCATTTATTTATTCCCATCAGGGGTCTTTCATAATGATCAACTAAGTGATCCCGCCAGCTGTAATTGTTCATTAGTTGGGGTTCTTCGCTGGAGGGGATGATGGGAGCCTCGGCGTTTGGAGTTCAAGTTAAGCCTTTGGCACAGGCAGTCTCAAAGACAAACACAGCCGCGTCAGATAGCGACGTGTTTCCCTTTAGACAGCCTGCGAGGGACCAGACGATTTTTCACAATTATTGTCAGCCGCCGCATCGATCGCAGCGCTAAATTATAGCAAACAAATGCCTCGCTCGAGAACATTTGACTTGAAACGACACGGGAGGTGGCACGACACGAGATGATCGGCTCGTTTTGCCGGCACTAGTCTTTTATACACCTAATGGAAATGAATACGCGCCTGACGCGAAGTTCCATTCCATTAGTGATGCCGAAAGTTCAGTGTGTGTCAGAGGACGTAAACACGCTCCTTCACTTCAGCGCACACGCGGGCTGCTCGATGCTAATAAGTGGCAATCATGATAATCTACAACCACACTCCAGCAAAGTCCCTGGCCAGGCATTAGCAGCATGTTGCCAGCCAATAAATAACCGGGCAAATAAAACGTCTGTCCTGCACAGCACAAAATGTTCCAGAGCGTATGCAAAATAGGTCAATTACGGCCGACTGTAGGTCATTCTAAAGCTATTCCCTTTTATCGACTATTGCCGCGAGGCCCTAGGAAATAAGGTACGTCACAATTCATCGTCGCAGCCGGCTCGTTTCTTTTTTCCCACAGAGAAGAGCCGCCACAGAAAATGACACAACTCATTTGTTTTACAAGGTTGCACTTGAGGGTTTTCTTTAAAAAAAAAAAAAAGGCCTTGGAATATGCAGCGTGAGTCGTTCTGCGCTGAGGAAGTAATTAAGGATCAGTTTTTCTCCTCAGATGCGTTCATTACGAACGGATCAGGGACGGGGCCCAGATTGAGCGATAAGGGCAGTGCGTTTAGGACAGTGATCTTTTTTTTTTTTTTTATGGTCAGGTTTTGGTTCAGCTGGTAAGACTGCTGAGCTTTAGAAGTTTGATGGCTGTCCAATCTTAAATGTCAAAGCCTCATCAATAAAAGTTTAAAGGGTTTTTTAAACTTTTGTCTCTGGGCAGAAGGACGAGGAGGACAACAGGGAACTTTCTGGGCCTCGTGGGAGGGTTTTGTCCATATCCCTGCAGTGTCTGATTCTTGTACAGTCGTAACAATAAAAGTTCCAAAATGGGGTTTTCGTAGTGATGCAATGGAATTTTAGGTTTAGTGTGAATAATATTTCAATAATTTAAAGAATAAGAACCTTTTGTGTCATTAAAATGTTCCACACTCTTAAAAATATAGATTTTTTGTCAATAATATTCATTTTTGGATCGCCGAAGAACCTTTCAGTGACTATTTCATAAAAAGAACCATTTTGTATTAGTGTAAGGAATTTTTTTATGTAATCTGAAGAACATTTTTGTATATAAATAAACTTTTGTGCTATGGAAATGTTCCACACACTTAAGAATTAAGATTCCAAAGGAAGGGTTTCATAGCGATGCAATTGAAGAACCATTTTTATTCCCCAAAGAACCTTTTACTGACCATTTCATAAAAAAAGAAAAGAAAAAAAAAATATTAAGGAACATTTTATGTAATCTGAAGAACATTTTTGTGTATAAATAAACTTCTGTGCAATAGAAATGTTCCACACTCTTAAGAATTAAGATTCCAAAGGAAGGGTTTCATAGCAATGCAGTTGAAGAACCATTTTTGGTTCCCCGAAGAACCTTTCACTGACCATTTCATAAAAAAAAAAAAAAAAAAGAAAAAAAGTATTAAGGAACATTTTATGTAATCTGAAGAACATGTTTTGTGTATAAATAAACTTCTGTGCAATAGAAATGTTCCACACCCTTAAGAATTTAGATTCCAAAGAAGGGTTTCATAGCGATGCAACTGAAGAACCATTTTTGGTTCCCCGAAGAACGTTTCACTGACCATTTCATAAAAAAATAACCTTTTTTTTATTAGTGTAAGGAGCATTTTATGTAATCTGAAGAACATTTTTGTGTATAAATAAACTTTTTTTGCAATGGAAATGTTCCACACTCTTAAAAAATTAAGAGAGGGGTTTCATTGCGATGCAACAGAAGAACCATTTTGGGTTCCCCAAAGGACCTTTCAGTTAACAGTTCATTAAAAAAAGCACAATTTGTTTTAAGTTGGTCATGCATATTTGCCACACGGACAAACAAAAAGCTGCTTGGTTTGAAAATGACTTTGGTGTGAACAGTTCTTTATAAAATGGTATGCTACACTCTTAACAATAAAAATACTTTATTGCCATTGATAGTTCCTTGAAAAACCTTGGATCCAGCATCCATGGAATCTTTCTATTCCACAAAGTGTTCTTTATAGTGTAAAAACATCTTTAGGTTATTTAAATGTTCCTCACACTAAGTGAACTAATGACTAGAAGTTCTTTGGGGAAACCAAAATGGTGCTTCTATGTCATTATTTGTAAGACAATTTGACTTTTTTGCCTACAAAATTTCACAAAACTTTGCTAATGTGAAGTGAGAAGAACATTCCAGTAATTTGAAAAACCTTTTCTGACTCTAAAGAAGCTTTCGTGAAATGAAAATGTTCCACACTCTTTTGCAGTGATGCCAATGAAGAGCCATTGTTGGCTTGCCAAAGAACCTTTCAATGACAGTTCATAAAATAACCATTTTTTTTATCTATCTCCATTTTAATAATCGGTAGAACAGTTTACCATTATAAATAAACTTTTCTGCAATGTAAAAGTAAAAAAAAAAATAATAAAAATAAAAAATTCATAGCGATGCAATATAAGAACCATGTTGGGTGCCCCAAATAACTTTTCTGTTAACAGTTATATGGTCACATTTTTTTGCTGCTCTATGAAATCACACCGGGGAAATCTAGTCATTTTAATATGAATCTCTAAAATAAGGAATTTCACCTGAGAATGAAAAAGTTACACACAAATTTTGCATGTTCAAGTTTTTAATGCAAATTTAACACATTGACCAACACAAAAGCTGCTTGATTTGAAAATGACTGGTGTAAACCTATTGGGGAGAACCTTTGTAGAACAAAAATGAACAGGTTCCAAAATGGGATTTTCACAGTAATCCCATAAAATAACTGTATTTTGGCTTCCCAAAAAAACTTTCAGTGAACAGTTCTTAAAAGAACCATTGATTTCTTAGAGTGAAGACCATTTTACACTCTTAAAAATAAAGTTTCTTCTTCCAGAAGAACACAGTCGGAGTTGTTTTAAAATTTAAGCTGACTCTTCCAAGCTTTATAATGGTGGTGGTTAGTGGATATTATTTTGAAGCTTCAAATAGAACAGATATCCGTTGTAAAACTAACCCATACGCCTCCGGGGGGTTAACACATGTCTTCTGAAGCTCTCTATCCTCATTCGTTTCTTATCACCTGAGCTTACACTACGAATGTGGCTTACGTCTGACGTTGAGTCAGAGGTAAGGGAAGAAGCTAGAACTCGACTCTCGCGAAAGCGCATTCACCGTTGCCGGAAGTCAGTGATTTGAGCTTGTAATTTTAAAAATATAAATATTTATGTTACAAAAACCCATGGACCCACTTCAAAAGACATGTGTTAACCCCCCGGAGGCGTATGGGTTAGTTTTACGATGGATATATGCGCTCTTTGGAGCTTCAAAATAATAGCCACTCTCCACCACCATTATAAAGCTAGGAAGAGCCAGGATAAATTTTAAAACAACTCCGACTGTGTTTGCCTGGAAGAAGAAAGTCACATACTCCTAGGATGGCTTGAGGGTGAGTAAATCATGGGGTAATGTAAATTGTGGGGTGAACTTTAACTTTAAATTCCTTTAACATCAATGAAAAAAGGTTATTTAGGTTATTAGAATGTTCTTTACACTAAGAAAAAATGTTTTTTTGTAGAAGTGATCACTGAAAGGTTCTTTGATTCTACAGCATCACTACAAAAGCACCTTTCTGGAAGCTTTATTTTTAAGAGTGCATATAATCTGAAGTACATTATCATGTTGACTTTTGTGCAATGGAAAGGTTCCATGGATTTTAAAGGGCACCTATTATGCAAAATATACTTTTACATGGTAGTTTTAGAACTTAGTTTAGTACTTAAATGCCATGTGACAGCTGCTTTCTGTGCGTTCGCGTCGGATGTGTGCACTCAAAAAAAAAAAAAAAAAAACATATCAGAAGTTTAAACTAATATGGCTTTAAAATGGAAGATTTCAGCAAGATAAACATGAGAGTTTTTGATGTATGAGCTGTAAAGGCACAGCCTTGTTCTGGAAAGGGGGCGGGGAGCAGCAGCTCATTTGCATTTAAAGAGACATGCACCAAAACAGCATGTTTCTGCTTCCACTCAAAAAAGGCATTTTTAAAATGATATAATAAATTATCTGTTGGGTATTTTTGAGCTGAAACTTCACAGACACATTCTGGAGACACCGGAGACTTGTATTACATCTTGTAAAATAGGTGTTTTTTAAAGATTCTTCATTGAACCATAGAAACCAATGGAAAACCTTTGAGTTTTCAGTGCAGCGTTCAATGCTGTCTTAAGCCCTGTTCATCACATCGAGCATTCGTGTTCGTGCTGCCTTCTCTGTGACGTTGGTGTATGTGTTTGTGTCAGTTTCAACTCCTCCTCCTCTAAATCCGACTGTCTGGTCCTGGGACATCCCCGTTCCCATAAACACAGCTGTCATGTCTGCTGTCTGACGGAAAAGCGGCCAGCACTGACAAGCATCCCCAGCTTGGGTCTGTCAGAGCGTCGGCACAAACACAAGCACAGACTCCCCTGTCTGATAGACATGAAAACACAGATCCCAAATTATTGTGTGCTCTCAGGGCTAATTTACTGGCCTACTTTATTCAGTCATGCCTGCAGGAAACACAAAGAAGACCTTAATATCTCAGATTCTGCTATACATCACTTATAAGAGCAAATGAAGTCTAAATGTAGTCAGCGTTTGCTTGCATAATGCACATTCCTGGTCTTATTGTGAACAATTCAGTGCAAATTTTTACTAAGGAAGGAACTTTTGCCTCTATAATATGTCATAAAAGAGTAATAACTTGTTCTAAAAGCCTCTAAAATGGCTTTGTTTGGGCTACTGTCACCAAGCCCTCTTCTTTTTCTTTAACCACCTGTCATGGACTGAGTAATATGTCACATTACAGAAGTAGGTACAATAGGTAGTAAACATTTCTCAAGATTCAAGAGATTTTAATACAATTTCAAAAGCGTTCAAAAACAAACTACACTAAATGAACTATTTTGTACATGTATTACACTATTAACTGTTGCTTCGTTTCTATATCTCCAAAGGAATTGTATTACAAACATATGCAATGATTTGAGTTGATACTTAAACACTCCATCAAGTCTTCTGAACTAAAAATAAATAAAATAAAATAAAATAAAATAAAATAAATAATCCTGTTAAAATATTAAACAAACAAACAAACAAATAAATAAATAAATAAGACTAAAAATCACTGTAAAAAACACAGTATGTTGACATATTGGTGCAGGTATATATTACAATGTATAACTATACATTTAATTAATTGATATTAATATACCAATCTAACTGACCTATTGAAATCGTCTTTTTACCTCAAAATGTAAAGAAACAAAAGTATGAAGTAATGCAAAATCATCCATGATGAACTTCTGGAAATGTTGAAAATGTCCTTTTACTGTTTTTCACTTTAAATGTATATGAAAATTCACTGTTTTCATGAATTTGGCAGTATTTTACAGTATAATTACAAAAAAGGCAATGTAGATTTGTATTTATTTATTATTTATTTTATTATTATTAGTATTATTATTTTTTTTTTACCTTATAGAATATGGTAAGTTAACTTTTAATCAATTTAATCAATAGACTTTTAGTCAATTATTTTATTATTTAAAAAAAAAAAAAAAAACATAATAATACATTTATTTTATTTTATTTTATTGTCCTTGTACTGTTTTTCACTCTAAATTTATATGAAAATGCACAGTTTTTATAAATTTGGCAGTATTTTACAGTATAAATACATAAAAGTCAATTTACATTTACATATAATTTTAATAAATTATTTTATTTATTTTTTAACATTTTTTTATTAATTTACTGTAATATAAAAAAATAAACAAATAAATAAACAAATAAATAAATAAATAAATAAATAAATGTTAAATCTAATTGACTTATCAAAATTGTCTTTTTGCCTCAAAATATAATGAAGCAAAATTATTCTCTAAAATGGAGTCATGCTAAATCATCCATGATCAACTTTTGGAAATGGTGAAAATGTCCTTGTACTGTTTTTCGCGCTAAGTTAACAGACCTTTTTTTTTTTTTACATAATACATTTATTTCCTTATGTTTTTATTTGTTTGTTTGTTTGTTTGTTTGTTTGTTTACTGTAGCATTTTAACTTTTTTAGTAAAAATTACAATAAATAAAAAAGCCAAAAAACTGTATAATGTAAAATCAATGAGAAATATGTAAGATTCTACAAATTCATGCTGAAAAACATTGAGTTTTAGATAAAATTTTAGTTAAAATAATTTAAAAAAAAAAATATATATATATATATATATATATATTGAAATCATTACAAAACAAATGTAAAATAGAAGCATTTTCACTACTGGTCTTGAACTCCACTTAAGATACAAAGAGCGAGAAAGTTCAGATTATCATGAACAGAGTGTCCAATAAAAGGATGAAAGTGAAAGAGGCCTTGACATGAACCAGCCAATACACGCAGCAAACAGACAGAGAAGACAGAGCCTAGCGCTGAGCCTCCCAACATCACATCGATTAGGTCCAGTTAGCTTTGCTCTAGAGTCGACTCTGCTCACAAGGCCGAAGTGATGGACAGTGAGCATTCAGTGATAGCGTGATTGTCAGCTGAAGTGGCAGTTATAAATTTACTCTAGATAGGCGTTTTCAGTGACGGCGGCTGAACAGCGAGAGGGAGGGGAAAGCTGTGGAAGCGTCTCTAATCTCTGGATTCCATCATCGTCACGATAAAAGCACTTTTATAGAAATCACATTCTGTGGTGGATGTCCTCGAAACTCTTGGAAAAACATCTTCCCTTCCTTTCTTCCGAGGGATCGCAATGATCCGAGAGGACACCGGGTGGCTTTACAGTAAAATATTGTTTCTGTTTGTTGTAGGTTAAAAGCACATTAATCTTTGTTTACAGTATAATACCGGCAGAGTTCAATAGCGGCTGCATGAGCTGAATAGCAATGGCCTCCTCCCTAAAGCCACCCCATCACGGATGATTTTTTCAATATCTTAAAAGCGAAGGCCTTCAGACTGCTTGATCCAATCAGGAGACATCAGGTACTTGAGCAAGGGTATATAGTACTTACAAATTCAGTGGGTGATGGTGAAATATAGGGGAAATAATATTGGAGAACATGCATGTGACACACGTTTGCCGATAGCGTCTGTGCTTTTCAAATGGGGGAAACACAGATGTCACTTTATATAATGTGGTAAAATGACTACTCTCTGATTTAATTTATTATTCATCAGGTGTCTGTTATGTTGTTTTTAAAAGATGGACTACTACTAAACATGGACTTTAAAAGCAATTGACCTGACTGGAAGCTTTGACTGATTTCAGTTCTGATGTACCAAGAATGTAGGTCTGCATGCGACTAGCTGAATTGGCCTTGAATGTGTCATCTACTTAAAGAAAAAAAAAAAAAGTCAAAATAAGTAAGTAAATAAGTAAATAATCTATAAACCTGGAAATAAATAAACCTAAAATAAGTAAAGGTAATTAGCAATTATGTAAATAAATAAATAAATAACTTATTGGCAGTAATGCTTTTTTTTAAACAAATAAATAAATAAATAAAAACATAAATAATAATGCTGTTTTAAATAAACAAACCAAACAAACAGCAATACTAGACTATATTAATATAAATAAATAACATTTCTTTAATTAGGAAAACAGCAATGCTGCTAAATAAACACACAACCAGCAGTATGCAAATAAATAAATAAACAAATAAACAAACAGCAATGCTGCTTTAAAAAAAAATAAATAAAAAAACTTATAGTTTATTAATACGGTCACATTTTAATTATTTTTTTTATTAACAATTTTTTATTGAATTTTCCGGAAACAATAGTATAACAAAAAACAATTTTGCACATTTAGATCCCACTCCCACCCATCCCACCCCTGGTAGACTTTGAAAAATAAATAAAATAAAATAAAATAAAATAAAATAAAATAAAATAAATCAATAAAATATTTTTTACAGAGAATTTAAAAAGGATGACACAGCATTAAAAGCTGAATGCCATATTTTGACAGTTTTCATATTAGATCCATGAATTTGAGCGGTTGAAAGTTCCATCGAGAGAATGTCCAACAAATACATGGCCCAAGTTCGTCTGTCCATTGTGTGAGGAGGATTCCAACGGTTGACTAGCAGTTTTTTTGCTGCTGTGAGAGAAGATAACAATAAACATCTTTGTTGGACGGACAAGGAGAGGTCCCAAAAGTCATTCATGAAAAAATGACGTGGAGTTAAACAGATCTCGGTGCCCAACAAATATGAAAGATCCTGTGAGAACTGAGACCAAAAAGGTGAGAGAGAGGGACATTCCCAAAAAAAATGTAAAAAGGTGCCTAAAGATCCTTGTGAGCAGAGATTACATTTAGGAAAAGATGACAAATTCATATAAAAACGCTTCTTTGGAGTCAAGTAAACCCTGTGCAGCAATTTCCAATGAATCATTTGGTGATTAGGATTTTTAGAAGACAATTTAAACATGTCCCATACCTGATCTGAAAATAAAACTCACATTTTATTTATAAGGTACATTTCCAATTTAATTTTTTTTAAGAAACTGTCTTAACATAGAGGCTAACTTTATGTAACTGGACCCTGATTGTGAAAACTGAGATCCTATCTGGGTGAAAAACAAAACAAACAAATAAACAAAAACAATTAAATCAATGGGAAACATGTTTAGAGTATGCATTTAAGCTGCTCTGCCCTTTGGAAAAGGACATACACTTTAGAACAGAAGTATTTTACAATAAAATAAAATAAAATAAACAGTAATGTTATATTTAAATAAATAAATACAATGCTAAAATAAGTAAATATGTAATTAGCAATTATGTGTTTAAATAAATAAATTCATTGCAATGCTGCTTCAAACAAACAAAGAGCTATACCTGATTTAAATGAATAAAATGCATGTTAATAGGTAAACAGCAATGCTGTATTTAAATAAGTAATAACAGCAATTGCTTTAAATAGATAAATAAATAAATAAAACATTTTAAACAAATAAACAGCAATGGTATATTTAATCAATCAAACAAACAATGCTAAAATAAGTAAATAGGTAATTAGCAATTATGTTTTTAATAAATAAAACATAGCAATGCTGATTTAAACAAACAAACAAACGAACAAACAGCTATACTAGATTTAAAAACATAAAATGTATTTAAATAGGTAAACACTAAACAGCAATGCTGCATTTATATGAATAAATGCATCAAAAACAAATAATCAGCAGTATGCAAACAAACAGCAATGTTTTTTTTAATAAATAAACAAATAATGCTAAAATACATAAATAGGTAATTAGCAAGTATGCTTTTAAACAACAAATAAATAAATACAAGGAGCTATAGCAGAAAAAAAGAAAAAATAATAAATAAAATGTTTTCAAATAATTAAACAACAATACTGAGTTAAAGGAATAACTAATCAATAAATAAATAGTTTGTGAATAGATAAACCTGTTATTTAAACACTGATTACATATATACTTATATATACTGATTATATATTTAAACACTGATTATATATATATATATATATATGTTACATTTAAACAATGCTGCATTTGAATGAATGAATGAATGTATATATGAATGAATGCACGCACTCAAACCTGGCACCACAGCCTTACATATATTTAATCAGATGTTTCATGCTGAACCCAGTCAGAACATACAGAGCTTTTTGGCCAGGCTGAGCCTTTATGTGCGGTATGGGATGTACATCTCGCCATGAGGCTCGACAGCCTTTTAATTACTGTCAATTTCCAGCTTGCAGCTCACCAGCAGAAGACAGAGCCGAACGTGCTGCTGATATGTACACTTTCACACACAACAGGGACACAGACTAATGCTTGTGTCATGTTGATTGCTCTAACTAGATGGCAAACAAAAAGCACTTGACTCTCAGAGAAGCTGTCGTCCAGCCATTACAACAATGAAGCCTGGCGAGGGATGCGACAGCAGTGTATGACGGGTGGGTGATTTATAAAGTCGTCTGACCGCCGGTCACTGGTTTTGCCAGGACCTGGCACACTCAAACAGCGTCTGCGGTGCCACAGGAAGGCAGGTGGCAATTAGAAACCAGAAGTGTCATCAATACTGTCTTCACCTCAGACGGTAAAACACAAACGCCACCGGAACGGCACTGCAACTGAATACTGCCGGAGTTCACAAGCTGAAATGTGTGATAAACTCATCTCAAGCTGAGGAAACCTGGCCAAAACTATGAACAACAAAGAAGCTGATTCTGAAGTGTCCTAGTTAATATAGCTTGGCCTCAAAAAGTGTTTGTGCACCATGTTTACAATTGCACTTTGCTCTTTACATTTATCCAAATTGGCCCCAATGTGATTTTAAGTAATGCTTTATTTTACAGTGTCCTTGTTACACGTTACATTTACTATAGTAACAACAATAAGTTATGCATTATTATACGCAACTAACTCTAAACTAAATCCTCAACCTAACCGTAAACATTAGACCCTGATTGTGAAAACTGAGGTCCTAAAATAAATAAATAAATCAATCAATGGGAAACATATTTAGATTATTAATTTAAGCTGCTCTACCTTTTGGAGAAGGACATATACTTTAGAATAGAAGTCTTTAAAAATAAATAAAATTAAATAAAATAAAATTGAATGCAATAAAAGTCAATTGCAAATGCAATTTAAAGAGGTATTATAGCATTAAATAAAATATGCATTTACTAAATTGCAACTTCATACAAGAAATACAATTTTAGCTTAAATGCTTGTCAGTACTTTCAGCAGTACACTTTAATCATATTTAAAAGATAATACATTTATGAAATTGCATATAAAGATGTATTTAAATCCTACTTAATTGGGTCAAAAAACACTCAAAAGTTGAATGCATTTAATATACATTAATACATTTCCAGTGAATTGTAAATAGCATGAATTTAAGGGTCTGACAATATTACATTCAGACTGTACTTCAGTATATTTCTTTAAAGCATATTATTTCTGTAATAAATATGTCTTTCTTTCGTTTACAAGGGTTAGAATTGGCCACAAGTTTGGAGAGTAAAAAAAAAAAAAAACTGGCCAAATAATAGACATTCTGTAAACTATGTATTATAGGGATAAGAAAAAACAGTATTACAATGAAATCTTTATTGCGTCATAAAATAAGCAGGTCCAGCTCAAATCACCAGTGCTACAGTAAAACGATAAAACAAACATTTTTTGTTGTTTGCAAAGCTATGAAAATGAGCCATGTATTCACTGTGGATCTCAGACTTGATGTTGTCAAAACATCTACTCAATGTATGTATTTTCATCTTGATTTTGACTGATATTTTTTATTGATGTTTACACACAAATATGACTCCTAGAATAGCACACAGTGTTTTTCAAACATTGCATTCTTCCACAGACATCTGTGCTTGCAGAGAGCACTTTTCCCAGCCCATCAGGGCACGTCTGCTCTATGCGTTATTTATTAGCTTCATCCTTGACAATCGGCACACATGGTACACATGCTATTACGTGATCCCTGCCCATATTTTCCAGTCCTGTTTCTGACAAGCGGAGGATTTTCTTCAGGGGCTTTCCCAGATTCCACTTTTAGAACAAGGTGGTGAAGAAAGAGGACAGTGCGAGAGACTTGATGTGCTTTGATATATAAAGTGCTTTGATTCCCCCACCACCTTTAAATAGAAGACAATTGCTGGGGGGGTTGAGCACGAAGTGAAAAATCCCTCCATCTCAAGCCCCAGAGGAGTGATGGATGGACAGAGTGAAGGTGTGGACCGCCTCCAGCCGGTCGTGTGAATGTCAAGGGTTGTGGTGAACCTGTGAATCAGAGCTGTCTTAGCCAGAGGTAAGGTGAAAAAGAAACGACTTTCTGAGATGCGATAGCTGTCACGTGGAAATGGCTTCAAGAAATAAACAACCTGCCAAAAATTTATGTTTTTCTTGTTTGTCTTGTTTTCCAGTACGAATAGCTATACATTCTTAAAGGGACAGTTCACCCAAAATAAAAGTTTTGTCATTAATTACTCACCTTCATGTTGTTACAAACCCGTAAGATCTTCGTTCATCTTTGGAACACAAATAAGACATTTTTGATTAAACCTGAAAAAACCCTGCATAGACAGCAACGCAACTACTATGTTCAAGGCCCAAAAAGGTAGTAAGTCCATGTGTCATCAGTGGTTCAACCGTAATTTTACTTAGTAATTTTTAACATTTTATTTTAACTAAGAAAGCTCTTGGATTTCATCAAAAATATCTTAATTTGTGTTACAGGTTTGGAGCGACATGAGGGTGAGCAATTAATGACATCATTTTAATTTTTAAGTGATCTATCCCTTTAAATCAATATGCATTTATTTGAGTTTCCTTTAATATTCTAAATATTAATAATAATTCCTTGTTTTAAAGCAACAATTCAACCCAAAATTTTAATTTGCTGAAAATGTACTCACTGATGAGTTTGTTTCTTCATCAGATTTATGGCGTTATATCACTTGCTCACTAATGGATCCTGCAGTGAATGGGTGCCGTCAGATTGAGAGTTCAAACAGCTGATAAAAAAAAAAACCATCACAATAACCCACAAGTAATCCACACCACGCCAGTCTTATCAATCTAGTGAAGTGAAAAGCTGTTTGTTTGTAAGAAACAAATCCATCATTAATCTATTTTAACTTTAAACCATTGCTTCTGGCCAAAATGCATTACAGTGCCTCTTCCAGTGAAAAAAAAACAAAAAAAAAAAAACACTTTTTCTGTTGTCCTCTCACATCACAGTCCAACAAAACATTTCTCTAGAACTGTTTCGTCTTCCCTTTAAACAGTGCTTGATATGTGCATATTTCTCGAATAGGGGTCTTGTGTTTTAGCTGGAAGCGACGGTTTAAAGTTAAAATGCCTTAATGATGGACTTGTTTCTTATAAACATGCAGCTTTTTACTTCTCAAGACATTAATTTGATAGACTGGAGTGGTGTGGATTACTTGTGGATTATTATGATGTTTTTATCAGCTGCTTGGACTCTTATTCTGACGGCACCCATTCACTGCAGATGGTCTATTGGTGAGCAAGTGATGTAATGCTACATTTCTCCAAATCTGATGAACAAAAACTCATCTAAATCTCGGATGTCCTGAGGATGAGTACATTTTTATCAGATTTTAATTTCTTCAAGCATGAAGACACTTCTGCTACATTTTTCAAGAAACAAGACCTAATATTTTGTTTCAAGTAAATGTATCTTGATTTAAAAATGTTTATATATTTGTACTGTAAAACAACACCATAATACTCAGTAAGAAAATATTTTTCTTTTGCAGTGCAGCAGGAAGCAGCTCTGAGAATGCGTCTTTGCCATCAATGATTGACGTGCATTTAATCGGTAGAATTAATATGTTAAATAGGTTAATTACATGCAAAAGCAGCTCATGAGTGTCACGTGAAGATGAACATAATTACGATGCACGCGATAATGTAGCCATAAATTTAGGCACCGAATCAGAACTAGCACATCAGTTAAGTTGGGCAGTGATGAGGTCGCAGCACGAGATTGTTTCTGTCTAAGGCAGGCGCAGCCGTGAAAATACCCAGCGTTCACTGGGGCCTGAGGGCTGGTCTCCATTAACCCGAATCTGCTGTACTGTCAGCAGCAAACTGACTGTCAGCAGCCGAGATAAGAAAAAAAAAACAATAACAACAACAACAACAGAACTAGGAAGTGATTTAATTCTAAACGGAGCCTGTCTCCCAAAGCAAGTCTGTAGGCCTGTATTATTTTCTTCCAAGTCTACAAATCTGATATTGTGTCTTTCCCTTGGGGCCACATGTCAGAAGTGACGTCCAAATGCAGGCACCTAAAAAGATGCTCGGTTGGCATAAATAAGTGCGTAATGGTGCTAATTTAACATGGTTGGCGTGGACGCTCGGCTAGCTGATGAATTCGTTATTTCGCAAATCCAATAAATGACATATGAGCTTAACTGCTAGTGTTAAGGCATTTATAATATCGATGGACGAGAAGTCGATAGCAGCTTCCACGCAGGCTCATATAATATCACTTGTGTCAAAAAAGAAGAGCGAGCATTGAGAGGGAGGGGGAAATCAATGGCCATTGGCGATATTAAAAGAAACACGTGGATTCTTAACTAATGGAGATAAAGAGGTTAGAAACATCTTAATCGAACGGCCAGGCCGAGCCCAGCTTTAATCTGTATAAGATTAAACCCTTGTTAGTTTGCTAATTATTTAGCCGTGTCTTTATTAACTGTTGACAGTGCCAAAGTGGACCCAACCATAAACATGGCAAAAGGAGTGAATATTTCACAGCGTGGCAGAGGACCCGTATAGCGCATAGTGCCCCACTGCCAAGCGCTGCGATCGATTAGAGGGAAAAAAGCCGGGACGTGTCTCTAATTGAAATAAATTTGGTATAGATAGACAAACAACTGGCCTGGTGGAACGAACTTTTACAGCGGTGAGTGGAGCCAGAAACATTTTCTCACCTCTCATCCTAATGGCTTATTGTCAGCGTGCTCAGCAAATAAAAAAGAATTGTCTTTTTGGTAATGAATTGATATCAGGGTGAGAAGTGTCCTACTTTTTTTCTGTGGCAAAAATTGCGAGGCAAGGAAAGCTGGAGGGAGGTTTCATGCAAAACAAAGGCTATTATTTATTTTAGAAATGAAATGTCACATTACATTAGATAAATATTTCATATCCATTAATATTAAACCTGAAAATGATTTATTTAAGCTCAGGAAAATGTCATGCATATTAAGAACATATTTGAGTTGACATGCACTATATTGCCAAAAGTATTGGGACACCCCCTTCTAATGAACAGGTTTGACTACTTTAGTAATTTCAATGAGTACTATTCTTAATGTTTAAGCATATAATGATATTCTAGGGAATTGTGTCCTTCTAATTTTATAGCAAAAGTTTAGACAAGTTTATTTTAACATGACAATGCCTCTGTGTATAAGGCAAGGTTCATAGGGAAATGTTTGATTCAGTCAGTGTGGAAGAACTTGACTGGTCTGCATAAAGCCAAGTCCTAATACCAGTTGAATACCTCTGGTGTGACTTTAAATGCAGACCTTGAGCCAAAAACTCAGACCAAATACCAATGTCTTGTGCATATGGGTACAGTCATTTTAGACACTTCTAAAAGTGAAGCAACAGAGATGAAAATACAATTTGTAAATACATAAATTATGCTTCCATCGTTGTTTTGCTACAGTTTTAGAAGTGCCCTTTTCTGTTCTAAAGAAGGGTGTCCCAATACTTTTGTCCATATAATGTATGTACAAGTCATTGGTGTTTGGTGATGAGTTTTTTGGCTTAAGGTCTGCATTTAAAGTCACACCAGAGGTGTTCAGCTGGGATTAGAACTTGACCTTATGCAGACCAGTCAAGTTCTTCCACACTGACTGAATCAAACATTTCTCTATGATTTCTCTAACATTTGCCTTATACACAGAGGCATTGTCATGTTAGAATAAAAAAAGGGTCCTGTCCAAAATTTTTGCTATAAAATTAGATTTTTAGAATGGCCTTTTATTGTGGCCAGCCTAACACCGTGTCCTAACTAAACACACAATAAAAGATCTTTTCCATGTTAATCATATGTTTTGTCTAGTCGCAACTAGTCGCAACGGTGACACACAGAATTTCTATTTTAGGGTGTGTTCACACTTGTAGTTCGGTTCGTTTGGTTAATTTGGTCCGGACCAAAAAGGTAAATGATACATTTGGTCGTGGTCCGCTTTGACAACAAACCCAAAGATACCAAACCTAAAGCCATAGTGATACGTTCGTGAACTGATTGGTCAGGTTGAATGACGTATATTTTGTGACAGAACCACTGAACTATAATAGAGAATATATAGATCAGTGGACGGAACTCACCGAACACTCCAAACAAAAGAAAAAGGTGATTTCGACTTAAAGCGGTGCTGCGGGTGTATGACATCAAAGTACCCGTTCACTGATCTGTCTGATGATTGCCGCTTTAAGTCGGATTTACTCAATACCGTCTGCTGGACTAAGCACGCTCATTTTTGCGTGCATATGTTTTATTTTCACTATCTACGAACTCACAAAGAGCTCATACAAGGTACTTTATCTCCTTGTTGCTCTGCGTTTGCCCTCTGCTCATTTTGTTTTGGATACACAACTAGTTCTCTTTGTGAAATTATGTTGCATAGCCTCACTTGTCTTGTCATTACTTCCTGTTTTTGGTTCATTTATAATTATTTGGTCCGTACTGCATTCATATTTCATCCGAACCGCACCAGAGTTTGTTTGGAAGTGGACCAAGACCTTTTTAGCGGTCTCGGTCCGCTTGTTTGGTGAGCACCAGGGTTCGGATGGCAGCGTTCACACTTACTCAAACAAGCCGCACTATCAGAGCAAGCGCACCAGGGTTCGTTTTAATCGAACCGAACATGAAAAGTGTGAACACACCCTTAGAAACAGTTTTTATTTCCGCGATGTCGCGGCTGGAACAACACCACTAATGACAGTGAAATTCTCAGATACTGATTATGTGCTTTATTCAAAGTTAAATGTGTCTGATGTGAGTTTAAATATCATTTTGTGTGACCTTTACAGCCATACTGAAAGCAACAAAGGATAGTTTACCTCAGATTTTGAAAATAAATGAAACCAAAGATGCACCAACAAGTGTATTCCATAACAAAGATGGTATTAGTCACTCAGTATGTACATTTAATAATGTTAAAAGTTTTAATATTTATGAATTAGATTATAAACTAATCAATATATTTTTTTTTTTGGTCACTGGAATCTTGTTGTGTCGCGTGTACTTAGGACATGGTGTGAGGTACACCTGTGCAATAATCATGCTGTCTAATCATCTTGATACGCCACACCTGTGAGGTGGATGAATTATCTCGGCAAAAGAGAAGTGCTCACTAACACAGATTTAAGCAGATTTGTGAACAATATTTGAGAGAAATAGGCCTTTTGTGTACATGGAAAAAGTCTTAGAACTTTGAGTTCAGCTCATAAAAAATGGGGTCAAAAACAAAAGTGTTGCATTTATAATTTTGTTCAGTGTATTATTAGTTATTAAACAAACAAATGGATGAACAAATGAACATGCAAAATAATTAATATAAATACAGAACATTAAATATTATTTTGAACATTATCTTACTTGTAGAATCTACAGAGATGCCAGATGAAACTGACCAATCAGAATCAAGTATTCCAGAGATTCCCCAGATTAAAAATAGGCTACCATCACTGAAAGAACAAAACAATCTCACTGCAATCAAATAACAAGCACAAACTCGTATTTCTTACTGAGACGAAGAGAAAGAGAGGTGGGAGAACTAGAAAGGGTGCAAACACACAGACGGTGACAAAACATGAGCTTTAGAAGTATGTGAGAAATACTAAGGTGAGAGAGAGCAGTAGTAGTGAGTCATATTTGCTTCTTAAAAATACATATGCATTTGAATAGAGTTATATCCGACTGCACCAGAGTGCTTATTTTATTTTACATTTTATTTATTGTTTTATTTTATTTTATTTTTATTCCTTTTGACACTTTCGTTAACAGGAAACAATATTTGGAGGCAAGCTCAATTGTCTTATTGAGCAATGCAGCATTTTCATTAAAATAAATCTTAGGAAGGAATAACACACCTGAGTACAAAATGAAACGGAAAAGAAAAAAAAAATGATGGAATAAACTATGGAAGTGATGCACTATATTAATCCATTTAACTTGACAAATTGTGCTCAAATTCCCTCAGTGGAAGTAAATTACATGTGCAATTCTTGAGGTATGATAGAAATTATTCACACATAAAACGAGCACCAGTCATTACATTAGTAAATGCATTGTTCCAGACTCTATCTAGGCAGCAATCATCCCCTAAATTCTCATTTTCTGTCAATAAACAAAGCAATAATTTCTGTGTGATTATGTTTGATGGTGCCATATGGCTCCATCCCACTCTATGTAATAAATAATGAGTCATTCAATGGAAGGACGTTTGAGGAACATATTTACACCCTTGACACGAAAAGAATGATTTAATGAACGCAGGTTTAGTTGATGCTGAAATGCTGAGTAAAATCACTTTCAAAACTGGGAAGAGATGATATTGAAAAGAAATTATGACAAATAATTGGTTTCTTTTAGCCACCCAACACATTTTTGTCCTTTTACATTTGGCTTTTCTAATTAAAATGTGGATTTTATGTGTTTGTTAATTGTGTCAATAGAAGTTGCATCGCTGCCAAGTGCATTTTATGCTAATATGCATTAGTTTATTTATTTATTTATTTATTTATTTACTTTGTGATGTTGGTGTTTGCAGACCACAAACTGCTGGCAAATGCAATGTAGGCCTGTGTAATGGAAATTCACTACATGACTTGCTCTTCAGTGTGTACTTGGTAAATTGCTAAGCTTCTTGACGAGACCAGACATCACAGCTAATGACTTATTTGAATATGAAAATAGAGTAGTTTCTAAACATCTCTGGCCAAAAAAAATAAATAAATAACACAGTGAGTTTATTGCAGACAATAAATTTGTCATAAAAGTAAATTGTTGACCAATGAAATACTCTGAAATCCAAGTCAGCGACACAAATAGTAGTACTTTATATTTCAAATGGCATTGCCATATTGGAGTTTAGCTATACTAAGTCTATTCTATGCTTTCTGTAATAAGGTTGCTTTGTGCTTTTGGAGACTTGCCATGTCAGCAGACAGGCAAGGACAATTGTTTCGGTTTCAAACCAGAAATAAACTAAACAAGTCCCTAACCACAATCGTTTTTGTCTGCGTGCGGAGAAAGATTAATGTGTTATCAAAGAAAAGAATGGTAAAATTCATCTCTGTAGTGTTATTCCGACCAGATTAGTTTTCCGAACGGCATTTGAGTTACATTTATTAACAGAGGATGTCTGTGATTTTGTGTATTGATTCAGACGACATTGGGATTTCTAAAGTTATTGCTAAAGTGTGAGTATCTGTCTGTCTGTGTGCATGCATGCATCACAAAACCATTTGAATAAGGCATATGCTTTATTATGATTTATTAGTAACACTTTACAATTAGTTAATGCATTAGCTAAAATTTAGTAAGCAATTCATTTGTTATAGTATTTATTAATCTTTGTTAAGTGAGTTACATAAAACAATGCAACTGTTCATTGTGTTTTTAGTAATGTATCAGTTGTAACACTTTAGTTAAGGAACCTATTTGTACTTTTGTCTCAGTAAACTCATAATTTGCTGCTTATTAATAGTTAGTAAGGTAGTTGTTGTTAGGTATGGGATAGGATTAATTAATATGGTAATGCAGAATAAGGCATTAATACCTGCTTTATAAATACTAATAAACAGCCAATCATTTGGTATTATGCATGCTAAGCAACTAGTTAATAGTATTATGTATTATTATTTATTAATGCCTTATTCTGCATGACCATATTTTAGATCCCTTAATCCTACCCCATACCTAACAACAACTACCTTACTAACTAATAATAAGCAGCAAATTATGAGTTTACTTAGGCAAAAGTCTTATACTGTAGTTAATAGTGAGAACTGGTCCACAAACTAAAGTGTGACCGTATTAGTAAATTCTGAAATTAACATTAACTAAGATTAAATCATGGTTTAGAATTATGTTTCAGTGTAAATTCATGTTATCTAATGTTAAGAAATGAAAACTTATTGTAAACTTAATTATATATATATATATATAGGATATAAAAAAAGTCTACACATCCCTGTTAAAATGCCAGTTTTATGTGATTTAAAACAATTAGACAATGATAAATAATTTCTGATTTTTTTCCACCTTTTATGTGACCTATAACCAGTACAACTTATTTGAAAAACAATCTGAAATCTTTATTCAGTGGGAAATAAAAATAAAAAGCTAAAATAATGTGGTTGCATTAGTGTGCACACCCTTTTACAACTGGGGATGTGGCTGTGTTCAGAATTAACTAATCACATTCAAACGTATGTTAAATAGAAATCAGTACACCTGCCATCATTTAAAGTGCCTCTTATTAACCCCAAATAAAGTTCAGCTGTTGTAGTAGGCTTTTCCTGACATTTTCCTAGTCGCATCCCACAGCAAAAGCCATGGTCCGCAAAGAGCTTCCAAAGCATCAGAGGGATCTCATTGTTAAAAGGTATCAGTCAGGAGAAGGGTACAAAAAAATAATTCTAAGGCATTAGATATACCATGGAACACCGTGAAGTCAGTCATCATCAAGTGGAGAAAATATGGCGCAACAGTGACATTACCAAGAACAGGACGTCCCTCCAAAACTGATAAAAAGACAAGAAGAAAACTGGTCAGGGAGGCTGCCAAGAGGCCTACAGCAACATTAAAGGACCTGCAGGAATTTCTAGCAAGTACTGGTTGTGTGGCACATGTGACGACAATCACCCGTATTCTTCATATCTTCACGTCTGGGCTGTGGGGTAGGGTGGCAAGACGGAAGTCTTTCCTTATGAAGAAAAACATCTGAGCCCAGCTCAATTTTGCAAAAATCCATTTGAAGTCTTCCAAAAGCATGTGGGAAAATGTGTTATGGTCTGATAAAACCAAGGTTGAACTATTTGGCCACAATTAAAAAAGGTATGTTTGGTGCAAAAACAACACTGAACATCACCAAAAGAACACCATACCCACAGTGAAGCATGGTGGTGGCAGCATCATGCTTTGGGGCTGTTTTTCTTCAGCTGGTCAAGGTGGAGGGAATTATGAACAGTGCCAAATACCAGTCAATATCGCCACAAAACCTTCAGGCTTCTGCAAGAAAGCTGAATCTCTAAATCCTTCAGCACGACAATGACCCTAAGCATACATCCAAATCAACAAAAGAATGGCTTCACAAGAAAAAGTTTTAGAATGGGCCAGCCAGAGCCCAGACCTGAATCCAATTGAAAATCTGTGGGGTGATCTGAAGAGGGCTGTGCATAAGAGATGCCTTCGCAATCTGGCAGATTTTAAGTGTTTTTGCAAAGAAGAGTGAGCAAATATTACCAAGTCAAGATGTGCCATGCTGATAAACTCATACCCAAAAAGACTGAGTGCTGTAATAAAAATCAAAAGGTGCTTCGACAAAGTATTAGTTTAAGGGTGTGAACAGTTTTTTATTTTTACTTTCCACAGAAAAAAAGGTTTGTTTTTCAACTGAGTTGTACAAGTTATAGGTCACAATAAAGGTGGAAAAAGTTCTGAAATTATTTGTGGTATACATATATATATATATATATATATATATATATATACAAGTTCAGACTTGTCTTATTGTTTTAATTCATTTTGGATAATATTCCAGCAGTACTTGAATCAGCAACTGTTGTTTTACATTTATATGCATGTATTTGACACATGCTTTTAGCCAAAGCATTACACTTAAGATACACATTTACATTTTATCAGTTTTTGCCCTCCTAGGGAATTGAACCCATGACCTTCTTTCTCTATTGTTTGATAGACAGAAAATCTAAAAAAAAAAAAAAAAAAAATACATTGCAAAAAAGGCCTAAACTTATAATAAAGGTGTACCAGGGAGCAGAACAACAAATGTAGTTTTAGTTTTGGTATTTAACAAAGGTCAAGATAAACTCACAAGCGCTGTGAAAAAGTAATACTGCAATCAGAGACATTCCTAACGGGACTGGATTAGATTTCTCAGAGGAGTCCTGAGTCAGCCCAAAAACTGTAGGTAATTTGTGCTGTAATTTTACCTAAGATTGTATAAGAAAAAAACACACAGACTTGTTTGATTAGGACAGGATTAAACTCAGAAGGTATGTCTCTGAAATTAACCTGATCTACTGAGGAACAACTTTTCTGTTACGAATAGGATTTATGAGCAATATCTGAGACACTATTTTAGGATGGGGCTACAGCAGAGGTCTGCTTCAGCAAGACATTTGTGCTTTTCATTTCTGATGTTATCTTTAGACTTTTCTGTGTGTGTGAAATGTGGTGTGGGGAAGTTCGTATTTATGAGTTACAGTGTCAGGTGTGTTCAAATAACGAGATTTTTATTATTTTTTTTAACTACAAGACTGCACATGAGGTGCATTTTTGCTTTTTATGGTTTTATTAAAATTATTAAAGTGCTTCTAAATTGTATGACTTTCTCATAAGTTTAGGCTCTTTTTTTGTTTGCCTGTTTTGAGCTTTCCTGTATATCAAAAAGTAAAGAGAGAAGGTCATGGGTTTGATTCCCAGGTACACTCTTAAAAACAAAGGTGCTTTAAAAGGTTCTTCACAGCGGTGCCATTGGAGAACCATTTTTTGGTTCTATAATTCTATCAGAATTTTCTCAGAATTGCAAAAGCAATTGTGACTTTTTTCTCTCTGAATTGCAAGTTTATAACTTGCTGTTCTTACTTTATAACACACAATTGGGAGTTATTTAGTCAGATTTAGGATACATAAACTTGCAATTCTGAGAACATATCAGGTTTTTCCCCTTCAAAACTGGTCTTTATATATTGTAATTCTGACTTTTTTTCTTATAAAGTCAAATTTTCCAAGATATAAACAATTTATTAGTTTTTATCTCGCAATTTTGAGTACCAATTGTATTTGCAATTGCAATTCTGACTTTAGAACTGTTGAATTCTCAGAATCTGAGATAAAAAGTCACAATAACATTTTATTTTTATCAGTTACGGAAACTTCCATAGGAAACATCACATAATTGCATTAATATATATATACAGGTCCTGCTCAAAAGATTAGCATATTGTGATAAAGTTCATTATTTTCTGTAATGTACTGATAAACATTAGACTTTCATATATTTTAGATTCATTACACACAACTGAAGTAGTTCAAGCCTTTTTTTTGTTTTAATATTGATGATTTTGGCATACAGCTCATGAAAACCCAAAATTCCTATCTCAAAAAATTAGCATATTTCATCCGACCAATAAAAGAAAAGTGTTTTTAATACAAAAAAAGTCAACCTTCAAATAATTATGTTCAGTTATGCACTCAATACTTGGTCAGGAATCCTTTTGCAGAAATGACTGCTTCAATGCGGCGTGGCATGGAGGCAATCAGCCTGTGGCACTGCTGAGGTGTTATGGAGGCCCAGGATGCTTCGATAGCGGCCTTAAGCTCATCCAGAGTGTTGGGTCTTGCGTCTCTCAACTTTCTCTTCACAATATCCCACAGATTCTCTATGGGGTTCAGGTCAGGAGAGTTGGCAGGCCAATTGAGCACAGTAATACCATGGTCAGTAAACCGTTTACCAGTGGTTTTGGCACTGTGAGCAGGTGCCAGGTCGTGCTGAAAAATGAAATCTTCATCTCCATAAAGCTTTTCAGCAGATGGAAGCATGAAGTGCTCCAAAATCTCCTGATAGCTAGCTGCATTGACCCTGCCCTTGATAAAACACAGTGGACCAACACCAGCAGCTGACATGGCACCCCAGACCATCACTGACTGTGGGTACTTGACACTGGACTTCAGGCATTTTGGCATTTCCCTCTCCCCAGTCTTCCTCCAGACTCTGGCACCTTGATTTCCGAATGACATGCAAAATTTGCTTTCATCCGAAAAAAGTACTTTGGACCACTGAGCAACAGTCCAGTGCTGCTTCTCTGTAGCCCAGGCCAGGCGCTTCTGCCGCTGTTTCTAGTTCAAAAGTGGCTTGACCTGGGGAATGCGGCACCTGTAGCCCATTTCCTGCACACGCCTGTACACGGTGGCTCTGGATGTTTCTACTCCAGACTCAGTCCACTGCTTCCGCAGGTCCCCCTCTCGTTGTGCAGCATTTTCTGCCACACTTTTTCCTACCCACAGACTTCCCACTGAGGTGCCTTGATACAGCACTCTGGGAACAGCCTATTCGTTCAGAAATTTCTTTCTGTGTCTTACCCTCTTGCTTGAGGGTGTCAATGATGGCCTTCTGGACAGCAGTCAGGTCGGCAGTTTTACCCATGATTGCGGTTTTGAGTAATGAACCAGGCTGGGAGTTTTTAAAAGCCTCAGGAATCTTTTGCAGGTGTTTAGAGTTAATTAGTTGATTCAGATGATTAGGTTAATAGCTCGTTTAGAGAACCTTTTCATGATATGCTAATTTTTTGAGATAGGAATTTTGGGTTTTCATGAGCTGTATGCCAAAATCATCAATATTAAAACAAAAAAAAGGCTTGAACTACTTCAGTTGTGTGTAATGAATCTAAAATATATGAAAGTCTAATGTTTATCAGTACATTACAGAAAATAATTAACTTTATCACAATATGCTAATTTTTTTAGAAGGACCTGTATATATTATATATATATTCAGTCATAAAGAAACTATGTTTTTTGAGGAAAACATTTCAGGATTTCTCTCTATATAATGGATATGTATGGTGCTCCAAAGTTTGAACTTCCAAAATGCAGTTTAAATCCAGCTTCAAAGACAAGACGAAAGCGAGATGGCGAGAGTTTTTCGCATACCCTAACTGTATTGACCTGGATCACACCGACTACGCATGCGCATCACAGAGACAAGACAAGACAAGCATTTCTGGTTAAAAATTATATAAATTGTTTAAAAAATAACCAATCGTTCCGCTAGATAAGACCCTTCTTTATTGGCTGGGATCATTTAGAGCCCTTTGAAGCTGGATTTAAACTACATTTTGGAAGTTCAAACTTTGGGGCACCATTCATATCCATCATATGGAGAGAAATCCTGAATGTTTTTTTGTTATGAAAGTGAACTAATACTTTAATACAGATGATGCATCTATTGTGCATAACATGAACATGAAAAATCCCAAGTTTCCCGCTCACAATCACAACTTTATGTTGATGTTCATGTGCATTCAACTCGCAAATACGTTATTTCCAACACGACTTGAACGCATCAGAAGTCACATTGTCCTACCAGACGAGATCTCTCTTTTCCTCTTTCACACACATTTTCACTCTCTCTTTCTTTCTCCGTTTTCTCCGAGATCTATTTCCTCAGGGAGGACGGGGGTGCTGGGTAAAAGAAGACAAGAAACTTTCAGACACACTACATTACTTTTTCATCAGCACACGGCAGCAGGAGACTCCCGAACGTGAGCGTGTGCGCGTGAACAGCAGGATGTCCCCTCATCGCATCACCAGCAGGCCCTTTCCCACTTCATACTCACAAAATTGCATATTCCCAGAGACACTATGACTGCACCTCTGATCTCACGAAAGATTGAGACACACAACGTGCCAGTATACTCCCAGTCTGTAAACTCACTCAGCTGTATTGTAAGGTCAACACACACTAACAGAGGGCACACCATTCTGTTTTGGGTTCAGCAGGGTTACAGTATCCTTCAGGTCCAATACGCTGATATAAATAAAGTGATCACTGGAGGACTTACATGACGTTTGTGGGTGAAATCTACCATATTTAAATCAGCGTCTAACCAATTTCAGTAAAAATTACATTTCTTTTTCAGTATAGACGTGAAAATGCAAATCCGAACTTAAAGGGATACTCCACCCCAAAATGAAAATTTTGTCAGTAATCACTTACCCCCATGTCGTTCCAAACCCGTAAAAGGTTAGATCGTCTTTGGAACACAATTTAAGATATTTTGGATGAAAACCAATGGATGACTGTCCCATTGACTGCCAAGAAAAAAAGCTACCGGATTTCATCCAAAATATCTTAAATTGTGTTCCGAAGACGATCAAACCTTTTACGGATTTGGAACGACATGGGGGTAAGTGATTAATGACGAAATTTTAATTTTGGGGTGGAGTATCCCTTTAATTTTTTACAGACCTAGGGTTGGTCTCTTTTCAAAAAAAGTGAAAGCATTTCAAAAAATAAATGTATAAAAAAGTTAATGTACTATACTAAAAATAAAAGCCATCTGTCTATATAAGTGCTGTTCCAAATTTGAAATTGATATCACAAAAAAATGAGGTTCCTGTGAGATTTTGTTTAGGTGTTATGCCAAAAATAGCTACCAGGTGACACCCAAACTCCACTGAATTATTGATTGACTGAATTCAATTTTGATTATTAAATAATACAGTATATTTTGTAATTTGACGCTTTACACCTCACACTAAAGGAAGGAGCCTGCTAAAATATATTTAAATAATCATTTTCATGGTAATGCAACGTCATCACAGGATGAATTCTGAGTGTTTAAGCATTCAAATCATATCTAATTTTACTAAAATAGGTGACGGGGGGAAAAAGGCAATACAAAATTGTGCCAAGTCTCAAGCACACTGACATATAGTGCAACTGCACCTCTCTACCCCACGCTATACTGTCATTCTCTACTGTACTGTCCATAGACCATGAAAAAGGCCTTTAAAAACTATCAACTATATTTTATTTCCATTCAGTTCAAACTTTAGTTTGCACTTAAAGGATTAGTTCACTTTTAGAACAAACATTTACAGATAATGTACTCACCCCTGTGTCATCCAAGATGTTCATGTCTTTCTTTCTTCAGTCGTAAAGAAATTGTGTTTCTGAGGAACATAATTTCTCTCCATATAATGGATATGTATGGTGCCCCTAAGTATGAACAGTTTAAATGCAGCTTCAAAAGTTTCTAAACGATCCCAGCTGAGGAAGAAGGGTATTATCTAGCAAAACGGTCGTTATTTATTTTTTATTAAACAAATGGACAATTTATAGGACAATTTATATACTTTTTAACCTCAAATGCTCATCTTGTCTTGTCTCTGCAATGCACATGTGTAGTCTGGTGTAGTTTGAGGTTAAAAAGTATATAAATAACATCATTTCGCTAGATAAGACCCTTCTTCCTCAGCTGGGATCATTTAGAGCCCTTTGAATCTGCATTTAAACTGCATTTTGGAAGTTCAAACTTTGGGGCACCATACATATCCATTATATAGAGAGAAATTCTGAAATGTTTTCCTCAAAAAAAAAAAACATAATTTCTTTACGACTGAAGAAAGAAAGACATGAACATCTTGGATGACAAGGGGGTGAGAACATTATCTGTAAAATTTTGTTCTGAAAGTGAACTAATATTTTAAGTACATTCTTAAAAAAAAAAAAAAAAAAAAAAAAAGTAGAAGAAGTGCTAACGTGTGCTTCTTTATTACAAGGGAACTCAAAGGCACCCACACCTGCTTAGAAAGCACCATTAATAACCTTTATATTAATATAATGAATATACATGTGTACATAAATCATGGTTAGAATCTTGGTGACAGATGTCAGATCAAATATTACTGCAATTATCAATTAAGTGTTTCTGTGAGTGGGCAGTAAAGGCTGAAAGACGCAAAGTCTCAAAGCCAAAGCCAGCAGGTTTGTAGAAGCAGTACACAAGTGGGAGTTGGGAGGGTGAGGTGATCCCTTCATTTACTTCTACGTTGTAATGATCATACACAGGGAAATGAGTTCCTCCATCAGAGAAGGAAGATTGGCCTCCAGCTGCAGGTCACACGTCACTGTCATCCACCTCTCGCACCCACACACTTGTAAAGGACGTGTTTGTGAGCAGGTGAGAATGAGAGCGTGTGAGAGTGAGTGGGGCATCAACACTGCAATCTCAGGGTGTCAGAAAGAAAGGAACCAAAGTTCACTTTATACCAAAGCTTCTGGGAGGGCCAACGTTGAAAGAATGTTCCAAGTTCTTATAAAACTTAAGGGCTGGAATACACTACAACACTACTGAAATCTGAACAGATTTTAAAATATGAGGTGGTCAAACTGTAAATCAGGTTAAAAGTCAGCACTGGCATCAGACCATCTTAGTTTTACCAGGTATTCTGCCTTCCAAATATATACAATACCAGTCAAAAATTTGGACACACCCCTCTCATTTAATGCTTTTTATGCTTTTTAAAGTTTCTTATGCTTATCAAGGCTGTTTTCACTTGATCAAAAATACAGAAAAAAAAAGGAATATTGTGAAATATTATTATAATGTAAATCAATGTTTTTGAGTATTAATATACATTAAAATTTAAAGTTGAATTTCCAGAATTATTACTTCAGTCTTCAGTGTCACATGATCCTTCAAAAATCATTTATTATCAGTGATGGAAACAGTACATATATATATATATATATTTATTTATATATATGTACAATATCTCTGGTTCCAAAAAACAAACAAACAAACAAACAACAACAACAAAAAAACATATATATATATATGTTTTTTTTACCTTTCTATTTTAAATAAATGCTGTTCTTTTTATTAACCTTTTATTGATCAAAAAATCCTGAAAAAAGTATCTATATATACTTTTTTTTACTTTTTTTTTCATATATATATATATGTTTTTTTTTATTCACACACATATATATATATATATATATATATATATATATATATGTGAATAAAAAAAAACATATATATATGTTTTTTTTTGTTGTTGTTGTTGTTGTTGTTGTTTGGTTGTTTGTTTGTTTGTTTTTTGGAACCAGATATACTTTTTTCAGGATTTTTTGATCAATAAAAGGTTAATAAAAAGAACAGCATTTATTTAAAATAGAAAGGTTTTCTAACAATATACACTACTGTTCAAAAGTTTGGGGTCAGTAAATTTGTATTCTTTCTTTCTTTCTTTCTTTCTGTCTTTCTTTTTTTTTTAAGAAATTAATATTTTTATTTATCAAGGATGTGTTAAATTAATAAAAAGTGCTAGCATAGATTTACATTGTTAGAAATGATTTATATTTTGAATAAATGCTGTTCTTTTTAACTTTTTATTCATCAAAGAATCCTGAAGAAAAAAAAGAAAAACGGTTTCCAACACTGATAATTGTAATGATAAATCAGCATATTAAATGATTTCTGAAGGATCACGTGATACATAAGACTGGAGTAACAGATGATGAAAATTCAGCTTTGCATCACAAGAATAAATTATATTGTAAAGTATATTGTAAAGTATATTATTATATTGTATTGTAATAACATTTAGCAATATTACTGTTTTTTTTTTTTGTTTGTTTGTTTTGTTTTGTTTTTTTGTTTGTTTGTTTTTTTCTGTATATTTGATCAAATAAATGATAAATGCAGCCTTGGTGAGCATAAGAGATTTCTTTAAAAAACATTAAATGAGAGGGTGTGTCCAAACTTTTGACTGGTAGGGTATATATATATATATAGAAGGCAGGAGGAGGAAGATTCTTCAGATTATTAAAATGTTCTTCACACTTAGTAAAATAAGACTGTTCACTGAAAGTTTATTTGGGGAGCCAAACATTTTTTATTTTATTTATTTTTTGTGGCATCACTTTGAAAACTCATTTTGAAAACTTTGAAAATTCATTATAATTTAGCCACTAGGAATTGTCCTCTGATGAACACATTGGTATTTATTGATTATAGCTGTCTACAGCAGTCTATAACAAGTTATATGCTGGTGCTTTTGTAGGAAACAATTCCATTAGATCATATTTACCACAGAACAACTTTTTTCGTATATTTTTTCTTTCTAAAATTCACCAAATCTATTGGGAAAAGATGCTTAAAATAAAGTTTCTCTTTTTTTTTTCTTTTTTTTGATTTGTTGCTATGACAGAGAGCACAGCTGCGTATCACAGCTTGCATTTTTTCATGTTCAGTACTTTTGCCTTGTTTTACAGAATATGAAGAAAAATGTGTTTGGGAACATTAGTTATTTTGAAGAGAATTTATCTTGAATTAAACTTATTTGTCATAAACCCTTACAAAATTTAGTTAGATACATGCTAAAAACAAGACTACAATATTACCAATGGGAAAACAGAATAAGAAAAGATATATTCTTCCGAAAACATTATACCTTAAATAATTGTTCTTGTTTAAAGGACGTTTTGATAGTTTTACTGGAAAATAATGACAATATATTAATTATGAACATTATTTTTGCACTATAGGGAAAGGAAACCTGAGAAAGAAAGGCAAAGAGCGACAAAGTAATAAAGTATATAAAAAAAGAAAGACAGAGGCACTTGAGGCAAGAGAATTAGGCAAATGGAGAGACTAAAGAGAGGAAGAGAGAGAAAAACGCGGGGGGTGGAGTGGAAGGGGAAAAAAGTCCTAAAAATATAAGTCCACAGAGGTTTGTGTGACAGTAGGGGTTAAGCAATCCAAAGGCTGCAGGCAATCACTCAATTTCAGACACGCTCAGAGCCCTTCGGTGCGAGGGGAGCAAGGCGCATAAAGAAATTTAACAACTTAATGTTTTATGGCCGACGGAAATGAGATCCTTACGGGGCAGCGCCAGGGAGGGAGGTTGCCAGAGAGTCTCTCGCAAATATTCGCATAAACACACATTTGTAGTCCCCCATTATCAAACACCCCGGCACATACATATTCAAATATGGGTCAGTCATATTATAGGAAGCTCCTGCCCTTTCTTTTTCTCATTTACCAACTCTTTCTTCCTCGATTTTGCACTGTATCTTGAGGCGAGACTTGCTCCGCAGCAGGAGAACACTGGGTTTATTGTAAATAGTCCAATGTGCACCATTGTCTGTCGAGCTAGGAGATGAATACGGAAGTGCTGCTGAATGGGGCCTTGTTAGCAAATCAATAGTGCAGACATCTCTAAACCTTGTCCTTGAAACGTACTCCTCCTTTGTTTTCGTAGGGCGAACAAATGCCGGAGATTTGAGAGAACGCTTTCCTCATTCATATCCATCTCTTTCTCCGGCTCACGATTCATCATAATTTTTCGTATGCTGTTAAACGATTATAATACATGCATGTCTCAAATGTCACGTGTTGGTTACGCACTGACATATCGGAGGAATCAGGCGAGTAATCTATCAGAAAACGTAGCTACTGATGCCTAGCAAATGTCTAAGTGGAATAAGGCACTGCGCTTGTGCGAAAAACAACATCCGCAAGAATCTACAATTTAAGATGCGCTTATCGCTGTCAGATTAAAGGCGACATTGGTAATTGTTCTGTAATTAGCGGTGTTTCTGCTGAGGTTTTGATAAGAACACTCCGTTCAGGAAGGATATCATGCTTGGTTGTAATTGCACACGTGGGATGGTGTATTTTTAGACACTCCAACTTCAGAAAAATCAAGAGATTTGCTTTAATCATTAACATTATGACACAGAAAAGGAGGGAGAGTGCAGATAACTGTGACAGAAAACAGCAAAACGAAGATTATGAGATGATGGCTGGGAACGGCACATGATAAGAGGATGTAAGGCCACATAATCTCCGCGCTGATAGCCCTGATGTGTCTTCGAAATCAATCTCCTGCAAAGACTTCCACAAACACAGAGTGGGGCATTCTGGCCTGGCTTCAGACGAGCTTTACAAAGGGGTGTCGTGCAGCCATTGTTAAACATGACAAGATATTGATTTGCAAATATATTGGAGGGCAAAGATATTATTTAAATCGGATGCACAGAAAGCCTCTGTGAAATGACAATTCAAGCCAAACGAATGCAGTAAATAACATTCGCGTTGAGTATTAAAACAGTGTGCTTGTGTTCGTAACAATACGCCAATTGATTGGGTTGAGAGACAGGGATAGGAAGAACAATTAACTGCAGCGCTTTGGGAACTCGACGCTTTGTAGCGCCGGATGAATAATGTGGGTCTGATTTTAAACACAGATTGAGCCGGTAGCTTCCTGACCGCTTTGCATAATAAGTACCATCAGGTTCTCTGGCCATGATTGAACTACCAGTGAATGCATTGACAAAGCAGTTCATAATGATGGCGAAAACTGCAATTACAACACCAAGTTAGAATCGTAGCTGATGATATCATCGAGATTTCAAATTAGTTGGTCCTCATAAAGGAAGTTTTATCAAGATTTTAGTAACTGAGAGGTCTGATATTGTTTTTCTAGTAAGCAACAATAAAACAAGGGTGAAAAAAGAAACACTGAAAAGAGAGACTCACAAATCACAAAGCAACATTCAAGAAACATTCAGCATAGCAACCACCCACAGCACTGCAGCAACTGCATAGCAACATGCTAAAAACACTTAACAACTGCATACTAGGAACATCCTGGTAACCACCTACAACACCCTCGAAACTGCACAGCAAAAGTCCACCTTAGCAACCACATAGCAACATCCTGGCAACCACCCACAACACCCTAGAAACTGCACAGCAAAAGTCCACCTTAGCAACCACATAGTAACACCCTGGCAACCACCCACAACACCCTAGAAACTGCACAGCAAAAGCCCACCTTAGCAACCACATAGCAACACCCTGGCAACCACCCACAACACCCTAGCAACTGCACAGTAACATTATCTTCCTGAAAACTTATTAGCAACACTATGGAAACCACTCAAAACACCAAAGCTATATTCTAAAAATAGTCTGAAAACCTTAGCAACTGCATACTACAGCAATGTCATGGCAACCACCCACAACACCCTAGCAACTGCACAGCAACATTCCACATTAGCAAACCCACATGGCCACACCCTGGCAAACACCCACAACACCCTAGCAACTGCACGGCCACATTTTCCCTGAGCAACTACTTAGGAACACCACAGAAACCATTTGCAACACTCTAGCAAATGCACAACAACATTATCTCCATGACTGCATAGCAACACCCTGGAAACCACTCACAACACCACAGCAATATTCTATAAACACTCTGAAAACTTTAGCAACTGCATATTACACTAATGTCCTGACAACCTACAACACCCTAGCAACTGTGCAGCAATATTTTACCTTATCAACCGCATAGTAACACCATGATGTTTTCACCCACAACACCCAAGCAACTGGATTCTTTCCAAGCAATCAGATAGCAACACAAAGTAAACCACTCACAATACCCTAGCAACCGCATAGCAACACAATGGAAAACACCCTATCAATATTCAAAATTCTACCTTAGCAACTGCATAGCAACACCATGGAAACCACTTACAACACTACTACAATATAAAAAAAAAAAATAAAGAAAAGAAAACCTTAACAACTGCATATTACTCCAATGTCCTGGCAACCTACAACACCCTAGCAACTGTACAGCAACATTTTACCTTAGTAAGCGCATAGCAACACCATGGAAACAACCCACAACACGCAAGCAACTGCACAGCAACATTCTACCTTAGCAGCTGCATAGCAATACTACAGAAACCACTTATAACACCCTAGCAACTACACAAAAACTTTATCTTCCTGCAAACTGCATAGCAACACCATGAAAATCACTCACAACACCCTAGCAACTGCACAGCAACATTCTACCTTAGAAACTGGATAGCAACAACCTGTAAACCACTCACAATGCCCTAGCAACTGCACAGTAACATCAAACTCCAGTAATTCAATAGAAACACCATGGCGACCATTCACAACACCTTGCACAGCAAGATTCTTTCCAAGCACATAGCAACACAATGGAAACCACTTACAATACCCTAGCAACTGCATAGCAACACAATGGAAAACACCCTATCAACTGCACTGCAAAATTCTACCTTAGCAACTGCATAGCAACACCATGGAAACCACCCACAGCCCCCTAGCAACTGCACAGCAACGTCTAAAAATCTAATTTCCATTTGCAAATGCTTTCCTCAGTGTGCAGCTAGTATACCTATGAATTGTTGAATAACTAGATGATCTGTTTCATTATTGACTAACAAAGAGAAACTATCCCTTTAAAATACTGGACTCGTGTAATGATAGCATAGTCTGTTTTGCAGCAGGAGTCCATCATGTTCTGTGATATCAATACAGTGAGTAGAGGCAAAAGTCAAGCAGCCAGTCAGCTCCTTTTTCACAGACACGACAGCGTGTCAGGTGGAAGCTACAGTACACCATCTACTTCCTGCCTTCTATCTTCTTGGCTGCTGAGTGGGAATATTCTCTTTCAAAATCATGAGTGAGAAAAGTTCCTTATATTTGTCAGAGCTTTGCGTGGGCTTCAACCTTGACACAGAAGGGGGCTGGCGCTGGTGCAGATGGGCCTTTTATTTTGTTGTTGTTGTTGTTATTGTGCCTGTCTCCCTGTCTCAGCTGAGGCCAGTTAAATTAGCAGAAGAATAAATTACATCAATTGCGAGTGGAGTAGAAACAGCTGGGGCAAGAGAACAATGAAACCGGGACAGACGTACAAACAGGGGGTCCATAAAAAACAAGCTCCCCAGGCTTTTTTTCATTAAACGAGGAGTCAACGCTGAGGACGTGCAGACTTCCTGAATCCTTCTTCTCCTGTCAAGGCCTCACCTCAAGAGAGAATACACAGACCCTCTTCTACAGAAGAACGGGTTGGATCGGAACGGAGTATCCTGACTAAAACGAGCCCTCCTCAATCACAGCACACCCTCAGTGTTAGCGCAGGTGCGTATCTAATAACGGGCTTGTTAAGTTAGCACCTGTGCTTTATCCTACACGCCCAAATCAGACACCTCCTCCTCTGTCTCACTCTCCCTGTCTGCAGTTTTGGATTTCTACCAAGTCTTTCTTGTTCTCGAAACTGGAATCCTCTTCCTCTTTAATCAGCATGTGTCACATTCTTTGTCTGTCTGCACTTTAAACACCTCTCTCTGCATATGGGAAAGAAAAATAACTGGTTCTTATGGAAGCCTGTTTCGACCACTGAATAAAACATTAAAAAAAAAAAAAAAAAATCGCTCTGACTTTTTCTCAAAATTGCGAGTTTACATCTCACAATTCTGACTGTTTCTCTAAAATGAATAATACAAACTCGCTTTTTATAAAAGCTGATAAAAATTGTAATATATAAACTCACAATTGTGAGTTATGAAGTCAGAATTGCAAAACATAAACTCTTTTTATATCTTAAAATATAATTTTTTTTTCTCAGAATTGGGTGAAACAAACTCTCAATTTTGAGTTACGAAGTCAGAATTGTGAGATATAAACTCACAATTGCAAGAAATTGAAACAATTGCAAGATCTAAGTTTATATTTCGCAATTCTGACTTTGTTTCTCAGAATTGCTAAGTTATTATTTGTTATTCAGTTGTAAAAACCAAAGATTCTACTTTTATTTTATTTTATTTTAACCACTGGAGATTTGTGGCAGAAACTCAGAATATTAATATAATCTCAAACATCTGTCATCAAATTAAAGTCAGAAGTATCAATATTAATTCATGTACAGCATTTCTCTTGAAATTAATCAAAGATATATTAAGAAGTATAAAGTATCAATATGATCTAAACCCACACTGTTCTAATTAATCAAAGAGTTATCAGTATGATCTCAAACATTTCTTATTAAATTAAAGTCAGAAGTATCAATATGTTTTATCAAATTAATCATTCACAATATGATGACAAACATTACATTTCTTACCAAATTAATCAACTTAAACTTTTCTCATTAAAGTCAGAATAGCAGTAGAGCTATGATCTCAATTATGTATCATTAAAACAAAGAGGTATCAGTATGATCTCAAACATTTCTCATCAAATGAAGTCAGAAGTATCAATATTAACTCAAAGATGTATCATGAAATTAAAAAGGTCAGTATGAACTTTTCAGTATGGACTCTTAAATTCAAATGTAATTAATCAAATTCTGAATAATAAATATGATCTCAAATATTTCTCAAATTATTTCTGATGAGAAATATCCATATTAACTCCAATATTTCTCTTTAAATTTAAAGGTATCAATATGAAGTCAAAGATGTCAATAAGATTTCACACATTTCTCATCCAATTAGAGGTATCAGTATGATCTCATTCATTTCTCATTGATAATAGCATCAATATGAACTCAAACAAATATTTTCAAATTAAAGTAATATCAGTATGAACTCAAACATTTAACATTAAATTAAAGTCAAAAGTATCTCAAAAATTCTTTATCAGATTATTTCAATCAGGTGTATGGATGTTATGAACTCAAATATTTCTTATCAAATTGAACAAAGAGGTACCCATATGATCTGAAAAAATTCTCATCTGATTAAACAAATTCAGAAATATTCATATGAACGCAAACATTTCTCATCACATTATCTGTTTTAATGCTATATACTAGCTCATTAATCTCCTAGGGAATTTTAGGAGAAATATCTGACACAAATATGATCTTTAAACAAAACTTAAAATAAAAAAATAAAAAAAAACTGTTTCAGAGTTTTGACTGAATGGTTCTTCGTGGAACCAAAAATGGTTCTTCTATGGCATCGCTGTGAAGAACCTTTTAAAGCATCTTTATTTTTAAGAGTGTAACTGTCTTGAACCAGAGTGCATACGCACTGCAAAGCTAGGCAAGACGAGCATTGTGGTTAAAAAGTGTGTGTGTATATATATATATATATATATATATAAGAAAATTACTGATTGTTTTGCTAGATAAGACCCGTATTCCTTAATTGGGATTGTTTAGAGCCCTTTGAAGCTGCATTAAAACTGCATTTTTAACTTTCAATCCGTTGAGCACCACTATATGGAGAAAAATCCTGAAATGTTTTCCTCATAATTTCTTTGCAACTAAAGAAAGAAAGACGTGAATATCTAGGATAACATGGGGTTGAGTAAAATATCAGGAAATTATTATGTAAGTGGAGTAATCCTTTAAATGAGAACTTTATTATATCACCTGAGGTTAAGCTGAGCTGGATACATTAAGTCTCCTCTGCTCTCACGCATAGGAGTCCATACTAAAGTTCAATCAGCATCTTCAAAATGAACAATGGCGCAGAACAGTCATGAGAAAAAAAAAAAAAGAAACACACCTCAGCCATTTTCTCTGTTTCCTTTCCTTCTTTGTCTCTGCTTAACCAACTGTGCAACCAACTGAGCAACTACATTCCCCAATCTGTCATAAACAAGTGAATGTTTGTGTGCATGGCTATGGATGTGTCTCATTCCCTCTCTGCACATACAGGAACCACAGGAGTGTTCAGTCGTCCCCCACCTTCAAACACAAGTAAGCTGGAGACACTTCAGTTGGACACATACATTAATTATTGATTTTTTTTTTCAATCCCTAATCCTAAAGAGATCCATTAGTCCTCAATTATGCATTCCATGCATGTATCATAGCATAATTTGCTCTTCCGTTAGCTCATGTGTTTTGTGCCGTTTTATTAACCCGGACACTAACAACATCTCATCTACTGTAACTCACGTCCAGTTTATGCTGCTCTGTGTCATTTTCCTGTAATTCAAGTGTCATATGATTATTGATTTTACAGGAGCATCAGACTGGAGCCATTGAGAATGTACATTTAAATGAGCGCAGCCTTTCTATCTATCAGTGCACGCTCTGCGTTTCCAGAATAGGAATATTGCGACAATGCGGCCTGCATTCAGATCCATTCCTCAGTCGTGAAATGACTGCCCTCTATGAAATGAGCCTTTTAGAGGACCTAAATTATGCCCATCAGTTATTTAGCTCTACTAAACGGGGAGAGAAGAGCAGAACGAGAGCGCGAGCCGCAATCGGGGGTGTGGAATCATGACATGGTTAATTCCCGAGTGAGTCGTCGGGGCATGTTTCTTATCATTGCATAATGATGATTGCTTGTACACACTTATACACACACGCACGCCTAGAAACGCAGCTGAAAGAGACTCCGAACACGAAACAGAGCATTCTGTGGCTCCACAGTAAAATACACTCCTTGACAAATTATAGATATATATATTAGGACATTCAATTGCCTAAGATTATGCCTCGGCTGCTTAATAAGAGTTGTAAAAGGAAAACTCATGCATTTAAATATGCTTTTTAGCCTTGACTGGCTCCTTATTTTTTTTCTTTCTTTTTTGGAGGGCCATTGTGGCACCAGCAAGATACGCCACAGTATTATTTCTGTGTAAACTAGAGCGTTTGCGTTTACATATGAATGCCATCTTCGCTTTCCTTATTTTCCTCAAGCGTACAAGTCACTTTTGGTCCATTAGATTCTAATTAGTTCAAGCCCCACAGGCAGAGACAGAGAGAGAGAGAGTGAAGAGAAACTAGAGACAAACAGAAAGAGAGTGGAAGTGAGTACAGGAGGGGAGGTGTGAGCTTGTTAAGGAGCTGTGCTTCGCAGACATCCATGAGCCAAGTAAACAACAGAATGTAGAGTCATTCCTGTTACACAGTACAGAGGGAAAAAAAATCTGTATTTTTCATATTTTTCATATTTTAAATATCTATTAAACAAGATGGTCCCACTTTATATTAAGTGGCCTTAACTACTATGTACTTGCATCAAAGATAAGTATGATGTACTTACTGAGCTCATATTGTATTGCAAAATACTTTTGCTGCTATTGAAGTGGGATACGGGTAAGGTTAGAGACAGGTTTGGTGGTATGGGCAGGTTAAGGTGTAAGGGATGGGTCAACAGTGTAATTACAAATGTAAATACAGAAATTAATTACAGATGTAATTACATGCAGGTATTTTTAAAATATAAGTACAAAGTAAAGTGGGGCCAACAAGATAAATTAACGCCCAATATTTAAAAAAAGATTGATATTGATATATTGATGTAAATTATGTTCATTTTTAAGCATTGATTATATAAAATGAGAGAGAAAATGTTTCAAGAAAATGTATCTAATGAATTTAAGGATGTTTATATATATTTTTTTACTACAAAACAATATTGAAGTACTGATTAAAATCTGCTTTTAGTGTATTGTTTGCAGGATATTTCTTAGTTAATTGTAACTTAATTGTTCTTTGCAATGTCAAATAAACAAACAGGTAGAAAATAAAGAGCTAAGATTGACAGCTTGCAACAAATTTTGATATATTTTAAATTGTTGCTGTTCTCAAACTAAAAATTGTTGTAATTAATCACTAGATGTAGCTAATATTTGACAGAAATCATTACAAGACAACACAGCATTCATAAATGTCTAATTTAGAAACGGGTTCTATTTCCGCGACGTCGCGGCTGGAACAACAGCATTCAACTAATGACAGTGATAATCTCAGGTACTGATTATGTGCTTTATTCAAAGTTAAATGTGTCTAATGTGCATTTGAATATCATTTTGTAAATGAAAATAAATGAAAGCGAAGATGTACGTTCAAACTGTGAACTCAATGCAAACCAACAAGTGTATTCCACAACAAAGACATTATTAGTCACTCAGTATGTACATTTAATAATGTTAAAAGTTTAATATTTATGAATTATATTATAAACGTATTCATTTCATTGCGAGTGCAGTGCGCTTCCAGGGAGAGCCCGCCCACACACGCTTCTGATTGGCTGTGACATTTAATTGATTGTGTCGCATCGCGTTGTCACATCGCGTCTAGTGTGGACACCCAAATTGTTTGTCTCTTGAATCTTGTCACGTCGCGTGTAGTTAGGACACGGTGTTAATGTTTGGTGAGTTTAAAGTTTAATTCTACAAACCCTTGTGAAAAAAGGAAGTATACTTTAGCATACTTTAAATGAACACTTTATATGAAAAAAATATAGTTACCTCAAATGTATAATCAAGTATTTTACATGTGCTTTAGTAGGCTACGTTAGACAACATATCAAACTAAGTTTACTTTTTTTTAAAGCACAACAAAAGATTATTAAAACAGTTATTTCAAGTGTACTTTAAAATAGCACTTATTTTGTCTTTATTACAAAGTGCTTCTTTTAAAAGTATGTTAAGAAACATAGAAATTCAAACTCTAAGTACACTTAAATAGCCTTTTAGTTTATTATATCTACATTATTTTAGATTATTTTTAAATGTACTTTTAAGATTTCAAGTACATTATACGTCCATATTCAAAATAATTAAAAGCATTCTTCTTTGTCACAAGGGCATTAAGACATGGTAATGTTTTTAATATGCTACAAAATGAAAGTGTGCTGCATAACAGAAATGACCCAGTAAATAAAATGAAAAGGAGAGGAGGAGGAGGACAGAAAGTAAGAAAGAAAGAGGTATGAAGAGTCATGGGGATGTTTTGCTAAAAACATCTTGTGGATGAGTGTTTCTGATCCCTCAGTGACCTACTTGTTGGATGTGTGTGTCTGCTGTTTCCATCCATCCCAGAGACCACACAGTTTCATCTTTGGCACCACCACCTGATATGATGAGCCTAATGTCTAATGTATGAAGCTCAAAGTATAAGCCAGTTACACCAAACACTACATGTAATTTGATTCTCAATAGCTCTGTTTTAAAAAAAAAGATTTTCTGTGTGCTAGCATATCCTTTATTCAGAGCGTTTAGATAGTCATGCTGTGACGAAGCTGAACACAGGCCGTATAAAGAAGCTCTAGGGAAGAAATCCTGTCCGATGTACAGGGCTCCCCTGCCTGCTATTTCGATTAAGGCTCAGATAATCTTATCTATAAATAGGTATAGCTCTTTCTGTTTTGTGTTTTATGTATCACTTTTTATCACTGCAATAACCATCATAGCCGTGGTTTATGACTATTGCTGCCAAATGGTACCCTCAACCCCAGTAAGATTTGATAGGAGGAGCGTAGCCTGCCAAACCTTTGCCAATGAGTGTGAAAGAGAGTCAGAGAAGATGAAAAGAGGAATAAGAATATCTATGAAGTATTATTCCAATCCAGGCTCATTGGATAAAACATACTGAACATATACAAGCAGTTTCCAGCTCACATGAACACAAGAGGCAGTAAAACTAACACTAACTACTTTTTTATTCCTTTTCAAAAATATTATGATTGCAGGAGTATATTATTGATAAATAAAGACTTTAAACATAATGCATAATTTGTAAACTAATAAATTTTGAAGTTCGCATCACATTATTAAGTCCAAATGGCTTTTCTGATACAGTAAACTTGCTCTGTAGCGCACCCGGTATATCAATACACTTACGATGTGGAGCACTTGGTTAGGAGTCCCGTGAATCATGAGTCACAACACTTGATAAAAGAGCACAAAGATTGGCAGAAGCAAGCGAAAATTACATGGTTGATTAGCAAATGCATTGTTTGCTTTTGTTCACAGTATCAGTTAATATACAATAGCACATTAACCTTTTATATTAATACAAACACCAACCAACATAATAAAACTGTGCCACATTTACATTGATCTGTTTCTGGAAAAACTGAACATGCTTTTAGCACCACTCAATAGATATTTTACTTTAAAAGTGCCACAAAATGTGCTAGCACCAATTAAATTTCACTTGAAATGTAATTTTTCCATTGAGTCTGAGTTGAATATTTTAAAATCCTTTAAACCTCTTAAAATTCTGTCTACTAAAGCAGTTGTTAATGTTCATCATCTATCTGTCTGAATGCTAATAAACCCTGACATAAGAAGAATTATTGTACAGAAAGAGGAAATGTAGAATTGGCCGGTGTAAAGTGCACTCTGGGTGACCCATCAGATTACGTGGGTCAGCAAACCCTGAGTGAGCAACAAGGGTGGTAGCTCTGGGAACCGCCAGCACAAATGGAGGTGAAGCAGAGGAAGAGGTTTGGTGACACCTGCAGCAAAAACATCCCCCTCAAATGGAGAGGCACTCAAAAGGTAGAATTCCCTCAAGACTGCATACAAAATAAATAACCCAGAGTCTCAATGGGGCACTGAAATGTTGGACATTTCATTTTGTGCATTTGATTTCACCTTACGCAAGGAATATTCCAGTCAGAATGTAAATCGACTAACTGGCTACACTCTATTGGTTCTCTACTGGCATCAATAGGTCCATGAAAACTTTCCAATGCACAAACGTTTCTGGAACCCAAAAGTATTGCTAGATGGCATTGATGTGAAACCTTTGTTTTTAAGAGTGTAGGTGGATGTATTACCAAAAATGTGATAAATGTGACAGGTTTGGCTGTGGCAGTTCATTAAGAAATGTTTTTCCAGCTCTGTAAATCTTTATTCTGTATAGTACGGCACAAAGGTACAGCTAAAAGTGGCCCTTCTGAAAATAATAAAGAAAAAGTAACACTATCGTACCGTCAAGGGACAGAAGTCTACCATCAGCCAAAAATAATATTAATACAGAGCAAGCGAGCACAGCTGTGTGTCGGCAGCCTTAGCAAGTAGCATTAAAGAAACAGTCAGTGGCTGGACTCAAATCATGGCCCAAATTTTGTTGCCTCTGGTTTGTTTTCTGCAAAAGCGCTGGCCTCCCATAGCATTGCTACGAAATTTCAATTATGCTCGCAGAGAGGCAGGCGACAGGGCCCTTTGAGAGTGCCAGGCAACCCTGTGACGTGATGAATGGCTAGCCTTTAATGTTATGGGGGATTAAAGATAACTTTTGAACGATCCCTTGCTCAACGTATAGGCAGCTCCTCTTTCACCCAAGCATAATAAGTTTTCAGCTGCCACCATTTTAATTACTTTCTTCTAAAACTTGAACCATGTTGGCCTGGGCTAAAAGAAACAGGAGCGGCAGGTTGGTGGTGAAATTAGAGCTTTGTTTAGCCGTGCGTTTGAGTCAAGGCTGTGCAGGTATCCCATTGATTGCATAGGGGTGCCACTTAAGTTCCTAGAGAGGGCGGGTGCTGGAAAACATCCATCTCGCAGTAAGACTGAAGCTCTCTTAATGATCCACTAGTGCACCATAAATTATGTTAATGGTTTTAGCCCTTGAACGCTCTCCCTTTGTTCCATCCAACTGGTGGAGGCGCTGATGTCTTCATGGGACCATCTCACGAAACCGCTGCATAAGTGTCGGGAATGAGGGAAGCAATTCTCAGATAAATTGATTAAGCTGCCAGTGGTGTTAGCATTGACTGCATTAGTTAGAGGGTGAAGGGTGATCACATACATTTGCTGCGGTCTTGTATACTTCGACAACAAGTCTAACTAAACGTCATGACAATGACCAAGGGTAGATGTAAAAGGTATTGACAGGCCACGGTAACAAGTATTGTAATGAGGACTGTCCTAGAGATGTTTGATAAGTGAACAAACCAATTGATATTTTCAATTAATTGGTTTAACCAGACTAAACAATTAAAAAAATCGGTCAAAGTGACTTTAGTTTTAAAAACTTTATAGTTTTTCACACATATTACTATTACAAAGACAGACTATTGATTAAAAAGACTTATTTTGTTGGAGTTCCTTGCTCAATACTAGGCTATGACCTCAAAACACCTTCTATAGTGCATGATTTGTGAACTAATACATTTTGATGTTTGCATCACATAAGCAGCTCCTAATGTTTGGCTTTTATAATATTTGAGTTTTATAACAGAGCTCAGGACAAGTGGTTTTTTGAAGGGGCAAGTTAAAGAGAATTTTACTTGCCCGGATGGACAACTAATTTGATTAAAACATTTAATTAGGACTGAAATTTCGGTGAGATTGATTGTAATTTTATAATTTTGATAATGGACAATGTATTGACAGTAACAAGGTCACGCTAGTTGAGGATCATGCAGCCTGTCTGTGTGTGAGACAATCTCATGGAGAAATCAGCACAAATGAACACAAGTACAAACAGAAGAAACATACAAAATGAAACAAAATGTAGTTTTTATAACATATTTTTAACAATACGACACGACCAAGAGAGTGCAGTTTTCCCTGAAAACCACAATTGTAAATTTGACATTGATTTTATACAAGAGCTCAAACGAGTAGTTAATATACATTTTAGTACAATATTGTCAGTGTTGACTGTTTTTGCTTGTTTCGTTTAATGAAAATAGTTCAAAACAAAGATCACAGCAGAACAGTCACGCATCTGAATCAGCCGTCTGAACGAATCGTTTAAAGGCATGACTCAATGACTCATTCATTAAGACTGACTTGCTGCCACTTCTTGGCGGGTTTATTTTCATATTTTAAAGTACCTTGTTTTTTCATTTTTCCAACATTTTATATTTTTATATAAAAACCCTGATTTAAACACCAAGCTTAAGACATTATTTATACTGTTGCAGTTTTGCAATGTAAATGCTTTCATGCTACATTTTAGCTTCATTAAATGTGTAAATGCATCTGAATTCCACTTCAGCTGCTTCTGTTTCTTCTGCAGTGGAAAGATCAGTTTTGTTAATACCGATTTAATTTGATTGATAACAGCCCCATAGTGTCTTATTAAAATATGTGAAATTATTAATAAAATAGGGGGAAAAATACCTAATTCCCTAATCCCTTAAATAGAAAAAAAGAAGACCTGTAAATCAATTTAAATATATTTTAGTACACAGTAACTTTAGTCATATAAAACGTAATTTCCCAACAATTTTGGAAAACCACTTACCACAGAGGCTGGTGAGCGAAAATATTTAATGTCAAGCCCTGGCTTTTATAGTAAACTTGCTCGGTAGCGCACCCAGTACAGCAATGATGATACTCAAATACTTGTATAAGCAAGCCAAAATAGCATGGTTACTTCAGCAAATGTGTTTTTATCTCACATTTGTTTTTATTAACACTACTGGTTAGGTTTAGGTTAAGGTTTAGTTTATGTTTAACCTTTTAGCACATTCATTGTGGCAGTTCATTACCTTAAAATGTTGCCAGATTCATGTTGATTAGTTTTTGATAAAACTAATGCACATTTAATGCATTTTTTACTGTCTGGAAACTTAAAAGAAGCAACATAATATTATTTTGCAGAAATGCAGCCACTGGCTTGTTTTTCCAATGAACCTGGGCTGTTAATAAAACAGAATGTAAGAACCCTGATAAGCAGTGATTATGTGCCTGAATATGACTTTACTGGACCATTTTAGTGTAATATGTCTTGCCAGGATATAATGACGCAAAAATGAACTTCTTCAATGTCTTCAATATGACTCATTGAACTGGGAAGCATTTCTTTCCTTTCATAATTATGATGTAAACTAACACATTTTGATGTTTGCATCACATAGGCAGCTTCTGATGTTTGGCTTTTATGATAAACCCGGTATAGCACTGATGATACTCAAATACTTGTAAAAGCAAACCAAAATGGCATGGTTGGTTCAGCAAATCAGTTTTTTATCTCACATTTGCTTTTGTTAAAACTAGCGGTTAGGTTTAAGTTTAGTGTACATTCAAAATGCGATTTACCTTTTAGCACAAAATTCTTCAATTAATTCAATGACTAATTCCTAAAATCGGTTCACTGAATCATTTAGAGCGATTCTCAAATCACTGAACCGAGAAGCATTTATTTCATGTTTGTAATTATAATGGATTATGTAAACTAACACATTTTGATGTTTGTATCACATAGGCAGCTTCTAATGTTTGGTTTTTATGATAAAGCAAACTTGCTCGGTAGCATACCCGGTATAACACTGATGATACTCAAATACTTGTATAAGCAAGCCAAAATGGCATGGTTGCTTCAGCAAATGTGTTTTTATCTATCATTTTATATACTACTGGTTAGCTTTAAGGTAAGGTTTAGTGTAGATTCAAAATGTGATTAACCTTTTAGTACCATTCACGCAGCATTTAATTACTGAACTGCTGCAATATGTACAACAAACATAAAATGTTTCCAGATTCATGTCGATTAGTTTTGGACAGAAGTAATGCACATTTAATGCAATTTTCCTGTCTGGAAACTTGCAAAAAGCAATGTAATATTATTTTGCAGAAATGTCACCACTTTTTTTTTTTTTTTCAAATGAACTTGGATTGTTAATAAAACAGAATGGATGAATCATGATAAGCAGTAATAAGTGCCTGAATATGACTTTACTGGACCATTTTAGTGAATGTAATTTGTCTTGCCAGAATATGATGACGCAAAATGAAACTTTTCAATGAACTGGTTGAACTAATTCACAAAATCAGTTCACTGAATCATTTAGAGCAATTCTCAAATCAACAAATCACTGATTCAATGAACTGAGGAGCATTTCTTTCATGTTCGTAATTATACAAGGACCAATGAGTGAAGTGACAGCAAGTACATTTAGAGTGGAATTATATAAAAGAATCACTCGATTTACGTCTGAATTGACGTAAAAAGAGCCAGATCATTAATACATACTGTTCAAAAGAACCCATTGCCTCAATATCATTTGCTTGCCTTGAGGCTAAAAATATCTTTTGCTATTAGAATTTATGTTTGAGCCACGCTGAGCACTCTTAAAAACATCTATTAAGCGATGGGTAATCATCTGGATATAAGGACACTGGAAATCAGCCTTGAAGAGACTGATTTCAGCTCTGAAACACTCTGTCATTACCTTCATATCAAATCAACGGTGTAATTCTCTATCTTATTAGCTAAAGTAAAACCCAAATGAAAACAGATGCTGAAAAGTCCTTCATCCCGAGAGTAATAGTCCACTCACGCCTGACTGAGCATGTAGTATACAGTATAGCATTAATCCTCTATGGAAAATAAGTTTTTGTACATCTGCGTTAGAGCCCCGGCTCAGACCTAAATAACAGATTGAACCGTCACGCGGAAGCGACAGCACCTCATTGGTTGGCGATGACAGATTTCCTCTCAGGGTACGGTCATCTGTCCG